>CADEBD010000308.1:15703298-17202282 GCA_902825455.1 Arctia plantaginis | reverse complement strand
CAGGCGCAGAGTGGCACACCGTGTGGTTTTAGTCGGTCCGAGTCCGACACACCACCCCGCCGCAAACCCCGGAGGGGTGACGGTCCGAGGGGATTTCCACACGTTAAAAAAAAAAAAAAAAAAAAAAAAAAAGGGTTTGTGTCAAGTTTTCCTTCTCTCTGCAGTGTTGTTGTTCTGCGTAGTTTTCTCCCTTAGTCGGCTCTTACGACACCGACGGGATAAACATGGGTGGTGACATTCTGTATTCTTAATCCGTCACCACACGGACAAAAATTTTAAAGTGTCTCAAAAACTAATTTCGCTTAGGCCGGCCTAATCAAAACACTTGGTAAATACAAGTATATTATAGGTATAAGGATTTATTAATGGGCAATGAAGTATTTGAACAAAGTTTTGTGTAAAGAAAGTTTCACAGATTGCTATCGTCTTAAACTCTATGTAACTTTGATCTTCGAAACTCGTTTCTCATCAAATTTCATCTTTAATTAGTTTTTAAGGGTATTTTAAAACTATTTATTTGTACTTGAACTTTTTCTAAACACGAACTTCTTAAGTGCTCTTAATTTAAGTGTATAAATGTAAAATAATTGATTTATAGCGATACATACATATCTTTAAACCCACGCTCTCTGACTTAGTAGTCAAGATCACTATAAAATAAAAATCACAATAAAATAAAAAAAAAAAACTATTCTTCTATTCACTAGCCACTAGACCAACAGTCATTTATCGTTACTTATAGTTAAACCGCCGTAAGCTTGGCCCTCCTGATGGTTTGGGGGACGCGGGGCGGGGGTGCATTCAACCAATTAGCTAGTGCGTCGCTGTCCGCCGGCAGTGACTGATGTGAAAGCAGGGCTGTACGTGTTATTTTTCTTAAGACTGCTACACACGGTATTATTTTGCAACATGGATAATCTGCCGACTCTGCGTCACAAAAAGATTTAAAAACTTGAAGTTCGGCTTACAGAGGTTCTACTGTTAAAGTTCTAATAAAGAATATTTATTATTTTACTTAATTTTTAAATTGTATCTGAATATAATTTACATGATGAAGATAAGGTGATTTTATTAAAATTATTTTACAGTATTAAATTTTACAATTAATCACAAAAACTTACAATACACTGACATTATAATACATGGAAATAAATTCGATTTTTATTACATCGTGTGTAGATTAAATCTCAAACAAATAAATCTGAAGATATCGAGTTAGTACATCGTGTCATGTATAGCCGAGCGCATCACCCGCCCCGCGTCCCGCAAACCATCAGGAGGGCCAAGCTTACGGCGGTTCAACTATAATGATCATTTATTTTTCGGTGGTTTCATTCAATCCTTTGCAAGTCAAATTTTAGAAGTCAAACTAAGCATAAATGATTCGACTTCGCTTTTGGTAAATCAATTGAGGTAACTTGTATTACCGTTCCCGATATTTATTACTTAATCATACCGTAACAACTGAACGGTTTCCTAAGGGATTGGGGTCTAATGGATTTGTTCGCTAAGCAGCTTTAAAGTCAGGTTAGACGAAAGCCTAAGTAAGTCAAGTTACTATTTCTAGCGTCTGTGGACAACTAGTTAAAGATAAGCAGAGAAGAGTGATTGATGATTTTTTTCTTTTGTCTTAGAAGGGATTGGCATGGGTTTTGCCAACTTTAACTTTGGTCCCACTTACTACTACATAGTACTAAGACTATTGACGGCAACCGGGCACGTTTATTTCTAAATAAAATTCTTACATATTTCTAAATACATACCTATTGTAAACTAGCTGGTACCCGCGACTTTGTACGCTTGGAATTTGATAAGCGCTGCCTTAGTGTTGAAGCACGGTGGTAACTGACTGCAGTCCATGAGGCCTCGGGTTCGATTCCCGGACCAAGCAAAATTTTATACTGTTCTTCGGAGAGAAACTTTGAATTCCTTTGAACCTTTACAATATTATCAAAATCGGTCCAGCGGTTTTGAAGATTACCCGGAACAAACAGACAGACAGAAAGACAGACAAAAATATTTAAACTGGTTATTAGGCATAGGTATCGTGTAAATAACCGTGTGAGTATAAATAACCTATTGTTTTAACATAACAAACAGACACATCAATTTTATTTATTTGTATAGATAAAATTACACCAAAACACAGACAAATTGATCGTGCTTATGAAACAATATTAGTCCTGGCTGGGAATAGAACTTACAATCTCTGGCTTAGCAATCAAGCTCGCTAACCACAAGACCATCAGGCCCAATAATAACACAAGACAACTTCTTTTAGTACACGTGATTATCCTACCTATTTTAAAGTTTATCTGTCTTATAACTTACACTACAAAGGACTGCATTCTAGAAAATAGTATTATAGTGTCATTATTTTTTAACGTAATTGGTTCTATAGAGCAACAAAGTTACGTAGCTATCAAGTAAGCCTTATCAAGAATAGTGCGCTCACAATCACATTAGCGAGTTCAGTCGCACACCTGCACTCATTAGAGCGAGGTACATCGAGCTTTAATGGGACTAAGTCGATAGTACATTAAAATACTGTTTATTTTATACGATTTTGAACTATCCATGGTATGAAATAGTTTTTTTTTATTCCAGTTAGAATTGCAGGAAGTGCTTCTATGAACTGTGTGGTTAAATTATTGAGTATGTATTGTATGTATGTATTTGTTAATATAGTAATTAAATAGACTTTGGTAGGTCTTGTTGAATTTAGTTGATGTTGAAAAAAGATACAGTATTTATTTAAGGATGCATCATAATTAGTTAGTATTGTTCTATAGTGATGAAAAAAAAAACCAAAAACAAATGTTTTAAATTGAAAATCACTTAAAACCCACACATTAAGTCTGCTTTTGGATTGTGTCAGTTTATTAGTCATATTATTTAAATTATACCACCATTATTAAATGCTTAGCTATATTCTCTACTGGCTTTAAACAAAATTAGACAATATAATACTCCAAATTTACTGTTTTTTATCTGATTTGGCTTGGGAGTGTCACTTCAAATCTAGTTCGAATACAAAATTTTTTTTTTAATAATTTAGATTTTTATTATTAACAGTTTACCTATACTGTGAATTTGAATGCATGATGTTTGAAAAATATGGTAATACACCAAATAATTAAATCAACGAACAATCAAAAAACAAACATATCGAACAAAAAAGGACAGAAATTAATTTAAGACGAACAAGGAACAAATATTTATTTATCCACACATTTATTTAACGTATTTCGAGTCCAAAGGATTGCCGCTAACCGCAAAACGTCGGGGATATATACAACCGCGCTCGGTATACGAACTGAACTGCGAGTCATATAAAAATATACTCTATTTTGTTATGAACAAAATTGATATTACAAGTTAGTTGTGTATAAGTGTTACTCTCGCAAATCAGAAGAACAACTAACGTTATAATTTAACTATGAATTACTCATGTTTATTGTCGCATTTCTAAATAGTTCGAGTTAACAAACTACCTGTTGCTAATTATTAAAATTTTCAGTGGCTTGTTTGGTTGTTGTTGACTTTGTTTTAAATTATAACTTCTGATGTAGCTTCTAAAATAATAATAATATAACTCAAACATGTCACACACGGCCGTCTAGTACTCAAACTAGGCAGAGCATGTGTACTGTGTTAATTTGTTGACAGCAATGACAACTCATTTGTGACAGCAATGACAACTCATTTCTGACAGCCAGCTGTCATTGGTATCGACTTCAGCACAGCTTACTCGTATATGTAAACTACAAACTGAAATAACGATTAAACGCAAACTTCTAAAAATCTCGTATTTAAAACTGTAATTTTTGATGATATTACCAGCCATACATAATACATACAAAAATTATTCCTACTATCAGATACGCAAGACGGTCCTATACATGCCTGCCATTATCCTTTCAATGTATGTCTACATAAGTTTTCTGCTTATTTGATCAAAATAATTGAATAGTTTTACACTTTTCAGAGCGTAATTCTTACTCTTCACTAGCATAATAATATGTTAAGTTATTTAAACTGGATGAACATTAATATTGGACGTAAATATTTAAATTTACCGTCAAGATTTTATAGGCGCAGTTTCTTATGCACACACGAGGTATAAAGGTTTTATGGGTAAGGAAATAAAATAAATTTATATGTATGAATTTGAGGTTTCATAGAGAATCACGTTTATAACACATCCGTATGTTTATGTGTTTCTTTATGGGCAATGAACGTCTTGATTTGATACTAAAATTTTGTTCTGAACCACAGTAGAATTGTTTTTCTTAGTTACACGACCGTAGGAGTTTGTTCGTCTACAATTAAGCTTCCACACTACTAATACTAATAATACCTTCACACATCTCACACACGGCTGTCTGATCCCAAAACTAGGCAGACCCTGTACTATGGTAACCAGACTGCTGATAAACATACTTATATATTTCTAAATACACACATAATATATAGATAAATTACACCCAGACTCAGAACAAATGATCGTGCTCATCACACAAATATCTGTCCTGGGTGGGAATCGAACCCACGCCCTCCGGCTTAGCAGTCAGGGTTACTAACCACTAGACCAACAGGCCCGTCGAACACTTCAGGTAATACTCAACTGATTTACATGACGTTTTCCAGACACATTATACTATACACGAACGGGTCTTCTGAAAGGACGTAGTATTACTCTAGTCGAACCAGTGCATATGAGCGTTGCTCTTTTACGGTTAGCTCTAAGTTTTTTCTGACTCAGATTTAATAATAAACCTTAAACTTTAACGTTTAATACCAAAATGCGTCTAGAGTTCATTACATTTGTTGTGTTTCCATTGTTATTTCAATGTATACAATGTATACAAGATAATAATGTATGAATTATTCAGCGCTAAAACTTTTTGCTAAGCGTTTCGAAGCGGGTTTTGTGAGGCTTCAAAAATCCTGTTCAACTTATCTTGCTTTTACGTATTTCTGTACTAAACTTGTAACTTTGCTTTTGTTATATTTAAACCAGAGATTATTATATAGATTTATAAGGTCTGGAAAAATATTTTTAACTGTTAAGTAACCGTCTTAATTACCGTTTATTCGTAAAAGTTGCTTTAGTTGGAGAATGGTTCTCCAACTAAAGCAACTTTTACGAATAATCGCATAATCTGCGTAGTCACTGCTTCGCGCAGCACCTGATACCCCTTGCAAAAAGTCCCATGCCAGTCTAATCTGATCTAATCTGAATACACACGTGAGGAAAACAGTCTTATATGTAAGCTTTTCAGCATTTTATTACGTTCATTATACCAAAGACTACATTCCCAGAAGATATGATGATCAGACTGTTCACAGTTAGAGTTAGGTGTTGAGCATTGACACAATGGTAACTCGACTAATTTAAATGAATACAGCTTGCTCTTAAAGTTACCATGACCTGTAAAAAATTGAGCGACACAGTGATCCACCTCAAGCCATGTCCTCGACAACCGTTCTCGAATAGATGGAAAGAACTAGTAAAGGGCACCCCTTAGATAATTCGTCCTAGCGTTGCTTCCATTCGTCTCTGAGGTCATTAAAGACATCGGCTTGCTGTTGAAGCAATCTTGTGATTTTATCGCGATCTCGAAAAAGTCGCATTCCATGTTTTGTAGTGTTGAATAGTACATGACTGCACGTCTCTGCATCTCGAGATACCCACCCGTCAACACTGGCAAAGCCTCAGTGCTAATCGTCCTATATGCCTTGCGTACTAATATCAGTGCAAGTCGTTAGCTTTATAACAGTTTGCGACTGACATCGCTTACCGATCCATACACAGGTGCACCGGAGTACATAGAACCTAAATAAGTAGCTCCGTATACTCGTATAATCTCTTGTGTATTAAATGATAGACCCCATGTTGCAGTTAATATTCTTGTCAATGCACAGAAACTCTTTTTAGACTTTTCATTAGCTATTTTAATATGTTCGATAAATGACTGTGGTGATTCCACTAAAAACCACCTCGTCAGACGGCTTCAGGCGTTCTTCTCTGGGAGGACCCGTAACATGTGATTTCAGGTCCTCCCCGAATCAGTGAAAACGGTCTATTGCGTATTTATAAAATTGCATAATAATAATAAACAATCTTAAGATATCTTTGTAATATCATTTTAAATAATAAATACTGGCACAAAATCCAATGTCAGTAATCTTCCTTTGCAGTTCAGTAAACAAGATACGTTGCAGTTCTAACTTAATGCAATAGAACTAGTGTAGACTTTTAAATGTACTCAACGGTGTCAAGATTTACCGTTTTAAATTGACTAGATACTTTAATAGTCTGGAACGAGCTGCAACTTTGGCTTTAACGAGTTCACTTGTTTCCTGTAAGCATTATATTGCCTTTTCAACAAAACTGAAGAATAGTTTAGGGTATACCTGGTTCCCCGGCTATTAGTACCCGGCGAAGGCGTGCGGTTTTAGTCGGTTCGAGTCCGACAAGCCACCGACAGGTGGTATCCGAGGGGATTTCCGCACGGAAAAAAAAAAAAAAAAAAAAAGGGCGTTAACTGGTCTTGTTATTCAGCTATCTTACTCTGGACTGACTTATGCCATATAGAGACAGTTATAACACATCCTGAGATTTATTTCACTTACTATCTACCTACTTGATCCTACCTATCTATCTACTTGATCGACGACTACGGACGTTTTTGGCTAATTTACACCTTGTTATAAGACCAATGTCTTACTAAAGTATTTTATAGAAACTACGCTTCTATTGAAAAGTAACATTTTTTTTAACGCGGAGAACCGGTCTACCCACTAAACCTCGCGGCTCCCTACCTCGGCAGTCAGGAGGAGCTCCAGGAACGCATCGGCGGCTTCTGGAGTCCTCCCTGCCGTACCATTGAAAAGTAACCTATCTCTGTACAAAATTTCATCTGGATTCATCCAATCGTCTATCAAGATTGAATTTGATCATTTTAACGTTTATAATAATAGGTCTTTACCTATGAAATTGCCGTTTTGTATGCAATAAGTGAAAGTACTTATATTCGATTTGCACCTACCGACTATTATTATTAGTGGCAGCACAAAATGCCTTTGAAGAGTTTGTTGCCTCCCGTCCAGCTGATTTTTACAAGAAGGGCATCAATAAACTGCCAATGCGTTGGCAAAGATGCGTCGATTGCATGGGTGATTACTTCGAATAACAGAAATAAAAAAGTTTGATAAAATAAGTACTGTCACTTATTGCATACAAAACGGCAATTTTATAGGTAAAGATCTAATATTAACGAAATACTATTTACTTGTGTTGAGAATCAGTTTAGCATCTAGACATAAAACCACTAATGGGCAAAAAAAAAAACATACTCAACCAGACTGAGGTAAGTGGTGAGGCAGCAATCTTTTTCAAAAAAAGTAAACAAAAATCAAACACTGTTCTTTTATGCTCCGGTCCATTACAACGTACTAATGTTTTGTTTCACGAAACTCCAGACAAAGCAACGCTGCAAAATTTATTGTCACATAAACGTTGCATTTTAATTTGTTTCTGAAAGTAACGTTCGACACAAAGGATAAAATTTTGTTTATTTACATTGCAAGCCGTTTGTGAGCACTTTTGTTGTAACACGATTAGCATAGTTTCTGAGACGGCGTGCGGTTTGTAGCCGGTTCGATTCCGACATAATCACGGGTGGGTAGTATTCGAGGGGATATCCGCACAGACAAAAAAAAGGAAGGTGTCAATGTGTGTGTCGGTACTCATTTACCATCAGGGCATTAATCTATTCGTTAGCCGACCTGTATCACAAAAATCATGTACAGCTAATAAAGACAAGGCAAAAAGTGTAAACTGAAATATTTTAAAAAATAAAATAAAATTATATGAAGCTATAGAATTAAAAATAATATAATACTTACGGTCGGTATTATATTATTACGGTAATCCGTGAGGTGACGGATTAAGAATACGGAGTGTTCACCACCACCCCTATTACTCCCTTGGGTGTCGCCAGAGCCGGCTAAGGGAACAAACTGCACAGGACAACAGCACTGCAAAAAGAAGGAAAACTTGAAACAAACCCTATTCCAACGCGTCTGGCTAGTATATAATAGGCTAAAACCTCCTTTCTAAGGAGAGGCTTATGTCCAGCAGTGGACTATTTTAGGCTGTTGATGATGATGTTGGTCGGTACTTACGATATAAAGCTCTAACGAATGATACAATTGTACTAAAAAATGAACGATATTTATCTGATGTACAGGAGTCTGTACGTGATCCAACTATTGATTATTCATTACAGCCTCTCACGAAGCTTCGAGATAAAGTATATTAACACACCTTGTACGTCATATTTGTCCCAATAAATATTACGGATCCCCTTTTTACGATGAACAGATTAATCTTATCAACGAGTAGGTGCTTTGATATTAATGATCTCGAAATGGCGAAAGTAATATTATTTGGTTCGTTTATGAAATATTATATATAATTAATAAATATAATAATTATATACTCATCTAGTAGTATTTAAAATTTGCATTAAATGTGAAAATTAAGACTCAATATAGAATACTAGTTGACTCGCGATATCCATGAGAACAAAATGAAGCAATAATATAACAAAATATAAAAAATATATACTACTACTACTTGTTACAGCGATTACCAACATACATACGGGCGGTGCTGAAGCTAGCAGCACACCATCATCATCAGCCTATCGCAGTCCACTGCTGGACATAGGCCTTTCCCATTGCACACCACTTAGATCGAGTAGTACATAAAACCATCAAATCATTCAAATATCGGTACGCCTATTTCTTACTGATGCAGAAAAAAAGTGGTATATTGATGACTCCTTTATTTTCTTCTGTTTTTTCGTACCTTTTCGCACGAAGTTTTGAATGAGTCTGAACTACTACTCCTACTGTGTAACTATAGATCACATCATCACATCAACTGCCTTTAATAGTCCACTTCTGGACATAGGCCTCTCCTTAGAAAGGAGGCTTTGGCCTACTTCACCACGCTGGCCAGACGGGTTGGTATAGGGTTTGTGTCCAGTTTTCCTTCTTTTTGCAGTGCTGGTATCCTGCGTTGTTTTGCGCCCTTAGACGGCTCTTACGACACCCACGGGATGAATTGGGGTAGTGACATTCCGTATTCTTAATCCGTCACTACACGGACGGTAACTTTCTGTGGACTGTGTGTAACTATAGATTACTGTTTTTAAATAACTTGTCATAAGTATTCAAGCCTGTATAAATTGATTTTAGCTAAACCAATTTGTCGGCAAAGCCTACATTAGCTTCACATACCAGAACACGCTAACTGAATTAGCAATGCACTAGAAACAACATTTTGTTTGTTTCACATTGCTCGGTTAGTCGGCGCATTATTGCATTAGTGTCCGCCCGTAGCTGTAATGGATCTGCGGAAGCGGCTCAACTATCGTCCTCATAACAAATACTGATGTTAGTTTGAGAGCTTTTAGAAAAGCTTTCGCGGTCGTACCATCATATGATTACATTTGTGGAAGTGCACATAGAAAGTTTTGATTTTATAATAGTGAAAGATGGGACATACGCCTGAGTTATGGTCTAACTAAAACTCAAGGTGGAGAACACACACACACACATAGTACTACAGATAGGTATATAAAATAGATATGGTATCTGTAATTCTGCTTCGTAAGCGTAAGTTGTACGTTTCAGATCGAACTTCAGAAAACTGGTGGTAAGAAATTCTCCTATACTGGACATTGGATACTCGACCATGGCTAGTGGCAATAGTAAATTTGATAACCTTTTTTAAATGATAATAAAAATAAGGTGGATTCAGAGAAGGCTTTACTAATGTATTTAGTAGTTTTTTTCTTGAAAATTGGAAACTCCTAAAAAGAATAGAATTTACAAGTGAACTACTTATAGCGAGCAGAACCTATGATGTTTTTGTAGATGTGCAGGGATAGTTGGCCTATAAATAAAACCATTGTAATTTGTAGAATGTTTCAAGCCGCATTGAAATCCGAGACAGAGTCATAAAATTCTATTTGGAAATAAAAGAATAAAAGCGCCTTCTCTAGAATATTCAGTGTAAGTTACTGTTGTGCTGAAATTGAATTACGTACATCTGTTTGAAATTCAGTTCAATTCAGCTCATACTGACGGCCCCTTTCGTCACACAAAGGCTGTGTTACTAATCGTCAAAGTTAAGTGAGATTTGTGTTATTAGGTTTGAATTTGTTATGCCATGATAAATTCTGTTAGTAACAAATCTGCATTCATGTTACCATTGGTGATAAGAAAAATAATACGTTGACAATCAGTATTGAAATGAAATTCTAGTGACACTTCGGATTACCAAAAAGCATTTTCCTATTAAAATATAATATTTGTCTGTATACACATATTTTAAACATTTCATTTCAAAATATTCACAGAATAATGATGATTTAAATAATATTGTTATACTACAATATTATTTTTACATTCATTAGTAGGTAGGTACTCTGCGATGCCTCTTATAAAAAAATAATAATCGATATTTGGAGTTGGAGGATGGGACGACACTATAAAGTTTAGCAGAATAAGCAGCCGTCGCGCTTTGGATTAATGGTTGGACTTTCTAGAATGCTCCCTCCCAACATCTTAGTTTACGTTAATTAATTGATGCCCTGTCCAAAACTATGTTAGATATGACTTACGTAGCTTATGTAGATTTATGTACTTATACGATTTAAAGGAGAAGTGCTGATTGGAATGTATTCAGTTTTTTATGGTATACGGGGCAAACGAGCAGACGGGAATTGTGATGGTAAGTCACTACCGCCACCTATGGTCCCCTGGAACTCAAGATTTACAAGTGCTTTGTCGCCCTTGGAGTCGCATTTTGCAAATAACTATGTTTTAAAACCAAACTGAGCTATTAGTTTTAATTTCTCTAAGTTAAAAGTATTTTTTATAATAACAATCATAACATTCACACATCTCACTCACAGCAGTCTGATCCCAAACAAGGTAGAGCCTGTACTATGGTATCCAGACTGCTGATAAACATACTTATATATTTCTAAATACATACATATTATAGATCACCCAGACACAGAACAAATCATCGTGCTCATCACACAATTATTTGTCCAGGATCGAATCGAACCTACGAAAGTTATAGACACTACTGATTTAATGGTTTGTTTTTCCTTGCTTAACGAAACGGAACCGTTTTTGACGTCAAAACTTACATTTTTGAATAACAAATAAAAGAATGTATTTTTGTTTGGAGATGGAAAATAACAATTGAATTCGCGACACTGTTACCGTTACCGACACCTCTATACAAGTGTAAAAGTTTTCAGTTCTATCAGCACTCCTGGAGTGTCATGGGTGAGGGATTTCCGATTGTAATAACTCGGTGTGTTCCCGGGTAACTGCTGTTGAACCTAGTGTACAGGAGTTACAGTGGTGGGCGTGGGGGAGGGGTTAGTTTAAATCCCGGAGTGCCACTGTTTTTTGTTTGCCATGTGTACATTGATTCACTTATAGATTTCATTTACTTTAGTCATTTTATTTAATAGATCTTGCCATAGTTTGATATAAATAAAGAAAATTAATAATGAATGTACGTAAAGACTTAAAATAACCGCTATAATCCAGTCGTTGATTGATAGGTAGATTGTGAAGGCTTATCTGAGAAACCAGGATGTGCTAATGTCATCTTAATGGATGGCTTCAAGCCATGATAATCCTCGGCTTGCCTTCATTACATTGGTAGATTAACAGGAGATCTTAAAAAAGTAACCAACTTTAATTTGTACATTTTATAGAAAGATGTTATCGAGTAAACAAATATATTACTTTGGAGTAATGACATTCGATGGCTAATAACACTTTTTTTTTCCGTGCGGATATCCCCTCGGATACCACCGTGGTGGCATGGCATGGTGGCATGTCGGACTCGAACCGACTAAAACCGCACGCCGTCTCGGGTATTAATAGCCCCGGCTATTAGTACCCGAGACCTATTAGTAACCAGGTATATGTGGTTTGTCACTTGATGATAGCCTTACCTTTAAACCTAGCTCTGGATCTGTGGCAATCCTACCCAATCGAAGAATATAACAGTACTGCAGTACGTTGTTGGCTCTAGACTATTAAACTAGGAAAGTGGTAATGTTGAATGAATGAATTAGTCTAATATACAATTTCTTCTTAAATTTATTCAAACGTAATTATAACTAAATGTTGCCTGTAAGAGATTCCTTTTAGTAATAAGAATTGCAATTATCTTTTTGTTATATCCATGTATCATTGTTTAATTGGTGAGCAGTAAAGTATCTTCTAATCTATAACAACAACCAGGGAAGACAGACAACTGGTGGCTACAATGCTCCGAAATCGTTTTCAAAATGCTGTTGGTCTAAAAACTCACTTTATTCGCTTTGGAGGTGGCAATTTAAGCGCTCAAACAGTAAGAAGACGTCTTGCTGAAGCAAATTTGAAACCATTGAGGCCCGCAAATGGCCCCAAACTGGAACGGGGACATCGAATTGCAAGACAGAGATACGTGCGCGAGCACCTAAACTGGACACTAGACGATTGGTCTAGGGTAATGTTCACGGACGAGTCTAAATTCATGCTTTATAAGCATGATGGTAGGCAGTTGGTGTACAGAAAACCAGGGGAGCGCTTCCATCAAGCGTGTGTGGAGGAAAAAGTGGCGTACGGTGGAGAGGCTCCGTATAAGTTTGGGCTGGGATTTCTACTGAGGCCCGCACCGAGCTGGTACTCATTCAAAATGGAACTCCAAATGCAGAGAGGTACGTGGAAGAGATCCTCAATGAACATGTAGGTCCTTTCATGGCCAGGATGGACCGGCATGGCATATTAATGCATGATAATGCGCGTCCCCATACCGCCAGAATTGTACACATGAATACCTTGAAGAGGTCGGTATCGAACTCATGCAGTGGCCAGCGCGAAGCCCGGACTTAAACCCGATCGAGCACGCCTGGGACGAGCTTCAGAGATGCGTGAAAGGTCGAAACCCCCCACCAATCACGCTTCCCGAGCTCAAACCAGCACTGGTGGAGGAATGGGAAGGTATTCCTTAGCACCGGCTCCGAAATTTGGTGTACAGCATGCCTAATCGCCTGGAAGCTGTCAGAAGAGCTCGTGGAGGCAATACAAAGTATTAAATGAAGAAAGTGATGAAAAACAGCAAAAAAACAATCATAAAAAAATTTAATCTTAAGAAAAATATGACTACTTTAGCTTTTTTTTTTTAATTTAGAGATAAGTTAAGAGTTAGAGAGTTTAGATGTAAGTTTTATTTTATTTTTTATCTGTATAATTAAATTCTCAATTGAACAGTCTTCGTTTCATTAGGATGGCATACGTAGTTCGGGAGATACTCGGGTTTATGTGACTGACCCGTTATTTTTGGAACCGAGTTTAGATTACCTTGGTAACTAATAAAAACACATATTTTATTTCCAAATAGTGTTACATTAAAAAGAAGAGGACAATTTAAAGTTTTTATAGAATTTCAAAAGGCTCATAATATCACCCATTCATTTCTAGTAAAAGTTCGCAAAAACTTATCAACCGCTATATGCTTTAATAATGTCTGCGAAGAACGTGAATTAGAAAAATAATTCCAATATCGTTAATACGGTACAGATGTGGTTATGAAAAGGTCCCATTTAAGTGTCATAATCCGATCTTCGTAGATTGTACGTCGCTTTCAATAGAAGTCGTCGATGAGTCGATACTAGATGTGACTTGATAGATATTAAGATAAAAAAATTGGTTGCCTGTAAAGTCGGTATACGGGCGAAAGTTTTACGTGACAATGACTATGTCTGTCTCTCTCGCTCTTAGGCGGGCTAACCATGCCCGATTGGAAGGGACGCGTGCCTCTCACTCGCTCTCATTGTGAGCGCATAACGTGAGCGGAGCGTAACGCAGTTTCTTGAAGTGTCACCCGGCAAACCAATTTATAAGACGTTGTCACGTCAAAAATAATGTCTCAAACACTGATTTTATAAAACTCAAAAGAAGAAGAACAAAAAGTAAGGCATTTTATAAAATGAAAAGGATAACATGCAAGGAAAATTGCTGACTGAGATGGTGAGTGACACTCGAAGCATAAGAGACACTAGCAAGTTTCGTAAAAGCACACAGTAGCCGAGTACCAGGTACCCAAGTTATGGGTATTGAATTTAAGTCGCGTTGATGGAAGACGAAAAACTGTGGCCGGTATAACAATTCCTTTGGCTCCTTATGATACAAGCAACGTCACGCAATGCTAGCCAACCCAGTGTTGAGAAATTTGATGCCCGATTTTGGATTAGTGTTTACCCAGTTATTTGGTGTCTTCGTAAGATGGAATTGAGGTATATTATTGACTAAAATAGAAGCCGTTACACAACTATGCTCACACCTGATAACAACATTAAATTTAAAAATAAATATTGATAATCTATATAAGAGATTTCCACGTATATAGTCACTCATCACGATATCTCTGGAACCATTAGAGCTAAAGACTTGAAATTTGGTAGGAATATTCTTTTCACCGAGTAGAGGTCAGCTAAGAACGGATTTTAAGAAATTAAAAAAAAAAAATAAATAATGTAAATAGCAAAACAACGTTTGCAGGATCAGCTAGTGAAATATAAAATAATTTTCTAACAATGAGACACTTCTAGCAGTATGGGACGAAGCTCATATGTAGTGTTCAGTTAGGGTATATTAATCCGCACCGACCCGGATGGGTCCTTTGATCCTCGGTACAAAGGGCGAGCTGCTTACCTGAACATGTTCTACATAGCTAACGTGAAATTAAGCTTTAAGATATCTGTTTGTTCCGTAGTTATGCAGCACTTTGTTACGAGTTTGACGAATTCAAACGACAGGTATCTCAATGAAATTTTATCCTTACATATAATAAGTAACAAATAAATAAAATTGAAGTGGCTGTTTGTAATGTCAAAGTAATAGGTTTTTAATGCTTACGCGGTAATTTGCACGATACCTATGTACAAGAACCAGTTTTAATATTTTTTGTCTATCTGTCTGTCTGTTTGTTTATTCTGGGTAATCTTCAAAATGACTGTACCGATTTTAATAATATTTTAATACCAGGTAGCTGTCTATATAAGGAGTAACTTATGCTATTTTTCCTCTCAGGAAAACTTTATAAAATTAAGGCCGGTCCGGGAAACGAACTCGAGGCCTCATGGACTGCAGTCGCGTACCATACTACACCACTAAGGCAGCGATTTTCAAATTACAAGCTAACGAAGTCGCGTTAACCAGCCAGTCATAAATAAGAAAATTAAGTTTGTTTGGCTTCTATACCATAACTACGCAAAATAATAATTTAAATGCAGCCGATAAATGAACGTAAAATATATATTTATTTTTAATGATAATAGAGAAGACATTGATTTTTTGCACAATTTTTTATGGTATGGAAAGGAGGGCAAAAGAGCAGACGGATCACCAGATGGTAAGCGACCACCTCCGATCATGGATATTTACATCTCATAAGTCACAAGTGCGTTCCTGCCACTTGATTTTGAGCTCCGGTTCCTCACTCACGTGATGAAAAGCAAATATATAACCGGGTGACGGATTAGGAATACGGAGTATCACTACCTCTGTTCATCCCGTAGGTGTCATAAGAGTCAACTGTTGTAACATCACTACTTAGTAACTTGTTATGTCACGTCCCTAAGGTACATTTCACTATATACATACTTATTTACTCATTACTCTGCTGTCTGCATTACTGTATAGTCAAAGTCTATTTATGTAATGTTCTAATTATCCGAGTGGTGACGGATTAAGAATACAGAGTGTCACCTATTCATCCCGTGGGTGTCGTAAGAGGCGACTAAGGGAGCATACTACGCAAGACAACAGCACTGCAAAGAGAAGGAAAACTTGACACAAAGCCTAGCCAGCGTGGTATAGTAGGCCAAAATGTCCTTTCTAAGCAGAGGTCTATGTCCAGAAGTAGACTATTAAAGGCTGTTGATGTGATGTGAATTGTATGATAATATAATACGAGTCAAGAAGTTAATTTATTTATAACTACAACCCAACTTCGTAGAAGAATATAACATCGAATAAGGGAGCTAGCTACGCAGAGCCACAGCTCTGCAAAGAGAAGGAAAACTTGAGACAAAGTCTATACCAACCGTATCTAGTAGGCTAAAACGTAAAACGTAAAGGCCTATATCCAGCAGTGGACAGAGACAAAGAGAGAGTAATTAGAGGCTGTTGATGATGATGATGATAATGCCTATCCCACGGTTATACCATAACTCACTCTAAGTTTCCTAAAACCTCATCCTTATGGCCAAATTCATTAAGACTGCCTCATAGATTCAGGTAAGACAACTTCTTATTTATAATGTTACTGTTTTAAATAATAATTTTGGAAGTAAGCTTATTAAATAAAGGTAATAAGAAAAATGACCAAGGGAAAATCTCTGTTAAGTAAAATATTTTAAACATTTCATTAGACACGCAATCTTTAACGCTTGACTTGATTTGTAGGTCGAGTACTTACAAGCTCAATTTGAAAAATAGCAAATTAGCCTTAATAGATACGGATAGAGTATTATCAAAAGCTTGTTTGTATTTGGCAACACTAAACGTAAAAGAATTCTAAAATTTGTGGTTGACAACACATGGTGACGTCACAGTCATCGGTATTGCATGTTTTTAAATATAAATTGTATATTATAATCATCGCCTGTAATATAATGCAAGGAAAATAAATAAATTTCAGTGTCACATAAAAATGTATTATATGTATACAGTTGTTAAAAACAAGGTATGTAAATATGTAGTTCAATGAATCATCAAAACTGGAATAACCATTTTAACTTTTTAAGCAGACAATTCTAATTTAACGTTCGCGACCAATCTTGATTTTAACAATCAGCTGATAATTGGTATTGTCCTTGTTACACACACATGCAAACCCATAATCAATATTTTTTAAGTATGTTTCAAAGTAATATATATGTAACAATTTTTTGTATTATTTCTTTTTGGGAGGGAATTGGAAAATTTGTGAATCAGGGGTGGCACTTGAATTTTATATGCGTTATGTTACCATAAAGTATTTTTTTTTATTTCATTTAATTAAAAAAAATTATACTCTCTTGTAAATTTTATGGAGCGCCTATATTAATACTTGGAATGCTAAGTAGAGTATACTCTATTTTCCAACTAAAAAAGTAATTGTAAAAAGTAAAGTATTGCAAAAGTATTACAGTGTGGCGCGTCATTCTTAAAAATATATATTTGTAATTAGTTTTTAATATATAACAAAAGCGAATGAAATCGTAATTAATATATAAATACAGACGAAAACTGATCAAAAAGTTTACAATACTAATTATTAAAAACAAAACTTACTTGCGATCAAGAATTAGAGACGTTATAATGAATTTCGCAGTATACCTTCATTTATCTACTCTCTAACTGTGAAAAATATGGTAAAACCAGTAAAAAACCCTGAATTCTTCAAACAAAAGTTTTTTGAATTAAAGCTTCCTAATAATGCACCTGCCAACACATGGCAGTCTTTGAAAAACCTGACATATTTTCCAGGAGCTTGTAGCTTTAAATGAAAGCTATTAATGTTGTGCACAGGAAACTTGAACAGTTCGAGAAGTTCAAGAGATTTGCTGTGTCAAAGTTTTATAAACACTTTTTGCCCCGCACGCAGACGCAGACGTTTATGGGCGGCGATAGTCACTCGTCAATGTAGTTTTTAGTAGTTTTTTTTTTATGTTAGAGGGGGCAGACGAGTATTCGTCTGCCCCCTCTAACATAAAAAAAAAAACTTTAATTATCATTTATATCGACCTTCACAAATCACTGATGTGTGTGTTTGATTTAATTTGATTATGTTAAAGAAAATAATATAGTGTTTAGTTTAAGTTTAATTTTAGTGTTAGTATTTAAATGAAATTAAAATGAACGTGGCTTTTTTTGTCATTTCAGATTATAATGTAATTTATATTTTCATTTATGCGTATTAAATATTACTCATTAAACAAATATACAGTCGTAGCTCTCCATCAACTGGATCTGAAATTGTTTGTGTGACCTGGATTCTTCAGTTCCGATATAGTTAATGTAAAATAAAAATACCTGAAAGTCTCGGCATACTTAGTATGCTGGTACAGTTAAATAAATGGTGTTAAATATTTAATTGAATACTAATTAAGTGAAAGTAATGAAAGTTATTTGTTATGTTTATCACATAAGAAAAAAATAAGTAGAAAAACACTATTTTCCACAACTTTATTATTTTTGCTGTGATTTAGCATGCTACACACAAAGTTTCTTCATTAAGGAAGAAGGAAGGAATATTCCCCCATTCCTCTATGAGGGCAATTTTTATCTCACACATCGACTGAGTTCATCCTAAGCGTGCTCGATCGAGTTAAAGTCCAGACTGCGAGCCTATCGAGCTGTATAGGCTCGCAGTCTGGACTTTCCGTCTCCTTCCGGTCCGGATTTATCGTTCTAGAGGATAGCGAGATTATTACTTACAGGTACACATAAATTGACTGCACGGATGGCGTAGTGGTTTAAGCGGTCGCCACGCCGCTTCCTACTACGCCGAGTGTTGTGGGTTCAAACCCCACATGGGACGACACTTTGTGTAATCCACAAATTGTTGTTCTGAGTCTGGGTGTTCTTTGTGTCCGTTTCATGTATGTTTGTCCCCCGCGACACAGGATTTATTCCTAATGCGGGAGTTGTCTTTTAAACAAAAAAAAAATGCGTTTTATAAATAAGTGATAAGTTTTTACTTAACTGTTTCTACTTATGGTGTGTTGAAGTTCGAATTGACTCAATATTTACGAGTTTTTTTTTATATTCCGAACAATTTAATGGAGGAGCTGACACATGGAAAGTAAAATAAAATATAAAACTGATGTTAAAAATATGAATATACCATTAATTATTTTAGGAGGCAACTTGGGAATCTGAAGGACGAATTTTCTAGGTCGTTGGACAAAATAACGCTAACAGGTCGGTTCCGCAGATATTCTGCGAGTCGAGGGAATAATTTCACAGTCAATTGCATGTCCAAAGCTCTTATATACATAGGAAGGGATTAAATAAAAATGTATAACAAGTATATAAACACATAATATGGAGGATTGAGAATAATGGACACGAGAAACGATGCTTTTTAAGTAATCACCTGAGGTTTCGTTAAAATTGGTTAGTCAATTGAATTTAAATTGGGAGAGGCCTATGTCCAGCAGTATACTGCGATAGGCTGATGATGATGATGATAAAAGTTTTTTTTTTTACCTTTTTCACTAACTTCTTAAGTAAATTCTTAAATATTTTATTATTTTAATTGTAACTTGTTTGAATCGGTAAAAAAAAACCTTTACGCCACACACGTTTGATCTTGAGTCGAGATTTACAGTTTTATTACTAAAAGTAGTAATTTAAAAAAAAACATGGGTCAAATAAAACCCTTCTAATAAATGTTCAATAAAAATATGTTGCAATCTACTATTCATTCAAGCATAACCTTTTAAAACCGAGTCCATAAACCCTATCACGAAGTAGCTGACATAATATTAACCGTATCGAATTTCCAATATTTGGAAGAGTAACACCGAAAATCACTTGTTAAATTCACTTATAAAATGTAATGCGCGTCCTTCGGGCTCGATACAGTGTCGAACATGAGCCAATAACGATTTGACGATAAGGGACGTGCAGTTCCTCTCATACATAATCGTTGGAACTTCGTATTAAAGAGAGTCTTACAAGGTTTCGTTTGTAATGTGCTTGAAATATATACCATTTTTATCTGTACGATTATTAAAACCATGCCTTATTCGCTGAAATACGGATGCATCCGTATTTCAGCGAATAAGGCATTCGGAATTAAGGAATAGGCATTCAGAAAACTTACATTAAATTTTGTTGAAATTGAGTCTTAAGTGTGTCGTGGACTATGAGAAGGCCTTTGACTCGATTGAAATCTGGCCTGTTCTAGAGTCCCTGCAGCGTAGCCAAGTGGCAACGCTGCAGGGACATATCCAAGTAATGAGATGTCTCTACGAAGCCGTCACCGTATCCGTCCAAGTGCAGAATTAGCAAGATTCTGGACGTGGACTTGCACTTGGACAAGGCCCATACCGTTGCATGGAGGAGTAAGACAAGGGGAAGTTATTTCCCCGAAATTGTTCATGAATGCAATGGAGGACATGTTCATAACGCTGCACTGGATATTGATATTGATTAATGGCGAATACATCAATGAACATGTACTACTGGAACCGATTGCGGTACACGTTGCCGCTCTCGAAGTTGTTCAAAAATATGTATACCTCTGGCAGACATTGCAGTTAGGTAGAAACCACTTCGAAGACGAGATGAATACAAGAATTCAGTTAGGTCGGCAGCATTTGGGAAGCTACGCCGAGTATTCCCTTCATCGATCCCACAGTGCCTAAAGACGAAAGTCTTCAATGAGTGCGTACAAACATGTAACGATATAAATGTTGAAATGTATATCATCATCATCAGCCCATCGCTCTCCCTTTGAGCTGGGCCTCTCCCATTGCACTTCACTTAGATCGATTTAAATGTAAATATAAGTATCTAAATAAAACCGCTTTGTGCACATAAAAGTTAAAAAGCTCTACTAAAATAATCTCGTATTGATTTTCTCTCAAAAGCTTTCTATAGCTCGTAAAGTGTAGTGTGTTGTTAGAAGAGGGGCCGCTTTTCATTTCTTGTAATACCTTAAGATTTTGCTGTCCTTGCACAACCATAACAAATCACAGAGCTGACTGTACTTACCCATTTATGATTCGTCGGAGTCAGCGTCTTCATTCTATGGTTATCGGTGAATAGTAGATCATATTATTGAAGAAAAAAGAAATGATTTTTAGTTTTTTTTTTTGTTTTAAAAGACAACTCCCGCATTAGGGAAATATCCTGTGTCGCGGGGGACTTTTACAAACATACATGAAACGGACACAAAGAACACCCAGACTCAGAACAACAATTTGTGGATCACACAAAGTGTCGTCCCATGTGGGGTTTGAACCCACAACACTCGGCGTAGTAGGAAGCGGCGTGGCGACCGCTTAAACCACTACGCCATCCGTGCAGTCACTGAATATTTCACAAAGACATGCTTTATTGACGGTAATAATGATTAAAAAATATTTATTAATAAAATATGTCTAATTATATAGAACTTAAATTTTCATAATCATCATCGACAGCCTTTAATAATCCACTGCTTTACATAAGCCTCTCCTTAAAAAGAAGGGTTTGGCCTACTATCAACGACTTATTTAACAAGTACTTAAATTATTATATAAATATTTGAATTAAGTACTATAATTCTAATTACTAAAATAACTATGAACATCAATTTCTTATGTGTGACGTTTTTTAAACCTAAATTTATCAACAACAAATTTTCATATACTTTTCAGGGGTATAGAGTTAGGGATGCTTTTATAAAGAAATAAGTACTGCAGTCAAATAATACCCGAATTGATCTAAAAAAATCTCCAATAACACGAACAAAGTCGCGGTTAAGAGCTAGCTAATAATATTACCTGAACCTTTGCAAGTATTTGATAGTACAAATACAATAAATTGAAAACATAAAGTTCTCCTAGCTGGTTAAGAGCAAACATATCAGGCACAGACCTGAACCTACTCTTCAAACTTTACTTTGTGAAGGAAAACATTGGAAAAATATTTACTTTATCGTGTTAAAACGCTCGCGGATGAATCTCATTTTGTAGAACGCTTGTGTCGAGTTATTCAATTCGTGTTACGGTGGCAAAGTCAATTTTAAGACGCTGTCGCTTCGTGATAGACACTGTATTGAGTTAAAAGGTATTCAGGTTGCTAGGCCTTCTTATTGCATCGGATATTTTGAAATATTGTGATATAATTTTGGAATCAAAGGTCTCGCATTAATAAAGCTAAGTGTAAATTGAATTTGAAGATTTTGACGGAGAATGGGCGGATGTGTTTAAACCTTTTTGTAATATGTTCAGTAATAGTGTTTTTGAAGCATTTGCTTTGTTTCTTTTAATAATATTGATTTAAGTTTGTTCCAACCTGATTACCGAATAATTATTTATCGTAACATTACTGCATAAAAGCTGCAAAGTTCTTTGACCTTCTTGCCTTCACCTGGTGGCATTTAGTACGACTTTCATACCTATAAGTTTCTGTGCCTGCACGTTTGGCCCCCAAAAAAATACAAAGAAAAGTATAAGTACGAAAACATCTAACCCAAAGGCATTTATAAAATAAATGTTTTATTATCACCCATAATATTAATTTTACGTTTAGTGTTACCAGAAAACAGCAATAAATTGATCTACTCACAAAAAGTTTTAAATGATTTTATATAAAATAAACTTTAAAGAACAATGGCAGAAACATATTTACCTAAAACTGAAACGTTTAAAAAATTGACTAACAGTAAACTTACTAAATATTTTTTCTATGATTTATCATTATACCGCCATGTGTTGTGTAAGTCTAATAAGAGGTTGGATATTTTTAAAGATTTTATTTGACCTAAGTACGTAATGTCAGAATCGCCATCACGAACTGATTAGGGATGCGTGATGACATTATTATATTATTAAACGTTTTATCGATAATCGATTGTTATAACTTTGGCTTAAATATCTATCGAAGGTTCACCTATTATGATTATGAATTTGCTTCTGCCCACGGGTTTACTCATACGCTACCGTAACTAGTAACAACAGTAAATCAACCTAATTAAAAATAATTTAGAATATTTTTGACTCTTTTTAAAAGATTTTTGCTACACCAAAATAAATAGAATATAGTTACGTTATTTTCTTACAGAAAAATACTAAAACAATATACTGCTTAGTGTGATGAGAAAAAGACATTGTAGGTTGATAACGGCACATAAATAGACATACATCGATATTTTTAAAATGTCGATACGTCGTCGTCGCACTTACTAGTCTTGTCGTTTGACACTCACACGCATGACTTACATACCATTTCTCACAAGGCAATTGTAGTTTGTTAGGTTGTTGTACTTTTGTTTAGTATTAAACTCTCATATATGTTTATTTTAATTTTAATTTTATATAGTGTTACTCCATTATGCATGATGTGATGCCTTAAAATGTTGTGCATTAATCTCAATATAATAGATGCATGCTTTAGATTTTAGTAAATAATGTCACAACTACTGACTGTTGAATAACTAAATAAATAAATAAATGCTCCCGCTTTGTGTAAATGTGTATTGAAGTACATTTATTCAAATTATTATTATTAATTTATTTATTTATAGCTAGTATTAAACCTGCTATGTAAGCGAATATTTTTTTCTATTGTTTACCAATACATGCCAAGCAAATACCCTTCCTTCCTTCACCATTTTAGAGAGTCGGCTAACACTTTCTACAGCAAAATAGGGTTGCTTATGAGTAATAATAATGATGAATAATATTTTCGAATATATGACACACAACGCCATCTAGTTTCAAATAAAACATTGACAATATTTTAGTACTTAACCTCGAAACATTCAAAATCTAATATCTTTTTTCCTAGACTTCTTTCGCTAGTAATTTTTTTATGAGAATGTTCAAGAATAAATTCTCAAGGGTTATAGGCATTTTTGATATTTAAACGCTGTCATTTCACTTCAAATAAAATTATGTATGGGGACCTGCCATTGTTCTTTAAGTAATTGATCAACTCTACTTTCCAATTTTATTAAGAAAAAAGTTTACTACGCAAATTGGTCTTGGGCTTACGGCTAAAGTGACACTTTATATTATTTTGACGAGCCCTCATAAACACGTCATTCTTTTCAACTATGAGGTAGCGTGACCTATTACTTATCGATAAACCTTAAGCTCATTCCATAGCTTCTGACCTCCATGAATACTTCATAATAGCTGGTCACGCTGTTCAATCAATACGGCTCAACATCGAACAAAATCACTCGAATTCACGCTTTACTAGTCCTACTCTAATTAAACCAAGACGGAGTGCCTACTAATTTGTACGATATTATATAGTTATTATTTTTGCTGTTTTATTAACGGTATTGGTGTAAGTCTTAAAATGGATTTGACAGTTAAAAGCTCTGAATTGCAACAGCCAGTTCTTTTCTTTTCTTTTTTTAAAAGACAACTCTACGAAATATATACTGTTTCCATTGCTTTACGACACACACTCAGACATACATGAAACGGACACACTAAACAGTTAGAAGCGACCAGGTGACCACGTAAACCAGTACACCATCCGTGCAGTCTGTTCAAGTTATAAGTATACGACCCTGACCTCCGAGTTGTCCGTGTGGTGACGGATTAAGAATACAGAGTGTCACCACTCTTATTCATCCCGTGGGTGTCGTAAAAGGCGACTAAGGGAGCAAACTACGCAGGACAACAGCTCTGCAGAGAGAAGGAAAACTTGACACAAACCCTGTACCAACCCGTCTGGCCAGCGTGGTGTAGTAGGCCAAAACCTCCTTTCTAAGGAGAGGCCTATGTCCAGCAGTGGACTAGTAAAGGCTGTCGATGATGACCCTGACCTACTGCTAACACTCCTCAATTCATATAAGCAATCATCGATTTCATGACTTAACATTTTAACAATTTTTTCTTTCTTATTGGCTTCTCAATTTTCTCATCTTATTATTTAGGCATTAGGTCTGCCTAGGAGTTGGATTACAATTATTATGGTGATCATAATGTGGGTGTTCAATATGTCCCTACTCACCCCTCTGGCATATAAGCATGCGATGCGATGCGAATGCGATGAAGAGGGTATTGGTTGTATATGAAATGAGTAACAATACTGACGCAAAAAATAAATAAAAACAATCTTTGAAGGGCTATACATATTGTATAAAAATGTGAGCTCAATTAGTGCAGAACATTTTGAAGCGTACACAAAGTAACATAGCATTTTCATCTATAAGGATCGATAAATTCTGCACGTGCTTGCCAAAAAATAATGTAGCATTTTGCTAGTTAACTTTTCACAAAATCGATTAGCCCATACCATTGAAAGAGTTAAATAGATGTTGACAGCTAACCGTTAAACCTTAAGTTTCTTTAAGCAAATTAAACATGTGAAACTGAACTAAGTTCAAATGAATTCTTAAAAGTTTTGACCGTAAAACGTGAATGCGTCCTAACGTGCTTAACATGCGAACTTATCCGACCGTAACAGCACGCGAGCACGCTGGTATAATCGATAGCTCGACTTTGGCTTTTACGTAATGAATCAGTTTTTCAGATCGAAAGCTTTGGTTGAGATTGATTTCGAAATTCTATGTCTATGTCTGGACTGGATAGATTTTTGCGAGTGGTTAGTGAACCTGACTGTTAAGCAAGAGGTTGTGGGTTCGGAACAAATATTGTCTAATGAGTACTTATTACGTTATTAGGACTAAACTTATAGTCGGCAAATTAATGGGCGTTTAAGACGCCTTTGTCATTAAATAAAACCTAAGCCTTTTAGATTTCTTTTTCTCAAGTGGCTTGTGTCCAAAGAAAAGGAAAAAAGATTCAAATTGAATTACAAAAATAAATACGTATTAGTTAGTTCGACTTAGAAAAACCAATAGTATATGCATGCACTTTATCTAAGTCTGTAACAGTTATTTTTTAGTATATTTGTAATGCGTATGGTCTTGTTAAAAGCGACACCTATTGGCCGCGTTGCATTGTTGTTGATTTATCTAAAGTAGTTTATAACTACAGTATTGATCTTCTGCGTTCACTGTCGGACCACTAGATGGCGTTTTTGTTTGTGGATAAGTCAGTATTGATCTCTCATGACAAATTGTATAGGTATTGAGAGTGTTCTGTTATGGTAGGAAGGAGTTACTTTTGATCTTGGTTGGGTTAATCCTCGTCGGTAATTTAAATGTCAAAGTAAAATGTTGAGTAGGGGTTAATTTCTGGAAGCTTCGGGAAACGAAGATATATAAGTCCGGCTTTCAGCCACGGGAGACACTGCTATCTCGTGCCTTCCAATCTTAAATAGTGTTTTGATTGCTGTGTGATTTGATTTTCGTAATATATTATCTGTTCAAAAGTACCCACAAGAGTGGTGAGTATGGTCTTAATTTTTCTTAAACCTATTTGTTTCTGGAACCTGATTAATTATATGAGTGCTAATCCATTCGTGGGGTCCCAGATTTCGGGGTCAAGACGGTCAGTCTCAGACGGCGTACTTGCTTGTTTGTGGCCTTCTGGTTCAGACTCAAGTTTCTCGGTACCCTCTGGCAAGCTGGTGATTGCGCGGCTCACGACGCAAGCGGACAGCCGTACCCAAGGGTTACGTACTTACTTATAAACTTATAAATTGTTTAACTTTTATCAATATCTAATATAAATAGCCGACTCGGGCGGAAGAGGAAGTAACCTCCTGGAGTGAAGACGAGGAGGCACCGAGCACCATCAGCTCGGCTCTGACGCGCTCCGCTGCGGGTTTTCTTACACCCTCTGTTTTTTTATTGTAACCTTAATTTTGTTTTTTTATTTTAATATACATGTATGTATGACTGAGGTGTAAGTTGTTTTCCTCTAAGGGGTCCCATAGGTATCCCACACGCACACACTTCTGTTTATTAAAAGGCGCCCTGAGGTAATCTTGTGAATCTCTCCACTGGGTCAGCCGGTGAGTAGTCCGCCTGATAAGAAAAGCGGCTACAAGTCATGGATCAATCAATTGGAACTGCATATAGATGCGAATATTTTGTTTCAAACTAGTTTTTGCCAGCGCCTTTGTCCACATGGAACTCAATTTCCGTATGCATATTTGTTCGTCCAAGTTACAATCCGTCTATATTTCAAATTGAAAAAGTACAAATTTTGCCAGGCTATGCCAATTTTACCTAGCTCTAAATCTTTTTGTTTTTCTTCTTGTCTTTTTGAAACCGATTACATTTCCAAGGAGAATTGACGTCAGGCAGGTGGCCTGTCATTAAAGAAATAAGCCAAAACTATTTGCGATATTACCCATTAGTGCAATGGGATAGACTGATAGACTCAAAAAAGATTATAAAGATGATCAAGAATATAAACATGAACATCTAAAAATAGATAGACTTAAGATAGTCTAACTTTCATTTGATTCAACTCAATCATGGCAAACTTAAGAGGTAGTAGGCGTTGCACATTGCTCACAGAAACGATGGCCGATGGCGTCAAAAAGTTCTCGAGTGGCGTCCGCGTACCATAAGATGAAGCGTGGGCACCCACAAGGTGGACCAACGACCTGGTGAAGGTCGCGGGAAGCACAGGACCAGTTGTTGAGGCGAACTTTTGGAGAACTTTTTTGACATCTACGTCCGTGGGCCACGTGGGCCGTGGATGTCAGTGGACCTCTTTTGGTTGAGACGATGATGAAGATGATAAATCATCTCAGTCGAATGCGTTGCCGTCGCTTCACAGATATCTTCAAATACATTAGGTCATATAGGACATCTTAGACTTTAATAATACAGTCGACAACGTAACACTATCCTAATTAAGAGTCAGGTGTAATATCCCATTAAAACGATTATGTTGATGATTTCCTAGTATCGTCATAAGATTATAACGTCGTGGCTTTCGATATGTATACGTCTACCGATATTTTAACAAATTAAATTGTTTTTAAAATATTACCGTATCTTTTCTTTTTGCAAATAAAAATTTTTGTACTCCGTCATGGGTTTTAGTCATTCTATGTTTATCTCTCATTCTTCTCTCCCTTAAATCCATTTTACCCTTTAAGGTTAACAGTTTCTTGAAATGATTTTTTTTAACTAAAATTGTTCCAGTTCATCAAAATTCAACTTCTTATTAAAATATGTAGAGCTCATGTTTAAAAACATTGGATTTGTTTACAGGTATTTGAGCCTTTCATTCATTGTTTTAATTGAATGAAATTTATTTAAATAATTTTCCTACAATTTTAAGAAATCAACACCTTTACACATTTTCATTAATGATGGGATTACAATTCAGTTGAATGATACCCGGTTGGATCAGAAAGAACAAAAGATTGTCATAAAATACCGAATGGTCCACAAGGGTTGTTCCTAGTTTGACATTATGTGTGTTTGATATAATTTTAACTGTGATAAATTGGCAATCCAGTCCACAAACTACGTAATTTATGGTCTTTAAAACTCTTTTATGACTAATCTGAAGCATTCAGAACACTAAAGAATTGTTGCAAGTTGAACATCGTAATTAATAAAATGTATTTAAAATTTTTGGCTAGCTGAAAGAGTTATTATTCTTACAAATAATGTTTTTAAATCAAAGTCAGTTAATTATTTGTAAATCTAAATTAAAACTTAATAGTAATTGAAACATAACTCTATATTATGAAAGGATTCTTTTTTATTTGTCGAGAAAGTATTTCTAGAAAAAGAAAAAGACAATTTATAAGTCACTAGTCAAGAAAGTACCTTTTTGAACATTGACTGTGTGGCTGCTCTCTTTAGACCTACTGTAACAGCGTCGGTTCATTGTTCTGTAGTAAAACATGGTAACTGGAATACAATTTTTTTTTATTTTTTATTATGGACTTTTGTATATAATACACTTTTTTTTTTACTTTTAGGTTTTACGACATATAATTAAATAGTATTTTTATTTTATTTTAATATGGACTTATGTATATCAAAAAAACATTTTTTTTTGGAACTTTTATGTTCTACGATATATAATGCGGGAATATTCTGCATTGGCTGTGGTAACAACTACCTGGATTTATTATCACTTTAAAGGTAGGTGATCGCATTTATTTCCATATGTATAAATAATTCTCTACTTCCAAAATACATTTTCAATTTTTATAGTGCTCTTTTTATAACGATAATTTGACCAGATTTTCATACTTACTAATTTTCAGTCATTATTAAGTAATGAATATTGAATATCAGGAAATTATAACGTCATCTAACCCAAGTGATGCACCAACCGAAGAGGGGAACTGGCGCTCTCTCGCCCTTGCGTCCCTTTGATCACTATTCTAACCTAACCTAACAAATTAGACATTTATTAAATTAACGTAAATTAAATTAATCGTTACTTATAATAAACTGGACAGCAAATAAACCGAGCCACCCGCTACCTAGGCACTCTAATTCGATTTTCTCAAAAACTAAAAAACCTACAATTAACAAAGTTGTACCTACAGAAAGTGCGTTTCATGGTGATTAAAATGAAAGGAAACTCATTGGGTTTAATCAATATTTCAGTGTTTATTAAGGATTTTACAAAGAAGAGTCGTTTTCCAGTCGTGACAATCGTTAGTAATGATAAAGTGAAAAAAAAAATTAAAGCCAAAAACAAAGATAAAATCAAAAAAAAGTTTTTGATCAATATTCCGTATTCCCTCTCCTTGCTCGGATAACTGCCAGCATCCTTGTATTCATCGACCTTACGAGCCTGACGATAAAATCTTGAGGAATTGTATTCCACTCCTCTTCAATTGCGATTCGCAGCTCTGGAAGCCTTGTTGGAGCCTCGAACCCGACGTTTCAGCTCATCCCATAAGTGTTTATCGGATTCAAGTCCGGGCTTCGAGCTGGCCAGTCCATCGTACGAATGCTGACGTCGCGTAGATACTGGGTCACCACATGAGCAACATGAGGCCGTACACTATCATGCATCAATTGCATATCCTGTCCGATATATCCTGCGTAAGGTACCACATGGTCTGCGAGGATTTCAGTAATGTAGCGATGAGAAGTCAGTCCACGTGTACGGCCCGTCGGTTCGATGAAAACTAACGCTGTATGTGCTGTTAACGAGATGCCGCCCCGGACCATTACAGATCCTCCTCCATAAGCAACAGTTTCCTCGATGCAACACTGAGAATAACCTTCTCCAGGGCGACTATATACAATCTGACGTCGATCACTTCCATGTAGACTCACCCTGGTCTCATCAGTGAAGAGTACATTACTCCACTGCTCTAATGTCCAATCCCTATGCTCTCGAGCAAATTCAAGTCGTGCTCGACGGTGTGCTACCGTTAATGCTAGCCCTGTTGCAGCTCTTTTTGGGGTCAGGTTCCGTTCAGCAAGTCTCCTTCTGACGGTATCTGAACTTATGACCACTTGGCGTTCGTCACGCAGACTTTGTTGGACTTGAACTGCGTTGAGGTGGCGATTTCGCAGAACAGTAAGGTGGATATAACGATCATCCGCTGCTGATGTAGCCCTAGGTCTGCCCGTACCTGGACGGCGATCGAATGCTCCAGTCTCTAGGTATCGTCTGTAAACTCGTTGCACCGAAGATCTGCTGATTCGAAGCCTTCGAGCGACTTCACGTTGCGCAATGCCTGCTTGAAGTAATGCTACAGCTTGAGCTGCTTCTTCCTTCCAACACCTCAGTGTTGTATCCATTATTAATCGAAAAAAGTAGCAAAAACACACGCGTCTGAGCAAACGATGGACAAAAACTAAAGAAATGATAAGAAATATCCGACTATCCCTCATTGTAGAGAAAAAGAACGCTAATTTCAAACTCTGGTGAAAACAGAGCAAATCATTAGCATTGTGTTTGTTGCTTGATTACAATGTGAGTTGACGGTACTTTCGAATTAATTTTTAGTCATTTTAATCACCATGAAACGCACTTTTTGTAGGTATAACTTTGATAGTTGTAAGTTTTATACTTTTTGAGAAAATCGAATCAGAGTTCCTAGGTAGCGGGTGGCTCGGTTTATTTGCTGACCAGTGTAGATTTTGCATATTTTATTTGCTGACCAGTGTAGAGTTACTGAATATTATACTAAGTGCATTTAAGTTCAGAAGTGCATTATAAAAAATATTCATTAGACCATATAGAATTAGGTAAAATAAAACTATATCATATGATCATTGAAATTTTTGTAATATTTCAAACGTTACACACCCATTCTACCTACTCTGTCTATGAACTAATATATAAAATATTTCGTATGGAATTTCTACCTTTTATTTTTAATAGCGAAAAAAGAAGCTGTTTTAGCGAAAAGTATAGTAGATACTTTTAGGTTTCATCATCACCATCATCCACTGCTGGACATAGGCCTCTCCTTAGAAAGGAGGTTTAAGTTTATATCAAGGAAATTTCAGTTACCTCATTCGCAAATTCTACAGTAAGATTCATTTCATAGCAGCGTTGTGGATTTAATTTATTTCTTGCCGACAACAGCGCGTATTGTTTCCCCACTATTGCTCTTTGTTGCTTCTGTTGGTCTTTTTGCCCGCCTTGTGCTGTTGCAGAAGTTGCTTACTTGCATTTTTAATTTACCAGCAACGGTACTTCTGTAATTAGTGAATAAGATTTATTTAAATTGAATAAGGAATATTGAAGATTAAGTAACGTTAATTACAGTTCTTTAGTGTAACTAAAATAAAGTAAAAATAAAATTTGTTTTTAATTTAGATTCTCATTGACCTATAATACCATTATCGTCGAAAATGGGTGTGCATTTTTGTTCTTTAACTTATGCGAGTTACCTTTGTTATTAAACTGTTATTTTATCTGATTAAATACTTCATTTCCTTAAATAATTCAGAAAAAGTGATCCCTTCAGTTGGTACTTTTACAAGATATTTTATCCCTTACTGAAATGTATCATATTATCTTCTAAGAGATGTAGTTCAGACCTTGCAGAAAAACCAACTCCTTGCAGAAGATCTCGTCTATCTCTTCATTGTTTTGAACGTACTCTCTGCTATGAAATAGACTGATGGCAAAATGGCAGCACAAATGACACCAAACTATACCGAGTTAAAGCACCACAATACTAATGGATCCTCTATGAGCCCAAAACCATTAGGAGTGCTGGTTTTATTAACATCCTTATATCTTTTTTACTATAGTCAAACGGTTTAATGACGTTAGTTTTGATAACCTCTTCAACTTAATGTATTCTTACAGATTGGGTTGCTTTTTCTCACAAGGGCCTTTTTTTAGGGTTATAGTCTTTATGTATAAGACATATGGTTGATGTTTCAATAACATCCAAGTGGAAATAAGTTACTATTAGTACCGCTGAGTAGAAGTTGCAAGCATATTTTTTCTATGAGGGTTTAAATGATAGCGTAATAAACCAACTCACCTTCACGGATGGCGTACTGGTTTAAGGGGTCGTCACGCCGCTTCTTACTGCGCTAAGTGTTGTAGGTTCGATCCCCACATGGGACACCCCTTTGTGTGATCCACGAATTGTTGTTTTGTTACACTATTCGGTAGAGCTCAGAATCGTATTCCGAATTACCTCTCATTGATGAACTGTTCGCTTAAAGCACCCTTCGATCGAAGTCGATTCTACAAATTTCAGTGCATCGATGAACGGTTCTTCAAAAAAACCCTTCTTTAACGGTCCTTTGGGCTAAACAATCGTTGCAGGTTCGACTATATCATCCTTCACCATTAGTCGCTGTTAATCTTTTAATCGTTACATTAACCAGTAGTTTCACTTATTGCATACAAAACGGCAATTTCATAGGTAAAGACATATTACATCATGTTGCTGCTAGTAATTGTGAAATAATTTTAATAAGGTAAATGAAATTACCTTGCCGTTTTGTATGCAATAAGTGAAAGTACTTATTTTTTCAATTTTTTTTATTTCTGTTATTCGAAGTAATCACCCATGCAATCGACGCATCTTTGCCAACGCATGTACAGTTTATTGATGCCCTTCTTGTAAAAATCAGCTGGACGGGAGGCAACAAACTCTTCAAAGGCATTTTGTACTGCCTCTCGGGAATTGAATTTTTTACCCACTAAAAAGTTGTCTAAATTTTGGAAAAAGTAATAGTCGGTAGGTGCAAGGTCTGGTGGTCACATCTGCAACCAGCTTTGGTCAATCGGTCGTCCCCACTGCTCCATCACGACAACACGCGACCCCATACTGCGCAACAGACAGTCTCCAAGCTGCAAGAGCTGGGGTTGGAAGCTCTCCCTTATCCGCCATACTCACCAGACCTTGCAACTACCGACTATTACTTTTTCCAAAATTTAGTAATTCGGATTACGATTCTGAGCTCATTTTTACACTAAAAATAAAATTATAATATCTTGAAACTGACAATTGAGACAGCTTTCTTTTCAAATTTAGAAATAGTTTCTTGCTATCCCTATTTTGTTTGTAAAACTCGTTTTGAAGTATTCTCAAAGTGTGAGTTTCGAATATCATTGTTTGTCACATGGCTCATAAACTGTACTCACAAATTCAGAACAATATTGTTACAAAATATTATTATTATTTACGATCTCTCGAATACTCGGTAGTAAATTTAGATAGAAAGTCAGAAATTCAGTAGTTCATTGGAAAGAAGTCTGCACTTCTGATAAGTAATGTTCTGTTAAATAGACAATTCTACAAAATAAAAGTTTGCTGAGAAACTTCTTAATAACCGCAGCAGTTTCCGTTTCTTTGTTTTCTTTGATTAGCTGCACTTGCTACTAACTAGCCGACCAACTATGTTAATCACTCATTGACTTTTAATATAAGACAAGTCCAATTTAACCAACTACTAATATCTATATTAACTTCATTATTTCTATATAATAACATAGTGTAGAATACAGAGTAGAACACAGAGTTTCACCACCTCTATTCATCCCGTGGGTGTCGTAAGAGGAGACTAAGGGAGCAAACTACGCAGAACAAAAGCACTGCAGAGAGAAGGAAAACTTGACACAAACCCTATGCCAACCTGTCTGGCCAGCGTGATGCAGTAGGCCAAAACCTCTTTTCTAAGGCTTATGTCCAGCAGTAGACTATTAAAGGCTGTTGATGATTTCTATATAACTCAAGATTAAACACAATGATCATCACTTGACATTCATACAAAAAATTAATTGTAGTTTATGTTCTTACTAACAGTTCTAAAACCCAAATATAACCTCATATACATGAATGGATAGATAGTACACGTTGCATTTATAAATTCATAGCATCAGCTTTTGTCGAAGCCTCATATTCATGGAAATCTCGATAACTGTCATCTTGCTCCACCAATGGGTTTCTCTCAGCCCTGTTTTCAAGTCAAAGTTATAAATCGGCCACGTAGGGCATTTGCAATTTAATAGCTTTATTACCATAATCGACGTCCGGTTGCAGCGAACGGAAAAGCTTCCGTGTGTTTCCATATTAATGCTTTCAGTGTTCCACGGTTATCAGAATTGTTCAAGATACTTTATTACTTAGATGATGTTATAATTTTTACTTTCGCCGTTCGAAGTCTCATATTAATGTATTATATGAGATTTTCAAAACTAATATAATTTCAAAAGTCCATGATTATTGCCAACAAAAAGACCAAAAGCTAACCTCTTACTCATAACCTTCACACTTGGGGAAAAAAAATCACTTCACGACTTGTTTGAATACAAATAGAAAGACTCATGATTTTGTACCATACAATTACTACATGACTAACCTTACTCAAAATCAAAAAAAATACAATACGAGTTTAGAACTCTAAGTACCTTTTAGTGTTAAGCATAAAGGATACTACATCTTGAAAAGATATGTAATTATTTATTTGACACATTAATATGATCCCACAATATAATTGTCATCTAGACTGTGCTTGAAAAAAGACAAACCAATTATAAAACTCAATTGGTAACATGTAGTTCAATTCAAACAAGGGCCAATTTATATTACATAGTCACACAAATTGGACAAAACACAATGCAGCACCAATATGCGAGGTCACCAATCAAAAGATTACAGCTACCGAGCAGGCTATTAGATCATAAATTTGAATATTGCGTAAATCTAGCTCCGTACGCTTCCCAGAGGCAATATTATCACTTCTAGGAGGATAGTATACATACGTGCCTCTTGAATACAGAATTTAAGGTAACCTAAAGCAGGATATTTATTTTAAAATATTGACATTTACATTATTTGTAGATTGATTGATTCATCATCATCAGCCTATCGCAGTCCACTGCTGGACATAGGCCTCTCCCATTGCACGCCACTTAGATTGATTTTGAGCTTCTTGCATCCAGCTCCTGCTAGCCATCTTCCGCAAATCCTCACTCCACCTGGCCTGTGGGCGTCCTACACTAGGTATTGATTGATTAATTTAACCTGAGCAATTATTACGTGTTAGTGAGGTTACTAGAGGCACAATTCCATGTCTAATTCGCGAGGGTGGCTAGTGCAATCAACGATAGCGTTAAGTGACAAGTGGTAACGCACTTGTGTCTATTGAGTTATAATAATATATTTTTTTTTTTATTTGCGTAAATTGTGGTACAAAAGGGTAGTATAAAAATATAGGAACGATACACATTTCTCCAGTAACATGCATGCAAATATAGGCTCGTAGTTTTTCTTACAATAATAAATTTAAACTAACTCAATTGTTAAATTAATCATTATTAATAAACTAAATCAATTTGAACAATATACACTTCGAACGTAAAATAATTTCTATTCAATATACGTAATACACGCCTACAATGCATTTTTAAAACCCACGACTTTTTTTTAAGGTATTGGTGTGTCCATCAACAGTCTATTTGTCCATCCAAACGTTGTCAGTAAGAAATTGCTAAAAGCGACATAGCGACATTTGTACATGATTATTAACTTGAAATACTATTGTATTTATTATGTACTTACTTAAGTTTATTCTATTCTAGAAACTTAAAGTCAAGTGACCCGTCTGCTCGTTTGCTCCTTGTACCATAAAAATATGTTTAGTATTATTTTCTTTTTCTTTTTTAAAAAAGACAACTCCCGCATAAGGAATATAAATCCTGTGTCTCGAGGGACTTTACAAACATACATGAAACGGAAACAAAGAACACCCAGACTCAGAACAACAATTCGTGGATAGCACAAAGCGTTGTCCTAGGTGGGGATCGGACCTACAACACTCAGCGTAGTAGTAAGCGGCGTGGGGACCGCTTAAGCCACTACGCCATCCGTGCAGTCAACATAGTATGTATGTTTGTATAATATTGTCTTTCAAATAAAATCAAATGGAAGAATATAATCGATACATATATAAACCATGCACGACACAATGTACAATGCAATTAAGATTTCACTTGCAATTGCGAATGGGGGCAACGATAATAGCAATGGCAGCAGATGATACCTATCGTCCTATAAACACTATCAACTAAAAACCTCTATTCCAACCCCGTAAAGCTGAAATTTGTAGTTAAAATTGGTAGCAGCTGTAACTTTATGGTAGTACATCAGATAAAGTTATGATATAATATTTTGCGGTTATTGTAGTTCTTATGACGCTATATATAAGGTCTATTTATGCGGGTTTTTTTCATTAAACGTAGATGATATCAAGGTAAAGTGAATGCGTGTCATATTATATGTATCTTAGCTCTACTACTAGTTCTTCTATCTTCTTCTGTCTATCTTAAATGTATGATAGTTTTATTAAAAGGAAGATCAAACTGAGTACTGTTTTAGCAAGTTGTGTTCACATCATCACATCACATCAACAGCCTTTAATAGTCCACTGCTGGACATAGGCCTCTCCTTAGAAAGGAGGTTTTGGCCTACTATATCACGCTGGCCAGACGGGTTGGTATAGGGTTTGTGTCAAGTTTGCCTTCTTTTTGCAGTGCTGGTATTGTTTTGCGCCCTTAGTCGCCTCTTACGACACCCACGGGATTAATTGGGGTAGTGACATTGCGTATTCTTAATCCGTCACCACACGGACCAAAAGTTGTGTTCAATAAAACCAAAACCTTGATCGTCGCTTACAAGAAAGTTCCGGCTCCATTCCAAACCAAATTTTTAAGAATATTAATAAAGTTAGTCACAGGCTACTAATATTATTACATGACCATAACTTCGTGACTCTGACTGCTAAGTTCGATTCGTACCCAGGACATATAATTGTATGATGAACACGATCATTTGTACGAACAAATAATCTCAGAAACATCTAAGATATGTAAGTATTTTTAAATATTTTAGAATGTTTATAATAGCAGTCTAGTTACCACAGTTCATATCTGTATAGTTTGGCATCAGACCTTCATGTGCGAGATTTGTAAAAGAATAATTACTAAAATCGTACTTACGCTACCGCCGTACAATTAACTGCTCAATGTCCTTTTATGCCTGCCAAAATTTATCTTTTTTTGCCTGAACGATTGCAACATCCCTTTTGAAACTCTTATCACTTGTTCTTCCTTCAACCTACACCGTTTTCTTACCTCATCATTTCTCATTCTCAATCGATATTCGGGCATAAAACAATACCCTCTACTTTACACTTGGTATTAAAATATTGAATGTGTATTAATACTCCAAAGAAAGCATTTTTTTCAATTTCAGTTCAGATCATAAACACTCACCTTATCAGTTGGTATACCATTCACAAACAGAGTTCGGTTTAATTAACTTTTCTTAATAGGAGAAAGTGTATCTTGAACAATGGTTCCGTGCTTATGAGCTTGTACCACATTACAACAGTAGTACAGTAGTCTTACTCTGTTGAGTGCTTTTGGCAAATTTACCCTGATATGAAAAACCGATACATACGTCAACGAACCCAAAGGGCAAAGTAAATATATTTATCTGTTTTCATTATCTAATATATCAGACGAAAAGCAACATCACTTGTAACAGTTTAAATACTTCTAAGTCAACTAAACACTATTTTGAGACTCATAACTTTGACGAGAGTAGATAAGTAATATTAGACACTCTCGTAACTATTAATAATGCATTTAAAAAACTGAAAATGTTTTGAATTTGCACTTTAAACTTCTATTTATATGAATTTTTTTCGTAAGTAGTATTCATGATTACAAATAAAATATGGAATAAAATGATTTGCCGCATCGGGGTCGGTGTTAGACGCTACACTGCCTGATAGTGACGTGGAAATTGTAGTGTAAAAGCGCTTAGTCCTCGATAAAGATTCTCCCTAGGGACTGAAGCTTCTCAGGCATCCCCGAAATACATAAGTAAGTAAAACCGTTTCTTTTTTTTATGAATCCGTTAAACTACTGTAAATTTTGCTATACAGTATAACACGTGCTCATTTCACAAACAATAGGCCGTGTAGTATAATTTAGTACAACAGAGGGACTATCCTCTTGAATATACTTGTGCTGGCCAAATGTAGCGCATTGTTAGGAATCACTCTACATGTAGGTAGGGACACTTCTATGAGGCATGGCGAGAATAATGGTATATCCGAAGTCAGTGTGATAAGATGACGAAAGGGTATGAATAAGACCCTAGATGTGTGAGCTATGAAAGCCTTTCAATGCTTGTTGAAATAAACAATGTTTTCATGTATTGTATGAAAATAAATAAATACAGTAAAATTCTTGAATTAAATTCTATCTACGAGTCTAAAAGATTTCATCCATTTTTTTTTTAATATTTTCGACGACTTCTAAACACATTGAAACATGGATAAAAAAACTTAATCAGAAAAAAAATCCTTCACTAAGCGGCACCGTGCTGCGACGTCAGTCAGTGCCAGCCCTATTGAGTGGCTGGGCTTTCTGCGAGATGCCACGACGTGACGCAGTATGCTTTGGAATGCTGCTCCATACCAAAGCATCCTTCGGCTGCTTAAGGACACCCTACCGTGTCGTGCCTTGCCGCGAGGTTAGCCAGCGCCAGTCCTAAAACCGCATGCCGTGCTATCTCGGGCAGTAGCCGGGCAACAACGTTTAACCAAGAAAGGAAATCCCTGATACCCCGACGGGCTCTGGGTCATTTACGGCTTATAGATGATCTCCTGATGTGTAGTGACCACGGTTTCCCCTCAATGCCCCTAAAGGAGCTCCGGTGCTCGTCGCGTCGCCACATGTCACCCCCCCAGACCCGGCGCTTATGATGGACGGAGATCATTCAGCTACCACCACTTAAGTCGCCTGCAGTACCTGGTTTAATCTCGGGCCTGATGAGCCAGGAGAGGGTTCTGAGTCAATCCCGGTCCTACTTCGCCCTGCAGGAGGAGTTAGTCGTTCCGTACCACGGTTGCGACCATGGTACGGAACTCTGCCCTGCTGTTATATCTGTTATGTCTCTGCTGGACATTCTGGCAGCGTGTCATCATGAAAACGCTCTGACCATCGTCGTGGCAGGACCCGGGCGTTGGTTCTTTGCGGATCAGACACAGGTGATCTCCAAAGCGTCCTTTGCATCAGCCAATATCAGAGGGTCCAGTGTTTCCTATCGAGCCAATTCTCCAAAATGCGTGTTACCGTCGCAACCACAACGTGCCAGAAATAAGCTGCCCCATAATAACCCGTACATAAAACTTTCGCCCGGTATAGGATATTTGGGCCGCATCTTAAGTGACTCAAATTATTTTGAGTTATTAATTCGAAGCCTATAAACATTTGAATTTATTTTCGTACATCGATCAATAGATGTTACTATGATGAGATAAAAATACACTAGACATGCAAATTATAATAAAGTTTCGTTTTCGTTTTGATTTCTGTTTTTGCCGCTCTCTTGAAAATTCCACCCGTGTGCGGTGCACGCTCTGCACACTCGTACCCGGAGCTCTGAGGCTGAACTTTTCAAACTCCACGCGAACGAATTCGCGGGTACCAGCCAGTACTTAAATATAAAAAATACAAGATACATTTACTTAACAGTCCTTTTGTTTTTAACATTTTTGTTGGAATATATTTTTTTATATTTCTACCGCCATTTGCTCTCGTAATAAGATCTCATTACTTTTTTCCAGTTTGCCCGCTTTCCTGATGTTTTGCTCAATCGTCCGCATGAACAGAGGCTCGATTGTGTAAAACCTCAAATATATTATGTCTGTCTCCGTGATATATTACAGAGCTTATTCTTTTACTGGTCCATTATTTAAAAAAATACAATATTTTTTGTACATGGAGTTTGATTATAGAATATGGAATGATTACAGTTCCCTACATGATTTAGACTTCAACTTCTAAAATAAAGCTACCTGAAAATTTATTTATTTATTAAATACTAGCGACTTCTTTCGGAATTTGAAAACCGCTGCCTTAGTGGTGTAGTACGTATACTCGTATAGATAGTTTAACTCAGTTGTGCGCGCGGCCCTATGTGTGCGTGGGCTTGTAAATATACAACTTTAATGCGTGTGGCAGTGACGCGGTGCTCGGACGACGACTGCCACACGAATGAAAGTTGTATATTTACAAGCCCACGCACACATAGGGCCGCGCGCACAACTGAGTTAAACTATCTATACGAGTATATACGCAAATACAATTATATATAATTAATTAAAAATATATCTAAGAACATGATGTTATGTAAATATTTTTGGTATCTGTTTCCTATAAAACTCGTGGAATTTAGTTTTAAAATTATAATAACATACTATAAGAAACATAAAGTAGGAAATTTATTTATCATATTAAATTCACATAACTATTAATAGGCATTCATAAATGAATTAAAAAAGTATTAATATAATACAATTGAAATATTTACATACAATCATCAAAAACTTCCTCGTAGCGTGTCCAGAAGACTGGCTGCCAGTCTTCTGGGAACGCCACGTTAAATGGCAATGTTAATTCTGTTTTAAAATTGTCACGGCTAGAAGACATCGTAATTAAAGGAAAGAGTTCTTTCCATAGTAAGATAGACAGGAGGGAAAAAGAAGACTGAATAAGAAGAGAGTAAGTAATATGATGATTTGATGACTCTCCGGAAAAAAGAAATACGAAGAAAAAGTTTTGTAGGTTACCTACTTGACCTAGAAACTTAATGAGGTTAATAAAAATGAAAAAAAAAAACTATGAAAAAATATATGGTCATGGATTGTAAGTTTTCGAGGTTTTGACATATTCTTTTTCAAATCAAATCAAATAAAGTGTGTGTGAGTAAAATCACTTTTGATAACAATCTGAAAGAAAAGAAAGAGTTGTCCAAAACTATTTCCTACACATGTCCTTCCGTTTGTTCGAGAGGAAGGATATTACTTATAAAATATATACTTAGAGATCCAAGTAAACTGTAATTTTATATGTGTGTGCGATATAAATGTTTTATTCTACCACATTGACCGTGTGAATGTGGTGGAATAAAACATTCATTAAATTATTATTTAAAACTATTGTTTATATGGTGATGAAACGAGCTGTACTTTAAATAATGTGCACGGATGGCGTAGTGGTTTAAGCAGTCGCCACGCCGCTCACTACTACGCTGAGTGTTGTGGGTTCGAACCCACATGGGACGACACTTTGTGTGATTCACAAATTGTTGTTCTGAGTCTGGGTGTTCGTTGTGTCCGTTTCATGTATGTTTGTAAAGTCCCTCGCGACACAGGATATATTCCTAGAGCGGGAGTTGTCTTTTCAAAAAAAAAAGAAAAAAAGAAAGAAATGTTACTAAATAACCTGAAAACATGTTACTAACAAATTCAAATTTTGATTTTGATTTAAGAGTATTGTTAAACGAGGTCACTCAAGCCTTTGGAAGACAATGATGTAGTAGCAGATTTTCAGTAAACATACAACTAAATATAACCAGTACAACAAATTGAAGCGAGCTGCTCGTTTATTATACCTTCTCACTCTGGGTATTGTTTGAGATGACAGCAAACCTCCAAGTCATAAACTTAAGCGACTTTCTTAAGAAACCTACATTGGTAGTGGCATTATAATTATTATACCTTCTTGGTGTGTTTGACAATAATTTTAACCGTCGTTTGAGCGCAGTCTTTACCGGAAGCGATGTTTCACTACTTTGAGTTTCAGCTACTTTCTTTCTTGTAGGTTGTTACATTTAAGAACTAAAGGTAGCAGTCAACTGCCAGAATAATTATTTAACAGAGTGTGGAGTCAACGACATTGATAATAATAATTAAGTATATTTGTTTAAGGTCTATTTATTAGTGACTTAGTACTGAGCTTGATATAGCTTTGAAAACATTAGTGGAATATGCACATAACACAGGTTCTGTGGTTTTATCAGTTCCTGTAATAACTACGTGACATTATCTCTTTTCTCCTTACAGCCTCGGTGCGGTGTGGCGGTGGATGCAGTTCGTAGTTCTTATGTCCTACAACTTCCTAGTACATGCATGTGAACAACAATCTTGTAAACATTTTTCTGGCAAAAAAGTTATTTTTATTATTAGCTCCCATAGCTTTCGTAGTCAAACTAATATTTCTGTCTGTCCTCTTTCTCCAAGCCTTTTTCCCTAGTTTGAGACAGGACAGTTTCTTAGATGGCTCTGTCTGTCCATTGCTTCAACATAAGAGTGCGTGATCTAGTTTAAACAAATAACCTTATTTAGAAATTCCCTGCGCGTTTTCACTTAGACCATACACTAGCTGTCAACACTATTGTTGCACCATTATGACGACTATCTCGGCATGTTTTATATAGGATTCTAAACGATTTGCACTACCTCTACGTATGTTGTGTAAGGGGTGAATATTTATAGAAACAACATGTCACAAGATTATTGAAATATATAGTTTGGATCAGGAGTTAGAGAGAAGTTTTAAGTTCGTTTTAAAAAGATGTATTTGTTGAGTGACGAAATAATAATTTTTGAAATTTGTATTGCCTGTAATATGTAAGATACGTAAAAAAATACAAATAAATTTGATTATTGAACAAATTACAAGAAATGAGAACTTGAGAGTTCATCGCAGAATATATCAATATTAATGCTGCTACTGCCTCAACTACACTACACTGCACTACACTATACTACACTTCACTATCTTAAATATTTATAATAATAATTAATATTGTTTCACTTGGTATTTGTATAAACCTCCTTTCTGAGGAGAGGCCTACGTCCAGAAGTGGACTATTAAAGGCTATTGATGGTGATGAAATTATTTGTTATTATGGGTTAGAACATCACTATGAATTAGGTAAGATTTCTTTAAACGATGTAGTTTTAAAATGAATAAATCCGATATGAAGTAAATACTATTATGAAGTATAAATTTTACTATATATTTGATAAAAAATATCATCCTTCACATCATCATCATGAACTAATCCAAAGTTTAGTTAGGATCGACGCAAAAAATCTTTTTTTTTGCTTACTGTCTATTGCCAGCCCTATGTAGGAATATATTAATTTCCTGAAGGGAGAAATGAAAGTCATAGATGAAAATAAATATCATTGTATGAATATATCTTACACATCTCACACACGGCCGTCTGATCTCAAACTAGGCAGAGCCCGTGCTATGGTATGGTAACCAGACTACTGATGAACATACTTATATATTTTTAAGACCAAACTTACAGACCAAAATGACCGTGTTCATCACACAATATTTGTCCTGGGTGGGAATCGAACCCACGACCTCCGGCTTAGCAGTCAGGGTCACTGACCACTAGACCAACAGGTCCGTCAAATGAATGTTTGTATGTGAAGTATTTAGTGTATATTTGATTTAGTATCCAATGTTTATGCATTATAAGACGTATATATCTCATAGGTTATTACCTTATTACCAACATATACACGTCTACTCCCAGTTCAACATAATTCCGGTCCATCCAAAAGTTGAAATATCTCTAAGCGACAAGGCTTAAATTTATGCTTTATAATACCAGTTAAAAGCCCTGGTGTACAGATAAATTATAATCTGTTTGGCTTTGGCCCCTAGAGCTACTGTAGTCATTGTTTTTGAGACCTACCCCGTTAATTACTCTAGTTCTTTTTGAAAAAAAATTGAAAGTCAAAAAGAACTAGCATTAATTACTCTAGTTCTTTTTGACTTTCAATTTTTTTTCCCCAATATAAATAGACATTTTTTTTTCCCTAATATAAATTGATAATTTATATTGGGGAAAAAAAATTGAGGGTCAAAAAGAACTAGAGTAATTAATGGCGTAAGTCTCAAAAATGAAACCAAGACTACAGTAGCTCTAGGGGCCAAAGTCTCTTACCCGTTTGTCTGTCCTGTGATGGCAAAAGCCATTAGAAGAGAGACATCAACTAACCCAACGATATAAAATCCAATATCCTTGATATCTAACTCACTGACTTATCAGTTTTCCCGACCCAGTAAATAAACATTCGACCTTAGACAAACCCTCGTTTATTTTTGTCTTTGCTATAATGGCGCCCGTTATGACAATGTCATCTACTGAAACAAATTACACCTATTTTTGTACAGATTTTGTTGGCATTTGTTCATTTTGTTTGCTATGTTGCATGTTCATGGTTACTGTTCATCTGTTTCGATTCATGCAATCGATTCTGTTTGGAGGTATTTGTGAAATGCTCATTTTGTTTAAAGTTGGGTTATTAGAAACTCTTTGAATCTTTTTCCCTCACATGGCCAAAAGTAGGGTTTGACTGTTGCCTTTTCAGTTTCCAGTAGCTAGTCCTTCAAAATAAACAATGAATTCAAATTACTTTCATTGAAATGGCCTGTTTATTCTTGTGTAGTGACACTGGCTACTGAGCCAGACGTCGTGGAATCAATTCCCACCTGGGGCAAATAACTGCGCTAATTGAGTAGGTCATTTAACTTAGTCGTGTGGGTGACGTTTAATTAACGCATGTTTAATAATTAGTATTTGTAGCTCCAATTAATAGGTCTTATAAAATAATTAAACAATGAGTTATAATAGTAATATAGCAAAGTTAAAAAGCGACGGTTATCAAAATTACTGCAAATGTTACAAAAGAATATTCATTGAATATAGAAATTCATTAGACTGAAACGAACAAGCGTTCCTATAATTATGCTGATGATTTTCAATGCTCTGCTAAGTATCTGGTTCCATTAGCAAATTGAGAACTCTCGATTTAGTTAAAAAACATATTTTAGAAATATTTATTTTAGCCGTTTTATAGCGGTTCGACTAGGGAATAAAAATATTGAATGGTCCATCCAGTTTTGTTTATGACAAAAAAAGTACTCTGTATGACATTTTGAAAACGAATTCTTTATTATAAAAAACACAATTGTCTGTAACCTGTTGGCAAGTCAATCAACACACAACATCCTGGAAACACACACGTGTGACTAATTCCGCATACAACGACAAAACTTACTTCAATAGCATCTAAAAAAGATACCAAATACCGGAGTAGCTACTAATCCTCTATCGTGCTTTAAAAGTTATCTCGCCTTTTTTATTTAATATATACGTATACTTATGTACGAGTATATATTAATGTAGACATTGTCCGTGTGGCGACGGATTAAGAATACGGAATGACACACCCCTATTCATCCCGTGTGGGTATCGTAAGAGTCGACTAAGGGAGCAAACTACGCAGGACAACAGCCCTGCAAAGAGAAGGAAAACTTGAAACAAATCCTGTATCAAACGGTCTTACCAGCGTGGTATAGTAGGCCAAACCCTCCTTTCTAAGGAGAAGCCTATGTCCAGCAGTGGACTAATGAAGGCTGTTGATGATGATGATGATGTATATATAAGATTCCCCCATTAACCGTCAGATCGCAGCTGCCAGATATCATTATCTCGCCTGATCGAAGCAATCTTCTTTTGTGTTGCAGAGACATATGTACACACTTAAGGGTTGCAAAAAAAGGCATCTTCATTCTTCTTAGAGGAGAAAATAATAAACACAATGAGACTCATTAGAAAACATTCTCTTAGGAGTAGACATACCAAGGCTCATATCGGCTCACCGGTAGTTTCGAAAAGCACTTGTGAGGTATGGATATACGGGATGTGGTCAATTCCTGCGGAAAAAACAGCCAATTGTCTATGTTATCTTGTGTATCAACTAAATCTTACAAAAATAAATTATTCTTGCTCTTAAAGACTAACAATGGATTAATATTAATCGTGACTACTATCATTAACACCTAATAATTATATTGTTGTTCGTAAAATCAGTCCTCCTCCTAGTCTTTTACCGAAACTAGGTTTGGAGTCGGCTTGAAGTCTACTATGGTACGGCTGGACTTCGATTTATTACGCGGAGCGACTCCCATCAGACCTGCACAACCTAAGTACTAGACGATACTAGATACTAGGTTACGATACTAGGTTGTCATCAAATGGCCTTTCTGCAGAACTTTGCTGCAGAAAGGCCATTTGATGACAACCCGTAATGATTGCCACAGGTGTTTGTATGGCAACCGGGACCGACGGCTTAATATTCTATCCGACGCACAGAGGGGTCTCAATGTGTTAAGAATGGTCACCCATCCATAGATTGAGCTGAAAAGCTAAGATTGAAAATGAAATGAAATGATATTTATTTCTACCAATAAATCTTTTTAGGTATTTTTACAAGTCGGACTTTCCAGCTAGAAGGCGCCGGGATGTGTAAAGCTAGTCGGTTACCACTAAGCCATGAGCCCCACTGGCTTTTGAATAATAATCGATTTATCTATATCGTGCTTATACTTAATTTTATTCTTTTATAGCGCCGGACACCTGCAATCCTAATTTTGTTTCTCATCTGAGATTTGCGGTATCTCTCGCATCCCTCTCTCTCGGCTCTCTCATTTAATACGTTTGCTTTAACTCTTTAAGTTCTACCTTTTTTACTTCTAAGAAATTGAATACTTCCCATAAGAAATTTGGCGTCGAGCAAGCAGCCAGGCTGGTCAATAAAGATACCAGCCAAAATTTATCTGTAATGGTCATCAACCACACGGGATAACACTTTGTATGATCCACTAATCGTTGTTCTGAGTCTGTGTTATTTGTGTGCGTTTCATGTTGTTTTTAAAGTCTCCCGCTACACTGGATATATTCCTAGTGCGGAAATCATCATATTAAAAGAAAGAAATGAAAAATTTAATTGTTTCGTGTAAACAGTTAATGAATTAAGTTATTTGTGATTAATTTAATTCGATTACACCTTAACTAGTCAAAAAATGTAGTATTTTTAAATGATTTCAGGTAAGTGAGAAGTACCCTATACTTTATCATTTAGGTACTTCGTAAATGCTAAAACTATATTAGGGTCAAATAGTGGCATCTTTTCATGGCATGGCATTGAATTAAAAAAAAATGCTTGCTTTGTTGTTTCAAAAACCGCAGACATGTATTTGACGTTAATTTTCACTTTATACCTTAACGTACGAAGGCTAAAAGGGGCTTAAGAACAGTCAGACATACAAACAGACAGACAGATGTACAACGAAGTGATACCCTGAAAACATGTAACATCTATCATCGTCATCACCAACCTTAAATAGTCCACTCCTGGACATGGGATTTTGGTCCACTATACCACGCTGGCCTGACGGGGTGGTATATGGTTTGTGTCAAATTTTCCTTCTCTTTGCAGTGCTGTTGTCATGCGTAGTTTATTCCCTTAGTCAACTATTACTTATAAATAAATATGGTGACACTCTGTATTCTTAATCCGTCACCACACGGACGTCATTTATGATAGCGTTCAATAGTATTTATCGATGCAATTCCATTTACAATGTCTTAATTAAATTAATTAATTCTTGGGAAGGAGGCACTTGAAGGGTGTCAACACACGTTGTGTCTTTGTGTCTCTAGGGTAGCAAGTGTCCATGAGTGGCGTTAGTCACCTTTTATCTACTCATCATCATCATCATCATCATCAACAGCCTTTGGTTTGTTTCCCATCTGACTCATCTGCTCGTTTCCCCTATTCCATGAAAATAAATTATACAAGTTTGGTCCGGCCATTTATCTCTGAATTTTAAAAATAAATGTTTAATTAGACTTTCAATGTCAGAAAAGAATACTATCATGACGTAATCATGTCAGAAAATTCTATAAACAACTGTCGGCAACATTGTTAGACTTTGAACAACCATGTTTTATAGTATCTTTATGTTTAGTTTGCATATCGATTCAAACAACATTTATGAGTATGCGAAAAAGCATGCAACATAGTTCATTTTGTCTATCTATACTTATGTTCTGTATTGAAAATTTATTGGTCAATATGAATGTAATAAAAGTATGCAAACATTTCAAATTGCTTTTATCCAGTTCTGTGAAATGTTATATTTCACTTTTCTACACAATCGCGTATAGGTATTTAGGTATGACTTAAATCAAACAACAATTAAGCGTAAAGTAAATCCTATTTAAAACAAAGGGACTTACGACGCTGTATAATGATCCGTCTGATGTCAATAAGTACAACCAATTTGTGTTTTTTTTTACCTACGGTTATTCCAAACCAGTCTTACCTCCAGACCTTCTAAAGAAGATTGTACTCCCACCTTACAGATCGGCCGCACAATTATGACTCTTGAGTACAAATGTCCATGGCAGATGTAGAGTCTTGACATCCGAATGTTTGTTTTCCACCTATATCATAAGAAAAAGAATTGGATGGCTTATGACCCCCTTAGTATCATTGTTACCTACGTGTTCATTGTTACCCGAATAATGACCGTTATCTGTACTTTGAGTGTTACATCTACGGCGACTGTTGACACCTTTATGATGACTCTTACCCCTATGATGCTTACTACGTATATGATGATCATTACAAACTTTTTTTTACACGCTTTATATTAGCTTCACTTGTATGTTTGTTTGTATGTTTGTAACCGACTCCTTTGGGCGTGATTTTGAATGTTTTTAAACGGTCAGAATTCGTTCAAACTTTGTAGATATATCGAGGACCGATAACAATACACTAATTTAAAAAAATATATTATAGTTTTAAAAAACTAAAAAACACGCCTTCCATAGAAAACCAAACTAAAAAATTGAAAATAAATTTGAAAAAAAGCGTGGGGTGCTTTTTACTATTGACAACAGGCACCCAACGCCTTTTTCAAATTTATTTATCTTAGTGAAACTTACGGCTACATACAAATAGGTACACAAAAAAGATCAATAAATGCCAGTAACAAGCTTCCAGAATTAGTCTGCAAAAGATACCATATCTTTGAACAGCTTAAGCACAGTTAATTTTAAGAATGAGTATTTAACAGATGGTTTCACAATAGTAGTATCGATTATGCATACATTATCAACAAAGTATTTAGTGAAACATGATTTGGATGGATGTTTGCCGATAGTAAAAAGATCAAAATAACTTTCGACACTCAATTTATTTAATTCATTGAATACGAGACGATGGTTTATACAGCAAGATTTTACGTAAATTTCTAACTGTTATTCTTATCTTTGTTTTCGATGGAAGTTCAAGACAGTCGATCTTACCCTCAGCAATGTTGAGAAGAAAAGTCATGTCTGCAAGTTTTCATCTTTCATGTAAAGGTAGATTCTGCAATTTAATATAGCGCTGCTCATAGATGAGGTCGGCTAGTTGGCATAATTTAAATTTAAAACCTAAGCATCGAATACATTTTCTTTTAACCTTCTCGATCTCATTAGAGTACAATGCGTAGCCCGGACTCCAAATCTGCAAAGCGTAATCTAGGTGACTTCGTATAAAGTAAAAATAAGGCATTTTAGGGGTTTTCATATTTTTGAAGTCATTTGAACACCGAATCAAACCTGACGTTCCAAACGCTTTGTTGACTACTTCGTTAACATGCTGATCAAATGAAAGATTGCTATCGTACACCACACCCAAATCTCGGGCAACAGCCCTCCTCTCTTGTTATGGTTTTTGATTGCATAGTCAAATCTAATTTCTTGACGCTTACGTGTAAGACTCGTATAGAAACATTTAGAAGCATTCAGATCCAACTAATTATAATAATAATATAAATCGATGGAGAGTTGGAGATCCGATGCATTCACATTTATGATGGACTTACACCACTTAAATAATTTGAATCTCGGCACCGATGTTTCAAGATTTTTAGAAATAATTGAAATTTTAGTAACTAATCCGCAACGGTTCCTGGACTGGTTCCTTTTTAAGTCGTTTAAGCCATATTTTAACTTAATTACGACAATAATTGTTATCTTATCTTTTATTATACCTATTAAAAAAAAATCGGTTGTCTGTAAAGTCGGTTTACTGACGATAGTTGAACGTGACAACGTCATAAGAAAATACTGATGGAATGGTTGCATTTTTCAAAAATGTATTATTGTATACGAGTAGCAGCTGTCCACGCGGACGCATCGCTCACTCAAGTAGGAGAGAGACAGATATCGAACGCTGCCGAACGCGTAGGCCGATAGTGCCTCTTTGTCGCTCGTTCCGCGCTCTCGCTTGCACTTCACGCCTTAAATGGAACGCCTCAGAGCGAGGTAACGCCGCATGAGTCATGTTTTTTCGTGCGTGCAGCCGGCTCCATCAAATTATAAGACGTTGTCACGTCAAAAAAAGAAGAAAAAGAAAGTTCAGGATGTTGATTATTTTTTAGTTTAAGTTTAGGCATGAGGATGTTTGTGTCAGTAGTTTACATTAAACCATTGAGATCTACAATGTAACTTAGTTGAATTTGATGCTAAATTCTGATTCGTTTAATTTTGAGGTGCAATAAAATTTCTCTAACATCATCATCATTTAATGCACTTTTCTCAATTTTATTTAGTGTCGGCGCAATGTGCAATGTTATGGCTGATTTTCATTGTAGCTTGTTATCTACCTGACATAAGTCCTTTTAGGAATTGTAATCGTCTTCAAAAAAGTACTGTTCATGGGACATGGGATAAACTCACGGTCATGTCTAGCGGCAACGTACTCTTGAGTTGCAAGGTGACCCGTGTGCTCATCAGCCCTATACCATAAAAGAAAAAAAAAACGAAATCCTTAAATTACATTTTTTTATTCACTTCCAATTTTTCTCTTCTGACATAAAACAAACAGACAGTATACAAAGCCTATTTACATTTTTATATAGTAGTTATTGACACTGTACTAAGGCGAGAACACTAATGTATATTATTTATAAAATAAATACTGCTCATGGCCTACTGTTAATTTTATACTTAATTATTATTTACAGAAGAGTTTTACAAAAAACAGTAATGGGAATATGGCAAATTATTTCACAATACTAAAATAATGCTATTTTTGTATTTCGAAACAATTAATAAAAAAAACTTATTTATTTTAATTATAACAAGTATTTTATATTTAATTATTACATGTAGAGCTAAATTAACTTTGAACATAAACCGTAATAAAGTAATCTAATTAGAAACATACACATTTTTATAGGTATATTTAGCCTAAAATACATTTTCTATTATTCAAAGTCGGCACATTATACACATCAAAGAATTTATTTCTATAAAACGATATTGAGAACAAATAATTTGCACTTTCTACGATGATATATGTTTTACAATTCTTAACTAATGTTATTTCACTTTTGTCTTTCATCATTTTGCAATAACTTTTAATTAATTAATAAATGTTTGTTACACGTTACCATTACTTTAAGCATCTAAAATAGATAATTTGGTTAACTATTACAGGATTTATTTAGAAAAAGAATCAGATTTTGTATTTAAAATATTTTTTTTATTATTATTTTGTTTACTGTAGCATCAATAACCGAAATAACTTTTATAAATATTTGTAACAATAAAATAAGGTTAAGTTTTACAAAATCTGAAGAATTTCTTTAATACACAGACACAGAGACATTAAAAATTTAGACAGTTAACACTACAACGGATTAGGCCCGCGCTTTTACTATACAAATGTTACTTTAATTGACTATATCCAACGCTAGAAAACTTTAGCTGGGCTCGTGGCTAAAAGCTTTGAAGCGTAAGGTTGTGTATGTGACCCTGAGTAAGTTACTTAACCGATTTCAAGAATTTCTTCATTTTACTTCACATTATTTATCTTGCATAAAAATAATGTAAAGAAAAATATTATTTAGACACGGTAGATTTATGATTATTTTGAAACTTTTAGAAGTAACAGGTCATTGTCACACACAATACTATCTTAATTTAATACATTAAAAATACTTTATTATAATATTTATTTCTTATTACATCTACAAATGTTTAATTTATTTACTAAAATATCTCTAACATTAATTATTTGTTTAATTAAAGCAAACACTATTATCTCTAATTAATTTTAGCACTTAGAAATATGAAGAGACTTTTATTTAACTTTTACATTTACATGTTCTAACATTTTATTGTCAGTTCTGAACGTTCAAATAAATTATATTATAAATATAACTATTGAAATTATTTACATAATATCATTAATTTGCTTTCATAAAGCCAAAATCCCTACACATTTAATACGGTTAAACTACACCACTTCATTTCTATACATTGAAAGCTTTAACGAAGTCATTATAAACGGGTATTGTCTTGGAGTAATAAACAATTTTTCCATGAAAATTGTGCGCGTAACATTCACAAATGTAATCTTAATCGAGTCCTTTGTTTACGCGTTCCTGTGACCAACATACATGGACTAGGTGATGTGAAAATCACCCCGGAGGAGTCTCGTGAAGGTCTTCTTGAATTGCTGATTCGCCAACGCGTAGCAGAAAGGGTTGATCGGACTATTAGCATAACATAGGAAGTACGAGAACATATACAAATGTTTGTTAATACACGGTGGATCTGTACAAAAACCTTCTACCAATGCAAGTACGTGATAGGGAGTCCAACAAACGACGAACGCACCCAATATGAAAGATATAGTTCTAAAAGCTTTTCTAGCTCGGTTTTCTGATTTAGATTTCTGTCGTCCGATACTTTGGAATAGGCCGTCCCGCTTTGAACGTTTAACTTTTAATTTTTTTCCTATGTTCTTCACAAACTCTTTCTTAGAATCACCGCGGCCTGACCCAGTTACTACAGTACTTGATATTTCGCTGTTTTCAACGGCTGGACTTATAGCGGGATTTAGTTTTAGAGGAGATATTTTTGTCTCCGTTGCTTTTAGCGGTTGAGGCTCATTGTTATTGGAAGACGATGATACGAGAGTAATAACTGGTTTTGAACGTTCTCCAGATGTTAAACTTACTTCGGTGTTTAGTTTGCCTGGAGGTGGCGAGGAGAAATTAGTTTTGGGTTGTGTTACTTTAGCTTCGGCAGTTGCTCTAATTAAAGCAGCTTGCAACAAGGACGTGTTGGTTACGTTACCTGAATTCAAAGTTGGTGGAGACGAGGGTTCAGTTGCAGTTGGAAAAGTGACAGAAGAAGGCGGACTTTCATAAGTGGGAGAAGGTAAAATAACTGAGCTTTCATCCATATACCTTAAATCTGCACCATCCATACCCACTAAAACATCGTAAGAAGTTCCATCACCTTTTACAAGTCTTACAGTTTTTGTTCGAGAAGATTCGGATTGAGATGGAGGACTTTCAGACACAGCTGGACTACAACGAAATTCTGAAGGTGGTGGAATAATCCTTTGAGCAATTGTTGTTGTTACTTCTCTGTGTTCTAAAGGAGTGGCTATGCCTGATGACACAGGAGACATAAAACTAGCCGTAGACTGAGCCATTGTTTGTGCTTGTGTGTTTTCGTTACTTTGTGTGTCAGGATTGTCCGTGTCAAGCAAACTCTTTTCTGATATCAGTGATAACGATGTTTTTGGCTTATCCGTATCATGATTCAATATTGGAGACTGCTTCGTTACATCTGTTTTGATCATCATACCTCCATTTAAACGCATGTTATTCAACAATTGCATTGCACCAGTTTGCATCACTAAGTTTGCCACCGAAGGTCGTTTTTTAACATTTGTCTGTGTAGTGCTTTCTTCATCTGAATCAAATGCAGGGCTGCTCGATCTTTCAGCTTCTACTTGATCCTCTTTCTTATCTCCTTCGGATTCATTTGTAGTTGAAGTACCAGTGACAGTGGCACTACTTTTATGAGCTGAAGACTTTTGACTGGAATTTGAGTCAGTAGAACCGCCTAAATTAAGTAAAGGTGCAGCTAGCGACCCTTTTGAAGTAGAATCTTTACGGACTGTTTCAGAAACTTTTATTTGATCCTCACTAGATATTGTGGCTTTAGATAAGTTTGCCATGCCAGCAGCTCGGCCAGCCATTCCTTGCATTACTCCAGCACTTAAAGCTACCATTGACTGCATTTTCCGTTGCTTAGCTTCACTCTTTTTTTGCATATCATAAGCTGTTTTGAATATACCAGCATATAAGACAATTAATACGAAGAGAGTAGTCCAATAATAACCTATGATTAAAGCTGTATTAAAAATCGGATCTTTCAAAAACTGTACAGCACATTCGCCTTCTTGTAAATCTCTATAGCCAACAAAATGTTCCCAACCAAATATTGTTGTGAAGAACAGTAAAGCTGGTATAATCCATGTCACGGTGACCATCCAGATGACTCGATTTTTTGTTCGCCACGCTCTATATCTAGCCGCAATTTTCACGCTGCAGAATCTGTCTACAGTAATCAGAAGAACGGTGTACTGTGAGACAAGACATACAGTGTAATCGACAGACAACCAAAGGTCGCAAAGCAAGGGTCCTAAATGCCAATACCCCTTTAAAACGTAGTCTGTGTAGAACGGCAGCGACAGAGTACCTGCAGACAAAGGAAAATATTTGTCTATTTATTACTGTCGTCAATATCAGGTTTCAAAATGTTAAAGGCCAAGTGTCTCACGTTAACAATGGCCCTTAGCGACAAATAATAACAAGGAGTATATTTCAAACGATTATTTTAAAACTCTCAAAAAAGTGGAAATTTAGAAAAGAAAATTATTCAGGTAGTGTTCAGTTAGTGACAAAATATTAAACAACTACGTTGTTTACAGGAAAATATGATTTAAGTATGTTATTTAACCTGAAAAATAATCAAACCATGATCATAAAAATGATCTTGATTGGTAATCTGAGACTGTAACAAAGTTTTGGATCTCCTTTTAGCATCTGAAGTTCTCACCAAGATAACAATTTTGAACACCAAGAAACAAATTGACTATTTTTTTTCTATATGGGCTATATAATTTAATTGGTTTTAAATTTCTCCCGGCTTTTTACTTTTATAAAAGAAATGTATACTCCAAACTTGTACAAACAATGTATTTCAACAACATTGACTAAACAATAGCGTCAGTTTTAATTGCTTCAACTGAGACTTGATGGTAGCGGGTATACAAACGCTGAATGCACAATACTTCCTTTTATTGACTTTTATTTTTCTTTGTTTCATTCTTATTGTTTGCTTTACGAATAGGAGCATTGGGTTCTAGCAACACTGTATTATTGTGATCGATTTGATTCAAGTGAGGTCGAGTCATTAATATCTTTATATTTTTCGATGTTGTTGGGTCAATGACATTAAAATTTTGAATTTCGAATTTCATTTTGCTGACTTTTTCATTACACTACTCAACTAGAATTAAAAAATAAACTTAATTTGAAACTACGTATAGGGAGGTAATGAGTTTTAAATTCACTTCAGTAATATGGATTTTACTTTTTGTTTAATACATCCGATTTTTATTTAACTTGAGAATTAAAGAAAACACAAAAACAGCTGCGTGTGATGATGATGATTAAAATTTAAAACAAATAAACACTTTACACTGAGATAAATAAATACAAACATATTATTTTAATGAAATCTTTTGCCTCTCATTATAAAATACTGTCGAACCGACACAGGTTCGTCTTAAGCGTTGTAAAATTAGATTAATGATTAAGGGTAAAATATCAATTTACTTATAACACGTTTAAATATTTTCCTTCTAATTTAAATATTTGTGAACAAAAATAATGGTCGAAATTTAATATTTACCGTTATGAAACAATGTATTTAGAAAATATAAACGAAATGAGGAGCCTAAAAGAAATCGTATTACAACTTCCTTCAGGCAAAGCACTTCGTTATTAGGTAATTTGATCCTGGCCAATATTGCTTATATATGTATATCGGCATTAATAAAAAAAAAATATCTTATATTTTATACATTTCTCTTAACTGATTTGATTAAGTTCTAATTTTATTTTTTTAACCGCTACCGGTACCACCGCTACCGCTACCAAAAAATGCTGTCTATGGAAATAACACGGAGCATGCTTCTCGCGTGAACTTCAGTTGGTGCCACGCGTTTGGATAGTTTAGACATGTAAAGTCAGTATAAGTGTTTTTTACCCAGTAGCGACTTACATGCATATTTAATACGAGTAGATTTTAATGACTTACGAGACTCCACAATAAAATGATTTCTTCAAAATGAGGATAGCGAAAATGAAGTCTCAGAAACAGAACAACAATACATAATTGTTACTAATATAGAGTCTACTTTGTGGATGATTTATGGGTCACTTATTCTGCATCTAATATCTAACAAGATACAAGCCTCTGGTTATTTTCTATGGTATATTGAATATGGGAGGCATTAATGATTATGTAAAAGCTGATTCTGAACGACAAAATAGGGCCACCAAGGCATCAGTTATTCCTTGGTGATTCCTTGGTCTTGAAAGAATTAGCATTGAACCTCGTAACACCACAAATAAGGAAAACAGCTACTACAGCTAATTTGCTAACTTATGTAAAAATGAAATTATCATTGACGTTTGATGATGATAAGGAAGATCAAAGTGATCAACCACGTCCATTCGAGCCATCAAGAACCAACATAATAATTATGTTCGTGCTGTTACTCAGTATGCTCATCTAAATAGGTAAGAAAACTAAAACATCGTGTAAGTTTAGCTTTAAAATGATTATGTCGCCAACATGTCATCCCTGTTTTTGAGGAATGTTATCAAAAAGTAATAAAAATTAATAAGTATAATAAACACAGATAAAGTGATTCTCAATTGCCTAAAACTAAATTGCCAAAATTTATAGTATCTAAAACTAAACTGCTAAATCTTCAATTAATCAATTATATAAGTAATTGTTATGTTATGTTGATTGTTTCTTTATAAGTAAGACAATATTATATTATTTTGTGATTGATCTTAATTTAGTAGTATTACAAAGTTTAAATCTATTTATTTCTCTAAGATCATAGATTTAAGAAAAATACTAGCTAGCTAGTTAATTCAGATCCGTTATTATTGCATTCCATATCTGAATGTCTTAATAATTTATATCTGTAAATGACTTATTGAACCACTAGACTGGTTAGTGCTCCTGACTGCTTAGCCGGAGGTCATGTGTTCAAATACCATCTAGGACAGATATTGTGTAATAAACGCTACCATTTGCTCTATGTCTGGGTGTTATTATTTATCTATAATATGTATGTAGTCCGTGTGGTGACGAATTAAGAATACGGAATGGGACCACCCTTACTTATCCGTGGATGTCGTAAGAGCCGACTAAGGGAGCAAACTACGCAGGACAACAGCACTGCAAAGAGAAGGAAAACTTGAAACGAACCCTATATCAACCCGTCTGGCCAGCGTGGTATAGTACCAACCAAAACCTCCTATCTAAGGAGAGGATTATGTCCAGTAGTGTACTGTTATAGGCTGTTGATGATGATGATTGATGATGATGTATGTATTTAGAAATATATAAGTATGTTTATCAGCTGTCTGTTTACACTACCACAGGTTTCGCCTAATTTGGGTTCCGACGGCAGTGTGTGAGATGTGTCAAAATATAATTATTATTAATGTTAGATTTCTTACCAATCAACAGATCCGTAGCAGCAAGTGAGGCTATGAAATAATTACTAGGCTGTCGGATCGTCCTGTCCACCAGGAAGGCCAGGAGTACGAGTACGTTCCCACTGACTGTTAGCAAGATGACCAGGACGAGGCAGGTCGCAAAGATGGCCGCCAGCCACAGAGGAAACGGAGGAAGAACTGGTTGCTGCAACAAAACTAGTTATCATGAAAATGGTCAAGAATATATTCGTCGATTTATGTTTTGAACAGCTATCAAATATATGGCTTCTTTATTGTAAGAGGTTATACAGTTCTATGTGAACTTACAACTTGTGAGTTATCTAGTTCGACGGTCTGTTGGTCTAGTGGTTAGTGACCCTGACTGCTAAGCCAGAGGTCGTGGGTTCGATTCCCACCCGAACCCAAATATTGTGTGATAAGCACGGTCATTTGTTCTGTGTCTGGGTGTCATTTATCTATAATATGTATGTTTTTTTTAAATATATAAGTATATTTATCAGCAGTCTGGTTACCATAGTACAGGTTCTGCCTAGTTTGGGATCAGACGGCCGTGTGTGAGATGTGTGAGATATTATTATTATTTCTTTATTTCATTCTTTATACATATAAATTACATTTTTAAATATATTTATATACAAAAACAAAAAATAAAATACATTTAAAAATATAAAAAATAGTATCCCATCGGTATCGGGTACAGAGACCAAGATATCGGTGGTTAGGACTCCAGAGACAGAAACTTCCTCACAATACGTGCCGTATCGAGAAGAACTGCTTTCTGCATCAGACCCTTAATCCAACTGCCTAACGCGAGCCTCTGAAGATGTTGGTCGAGGCTCTTAGCAACTAATCCATGGGCCGAAATGACTATCGGTACAACGATTGCCGAATCAACATCCCACATGTCGACAATCTCGTGGGCTAAATCCAAATACTTCACTTGTTTATCTTTTTCAGCTTTCAAGAGATTGTCGTCATGTGGAATGGTAATGTCAACAATCATTGCTCGACGCTCCAATCGGTCTATTACCACTATATCAGGTTTATTGGCAACTATAGTCCTGTCAGTGATAATAGGGCGATCCCAGTACAACGTTGCACGACCATTTTCAAGAACTGGGTCGGGCACATATTTGTAGTACGGTAACTCTACAGTCACAAGGTTATACTTAAGAGCAAGTTGCTGATGGACAATCCTGGCCACTTGGTTATGTCTATGCAAGTACTCGCCGTTGGCAAGACGAGAACAACCGGAAATTATATGTCTAAGGCTTTCACCAGGACAATGACATGCCCGACAAATGTCTATTGTGCCGTCCTTCAGGATATACTTCCGATAATTATTCGTCATAACAACTTCATCAGTAATTGCAAAGACAAAACCTTCAGTTTCCCCGAAGAGGTCACCGAATCGAAGCCAGAATACAGACGCTAGTTGATCCACCTCAGGCCTGTTCAAGGCTCGATAAAAACGTCCATGCAGCTCTTTGCCCTTCCATATCTCCTTACGATCAGTAATGTTGAGTACTGCAAATTTGCGCCAGTTCTCTTTACCTAGACCAAGCGGAGTAAGTCCGTTATCAACTGCTACTACATCCCTATGCATATCCACATCAACAGTCAGGAAGTAATTCCTAAGGTTACATATCTCACGATTGTGGAGGGTCTTGGCATTTAGAAAACCACGACCACCACATTTTCGTGGAATATATAACCTCATCACCGATGAACGTATTATTATTATTATTATTACCTAACTCGCTCATAATAATCCAGCAAATTTAAACGCTTTGCTTAAACTAGTATTAAGCATTGGTCTTTTGCGACTCTAAGGCACTTGTGTTTTTGGGTCCAATATAGCTTTTTTATCTTTTTGTATGTAATGTTTTTATTTCAACTACCGCCGCTCATAGACATTTGTAATTCACATGATACAAGTGTGTTGTCACCATTTGTGTATCTTCAGTATTAGTGAGGGGGGTTCGAGCCTCCAGTAAAGACAGAATTGCTTTTCATCGATTTTTTGTGAGGTTGTGCCGTCGTGGTATCATTCCGGTTGTGCCGGCACATTTGTGCCGAAACGAAGCATGATTCTCCCACAGTATAATGTTCTTCTTAATAATATTAATATGGATTATAATGTAATTCAATCTAATAATAATAAACATTTATATGCGAATATGGATACAATAGTAAAGTTGTTACAAAGATTATTTTTGGTCCTCCATATTCCACCTTGTGGCATGCAAATATTTCACTATACTTTTTTTTCTATAACAATTTTACTAAAACATTTTAAAACATAAACTAAACATAATTCATAAGTCACATCTATATAAAAATTTACACGAATGAAATATCAGAATTTGTGTCTAAAAAAAGAATAATTATGATATCAATTAAATAGTAGATCATGAGTCAAATTAACTAAATTGTAGTAGATAGAATTTAGATTAGAAAATTACATTGCTTATATTAGATATTTGTCTTCTTAGTATTCATTAACATGTGGTACCTATATTTTTTGTAGTAATATAATTTTTAACTACAATGTAAATTCATATGTGGTATCCAATTTACATATATTCGCAGAAAGTTCGTTGTAAATCGTAGATGACTACAAAATATAAATATATAAATAAAAAATCATATGTCTTCTAGATCCAAATGAAACGTGACAAATAATTAAACTTCACCGCTCAATTTAACGATTGTTGGCGCACCACATGTGAGCTGATCTGAGTTGCTGATCATATAAAGAATTCAATTAATTACTTCAATTTAGTGGCTTCAAAGATATAACTAAAAATATTATGTGATTATAAAATCAGAAAAAAAAAACAAAAAAAAGTTCACATGAAATAATTCACATGATTTACGAGTACATTGTTACAGTGTTTAAATTTTATTGAAAATGAAAAAATAATTATGTAAGAAATACCTGATACACCTTGACTGATGATTGATTCTCATAATTGAGTGCAAAAAATTATTGATAGACGAATCTTTATTAGTTAATGCTATATGTTACTATGTATATTTAATTCCTATACCTGCAATGGAACAATAATCCGAATACTGAACAAACAATGAACTCAATTTCAAAAAGGAGCTTAAATCTGACGAAGGTTTAAGCTCCTTTTTGGCAAACAGCGATTCAGAGACAGTTATCAAAGACTCACAGATTTGATCCAAGGTACATTTTGTACTTTGAAGTGAATTGTGGATATATAAACTTTAGTGAAACCACATCTCTAAAACCTCTCCTAGATAAGAAAGGTTTTTAGAGCAATCTAGGCAGTTACTTTTAGGCTTTTGCCTTTCTATCTTTGAACAACGCAATTCTAATAAAAGCCTTTTAACTGGGTTCAACAATGAGCCTTGAGGATTGATGAAATCTCTTGGATTTAAGAGAGCTTTGTTCAGCATTTGTATGTAGTTGTTAATCTTGAAGTATTAATGTCATACACTTTAGGATGGGTTCTTATTAATATTCAAATAAATTTCACTGCACTAAATATAATATACATATATAATAATAATATATAATATATTTTACTACATTCACACAACGCCATCTAGTCCCAAACTAAGCAGAGCTTGTACTATGGGTACTAGACAACTGATATAAATACATATATTCTTTTTTTTTTGTAAATACATACATATTATACATAGAAACACCCAGACCAAATCAAACATTGAATATTGATGCACACAAATGTTTGACTTGAGCGAGAATCGAACCCGTAAATAAACAAGAAAGGTTCACTAAATATGTATTAGCAACTCAGGTTTGTGGAGGAATGGGTGTCATGTTTCTCCAAAACAAAGGATCCTCCGACCTGGAGAGGTGATCACGCCCAACGGTTGATGTTGAGAAGTTATAATGCTATGCTAATTGACGTGTGAAATTTTTATATCGCGGTACAGGATTAGCAATTAGGTACTCCGTAGTTCGATTTGTCTTCTATATTTATATCATATGAAGTATGTCGCCACAGGTTTAACGACATGCTTAACTATAAATCCGAATGTGGAAAAATACGGAATATGTATGGAAAAAAAATCATAATAACTATAACTAACAGTCGTGTGTAAGATGTACATGGCTGTTTAACTCCAACCTAAGCAGAGCCTATACTATTGTCACCAGACACCTGATAGACATACTTAAGTATTTCTAAACACAAATAATTTACAGATAAATTACATTCAGATACAAAATGAAAAATAATGCTCATTTCAATTTTTTTGCCGGGTTGAAAATCGAACCTACCTTACCTCTGGCTCAGCCAATATCAGCAGTCAATATTACTAACCACTAAACCAATAAGCAGTTGCCTCGAAAATTAGTCTTAACCAATTCTTCTTCATCAAAATTGTTTGACCTAATTTCAAAGCAAAAAAAAACACTCTAGTGTTCAAAAGAAATGTGCAAAAGCGTATCAGATTTCTCCTAAAAGTAGCCCAAAAGTACCCCTTAATTAAAATTTTCCATTCCCTCGTAAAATATACGCAACAACGATCAAAGTACCTACATTCATCGTCCTAAGTTCTTAGATACCAAACCAACTCAGGTGGTATATTGTTCAATGGTGCAGACAGTTAATCAATTGACGTTGCCGACGACTGTGTCACCGCTGCCTACTTGTATGCTTTTGTACTTAATGTAGGACATTTATAAAACAGGTCTACTTTTACATTTCTGTTAACATAAATTTTATGTAATTGTCGACTGAATAGTTTCTATTAAGAACATTATTGATACCTTTATAAATTATCAGTTTAACAAACCAGACATTTAAACTCTTAGAACAATTAAATTTGGAGTGGATTTCAATAACTAGTGTTCATCACATCATCATCAAACATTAACAGCCTATATTAGTCCACTGCTAGACATAGGCCTTTCCTTCAAACGTCTCTTCATACAACAGAATGAACATCACAAAAAGAAAATTACGGTAGAAAATGACCACTGAAAAGCATTAATAAGCAATGTATCAACCTTTACCATTTTTAGAGTTCGGGTTTGTGCAAGCTTATTAGCTTTACAAGCTTTACAACTTAAAAAATAAATAGACCTATTTCTTAGTGTTCCATGGATTCACCGTGGCAACACGTGCGACTTCGACAGCGCCTGGGACTTGGAACCCAGGTATAGGTTTAGGAAGTACTCATTGCGATGCGTCAGCGCTCACCTCCAGTGTCTGCTGTGTTACCCCCTCTACCTAACCACATTTGATACCAAAATTGTACGTAGAGGCTGTGTGTGACGTGTACTCATACTGTAGTATAATTTAATTAATTAACCCGAGTTTGTACCTTGTCAGTAGCTGCAAATAATGTCATTTTCTTTTTGTACGAAAATACCTACTAGCCGTATAAAACTTAACAAATACAATAAAAAAGAATAAATATGAGGTAGGTGAGCTGAGGTGGATGTGAATTTCTTTTAAGGGACATAGTTATGTTTAAGTTTGAAAAAAGTATAATTGCAGTTTTGGCCATTTTCCTTACTCATCATCATCAACAGCCTATGATAGTCTACTGCTGAAGATAGGTATCTCCTTAGACAGGAGGTTTTGGCCTACTATACCACGCTGGCCAGACGGGTCGGTATAGGGTTTGTTTCAAGTTTACCTTCTCTTTGGTGTGCTGTTGTCCTGCGCAGTTTGCTCCCTTATTCGGCTCTTGCGATACCCACGAGATGAATAGGAGTGGTGACATTCCGTATTCTTTTATACGTATTCTTACATACGGATAGACAGATATCTTCCTTACTCATAAGTCTTCAAATAATTTAATCCGAGTTCAATTCAGTTCCTGATTCGATGCCTAATTTTATAGCGCAGATGAATTGATTAAACTCATTTTTATTTATATTTAAACATTTAAAGTTATAACAGTTATTGTCACCTAAATATCCATTATTTGTAACAACAATACATGATATCAATTACGTAATGTTAAATATAACTTGAAATTTAAGAATGATTAATATGCGAACCTTGAGTACTTATTTTGAATTCTTTTTTTATGGACTGAAGTATTGTATGCATAAGATCCATACCTATACTATAAATGTAACAGTGACTTTCTGTTTGCTTTTTTATGTGTTTGTTTTTTACGATTTCATGGCTAAAGCACTAAAGCGATTTTAAAAATTCTTTTACCGATGTCAAGCTAAATTATCAGCGAGTAACATTGGCGGAGCTGCGGGCAAAAGAGGTAAAAAATAAAAGAAAAGAACAGGATATTAGATGATCATAACGTTATTTAAGGTGACTTTTAATTTGTCAGATCAATTAGTATTAGTCACATTTAAGAATTATGTATATTTATATTTTATAGAGCAATCCAAATGTATTTGGTTCCTTAACCAATATAGAAATACATGTTGATAAATCTGTTGCCATGCCCTGCCCTGAAATTGGTTTTGACGTCGCTGCAGGCGTAATATACCTCGCTACATGGTGGAGATAGACAATTTGTAGTTAAACAACATGAGTTACAATAAATAAAAGCAAAGCAATTTATGCTCAATAAACTGTGCAGTTTGCCAGTATATCTTAATTGTTCTTTAATAATTATTAAATTACTACTCACTTAATACCATTTAAGTTATTTTTTTATAACTCATATTGGCTAGCTTGACCATCCGGCCGAAGTATAAACATAACAGAACAAAAATGCAGACAAGTTTTTATCCCTGAATATAGTGTAAATCGTTATATTTAATATAAATTATCTTATTAAAGAATTCAGGACTATTCGTAGTTTCTGTACATTTCAAGTATTTTATGATATTCTCCTTTACAGTTGAAATATTAAAAGATTTTACAGTTGAAATGCTAAAAGATGGTACCGAGAGATTCTTATAATAACTCTTTACTTTGTGGCCGCTGAACAGAAAGGCGAAATATTGCCCGAGAACATCGTAAAACGATATTTAATCAACATATTTTTCTAAAAATTTTTGCTTAAAGGTCTGTATTTTTTAAATTTTATATTAAGTGTATAGTTGGTATTTTAATATATATTTTTAGTATAATAATATTTTAGGAACGCTATCTGTTTAAACTAAGCAAAGACTGGGAGAGCCATACTTCGGCACATAATGGCCGTTTCGACCGGAGTGATACCACAGCTTTACAAAAATCCAATTCTATCGTGTCTTTGAACCAAGTGAGTGAGGTTCTGGTAACCAGGTAACCTACTCCTTCCCCCAATCTTCTTCCTGGGCATTCAAAGAGCGACAACGATTTAATTCTTCTGAGTAGCAGATGTTGCCATAAAAAAAAGATGGAACTAAAGTTCAACTATTTAACCACATTAAAATATTCGAAAATTGTGGATATATGAACATATATCCGGTCTATCATACGTGCCTAGTGCAAAGTCTAGTATTAGAGATAGTCCTTGCAAAATCCTGGTTACAGTTCGACCTGGTCACTTGACAATAGGTAATAAAAGCCAGCATGATTATTCATAGAAAACTACTTCACTACTTGAATTGTTACCACAACTCTGTCACTTTAATCTCCAGAAGTGACAATATTTTAGGTCAGCCGTCAGTAAATTAAAGTTTCTTATCGAACACTACCATCGAGGCTATTATACCAGATATTCTTTGTCAGTACAGCATAATAAGAAAGCTACCTACTCATTAACAGTTCAAGTCTTATCGGGAAAGGTTTTGCCATCCGATATTAGTGTAATTAAAGTTGATGAATGGCTAAGAAAATTGGTACCAGCCAATCCCTTTATCTAAAGAACTCGAGAGTAAAAAAAAAACTTATGAAATCTTAAAAAGTTTAAATCAATTTTAGAATAAATTTTCGAAATAAGAATTAATTTGAAAGAGGTAAAAGTTTGCATACTTTGGCGTTGTTATAAAAAGCAGTACGGTTTAATCAATACGGTATCGACCTTGCAGCCATAAGGTCACGGGATTGATTACTACCAACTGCACAGGTTATGGGTATAAAGTCAGACATCTAAGTTATTTTAAAAACGTCTTAAGAATACTAGTAATGTAAGAGAAGGCCTTAGAAATCAAAACAAAGAAGACATTCCTTCGAAAGCCACTATTTTTTAAATCGAGAAGTAATAGAAGAAATAAATGGTGCAGAAAAAAGCAGGAGCCACCTGAAAGGAAAGCAAATACTAACATGCCAATACTGTGTCATATTAAATTTGTCTTCTGTAGAATGTACTATTTGCCTAGTCGCATTCCAATACCAATAATTTCATTCCGATTTATCCTACAAGTAAATTTGTGATACGTGTGTGTATGTATGTGTATAGTGTGTATTTGTTTGTGTATAAAATTACGTATGTTGTGTTGTGTAGTGTATATGATAATAGACAATGGTGTTATAACCTATGTGCGCCTACCACTTACGACTTCTACACTACCTAAAGGTTGACTGGAAGAGAATGCCTTGGGCATTAAGTCCGCCGATGTACAAAAGTACATAAAGTCATAAAAAAAAACATATTGGAAGTGTGTAAGAACATATTTATACGCCTCTTGTAAATACTTTGTTGATTGACCTTTTGAGAGGGAGGAGGAAAAGGAGAGAAGGAAGGTTGAGAAAAAGGAGGTGAATTTGTAATACTTTGAACATCAGAATTCCTACAATGGTTAAGTCATATTTTACGAAGGTGATTACCATATTTTGTATTTTCTAAATACTTTAAAATTATTCTGAGCTGAAACTATGTCTATTAATGAAAGTATTTGTTTAAAATCGGTTTAAACTAAGTAAAAATGACAATTGGTACTTGATCCTGTCGGTGAAAATATTACGTTTCATGTTATGGTTGGCATTGCAACAAAATCATCAATGAAGTTTTTCTTCGAGTAGTATCGCGAGATTACTCTTAATCCATCCTATATTAGCTGTGTAGCCGCAGATTCCCAGTTGTACATAGCTATTTTTACTTAGAACTTTGTTTCATTTTCTAAAATAAAAGTAGCCGAAGTATACCATTACCTATCTGCCAGTGAAATTGGGTCATCCGTTCCTGTGATAAACTAGAAAAACTAGATGGATTGTCGGACAAGAAATTATGAAACTGACTTTTATACTTAAGCACTTTAGTAAACTTGCAAATAAATTTAGTAAAATCGTGACCATTTAAAAAACACTGCAATTTTATATTCTATATAGATAAGCTGTTCTGGAGAGGTTTCAGCGTCTTTAAGGTTCTCTGACAAAGTGGGTTACACAAAAAAAGAGACAGGAAGAGAGCTTACCAGTTCCCCATTAGTAGTCAGAATGTTTGGAAAGCTGTTATTAAAGAAGTACAAATCAGTGATGTTGGTACTATTGGTGATCATATATTCGCCATGGCACTCCTGGTATTCACCCGTTGCAAGGCACGGGCGCTGTCTCATCTTCAACATTTTCCTGCAGGCAAAAAAATAAATATTTCTATTAAATGGATAAAAGAAAATGGCTAGGGATGTACGAGTATAGGGTTGCTCGGTAATATCAAGTTACAGAAATGATTACTTGTTTATTGAACAAAAGAATCTGTGTTTCCTTTTATAATAATAATCTTTAATTTAGATCACGTGCGTAACAAAACGTAATGTTGGTTTAGGTAAACTTAAAAGTTATTCGTACACAAGTGTGTACAAAAGTGTACTTAAATCTGAATTCCAACCTCTAACCAACTTTGCAACTATAAATAAGATAGTATATCACTGGATGTATAAATGTGTGGTTAAGTCTAGATTTATAATTTATTACTAGCGATCCGCCTCGGCTTCTCATGGGTGCCATATATATGCTACTAATGTGATGTCAGTGAAGAGTAATTAATTATACTACTATTATGAAAAGACTATTTTCTTACTAGACTATACTACAGGACGTCTTTATATACTGCACGGATGACGTAGTGGTTTAAGCAGACGCTGAGTGTTGTGGGTCCGTTCCCACATGGGACGACACTTTGTGTGATCCACAAATTGTTATTCTGAGTCTGGGTATTCTTTGTGTCCGTTCATGTATGTTTGTAAAGTTCCCCGCGACACAGGACATATTCCTAATGCGGGAGTTTTTTTTTTGTTTTAGATAAAAGGTATAGAAAGATATACAATATTTCTAGGCCCGCAACACTTCTGCCTGTCGTTGCCACCCGGGACGGACGTGCGGCCCGATGGCCGCTGATATTGATATGCTGTTAAAGGGCATTTTGATCTACATTAAATTCACAACGTATGTAATTGGATAAGAAATAATAATGTATTGTTCAAAATTTCTTCGTAAATAATCCATTTTGAAGTGAAACTTCTTTAGAATCGTTGTGATTTGAAACTCGATGAAACGAAAATGCGTCACGATAAAGAAACAAACACATAAGTATGATTAAGTCGGCGAGAGAATGAGATAGAATACACTACACATTATTTTTAATATTATATTTTGTAAGAGTACAAGGACAAAAAGCGACTTCATTATGTATTATGTAAAGAAGATTAACATTGACCTAAAACTCTACTAATTCTTACATCAATGTCTGCTGCTGTCTAGTCTTTAATAAACAGACGTTTATTTAAGACTAGCGACTCGACTTGGATTCGTCCGTATGTAAGTACATATTATTTTTACTACTGCATGTTCTTTATTATTTTTTCCGCAAGATGATTGCGAAATGCGTTTTTCTTTCGTTTAAATCAAAATCCCCTATTCATCCCGCGGGTGTCGTAAGAGACGACTAAGGGAGAAAACTACGCAGGACAACAGCACTGCAAAGAGAAGGAAAACTTGACACAAACCCTTTTTTTTTTTTTTTTTTTTTTTTAACGTGTTTTAATCCCCTCGGACCGTCACCCCTCCGGGGTTTGCGGCGGGGTGGTGTGTCGGACTCGGACACAAACCCTATACCAACCCGTCTAGCCAGCGTGGTATAGTAAGCCAAAACCTCCTTTCTAAGGAGAGGCCTATGTCCAGCAGTGGACTATTAGAGGCTGTTGATGATAATGATGATGAAATCAAAATCATAATTAGATTTTACTATAAATATAAACTTTCCTCGAACAATACCTAACCGATGGTAAACCGCATCAAAATACGTTTCGTGATTACAAGGAGTTAGCGACTTTCTTTTATACTGTGTAATAAAAAAAGATACGGTTACGACGAATGGCGAGAGTGTAGGTAAGGTTACGGTGTCACCTAATAAAACAAATATAATGAAAGTATGATACGTGAAGGTCTCTCTCTAATATTGGGTCACAAAAAGGATAAACTTGATTTGGCATAGACTCCACAGTATAGTTAAAGAGAATGCTTAAACTGAGTACTGAGTAGTTCGAATTTTGAACAATCCTGCATCGTGCTATGAATGTTCTCCCCCACATTATGGTAATGACTTTATGCATATAAGTATAAAATGTGAAACCTTCTTTCCAAGGAGTAGTCTATGTTTAGCAGTGGACTATTAAAGGCTGTTGACGATGAAGTAAAGTGTGTAAATAAGGAACTATAACATCTGATTTGGACATGTTCTTTCCATGGCTTTTCATAAATAAGGAACCGACCTAGTTTAATTTTGCTGTGCCATGCATATACTCTACCGATGATCACTTGTACAGTATATTTCATATAGGTTAAGCGAATGTGAAGATCATATCACAAATTGAAATGAAATGATATTTATTTCTGTAAGTAAATCTTTTCAGATATTTTTACATGTCGGACTTTACAACTAGATGGATCCGGCATTTCCTAAGACTCACTCTGGGAAGAAACGCCGAAACAAACCACAGAGGTGTTTTTTTTTTTCAAGAATATTTGAATATGTCTGTAAAAAGTCTTAAAAGTTTGGAATATAAATAAATATGATTTTTATAGTATATCAGAAACTTAATTGAATAAATTTAAACTTTGTGTCAATTAATAAGTAAAAATATTTTATTTTGTCGCCACCCTTAAAAGTTTTCGTCAATCAAAGACAAATTTGTATCGTATAAATAAAATTTACTTTCGAAAGTGAAATTTAACGAGGAAAATACTTTTAAGTTACTGATAGAACAATTTGTGCCAATTTTGAAAGCGCTTCTCTTCTTAATTTATGTACAGTAGGTATATTTTTATAAATATTTATTTAACTTTAATATCTAAATTTATAAACGGAAATTAGCATTTTCTAATTACCTTTTACATAAACTCAACAAACCTAACTAACCAACTACTTTCTAAGAGTATTCTTTCTGTATCTTAATCAAGACAAAATCTTAATTTAAGACTATACCATAAAGTCAAATGCTACGAGTATTATGCTTCTATAATCTATATTAAAACATGGCGGAATTACCTAATCAATAGTACACCTACTTATTTACAGTATACGAATATAAAGTATACATGTACGTAGGTATGTATATTCAAGTCTGTATGTATGTAGTTGTATATGATAGTTCAATCTTTAGAACTAATATTATAACTGTAACCTCAGGGCACCTAATTTACCAGAATTCTACACAACCCAAAGGTTGACTGGTACAGAATGCCCAGGGCATTAAGTCCGCGAATGGACGCAAGTACACAAACTTGTAAATAAATAAGTAAAATACAATCACCACGATAATGCATGCTCCCATTCCACTAAGGTAACAGAAGCCTATTTGAAGGCAAATTTGGAACTGATGACTCATCCGCCTCACAGCCCAGACTTCGCAATCTGCGACTTTTATTGTTTTCAAAAATTAAAGACGAACTTAGAGGCACACTTTTACGAGCCCTGAATCTACGGTGAATGCGTTCCATGAAGTTATTGAAGAGGTCCCTAAGACTCCCAACATCAACAACAACAACAAGGTCCAACTGCTTTGTACAGTGGTTTCAGCGAATGCAAAAATGCATTAATTGCGAGGGAATATGCTTTTTTGTAAAACAATAAATGTATCGTAAGTCTTATATCTAGTCTTATTTATCAGAATCCAGAAACTTTGAATATGCCCTAAGTATAACACCATATTCATTATATCCACCATATTCATTGTATGCACATATGGCGTAGTATTTTAAGTGTTTTAAGCGGTCGTCACGCCGTTTACTACTACGCTGAGTGTTGTGGGTTCAATCTCCGTATGGGACGACACTTTGTGTGATCCCCAAATTGTTGTTCAGAGTCTGGGTGTTCTTTGTGTCCGTTTCATGTATGTTTATAAAGTCTCTTGCGACACAAGATATATTCCTAATGTATTTTTAAAAGAAGAGAAGAGAAACCTATGTTTTACAAACAAATAATTGTCATTTGATTGGCGATTGTTAAAGGCTTCGGCATTTGCCTTAAAGAAAAAAAAACAATGAATATAATCGCGTTTGACACACGCAGTTAATAGCTGGTCGTATTGTTATGCGTAAATATTTAATATGCATTATTTATCATTTGGTTTGAGATATGAATCCTGGACTAAACGTTTGGAAGTACTGATGAAGAATTAGAGTAACACATTTTATTTAGTTTATTTTAGAAAGGATTACAGATAGTTGAGATGGATATGATAATAAATCATTTTAACAGTAAATTCATTTCATTTTCAATCAAGATGTCAAAAATAATGGTTTTCAAAAAGTTAGAATTAAAAAAACAGCCCAGTGTATGGTGGTAACCGCTTTTTGCCATCTTCTTGATTGTGAATTGTATCGTATAAAAAATGTCATCATCATCAACAGCCTTTAATAGTCCACTGCTGGACATAAGCCTCTCCTTAGAAAATGTACTCCTATCCAAGCAACTATATTTTACTTGTACACTTAAATCTCTCAAACCTGGCAATAGAAAATTCACTCTAAAATTCTGTTTTTATGTTCTTTTTTCTGTGACCTACGGTGACTGTTAGCCTTTTATATAATTCATATAAAGTTGAATTTAGTGTAGTACCCACAAACACATATGTGAGATCATAAAATCAACGATTCTGCGCATGTAACGGCACATGGCGGCACTGTTAGCTTTTTATTGGGATCATGGTACTATAGGGTATCGCGGCGTCTGTTATTACAAGCTGTTGAGATTAAAATATATATTAGAGATGCCACGAACAGTGATTGGCCGAATAATGAATATTCTATTTTTAACTATTTTGTTTGTAATTATCTATCTATATATATAAGAGATTTCCACGTAAATAGTCACTCATCACGATATCTCTGGAACCATTAGAGCTAATGACTTGAAATTTGGTAGGAATATTCTTTTCACCGAGTAGAGGTCAGCTAAGAACGGATTTTAAGAAATTCAAAAAAAATCTGTATAAATAAGAAGAAAAGTGTAAAGACTCAATGCCTGTAGACCTGTAGTTTTGTTTCCGAAAAGGTGATTTTGGACTCTTTGCGGCATGTTTCAGGATGCTCTACAATCATTCGGTTTTAACATAATAATGATAATTGGAGTGAGGGACCCCAGGTAGGAACGAAGTTCCTTTCGCTTTTTGGTAGATATTTACTATAATACATATATATATATATATGAAAAAGATGTGAGCGTCGATGCGCCAACTGAAGTGTCGGAAAAAAGTATTGTTACACATTTTTTTTTTGCGTCTGGCTCCCACCAGAGTGTGTAACGCGGAAGAAACTTCGTTTTAATATTTCGGACATCAGCAGAGATTGTGTAATGACAGCTAGAGTGACTGATAGAATACCTAGATGTTTTTTTTTTTTTAAATACATGCATATTATACATAACAAGAAGACACCCACACTCCATTTGGTCGGACTCGGGAATCATACCCGAGACGTCAACACAGCCGTCGCATACGCTACCACTGCTCCACCGAGACAGTCAAAATAAGTACAATAAATATCTAGATAATGTAGTAAAATAATAATTAAGTAATATATTCTAAGGTATATTTTTTTCAGGTGATAATTTCAGACATAATCAGAATGTTTGGATACTTACCATTGTATTATAAAGCTGGTGCCGATCGTATAGATTGGTGTAGACCGGTTGACATCCAGGCTGGTCTCCGTGGAGTTCATTTTTAAATCTTGTCTTATTATGCTACACTATTATTGTCTTGCTTGAGTTGGGTCCCGGGTGACAAGCCTTAGCTGTGCATCTGAAACAAAACTGCACTTAAAACAACTGGTAATAAAAATAATTATTTATAAATAAAACTCCCGCATTAGGAATCTATCCTGTGTCGCGGGGAACTTTACAAACATACATGAAACGGACACAAAGAACACCCAGACTCTGAACAACAATTTGTAGATCACACAAAGTGTCGTCCCATGTGGGGATCGGACCCACAACACTCGGCGTAGTAGGAAGCGGCGTGGCGACCGCTTAAACCACTACGCCATCTATGCAGTGCGGTGCAGTTTAAAAAAATACTAGACTAGAAATTATATCTAAAGCTGAATTAAATTGGTTGTTCTATCACCTCTACAAAAAATAGTAGTTTGGTACAGAAAGGTTGTATACTCCTGTCAATGTGTAGGCGTTTTATGAGCATCGGGTGAGTTAAATCTTGTAAAAAAAAACAAAAAATTTGGACTTAAAATGTTACTTAGCGTTAAAATCCGTAGAGAACGGTGGAATGATATAATATATTCTTGGATATAACTCAAGGAGCCTAAACTACGAGAAAAGAGAAGGGTTTTACCAAAGATTAAGTTGTAAATAATTATAGTGAGCGGGCTTTTAGTTGTAAACCAACAAAATGAAAGCTTTATTGATAAACCAAATGAAACTTAAAGGATAGTTCCACCAAACATCACCAGACCTTCACTTGAAGAAAGTCTCTTAGAAACATCAAATCGAATCATATTTATATATAAGAATTCCACTATCTACGTCTTCCTAACTATCATCAGAACGATGGAATAATAAGACTAGAAAGTATAAACTTAGAGGACTATAACTTGGCATTTCATATCTTACTCTCGTCTGTCTGTCTTCCGAACCACATAAACATACAAATCTTTTACATAAGACAATTATAAGTCAATTAAAATTGGTTTCCAATATTGGTTTATATAGTTCATTATTTAGTTAAAATTGAAGTTATTAAAATCCTGTAGTTCGTGTTTTATTTATTTTAACTATCGGGCATCTTGGTCTAGTAGTTAGATTAGATTCCAACCTAGGATAAATATTGTATGATGAGTACGATCAATTGTTTAGTGTCTGGATGTAATTTATCTATAATATGTATATATTTAGAAATGTTAAGTATGTTTATCAGCAGTCTGATTACCACAGCAAATGCTCTGCCTAGTTTAGAATCAGACGGCCGTGTGTGAGATGTGTAAAGATATTATTATTTCTTTAAGAAAAACACAACTCCTACATTAGGAATATATATTATTCTGTTTCTCGGGGGACTTTACAAACATACATGAAATGGTCACAAAGAATATCCAGACTCATAACAACAATTTGATGATCACACAAAGTGTCGTCCCATGTGGGCATCTACTACACCGTCCGTGCAGTCTTCATCATACATACATACATACATACATCATCATACATCACATCATCATCATCATCAACAGCCTTTACTAGTCCACTGCTGGACATAGGCCTCTCCTTAGGAAGGTGGTTTTGGCCTACTATACCACGCTGGCCAGACGGGTTGGTATAGGGTTTGTTTCAAGTTTTCCTTCTCTCTGCAGTGCTGTTGTCCTGCGTAGTTTGCTTCCTTAGTCGCCTCTTACGACACCCACGGGATGAATAGGGGTGGTTACACTCTGTATTCTTAATCCGTCACCACACGGTACGGTATACATCACATAGGTACCTATTTATTTTCGATAAGGAAATAAGAATCAAATCTAAACTAAAGCGTAAAATCGTATTTTATTACAAACTAGATACCAATATGTCTACCGGTTGGTGCCAATCTAGTCTACCCATGCAGGCAGTTAGCGCAGACCACAGAATATTGAATAAACTGTTGTGCGGACGAGGCAGTCTCTATTGAGTTTCCATACCTCATGACCAATCAGCGTTGATAAGCGCTGACAAGCACAGCTCGATTCCCACCGGTAGTCATGTGTCACGGCATGCATCAACCGTGCGTTGTCGCAGTTTAGTTAGAATTGTATATTCGTTGAAAATGGACAAGAAAACAATTTTTTTTGTAAGTTTTTTTTAAATAAACTGCATTGAGTATGAAAAAAAAAACAGTCTTACAAAACAAAATCTTTTAATATTTGAAAAATAGTTACACGGACTTTTATATAAATAATTGAATATTTTTACTGACTGGGAGAGCCATGTTCCAGCACAAATAAGCCTGCTCAACTCCTCACAGAAGTCCGGCCTCACAGAAAACTGGTACTACCTAATAGTTTCATTGTTTTTATCGAGTGAGAGAAATTACATGAACCCAAAACCCAAAAAATAAATCGTTGACGTGATAAAAAAGTGCGAAACAATGTTTTCAAAGCGTATGTGTCTTCACCACCGAGAGCGCGCTTGTAATCAAAACGCAGATCAGCATATGAATGACTTGAACAAATTATACATTTGAACACTGCTTTAAAAAAATTGACTGCACGGATGACTTAGTGGTTTAAGTGGTCGCCTCGCCGCTCCCTACTGGGTAGAGTGTTGTGGGTTCGATCTTTACATGGGACAATGTTCTGAGTCTGAGTGTCCTTTGTGTCCGTTGGCTGCATGTTTGTAAGGTCTTCCGAAGGATTTAATCCTAGTGCGGCAGTTGTCTTTAATTTTTTTTTATCTCAATTATCATTTATTATTGCATAACAACGAGGTCGATAAACTAATAAAATATTTAACTGAATACCTCTGATGACCTTACCTACCTACTTTCAACCTAACTACATTCCAAGAAAATAAACATAACGATCTATTATTAAATCTACACATTTGAAGCATTGATAAACAAATAAACATTTACAAAATACATTTTAACTTTAAATATCAAAATATTCCCGCCCTCATCATGCGAAAACATACTTAGATAATACGACCTATTTACAAGATAAACAGTACATTGAATAGCTATTATGTACCTAACTCAATGTCGTTCTATTCAAATCTCACCGTGGTAGATAAGGCGCATGCCAAACCGGCGCCCGTCCACCGGCGGCCCGGAACGCTGGCGTCTTCCTCCATGCGATCACAGCCTTATGTCATCTGAAAAGGAAACGGTTTGTATGATCGCTGGACTGTGTTCCATCTATTCGTATTTCATTTTAATGAGTTTGAAATCTAAACATAAAAGGGATTTAATAGATTATTAAACCTTTTTATATGTATAGTAAACATTCTGACTCGGCCGCTAATGTCCTGTCTTAATAGTCTTTCCAGTCACAGAAGAAGCATATGGATACCCGATCCCAGGCTTTTCGAGCCCTGCAGTCTTGGTCAATCCAAGATTGGTCGGTATCCTTCACTCTATTCCTTTTCCTAATTCACCAAGATGATGATGATGATTATTATGATGTACCATCATGATAAGCCAAGTGAGCATAAGCAAGTGATAAGACAAGTTCACAGGACTCTACATCAAAAGACTAAGAAGAAGTCTGTAGAGTTTTTATTGTATTGTATATCCGCATTTCTGTATATACCGACTTTTATCTTAGTGACAACATCCATATGCAATGAAATAAACTACTTTAAATAAAACAAATGTAAGACAGATGTGACGAGAAGAGATTAACCCTGCATCACGCAATGAAAATCTGGCCTCGATTGGTATATATTACTTCAACGTCAACTTTTTGTCTAAGTCGGAAAGATGAGCATCTAGCATGGTCAGAAGATCCTCTCCTTGTATTGTAGAGATAAAAGACTCGTTGCTCCACATCATGACAAATAAAGAGTACTTGAAGATCGATCAGCCATGCTTATGAAGTCATGAGTAATTATATCTCACTTATATGTATTAGATTTTCTTATTCCTCACGGGTTCAAATTACCAGTTTGTATAAAAGATCTGGTATAGTAGGCCAAAACCTTCTTTCTAAGGAAAGGCCTATGTCCAGCAGTGGACTATTAAAGGCTGTTGATGTGATGATAAAAGATCTGTTATAATTACAGTGGTTACAAAATCTTATTTACATAATCTAACTAAGATTATTTCGTATTTGTGAATCTACGAATTTTGAAGTTGTGAATTTAATTTTCCGATACAACATTCCGTCAAACCTAAAGATTGTGGTCAGTCAAATATTCTTTTGTTTTAAATTAAATAATAATTTTCAAATTACAAGCAACCGGCTACTGTATAAGTCTACTGATGCGTTTTATACTGTGACCAGATTTTTATGTAAAGCCATGGATGTATGTAAATTGCGTACATAAGCATGCGCACTCATTAGTTCAGTGAGTGGTTCGCTCGGTTAGATATTTACAACCTCAAGGATTGGGTAAAGATAAAATTTTCTCATAAATGTGTTCTCGTGTTATAATAATTAAATATTTTAAATAATCGACTGAAAAAAAAGGAATTTTCAGATCGCCGTTAGCTCGACCGATTGTTTCGAAAGGTAGGCTTCCTAGTTCGTTCCATTATAATTAGTTGTAAAGACAGAACATTTGAGAAATCGTATTTTTTTGCAAATAATAAAAGAATATATGTAGCGATTTGTATTTGAGATATATTTGGAATAATTTAACGTGTTCAAGCGTGTTTAACGTGTACTAGTCACAATAAACAGGGTTACTGGTTAAGTCGACCTAGATACTTTAAGGGGTTATAATGGCCATCATTCCTGATAGATTTCACTATCACATACCATATCTTAAACTAAACCATTTTTAAGGTATTGGACTTTTAAGATTTTTTATAAAAATTGCTGAAATTTTGTCTAATACAATTTTTTAGAACTTATTTAATTTTATTTTTCAATTTTTACAGATATTTTTTTGTGCAGTTTTGTGTAGTTTTACATTGCTTTATAATTTTCTTTACCAAAACTGTAGTTAACTTAACAAACTGGGCCGAAGTAGGTGGTTAATAATAGCAAAAAGAAATAAATTTGTAATTTTTTTATCTTTGACGAATATTTAAAAAAAAACTATAATATTATCAGCTATCTAACAAGCTACAAGATTATTACATATTCATCGTTTGTATGGTGGGAATGGAAATGGGAAAAAATGTTGTATTATTTTTTATCATTCTGTGTTTGTCATCATGTATACTCGTATATCTCAAAATAGTGATTAACCAATGAAGTTCTAACAACTTAAGTCCCACTTTATCCTACGTTTGGAAGAAAAAATCTCTTTTATTTAACACTTGGTTAGAAAGACTCGAAAATAGTCATAGGTTTTTTAAACAAACTTAAAAAATATTTTTTTTTGCAATGAACCTACTTAAGAATCAAGTGAACAGTATCACAGGTCTAGTATTACTAGTTATGTCAAAGCTGCAGTTTTTAGAACAGCAGCCATATTGAAACTTATAAAACTTTACGCTCACTTAAGTTCGAAATTGCCACGGAACGGGTCACAAGTGTGGGAAGGCGAGACTAAAATTTTTGCTAATATGAAAGTTAAAATTCATACCCAAACCCATATGGCGTAAGGAAAAGCTTTATATTTTATTTCAATAACATAGCAAGCCAGATATTGAATCCATTTTCGTGTTAATATTCATTTTGAATATAATGTTTATAAATGTCAAAATTTCTTCAACATCGTATTTTCCTTCAAACTTTGTTCAACCTTTCTTGTAGCTTTAGTTGTATTCACAATATACAACACTGTGTTATATTTTATGAATGCGCTGTGATGGTAGAGGGTCAGATAAATGTGGAACTGAATCAAGTTGTATATCAGAATCTTGGCAAACGGCATTCTTTTGTCTCTGCCTATTTTGGATGCGAATGATCCCTTAGCGAATATATATTTTGTTTAAGGTTTTGTAAAGTTTACCAAAAAACACCAATATATTTTGATTTTTTGTTATATTATGTACCTACACACTACATCAATGAATTTAAATATAAAAGTGGTTTAAGCGGTCACCACACCGTTTCCTACTACGTCGAGTGTTGTGGGTTCACACCTCACATAGGACGACTCTTTGTGTGATCCACAAATTGTTGTTCTGAGTTTGGGTTTTATTTGTGTCCGTTTTATGTATGTTTGCAAAGTCCCCCGCGACACAGAATATATTCCTCGATATTATTCTTTTTTTGTTACTGAACACTGGCTTAAACTAAACCCGTCTAAGCCAGTGTTCAGTAAAAAAATAAATATCAATCGCATTGCAGTTCATGAATAATTCCACCTCCAAGTCTCTGCCCATCATTTCTCTGATATTTTGATGCACCAAAATTATATTATTTATTTTATTATTTCTAATTAATGTACTATGATTAAATTTTCTTTAAGTATTCAAGTTAATACTGCAAAAGGTAGACTCTATTGTCTTCTCAATCAATTTAAATTATTTGTAATGTCAATCACATTATTATAGTCCATCTAATCTAAGAGGTACCGTTGGACGTTTTATACTTTTCAAGACGAAACAACTTTGAATAGGCGTAACTCACATAATTACAATAACCTTTACCATGGAGCTATGTAGCTATTTTTATTTTGTCGCAAGATATACAATTCAATTTTTTTATCTTTGAAACAAAGCAAAATAACCATTAGATACACAATAGTTTTTTTTTTTTCAAACTTCATTTCAAAGTCACGGAGTTAGGTTCCTTACGGTAGTGCTACGGCTCTTCAAATTCACTTGAATAAAAATAATCGCTCGTTATAATGCTAATAATACTTAAAATTCATCTGACATACGAATCTTAACGAAAAGGCATAAACTAAATGAAAAGTATGTAAGTTAATCTAATTTAAAAAAAAACTTTGGTGGGCAAAAATCCATGTCCAAGTCTAATGTATACTAATATTTACTAGTAAATGATGTGCTATGATGTGCTAACACGGGCTTTTATACTAACATATATAAATCTGTAATCAATTAGTACATACTAAGAAATTTTATCGAAATCTTTTAAGAATCAAATATTTTAGTAATCGATTTCTTTGACCTCATCGCTATACTTTAATCTGTCAGAACTGTCAAACGGTACCTCTTAGATTATTATGGACTATAGATAAATTATACGATATGTAATTTAAATATTTGTAAATGTCAAAAGAATTACTTATCTGTCAACGTATAGGCAAACTCATTGTGGGTAATGTCAATTTGCTCAACAGAAGCAATAGTTTTAGCCAATTCTTGGCTGTAATGAAAAAATAATATGATAGCGAAACTGCTGTTTGTCTCTTATAATAATTAGAAAGGTCTACCTTTTGTCAATAAAATATTATTACTAACAAGCTTGTTAGTGTCAATTAAATGAAATTCATTATAAATAGTCCATTTATTTGGCAAATTAAATTGTGCATCATAATATTTAAATTACGTCTAAAAGTTTTGTTCCTCCCGTGACAAACCTTTACTAAGAGGAAGTGTAAACAACACTTTTTAGCTTACATCTAACTAGTAATTCAAAATATCTTCAAAATATCTATTATTCAAAATAGTATTTATGTTGAAATTCATTTTAGAATTTAAAACCTAGAATTAAAAACTCAACTTTTAATGATATCATAATATCATTAAAAGTTGAGTGAGGCATACAATTATTGCTGAATGAATGTCCCAAGTGTGTATTTAACATTAAGGGACCCATGCCCTTGCCAATTTCATCATTAAACATTGCTATGTTATGATTTTTCTAATTATGTAATAACGATATTAATCGTCCAACCTGTAAAAAATATACTGTAAAGTATATATGTACTTTAAAATATATATTTTACAGGTTGGACAATTAATACCCAAGTCAAGTATATATTTGGTATATTTTGTACAAAAATAAGAATGCCTCTCCTTAGAAAGGAGGGTTTTCGAGAGGCGGAGTACTTTATCTTAGAAAAGTCCTAGATAAATTAAGGAGTATTTAGATACTCCTCTCAGAAGGGGAGTTTATCTAAATACTAGTCTTGGAAGAGGAGTATTTGGTCTAGTAAATCTTAGATAAAGTTATTACTTACACAGCAATGTAGAAACCACTAACTTTTATCGCGCATTCTACGATTCCTCGTAAATTTGTACAAAATATCAACATTAAGTAGCCATGTCCAGCAGTAGACTATTAAAGGCTGTTGATGATCAACATTAATGACAACAAAAAAAGATGAGATAATTTGGTTTATTCGCTCAAACATATGTTTACACTCAATAAATAATCGCATATAAGAAATAAAGATGGAGATACTTCAAGACACCTAACCTGGGTATAAGATTATCCTTGTACATTTTGGTATATGTTTGCAGAATTTGCCAGGATCCATTGACTCATGAATTATGTATGTCGACTATATAAGAATTCGGTTCACTAACGTCGAAAGTGATTTTACACTAATATATATTTTAATTAAAAAAAAAAGAAGTTCTTACGTCCAGTGCCTCAAACGATATAAAGTCCACTATTTTTGTATTTTATAGATATCTGCCATGGTAGAGACGTATTGTATGCGTGTCATGCGTATCATTGACTCAGTTCTCATGACAAAGCTGAAGATGGAACCCACTGTTTCCAAAGATTAACTTAAAGAGATTTGAAGTATTATTTTGGTCTTATCATAAGACATTGATCTAGTGCATTTGGTTTTAGGGACCTGTTATTGAAAAAAAAAAATCTGGTTTCTTCATAGACTTTCTCATACAAGCCTACTAAACTAAGCGAGTTTTGTGTTATACACAAAACCTATTATAAAGGTTTTGTGTATTGTTAGCCCAATTTATTTCTTTCATTTCAGCGATTACTTCATTTTTACCTTCGCTAATACAACCAATATCAGGATGGGTATAACAGGTTATTTATACTTTCATTGTTCCCCACGCAGTGTAAAGGTGAACTCAACCGTGCTAGGTCGAAATAAAAGGGCTCGAAGGTCGGCTCGTTGGACCATTGCCTGAACTATGTATGTGTTGTTTATCATATGTATAATGTTACATGGATATTTTCAAAGTTAAAGTCTGATTAAAAGCTAGTTTTTATTTCATTTGATTAAAAATTTAGTTTTGTGTATTTATTACTTTTTATTTCTCTTTACTACTTAAATAATTGCCTAACTTATGTAATTACCAATGAGGCAAGGCTTTAAGATAAGTTTAAAGTTTTCAAAATAATCTACTAGAAGCAGTTACCAGAATTTAATAAGGTTTGTTTCTTAGATTACATTAATAATATTCTACCACATACACACAACACCATCTAGTCCCAAATTAACCAGAACTTATATGGGTACTAGACAACTGATATTTATCATTATTTACTTTATGTAAAACGCCATCTAGTTTCAAACTAAGCGGAGCTTGTACTATGAAAGCTAGATTGACTGATAGAATATTTAAAAACATTTTTTTTTGTAAATACATATATATTTTACATAGAAAACACCCAAACTCCAAAACAAATATTTGACCCGGGAATTGTATCGTAAGCAGTCGTATACGCTACCGTCTGCACCAACGAGGCAGTCATTACACATACATCATTAGTGGCAAACCCACCAACATTTATTACAATACATTTATAATACACCACACATACTTTCAAAATGTTCGCTTTCCAAAGTAAAGGAACGCTATTAATTGTACGACCCTATACCTAAATAATTATCGTGTATTAGTGAAATCGGTAAAATAAAATCACGCACTGTGTTACACACGCACTTCATAACACGTTGAATGGCTACTTAAGCACGCTTTTGATTTGCTCAAAAACCATGTAGTTATTTATTTTATTGATGTATAGTTAACACATTGCAAAGTTAAGCAATCCTAGCCAGTTTAATCTAGCGATAGGTGATCATTCTTAACACATTGAGACCCCTCCATGCCTCAGAGAGCACATTAAGCTTACGGTTTGTGGCAATTATTACGGGTTGTCACTGAACAGTCTTTTTTACAGAACTTCGATATAGCCTAGTACTTGGGTTATGGAAGTCTGATGGCAGGCGTTCCGCGTAAAAAACCGAAGAACAGTCAAGAAAAACAATCTGATATTATTAAATGTTCTCTTTTGTATCTCTACCGTAATTTTGTCTATATTTTGTACAGCATACAAACAGGCTAAATAATGCAGTTACTAACTTTACAGATTCAAGTCATCTCTACCACAAATCATTACATAAATTTCATTTTTTTCAAATGCCAATTTCACCAAACAAGTACGCGGCGTCGGGACCTACCCCATGGTCAAATAAAAGTCGTGTTCTTTCTTCTTTATTATATGTATGTATAAACTAATTACCTATATGAAATTAGTATTTTTATACTTTCGCGACTTTTATACCAAAACGGATGTATTATTCAGGATTTAATCTCAATAATATTTATGAACCATAAAATCGAGACCTTAGAGTAAAAAGAAACAGAAAAAGACCGCAAACGCCATAAAAGGCTGACGATAAGAAAACTGCAGGGAGAAATTACGTGAAGTTAGTGGAAGACCGGCGTTAAATGGCGCTTTCTGAAGACTACAGCAAAATGGTTGAGAACGGCTTTGGAAGAAGTTAAATAAGTCTTAACAGATTTTGTAAGCATAAATTGTACATATGAGTAACGTTTATTGGGTCACACTAGTTATACGATTTGTTATATTTTAAGGCTATTTTTTGCCATTTATCATAGTGAATTTGCCACCGTCGACATGCTTAGCATGCGGGTTGGCGATCGCAGTGGTATAGTACTGTATTTCGTAGAATGCTGCTGCCCATTCCCTGTTATGTACCTAAGTGGACTTTTACGATACCCCCGGATACTGTCCGGACAATCTCCCAACTTAAGTGGTAGTGGGCGGGTCACATTGCTCGCAGAAACGATGACCAATGGCCACAAAGATCTCAAGTGCCCAACGCATACTGGAAGGTGGACCGATAGTGAGAACTGGCTAAGGAAGCCAATTATGCAGGACAACAGCACTCCAAAGATAAGGAAATCTTGACACAAACTCTTTACCAACCCGTCTAGCCAGCGTGGTTGAAGGTCAAACCGGCCTTGCGATTTTATTTTTAATTCTACCATATTTAATGTTTCCTTTCATAAGCGATCCTTTTATGCTTATTATTTCTACAAAAAAAACGATGTTTCACATCTGCCAGACGTCTTGCAACGCCTCAATTTTTTTACTGGTCAAAAACAATGTAAGCAATTTGATATTTAGCACTTTCATTCAATTAAGTTACAACTTTCTTGTACTAACATCGTACCTTATGTTACAATTATATGGTACAATACCATCAAGTGATTCTTTGCCAATCTATAGGCATACAACTTTGCCTTCCTTAATAATGAAAGGCTTTATTCACTTCACTATCAGACGACCTCGTTAGCTGTAATGAATCATTAAAAAACCAGCCAGTCACAGTTATCATTAAAAATTTCCAGTTTTATCATTAAGCCGCTTTATTCGAATAATGAACTCACGGCAGACGGTTTACTGAAAATCTTCGAAAAGTCAATGATTGTGAAATATTAACTAATTCATTCATTCTCTTTTATATTTTATTTACAATGACTTGGAACGAACTCATTCAGAGCTGGATTCTTGAATATACTCGTCTGGATATATCTGAGTTTGAGGAACTATTAAAATAATATTGATGAACTCACACATTTCACACACAAACTATGTAGAGCCTGTGCTATGGGAACCAGGCTGCTGATAAGCATAGTCATATATTTCTAAATAAAAAAATATTAGAGATAAATTACACCCAGACACAGAGCATACGATCGAGGTCATCATAAAAATATTTGTCCTAGGTGGGAATCAAACCCACGAGTGGGTTCGATTCCAACCTAGACCTCCGGTTTAGCAGTCAGGGTCACTAATCACAGTAATCACTAGATCAACAGGCCTGTCAATGACTTTATACCTTATGTTTTTTATTGGGGTTGTGTCGTGACACATACACGTTACAAACTTTTGAGCTTTAATAATTATTATTAACACACTGGATTAAGATACTGGTGCAGGTAAAGTGAGGTCGTTTCTATCTCTGGAACCCTAACTACCCCTTATCGGTAGTTAGTACCAGATACCGATGGTATACTAGTTTATTTGTTTAATATTTCTTTGTGTGTCTGAATTCATTTTAAAATATAATAAATAAGTTTATTTTAACAGGTTAAGGCGTGTAATAAGAATATATCTCCTTATTGTACTAAAAATAATTATTTACAGAATGTGAGTACAGCTGTGTTGGGTGGTTCATACGATTTTCCTTATCTTTATGTATTAAAAATCTTTCATAATTATTAATAAAAGTGTGACCTGATATTGTGGTTTTCAATTTCTTCTGATACGTTCTTGAAACTCATCTCTTGACAAGGATAATTCTGTATCTTTCAATTAGGACGAATTTGACACAAAGGGCCTTTAAGAAAATGTCAAATTAGAAGAGACTCAGCATTACACTACAGTCATTAACTGTCTCGATAGGCAAAAGCTACCAATATTATATATATTTTCTTATTTTTGTTCCATTATACTAGTAGTAAGATGAATACTAATTTCTAGATAGCGTTACGCAAAAATAAAACCTTTTTTGTTTGTTAAAAGACGGTCACTTATAATGCACGAAATGTATTTCTAATTATTCTGTAATCTATATAGGTATATATATAAGAGATTTCCACGTATATAGTCACTGATCATGATATCTCTGGAACCATTAGAGATAAAGACTTGAAATTTGGTAGGAATATTCTTTATACCGAGTGGAGGTCAGCTCAGAAAGGATTTTAAGAAATTCCAAAAAAAGAAAAAATGAAATTTTAAATAATGTAAATAGCAAAACAACGTTTGCAGGGTCAGCTAGTATGATATATACACCAAAGCTAAGTCCTGACAGGGTAACAAAGAGAAGTGGCTTATTATACACCAATATGTTTTATAACTACAATTTGATCCCCGTCACGCAATAATTTTCAAACCTATTTTCGTCTGGACACTTTAAAATTAAATACGTATGGAACAATTAGAATTTTTAATCTTATAGCAAATTTAAATGTTTAAGAGTTTTTATGGCAATAATGAATACCTGACCTGACCTGTTGGAAAGTGACAACTGCCGCCCATGAAGGCCTGCAACTCAGAAGTCACAAGCGCGTTATCAACCTTTAAGGTGGGTACGCTCTTTTCTTGAAGGTTTGAAGATCGTATTGGTCCGAAAATACAGCAGGCAGCAATTAATTCCACAATTTAGTCGTGCGAGGTAAATGATTGAACAGGGTTGAATGTAGATGGATACCACGTGAAACGATGGTGAAAAACTGCGGGTATTAACCCTTCTTTTTTTTTTTCTTTTTTTTGTCCGTGCGGAAATCCCCTCGGATACCACCTGTCGGTGGCATGTCGGACTCGAACCGACTAAAACCGCACGCCGTCTCGGGTACTAATAGCCGGGGAACCAGGTATACCCTAGAAAGGAAGTCCCTGGTGCCCCGACATACCTTGGGTCATCTACAGACGAGTAGACGACCCCTCCCCCGTGTGGGAACCCCATGTTCCCTGTGCTCGCGGGTATTAACCCTAACTTGTTTTCAAACAAACCAGTATATAGAATTACAACAAGTTATTAAACTTTAAAATGAAATAAAACTGGCTGACGGGTCTTTACTCTTATCTTGTACATAGGAACAAGTTACGAAGTTACAGTTTCTTCAACTTGCAGAACTAATCTCAAAGACAATGTTCTAAAGTTTTAAATATTTCTTGCCAATTAACGCAACTTTAAAACTACACCTTGCAAAACTAGTTAGGTAGGTTTTTATTGTGTTGTAGAGGGCAAACGGACAGAAGGATCACTGATGATAGTAAGTGACTTCCGCCGCTTGTATCTGTAACTCTAGAGTTAGAAGTGGGGACTTTTGGGATTGGCTTCATCAGTTCGGAGATACCGCAGGCAGTAATTTGTAATATATATTGGTTACAAAAACTAGTTTTCTGAAAACGCACAGAAAAGTGGTAATGTTACGTTATATATATATCTATATCTAAGTTTATAGGGCAGCCCTTTTATGTACGCTTTACTAATTACCTTCATAAAAAAACAAACAGTGACAAATGAAATCATAAATATTTTGATAATTATGGCTTTTGTAATCTGTGAAAGCAAGAAACATTAAATAGTAATGCGTCATATGACAGTTATTTTATTTATACACGTTTGTGTTGCGATCGATAACGTGATTACATATTTATCGATTTTACAGTTAAATATCCAATAATGTGAGAGATACGAAAGCTTTTTCTTCTTTTTTCTTTGTTTTCTTTGAAATCTCACTAACTTTTTTGAACATACGGTTTTTTTTGGTACTTCTAGTGGAGTTTCCAAAAATTGGTTCCCACAATGTTGCTTCTATCATCTTTATACAAGGCTCGGTTACACTAACTTGTAACAGTACTTAGATGGTACCGCGTCAAAAGAAGCAAATCTAACTCCTCTTCAGCATATTGTGTGCCCGTGGTTTGTCATTCACCTCTTTGGCACATTATTACTACAAAAATATATTACGCAAAACATAGTGGTTATGTCTCTGTTTTCAAAAATTCTCACGATTAAACTTACTGAGATTAAATTCTGCTGAAAAGAAAAAAAAAATTGAGTGTTGAAGACAGGTGCGACGCGAAATGTTTAGGCATCGTTAAATGGCTTTGGTTAATTTGGTTCGACTGGGATTACAAAGTTGCTAACGAGGAGAACAAATTAGAATTATCCAATTTGTTTTCTAATTAGTTCTTTGTAAATAAATGAAATAACACCTTCAGATATTTAAACAGTTCTAGACTTTCAAGGCTTAGTATTAAAATTTAATTCTATTACGATAAAATATATTATATTTTTCAATAATAAATTTGTATTCCTAAAACATAACTCGATTAACTTTGTAAAAGTATGCAGGCTATTTCTTTACCCTAATTTGTATTCATTGTATATCTTTTCTGAAAAATATTGCATACTGTTTCCCGTACGAATATGATTGTCTAAGCATGGTTGACATGAAACAGTCGGCTGCAGAAACTTTTATATACACATCCCGAGTACTCAAATAAAATTGGTTGAAATTCAGGTTCCCAACGTTTAGTATCTATCGGTTTTTTAACACCCCGGGAGTCAAAACAGTTGAACCACAAAGATTTTATAATCTATTTCATAAGTCAGGCAAAAATGTTAGCAAATTTTGCTAACCACGACAGAAATCGTTATCATTTAGTACAATACTTAGAAACAACATTCAAACACAATTTGCATGTAAATTGGAAACAGTATAGAAATTAATAGAAACAGATAATAACGACAAGGACACGCCGCTAATTATTCCGTGTTCAGCGATATTGCAGCAAACGATACTCCCGATTTTGAGCCGATCTTATAATTGGTGTAGTTTGTGGATTAACACGTTTTGGCATTATTGTTATTCGAAGAAATGTCTGTTTACCTCGCACTTACTTATTGTAAACTGTTATCTATTCGTGAAACCTGTCAATGGCTGAATGTAACCGTTTCAATTATTAAACAAATTTGTAAAGCTGTTGGTCTTCCAAGATTAAATAAATAAATAATCCAGATATCGGAGATTTGTTATCGGTGGTACCAAAACCAATATTCAGAAAAGGTTTTCTTAATTATCTAATTTGGAAGTAAATTAATCTACACATATAAAAATTACTTGTCCTGACTGATTCATCAAGGCAGAGCAAAAACCGCTGGGGCTGCAAGTTAGAAATTTTGGTAGATGATGCTTTTTATGTTGTAAGCACACATTACAAAAGGATTTTCGGAAATGACGCCCCTAAGGCAGTGAAATAAGGGATGAACGGTCGTGTGATTGAACGGACGAATGTCAAAGTTAAAAACACGAAATAAGAAATAATAGCTATTACATCATATAAAATATATTGAATTCACTATTTTATAATGCGTTGAATTCAATTTACTAAAATTTTCAAGATTTTCCAGACTAGTTCTAACTTTTTGTTGTTTCTAAGATCACTGCAATATTAATGTGTGAAATATTTCGATCTAAATCTGCAAGAAATAATAATAATAATATACCACATTCACACAACGCCATATAGTCCCAAACTAAGCAGAGCTTGTACTGTGGCTACTAAACAACTGATATAAATACATATATACTTTTCTTTTGTAAATACATACATATTATACATAGTAACACCCTGACCGAATCAAACATTAAATGAATATGTAACAGATAAAAAAGGGCGCGCTACCTATTTTATTTGACCAAAATGAGTGCGCGTAGTATCAGACTTAAAATGAAATAACAGATGCTATCATATACAAATATTGTAAGGCCCGCTTGATTTTGAGTTTTGATATAATTATTTAGTGTTACCTACCACAATAGATATTATCTTGCTGCCCGTATTACTTTTTTACTATAGTATGAGCGTGATTGATATTTTCATGAAATTTTCATCTGAGCGTGGTTGTCGTAAGAGCCGACTAAGGGAGCAAACTACACCGGACAACAGCACTGCAAAGAGAGGGAAAATTTGATACAAAGCCTATACCAACCTGTCTGGCTAACGTGGTATAGTAGGCTAAAATCTCCTTTGTAGAGAGAGGCCTATATCCAGCAGTGGACTATTAAAGGCTGATGATGATGATTAATGATTACAAAGGAAAACGTATTTTTTTTCAAAAAAAAAAGTATCCGAGTTACGAAAATTTTCATTCTAAGTATACAGAATACAGGACGCAGGGAAAGGTAGCATATAAGCGTACCATCGAGGCCTACCAAATAACATGCTCTGGGGAGCACGTGAGTTCCATCGTTAATATGAACGGCGGTCAACCATTGCGTAGGTTGATCGATTTGTGCGACGTAATAACCCTTAACTCAATATTCTGGCAAATAAAATATAGTAACACCGAGAGTGACAAAATTTATTACATAATTTAAAATCTTGACCAAGTAGAATACTTTTGGTGAAAATGTAAAAAAGTAATCATAAAATATGTGGCACGTAGTTCATTGAACCATGTTTATAATTTAGAGAGAATCCAGAGAAGTTAAACTAGTACTTTCAATAGTTTTAACCAATCGAAATATACGTAGAAATTCAGGCGATAAAACAAAAGGGCCTTGTCAGTCCATCTACAGATAATATTTAGGTGAAAAATGACGGGCTTCGACTAATTGTACTTGTCATATAACAGCCCTATTGGTCTAGCATATAACTATCCAGACTGCTGAACCAACGATCGTTAATTCAGTCCCCACCCAGTACAGATATTGTGTGATAAGCACGTTCATTTATCAGAATTTATAAATTACACCAAGACGCAGATGTTTTGGTATAATTTACCTACAATATATATGTATTTAGACATATATTTTCTAGGTTAACCGCAATAGGATTAGTGGGATTGAAGTTATACTAGGCAAAATCTTGGCGTTTGGGATGAAAGACGTGAGTGTGTGTATTTACGTTGTTAAATTAGTCTACAGACTGCATGGATGGCGTAGTAGTTTAGGTGAGTGTTGTGGGTTCGTTTCACACATAGGACAACACTTTGCATGATCACAAATTGTTGTTCTGAGTCTTGTGTTCTTTCTGTCCGTTACATACATGTGTGTAAAGTCCCCCACGACTCAGGATATATTACTATTTTCTAGTGCGTCAGTTATCCAGGAGTTATCTTTTAAAAGAAAAGTTCTATTTAAAAAAAGATACCCTTACAAAAATTATAAGGTTTACAAGAGATTCATAGTTAATAGAAAAATAACTATATATATATATACATATTTATAAATGTATAGCAACATAAAATTAATGCACGCAAATAGCATTATTCATAGCCCTATACACAACATGTGTTGAGTTAGTATCCGGTTTAGAACAAAGCGATCGTATCGCATCCCTTGAGCTCACCAAGATGCACCGATCCATTAGAGAAGTAGGTTGCAGTATCTAATATGTGTACACTAGCAATGGCATTATAATAGAGTATATTATATTCATTAACTTGCTTGCTTAGTAGATACTTCAAAGACCAAGTCTTATGTACATCCAGAAACTAGGCTCCAGTAAAAAAAAAGAAAGAAGAATTTTATTTTAATGACATTGCAACACAATCACAATATTATTGTACAGATTCAGAACATATATAGTATTGTAACACGTAACGAATTAGAATATAATACAATATTAAACACAGTAATTATTGACATTTTTGTAAATAAAATTACAACAATTTCTATGTATTCTTACACATAACACAAAAACATAGTACATAGGTCTTTGACGGGCCTGTTGGTCTAGTGGTTGGTGACGCTGACTGTTACGCCAGAGATCGTGGGTTCGATTCCCACCCAGGACAAATAACTGTGTGATTAGCACGGTCATTTGTTCTGGATCTGGGTGTACTTTATCTATAATATGTATATATTTAGAAATGTATTATACAAGTACGATTATCAGTAGTCTGGTTACCATAGTACATGCTCTGCCTAGTTTGGGATCAGACGGCCGTGTGTGAAATGTGTGAGAATATTATTATAGGTACATTAGATATTTGCTGTACAATTGCGTCGCAGTGTTCATTAAAAGGAGATATTGTCGCCAAAGAATCTTCTCATCCTAACATTAAACCAAGTGTAGATTAAGTTTCGCATATAGATATTTTTAAATTACAATTTCAAAACAATGATAAACAGAACTTCATACTTATAATAAGTAGTTACTTTGCCGTACAACACGGTACCACCCAGCCACGTACACCAAATATACGTGGAACTATCACTTTATTTAGTGTCTAAACTCCAACAAAAGAAATTATGTTTATTCTGATTAATGTTTTTTTTATCGTTATTGATTGAAACCCAAGAAATACCATTTACATGTAATATCATTACACATTTTTTGTGTTACATCATACTAATATACAATACCAACTAAGGAATCAAATTACGCAGGACAATAAGCACTGCAAAGAGAAGGAAAACTTGATACAAACACTATACCAACCCGTTTGGCCAGCGTGGTATAATGTTCCAAAATGGTGGCCAAAATGTTCTTTCTAAGGAGAGGCCTTGTCCAGAGTGGACTATTAACAACGGCTGTTGACGACGATCATACTAATAAAAGGGTATAAAATTAATCTGCTTAATATAATAAAAACATTAATTACAGTTTTCAAACATCAGTTTATAACCTCAGGTTATCCCTGTCAAATTCAACTGAAATGCCTTAATACTGAACAAATCCACAGAGGAAATATTCATCAAGGAGTTACAAAATTCAAATAGCAAAAACCGACATAAAGCAGGTTCAACTTTGTAAATTAGAAAACGATATACAAATTTATGATCCTCAACCGCAATATACCGAAGACTAATACATAAATTATAAATTCTGATCCTATCATACATGAATTTGAATAATGTGATGATAGGACATTTGAAAAAATCAAAGCAGGTAGGTTTTAAATATTAATCAAGTGTAATAAAAGACAAGTTATTTATTTGGGTCAATTAATTCTCAAATTTACCTGTGTGCACGTAAATTATTTTATGTTTAAGATGTGGTTTTTCTGTGTCCAGATATTCCCATGCACTTAGGAAGAATAAAACGCGTAGTATGTTAGCGTTTAAATTATTCTTATGAATGTAAATGATATACGCATTAAGCTTATCTTTTAAATATTTTATAACTAGATGACCCTGTTAACTTCATATGACCTACATCTATTAATATATGTAATATATAATAGTCTCTTTTCACAAAGAGAATTAATAGGGCTAAAGTATAAAAAAAATTAAGTTAAGCACAAAATAAATATAAAAAAAGTTCTTGCGATATATTTTTTTACCTAAATAATGACTAAAAACAGGTCGTAATGCAATTTTTAGTCGCATTTTACCCATGTTATATTCTATAACCATCTCGCTATCATAAATAGGAGCCGAACATCAATGAGAAATGGGGGAAAAAAAAATTTTTTGATAGACGCAGACGGCCAAGTCACATGTGACTTCTGTTCTTGAGTTGAGTTCTGACTAAGGTGTAATTATTTTTAAGTTAGAGTTATAAGCTATGCTCTACCAAGGATCTAATAACTTTTTGACAGTGCGAGCCATATGGTCTTGGCAATATTTTACATGAAAATGTTTTTGGTGAGATCCTGTTTCATCATCATCATCATCATCATCATCAGCGTATCGCAGTCCACTGCTGGACATAGGCCTCTCCCATTGCACGCCACTTAGATCGATTTTGGGCTTCGCGATCCTGTTTATCCTGTTTCACATCACTCATATTTCATCAACAGCCTTTAATAGTCAACTGCTGGTCATAGGCCTCTCTTCAGAAACTAGGTTTTGGCCTACTATACTATGCTGGCCAGGTTTGGTATAGGGTTTGTTAGAAGGTTTTATTCTCTTCTCATCTTTTTATTCTAAATACATATTAGGATCTTTTTTAACATAAAATTTCTAATTTTAATTACTTAAATAAATTACTATCAGTAAACATTATCAGATTACGCAATACAAGACTATACTGGGTACTCACAATCTTGGAGCAGCGCCTGTCATATAAGTTTGGATTTTACATCAATCTAAAAATTAAGATAGCTCATGTAACATTTTTTAAGACTGCATAACCGCATAACAGGCATTTTATATAATTTTTAAAGATCCCTTGTGTTACTCATGAAAAATTATCTTCGTCGTAAAAGGCTTGTATTTTATACCGTAAGAAAATTACAAAATTTTATGAATATTGCAAAATTTATATTGTAAAAGATTGATACTGATTCCCAAAGTGTTGTAATCTGCGTTAAAAAAGATATCATTTGAAGATAAGGGAGAAAAGTAAGAAGACGTGATTGGCAGTATAAAAACAACAAACACAAACTCGTAAAAAATTAAAATGTTACACACTAAACAAAAAAAATAACTTTATTTAAATTATTTGTAAAAAGGACAATTGAATTCTTTGCGTTTGTTTATTACTGGCGATGGTCACTTTCCATCAGGTGAACAGTCTGCTCTGCCACCTCTAACATAAAAAAAGCCGTGTGGTGTCGTGGGACACCCGATAGGAACGAAGTTGTGACGATCGAGTAAGACTGATTTGACACGATTTTAATTACAACGCCATCTATGCTAGCATCTAGCGGCTATTACCTACATATTAAAAACAATTAAAACAATTTATACATTGGTAAAATCTCCTTGCGAAATGATTTCCTATCTATTCGATAGATGGCGCTGAATGTCTGACAAGATGACACGAAAATAAAGAGCAAAAAGACAAAACATCACGTGGTATTCCCAGGCGGTCACCCATCCAAGTACTAACCACGCCCGATGTTGCTTAACTTCGGTGATCGGACGAGAACCGGTGTATTCAACATGGTATGGACGTTGACGAACGTTAAAGCAAATTTAATGTATGGTATCCACAGTTAGACGTCAATTTATATTAAAAGTGTCGTTCCAAATTTTCGTATGAATTTTTTCCGTCTAGCCCCCTTTCACATCGCAAAACTAAAGTCAAATATTTGTGACCGGTTCGCGGTGGGTACTTATTATTTGCAATTAAGTTACTTTAAGTTATTAACGACATTATCGTACTAAAGGGATGTTTGAAGTTAAAGTGAGATGGCTTCTATAGTGTATGTTCCTTCAGTAACTGAACTGAACTTGACTGTTGTTCAATAACTACAATGGTTATAATAATAGTTATTAATACCAGAGATCGCTTGGTGATCAAATTGGGACGGTTTTGAATGTCTTGTTATATTTCATTGACTAGGTTTATTTATACTGGCTATTGTATAGGATCTTGTAATGACAGATCAATAAATATATTGGGCCCTTTTAACTTAATATAGCACATACTGGTTCAATTTCCTGCTCCCTCAGCATTATTTCTACATAATAGGTCTTTACCTATGAAATTGCCGTTTTGTATGCAATAAGTGAAAGTACTTATTTTTTCAAACTTTTTTATTTCTGTTATTCGAAGTAATCACTGTAATTGATTTTTTTACCCACTAAAAAGTTGTCAAAATTTTGGCAAAAGTAATAGTCGGTAGGTGCAACGCAAGAGGCAGTACAAAATGCCTTTGAAGAGTTTGTTGCCTCCCGTCCAGCTGATTTTTACAAGAAGGGCATCAATAAACTGCCAATGCGTTGGCAAAGATGCGTCGATTGCGTGGGTGATTACTTCGAATAACAGAAATAAAAAAGTTTGAAAAAATAACTACTTTCACTTATTGCATACCAAAACGGCAATTTCATAGGTAAATACCCAATATTATCATTAATTATAAAATGAGCCTATAGCATGCCCTCAGTGTGTATTCACAAAACTTGCAACATTTTGCTTCTAGCCACGGAATAATGTGAGAATTACATTTTTCTACACCTCATGTCCCCATTTCTCACAAAATAGCGGTGTATGTAAACAAAAGTCATTTTTTGTTTTAGACACGCGTCATGTACGCTGGATATGGAAACAAGTACTAGAGATTTTGCACCACCTTAATTCTGTTTCAAAATATACATAATTTTTCACCATAGATTTTCTTTTTAATTTATTATTGCTGTCTTCTGAACGTTTATGAATAAAAAATATATATATAAGGTAAAATTTTATGGAATTTCATTACATTTAAGGATATTTCCTGTATATGTCAGGTAAATTTTGGCAAAGAATTTTAACAACGGCATGATATAAAAGAAGACAGAGCGTCATCATTAAAATACTTTTTTGCTGACTGTATTACTTACAATTCAAATATATTTTCGAGTAAATTTAAATCTAGGGAGTTACAAAGTGAAGTTAGTGAGTAACTGAAGTAACATTATATTGTTTTCTAGATTATGGGAAGGCGAACCAAGGAATCTATTGCATACTGTTCACAAAGTTAAATTACTAAAAAGGATAACTTATTGAAAGTTAAATATGATTAATTTAATACGTATTCGTTACTTCAATCTTTTTACAAACCACTGTACGCATTTCTAAACTTTTTAGAAAAAATCAATTTGACAAACAAATTGTCGCCTGCGGTTATTCCGGACCGATACGACCTTTTCCAGAAAAAAAGTTTAAAACCAAAAAGTTTTCATGAAAATAGCGTATTTTCACCTTTAAGGCTTATGACGTACTTTTGACTCTTGCTTTTATGGTGTTCATGAGCAGCACCGAACCATCTTCTTGTTTACCCTTTATACTCGCAATTTTTGTTGTTTTTATTCCAGATTTTATATTTCATAAATCTAAATATTATTTAAGCGAAAGTAGCGTGGCTAAGGTGACGGACTAGTGATGGCGGGTCCAACCCTACTACACAAACTTTATTTTTATTGTTTGGGGGGCAAAACGAAGAGGGGTCACTGCATAAGTGACTACCGAAGCCTATGGACACCTGCAGGTATAATTTTTGTTATATTTATTTTGCAAAATATTTAACGAAACAGAGATTGTCGCTATTGTGTGTGTCTGATCTTTAACTTTAGAAACTACATAAAAGACGATTTTAGTTTTTTTTTTTGAAATATTTTTTTGACTTAGTTTGAGTTTGCAACTCAAGAAGTGCCTTTCCAATATCAGGGGGAGTTGAATTCCGGTAACCTCACTGAAAAATGAAGAAAGAAATGCTTAACTCGGTGATAAATAAAGAAAATTTTCTTAACTCGGTGAAAAGTAAAGAAAAATTGCATAACTCGGTGAAAAGTAAAGAAAAAATTGGTCAACACAAGTTTTCTGTTAGGCAATGGTAGCACTCCAATTGAGCCGGCCACTTGCATCGCAGCATGGCTCTCTTACGATTCCTTTCAAAACCTAAAGTAAAAAATACAAATAAACTAACTCATTTCTACGTGAACAAAGTAGAACGTATTGTGACCAACATATTGTTATTATTTAATGTTTTACAAAATTTTTGAATATGGAATAACAATGTGTATATTTTATTCAAAGCAAATTTTTAGTACCGATAAATAAATATATATACCGATAAAAAGGCAAGTTAGCCTAAAACGAATCCTACAAAATTCTCGAGTTAAATATTTTCCATCATAAGATTGAGTTCATGTATAAGTTTCCTCACACTATTTGCCTGAGGGCAGGAAGGAAACCTCTCTATATTTGATCTATGAACATTGCGAAAGTTTTATGACCAAAAAAATTTGTTCTAAATCTAAGGATGTTCGATAATATAAAAAAGTGATTGGTTGCCTGGAGGAATTTATATCACAATGTCTTTTTTGTTATAGTTTTAACCCAGTATATAGTACTAGATTGCTTGATGTGTCAAAAAGGTGCAATCTTTTACGAGTAAATCTAATTAAGTATTGCTTACTAGATTTTAAACTGGGTCTGAATTTTTACTCCTATCTCCAGTGATTATACTACTTTATTCAGTACTATTGAGTAGGGAAATTGGTTGTTAAGATCTTTCTAAACGTATAATAAAGTGGAACCATCATAAACTCTCATGGTTTTATAGCCCCAACCTACGAACCTTTTAAACATCATATCGACTAGAGATACTGTAATCTCTAAGCATCTTAACAGGAGGTCCTGGTCGATTGAACTGGATGAGATCTGTCCTCATCAGCAAACATTACTGAAATGCACTGCCGCTTTTATATGGGCCTAGATAGAGGCGGCGTTGACTCCGGAGACCTTAAAATGACATGGTCCGGTCCGGTTCTCCAAAGACTAAAGCCCCTGAGGCAACACCAAATACTACTGGCTAATTTATGGCCGCGATAGCGTCTCTAAATGGTGTCGTAAAAATAACTAATTTTCATGATGTTCTTAATGTATAACATAAGGTGAACATTGCAAATGAAACTGCAGTAGGCGTAGGCGTCCATCATTTTATTGAATGCACTTATAACTTTATCATAAAATTTAACGATATAAACACGCACTGTTGAGACTAATGGCGTTAAATTTAAAAGTAAAATCTCATCTCATATACGTAATTTTACTGTAACAAACAATATTGTTCACTTTATACCTTAATCTGAAAACGTAATATATGATAAAGCCTGGGTATTAAATTGATCAAGCGACTGTTCAGAATCTCATTTTAATCCGGATAACGGAAAATGAGTGACTATCGATACGTGAAATTCTCTTACTGAAAAACAAATTGTTGACTGTCATGGATTAACGTGATACATTTTAAATCTGTTTCAATGATATTACCTTAAAATGAAAATTATACTCAATCCGTCTTGAAAAGTATCTATTTATAGTTTAAATTACAAAATTAATGGTTAACGAAGAATTGATAATCTTTTTTACCCAACTGTCAAGGAAGGGTTATGTTATTCACTCTTATCTTGTATGTTTGTCTGTAAATTTCTTTATTAATTTTTTGTTTTATTCGTCTCAAAAACTCAAGTGAATGAGTTTCGGTGTTTTTAGTGCATTACTTTTTTCATGGTAGGCAGGTTTTTGTAATATACAAGTCCTTATTCTGAGTCTGCAAGTTCGTTGTGTCTGTTTTATGTAAGTTTGTAAAGTCCCCCGGGACACAAGGTATATTATTAATGCGGGCATAATCTTTTTTAGATAAAGAATATGCTGTACATTGCTATCTGCAAATGAAAACACTGTTTTGTGTCCATGTTTCTACTAAATAGACTGTTAAATGGTTTCCATATCATCTAAAGTCCCTTAATCACTGTATTCATTGACAATTTGCTGATTCTGATGTTTTGATGTTAGAGATTTCAATGCTCTCGACTTGTAGAACTAACTTAATTGCGAGCTCGAAAGTTTTTTTCTGTCAATCGACAAGCCCTTTTATGACGTATGAGGCTTACGTTTTATTTAACAACCGATAAAGGTCACCACCACAACTTGGCCGTGAGCTGTTCCAAACTTATCATAACTTTCCCCTTATGAATCTTGTTCGTTGTTGGCATATGTTGGTCCTTAATATCTTTTTAAGAATATTACAGGATGGTACTCATTTTAACATAATTTAAAAAAAAATTGCCAAACTAGTACATCACGTTATTTTTATTTTGATAAAACAGGTATAGAAACAGACAACAGATTATGTAAATATAAATAATAACATTTAACATATATATTATAAACCTGATATCCTATTATATCTGTACACACCATTTAAAAGTTATCCTGTCCTGTGTCTGTGTATATATTTATCTCTATTACTTTCCACCTTTGCACCAAGTCCACCTTTGCTGCATTTAGAGTTAATGCTTACTTAAGCTACAATTTACAATCCCTTATCCGTATGTATAAGTTCTTCTGTTCTTCAGAGAGAAAAACAAATTAGAGATACAACATAAAGCAGAAGAAAAGAAACAAATTTGTCTAAAGTCAATCCTTGAGAGAAATTCTTAGCCCTTAAGCTTCTGGTTTAGCACTTTCTTTCAAAATTCTAGTCTGTGAGAATCGAAATTTTTTGAAGACTTATTTGCTTTGACTTCTAAATAAAGTTTATTAAGGGGGTCATCCCATGTGACGGCCTGTTTTTTTAGGGATTTTTTAGAATTTTTTTTCTACGACCAGTAAATAGAGCTTTAAGTTTATTATCATTTATTAAAACATATTTCGACAGTTTAACTATAAATTTTAAACTAAAAATATTGTGTAGAACATAAGTTACAGCGTTCTGAACACCCCCGCCTCGAAAAAATGGGCTCGCACTTCCTTCACGATTCCGGCTGATTGGCTTAAGAGAAACAAAAAAAATTAGTGGCGTTTTAATCTGTCAGCTTAAATGCACGGAATGGACTATTATCAAATAAAAATATCAAAAATTGGACTTTTGGTAGGCATTTGAAAAAAAGTTACCAATTTTGCGTTTTTTTTCTTTTGTTTTTTGTTATAAAGAAATCTTAAATTTTGGGAATTTTTGATTGATAATAGTTCATTCCATGCGTTCACATGTGCTGAGTGTACCCTGCGAATTTTAAATCATTCAGTCAAGCCGTTTTTGAGATACGATTGAGGAAAGTTTGAAAAACACATTTTTGAGAAAAACGCGTTCAAAGTTTCAAGTCCGCTTAAAACTATGAAAATCTCAACTTACCCTCAATTGGCGATGCCTCGTCCATAGAGTATCACTTTACTATCGTATTCAAAACTATATATATACTACCGTAAAAAAGAAAAATCCATTTTTTGAGCCCATCACATGGGATGACCCCTTTAAACATGAAAATTAAATTTAAATTTACAATACTAGTTTTCTCTTACTACAAGTCGAGTAATATTCGTTACATATCCGTACTAGCCATATCTTTAGAAAGTTCATATAGGTATGTGTATCTATATATACATATATATATATATGTTTGTATGCAGCAGCGCTAAGAGTTAATGGAATAAGTTGCAGTTAGCTTCACCTGAGTGAGCAATATTCACACCGTGGTAAGTAATATCTGGAGTGTTTTAGCTCTACTATACTCTAGGTACCTAATTAACTAATAAAGAGCAAGAACTACCCGCTTAAATCAAAGTTAAAATGTTTCAAATAATAAATATGAAGTGACTTGAATTTACTAATAGATAAGCCTAAAAATTATTTTCTCTGACGATGAATTGTTAATTGGCCTATAGTAAATAATTGCTTAGCTAAAGGTTGGGGTTTGATTCCCAACCGGGAAGCCAACCCAACACGTTATTGTGGGATAAGCATGATCGTTGTTTTCCTTTCAATTTCCTGGTATTATTTATGTATAATGGCATTGTTTGTTTGGTTCCCATAGTACAGGCTCTGCCTTGCTTACTTGCAGCGCCTGAATACTCGAAGCTATCTAGTCGGTTATATATTAGGTACGTGGACAGATATACAAAAATATTAAAATAAACCCTATACCAACCCGCCTGGCCAGCGTGGTACAGTAGGCCAGTAACATCCTGTCTAAGAAGAGGCCTATGTCTAGCAGTGGACTATTGAAGGCTGTCGATGATACCAGATGTCACAAAACTTTTGAAATCAAACTCTTAACATATACTCCAGAGCCTTAAGTCGTGGCCTTGAACCGTCCATTAGTCCAGCACATTGTTTACTGAAGTACCAAATACTAATTGTCATTTGTAATAAATTACTTTAAGTACGAGTAAAATTACTTAAATATACTTCTGAGAGTAAGGCGATGGTGGCCAGAGTAAGGCTTACTTCTGTCGATCGAAAATCATGATAATAATAATAATATTTCGGACATCTAACACACAACGCCTAGTTTCAAACTAAACAGAGTTTCTATTATGAAAGCTAGATTGACTAATAGAATACTCAAATACTTTTTTTTCGTAAATTCATACATATTATACATAAAAAAACACCTAAAATCCAATACAGGTATTTGCAGAACATACGAACATTTGGACTGACCAGGGTATCGAACCCGAGACCTCAACACAGCAGTCTCATACGCTACCACTGCACCACCGAAGCAGTCAAATGATGAAGTAAAGATTTTCATATAATAGGCACAGAACGTTAGCAACAGAAAGTTCGAATGTATACGACCCTGCTCATGGTATTGCTTACTTGTTTATTATATCAAGCAAAAGTTTGAAGGTCGCGGACTATTAAATATCAAGACCTTACGCAATCGCGAGATATACAATCTCAGAGAATATTTTCTACACACTGATGTGGGAGTGCATCGCAATGTAGTTGCAGTGGATACCGCACTCACTCCGCTCGATCTGGCTAAAGAGAATTGGCGCAAACCTGTAGTACTTAGTACTAATCATCGCAGGGAAGTATGGAAGGACAAAGAGCTCCATAGTTAGTTTTATCGGGCCCTAAACGGGTCCGATATAGACTTAAAAGCATCTACGACTTGGCTACGGTATGGTGATCTGTTTGGGAAAACTAAAGGTTTTGTTTGTGCGATTATGGACAAAGTTATCATGACGAATAACTAACGGAAATATATTCTGAAAGATGGTACGGTTGACATCTATCCGGCATACCACCGTCCTGGTGAATCAATCAGGCATATTAATTTTGGTTGTTTTCGTCTCGCTAACGATGAATATTTGCACAGGCACAACCAAGTAGCCAGGATCGTACACCAACAGCTTGCCCTTTAAATGCCATCTAAAGGTGTCATCTTATAAATCTTCAGGTATATGCCCGACCTAGTCCTCGAGAATGGTCAGCCAACCTTGTATTGGGATCAATCTATTATCACAGACAGGACTATTGTTGCTAATAAGCCTGATATTGTGGTGATAGATCGATTAGAGCGTCGCGCAATGATTGCTGATATCGCCGTTCCGAATCTCGTGAAAGTTAAAAAAGAAAAACAAAAATATATTTGGATTTATCTCACGAGATTGTCGATATGTGAAATGTGGATTCGGCGATCATTGTTCCGATAGACGTATCTGCTCACGGATTGATAGCCAAGAGCCTCGACCAACACCTTAAGAGACTCACGTTAGACCGCTGGATGAAGGATATGATGCAGAAGGCTGTTCTCCTTGTCTTGTGTCTTGTGTCTTAGGTTCCTAACCACCCGTGTTTTGGTTCCTGTACTGGTGTCGGTGGTCTACCATTTTTTAATTTATTTTGTTTTTCTTTTGTAATATATTTAAAAATGTAACCAATATGTATACATAATGTAATAAAGAGAATAAATTTTTTATTGAAAGCTCTACAAGTTTTATACAATTTTAGAAGTACTTAAAATCAAAGAGAATCTATTACATGTTACAAAGAGTGATGGGCGTGTCTAAAGCTAAATTAGGTTATAAACCTGTTTCTTAGCATGTAGTGTGAAAGTATGACCCTCCCAAGGTCATTTTTTTTACGGTAGAAGGGGCAAACGAGCAGACGGGTGACCTGATGGTAAGCAACTACCGCCGACCATGTATACCTCCAACTCAAAACTCACAAGTGCATTGCTGCCCTTGGAGTCCCTCCCGCTCGAGTCAGGGGGGATTTGGGCTCCGGTAACCTCACTCACTCAGTGAAAGGCAACGAAAGAATTGCTTAACACCGGTTCTGCGAGGCCGTAGTATCACTCCGGTCGAGCCAGCCCATTCGCGGAGAAGAATGGCTCTATTTTAATCGTCTCCCCGCAGAATGTTATTGAGAATAAATGAAAAAAAGAAATGCTTGACAAGGAGAATTAAGTTATCGTAAAATACGATCTGTGACTTTAATATAACTCACATAAATTAAAAATGTGTTCTCCCCAATGCCTTAATTGAACGTTGATTTTCTTAACAAAATATTATTTCTTTATAAACAATTACTAACATTAAAATGTAAGTAGTTTTTTTTTTAATTTATTTCTATTACAGTTTACATTTTCAGTTCATCGAATGGGCAAAAACTATATTTGAAATTAGACCAACAGGTCTGTTATAAGTTTATAACAAATCGAAAATCAGAGGCTTCTAATTTCATCAACATAGAATGCTTAACTTAACTTGCATACGTTATCAAACTTTAAAAGAAAAACTACATCACACAGCACATCAGTTTCAAAATACGTGAGATAACACACAGCCATGATCCAATTTGCGAAGCACATTTCATCTTGATTACATCGGAGTGAGCGTCACACGTAGCCACTGGCGAAGCGGTGCCTACAATCACTTCTCTATGGCCATTGTGTTGGAGCCTTTGTAGTTACATAGTCATACGAGTATGTATAAATATAGCTTAATGAATCTGTATAACCTATAATCTAATGCTTACTAACTAACAGGCGATTACTTTTTTAGGGTTCCGTAGCCAAAATGGCAAAAACGGAACCCTTATAGTTTCGTCATGTCCGTCCGTCTGCTTGTCCACACTATATCTCACAGAGAATTAGTCCTAGATCCCTGTAATTACAATGGCAATGGTAAAATAATATCTTGAAAAATTGGCGGTTTATTTTATTTTAACTTTGTTCTCTCAAAGCTCTGTTAACTATGATATGATTTTAGGGATGGCGCACTGGTTTAAGCGATCATCTCGCCGTTTCCTACTGCGCTGAGTGTTGTGGGTTCTATCCCCACGTGGGACAACACTTGTGTGATCCACAAATTGTTGTTTTGAGTCTTGGTGTACTTTGTGTCCGTTTCATGTACATTTGTAAAGTTCCCGCGACACAGGATTTATTTCTAGTGCTGAAGTTTTATTTTTAAAACAAAAAAAATATATTATACGACTTGGAAAATTCTTTATTAATTTAGGAGGGTTAAAGAAGACGACTCAGGCGCCGGAGGTCGCAGTACAATCTCCGTCCTCCATAAGCGCAGGCCTAGGGTAGGAGGACAGGTGAGGCCATCTGTCACCCTAGCAGAAGCAGACCATAGGCACAAAGGGAACATGGGATTCCCACACAGGAAGGGGTCAACTACCCACCGCAGATGGCCCGAGGTACGTCGGGGTACCAGGCATTTCCTTTCTACGGTACACTTGTATCCCCGGCTACTGGTACCCGAAACCGACATAGCTACCGGTGGGTGGTATTCGAAGGGATTGCCGTACAGAAAAAAAGGAGGGCTAAAAGAATACCACATCTAAGGTCGGAAACTAAGGAATGAAGAATACAGATTAGAAGAAAATCGTAATCGTGCGGCGATTGAAGTCGGTGATACTATTTTATATGCTTTGATGCCTTATCTCCTTAACAAACCATCATGAAGTGTGTCATAAGTTTTGACAAAAGTAATAAATATTCTGTTTGCCAGAGACAAAAAACTAATGGTTTTGGGAGCGAGGTATATCAACTGTTACAGATACAAATCTAACTTTGATTTATTTGTAACTTTAACATGAGTAGTCGTGTAATTTGACTGCCGTAATTTTGTAGACACTTTGTCAACGCCACAGAAAAGGATCTTTCATCCCAAGAAAGTACCGTTCTCGAAGGATAGAACTATAAATTTAACGCTAGCAAAAACTAATAAGCTGTGCTAATATTTCATTGCAGACTTAACAAAATTGGCTTAGCTTCTACGTTCACACTAAATCCTCTGCCGTGTTGTCCTCTCTTTTCAAAGTTATTTATTTAGGAATTAATTAACACTGACTCTACCCATTGTTTCTTATTAGGAATCAGACATTGGTGCTAATTCTGTTGTTCTAAAACTCTCTAAACTAAGCTAAAAATCACTAAAAATTTGTTTTTCTATCTATCTATCTGTTTTAAAAGACAACTCCCGCATTAGTAAAATATCCTGTGTCGCGGAGAATCTTACAAACATACATGAAACGGACACAAAGAACACCCAGACTCAGAACAACAATTTGTGGATCACACAAAGTGTCGTCCCATGTGGGATTTGAACCCACAACACTCGGCGTAGTAGAAAGCGGCGTGGCGACCGCTTAAACCACTACGCCACACGTGCAGTCATATTTACACAACGTTATTACATAAGGTGTAAAAACTTTTGAGACTGATATTCATATTTATCACATTAAACCTGACACGGACGTGGAAGGCCGCTTCATTGATAAATGTGGGATCTGAGTGAGGTATACCTGAAATACACATGCGAATAAAGCCATATTTCCTTAATAAATGTACTTACATTTGCTACCTACTTGAAATATTTTGTTGACTAGCTTAATCGATTATACATTCAACAATGGATGAGGGTCGGCCTGAAATAAGAAGCTTCCGGTCACATAAAGTGAACATCAAACGCTATGCCAATTCTTTATGGGATATTATGTGCACACTTTTTGAACCGAAATCTGTAGTGTTTTACATCTGGTTGCTAAACTTCTGAACTATCTAAATCACTAACAAAATGATTTCTTATAAGTTTCTTTTTCTTTTAATGTTAGAGGGGGTAGATGAGCAGATGGGTCACCTGATGGAAAGTGACCATCGCCGCCCATGAACGTCTGCAACTTTTAGGAAGGAGTACGCTCTTTTCTTGAAGGTTTGAAGGATTAGATTATATTTATTATTAAGTTTTATTAAAGTCTTAGTATGTAATGAGAGCTTTATCATTATCTAGCGGAGGTAAGCGTATGTATAGCCTAGTCAGAGGATTCCTAATATGTAACATGTAAGTATTATAAAGAAATAATTTTTTAGGCGCATTTCTAAACGAAACATATTCTTTTGAAATATAAGTTTTATCTATACCTACATCTATAAAATAAATAAAATTGAAGTGTTTGTTTGTAATGTTAAAACAATTTGATAATATTTTACCACCAGGGAGGTGCCAATATAACGAGTAACTTAGGCTATTTTTCCTCTCAGAAAAACCCTATAAAAAATTCCCGGTCCGAAAATCAAACCAAGTTACCAGCTAGTTCTAACTAAAATAAGAATTACAATGTAATTTAACTGTTTACCATTGTTTATTATATGTGGGTACTACAAATAATTGTTTTTGCACACCCACGTGTACTTGTGATAGTTTTTAGAATAAAATAATGTTGGATACAATAAACACGTAAATAGATAAATTACTTCGAATGAACACAAAACCCATTCGAAGTGAGCTTTTTTATTCGTTATCGCCTATCTCTTTAACGATTCTCATAGGATTTGGAAAATTCGTTTTGTTTTTATTATTTAACTACGCTTAATGTAACTGTGTTTAGACTACATTTTAAATACTAGGTTTAGTCTTTAGTAATTAAGTTTTATAAATAACCCTGCAAAAAACTGAAAGGATTATAAAAATATGTACTCATGTAAAAATATGCATTGACCGTCTGTGACCAGGGCCGTGCAACCTAGTTGCAACGTTAGACAATTTAAAGATGTAAAGATATATATGCTTACTATATATCATTGGATACAAAAGTTTAAATGTTAGTAATTAACTCAAACTCAAACTTTCTTTATTTCATAAAATTTCCAAAATTGTTTGAAATCGTCTTCCATGTAGACTCTAAAGTCATAGATCAACACACACAAAAGCAACAATCTCTGTTTTGTCAAATAGTAACCAAATAAATTTAACAAAAATCAAACCAATACAAAATCTATGATATGCCTGTGCCGATCTACAACCGCCCGTTTCCTAGGGGTTGAGCCTTATGAGAAGAAAGGGCAAACAAACTCATGGCCACTCTTTTGCAATTCACAGGTAGATACAATGGCACTATTAAATATATCACAACATTGTTTTGATGTGTGCTAGTATGTCTGTTATTAAGGACTAATATAACTAAATAATTATATAACTAAATAATTAAAAAAAAACTCTCAGAATCACCAACGTATTACGTACGCGACAATCGTAACAACGCGACGCGCGAGCGCGACGCGTTGTATCCTCTTGAAGTGCGATATGTACGAAAATTTTGCCGTAACTAGGAAAAAAGCCGTTCAGCAGCTGTTGGAGGATAAAACGGTGATGATAATCAAATAAGATTATCACGTTTTTCAGTTTTCCCGCGACATAGGTAATAATGTAATAATGTTATTATCTATGTGTCCGGAAAAAAGGATGCACATTGACTCAATTGCCACATCACGAGAAGAAGAGAGTTACTTTTTATATACCAATTCAATAAATTTACGTCCTCGTTCGATGGAAACGCCACCATTTTAATGTGCTTTTCACCTGCGTCAGGCGACTGCACTGCTTCTGGAGCGACCGGGTCGTCGTCGATGTACTCCATATAAATTCATACAAAACAGTCTGTAGCGCGACCCAGTAGCGGTCGCGGGTCCTGTATTAAATGTAAATGTATCAAAGTCAGGAGCATAGGTCAATAATTTGCGGAAATACAGACAGACGCAAAAAATGACTGTAATTAACTGTTATAAAGATAATACCTGTATCATACTTGAAGTTATTATTGTTCTCAAGTAAGCGACTTTGTTATGATTTGAAATTAATGTTTTAGAAATAATCGTAACTAATATTGAGAATAAAAAATTTTTAATTACAATTTTGGTTTATCTATAAATACATATAAATTACATTTTTAAATACATCAAAAAGAAATATATTTAAAAAATTGTGTCCCATCGGCATCGGATACGATATAGAAAACGCATCAAGACTGTTCCTTTTTTTGATTTTGTTTGTAGTTATTATAATTATTGTACTTAGTTAGTAGTTGGTAGAAGAAGTTCGTGAGGTATTTAAGGAGTACTTGCTTCTGCAAGTATTAGACACATTAAACCAAAAAGAACATCTTTAATAATCATACAGGTTATTTATTTGAAAATCTCACATCAAAAATATTATGAACTTAGCCATTGGTGACACAAAATTTCATATTTGTTATAGGCAAAGGATAAATAAAAGGATGAACGTATCGTATTTGTGGCCAACCACCACTCTTCGTATGAGTTTGAATTTCCATCTAACTTTTAATGAAAATTCATTCCAGATTTATGACTTTTGTACCCAATGCTTGCGGTTCCAATCTACTGCTGGTATTAAAACTCACAGTACTTTAGGAAAATATATATTTTTTAATTATTTTGAAAGTAAATTTGTTTAACTAGATAATCTTCAATTATCTTGATATAAAACTTTATTATGTTGTTACTTCTTCTTTCTTTTTTTTTATTAGAAATATATGATAATCAAATTTTTTTCATGATTTCATTAAGGTTCCGTACGGCAGAAAAGAAAAAACGAAACCTTTATAGGGTCACTCGTGCGTCTTATCCTTTTGTCATATTCAATTAGATCCTAGTGAACCGATATTTGTTACACGAATATGCTACGTGAATAAGTTAATTTTGAATATGAAGGTCACATGGCGGGCCTTTTGGTCGTGAATCTCAATCCCACCCAGGTTAAATATTGTATGATGAGCCCTTTTTTTTCTTTCTTTTTCTGTGCGGAAATCCCCTCGGATACCATTTAACGGTGGCAATGTCGGACTCGAACCGACTAGAACCGCACGCCGTCTCAGGTACCAGTAGTCGGGGAACCAGGTGTACCCTAGAAAGGAAATCCCTAGTGCCTGTATGATGAGCCCTATCATACAGGTACAGCCCTATCATCGTGCGCGTATGTTATCTCAAGTTTGTTTGGATTTTTAATTATTTAAATGTTCTTTACAGTTTATTGTTACATTATTAGTGATCGGAGCCTCATTTTACGCATTTAACGCCTGTGTTAGGAGAGTCTGCTCTACATTTCGTATCACATTTATGAGTACTTTTAATAATCTAATATATAAAATTCTCGTGTCACAATGTTAGTTACCATACTCCTCCGGAACGGCTGGACCGATTTTTATGAAATTTTGTGTGCACATCGGGTAAGTCTGAGAATCGGCCAACATCTATTTGTCATACCCCTAAATGATTGACCCACCCCTAAATAGGTTTTTTGATATTTCCTAGAAATAATGTGTACGAGTATATCAAACAACGTTTGCCAGGTCAGCTAGTTTGTTATATAATTTATGACATGTTATACAAACAAATTATGTGTGATTAGTATTATAGTGTGTGTATTAATCAGTTGAGATTGAGGGTTGTAATCAAAACACTTACAACTTGTCTATAGCGTGTAGTAATTTTTAAGGTTTTTAAAAATTGATTATTTGACCTTATTTTATAAATATGGAGATTGCCTACTATATTGAGTTTAGCTAAACTTAACAGTTTCTTCAAATTTTTTGACTCACTCTTCGAATGGTTGACACATTAGTTGCACTTTCTCCACTCAACATTTCAGCGTAACTTTCCGCATTTTTGTAATGAGTTTTCACTTTTCACAATTATAACGCGTTGTTCTTTCTAAAAGCACTTCATTATTCTTCTTCTTCCTTTAATTCAGTGGCTCCATCCACTTCATTTTTAACAATCGGAATAAACACAGGAGACAGCTGTCAAATTTCAGAGTTGCCACTTGCACAAAAAAAAATTATCCTAAATTTAAAAATGTTTTTTTTTATATCCATTTAAAGGTACGTACCTAATACCTATCGTGAGCGCGTTATTCCCGTAATACATATTTAAAAACAATACTTTGCTTCAGCAATGGTTAGTGTTAGTAAAGGGTTATATAAGATGATCAGTGAAATTATGGGATAAACCATATTGTCATTAATTACCTAAGACTTTCCTACAATAGAACGATCATTTGCTAGCCCTGGTTAATAATTACTGTAAACTAAATTAGGTCTCATCAAATTAATGTTACTGTCTTTGTAATCCTACCAGTCAGGTGTGTATATCCTACAGATACGTAATTAGTTTAACAGATGGAAAATTCTAGTAAGGCATTTGTGTATCACTGTCTAGAAACAAATATATTGCAAAACTTGGGTAAATAAAATACATTTTTGTAAATACATTAACTAAACGAAAATGGACTCTCATTGCATAAGAATATAGTACAATTGTGAGCTTCATTAAATGTTTGGGTACTGTTAATTCATTTTAGTCCATATTATATTTTATAATGTTATGATTATGATTTGAATGCAGTAATATATTAATAGAAATAAAACAATGTGAGTGGAGACTTTTGATTCAAATTTTAATTGCTATAATTATGTTGGTTTTATGTTTCTTAATTATAATTATCTGAATTTTAAAGTAACAAATTAACCAGCGGTTTACATAATGGCACTTTTTCATCGACGACATTTAATTTTTTATTAAAACTTAAGGGTTCTTTTACTGTTTACCTAAATATTTACTACCTTTGTAAATTATTTCTGGAACCTCTCTTTATCTAAGGTATATGCCAATTATTTATTTTAAAAGTGGCCGAGATTTTTTTAGAGTGAATAACAATAATGAGCAAATGAAAGAACAGAGTACAATGAAATGTCGTTACGATAAGTTAAGAGAGCAAATAATAAGTTGATGTCAAAACCTTTTTTTCATGATATCCAGTTGAATCCACATCAAGTGCTTCTTTAAGTGATTTCTTTAAGCATTAAAAATCAATGGCAAAACCTGGGCACTTTCTATTGAACCAGAATCGTGAAAGTTTTTAAATCACGGTCTCAAGACACAAGTAAAATGCCCAAAAGTTATTAATTTTAATATTATAATTTTTTTTGTAATTAGAAATTTATATTTATTGACTGAAATGTATATAGATGTATAGGAGGGCAGCTTAGGGACTTCAAAACTAAGTTTATACAATTATTTATACATTCGATAATTAATGAAATTCATGTAATAGGTATCACATGCCTCGAGTCCGACTAGGACTCCGCCAAGCACACGCTGGCGACTGCCGGTCGGACAGATCAGACGAAACCTGGCGAGGGATGGGTGAGTCTGCGAGGACCTTATGCTCTAGAACAAGACCGTAGAGCGGGATCGGCAGAGGTCGCTAGCTTTCCAATCGCCACTTAAAGGTCGCTGCCTAAGTTTTTTAACCTAAAATGAATTTATTAAAAAAACTATCAAGTTTTTTTTCACCTGTCACCTGATGACATTCGCCACCCATGGATAACTGCAATTCTAGAGACACAAGTGCGTTGCAATTTTTTGTTTGCCCCCCTTCCCTATAAGTAGGTAGGGGGCTCCGGTGACCTCACTCAATCAGTTAAATGCAATGAAATAAATACTTGAGACCGGTTTTCTGCAAAGCTGGCTCCTATGTGCAGAAGCATATCTCCTACGTTGACAAGTGACACATTGACACATATTGACGCTCCACCCTAGCGAATAAGAAAACCGTGAAATGGGAAATTTCAATACATTATATATGCATGGTATTATATACGGATTAATTGAGTTAATTTTTCAATGCACGTACGTCTACTTATTGTCTACGTCTAATTATACTTTATTGACTGTACAGATGGCGTAATGGTTTCATTGGCCGCCACGCCGCTTTCTACTGCTCTGAGTATTGTGGGTTCGATCCCTACATGGGACAACACTGTGTGTGATCCTCAAATTGTTGTTCTGAGTCTAGGTGTTTCTTGTGTCCGTATTCTTTCTATTTTATTTCTTTTTTATAAAAACCACTCCCGCATTAGGAATGTATCCCGTGTACATGCAACGGACACAAAGAACACCCAAACTTAGAAAAACAATTTGTGGATCACACAAAGTGTCGTCCCATGCGGGGATCGGACCTACAACACTCAGCGCAGTAGTGAGCGGGTCCACGCCGCCGCTTACACCACTACGGCATCCGTGCAGTCAGATGTCAGTAGCATAACATTTCTTTTAAAAATAAGTTTAGTTAGTAAAGTAGTAGAAAGTTAGTAGGATAAGTTGTCTTGTCCAGCCAACCGGCCATTTGAAAACTTAAAAATAGGAAAATTGGGAGTGACTCTTCCATATTTATCAAACCTTTCATACGCTTGTCGCCTTTAGGTTCTTTCCACGAGGACCTTCTTCAGTATACTGCCAATCTGGACAGTATAGTCCTTTTGCTGGCAACTCACGCCGATTTGCGCAGCCACAGGATTTTTTTGTTTTAATAAACTCTTTACTTTTTCTTTCTTCACTCATCCATCCAATTTTCAAACCAACGCAGCATCCCTTTCTCAATTATTCACTTTATCTTATTTCAAATCAGATCGTTTTCTGACTTCATCATTCTTGTTCATCGATTCTCATAAAATTATAATAGCATATTAAAGCTTAGGAGTTTTTTGTTACCTAAAATATATGCGTGCAATAAAAAAAAAGAAAAAGTGTTATAGGCAATGTGGTAGGTAAAACTACAAGGAAATGTAAAACTACGCAGTACCACAAGAATATTAGTTTGTAAAAGGGGTCTAAGATCTCATCCGTGAAATCAATAAAATCGAAATAATTTGTTTCTTATATCGTCATCAACAGCCTTAATAGTCCTCTGCTAGACATTAGCCTCTCTTAAGAACGGAGAGTTTTCCCTACTAAACCACGCCGGCCAGACGGAGACGGGTTGGTATAGGGTTTGTTAGGTTAGGCATTAGTTAGGTTTGTTAGGCACCAGGAGCGGGCTGGCGCTAGGAGGGGTCCGGATGTCTTAACAACAGCTGTTCCCGGATCCCTCCTGTTACAGGCGCAGAGTGGCACACCGTGTGGTTTTAGTCGGTCCGAGTCCGACACACCACCCCGCCGCAAACCCCGGAGGGGTGACGGTCCGAGGGGATTTCCACACGTTAAAAAAAAAAAAAAAAAAAAAAAAGAAAAAAAAAAAAAAAAGGGTTTGTTTCAAGTTTTATTTGTTTTCATAGTGCTGTTGTTCTGCGTAGTTTGATCCTTTAGTCGGCTCTTATGATACCAATGAATAGGGGTGGTGACAATCTGTATTTTTTCTCCGCCGCCACACGAAAAGCAGTAAGTTTAATTATATAATTTATAAATATTTCGTAAATATACGTAAATAAACAGGACAGAAACTTCAGGATATTTTTTTTTATGTTTTTTTAAATAGTTGGGACAAACGAGCTGATGGGTCACATGATGGTAAGTGACTACCGCCGCCCATGAAAACCTGCAACTCAAGAGTTACAAGTGCTTTGTCCCCCTTTAAACCCCGCCCCAGAATTGAAGAAGAGAGAGAGAGGGTTTCAGCTCTGGTTAAAAGCATTGCGTTTATACAAGGCTAGTTTTTACCCGAGGCTTTGTTAACGTGAAATTTATTTTTGAATACGTCGGGCTAATTTTTTTCTGCATAAAGGGTATGTCATGCTGTTAACCTGGCAACGTATAAGCTAAATTTGTTTGCAATTAACGATATGCTTATTGATTTTATATTTGAGAACATAATATTTTAACATTTTCATATTATTGCTAATGTTTTATAAGTACCGGTAACCGCTTACCCTCACTCACCTTTGCTTTTTGCCAAGTTGATGGTATTAAATGTTATACCTATATTATATTACTCAACATGTTTTGTTGTCTTTAAATAAAGTTAAACTCATTTATTTGTTTAAAAAAAGTTTGCAAAACACGAAGTATGTTAAAAAAGTTTTTTTTTTAATTCAAGAGTTGAAATATTAATACTACCTTTTTATATTACTTTCACTGAAACCTTATTAGTATTTAATTTAAGCTTCATTTTAGCGGCATAAATCCAACTTTGAATCAAACTAACAAAAAGAAACTGTTAAAATAATTTATTATTTAACAACATCATCAACTGGAACCCAATATCATCAATCAGTAAACCTTGACTGTAAAAATAATACCATATATACCATAATAATACCATTAATCTATTTTTAATACTTTAAAATTACACTTACCGATTAAATCTAACACTAAAACATTCATAATTCCTCACTAATCACTAAATAAATAAATATAAATCGTTCATCATTTAAAAAAATTAAAATTTTAAAATAAGAATGCACTTTGAAATGAATGAATCGAATAGAAAGTAGGTTAGCCGAGTGAACGGTGGAGCGATACGCGAGCGGGAAGGTTGAGACGCGCTGGATAACTGGCTACGAGGCGTAGAGGCTCTACGGTGCTACAACGCGACGCAACAGGCAACGCTGTCCGCTTAAACGGTAGCCGGTTTTAATGGACAATTTCGTAGCAACGTAGATATGAGTTCTATCAGTATGAGCTGTGATAATGGTTTTATTTTTAGTAAGGCTATCGATGAACAAGAATTTTAATGGGAATTAGGCTTTTGTAGCACAGATTAGTATTATCATTAAAACTAATATGCACATGGGGCATACTAAAAGTTTTTTAAATAGGCCAGTAAGAAAAGTAGCCTTTGAAAATTTATTTAAATTTCGAATTAGAAACTCCGGGCATCTGTAGATGTTTCATGATTTCATATGTCATTTGTTTTTACAAATTGGAAAGAAATGGATTTGACTAGAGAAAATTTTCCCTCAATAATTTATTACGGCTTACGTTGGGGTCCTATTTAATAATAATGTTACGATAGACTAGGATTATCATTTTATTACATCATCTTGTGCCACTTTTTACTAAGGTTAAACGTGGGCGAAGCAAAGTTAGTGATGATTCTCGAGAAAGACGTCCTTCTACTGCGACTATTGAAGATTACGTAATTTCTGTGAGGCTAATAATAAAAACTGAGAGAAGGGTGATATTTAGAAAGCTTTATACTAGATGGCTGGTAGCGTCTGGATGCGGACTGCCCAAGACCGGAATGGTTGGCGCTCTTTGGAGGAGGCCTTCGTTTAACAGTGCCTCATTCTTTGAACTTACGAATCATTTCGCAACAATTATCCTAGAATTTAAGAGTATTGTTACTGTAGATTGGTATGCCAGTCATTGTCTACTAATAGTTTTGGAAAATGTTAGACAGCAGCGCAGAAGAAGCAAGATCTTCCTCCACCACGATAGCACTCCAGCTTACTGTTGAATATATGTTTATTGAAGGCGTGGAGTTAGTGAGTTCCTACTCCTTACAGTCTCGACCTGGCACCTTGTGACTTTACTTGACTGTATCTATATGTGTATATATGTGTATGTGTATATATGTGTATGTGTATATATGTAAATGTCTCTTGTCTCTTACTGTGTAAATGTATTTATTAATACTTACTTCTTTTATTTACTTTAAAATTCATACCTTTTGTACCCTTAAGATAGACTATAATACTAAGATATGGGTAACAGGTTAGATTTCTTTTGTAAACATTTAAATTTTAAACTTTCGTTGATCAATGAACCACGAAAGTTTAAAATCAAATGTTATGTAATTAGTTAGATGTACGGAAATGAGAATTATGTATTATAATTAAATTAAAATTCACGTATTAATTATTATTAAGCCATGCTTCGGTACAAATGGGCTGACTCGACCGAAGTAGTATCACCGCCTCAAAGAAAACTAGTGTTAAGCATTTAGCTTGGTATGTATGTATCTATGTAACGGAATTTTTAAATGTGATTTTCATTCATTAAACCATCGAATTGAATTCAAACAAATAGGACCGTTTTCAATACATCTGTGCATAATATTTACGTATTTACAATTAAGTATTCTATCAGTAAATCTAGTTTTTATAGTATAAGCTCTGCTTAGTTTGAAACTAGATGGCGATGTGTGTCAGATGTTCTAAATATTGTTATTTTTCTCTTTATTACATTATATATACATATTATTATTATTAATACAATCCTTTGATCAATTTGTCCGATTTTCCTGATCAGAATCTTCAGGATTAACGGCTATTTACATGCCTAAAAATACGGTAATGTCTTCTGGCACGGATTAAGGCTCGACTGGAGCATACTCGTATGTGACTTACTTACTTGTTACCTTTTGGTCCTATTGAAAAAAAACAACATTAATTACTTAAAAAGCAAAAATAAATTATTGTTTTAAAGAACCTAAAAAACGCGCTTTTGTAACTAGCCAAATAAAAAAAATAAAAATTTCAAGAAGTTCAAAGAGAAAAAGTATATTATCGTAAAACAGTTACCATGGCCGATGCAACGGCCACGGTCGGATATGAGTAAGTCAGGTTATTAGCGCCCAAACAATCACAAAATCAACCACAATCCCATCGATTTGGGTGAGGGGTGTACGCTAGGTGCGCAAATAAAGGTGTCCATAGGCGTCACTTAGTATGAGGTAAGCCGTCTGCTTGTTTGCCCCCTATACCATAAAATATACAGTATTTGAATAGGGACAGGTGTGATGTCCCTCCAATACGAAGGGAGAATCCTCCGACCAGGCGAGGTTTTCATGCCCAACAGTTGATGTTGGAAAGTTGTATATACGAGTATGGTAATCGGCAAGAGAAGTATTCATATCGCGATACAGAATTTGTAGTTACTTCGTAGTTCGGCGTGTCTTCGTTAGATGGTGCTGTAGTATATTTCTTTGTTTAACTACATGTGTCAGTCGCCACATATTATTTGATATTTAAGAATTATTATAGCCTTAAATTGACAAAATAGTTTAGAATAACTTACTACTATTTTCAAATATCACAAATTGCAGAGCATTATATTATTGCGTACCGTTTGAAGTTACCTTTAGTAAGTGTGTTAGAGGGGGCAGACGAGCAGACGGGTCACCCGATGGAAAGTGACTATCGCCGTCCATGAACGTCTGCAATTCAGGAGTCACAAACGCGTTGCCGGCCTTTTAGGAAAGAGTACGCTCTTTTCTTGAAGGTTTGAAGGTCGTATCGGTCCGGAAATACCGCAGACGATAACCCGTTCCACAGATTGGTTGTGCGGGGCAAGAAGTGTCTCGAAAAGCGCACAGAAGTGGAGCGCCAACTATAAAGATAATGAGGATGAAAATTTTGCCGTGTGGAACGATGCGGAAATTTGCGGCTGGTATTAGTCCGAACAATTCCTCGGAGCAGTCTCCGTAATATATGCGATAGAGAATGCAGAGTAACGCCAATGGATCGAGTCGATCGGAGATGTTTGGGCTATCGACGATTCGAGTCGCTCTTCGTTGGATGCGGTCCTGAGGGAGAAGCTGGTACTGAGGTGCCCCTGCATAGAGATGAGAACAGTATTCCATATGCGCTCGAACAAATTCCTTATACAGCTGAAGGCGGAGGGCCGGAGTGAAATACTGCCTCGCTTTATTCAGTACACCGAGCTTTGGTATACTGAATAGAGCGAGGCAGACCGCAGACCGGTATATTTTTTGCGGTGAACGCACATACCTATGTCTTTTTTGGGTTAAACTGGACTAGATTTAGTCGGCCCCAATCTGAAACCTCCGCTAAGGCAGTTTTAATTTTAGACACAAGTTTGTTTCGATTCTCGATGACGTTTTCCCGAGAAATGTTGGGGCGGCCGGTATAAAGGGCATCTCCTGTGCTATCATCTGCATAGCAATTGCAATGGATGCAACTAGTTTGCAACATGTCATTGATATGCAGAAGAAACAGTGTGGGTGATAGCACACAGCCTTGTGGGACACCAGCATTTACGAATTTCAAGTCGGAGCATGCACCGTCAACAACGACCTTAATGCTGCTGTCCGCAAGGAAGCTGGTGACCCAATTACACAATTTCTCAGGAAGAATTTCTCTCTCCCCAATATGTCAAAGAGCAGTCACAGATTGTAATGAAGCTGTTTGAAGTTTCATCACTCGTCTATAAACCAATAAACAAAGAGAACTGTCACATAACGATGACATGAGAATGTCAATAAGGTCGCCACACATCTATCAGCTGATCTGACACTTGGTATAGTAGAAACCGAATTACTTTTTTTTTGCAATATTAACATAGTAGTTTCTCTGCACCATGAAAGAAATGTTCTCGTCTCATCATCATCATCATCATCAGCCTATCGCAGTCCACTGCTGGACATAGGCCTCTCCCATTGCACGCCACTTAGATCGAGTTTGCCCTTCTCGCATCCAGCTCCTGTCAGCCATCTTTCGCAAATCGTCACTCCACCTGGCTTGTAGGCGTCCTACACTACGTTTGCCAAGACGCGGTCTCCACTCAAGAACTCGTTTTCCTCAACAGTTGTCGGTTCTGCGGCAAATATGTTCTCGTCTATCAGCACTTAATACATTGCTTGCTCCATAACTATTACGATCTAATAAATCATAAATTCATCAAACACAAAGCAAGCTTGTTGTTGACAATACTTCTGAAGCCAAAATACAATCGTGCAATAATTTACTAAAACCAATAATACCGTTTGGTGACCGGTTAAGAATACGGATTGTCACCACACCTATTCATCCCATGGGTGAATAGGTAAGAAGCGACTAAGGGAGCAAACTACGCAGGCCAATAGCACTGAAAAGAGAAGTTAAACTTGAGATGAACCCTAAACCAACCCATCTGATGAATGGTATAGTAGGCCAAAACCTCTTTTCTAAGGAGAAGCCTTTGTCCAGCAGTGGACAACTGAAGGCTGTTGATGATGAATAATTCTTCTTGTAAGATAAGATTATTAAAAAGAACAGGCATGAATTATCTTTTTTTTTTTGTTTTTACTTGCAAATGTATTTAAGGATCAGGAGAAAACTGTTGATATTCAAACTGGTAAATATTTCCTTCTGACTGAGAATTGCTAATCCTGTACCGCGATATGAGGAAGTCTCTCGACGATTAGCGTATATACAACTTCCCAATATTAACCGTTGGGCAGCGGCCTGCCAGGCATGATCACCTCGCCTGGTCGGAGGATCCTCCCTTTGTGTTGGAGGAACACGACATCCGTTCCTCCACATTATTTTTAATAATGCTTAAGCTATGCCACTTATTTCACTATGAGGCCAGGTAAGGTGATTGTAGGGTTTGATAAAAAATAAAAGAAAATAACTAAGACAACAAGAACTAAGAACATTCAACTATTAAAAAAAAAACAATAAGGTATATTCTTTTCCAAGCTACTTATGATAATAGCAAATAGACAAACTGACATTTTCAAGATTGTGCTTTAAAAACCTTTTTGCATTGTCTGTTAAAAATACTAGTAATTTATAGCGGAGTTTTCTTCATTTAGTCGTTTTTGTATTTACTACGTTATTTAGTTTGAAATGTTTAGCTACTACTGCCATCTATACTACATGCCTGTGAACTTTACGCAATGGGAAAAAGTGAGCGGTCCCTACTAAACAGTCATAAAGTGCATAGTTTGGGATTACACGGACGTGTGTAAGAGATATATGTGGGAGCTTAGCTGTATAGGGTGACTGGCGCAACAAAAATTACACCAATTAAACTAACGTAGTGTAGGACGCTCAAAGGCCAGGTGGAGTGACGATTTGCGCAAGATGGCTGGCAGGAGCTGGATGCGAGAAGCCCAAAATCGATCTAAGTGGCGTGCAATGGGAGAGGCCTATGTCCAGCAGTGGACTGCGATAGGCTGATGATGATGATGATGATGATGAAACTCACAAAATCGTACAGTACCAAATCTAATGAAAGGATAATTTTGTATAACAACTATTAACGTTCAAGATATTCTCAAAAGTTTTCTTTAATTATTTTACACACTATACTGTTGTAATACATACATATGTTTTCTCGAACAGCCTATAGCTACTTTATCTACTGAAATCGATCGATTTTCTTAAGTTTTATAAAGGATTTTATAAAAGATTATTTTATAAAGGAAGACAACTCCCGCACTAGGAATATATTCTTGTGTCGCAGGGGTCTTTACAAACGAACACATGAATGAAACGTACACAAAGAACACCCAGACTAAGAACAAAAATTTGTGAATCACACAAAGTGTCGTCCCACGTGGGGATCAAAATCACAACACTCCGGCGAGTTAACCGCTTACACCACTACGCTGTCCGTGCAGTCATAATAATCTTTATTATAATTATCTACCGAAAGAACAGAATCCTTTTATATTAACCAGCCTACGTAGTTACACCTGTGCCTTAACAGTCATTGCTTAACTCCCATAAATCGTAGCGTGATGCTTTATATATCAATTACTAGTCAATTAATGTTCAAATGCAATACAAAAAGAATCAACATGATCTGACAGATAGTTCTATAGATATTATCACATTTAACCGAACAAACAAAAAACTCTTGTACAATATTATCATACATTATTATTATTCACGTAATATCCTATCATTCATTAATAAATATTCAAGGACATGACTTACTAAGAATATACGCCATCATCCGTACTAAATGTAATATAATAGGCACACCCTAATAATTTGTAAATTGCTTCTACCCTTATAAAGTTCACTTATCGCAATAGCCATTTTGTCGCATAAATGAGATGCTGATAAAAAGGTTTTAAGTAATGACCTTAATTTTGGAATATTACGTAAGATGTTTTGTTTTTATTGATTTAATACTAAAGGGGAATGACCATTTTTGGTATTGCTGTCAACGTGTTAGTGGTGCCTCAAGTTTAAGATATTAATTTTTTTTGTTTTTCACATCACATCAACAGCCTTTAATGGTCCACTGCTGAACATAGGCCTCTCCTTAGAAAGGAGGTTTTGGCCTACTATACCACGCTGGCCAGACGGGTTTTTATAGGGTTTGTGTCAAGTTTGCCTTCTTTTTGCAGTGCTGGTGTCCTGCGTTGTTTTGCGCCTTTAGTCGGCTCTTAAGCCAAGTTGTAAGCTCTTAAGACTAGCAAGGTTGTAGTCCTAACAATCAACAGCTTTAAGTAGTCCACTGGTTGGACATTGACCTCTCCTTAGAAAAGAGGTTCCTGACAATAGATTTTTGTTTGTTTTAGCGCGATGGAATTTTTTCTTACCATACCCTCCGTTGGGGAAACGAAGGGCGTGTGTGGGAGAACCGGTCTACCCACTAAACCCTGCGGCGGTCTACCTCGGCAGTCGGGAGGAGATCCACTATCGCATTGGCGGTTTTTGAGTCCTCCCTGCTATACCCCATGACTGAGGCACAACCCAGGATGACCATAATCACCAGGGCAAATATTGCAAATCAGAAAAATACATTGTTTTTTGTTGTTTTTAATTTTGTCTGTTGCCGTATTTGAGGGCATTTAAGGAGTAAAATTTTATTTTGAATTTCTTTTTCCCGAGCACGAGACATTCCGTAAAATAACAATATTTTTGATGACCAACTTAAAATAAAAGTTCTGGATAAAATACTCATTGATTGATTGAATGATTCTTGCCTTGTCACAGGTTTATAGTCAATTTTTACATTAGGAGAACCATCACCACAACCATCTACATCACCGTTTCAGCCAAAATACATCCATTGCTGGACATATTCCTATCCTCAAGATCGCCACAACAACAGGTCCTGTGCTGCCCGCATTAAACTTGAGATTCCTGCAACCTTCACCAGGTCGTTAGACCACCTTGTGAGGCGCCTACCCACGCCCCATTTTCCGGTACGCGGTTGCCACTCACAATCTTTTTTTGGAGAATCTCGCTTCCGAATAAATGGGCTAGCTTGATTGGAGAGATACCACGGCCTCCCAGTAAACCTGTTGAGCAATTCCTTCGTTACATTTTCACTCGGGAAATCATCACACACACACTCGTCACATATCTACACTTTCACTACACTTAAGTTTAGTGTCCGTAGCCAGCTGCAGTTACTTACCGTCAGGTGACTTCTTGCCCATCATGCACTGTCTTAGCAGCAAGCGCCCACGTTTGGTGTACCCATGAAAATTATTTTATGTCTGTGCCTTATCACCTGTAACTTTTGAAAAGTATAAATTATAAAATGTAAAATAAATTTAACAAAATTATTTTATATTTTTTACGGTTTATGCCAAATTACTTAAAGCAATTTAATGAACAAGATTTAATTATGACATCGTATTTTAACATAACTTTCTTACAATTACTAATGATAAAATTTATATATATTTAAATGAAAACAACCGTTCCTCAGTTATTGCAAGCGTGAGACTGTTTTTGTTTTAATATTTAAGATTCGAACATGAGAGCGATCTCACGAGCCTCAAGATACTCTGCCCCGGATGATTTTGTGGATATTTTTGTACTCGATAGATGGCGTTTTAGCATTTTATTCGATCACGGTATGGTTTCGTTGCAATCACTACTTCATAAACAAAGAACTAGTAGTGTTCTGTACGGATCCCTCTACCTAATAGTTACTAAAGTAGTACATGTTAAAATATTAGGTGTTCGAAAATTTTTGGACCGTCTCACACTACACGTTTTAGTGTCGTGGCGGTAAATACACGTTAGTATAGTTTTTTTGTAGACCCATATACTTTACACTATAATTTATAATATAAATATACAATTTAGTATTTTGATTTTATACTACTAATTGCGTAATATAATGACACCTAAACGAACTTGTTACTGCAAAATAATTGCCAATTTTTATAATAAAGAGTGCGAATTTATTTAATACATAATATAGGAAAAATTTACAACTAAGGAACACTACTAATAAATAAGCAGCCTTAAGGCTTCTTCTCTCTTAAGGTGCATTTGCATAGGTGCCAAACCACGCATATAAAAATTGTGATTTCAAGCAACAAAGTGAAATACAAAAAAAACATGAATGAGGTCTGACTGCCAATGACTCTACAATTAACAGTAATAGTATTATTTATTTTACCTTCAACTCTAAGGAGATCTTACAAAAAGTAGACTAAAAATAATTTAAAAAATAAGAAAGAAGTTGTTTTAATCAAACCATTAACTTTGTGTTAAAACAAGTAAGTAGTTATGTAAGTAATAAATAAGGCGCTACGCTGGCCAGCAAGAAAAGACATATCATTTTTTTTTATTAATGTCCTTTTATTTTCAAAATCATGGAACGTAGAAAGTTTCTGGAAACAAAAAAAGCATGAAAAGCAATGCACATAGCGCCATCTCTTGTCAATTTTATGACCATTGTAGCGTCACAGCGTGACAGACATGAAAGATAGATGACAGTAGTAGCCAAAGGTTTCGAACTAAATTATTTAAATAAAAAAAAAAAAACTGAGCTTAAAAATAAAATCAGCTCTAAATTACTCATTTTTAAAAGATGACAAAAAGGTTTTCAAAATCACTTCTATGGTACCTTTCCACCCACAACAGAAAACCTCTTTAAGGGTTAGATTCATTTTTGAACGACTCCAATCAGAAGTTGTACAACCATTTAAATTACTCGACCTAACAATAGACACAATATATTTGGAAACCGTAAATTATAAAGCTCTTAAATACACTACGAGGAGTTAATAAGACTACACACTTACAACCACTCTAGTAACACACTACGCATATGCATACTCTTGGCTAAGCTGTGGCATCATCCTTCGGGGATATAGTACAGACGCTCTCACTGCTTTTATATTACAAAAGAAATTAATAAGAATGTTAATACAAATAAAACAGATGACATACCACATTTTCCAAAACATCAATATTTTAACGCTAGAATGCTTTTACATTCTAGAAATTAATAAAGAACCTTCAAAATTTAATTCTCCTTAAGACACAGGATGTTGATTCAGCCAACTTCCCGAATAAACATGCACTACACAGGCCCCTTAGTAATGTCCATATAAATTTACAAGAAACTACCAAAACCGTTACAAAATGACGCAAATAATAATACTTTTATCAATAAATTAAGCTCCATGAATTTTCTCCTCCTAACACAAAAAAAAAACATATTACACCATAAAAGAATGCGTGGATAAAAAACTATAAATACCAAATCACATATATAATGGGTAGTAAACAAACTTAAATCTAATAAAAACATCGATCGATTTGTACAACTTATAACATTTTAAATTATAATCTTAGACAATTGAATACATATTAAAATAACACAGTTCAAAAGTTATGAACTAATAGTAGCTTAATTAACTAAACTAAAATTAACTAAAAGTTGAAAGCAAAACTAAAAAGAAAAATTATCATCCTCAACAACAGCCTTTAGTAATCCACTGCTGGACGTAGGCCTCTCCTTAGAAAAGAGGTTTTGGCCTACGCTGGCCAGACGGCTTGGTATATGGTTTGTTTCAAGTTTTCCTTCTCTTTGCAGTGCTGTTGTTCTGCGTAGTTCGCTCCCTTAGTCGGCTCTTACTACACCCACGGGATGAATAGGGGTGGTAACACTCCATATTCTTAACTCGTCACCACAAGGACCATTATATAAAGAAAAATATTAGTCTGAATTTAAGAGCCCATAATACAGATTAATAAATAATCATTGAAACATGGTGTCCTCTTCCTCCCATAGTGCTGTGCCCGACAGGGTCCATGATGATACATGTTTTTAATTTTACCATTTGTAACAACACATTATGAAATAGCAAGAAATATTGAGTATTGTATACAGTTTTACTCTTTCTCTCTGTAATATTATATCCCCTATAGACCGATTTTAACCTAAAAAAAATTAAGGTGACAAGTGTTTTAGTTATGATTTAAGGAAATCTAAAAAAGGGAGTTTTAAGTAGATAAATGTATGTGAAATTATTAATTCAACATATCAAACAAGAAGAAATATTAGTATTAGTAGGTAAATTATTACATAATTGTATATTTTTTTGTATTCATATTGTAGAGTTTTAGGACCGAGCTTACTTCGTGAAAAAAAATCCTGAAGTGCCAGATCAGCTAATGGATGAATAAAATTGTCATGTTATTGATGATGATGATGATGATGGTGAAGATCATTTGTGTGTCTACGAGTAGGTAGAGTGTCGCTCTACAAAACAATTAAAACAAACGGGCCAATTTTATGTTTTGTATGGTTTCGTTACAATCACTGCTATATAACCGTTAATTTCGATTTAATTTTAAATAGATTATAGTCAATTAACGAATTCATCTTAATTTTATTGATCCCCACGCATGTAAATGATGAGCTAGTGGTGTAAGGTGTGTAGTTAACATATTGATAGTCGACGAAACAAAGTTGAAAAACATTACAATATAAGCAAGCTTGTAGCAGTCAAAAAGGAATTCAAATTCAGAATCATTTTTAGTAGGCTACAATAATACTTAGGGCTTTAGGTCCTATGAAGTTGGATATTTTTATAACCAGCATTTTCAGATGTTCAATTACAGTGGATTGGCGCGCAATTCGAAATTCAAATAAATTTTATTCAAAAGCCACGTTATTTTGATTTAAAATTCAGTCATTTGGTTTAGACAGTGTTTTGGTTTTGTGAAATTGTGGTAGTTTTTGGCGCTATGGATAAACAGAAAATTCGGACAATTTTTTTAAATGTGTTCCTACGTGAAAATATCGCTGCGTAAACAACACGAAACATTAACATTAAACACTGCTTGCACAAACAGTCTATTATTCATTCAATCGTTTTAGGTCTGGAAATTTCGAGTTGAAGAAACGAGCCTCGTGGTTGGCCAGTGACTATAGTCGACAACGACAAATTGAAGGCAACAGTGGAAGCAAATCTGATTGGATCTACGGCTGAGCTTACTGCGGGCTTTGTCAACGTCAAATCGGAATATTAAAAAAGCTAGATAAGTAGGTACCACACGAAATAATTGACAAAATAAAACAAAAAACATGTAATAGCATTTTAATTAAAACATTTTTTTTACATTTTAAAACTGCACAAAGCGCCATCTTATATTACTTTTATAACAAATGTAGCGACATCTCTTTCTTGAAATTCTTCGGATTGTATAACGTTGACAGACATGAAACATAGATGACACTATCGGCTAAGGATTTCAAACCAAATTATGTTAGTAGAACCTAAAAAATAAAATAACGAGTAAATTAGCTTAGGAATAAAATTGATTATAAATAACAAACTCGTTCTTTTAATAGACGTTGAAGAAGGTATTTAAAGCTCTTCTATGTTATCAGTTTGAGTTTGTCTGTCTGTAGTAGATATTATAGCTCCTAAAAGAATATACTAATTTTCACCTTAATATTTTAAGGGTGATTTTGCTCGGACCCCTCCTATCTCAGGCGCGGAGTGGCACACCGTGTAGTTGTAGTCGGTTCGATTCCCACCGCGAACCGCGGTGGGGTGACGGCCCGAGGGGGTTTCCACACTTTAAAAAAAAGGTAAGTGTTTTCATGACTAATTCAATTAAATCAGCTTAGCCTTTCGGAGATCGGTAGCCCTCTCCTAGAAGTTAAAGAAATTATTGTGTGGGTATGTATTTAAAATATCAAACAAAAAGAAATATTAGTTTTAGTCGACTACTACAAATATTGACGTGACAACGTCTTATAAATTGGTTTGCCGGGTGACACTTCAAGAAACTGCGTTACGCTCCGCTCACGTTATGCGCTCACAATGAGAGCGAGTGAGAGGCACGCGTCCCTTCCACTCGGGCATGGTTAGCCCGCCTAAGAGCGAGAGAGACAGACATAAATAATTCTTTGTATAAATAAATGTTTTAAATTGTTACTATTATTTCATCCTTCTTCCTACTATACGAATGAATATTCACATTAAAATTATTTTACCACTCAAAGTCGTTGTCACGTAAAACTTTCGCCCGTATACCGACTTTACAGGCAACCAATTTTTTTATTATTTTATATTTGCACCTAGCGCATAATGTTTTTACATCAGATGAAGGTCTACTGGGAGAGAATGCCCCATGGCATTAAGTCCGTCTATATACAACATCTGCATTAAACTTCAAATAAAAAAATTTATTTTAAGTTAAAGATTTTTATAGATAACGCAAATAAAAATTTAATTGTATAGAAATAATTAGTAGTTGCCCAATTAATTTGAACCATTATTTATATAACAATTAATAAGATCTGGTGCATGATGGAACGGACGTTATAGCAACGAACCATATTTGTTAGAACCAAAAAAATATGACTTCAAAAGTAATATAATAAATGAAACAAGCGAAAATAAAATATTTCATTAAAGTAAATTAATCATTATTACCACAAAACTATCGTTAAATGTCGCGTTCGCAAATAAAAATTAACACATTCATATCCATACCTATTTGTTTAATCCATACTAATATTATTAACTAGCTGACCCGCGCAACTTCGTCTGCGTCTCTCAATAGTAATAAATTTTCTCCGTTTTTGAAACATTCTTCATTGGTGCTCCGCTCCTATTGGTCTTAACGTGATGATGTATAGCCTATAGCCTTCCTCGATAAATGGGCTATCTAACACTGAAAGAATTTTTCAAATCGGACCAGTAGTTCCTGAGATTAGCGCGTTCAAACAAACAAACAAACAAACAAACTCTTTAGCTTTATAATATTAGTATATATATGAAAGTGATTGTTTGTTACGCTTTCAAGCCTACAACATTAAACCGATTTTAAAAATTCTCTCACATTTTCAGCGAGTAACATAACTTTATACCGCGATAATGGAGTCGGAGTCACGGTCCAAAACAATTTATATATAAATACTTATTAGTACAAATATGATAAAGTACTCCGAGCTGACAAGTTTGAATTATCAGGTCATATTTCACAATAAGTCTTCTTTAAAAGATTAACGATTATTAAATAAATTAATCATCATTAATCTTGTAATTAATTGCTGTAAGTTATTTAGCATTTGTGTCGGTCACATTAATGTTATTTTTACATTTTTATCATCATCATCATCAACAGTCCTGCGTAATCTTTGCCCTTATTTACCATGTTTATCTAACGTAAGTTTACTATCCAATGTTACACCAATATCCCTAATGGACGATACCTTTTCAAATTTAGTGTTACGTAGTGAGAGGTGTGATTTTTTTTCCTTTTTTGATTACATGATTTAATCTTATTCAGTTCTTTACTTTAAGGACACAATCTAAAAAAGAAATTTAGCAGTCTCTTATATGATATAGGTGAGTAACCATTCTAGTGAGTTTCCTACCTACTCGTGTTTCGTACAATTTTAAGATTTATTTTTTACTGGCTGGTACCAGCGACTTCGTTCGCGTGGAATTTGAAAAGCGCTGCCTTAGGAGGTTCGTTTCCCGGACCGGGCAAAACTTTAAAGGGTTTTTCTGAGAGCAGAAATAGCCTAAGTAACTCCTTATGTACCTGGTAGTAAAATATAATTAAAATCGGTTAAACCGTTTAGTTTTGTTTAGATGACCAAACATGATGATGATGAACAAACAGACAGACACACAGATAGACAAAAAAAACTGCATAGGTATCGTGCAATTAACCGTGTGTGCATGAAAAAAACCTATTATTTTGACATTACAAACGGACACTTCAACTTTATTTGATTGTACAGAAGATTTGTATTAAAGACCTAAATCGGTATTTGAATCAATTTACTTACAACCGTATTATTAACCCCGGGCCGATGATGATTTGAACCATTTTGCTTTTTTCTAAAAATAACTCGGTTTGATATAAAAGTGATTTTGGGCTTCTCGCATCCGGCTCCTCCCAGCCATCTTGCGCAAATCGTCACTCCACCTGGCCTGTGGGCGTCCTACACTACGTTGCCGAGACGCGGTCTCCACTCAAGAACTCGTTTTCGCCAACGGTTGTTGGTTCTGCGGCTGATATGACCGACCCACTGCCACTTTATCTTGCTGAGCCGGTAGGCTATGTCGGAGACCTTGGTTCTCTGCCAGATCACCTCATTTCTCATGCGATCCCTTGGAGAAACGGCGAGCATAGCCCTTTCACCAGCACGTTGAGCGACTTTGAACTTGTGGACCAGCCGCATCGTAAGTTACCACGTTTCGGCTCCGTATGTCATGATGGGTAGGACGCACTCATTGAAGACTTTCCTCTTAAGGCACTGTGGGATCGACGATGAGAAGAATCGACTTAGCTTCCCAAATGCTGCCAAACCCAACTGAATTCTTCTGTTCTCCTCGTCCTCGAAGTAATACTTTAGAAAACAGAAATTATACATAGAAACCTTCACTAGGGAGTTGCTGAGTTTGATTCAGTTGCTTCTGTGTACGATCCATCTCTGTTATGGTCAGTTGGGTCATCGTTGTAAGTGTTACCTGCCTGAAAAGTTTCGGATCTCAAATCGCTATTCCATGGCCTTTTCCTAGATTAAAGCTTAGGATTAACAGCTCTACTAGAATGCTGTTGTAGGTCATAACGAGTGCGTTGTTCTTATATGACTGAACGATTGCTCTTTAGAAGAATTAAACATTCGATTCAGGGATCAATACTTCTAGAATAGCATTTAGCCACTATCCTGCTCGATGACATCTTATACCATGACCGTTGTCATTTTATTACTGATAATAAGCTTCATAATACATTAAGTAGTTATCTGGTTCATGATTTGGTGACCTTGTTCATGGTTATGAATTGGAGATAATCACATATACCTATATAATTTTATCGCACTTATATGTGTTCTGTTATAAAAAAGTTTTTTTAAAGACAACTCCTGCATTAGGAGTTTATCCTGTGTCGCGTGGGACTTTACAAACATATATGAAACGGACACAAAGAACACCCAGACTCAGAACAAAAATTTGTGCATCACACAAAGTGTCGTACGTCGTAGTAGGAAGCGGCGTGGCGACCGCTTAAACCACTACGTCATCTGTGCAGTCGAACAACATAGGTGCAATAATATAACGTAAAAAGGTATATTACTTTTTTATGTCTACTGATACTCATAACATATAATTTATACGTTGTAGATTAGTATCAAACAGCTGATTAATATTTTTTACTTACTTGATATTTTACTGTAGGTACCTGTGAAACACTAAATTATATTATCAGTCTTATCTTAATTCTTACACTTGTACTTACAAAGAAAATACTAAACATAACCTGTACTGAGATATTATTACAAAGTTCACAACAGCATGCATACTCATATTGTACAGAACGAAAATTAAACCGACCATATGTTTGCCAGAGATCACTACATTCGAAGCGCCAAGTCATCGATCGATTATGGATTTATAATATAATAATATTATTCTACCACAATCAGATAACTTCATTTAGTCCCAAACTAAGCGGAGCTTGTACTATGAGTACTAGACAACTGATATAAATACATATACACGGTGTAAGGGACGTCGTAACGAATACTGAAATAGTGTATTCTGACAATCATTCTGAGTCGAAAATAATTGGAATTTTCTGCCGGCAAATTATTTTTTTTATGCAATCAGCTGTCAAAGATTAAGGTCGTTCCCCATAGGTATCGCACAAAAGTAATAACTACAAGTGTATTCCGTGCAAACAGTCTACGCACACTAACACGAAATGGCGCCCGCAGGGGAGGTCACCAGCGCTTTGGCTGTTTGGTTAATTACATTGCAGTTTTTTTGTACTTATTAAATTGTTAATGTTCTGTCTACTCATTGTTACATCATTTTTTATCATTTTTACCAGAAAAATGGAAAATTAAAAAAAAAGATGAATTTTACAGCAGAAAATTTCAATGATTTTTGACTCAGAATCATGGTCTGAATACACTATTTCAGTATTCGATACGATGTCCCTTACACCTTGTATACTTCTGATTTTGTAAATACATACATATTATATATTGAAACACCCAGACCAAATCAAATTAAATATTCATGCTAATAAATGTTTGACTTAAGCCGCGACCTTTGGGATTTCCTAAAAGTTTGAACTAAACTCTATCGTGATAAAATATAACAGCAAAACTCTCTTCCAATTATCACAGTGATTAGATTTGTGCTTTTTTTTTATTATCTATTTTATTTGATAGATCTACGCCTGATTTCATATAAGTTTATGATTTAAAAAAAAATACTGATAGTAATATGTTAAATACGTCTTAAGTAAATATTGAGTGACACCGAACCAAGTGACACCTTTTTTTGGTGACTTTGTGGAAAATCCCTTCGGATCTCCGACTCCGATCCTGGAGGACGCAGGAGCCAGGAGTATGTGATGTTTGTGGTGACCCTCTACCGATTCCGTTCAGAGGTCTCTTTCTGGAGCATTACAGCCTCACAGAAAGAGACCAGCCCTCTTAACGATCCAGCATGGCATCAATGATTGCTCGCAGGGACAGGTCTCATCCGATTTGGTCGACTATAACCTCGCGTTCATCTGTCCATGCGGGGCAGTCTTCCAGTGTATGCTGGGCGGAGTCTGCTGACATTGTGCCGTCTCCTCGCATCCAATCCAATTCAGGTCAAAGCAACCATGCCCAGTGAGTACCAGCGTCAGTCGGAAGGTCATGTGACCTCACCCCCTACCTACCCAAGCTTCGAGGTTAGGCAGAACAGCACCGACAGCGCGTTAGCGCACATTCCACGGCTATTCCAGCCGCGCCGCCACTGCACCAGTGCCTGTCGGTAAGCGTTCCGCTGCATTTCAAGCTCGTCCTGGTCTTCCGAACTCAATGCATACCACAATTGTGGCGGTAAGACATACCGTAAAGGATTGGCTGGAGAAGCAGCTCAGCATCTCTGCTGTCACACGTGCTGACCAGCTGTTTTGACGAGTACCTCGTCGTACGGATGGTGTCGTATAGGCCAGTGCCATTGTTGCGTGTCATCACTGCGAGGACTATCGCAAGGATACTGTACTCTTCACTATAATACATAATATCAGACATAGAAGAGTGTAAAACTTTTATACTCATTTTAGAAACCTTCGCAATAAGTTTATATGGAGTAAGTTGTACTCAATTTTTGTTCATTTTAAACAGTGACATTACGTTTTTTTCATTGATAATTTTGATTTACCTAGAGATAAAAAAAACATGACATTACGTAACATGCGATCGGGTTTGACGCGTCTTTTCATCAAATTGTAAATATTTTTTAATGAAAAATAACAATTTTTTTTATGTTAGAGGGGGCAGACGAGCAGACGGGTCACCTGATGGACATGATTATCGCCGTCCATGAACGTCTGCAACTCAGTAGTCACAAACGCGTTGCCGGCCTTTTGGGAAGGAGTACGCTCTTTTCTTGATGGTTTGAAGGTCGTATCGGTCGGAAATTACCCAGACGATAACCAGTTCCACAGATTGGTGGTGCGGGGCAAAAAGAAAAAATTGGTTTGATAGAAAACTTATAATCTTCAGTTTTATGAATGACATTTAAATATTATAGTGTAGTGAACGGTGTATATTTTCATTGATTACATAATATTATATAACCTCTGTGCACCTTACAAGATTTCTACACCATCCAAAGGGTGACTGGAAGAGAATGTCCTGGGCATTAAGTCTGCTTATTAACAAAAGTGCATAAAGTTTAAAAAATAATTAAATAAAATATTCTTAAAACATAATTATTATGATCAGAACGTAACGTAAGAAGTAACGTACGCCAATGAGGCGGCGGAAGGGAACGGGAGAGGCACACCCGTCCCGCCGGGACGCACTAGGCACTGTGGCGCACATATTGATTTACAGCTTCCATGAGCGCTGGCCTAAAGGCGCTTGAAAGGGTAACCAGAGCTCGAAACAAAGGTAAATAAGTCTATTAGAGGTAAATGAAATAACTCAACAAATGCCCGACTAGTTTTCGATCTGACGGAGTCTCTTTTTCAAAGTAAATAAAACGTCCTGCCAAATAGGTGTCAGACAGAGCCAAGAAGAATTAGATAGACCCGTGAAGGAGACTTCAGCTCAAGTGTTATTCTAAACTGAAGGGAAACAAGATAATCTCCACTCGGACTCAATTCGCCGCCGAACGTGAGTGTGGCCGTGGTGAACATGACAGGTTTTCCTCTCCACCTGCCATAACGTCGTCCGCGTGTGCCGGACGTTGTCTAAATGGAGATTGTATCCCAAGGGGGTGCCCGCGCCATTGCAGGCAGGCGCTAGGAGGGGCCCTGATGTCTTAATAACACCAGTTCCTGGATCCAAACACCACCGGCCCGACGGGATTTCCTCTAGTAAAAAAAAAGTTTGGTTAAAGTAAAAAACACGAATAATATAAATGAATATTCATCCATTATTTGTGTACGCAATATACACTTGTAAGGTCAGGGAAACTAACCAACTCTTTAGTCGGGAAAAAAACAACCAGATACAAACAGTAAATTACAATACATACATCCCAAGGAGATTTTTTATCAATTTTATTCATACAAAATACGAAAAGTCAATTTCTTCGATCTATTATGTACTTGTATTTATTTTATTATTCCTACTTCTGCTCATATTATTTACACTATCTGAGACTTGATACATGTGAAAAGCCTGGTAATCTGTATAACAGAATCTTCCAGATACCAGTCTCTCACAAAGGTTAACATTAAATAAATATTTTGTATCTTTAGTTAAGTTATTCAATTTAAGTTAATCTTTGTGTAAGATGTGGCGACATACAAAGAAACAGAAACATACTACAGAGCCATCTAACGAAGACACACCGAACAACGAAGTAACTCCTAAATGAGAATTGCTAAACCTGTATCGCAATATGAAGAATTCTCTCGCCGATTAGCATATATACAACTTCCCAACATCAACTCATTGACATGACAAGCGTTCCTCCACAAAAGAAAATAAAATGTTCATCATTGTTATAATACTTTGTTTTTTTTTTCTACGTATGACACATACCTATATATAAAACCAATGTTTGGTAATTAGTTCTTTGCTTTTCACTGAGGTAGTGACGTTACCAGAGGTCTCTAAATTTTGTGGCACTCAAAGGCCGGCAAAGTGCAGAGAGTGTGGTATTTTTTTTAACGGTAGTTTATAAGCCTTATCAAATTCGTGTATTGTTTGTTTTGTGAGTTTTTACCTGTATTATAATGATTACTATCATGGATAACTTATCACTGGGTTAAGCTCGAATGAACCGATATCTTTACTTTTTTGATAAAATTCTGTTTCTAATTGAAAGAGTGTATACTTTAGTATTTTTATTAAGTTCTGGCAAGAAAAGGCAAAAGAAAAGTCATGCTTTGGTACATATTACCAGACTCGATCGGCGTGATACCACGGGCTCAAAATTCTCTAGATCCATTTCACCGAGCAAATAGGACGTAACCGGAGACCCAACTCTACTCCTTACTTAATCAGCAGTCGCTAGAGTCTATAACCAGACTTCGATCCGTCGGGGTGAGAGCGGGGAATAACAGGAGGCACTTGAAATGTGGCGCTCACCGACACGCACTGCAACAGCCGCTTTATGCGCGCCATCATGCTCGAAGCTGGGGTAGGTAGGGAACTGACGCATCTACTCACTGGGCATGGCTGCTTCGGTAAGTACCTTAATTGGATTGGACGCGAGGAGACGGCACAATGTCAGCACTGTGCAGCTGCACAGTACTGGCAGCCAGCTGGCTGGGACTCCGCCCAGTACACACCTGGAAGATTTCCCCGCATAGGTGTCTCAACGCAAAGTCGATTTTCCATCTCGTCAACAAAAAGAAATGGTTATGATGATGCGGAAGTAACTAATAAATACTAATCCGTGATTGTGCGTGTTTTTTATTTATATTTTTTTTACCGCAAAACAAAGTCTGCCCAAAAGCTTTCCGTTATGAAGATTCAGTTGTAAAATTAGAGTCTAAAGAAAGTCTCCAGCAAAACAGTCTGATTTACCAATACTATTTCCACATTTTTAGCTAGCTTTAACTAATTTGACATAAGCAAAATAAACCCTCATACATTAAGTTTTATGTTCATTCCATAATAAATTAAATATGACGGAGGACCGATGTCTGGGTTGTTTTTAAATAGAATGACGTCACTCTATTATATACAGCCCGACGGCTGGAGCGAGAATGACCGAGTATGCGCAATGCAGCTCGTTTTTATAGGCCGCAATGTTCGAGCACGTGTTTACATGTTACACTAAGTATAAACACTATAATTATAATCCATTGGCATCTAATATAAATAAATCAAATTATTTTTATTATGTAAGGTAGTTTGTAGTTGCTCCGATAAATATTATCATTGAACGAGAGCACCATCCACGTTTGATATTAAATTTATATTAATAAAATAAACAGCTATTTTCGTTATAAAACACGACATGATCGCGTAAAATTGATAAGTGATTGGATCATCAAAGACTTTCTAATAAAGGGTTCTTGGGCTAAAAACCGATTCTAAAAATGTACCAATGGAAAGCTACATTATCATAACATAGGCTACTTTTTAAAGCGATAATTGACGTAAAATCTAGTAGTACTTAAATAATAATATATTTATCTGTGTCTAAACCAGAAGTATAAGCCTTTGTAACAGAAGAGATTACAAGGAAAGATAAGGCGTAATTAAATCCTTATCAATGCTAATCTAATCACGTTTACAAATAAATGTATGCGCACGATTATTGTGCTTAAGCAGATCATATACGAATTATAATAGAACTGTCGAAGTGTGTCAGAATACGTATTAACAAGGAACAACTATTTTTTTTTAATATTATACATACGCTGATACGGTCCGGGGTAGGCAGATAAAATGCATACTTCCATACTTAAATTATACTAGCTTTGACGGTTATTGCAGTAAAATGATAAGAATGTTACTCGCTGATAATGTAGCTGCCCATGAAATTACCTATTTACAGTCTATTTGTCCATCCAAAGGTTGCCTGTAAGAGATTGCTTTTTAGCAATAAGGCCGCCATTTGTAATGGTCATTAACTTGGAAAACTACTGTACGTATATCCTGAATTGGTGTACAAGAAAGATTATTCTATTCTATTTCTATATTCTTTCCATTGGTGAAAGAATTTGCAAAATCGGTTCAGTGGTTTAAAGGTAACAAACAAACAATATCAGTTTCCCTTCACTTCTCTTTCTTTTACATTTATAATATGGAAATGTGAAAATGAGTTTGTCTGTTTTTTAAACTTTCACGCCGAATGGAAAGCTATAATATCAGCGAGTGACATAGACTACTTTTACTGCGACAAGTGACACACACGCGGGCGGGCAAAAGCAAGTACTCAATATAATATCAACTCAAAACCAAAAGGGTTCTTTCACATAAAGACCCTAGACACCACCCACTCAAGAAACTTCCAGTACACTGCAGTTGAGTTTGAACTCATTGAGTACTCGTATGACTAAGAATTAGTTTCCGCAATAACTTATCTGCAAGGAGGATTAATAGTGACAATAAAGATACGATCTATAAAAAATCAGTTGTTTTTATTACTATTTATCTTCTATAAACCAGTTCTAATAGTGAGTGATATCGCCCCCCCCCCCCCCCATCGCCTAAATGGGATGAATCATCTATCGCAGTCCACTGCTGACCATACGCCTCTCCTATTGGACGCCACTTACATAAATTTTGGGCTTCTCGCATCCAACTCCTTCCTGCCATCTTGCGCAAACGTCACTCGACCTGGCCTGTGGGCGTCGTACACTACGCTTGCCGAGACGCGGTTTAATATAAATCGGATATATAAATGTAGTAAGATAGTAAATAGTAACAAAACACGAATCGGATATTTTTAAAATTCTTTTGCTTACTGATTTTAATGTAGTTTCCATAGATGGACAGATTATAGGTAACTAACTAAGATAGTAAGTAAAATAAAGATCTTTTTTTAAAATCGGATATTGTAGAAAAGTTGAAACCCCTATTTAGTTATTTTAAAGGTTAACTAACAATTATGTAACGTATTTCATTCGACTCTGTGAATGATGCAAGATGACACAAAATTCTATTTGGAAAGTCACCTTGATGCAAAGCCATTGGTCGTGGGTTCGATTTCAACCAAGAAAAAATCACATCATCATCACATAAACAGCCTTTAATAGTCCACTGCTGGACATAGGCCTCTCCTTATAAAGGAGGTGCACAGAACAAATATTTACGGTTATTTTTTTGCATTTGGCTGAGTAATTTATCTTTAAGACCTCTGTCTTAGTAAATAGGCTGACTAAATACTAGTCCAGCAGATTAGTCAAAGATATTTAAATTACAATTTCTGCTAGCACAATAAGAAGTGGACAGTTAGAAGTAATATCATATTACTCCTTAACGACAACTTGAAATAAGCAATGTTAATGGCATATTACCTATATGCCCTGAACGTAGCTTATTGCCTTCGGATTTACTTAAATACTGCAAAATTGCAAATTAATTGTTTTCTATGTTTGACATTATCATCATATCGGACGCCTAATATATGGTGACGGATTAAGGATACAGAGTGTCACATCTCCAATTCATCCCGTGGGTGACGTAAGAGCCGACTAAGGGAGCAAACTCGGCAGGACAACCGCACTACAAAGAGACGGAAACTTGAAACAAAAAATTTTTTTTTTTTTTTGTCACCCCACCGGGGTTTGCGGCGGGGTGGTGTGTCGGACTCGGACCGACTAAAACCACACGGTGTGCCACTCTGCGCCTGTAATAGGAGGGATCCGGGAACAGCTGTTATTAAGACATCCGGACCCGCTCCTGGTGCGGGCTCCGTCTCAAAATTTTCCTCTCTTTTTAGGCGACGTCCGGCACACGCGGACGCCGCCGCCGGAAACCCACCCCGTCCACCCGCGGCCACACTCAGGGCGGCATGAGGCGGTGGTAGGCGCGCCTCCGCCGCCCGGTTCGCCGGCGGCGGATCGGGTCCGGGTAGGCCTTCTCCGCCGCCTCCTTCTGCGAGATTACATCCTCGCAGATGGTTGCGACCGCGGTAAAACAACTGTCGCTACCGGCCATGGAGCGTACTACGGCCGGTAGCGAGAGATCCACTCCGATGACTGCAGTGAGGGCCCGGCGCTGCGTCGCCCATGCGGGGCAGATCGCCAGCGTGTGCTGGGTCGAGTCCACACTGCAGTCGAAGTGGTTGCAGGCGGGACTCAGTTCCCTCCTAGCGAGCGAGTGCAGGTACTTTCCGAAGCAACCGTGCCCGGAAAGCACCTGCGTCAGCCGGAAGGTAAGGGTCCCGTGCTGCCGCCCTGCCCACTCGGCGATGACCGGCTGGAGAGCCTCCACGGCAGCGAAGCCAGCGCGTGGAGTCTCCAGCCGGAACGACCAACGAGCCATCGTGACTCGGCGAGCGGCTTCACGCCACTCGCCGAGCCACGATGGCTTTACGTACCTTTACCACACAGTATATTATTATGGAATTCTGTTCTCGTGTCTATGCAGGGGAACCTCAGTACCAGTCTCTCCCTCTGGACCGCATCCAACGAAGAGCGACTCGATTCGTCGATAGCCCACACATCTCCAATCGGCTCGATCCCTTGGCGTTAGGTAGAGATGTGGCTTCACTCTGCATTCTCTATCGCATATATCATGGTGAGTGCTCCGAGGAATTTTTCGGACGAATACCAGCGGCAACTTTCCGACATCGTTCCACACGGCAAAATTTTCATCCTCATCACCTGGATAGTTGGCGCTCCACTACTGTGTGCTTTTCGAGACACTTTTTGCCTCGCACAACCAATTTGTGGAACGAGTTATCGTCTGCGGTATTTCCGGACGATACGACCTTCAAACCTTCAAGAAAAGAGCGTACTCCTTCCTAAAAGGCCTGCAACGCGTTTGTGACTCCTGAGTTGCAGACGTTCATGGGCGGCGGTAGTCACTTTCCATCAGGTGACTCGTTTGCTCGTCTGTCCCCTCTAACATAAAAAAAACAGTGGGATATTAAATACGAAAAGTAAAATTGTATAATAGGGAATTATGCAATTGTACTTTTCATGTTTAATATTTTAGTTTGCCACCGGTCTAGTCTTGGGTAGTATTAATTAGTGAGTTCGATAGTTTCACCAAATCTAACATCAATATCACGTTTAGGAAATTAAACGAGATACTTTATTATACAAATAAAAGTCTGATTAAGTGTTTATTTGAAGCTTATCTGCTTGTGTCTGATAATCCAAACAACTGAGTCATGGTTGTAACGTAAGTGGTAAGCGTTAGTCATTCACGAAACATTAAACAAAAACAGAAACCTATGATAAAATAAAGTTAAAATATTTATTGTTTTAGTTGTGCACACGAAAAATCAAAATTTCGCTGTCACAGATTACATTCATGCATCTAAAACAATCATGACATGTAAATTAGTCGTACATAAACGAAATGAGTAATCACAACTCAAACTCTCTTTATTTCATAATTTTTTACAATTGTTTGAAATCGTCTTTTATGTAGACTCTAAAGTCATAGATCAACACACACAAAAACAACAATCTCTGCTAATAGTAAGCAAATAAATTTAACAAAAATTATACTTACACAAAATCTATGATATGCCTGTGCCGATCTACAACTGCCTGTTTCTAAGGGGTTAAGCCTTATGAGAAGAAAGGGCAAACAAAACAAAACAGGGTCACTCTTTTGCAATTCACAGATAGATACAATGGCACTATTAAATATACCACAACATTGTTTTGCTGTGTGCCAGTATGTCCGTTATTAAGGACTAAAAGGTAAAACGACAATGAAGAGAATACAAGATTAAGAAAAAAATAAAAAATAAAGCGAAAATGAAGTGAAACATGAAAAATAGAAAACATAATAATAATAAAAAACAGACTAGCCCACACCACATTTTTACTTAAGAAAGAAATAGCTTGCGCTAATTAATGTCATGTAAACCTGATGATCCTGATGACCTTAATGAAATTTCATAAGCTTATAACTAAAGCCATGCAGGTTCGTTAACGCGATTCACCAGAAAACACTCTTACAAGAAAAATTGATAAATATTGGACGAATTGATTAACACCGGTTTTCTGTAAATCCGTGTTATCACTCTGGTCGAACCGACCCATACGTGCTGTAATACTATTTTATTTTATTTAATCATACGGTTAAATAAAAAAATACATATAAATTACTTTAAAAAATCTAAATGGTTTCTATAACTCTTCTGGGAATTTGCAGAATTTCGTGATTGATAACAAAACTGTTACTAGGTTTTTCAGGTAAAAACCCAATTACGTACACAGGTTCTTTAGATTGATAGGTGTTAAGTTGTATTTTGTATCATTGTATCATTGTTGTACTGTGTCTGAGTGTAGTTTGTCTGTGGTGTTTGTGTTTGGAAGTATCTGGGTGTGTTTGTCGATGATCTGGCTGCCGTGGTTCCATCGGTGCCTAGTTTAGGATCGGACGGTGGTGTGTGGGATGTGTTAGGGTATTATTATTGTTAATCTAATAGGTACTGTTACTAATGTTATGAGATACATAACCTGTAAAAATGGTTTTATTGAGTGTTATAAATAAAATAATGAAAAAGTATTGTACTGGTTAAGGTTTGATTAAACAATATTGATAGTACAAAGTTTATGATAAGATCATAAATACGATATCTGTTAGCCGCCAATAAACATAAAAGCTATTTGAAATTCATCCTTATAATCATTAAGATAAATAATATTATTGAACATATTTATTACATTTTGCTATAACTCTTTTAGAAGAATTTTTATTACGACTGATTTTATTTTTCGGGCAGATATACAAGATAGTTCTATACTAGGAGAGATGGCCTCAGGCAGGTGACCCTTCGTAATGCTGGTAACGATGACGCATGACCTAAAATACCATTTCACGATCTTTGTACTTGTTTTTTTTTGCACCACACGCTACGCTGTGGTACTTTGTGGTTGCATCGATGAGAAATGAGAAACAAAATTGACGTGCCAAATAGATAAAAACAATCTTTGAAGCAAGTAAACATATAAAGATACATGTTTTGTTTAGTGAAATGCTGTACCGTACTGACCGAAAGAAAAATAATCCAGGAATAACGTTTTATAGGTAAATGAATAATTCAATCACTCATTTCATGATTTTATACATTAAAATTAATCAGAATTCGCTATAACAAAAGAATTCCATATAATTACCCGAAACAAGGGAAATTTGTTTTGGTTTGTCATTAAAATTAGTTATTGCAGCGCGGGAAATCGGGGGAATTTGGTACGAAGGGTTGTGTCCGCCCCTACCGCTGTCGTGGGCATTTTAATGTAACCACGACCGCTCTGCCAAGAGCGCCGGACTGATTTCGGGGCTGACTGATTAAGAATACAGAGTTTCACCACCCCTATTCATCCCGTGGGTGTTGTAAGAGCCGATGTAAGAACCAACTACGCAGGCCAACAGCACTGTAAAGAGAAAGAAAACTTGACACAAACCCTAAACCAAACCGCCTGGCCAGTTTGGTATATTAGGACAAAACTTCTTTTCTAAGGAGATGTTATGTCTATGTCCATCAGTGCTTCAAGAAACTCCTGACTTGCTGACGTTCATGGGCGGCGATGTCCACTTTCCATTAGGTGACCCGTCTACTCATCTGCCCCCTCTAACATAAAAAAAACGTGTTGATGATGATAATGATTTGAAGCATCCGCTAATTTCTTTATTTACCTCTAACCTCTAAATTTACTTGGCTCAACTTAACGAAAAAATGGTTTAACACTTGTATACTTAACATATATTTACCCTTTATTGTGATGGGTTATCAATTGATTCATTTTAAAAAAAGATTTCGAAGACTTAAATTGATGCCAAGAACCGGTCATTTACTTAGGGCATATTGAAAGTGTCTGGATTCTGATAAATAGGACTAGACTAGATATAAGACACGATACATTTATTGTTTTCCTAAGTATATTTCCTCGCAACTAATGCTTTTTTTCATTCACTGAAACCACTGGACAAAGCAGTTGGACCAGTCTTCCTTAGGGACCTCTTCAATGACTTCATGGAACTCATGCACCGCCGATTCAGGGCTCATAAAACATGTGCCTCTAAGTTTGTCTTTAATTTTTTGGAAACAAAAAGAAGTCGCAGGGTGCGAGGTCCAGGCCGTAAGGTGGATGCATCATCAGTTCCACATTTGAAGCCTTCCTTTCTGTTACCTTAGCGGAATGTGAGGATGCGCTACCGTGGTGAAGAATGACATTGCTTCAAGGAGGCTTTTCGAGAACGAGGCAAACAAGTGTTGACGTACCTTCTTTTGATCTTCTCACTTCCTTTTATCTTGAAGCGATACTGAAGCCGATACTGAACGGAAAAAAGAAGCAACCATTTTTTTACCAATGCTTCGACTTTTCTTAACTTTCGTCGGTAAATCTTCAAAACAAAAGACCCACTATTTTCTTTTGGGTTGAAAGCAGTACACCCAGGTTTCGTCACCTGTTACGATAATATTATAGGCAGCCAATGACTGTCCTCCGTTAAACTTATTTTGGCAGTCTCTGGCAACTCTCTTGTTGACTTAAGCTACAACGAAAATCATAAAAAATCATTGAACGAAAATGTTCACGAGTTTAATTCATTTTGATAACGACACACAATTTTGGAAAAGACGTCACAATGAAAAAACAACTGACAGTTACGCAAATTTAAAAGTAACACATAAATTCCTAAGGAGTTCTATTTTCGAAATTCTTAATTTTGTTTTTTCATTCTTTTATTGTAAATGGCCAAATACAGACACTTTCAGTATGTCCCACGTATAATTTTGATTTACTCGGTGTCATTTATCATTAAAACGATTTTAATGACACCCTCAAGCCAAAATCAATAAAGCCATTTAGCCTACAGAGAATGCTAAAGAAATAAACCTATATATAAACTACACTCGAAAAGCATAACTCTCATTTTGATACAGTTGTATCATAATGCTGTTATGTACCAATTATCATTATCCGTAATGTTCAACTAATGTGATTGCACTCATATCATCCGAAAAGCATTTTAATTACGATTTTCCTTTTCCTTATGAGCGTTGTACCTACCTATTCGTTTTCTATCCGGTACTAATCGTTTATCGGATTACAGCTAATCCTCACATACCCCTTACACATTATCAGTACAGTGTAGGAAACAAAACGTGGAATCTGACATTATCTTAGAATCCTAACAGAGTTTTATCAAAAAACTATAGGCTTTTTCATTTATTAGGCAATAGATAACTGGTTAAGCAATACATAAAATTGAATTAAGCTGTATTGAAGTTTAAAACCTGAAGCTAATTGTAATCAGATCTGATACACCTCACACACGGCAGATGATACGCATCTGAAATTAAGCAGAGCCCGGCAAAGATACTTTTATTTCTAAATACATAAATATAGACATACTCAAATACAAACACAAAACAAATAAACGTTCTCCTCATGGAGGTAATATATTTTCCAGGATGGAATCGAACCCACGACTCCTAGCTTAGCAGTCAGGATCACTAATCAACTTACAGGATAGTCAAATATATACGAGTATCTGTTGGAATTTTACATAATCGTGTGACTTGTTTGCCATGTCAGTGTGAATAAAATAGTTAAAATTAATTCATTCAATACTTTTACATGTAATGTCCACCTCGTACTACACTTGAGTAGTTATGTAAAGAGTTTGGTATGGACACAGATCGCGGAGGTATTTTAAAGTTTCAGTATCAGCCTCAGGACAAATTTTGTGTATAAAGTTCTGACAAATCGACTCTAAATTTTCTTTATAGAATATACAGGTGTCTAGTTAATTAGTGCATCGTTGAACAAAACTTAGGTTGTACAAAAGTATTGAGCTTAAATAAAATGGTAATAAAGAACTGGTATGACTATTGACTTACAATGAAAGAGAAAAGAGTAATGACTTGACCCTTTATGAATTTGGAGAACATTGAGTTGTCCATAATTTGTAGTCATATCCGCTTGAAAAATTTCACAACTTGATAAGTTTAAAAAAAGTCTAACCATTCTTAAGATAATCGCGTAAGCATTCAGTAGTTAGAACTTTCAATTGTTAATGAATAACTGATTAGAACACAATTCAAGGACCCAATTGAAATCCTTGTGAAACCCCTGACTCGGCTAGAAAGGGCTAAGAAGAATAATGCCATCTATATAATTTGAATAAATACCGAAGTGGTTAACATCCTATCACAATTTCAAATAATCAACACGACCAAACGCCTTTCAAAAATCGGTGTAAATTGAGTCAGCTTGTATTGTGCAATAAAATGAGTCATATTAATATATTAATAAGAAGTATAACATAAATGATTCATGATGAATTGAAGTTAAATTGAAGGACCTTTAAATAATTGGAGATAGGATTAAAAAACTGCATGGAGCCCTGATCTAATAAAACATTATTTGGTGAATTATCCTCAAGGTGTGTGTGGTGTTCTCACAGTGCCAGAGTTACGAAGGATTGATCAGCAACCATCTTTAACCTAACTCTGAGCGATTCCTCATAGTCTCTATGATGTTTGTAACGTTCAAACTATGTTGGGATGCCTGTTTATATCTAAGTAATGAAATCTTTAGATGATAACAAAAAATTGTCATTGTTGTTATTTCCCTGTAATAATATTAACATTAGCATAAGAAATTTAACAGAATCGTTAGTGTTTTCTTTAGTCAGTTCATATGACTTACACAAGTTATGTTATCTGTTGTAATCGAAATTGCTCTGTTCTGAGTAAGATATGAACTATTAGTACGTGATGTAAATTCAACAGGTACAGTGCCACTATCTGTTTATAAGTCCACTGCTGTAGACTAATTGATTTTTTCTTCTCAAATATCGGATTCTGAATGTTGATTGAGCTTCAAGGATTATTACACATATCAATGATATTAAATATTTATAACGCTCGCGTCGACTTGATAAACAATGATAAGGATTTTTTTTAAATTATATATTATCAGAGATTAGGCAGGAGTTTATGTGTTCTGAGTCATGGTCAATTGTTGAGACAATTGTGTGACTGTGACTATTCAATATTAAGTTTTTTTTAATAGGTTTTGCAATTTCATGTCAAAAGCATTAATCTGGATTCAACATATTCTATTCTGCTCCATCCGCTGTCTATCGCAAACTTAATGCCATAATGAAGTTTCTGAAATGGATGACTGCAATTCGGTAGAAAAATATCTTGACAATTGTCACGCAATACCGTCTGCTCTCAAATTAGGCGGAGTCATGCCATGGTTAACAGGCTGCCGATTTAGTTGCTTAAATATTTCTAAATTCATCCATACTTATATGATAAATGTGTTTTTTTTTATGTCAGAGGGGGCCGACGAGCAGACGGTTGACCTGATGGAAAGTGACCATCGCCGCCCACAAATGTCTGCAAGTCAGGAGTCACAAACACGTTGCCGGCCTTTTGGGAAGGAGTACTCTCTTTTCTTGAAGGTTTGAAGGTCGTATCGGTCCGGAAATACCGCAGACGATAACCCGTTCCACAGATTGGTTGTGCGGGGCAAAAAGGGTCTCGAAAAGCGCACAGCAGTGGAGCGCCAAATGAGTTTGTTTATTTGTTTGTAACGCTTTCACGGCTTAACCACTTAACCAATTTTTAAAATCCTATCAAAGCTACATTATCAGCGATTAACATAGCTTACTTTTTAACGCGAAAACCGACATACATATTATATACAAATTACACTCAAACAGACAACAAGTATCAGCTTCATTACACAATATTAGTCCTCGGCGGGAATCAAACCCACGACCTCTGGCTTAGTAGACAGAATCGCTAACTACTATATCAACAGGCCAACTAACTTATAAGAATAGAATAAACCTTAAAGCACACGTGTTGTATAAGGTAGACGATATGCCCTTTTTTTAAATTATAAAGTAACCCCTGTCTGTTTCTTTTGTCTGTGACTAAACTTGTCAAGTTATTGTAAATCAATCTGTATATGAGGTTAATTCTAATGTAGTGAAGGAAAGGTTTATAGAGTTAACTAATCAATCTACCTACGTAGATTTTAATAATTATATAACTCTATATGTGTGTTTATATACTGTGTCTGTATTGAAACAAAATTAATGTAATATCGTATCGTGAAACACTTTATTCATTGCTTTATTTGAATGTGTTTTGATTGAAAATAAAGAATGTGTCAATGATTTCTATAAAGTCTCTCTATGTAAATGATTTCTGGCCAAAGTAGAAAAAGATTTCACGGATTATTATGGAATTACTCAATGGCTGTTTTTGTTTTAAGATGAATTCGTCCCTTTCAGGAATTTAAGACGCGAGGGTATATTTAATATATGTATGTATGAGATTAACTTTGAAAACAAAGTGTGCAATAAACTTACTAAATTACTGCCGTTTAAAGAGTATTTGATTGTTTATTAAATAAAGTTTATTGTGCAAAGCTGCCATCCGTTATGGTAGAAATTTTCAGCTAACTTTATGTGACCTGTGTGCTTGACTCCAGATTTAACGGCACGGATAGCGTAGTGGTTTAAACGGTCGCCACGCCGCTTACTACCACGCTGAGTGTTGTGGGTCAGATCCCCACATGAGACGACACCTTGTGTGATCCACAAATTGTTGTTCTGAGTCTGGGTGTTTTTTGTGGGGTTTTCTAGGGTTTATTTATTTAAAAGAAAAGAATAGAAAAAATAATTGTTCTCAATACTGACCGCTACAGTAGTAGACCCCAGAAGAAATAAAATCGTTGAAATTCATAGGATTGTCAATCGGTTTGACCCGTTGGCGTTATGTAGAGTTTTAGCTTCACTTTGCATTCTCAATATCAATATTAAATCATAACATTTGCAGTACTCCACTTACTAAAACCGTCGACAACTTTATTCATTCATCATTCATTCATTCCTTCATTCTCACCACTCATAACTCCACAACTGTGCGTTACTTGAGAAAGGAGCCTAATCCTACCTTAAAGTTGCAGGTGTTCATGATCGATGATAGTCACTTTCCATTAGGCGACGTATTAAAATGTATAAAACTGCCGCGGTAAAGCTATTGCATGGCATTTTTTATCAACTTAGTATTAATAAACTTAGTATTAAATAATTATCTCGGGAAAACCCTATAGAAATTTGCCCGGCCGGGAATCGAACCCAGTAAGGCAGCGATTTCAAATTCCACGCGAACGAAGTCGCGGGTACCAGCTAGTATTAAATAATTATCTTAGGAAAACCCTATAGAATTTTGCCCGGCTCCGGAATCGAACCCACTGAGGCAGTGTTTTCAAATTCCACACGAACAAAGTCGTGGATACCAGCTAAAAAATCTGTAGGGGCCAGATTGTTCGTCTCCTTTTCCCGGTTCAGACGAACCCAAACATGGGAGTCCAAGTGCTCCAGGTACCGAGAAAATCAAAGGGGGGATAAATGAAAAAAGTGGAGGGGAGAGAAAGAGAGGTATTTTCAATGCCTCCTTAATGCAATTATAAAATTTTTGGTGGGGGGGGGGGGGGTTTGTATGTGGATGTTATTACATTAATAAAAGTCATTTAAAAGTTCTGCTATTCATCGATAGATGGCAAAACTAAAAAGTATCACCACTGTGCCGGTCGGAGTGGGGGGTGTTAGGTTATTTTCGTTACGGAATTTCTGGATTCGGTCTCCACGCTCAAGGCCCGCGATAGAAGCTATGCAATAGCTTGAAAACTTTAAATAAATTGTAGGGCTCTAGTTTCCTACTTGCGGCACTCTAATTGATAAATTACATTAATCAAAAACAGTCATATTTTTTAATAACCAATAGAAGCATTGATAAAGATAATACTATAATTGATAAGTCGTTATTTAATTACATATAGCATAATTTTTTTGTCAGTTCGTTATTAGCAGTCTAGTAAATACAATCGGTAAGTGTTGAAAATTTTGTCACTCAAAATACAATCGATATTTACATAACTGTGATAGTTAATATTTATTAGTAATATGGCAAAACATTGTATTACTACTTACAACAGAAAATGAAGTGTTTAATTGGAAAAAGAAAATTAATACCATTTATTTGTGGGGAAATAATTATTATTAATAATACGAGCAAGAGTAATTTTATAAATGAGAATAATAACTTCAAATTGTCAAATAATTCCCTAAACTTTAATGTTTGCAAAAAGGAGGATTATTAAAAATACGAACAGGCTTTTTTTATTAGTCACATTGTGTAATAATTTGCTAAAATTTGATATTTGCAAATACTGCTTCAATAAATATGTTTGTGGGAAAATAAGGATTATTAATAATATGAAAAGGCATATTAAATTATTCCCAAAGCTAAATAATTTGTTAAATTTGGATATAAGCTATGCTACTAAGTGAATATAAAATATGAAAAATACCATGAAGTGTGGGTTGTTTGGGTTTCAACCCCTTAAGTTTGCAAGTATGTATCCGTGTGTTGACGAATGAAGTGTAACACGGAGTGTTACCGCCCCTATTTATCCCGTGGGTATAGTAAAAACCAACTAAGAGAACAAACTATTCAGGACAACAGCACTGCAAAGAGAAGGAAAACTTGACACAAAACCTATATCTGACAGTCTGACTAGTGTGGTTTCGTAGGCTAAAAACTCCTTGCTAGAGAGGTCTATGTCCAGCAGTGGACAATTTAAGGCTTATGATGATGATGAAGTTTGCAAGACCGCTTTTACGAGACTATGTCCAAAGTTAAAATTTATCATAGAGACACCAGACTCGGTAATTCTGTTTTATTAATTACGTTGTTACGTTTTTGACGACTTTGTTAATCATGACTTCTGCAAGGTCTTATCGAGACTCTAACTCAGTGTCAAGGTTATTTTCGGTAAAAAACATTACTATAACAATCGCCCTTCTCCCTCGTCAAAGATAGAGATAAGAACGAATAGAAAATAGTAAGCGGCGGTAGCCTAGTGGTTAAGGCGTTGGACTTGCGATCAATAGGTCGTGGGTTCAAATCCTGACCAGTACACTACCGACGTGAACCCACTCCTAACACAAGCAATTTAGCTTAGCGGGAGGGGTTAACGGGAATACTAGTAATTTCGGTTGCTAGTAGACCTTTTAAAAAATAAAAAAAAGTGGATAGTATAACGGATAATTGACGGTCGTTAAAATTACTTATAAGTTTCTTTTATTGACGCCTCAGTGTTAAGTAAACGTGAATATCTTTGCATCCAACTCAGCTTTGGATGACGGAGGAAACGTACCGCCGACCATACCGCGGTGCCAGAGCAATATGCCGGATATCCGGTTCACACAAAAATCAAATTCATAAGTCGTTTAGGCCCGATGGAATCTCTCCTATCGTGTTGAAGATGTGTGCTCCAGAGTTAGCACCGGTTTTAACGCGCCTTTTTCATCTCTCCTACTCCCAAGGCGTCGTCCCGAACTCCTGGAAGGTAGCGTTTGTGCACCCGATCCCTAAAAAAGGTGACTGCTCTGACCCGTCCAACTACAGACCTATACCCATAACTCCTTTGTTCTCTAAGATTATGAAATCCAATATCAACAGCCAGCTCCTCCAGTACTTAGATGATCACCAGCTACTCAATGACCGACAATATTGTTTTCGCCGGGGTCGCTCAGCCGGTGATCTTCTCGTCTTTCTAAGAAGAAACCAAAGAAGAGGCTTGTGAGGTTAGTTTGCACATGGCGAAGGCCCTCAATCTGGTATGGCTTAAGACACTTCTCTCGAAGCTCCCTTCCTTTGGGCTTCCCGAGAAATTGTGTAATTGGGTTCCTTGCGGACAGAAGCATTAAGGTCGTTGTCGACGGCTATCACAAACACTGTTTCTTCTGCTTATCAATGACATGTTGGAACCTAGTAGCATCCATTGCTATGCAAATATTTGCAGGCCGCCGGAATATTTCTCGGGAAAACGTTATCGAGAGTCGAAACAAAGTTGGGTCTGAAAGTGAAACTTGGCCGATTAAATCTAGCCCCGTTCAACCCGAAAAATACACAGGTCTGTGCGTTTACCGCAAAGAAGATACCTTTTGTCGTATCACCTCTGTTTGAGACCACTTCCCTGACTGCCTCACCCAGCATCGGAATCCTAGGCATCGACATATCGAGTTCAGTTCTTGGTCACTTAGAGGGTAAGGTCACTTTCCATCAGTTGACCCGTCTGCTCGTCTGCCCCCACTAACATAAAAAAAGGAAAAAGGGAATCATATTTTTTTAAAGTACTTTCATTTGATCCTGACGCAACATTAACTAACAGCTGATAGAAGAGATTGATCCATCTGCTCTGGATTATTCATTCTCCATCTCCGATCTCGTTCCCCAAAATCTAAATGTTAACTTATCGCGCGTTACACCCTCTGAGCGGAACGGAGCGAGACCGAAAAATGTGTAACTAGACTATTATCCGACACTTCTTACTATAGTACGCTGAGATCTTTTGAACTAAGCAAGGGATTTTAATGCGATTTCACCAATAGAGGGAGTCATTCAAGAGGAAGGTTTATCTGTATAATACATGCATATTATTGTAAAGAAAATCTTAGAATTTCAAAGAAAACCTGACACCACATTAGTTGTAATAGTAGTATTTACATTGCACCCATGCGAAGCCGGGGAGTATCGCTATTTATACATAAAATAACCTCAGACAGAACAAATCAACACATAATATTTTTCTTTGGTGGGAATTGAACCCACCACCTTTAGTTAGCAATCAGGATCGCTAACCATTAGACGAACGGGCCATCGTTATAGTTTTTGAAATTCCAACTTTCAGACTAAAATAACTCACATACTTTATAAGGAATTTACTTTGACACGCTTTTATATTTCATGCCATATTGGTAAAACCTGTTCAATTGAAGTGGATCTATTCATAATCTTATCTTTAGCGTCAGATATCTTATCGTTATCAAAACAAGCATTGATATTCTGAACGTTATCCATATCTTGTCAAATCTATGATATATTGACGTTTTTCTTTAGTATTAAAGAATTAGAAGTATATAAAATGTGCTTACTCTATCGATAGTAAATAATCTGTGTAACAAATCTATTACTTTTGCGTATTAGACCTAATGACGTCATAACTAGGATTTCAGGAAGAAACTTTTAGTACAAGTGATTATCAAAATTTTTTGTACGTTAATTGTCACTTTAATCTTTGGACAACTATTGTTAAACTTTTCAAAGTTTGATTTTGGTGAACTTCTACAGCTGTTATCAGCTGTCCAATATCCAGAACAGACCTTGGCTCGCATCAATTAATGTATCATCCAGAGTATTGTAATTATAAGCTCAATTTCCTAATGACGCCTTTTAAACATAAAAACATACTGTTTTACAAAAGATACTTATCTTATTTTCTGCCACGGTAATCATATCCTATGACGTATATATATATCAGCGCTACTTATAACCAAATTGAAATTCAGCTTGTTTTGTTGCTTGGCATGCTTTCAAATTTTATTAAGATATAGAGACATGTACATACATTACACAAAAATTGATGTATAAAACCATTTTAATAGGTATATGCATATTTTACATGCATAATGTGATGTGTGCATATCCACAGCCTATAATAATCCATTGCTGGACACAGACCTCTCCTTAGAAAGGAGGTTTTGGCCTACTATACCACGCTGGCCAGACGGGTTGGTATAGGGTTTGTGTCAAGTTTCCCTTCTTTTTACAGTACTGTTATCCTGTACAGTTTGTTCCCTTAGTCGGCTCTTACGACACCCACGGGATGAATAGGGGTGGTGAAATTCCGTATTCTTAAGCCGTCACCACATGGACATACATTCAGACATAATTATACTATATTTGCGAAGCGTGACCCAGGAGTAACCAAAACTACTCCTGGGTCGCAATTCCCAGGCGCTGTCAAAGTCGCATGCGTTGCCCCGTTTATCACATGACGGATCTGGCACCCGGAATTACCCTGGTGAATCCATGGAAAGCTAAGAAATAGGTCTCTAAATAAGTATTAAATAATAAGTATTAATATGAGAATCGAAGCCACAAATCTGTCAACAACGGCGTCAAATATTCGCCGGTTATCGCTATAATCAGGCTGCGTTTAATAAATCTGTCAGTTAAAAAATTATTATCTGGTTAAATGTATAAAAACGCCTTTTCATAAATTCTATAATAATAAATATTAATAAATATCAATTACTTTTATCACAGATTAGAAGAAGTTGGAATATATGTTAACAGACTTACTGTAACGACATTAGGTATTTTCGTTACATATAATAAAAAATAGTTGATCTGATCAAAAAAACATTAAGTAAACGATTTTATATTAACAGAGAACATACCAAATCATAAAAAAGAGAAAAGAGAGAACAGATGGCAAAAGTCTTTGCTGCCAATGGAAATGCAGAACCTCAAAAAACTCTGCTGTTGGTTGTGACCAAATACTTAATTATATTGTTTTATTGTTTCAGATATGTATTTACTACCACTTATTCTCCTTTTGGGGTCAGCAATCAGTGCTGCTTCGTCTCAACAGGTCACGGACACAATCATCGATGATCGTGCTGAAAGATACCCTTTACCCAATGATGTACAACCTTCCTTCTATGACCTCATACTGTACTTTGATCCAAACAGCCCTGAAAGTTTTAATGGCGAAGTCACCATCACAGCCACGGTTGTAAACAATACAAATCAAATAGTTTTACATGCCATGGAAATGTCTATTGAAGAAATCCAAGTTACTGTTGTCCCAGCACCACCAGGCGCAATCGCAGGCGGAAATTTGTATTCAAGTTATTCGCAGGCAGATGATGATACTCACTTGCTGCGGATTTATTTGACTCAACAATTAGTAACTAATCAAAATATATATATTAGAATCAGATATACTGGTCACTATGCAGCAAATATGTTTGGTGCTTACGTGTCAACATATGTTGAAAACGGACAGACAGTGTAAGTTTTATTTATTTACATTTACTCATAAATTTAAAATAGTTTCCTAGTTTTATAGCAGTTTTAAATATCTACTTTACACAAATACCCAGTATTGGAAACCCTGATACGATTTGAGTTTAGAGATGTTAGTAGTAAATACTTCGAAACCTAACCTAATGTATATAAAAAATAAAATACATACAATCACGCCTCTATTGCCGAAGAATTACATTTTGCTAGTATTTTACAATTTGGATCCTACTTAGGTAATATCGGGGAAACCTATCGGCGTGACCCGGCCATTCGGGTGTTATAATGGAAGTCAAAAACCAGCTATATCTGCATTATGTTATATGCATTTTTTTTAATTCAACAACTTTGCGCTACACTGCTGTTATAATTGTGTGAATTAGTATGTTTGATACTATTGATAGATCAAATTAAAAAAAGATGTACAGAGTCCAGCTGGATAGATAGATATTAATACATAACATGTAAGACTTAAAATAAAGTAACTGAATTCAACTCAACTTTAAATTCCAGGAGCCTCGTGACATCTCAATTGCAGCCTACATTTGCCCGTCGGGTCTTCCCATGCTTTGATGAGCCAGCTCTCAAGGCTATCTTCAGGACCACTATCTATTCACGTCCAACGCACACCGTAGTGAGGACCAACATGCCATATAGAGCCAATGAACTAAAGTAAGAGACAAAGTTTTTTTTGTTTAAGTAACAATATAAGCTCACAGCCGCACAACTGAAATGCTTATATACTAAACTCCATCTGAATAGGTACTATTAAATAAAATTATATTTATTTATTCGAATTCTTTATGCACATGTGAGAATTGTACAATAATGGATTAAATGCCATAGGTATTTTATACCAGTCTAGCTTAGATTAGTGCGAAAATGTGTCCACTAGATTTTTTTTAAGTAATAATTGAATGACGTTCAATTATTTCGCGCTTCCATCAAGCGTGTGTGGAGGAAAAAGTGGCGTACAGTGGAGGCTCCGTACAAGTTTGGGCTGGGATTTCTACTGAGGCCCGCACCGAGCTGGTACTCATTCAAAATGGAACTCTAAATGCAGAGAGGTACGTGGAAGAGATCCTCAATGAACATGTAGGTCCTTTCATGGCCAGGATGGACCGGCATGGCATATTAATGCATGATAATGCGCGTCCCCATACCGCCAGAATTGTACATGACTACCTTGAAGAGGTTGGTATCGAACTCAAGCAGTAGCCAGCGCGAAGCCCGGGCTTAAACCCCATCGAGCACGCCTGGGACGAGATGCGTGAAAGGTCGAAACCCCCCACCAATCACGCTTCCCGAGCTCAAACAAGCACTGGTGGAGGAATGGGAAGGTATTCTTCAGCACCGGCTCCGAAATTTGGTGTACAGCATGCCTAATCGCCTGGAAGCTGTCAGAAGAGCTCGTGGAGGCAATACAAAGTATTAAATGAAGAAAGTGATGAAAAACAGGAAAAAAACAATCATAAAAAAATGTAATCTTAAGAAAAATATGACTACTTTAGTTTTTTTTTTAATTTAGAGATAAGTTAAGAGTTAGGGAGTTTAGATTTAAGTTTTATTTTATTTTTTATCTGTATAATTAAATTCTCAATTGAACAGTCTTCGTTTCATTAGGATGGCATACGTAGTTCGGGCGATATTCGGGTTTATGTGACTGACCCGTTATTTTTGGAACCGAGTTTATAAATTCTAAATTAACACAAAGGTATTTTAAGATCTTAGCGTTTTAATTTTTTTAAATGACATTCTTGTGGCTTTTTCTTGCTGGAAAACTTTATAGTGTAATATGTTCAGGGCCGGTTTTTGCGCGCCATATTGTTTCTTGGATTTGTACCTTTAATAATATCAAGATTATGATTAAAATTTTCGACGGTCGTGAATTGTCGTCGGCTTACCCCAAAAGTCTAGCCGTCAAACCTCGATGAGAAGAAGAAAAATTTATTTGCAAAAAAAAAGTATAATAGTTTAATTTTTTTTATGTAATATTTAAAATAAAATTAAAACCTGGTCCAGAAATAAAAAGTATTATTGTCAAGAAATACAAAAAAAATATAGGAAGCGACCAAAACCGGGTCCTAGTACTTTTTTTTTAGAAGTAGTGTGATTTGCCAAAATTTATGAGTCACTATTTCTGTTAAAGTAAAATGGTAACGTCTAGGTTTATTCAATATTACCAAAGAAAAAGGTTTTCCTAAAGGATTTTAATAACATACTAAACAAAAACTGAATATAGAACCTCCTCCGGTTTTGAGTCGGTTAAAATTAAAAATGTCAGTGGTTAAACGTTTTAGCGCTAATTTTTTATTATTTATTTTGCTATTACAGACAAAACGTAACAGGATGGGACAAATATGAATTTGAAGACACTCCAATAATGTCAACATACCTGCATGGATTCCTCGTCTCAAATTTCGAGACCGTTACTAACCAGCAGGAAATCTTCAATGTTACCTTCAGCGTCTATTCAAGGCCAGGAACTCAAGAAAGTGCTGCCTTCGCCATGCAATTTGGTCAGGAAAACATGGCCTCGTTAGTTGATTACTATGATTTTCTGTATTACCTGCCAAAATTGGATAAAGTAGCTGTACCCGATTTCGCTGCTGGAGCTATGGAAAACTGGGGTATAGTTATCTACAGGTATGTTAATTTATTTTGTTCTATGCGGAACTGTCTGTGACTGATAAATCTCTGTGTCACCGTTTGATCTTAAACATAGCAGAACTTGTACTATGGTAGCAAGTTGGGGTTGGAAGCTCTCCCTCATCCGCCATACTCACCAGACCTTGCACCTACCGACTATTACTTTTTCCAAAATTTAGACAACTTTTTAGTGGGTAAAAAATTAAATTCCCGAGAGGCAGTACAAAATGCCTTTGAAGAATTTGTTGCCTCCCGTCCAGCTGATTTTTACAAGAAGGGCATCAATAAACTGCCAATGCGTTGGCAAAGATGCGTCGATTGCATGGGTGATTACTTCGAATAACAGAAATAAAAAAGTTTGGAAAAATAAGTACTTTCAGTTATTGCATACAAAACGGCAACTTCATAGGTAAAGACCTATTATTTGAATTTGGTTGAAATATTGGTTGGGAAATTCAGCAGTACTTGGGCCGATAGTCCTATCCGGCCATGAGTTCCTCGACCACCCCCCTTAACACCTGGTGCAGAAGGCAGTCTTCGTCTCTCTCAGTACGACATGTACCGTGAGAGCTGGTTTCTTTCTCAGAAAACCTAAATACCGGCAGACTAGTATCTGCGCCCGATACCGGTGGGACATTTATTATGTATATTTAAAGATGCCTTCAAAGAGGATACTAACAATACTAATGTGTTTTTGAATAGAGAAATAGCGCTTCTGGTGACAGACGGTGTAACTACCACGGCAAGCAAACAAAGTGTAGCCAGGCTCATCACACACGAGAATGTACACCTTTGGATTGGAAACGAAGTCACGCCTATCTCTTGGACTTACCTATGGCTGAGCGAAGGTTTCGCTACCTTCTTTGACCACTATGCCATTGATATCGTAAGTTTGTTCTCATATTTCTTTGACGCCATCATTGCTACTGCGATCGAGTGATGCAGTAAGAACTAAGATGGATTTTTTCTTTTTAAAAAAATTCTGTTCTTTCTGACTCTGATATACATCTATACTCTATACAAATAAATAAAACTAAAGTGTCTGTTTGTATTGTTAAAATAATAGGTTACTTCATGCTCAGACGGTTATTTGCGCGATACCTATACCTAAAAACCAGTTTAATTTTTTTGGCTGTCTTTCTGTTTGTTCCGGGTAATCTTCTAAACCGCTGGAGCGCTTTAGATAATATTTTAATACCAGGCAGCTATCTATATAAGGAGTAACTTGGCTATCTTTCCTCTCAGAAAAATCCTGTAAAAGTTTGCCCGGTCCGGGAATCTCTCGTTCTTTATGGAGCATGATTTTATAACTACTACTGTTATTATTGGAACTGGGATTACTATTATTGAGACGACACGGATGGCGTAGTGGTTTAAGTGGTCGCCACGCCGCTTCCTACTGCGTCAAGTGTTGTGGGTTCAAACCCCACATGGGACGACACTTTGTGTGATCTACAAATTGTTGTTCTGAGTCTGGGTGTTCTTTGTGTACGTTGTTTTTAGTTTGCAATATAATAATGAATCTAAGATTCCAAAACTACTACGACAAAACGTGAGGCCTATTTAACTCTGCCAAAATCACTTTAAGTTATCATCACACTGACATCTTGGAAAAGCCTGATTCGTCGATAATAATATATATTTTGTATCCGTTGATAGGAGATACCTATGATCTCACCTATCTCCTCTTTTCTTTACATTATATACCTATCGAAGATTACTCACGAGTATATTTTTTTAACATTTATTTTCCTTTTCTTTAAAAAAAAATACAAAAGATTATTTTCTGAACGGTGGAATCCTTTCAGTTTATTTTTATTTTTAACTTTATTGAATATTGGATGAACTGGACTGGAGCAAAATATTCTTTGAATTTGATTTTCGTTTTCAGTTCTGGTCCCATTTGAATTCGACGGGAGAAAATAAGGGATAGACAATTCATTATATATATAAGGTTTATTGAAATTCATAATGATTTACGCGCATCAAACTTGTTTTAAATTAATTTTTCGTGGTCGGTGAACTGCCGATCTGGTGATAGTTTCAGAGCCTATCTTCACCGACAAACCACCCTTAATGGTGACCACACCGTGTATTGTAAAGAATCGTTTTTAATAAATACACAGTTATGTATTTAAAAAATTACAAGACTAGCCAAGACAGATCATGGCTAGTCTAGTAAGTTGTATTTTGTGCACCGTGTTGCGCGTAAATTAAAGATATTAATTAAAGTATCATAGTGGATCAACGGGAAAATGCTATACAATATATTTTTTTATAGATTCGACCATCATGGCGTATGAGAGATCAGTTCCTGCTTATACTACAGAATGTCTTTCAAGCGGATGCTGTAAACAGCGTCAATCCCATGACATACCCTGTCTATACTCCTGCTGAAATCTTAGGAACTTTCAACGCGGTTGCTTATCAAAAATGTAAGTATTCACTGTCTGGATGTCAACCATTACGCCCGTCTTTCTTGTGGCAACTTTATCAAAAGTAAAATAAATTGCATTGTTTACGTCACGGTAAAAAATACAGACTGTCGTAGATATTTAAAGGGTACAGTTTTAAGGCTTTGGAAATTATGACGTATTTTATTTCTTCTTTGTGTTGTATGTCACTTCTCTGCCAATAACTGTTGAAATGATGACTCCCTGGGGGTTTTGAAACGTCAATAAATACCTTCAAGATGGAGATAACGGATAAAGTATGCCTTAAGTTAAAGACTAGTGTGTTGGCATTCATACTGTAAACACCTTTAATTTACTGATAAAATATAAACTAAGTTAAACAGTGACTATAGGTTATTAACTATAGGTTCCAAATTGCTGGTGTTTACGGCGAGATAAATCATGTGTCAAATGTTGATAACAAAGGAATGTAGGATTGATTCATATTGACGAGAGCTCTTAAATCAGCGGTGAGGGCGTTGGATGCTTTTTGTGGCAGTGTCTTTCGCATATTTTGTAACTCTTTGCACATATAAAAGTTTATAAAAGTTTCATCACCAACAGCCTTTAATAGTCCACTGCTGGACATAAGCCTCTCCTTAGAAAGGTGGTTTTGGCCTACTATACCACGCTGGCCAGACGGGTTGGTATAGGGTTTGTGTCAAGTTTTCCTTTTCTTTGAAGTGCTGTTATTCTATGTAGTTTGCCCCCTTAGTCGGCTCTTACGACACCCACGGGATGAATAGGGGTGGTGACGCTTCGTATTCTTAATCCGTCACCACACGAAGTTTAGTTTAGTGTGCTTCTTCTACGTATAAACTTTATTTTAAATTTTAGTGTCTGTGCGTTTGCTTTAAAATGTGTACAAAGATTTTTACTCGCTTATTTTGTATAGTATGTATTTTTAATACATTCTTAGCGTCAAATAAAACTAGACCCCAGTGACTATATTGGTAGAGATAGGAGTACCTAACAATGAAACGCTTATAACACTCTGCATCAGTTCCTTTGCAAACGAAATACTTGTACCCAAAACTGTGATGTAATTATCACTATCTATTGTGATTATTATCAGAACTGTTCAGCATGCAGAATATTTCTTTGCAGAACTAACTTAAAATGGCATTTCAATATGACGTTTTTTTTCTATTACGCTTGGTAAAAAGTTTTTGTTTTAATATGAAAGTAATTTCAAAGTATTTGACAGATTTTACAAGATTCTAAACACGTTTCTAAAATGGTGTATTCGCCTAATTATTGTGTATATGGCTCGCCTTTTCTCTGGCTCCGTTTTGTTCTATCTTTACAAAATGAACTCATTTTTTATCGTAGGTAGTATGAAATTACATGATGAAATATTTATCAGTACATCTATTGAACATTTATCTGCAAGTGACATGTGTATTAAATATGTCTTTGTCACTGCAGGTATTTTTCATATACTCGTACAACTTATACGAGACAGAAGCGTTACGCAATAACGCGTCATATCCGACTGCCAAAAACCTGATATGATGTTTTTCAAGAGCTCAATTTAGGAGTCTTATATAGATCAAGCCAGATCGTCCTCATTTCCTGTTTTTTCCCCATTTATTCTTCAGTCAGAGCAATGTGCGTAACAAATAAAAAAATCTGAATAAAAAATACTGATGGCAAAGCAAAATAGTTATTTCAGAATATTATTATTTTAGCAAGAATTTGAGTTTGTGATCATTTGAGAAGTGGAACTTTTTTATAACCTAACCTACTATTCTGGATACAGGTTGTTTCTAACAGCAATTCGTTTTCTTGTAGGGTTGCAGGTCGAACCTAATCTACTTTTTTTGGAAGCAGCTCCTTTCTGACGAGGTCGCTTTAAACCTTAAAAAATGGGTAATGGCCTACTATATCACACTGGCCAGACGAGTTGCAAAAATAGTTACTTTGTTGTATGTGTTACGTTTGTAAACTCTGACGAATTTGATGTGCAATCAGTATATTTAACATTAAAATAATATATTTTCGTTCATTGGCCAACTTTTATGTCACGCATTATAGGAAAAAACATAATACAGATTTAAAAATATTTTTTTTGAAAGGGGATTTTAAAAGCTTGTCTGACGCCTACCTTCCATCGGAATACAATTTGAAGAAAACGGATAGATTAAAAAAAAATAGGAGCCAGGGAAAAAGGCATTCTTGGAAAAGGGAGCGAATTAAGGCTATATTAGATTGAAGATTCCGGAATAGCGAAGATACGGGATATCTATCCTGTGATAGTTTACGCCACTAGGCTAGAGTTTTGTTTTCGTCATTTTTCTTTGCGTTTTGCCTGTTTTTGCATTTACATTCTGTGTCTAGTCTGCATTGGAATTTTGTGTTTAATAATAACTTGTACAAATAAATAAATACTATGTTAGTTTATATGACACTCTCAACATTTCTTTTGTTTTCATAACCTTCTTTCTTCCTACATATTTGATTGTACTTGACGTACGACTTTTATTTTCAGCCAAGAATACTGTAATTACTAAGAATGATTCATAAATATCTAAACACGATTAAAACAGTAATTAAATGAATAAGGAATAAAAATATATCTCTTATATACCAACAGGTAGATGTGCTTTAGCCTAGAATATAATACTTTGTAGTTGTAAAAACATGTAAAGCAAATGAGTTGTCATTGTCAAGGTATGACGTCACAAACCGTTAATTCAATTAATGTTTCTAATCCTAAATAACCTTTTTTATTTATTTTTTCAGCCGCATCCGTGATTCGCATGTTGCAACACATTCTTACACCTGAAGTATTTCAACTCGGAGTCAGATTGTACATAAGAGCTATGTATGTGTTTACTTGTTTATCAATCAACCATCAATCAATCGCGGTCTATTTCAGAACATAGGGATATATCTTATCAAAGTATTTTTGACGTACAACATCTTTTCTCTCTCTCTTTCCTGTAATTTGAAAAACTCAACGTATACGTATATAAGTAAAAAATAAAAACTTCTCCCACAGGTCTCGCAGAGCAGCACATCCTTCCGACCTATATCTTCACTTCCAGAACGCCGTGGCGCAGGCCAATTATAGTATTTCTTACACTGTGGAGGAAATCTTGGCGCCGTGGGTTAACCAAGGCGGGTTCCCTGTACTCACGATTGAACGAAGCGCAAGCACTGCAAATTCTGTTGTCGTATCTCAGGTACGAGTACAACAAAATATGTGTAGTAAAAGTATTAGTAGACTAGACTTTTGAGGTGTGATTGGCACTTACAGCCCCGTATCTAGGGGGGGCAAACCGGGGCACCCGCCCCGCGTGGCAGTTTCAGGGTGCGCCAAAATCATAATATAGTATGATTAAAAATAAAAAACTTGCTCTACAAAGCGCCTAGCATACGGAAGCCTGGTTGGCTCACCGTCGACTTGTAAGAAAAAGGCGCCACACAGTTCAACACTATAAGGGAACGTATTTCCTGGTTCGCCAAAATCGTAGATCCGGGGCTGAGTACTCAAACTGCAATAGCATATGTATCATGAGAGAAACCGGCCTTTAAAAATGAAGAATTAGTATATACCACAGAAAACCGGTGTTGAGCAGTTCTTTCATTGTTTTTCACTGAGTGAGTGAGGTTAACGGAGCCCAAACCGTTACTCTCTCCTTAACTCTGAGCACACTCACTCACACACACTGCACTTGTATATTTTAAGTTGCGGGGGTCCTCCCGTCTGCTCGTTTACCTTCGTTTGAAACTTTCGGTGTTCAGGTCAGACTTTCTATCAGTTAGACTATTTTGTTCGATTTCTTATAGCATTTTATTGAAATATGAACTATAATGAAATAACATTAAAGTATATTTTCCTCTCAACAGGAACGTTACCTTACTGCTAGGGCGAATTCTACAGAGCGTTGGCTTGTTCCCGTCAACTGGGTACTATCCTCATCCCCTGACTTTAGTGACACTAAACCTATGGCCTGGATACAATCTCCATTACCTGCTCGATCAATTGACATTCCCGAACTTTCTTCAGCTGAGTGGTTCATCTTCAATAAACAACAGACTGGTAGGTTTTTTTATGGAATTATAAATCCGCGACACAGGATATATTCCTAGTGCAGGAGTTGTCTTTAGAAAAGTATGTTAATAAATTTCTTATTTTAAAATTAATTGATGTAACATTGTAATTTTGTTTTATTTAATAATAGTAGCATGCAAAGAACGGAGTTCTACCTGTCTAAGAACTCATTAAAGCAGTTTAAATATTGAAATATTTTTCCTTTTAGATTTACCGGTATTTAATAGAAAACTAACTCAGTTGCAGATACTACATAAGTAAGATCAGAACCTAAAAAAATTGAAAATAATTGTAAACTTACTTTTTTTTTTTTTGTTTAAGGATACTATAGGGTGAATTACGATGTACAAAACTGGATAGCGATTGCAGGAGCACTTCATACAAATCATGAGGTCATTCATGTTCTTAACCGAGCAAATCTTCTGGACGATGCCTTCAACTTAGCCAGAAATGGTCGTTTGGTAAGATGATTTTTTTTAATCTTCCATTAATAACTATTTAATTAAAGGACAGTACATGCAAGTACGTGACCTGGGCTTCTTTTGATCTACTGCAATATCCCCTTTCCTATCATCAGATAGCAAAAGGAATATTACAATAGCGTAAATCTCAACTTGCGCTGTCTTTTACCTTAATTCGTCCTGTCCATTGTCTTTACCTAAATTTTAAATTTTCCTTCCTTTCTCCCGTCTAAAAAAGATTATTATCCCAAAGGAGAATTGGTATCATGCAGGCGACTGGTCATAAAAGAAACAATCTTGAATTTTTCGCTAGGTTACCAGCTGCGGTAACCCAAAATAAAATAGAAAAATAAACATTGAATAGAAAATTTCTTTCTATCTTCGTACATCGCCATAAATAAAATCTCATGGTTGAAAAAATGCAATATAAAGTGGTAGAAACTTCAAAACAAATTTGGGAAAACATGGATTAGAAGGTATCTTTTATTCACAATCTCGTGACTTTTAGAACTACCGATACGATATCTTATGATTTGTTTGTTATCATTAGAGTTCGGTTAATGGTCGAATTTCGAACATAATTCGGTAAAAAGTTTTAAATGTATTATTTTATATCAGTTGCCAGTATAACTTGAACTGCCATTGTTTCTTTCCGTGCCATAGATAGTTAAGGGTGACAATTTTAATTCAAAAACAGAATACAAAGGATATTTTTATTAATATTTAACTATAAAGTCATCATCATCAACAGCCTTTACCAATTCCACTGCTGGACATAGACCTCTCCTTAGAGAGGAGATTTTGGCCTACTATACCACGCTGGCCAGACGGGTTGGTATAGGGTTCGTTTCAAGTTTTCCTTCTCTTTGCAGTGCTGTTGTCCTACGTAGTTTACTCCCTTAGTCAGTTCTTACGACACCCACGGTAGGAATAGGGGTGTTGACACTCTGTATTTTATCACCACACGGATACACTACTAACTTTAAAGCTCGAAGTTTATAAGCAAAACTAAAAGTTTTTTAGAATACAAATTATGGAAAAATAAAATTATCCTATAGTCTATATCCTAACATAAGGTATTTCCCATACGGATAAGGCCTTAAAATAAGATATTCCAACAGATATAAGAACGGTATTCCCAACATCTAAATAGTCTGCATTATTTAATCTTGAGAAAATTTTATCGTTTGATTAAATCAACGTTAAAAATTTGGTTCTGTTTTAGGTTTTAGGGTGTGTTTGTTTTTTAACTATCATAAAAATAAGGCAAATATTAAAAGGTAATTAACTGTTGCTCTAAGCTATTGTTCTAAGAGTGAAAAGACTCAATGGCAAAATATATTTTGTGTAGAACGTAGGTTCGTATTAATATCTCCGATAGGCGTGTTCATAAGATGGTCAATATTAGCAAAGCCCAAATGCGTGATGAATACTGGAATGGAAATACTATCGAATTGGGTCGCCAAATTCAATATTGAAGGAATAATTCAAATCTCATATCCGTTGAATTGTTGACGCAAATAAATGTTGGTTTAGATTATATATGTGAAATAATACTTAAACGATCAAGGATACTAATAAATCTACTCATTATAAATTGGATACTAATATTAATGTTATTTATCTTAAAACTTTTTTAGTACATTTGGGGATCCCATAACTACCAACCGTACCGCCATGAGAGCCGTACTTCATTTAGGTTAGAAAATCGCACGTGGACACATCACACAACTATCTAGACCCGTGACGGTTGAGTCTTCTTCATCATTCCCTTGCCTTTGGATCAGCGCTAGTTGATGTCATTAATCAATTACGTGCATTAAAGTACATCCTCTCTGCGGGTAGAGTGCTGGTTCCCTCCCGTTCCCTTTCTGCTGCCTCTTTGAGATATGCCGCGAAACGAGACTGCGGAGTCTCACGATTCGCTGTCAAACTTTATTTACCCTTCAAATATTACAGACTGCACGGATGGCGTAGTGGTTTAAGCGGTCGCCACGCCGCTTACTACTACGCTAAGTGTTGTGGGTTCTATTTTACATGGGACGGCACTTTGTGTGAGCCACAAATTGTTGTTCTGAGTCTGGGTGTTCTTTGTGTCCGTTTCATGTATGTTTGTAAAGTCCCCCGCGACACAGGATATATTCCTAATGCGGGCGTTGTCTTTAAAAAAAGAAATGGGCGTCTTATATTAGATCATAGTGTATATTTTAATATCATAATTTTTATTTTTCAGAACTACAACGTTGCTTTTAATCTGTCTCGTTACCTGATTCAAGAGAAAGATTACATTCCATGGGGTGCTGTCAATCCTTCCTTCACTTATCTTGAGGTGGCACTTAGTGCTTCCAACGCATACCCAGCGTTCCAGGTAAGCTTATACATATCCTGCCGTTAAGATTGATATAATCCAGTTCGTAATTAAATCGGCTCAAAACAAAACAAAAGCACCTACAACAACAATAAATAAAAGCACTATTAGACGGATTAATCCCTAGAAACACACAATAGTTATTTACATTTTATAATTATTTTGATAACTCTGCACTTATGTTTGTTATATTATATGTTAAGAGATAGTTCAGCTTTTAAAACACTAACATCTAACATTCAAAGCGACTGCTAGATTAACACAGGCATCAAGTCCGCCTTTGTATGTGCATGAAATGAATAAAAAACATAGTTCTAAAGTATATTTGAATATTTCAGTCACGCAACTTTATTTGTATCTGCGATGTGTATGTTTTAATCAAGCAATTTATAAACATTTAAAATTTACTGTCAATCAATTAGATGAAAAATTCAGTAATTTGAAATGCAAGATTAGTAGACTGTTTAACATTTTATCTTTATTGCACATTTTATTTAATTAAGATTCTATTTCGGGGATTCACAACTAGTCCCGATTTGGCCCTTTTTCAAAGAGTTTATTCAACATTCGCTTCAGGACGTTTAACTTGATAAAGGAATTCTTTCAGTAAAACTATATATCTTTCATAAATACGAACTAGAAACTAACAAACATTGATATCTTAATATTTTGCTTTCAGAATTATCTGCTTAATTTGACTGCACCTTTATACCAAGAACTTGGCTTTGACGCATCTGCGACTGAAGACCACGTGACGGCTTTCCACAGGAACATCATCTTAAACATTAACTGTCGTCACGGCAATACCGACTGTGTTAACACAGCCACGCAACTACTGGAAGATTTGAGGCAAAACCGAAGTAAGTAGTAAATTGTTTTGTTTTTATACTAACCGATAATCTGCTAATAGTTTAAATCAAAAAGTAGAGGTTTCCAAGTATTATCGTTATAACTTGAACTGTTATTGTATATTTAAGCCGCACGATGACAAAAAATATTTTGGACTTTGTTTGGACGACACTCGGTGAAATCGGGTTTCTTAAGTTACTCTCAATAGAAAAGTTAAATAAATGGGATATTTATCATGTTTATTTTCGTTAACTAGGTTGGTACTGTTGCAAGCGCCATCTGCCAGATATACTCAGTTCTGTTTCCTATCTAAAATATGCAGTATTCCTCATCTTAGCTTCATCGAAATATCCATTTTCTTTACCCCAATTCAAGTAAATGGTCTCATTCTCAAGGGGTGTTGCACCAGCCATAAAAGAAATCAGTCTAAATTGGTTGACATGATAAACATTGCGTCGACCATGAATATATTTTGGAAAAAAAGCAGAGAAATGTTTATTTTTATTAGGGAAAATAACTATTTTACTCACACATAATATGACTATGGTTGTGAAATAGGTCAAAAAAGTTCCTTAAAGAGCTTAATTTTTTTCATACTGAGAAGATATATTAAAATGATTATTACACAATCATATTTCTTTAAAGAATGCTTTTAATTATTTTTTTGTTTATCAAATGCAACACATTACAATAAATTAAAACCTAAATCATAAATACATTGTTTAGACCTGGATTGTATCGTAACTCAAATGTGCACAAAGAAAAAAAATGAAGATTATGCAAAAATTATCTCTGATTCATAATACTGTAAGTAATATAACAATAACTATCACACTAAAACAAATCACAAATTAAAAATCACAACTAGTTAAGAAAACTAGTCAGAGAGGAGTCGAATTTGACTCAAAGGTCATATCTCTCCAGATAATCCAATGAGTGTTGCTAAAGAGCGTTTGAATAAATAACTGTTTGATCGCATGACATTAAATCATTAGATATTTTAAATTTCATAATGATGTTGTCTATTGCAGCTCAGCATCTGAACCCTGATATCCAGATCCTTGTCTATTGTTCTGCTCTCCGTGGAGGTAGTGAAGAGAATTTTAATTTCCTCTGGGACTTGTACCTCAGATCAACTGATTCTGGCGAGCAGTCTATCTTACTAAATGCACTGGGATGTACTTCCAATGCGGAACGGCGTACTTTGTAAGTACTTGTACATATTTCATTATCCAATCTGCATATTTGAAAAAATATATATCTTGTTAAGTTTATATAGGATATTATCTTGTTTTTATAGTTGTTAACTAAAAAAAGTGAAAATACGTAAGCCTAAAACTTGCGATCCCATCTGTTTTGCTGATAATGATAGAATGCAAAATAACTACGAAAAAAAGGGATTTGTTTAACAGTTTGGAATCATGGTATATCTGCCAGTTCGACCTTAGTGATACGATGACCTTACAAAAAACTGGTTCTAAGAAAAAAAAAAAACAAGATAAGTGAAGAAAGGATTTACAGCACCCCATGGAATTTAATCTTTCTCTTTAATCAGCTAAAGAGACAGATTAAACGCAACGTTGTAAAATTTGTACGAAGCTACTTATTATGTTTTATTGGTGTCATTTTGTTTAATGATATCCTAATATTAAACAAAAAAGAAAGTTGTTCCTCACCGAGTGAGCGACGTTACTGGAAACCCAATAAGGTCCCTAATTCTGGTCAGGGCACTCAAATGCCGGCACCGCATTTAATACTCTTAAGTTGCAGGAGTCCTCAGGCGGTCGTAATCCTTAGCTCCCAATAACTAATTATTATATGCTCGACAGCTACCTGAACCAAGTAATTGCCACCAATTCCCAAGTGAGAGAACAAGACAGACATACAATTGTCGTCTCGGTCATCAATTCGAGTCCTGAATCCTTGGATGCGGCTTTGGACTTTATTCATGAAAACTTCCATCTCATCCAACCAAGGTACACTTCTTGTTTATGTTTTCTAGCTAGGAAAATTTCATCCTATTTTTGTCATTGTATCTGCAAATTTGTTATTGGCAAGTGTCAACGAATTTGAGTTTATATGTTAATTTTTGTGTTGATCTAATAAAAAAATACTTAGTTGCACATAAATTAAATATGGTTACAAATTTTTCAATTACCGTTGTTTATTCTTCTACAGAGTTCAAGGTCTAACTGGCACTACCAATATTCTGAATGCTTTGGGCAGAAGGCTCACATCTGAAGATCATTTGACGAGGGTAAGATTTTAATTTACTTCTTTATTCTTGTTTGTACTTTTAACACTCGTCATGCAGCAAAATATTGAATCGACTAGTTTTATAAATGAGGTATTTTGTATGACTTTCTACATCTGTCGAGTGGCTTTAACACTTAAAAAGTTCTACACTGATTGAGCTCAAATTTTGATACGATATACAACACGCTTCAATGATGGTTTTCATCTATTTTTTTGCAACCACAACCACAGTTTTTTGCAGTTATGTGTTTAGATATGCATGAAAAAAGATTCATAGCTAAAGCGTTTTTTTTACCAATTAGATCTACTTTACAATCAACCGGACACTGTGAATTTAATATCTTAAAGTATCTTAAAAAGAAAGATTAGCTAGAATTGAAAGTATTAATGTCCAGTGATATTGGTTATACGAATGCATTGACGAATTTGAGCTTTTGCTTGGGTAGAACAGTAACTATAGTCCATCAACGTCGTGCGCGACCGTCCTGCTTGATGACAGACGGTGGCGGGGACGAGGTACTCAAGATGTCAGCGGGTAGCGGGTGGTGTAGCGGGGAAGGGAAACGCTTCTCTTCGTGTGTGGCCGTGTGCTAGAATGACGCGCTACCTCGCCCCCGCCACCGTCTGTCACCCCGCGGGACGGTCGCGCACGAGATTGCCGGGTTATAATCCTAATATACCACCATATTTTACAGTTGACACAGCTTGTCAGCCGTCATCAATCAGTATTCACCGCGGGTGAATGGGCCGCGCTTGCTGGAGTTCAAGAAAACATTGCTGCATCGATTACATGGACTACTGAAAACGAGGCCAGCGTAGAAGCCTGGCTTAATGAGAATTACGGCAGTGGCGCAGCAGCAATCACTTCCGGTTTAATTATTCTGATTTCTATAATCGTTACGATTTTTAACCATTAAATAAGAAAATGTCATAACATTATTTTTTTGTTTGTGTACATATTCTTACATTAATTCATAAATAAGGTATTAAATATATAATAATTAAGAGATATATTTATAACTTATTACATAATTTAATATTTAAAATTTAAATTTTTTAAATGATATATTTGATAAAATGAATAAAACACATTTGAAATGATTCATTTTTGAACTTAAGATTATACTTTTTCAAATGTAAAGTTAGCACGAAGTTACTCATCATTATTTTTTGGTGTCATTTTATTTAATGAAATCTTAATATTACTTTGTTTGATTTATATTAAACCAAACGTTTAATAAAGAAAAATCTGAAGTATTTTCTTTTATTTTACTTAAATTTGAACCTACATATTGGAATACAAACTTGATGCGTAGTTATCTTCTATATGTATACTTATAAATATATATTTATAGAGTAGAACAGTGTCTGTACACATAACTATTATATATTTATATATTATATTTATATTTTAACTTAGATTAACTTGGATGAACCCATACAATAATAAAAAGAAGATTTTTTGAAATTTTTGCCTGCCTGTGTGTTACGCAATCACGCAAAAACTACCGAATGGATCGTAATGAAACTTGGCATAGTATTTTTATTCCCATAAAACTCTGACCTACCATAGGATGGGGGCCTAATAAATTTTATTTTTGAGTTAGAGTTTAGGAAATGATACCCCAAAAGAATACAAAATCACAACTAGAATACACAGAAACACGTATATCTAATTAAATAATAAAAAAAAAAACTTAAGTTTTTTATGCATATCATTATCGGCTATTTAGCGAAGTTTTCGTAACCATTGATAATCGAGCGGTAAAGTTCAACCAAACTGAAATATAAGTCAAATGTTAATAGGTGTGAGTTCGATTCTCTCCCAGTACTTGGGCTTTTTTTCTGGTTTTTTTTTTTTTTGTTATTTTCTTGGCTTTTTAAATTATTAAATTCATCATATATTATTACAATAAATGTAATCATATATTATCTATTTCTGGTATACGATATAAACCAGAACCACTGAAGAACACTAAGTCATTGAGGTCTTGGCTCGGGCTAGTACCATCTGCAGACCCTTCAACATTGTAGACAGGGACATACGAGTCCTACTTTGGAATTAAATTAAACAACCTTTGGAACTCTAAAAACACCTAAAAGTTACCAAAATGCATGTCTTGTTAAAATCACAAGACGAAATCGTTCGATCCCTTCCAAAAGACAAAAATTCATCAGAGCTCGAGTCACGGCTCCAATTCCTTAAGAAATTTATGGTTATACGCAGTCTAGTAGAGTTGGATTGGAAATACTAGAAGACAGACCGACAAATAAATAACTAAATCTCTTCTACAACAAGATGGAAACGGGACCTACGAGAATCTAGAAATGCAGAATTAATAGTTATCTGTAGGTGAATTTTGTATCCCACCAGCTTTGAAAGAGCGCACACTTTTATAGGATTAGTAACCTGCCTTATTAAAATTTTATCGCAACGCCTTTCAAATAACTCTCTCTGAAAAAAACAACCTAATAAGGTGGGGAAAAGCTTCAGAAAAGGCTTGTACGGAAAAACCTACAGCTATGTAGGCACTTACTGACAGGTTGTGAGACGCTACTAGACCGGGGTCATTATTCATGGCATTCATGGTAGGGTACTGCAAATCAAACACGAAGCTGTAAAGTTATCACTGGCTAGAGCTAAGAAAGGAACAACAACAAATATAAGAGGTAACATCGAGCTTGTAAAGGAAGACTCGACAAAAAGACTTCATAAAAGCCGTACTCAATTATAAATACCACCAGTGACTGGACATTATAAGTGGACCCGTATGAAAAGCCGTACACGTAAGAATACCGGGGGATATCTGTGCCTAGGCGTCCAGACCAGACATATTTCTTTATGCAACGTTAATTAAGCATCTAGTACCAGTAGAACTCACGGTACCGTGGGAAACGAACATCCTTAAAGACCACGCTTTAAAAAAAAACAAGTACTTTGACTTAACCAACGAAATAACTAAAAATGGTTATTTCGTTGCGTTGTATGCCGTAGAAGTATACCAGTATACCACTTAAATCCTTCTACCAACCAGATAAATTCTTTTAACCTACTTAAAGACCTTGGATTGCCAAGAGCTTCAGTAAGCTCTTTTTTTTAAAGAATATTCAAAGCGGCACTGCTAGGCTCTTATCAAATATGGTTAGGTAGAGGGGGTCATACAGCAGACAGTGGAGGTGAGCGCTGATGCGTCGCAAGAAGTACTCCCTGAGACAATCGCACGGTGATTTGCAGTTAGTTGTTGAAACAATGAATTAATGAATTAATACACAAACAAAATGATGAACCACTTTATTATTTAGTAATATTTATGATCTTTATACTTAAATACTTTCTTAAAGTAACACGAAAGTTTAGTATTATGTCGAAGAGAACGTAATTTAAATCGTTTTATGCGTGTATGTTAGGTTTTGGTGAATTAATCATTTCTTGTTGTTTAGTTGACAATTATTTACCCAGATTTTTGTGTCCCGTAATCAGCTAATTGTTGTCGTCATTGACAATGTACACCCTTCTTTATTCTGTTATTCCAAATCGAAGTATGGTTTTAGTTGTGCTGCTAATCTGGGTATTTTTATTCACTTTCGATTATAGCTGCAAAACATCAGAATAGATATAAATTTCGATTTCATTGGAACCTATATTTTCTTTTTTGTTTGTTGTCTGCGAAAGTGACCTCATTATATTAAAAATTCTTAATTTTTTAGTTTTACAAAATATCTGTTTAGGTGCCAGTATTTTAAGCAGTCCGATAAATTCTAAATAATTCATGTATAGTGGTTGATTGGGATGTCATGTTCGGTCTAAGTCACCAAAGACTTCGTCTAACCGCTGATAGTCAACGTCGAGCTGACTCTCGCGTTTCCGAAAGCTTCGTGCAAAGTGAGGAACGCCTGATCGCTGCCAGTCAATAGAAGGTTTTTACAGAGTCAATCTAGGATAACCGTGAGTTCTCTGCTGACAGTGAGCTTAGTGAGACAGAAGTGCCATGAGCAATATTCTATCGGGTTTGTGATAGCTGCACTAATAACTTATTTTCTGAAACACGCCTGGTGGTAACTCAAAATATCTTTGATTAGAAATTTCCTTTAAAACTTGTTTATAATTGTCTTAGGCTCTAACGTCATAGATCAACACACACAATAGCAACAACCTGTTTTGTCAAATGTTTAGAAAAATGAAGTTAATTAGTTAGCTACGTAAAAATATAGAAATAAATAAAAAACACATTAGTCTTCCATATACACACTCGAGTATAGGCTTTCTGACAAATCCTACACTGCACTGTGGATTTCAAGTTGTTTATACTTAAGTCTTGTATTATACTTTGGGATTCCATTATAAAATCTTACACATTGACTTGGAAATGACTTGTTTATCTTTTGGAGCCTAGTGGCAGTTCAAACAAGTTTATTTCTATTACTGACATGTAAACCATATACATCACTTCTTTTCAAGAAGCTATCTTTGTTTTAATGAACGTATATTACATTTTCATGTATTATTGACATGCCACTGTCATTATGTTTATTTCTTTAAATTTCTGTATCAATTAACAACAACACAAAACAATTGCCTAGATTTCAAATTAATCGAATCGCTTTCTTTTGCAGCACAAAAATAATTTGAATATACAGTAGAATACCGTACGACATTATGCTAAGAAAATAACTGAAGTAAACAAGTCGTGCTGTATCAATACCAGTCAGTTTCTTACACCACTTAGCTCCACTGCAGCTTAGAATCTAGTGTTATTTCTAAAAATGACGTAGTATCCACAACATAAAACAAGATAGCGATAAAACATTTTATAAGTTATCCTTGCGCAAATACGTAACCAAACAAAGTTAAAAGTCTTACAAATTTTAATTTCAACTATAAAATATAAAAAAATCTAACTACCACATATTTTTAGGGGTTTTTGATAGTATCTTATTCAGGATAATTGAACTTATCACAACAAGAATACAGTTAGTCTCCAATAATACCCAAAACCAAATTTCACGCGTACGAAGTAACGGTCACAGCTTGTTCACTATATACATATCTGAGTCACATGTACTCGAAAAGGGATTACAAGTACATAAACAGCGAAAATCCCAGATAAGTACAGGTGGTATAAGTTTGAACAGACAAGCTCTTTTCTTGACTCTCCAAATTTATAAAAACATGTCGAGATTATCTACGATTGTACACTTGAAGCCCATGTCACAAGGCGCTCCGTTTTTTTGTTTTTTATTCTGTATTTTCTTTAAAGATTACATTAATACTTTTAGTTCACTTTCAATTAGGTAAGTTTGTAAAATGTTTCGGCCTATACTGATGCGATATAAAATGATAATACGGTTTATAATGAGGTGTTTGTAACATCTATCTACCGTTCTCGATGTAATTATAAATCTATTAGTTCAAAAACGGTAGACAGATATTGAAGCAAGAATCTGTCATTATATTTAAAAGGCCCCATCATATTCAACCAACAAGTATATAGATATATGTTTCCTGTGGTTAAATCTTGCAACCGAATTTTAAACCAGTTCGAGTAGCTCGAGTAAGCTGAAATTTAGTACTCTCGCATAACCCTGTTGAGTTGATAATTGCTGCTGCCAGAGCCATATGCGGTCCATACGATGACAGCAACGACAAACAACGGCAAACTATCATGCAACAATAACGCATTATATAATCATATAAATATACATATAATTATTTGACGACCGGATGGCGTAGTGGTTTTGTGAATGGACTGCTATTGCAAAGGTCGCGGTTTCGATTCCCGCTCAAGTCAAACATTTGTGTGCATGAACATTTAATGTTCATTTAATGTAAATACATATTTATTATATATAGAATATAATAAATATGTATTTACAAAAAAAAAGTATAAATGTATTTATATCAGCTGTCTAGTAGCCATAGTACAAGCTCTGATTAGTTTGGGACTAGATAGCGTTGTCTGAATGTGGTAGAATATTATTATTATTATTATAACAGAACAGACTTAGAGACACATCGAATGATGGCTAAAAATAAAAATAAATTAATAATGAAAAACGTTTTTAAAACAAGTTATTATTGAAATGTTTTCAAACCATTTTGGGGATATGTTATCATGCTCAGCAGTGTAGAAGTCTTATCTCATATAATATATCAAACAAAGTCTTTGATTGTGGATGATGGTAATTTTTGATCTGAAAACTACAACTTTTAGTGATTCATTGTCCATTGCCATAGTCGGACATATAACGCTTTTGCGTGTTATCCATGAAGAGTGAAAACTAAGTGAATGTGTTGAACTATGGGTGTTTTTAAAATATGTGTGTTCTTTTCTATAATATCAATAATTTCCACCAAACCTATTGAAGTACCGAAAACTTTATTGGCTGACAATACTGAATTTATTGAACCAAAAAAATCCAATAACGATGTTGTTGAGGAAACATTTAATTTGAGTAACTTGGTTAGAAGCTACATACGACCTGGAATACAAATACCTGCGTATACAATCGAATTAACTCCTGATCTGGATGATGAAACTTTTACAGGGAGAGCTATAATTGATGTGACAATAACAGAAATAGACACAAGAGACCAACCGATAAGATTACATCGAAGAAACTTAGAAATTGACTCCATAACTTTTACACTTGGAGGAACAAGCGTCTTTGATGCTCGTTTCGAAGACGGCGAGGAAGACGATATTTTGATTATTTTTACTGACCAAATTTCATTGACATACACATTCTATATTGAGTACAGAGGATCCCTTGCAATGGCGGGAAGAGCCTTCTACGTGGGACATCACGGTGACATGTAAGTCGACATTGATATTTTATATTTAGAATACGGTGAACCTGCTGTTCACAGTCTGTATCTACGCTCTATTCAATACAGTTATTATTTTTCATACATGACTGACTGTTCTAGAGATTATTATAAAATCACGTATACCATTAAAAAGACATGGTTACACATACAAATATCTGTATGGAGCCAAAATTTATTTAGCAACTGTTAATGTTACGTTACGAGTATATTGATGTTTGTGGTGGTAAATAATTATTTCCGTCCATGTGGTGACGGATAAGGAATACGGAGTGTCTCAACCCCGATTCATCCCGTGTGTGTCGTAAGTGCCGACTAAGGAAACAACTCTGCACTTTGCTACAAGATACAATCACTCAAGCACTCATCTCTAATTTTGTCAACTAACTATAATTTTGGTAACACTAAAGTAAAAGGACTTAGGACTATTGCCAGCTATCAGACATTAGACGAGAAATGGGCAAATTGCTAGTACTTTAAAAGGAATATTTAGGGAATAAGAATTATAGGGAAGAGATATTGCTGATACAAATGGACTGGGAAATATAAGCAATAGACTTTTATTTGAAAGTCCAAGTCGTCTAACAGAGAACACAATAAATATATTCATTTAAACATGTTTTGTTTAAATCTCGTGCATCTATAATTATAAGAGACTAGCTGACCCGGCAGACTTCGTACTACTATAAAATAAACAAACAAAAGGAATCCTTTTTTTATGAAAACAATTAAAAAATGCTCGGAATTAAAAAAAATCGAGCATTTTCATATTTATTCGCCTTTTAAACCTTCTCTGGACTTTCACAAATAATTCAAGACCAAAATTAGCCAAATCGGTCCAGCCGTTCTTGAGTTTTAGCGAGACTAACGAACAGCAATTCATTTTTATATATATAGAGATAAATTATAAACTATATCAAACTACTAGTAATAAAAAAACATTAAAACACAAAAGATAATTAAATAAATGCGATCGGGTAAGAAAAATAGAGTAGTTTCTTTTTTTTCTAATTAATAAAATACTTACATAATTAATATAAAATAACAACTTTAAAATAAGTTAGGTAAACCTTGCGGTATTAGCGTGGTATAGTAGGCCAAAACCTTCTTTCTAAGGAGAGGCCTATGTCCAGCAGTGGACTATTAAAGGCTGTTGATGTGATGATTTTTGTTAATTACAAAGATTTTGTGTGTTTCAAATGGGATGCCCGACACTTTAACTAAGTTTAGATATTTAGTTTAATATAAAAAAAAAAGATTTAAATGCAAACGGTGGTCTTGTCGCTAGTTGCGATTTTCTGCGTACATTTACGGTTGTATAAATGTGACGTTAAAAGATTTTCGCTTTGCCTATAATGCCATAGAGATCCAGTTTTATCAATGGCAAATCGTGATTTACTGTGTCAAATGCAACACTTAAGTCTAAATAGAGTCCCGAAATTTTTTTCTTTAGATTTATCGGACTGATTACATCAGTTTGGTATCCAAACTGCCTTCTATTCAATACACTTTTTGAATTTAAGTGGTGAACGAGTCTAACCTTAATCTAGTTTTAAAACTATTTATAGTGTTGGCAAAAGCGAAACGGGTCTGTGTAATGGCTGGATCTGTTGTTGCTCCTTTTTATATACGGGAATATCCTTTGCAATCTCAAATAATCAATTGCAAGATCAATTAGATCTGAAAATAATCACTCATCAAAACAATTTTTTTAAAGTAGCGAAAAGCTCAGGTAAAAAATAAATTTTGTCTTTAGTTTTATTGTAATCGATATATCATCATATATACACGATGATTTACTCTTCATTGGCAATAGACAATTTTCAGTTTCCCCTAATAGAGATCTCTTCTACACAGAAATGTGAAGAATAGTAATTGATAATATCACATTCTCCATGATTGAAATGAAATTTTAAGTATATTTTTTATTTTATTTTAAATATATGTACTAATCTATACTTCTAATTTATAAAAATCTCGTGTTACAATGTTTGTCATCGAACTCCTCTGAAACGGCTTGACCGATTTTTATGATTTTTTTTGTTTATATTTGGAAGGTCTGAGAATAGGTCGTAAACAATTTTTATACCCCTAGGTGGTAAGTCCCAAGGTGTCATTTTTATTTTTATTATTTAAGAGCGGTTAGTGTTTCGTCATTTTTATAGGCTTCATCGGCCACAACACACGATTCCCGTAGTCACAGACGCTATCCCCACATACTTACAATAAGTTAGTTATTTTTTATTTAACTACCAAAATATTCACTAGAAATAATTTATATGGCAAAACAACGTTTGCCGTGTTCGCTAGTAATTTTATAAAGCTGAAGAATTTGTTTTTCACGCTAGTCTGCCTAATATCTAATCTAAAAATGCATCTAGAATTGGATAGGCTATTTATCAAGAAAAGCTGTATAATATCACAGTGCAGTCAAAATTAAATCTAACAGTGTCATATTACATCTTAACACTATGTTTTTTTTTTTATTTCTAAATGATAAATATCTATCTTATCAAATCTCCTCGAAACACTAAATCGGTGAACGCTTTGAGTTTGTTTAACCTACTTTCCCAGACACTGTGGGACAAGCTATAGGCCATCGTAATATGACTACAGAAAAAATACTGGAAGCATCTTTAGAGGAGAAGCGATGTCTCTTTTATGGCAATGGGCAAAATACTGTTCATTAAAATGGGTATGTAGGGGTATATACGAGTACAGTATCAACTTAATGTTATGTGGCATCACAAGAGTAGCGCATTAAGCAAATCCATAGCACAACTGCAAACGCACTGTACAATGTATTTTTAGTCACAATATGGCACCAAACACGTGTATGGCATCGGACGTTTATATAGATATATAGATAGAACAATGGAATAATCATTTGACTTAAAACTGTTGGAAAGTTACAAAGAAGACGGAGATGGTACATGCCTTTCCAAGATAAACTCATTCAGTCTACTCTTAAACGTGCCAGACCTTTTTAATGGCATAGGTCATGACATAGCAAACGAGCATGGGTCATCTAGTGTTAATTAGCTGCTGCCATGCACGGTTACCTGAAACTTAAGAGTCACATAGTTTGTTGCTGTTCTTTGAGTCCCCCTTTTCCAAAATCCAGAGACGGGGGATTTGGGCTGACCTCAATCATTTGGTGAAATGCAAAAGAAAATCTTAACACCGGTTTTCTGTGAGCCGTGTGTCCGGCCCACTTGGTAACTGGAAAAAAAAAGAGCTATCAAAGCTTTTATTTCGACTTTTGGTGATGTTTGGAAATACGTTTAAATTTGAAGCAATTTTTTTGACAGAAAAGTGTTATATATATATGTTTTGGACGGATTAAAATTGGCTTTCAACAAGAGTGTTTGTCTACTGCAATGCCAATTCGATCCTGCTAATCATGACCTATCTCGAAGACTAGATCATTCATAAATTACATATGCACTATTTACAACGGTAAAGTTATCAGCGTATCGATAACAGGTCCTTGAGTTTCTCTTAAATGAACACTGCTTAAATGGAAAAAAACTCGACGAATTTAAAGAGCCTTGTGCTTCATATCGCAATTTTGGAGTTTAAGACATTCTAGTTGAGCCCCCTACAAAAGACGGGCGGTCAGGCGGCCTGTACTTTAAACGAGCTACTTAACTGCTTCCAGCACTAGTACAGAAGCACAGTATTAATATTATATGAAACATTGTACGTCAGTATTCTGTGGGAGTGAAACTACCCGCTTAAAGCCACGCCTATCTATGAGCTGTTCTATCACTAATTTACTAGTATGATCAATTGTTAAGCGTTTACATATTATGACCCGCTTATCTAAAAATATTATCTATCAATTTCCTGTTATCTAGTACAAACAAACCTAAGGGTCCATTGACAAATAATGGCAAATGTCCAAATAACATGATATTGGTACATTGGTCTACGTCCATAATCCATTGATGTGTTTCGTAAGTGCATCATATTATATACATCCTAATCCCTCTCGTGGCGCAACTATAACGATTCTAGGTGATAAGGAATTAGATCCTACACATTTCTTTTCTAGTTCAAAAGATAAGCGTACTGTTCCATTTGTTTTTCTAGGGATGACACCATTGACAATAATTCGCAGGATTTCTACGATCATAATACTAAGAATTCAGCAGTATTTTTTTTTTATAAACTTATTGTATTTTGTTTTACAATATTTGTGAAAGTTAAAAGAAATTAACGCTATGATATCCAATGAGGTATTATACGTTAAAATATATTTTAGTATAATCCCTTATGTTATAGATGTCATTAATTTCAATATTGCTGTCGTATTGTCTTGTCAACGCTCGCTTGTTAGAAGGTAAAGAAATTTAGTAGAGCTTAGACACTGCCTATCTTGATATCCGTTTCTTGGAATCTTCACTAAATGACAAGATAATCTCTTCAAATTTTTATCTTCTATACGTGACAATTAGTTCGAACGAACATATATTGATGTGATGATGTGAACATATATTCCCTCTTTGACTCGGTCTAGTCGACAGATGAGACGGTAGTGTGTTAAGTGTGCGGCCATCCAAACTTTATAAAAAATGGCCCGTAGAAGATTGAAGTGGAAGTGCTTTATTATAAGCTGTTTAGTATTACTTAATGTATTTACAAAGTCTTTACCCGTTTATGATTCGAAACTTTCGGCCGTAACTACGATAGATACGAAATTTAAGAATACTGAAGCAGCGTTTATGACTGAAGACCTTACCGCAACCTACAGTGAAATCAAGCTCATCGAAAATAAAACTAATAATGAAGTTTCAGACGTGTCAGCGAACCTAACGCGCAATAATATGTTGAGAAATGTAAGACCAGGCCAAAATGTGGAGCGATATGTAATTCAATTGACTAATCAAGGGGATTCATTTAGGGGCCGAGCTAATATTCAAGTATCAGTCACGGCTGCGACTAGAGAAAATCCCCTTAGATTTAATATTGGCACTTTAAGAATCCATTCTGTTAGAGCTTCTCTTACCGAACATTCGAACGCAAATAATGTTGATTACACTATAGTTAACAGGGAATTAAGAGTTTCACCTGGACTAAATGCATTGTTTTATGTCCTGGATATTGAATATACAGGACAATACAGAATTGGTGGACGTGGCTTTTATCAAGGATCATTTCTCGGGAATAGGTAAAATATTTTTTTTTTTTATGTTTTGTCACAGAGCCCAGAGAGTGAGAGCACAGAGTAAGAAATAGGTTATCTTCTGTCTTTGAGATATTTTTAATATTATATTATATAAAATGACTCATAATGAGTTAGCTCTTTTAGAAGTCTTCAGAATTGAGTGCCTTGACCTTGATATACATTAATTAAACCCGTTATTAACCTTAAATACTTATGATAGCTCGGAATCATATATTTCCAGTCAAAGTAATATACTATGTTTGGAATTTAATAACTTAACCTCTTTCCTAAAGAGAGGCCTGTATCCAGCAGTGGAATATTAAAGGTTGTTGATGATGATGAAATTCGAAAACAAACAAAATTTTGAAGCACAAAAGTTTTCAGAAATTTATTACTTAACTACTATTTTTGGTCTCAATTGATAAGTACTTATCCTGTTTGTTAATAATGAGAATTTTATTATGACACAATAATTGTTCAATTTCATATTCTCACCATAAACAAACAGGATAATTACTTATAATCATCAACAGCTTTTAATAGTCCACTGCTGGACACAGGCCTCTCCTTAGAAAGGAGGTTTTGGCCTACTATACCTCACTAGCCAGATGGGTTGGTATAGGGGTTGTGTCAAGTTTTCCTTCTTTTTGAGGTGCTGGTGTCCTGCGTTATTTTGTTATTACAATAATTACTTTTAATAAGATGTTTATTTTAGAAATTTCTAGTTTTTATACAGAGTATAAATCAAACTTAAAAGATAATTATAGACAACCTTAAATTAGAACTAAAGCATGGTCTTGGCAGATGCTTCTGTCTCTTCTATTTTGTATTTTAATACACATAACATAACTAAATACATTTTTATTTCGGTCATGAATGAAAATATAATGTATAAAACATTAATGAATTTCTAAAATTAATTTATGTTTAAAATATTTATATTATCATAGAGCTTAATTGTAACCTTTTTTTTTTAACGGGGCGGAAGATCCTAATGGATGTGCTTCGCCCAATGGGGAATGGCGAAAGGGTCTGTTGGACTCTTACCGACTAAAAACCACCTCGGTGTTCCTCTCCTTGCCAATGGTCAGTGAGCGAGAATCGCAATTGCATTCTTTCGCCACCCCGACAGGCATTGGCCCGTCTCACCTAAGTGAGACGGGCCAATGCCTGTCGGGTGACTGTGAACTAAGACGGGTCTCGTCACCTGTTCACCCTTCGGTCGCAATCCTCTAGGAACGCACACGGAACACTGTGCGCTACCTCTCGGGCCTGTATCTGTTCGGACGACGAATCCCCCGAAATCGTCGCCCGCAGGCCACTTCCTAAGGTGGCTCGAGATCGACGAATGCCCTCCGGCGTCCGGTGCGCCTTCTGGGGGTAGAGACAGCGATGTTGCGTTCTCTCTCCCATCCTGCCGCTTTCTTTGTGGACATCACATGTTCGCAGAAGGAAGCGAAGGCACTCCATGCACTCTCGCTTCAGACTATGGATAAAAACAAGGGCGGAAGCGAGACGCCACCCGCAGAACTGACTGCCGCGATAATATCACGACGCTGGCTAGCACAAGATGAGCATTCCGCCAGTGTGTGCAGCGATGTGTTGTCAGGACAGTCATCACAGTGATCAGCTGATCCGACACAAGTACTTGCCGAAGCAACCATGTCCGGATCCGACAAATAGGCTGGCCGCCTCGAAGAAGATCGTACGGTACCCTCTTATCACTCTGATAGCTATTACACGTTGCGGCCTTCGCAAGATCGCGATATTTCGGGCCCTTAGAGTGTTTGCCCATACTGGTACCCCGTAGAGGGCTATAGACCGTACGATTCCCGTATACAGCTTTCGGCAGGATGCATTGGGTCCTCCCAAGTTAGGTAAGAGCCGCGAGAGTGCCCCGGTGGCATTCAAAAGCCTGGGGGACCCGAAATCCCACCGGCTATCCAGGACAAGTCCCAAGTATTTCATTGCAATTATAACCTTTCACAATGAACACTATCATGAACAAAAATAATTATTCAAACCTGACCGCTTGCTCTAGGGATGAGCACTTAAATAATATACAAAACAAACACGTTTCTTTAGTTTTATTTTATTAGTATAGAAACGGAGAAATGTATAATTTTTATTAACAGTATATAAGAAAATAATAAAGGATATTTTACAAAGAAAAATAATCATTATTGCAGCAAGTTAAGAAATCAAAAATTTCTATTTCATTGCACACGGGACACTTTCTCTTATTGCTTGATTTTGCTGACTTAAATATCTTTATTGTTTATAGTTAACACATAAGACATTACAAATATATAGACGTAACAATCGGCGGTCTTATCGCTCACGGCGATCTCTTACAGACACTACATATATTTTTTGAACTAAACCCTCAATGTTTTTTCCGAAATACTTGGTTAAATGACTTTCATCGGTACTAGTTTTCAACAGTTTTTTATGTGGTCTTTTGATTTTTCCTAAACCTATGATTGTCTCATTTACTACTAAGACTACCAAGATCGTATAAAATATTAAATAAATAAAAATAAATAAATAAATATACCAAAGCCGGCATAGTACATAGTTACGTAACACTAGTTTTGTTGTCGATCCTCTTATATTTATTTTCGTCTATATTTCATTTGTAATCATAGTTTCGGCTGGTACACTTTGAAGTGAACTTGAAACTTCAATTTTCAAAAATATTTAATAATATTTAATATAAAAAAAAGTTATTTTTAAATGTTATTTGACTTAAATTTAATTTGAAAATTTATTTATCTATCATTTTGATAATTTCTATCTAAATATCAGTATGATCTTAAGTTAGAAGGGATTTTAAATTTCACGAAATGGTTCATGTTAGTGCTGGAGCTGTCGGCTGGAACTTGTCCGTGGACTCTCATGTGCCTAGTATTTGAGCTTCGAGTATTGCAGCGGAGTTGTAGATAAAAGTGGACTGTATTTTAAAATAATTTATTACAATAATTTATAGTTGTGTGATTGTGGTAGAATATTATTATTATATTATTATTATTACAATACTGTACATGTACTCTCGCCTCTTGACCTCTCCAAAGGAAAGAGGGCAAATGTTTTTGAACCCACTGGTCACCTTGCTTCTCTTCGTCCTTAATTCAGCCACTCTTGTGACATCGTTCAGGAAAAGTACGCACCACGCGACCCAAAGCCCAAAAAAGCGGTGGAAACGCCCTGTCTCGAAGGAGCACGAGCACTGAGCTGGCCAGATGATGAGGACCACTTGGTTTTTTGCTGCAGTAAAGAAACATACTCATAAGAGAATCTTTGCCAGAAGTGCTATCGGATGCATTCAATTCGATTGAACCGGTCGAAGCTAGTTTTCTTCTCAGAAATTTGCGGACACGGTACAGACGTAAGTGGTCATCTAATTAAGAATGTGGGAAGGAGTGAGAGCAGAGAAATCGGAAGGATCAACGGATAGAGGTGTGATTGATTTGACATACAGGTTGCTAACTCTTCGTGGGTGAAGTTAGTAAGACCTAACAACCTTCTCAAATGATGCTTCGTGGAGCTAACTGCTGCCTGAGCCATTGCATTGAAATGAGGTGAATATGGAGGTAAAAATAAGAACCTAATTGCTTAACGAGATATCTCACATGCAACATCAGAAGATCAGTCGTATAAGAATTTTTGGCTCCGACAAAATTCGTGCCATTATCAGACAAGATGCTTTGAGGTTTGACATTTGAATCTAAAACAAATAACACATTGTCTGACCGTTGACCTTGAGAACTTCCTGCCACCTAACTGCCAAAAATTAAGACGCAAATGCGCTAGTAAAAGTTGAGGACCTGTATGTAGCATTTTTAATAAAAGAATAAACATTAAATATGATCTACAATAAAATACAGATATAAAATAACGAATCCAAAACAAAAATATTATTATTAAAAAACTGATCGACATCAGCACGCCGATCCCATACCAAGATAACAGATATGTTAGCTATAATGTTTAGTCTTACGCAAACATTCAGATACTCAAGATGATCGACATTATCGAAACTCGATATGATAGCAGTATCCTGCGCAGGAACGGCGATAATCCTAAGCTTTACTTAATTTATTGGATAGATAAATACAATTATGTATCTAAGTTATAAACCCAAACACATTTTTTGAATATCGTAATATGTGAGGAACATTAGTGCATCCTCAGTTTTATTAAACGCTTAAATTCGTCGCAACCAAAATCCTGAGCAGGAAAAAACAGCCATAAACCGGCATTATAAACCATAATTCGCTTAGAAGTTTATCGATTTATCTGATAAGACTAAAACCATGTTATAGATTAGCATGTAACACGATTAAATTTTAAAAAATCCCATAAAAAAATTGAAGAGCCCATTAAAGTTACATGTTTGCGACCTTGACTTGCTTGAACTGTTACTTGTATTCCCCAATCCTTTTCTTCATAGCATTACCTTGACCTAAGTTTCCTGTCTATGAACTACCAATTTTACCACATACTCCTAAAAGTGTCCGTTTGACGGCAATGCTCTTGCTACCTACATATTATTAAAGGTTTACAAAATTAAAAGTTTGCAAAATTTTGGTGTTTAAAACGCTTATTGCCGCTTCAGATATATACTCGTAGGTGCATGTACTTAAATAATGAACTTGTTTATTTTAAATAAAGCAATTAAGGTATTAAGGTATCGAAATTTCCTAAAAAAAAATATCTTTACTTATCCCGAAATATATTTGGATGATTTCCAAGTCTTCTTAAAGAATCTGTAAATTGTTGAATGTTAACGTCATCGACGTGTCGACCTTCAAAGCTTCTAGAAAAAAGAGTACTCGTTCCTAAAAGGCCGGCAACGCGTTTGTGACTCCTGAGTTCCAGACGTTCATGGGCGGCGATGGTCACTTTCCATCAGGTGACCTGTCTGCTCGTCTGCCCCCTTTAAAATAAAAATAAAAATTTGAACCATTACGGATGGGACTCTTTCCAGGGGACTAGATCTGTGTAAATCTTATCCATTCTCCTTATTTTTCATTATTTTAAATGCTGTTCTGGTAGTGGTATATGTTTATATAATAAAAAAAAACATGAAACATCATGCAGCATTTGAAATAGTGTATAAACAGAATAGTTTTCGGTTTTCTTTGTTTGCGTGTGTGTGTGTTTGTGTGTGTGTGTGTGTGTGTGTGAGTGTGTGTGTTTTGGCAAACAAAATCTTAAGAGAATTGTTTATTGACAGCTTTTCTTAAAAAAATAACTTAAGTTGAAAGTTCTACAATTTTTGGTAATTTTTTGTACTATAAAGAAGTAAAATCTTCAAAAGATTAGGTACGAGTATAATGTTTACGCCCGTGATTGATGGAATCATACTACTACATATACTTTTTTAATATGTCTTCCCGGCTTGTCAAATACTCGTAATTAAGTCGCAGTTTAATAATAAATAATATTATATATACTTTTTTTTTTTGTAAATACATACATATTATACATAGAAACACCCAGACCAAATCAAACATTAAATGTTCATGCACACAAATGCTTGACTTGAGCGGGAATCGAACCCGCGACCTTTGGAATAGCAGTCCGTTACACAAACCACTACGCCATTCGGTCGCCCCAAATATATCTTATTATTAAAAATTATAATCATTATTAAGACTATTGTAATCAATTGTTTTCTTTTTCAGCTCGTACTTGGCAATGAATTTACATCCGACCTATGCAAGACAAGTATTCCCCTGCATGGATGAGCCCACAGAACAAGCGGTGATAAAGTTTACATACAATAATGTGGAATTTAATACATTGTTGTCCAATTCTCAGTTGGAGGAAGGCACCACGTTAGTATCAATTAGTGTTTAAAGCAGTATTAATACTATCATAATCAGTCACCTACAGAAGGATCATTTACTTGATGCGGTTATGCTCAGTAATGTGAATTAATACATATCGTGATAAATCTTCAGCAACAGTTCTGTAGTCACCTCTTAATATTACAGTACAATCACATTATTACATTTCTTTATTAGTTTTTACTTAACTTACTTAGTCCGTGTGGTGGATTAAGAATACGTAATGTCACCAACCCTATTCATCCAGACCCTATTCATCCAAACCCTGTACCAACTGTACTACAACTACACACACACAGTATACCGTCTTAAGAATTTCCTGTCTCCTTATCTCTCTCATGCAGTCCCTAATTATTCCTCTGTAATTGACTTTGGTGATGTGTGCTATTTTAACCTGAATGCAGACCTCCTCAATCAGCTAGACTATCTTTTTAATAACTTCGTTCGATACATATTCAATCTTGGCAGGTATAGTTATGTGTCTGCTTTACGTTACCAATCACGTTCCCAACGCGAGCGCTGAGAACTGTCTTTTCATTCTTCAATTCCCCATTCTCACTTACCTTATCCCTATTTGTGTTTCCTGTCCGCTAATCACGATAGAAATCTTCGCTCAATAAATAATTTGCTTCTCCTTTTCCCTCCCATAATTCCGTTTTCGTGAACTCTTCTTTCTTTGTGCAAGCAGTATTGCGCTGCCACTTAGAGTCAGATGTCCACACGTTTTACACATTTTCATTTAAAAATTAAATATGTTCTTGAGATGGCAGAACTACTTCATCAATAGTACACCTCCTTGTATACAAACTATATGTATGTCTGTAATTGTATATGTTACTTTTATATATTTTTGGTAAAAAGCTTTATAACTACTTTTACAATTGTAACCTAAGTGCACCTATCTTACTAGACTTCTACACAACCCAAAGGTGGTAAAGACTGCCCAGTGCATTAATTCCTAGGATGTAAAGAAGTGCATAAAGTTGTAAATAAATAATACGCCTTTGTCTATCCTTTTAGGGGCAAATACCTAAATGCATATACTCGTATGTACGAGTAGGTGAGCATAATTTATGCTTCATATTGCACCTCTTTTTTTAATTCTTTTTGTTTGTCTGTTTTTTTTTGTTTTTCTAACCCATTTACTTACAACTTCTGTCAGTTCGAAGTGAAAACTTTTAATTGGCTCTCAGATGATTAATTGTGTCATTTTAACTGATGTTTCTAGCTGTAAGTTTTCCATGTATGAAATAAATTCATGAAATGAATAAAAATAGATTTAAACAGGCTGCGCGAAAATGCTCTTACTTTATAATCAATAATCAGACATTTAAATATTCTTTCAGAAATGAATTCCGCGCTATCGAGGGTCCAGCTCACGGTTGGGGTATGATAGCCCACAATTTCTTAAACATCAACTTACCCACTGCTAACGTTCTTTTGCACGCACGACCTGGTTTACAAACCCAAGATGCACAGGCTTCAGTGGCTATCAACTCTTACTTCAATAATTTGCAAGAATGGACCGACAAAGATTATTTCACCATCCATTTAGATCAAGATGGAAGACTGAATATTGTCGCATTACCTGATGTATCTACCAATTGGCATTCTCTTTCTGTTATTGGAATTTGGTAAGCCCTCTTGATTTTTGCTGTTTAAAATAATTAGTCATAATAATTTAAAAGTAACTCAGAATGAATTATCTTATTTTTTATAATCAAGAACCATAGAACTTTCAACAACATACATTAGAGTATAAATTTGGTACGTACCTATTTTAAAGATAAGATTACAAAAAGATAACACCTTACGGTATTCGCAACAACTACAACAACACTAATAATCAAAATGTATAAAAAAATTGTCAGTTATGATATAAACATAAGTAACATTGAGGTATGCAATATTTTTTGAGATAAAATTTAATTTGGTTATAAGCTAGCAAGTAAAACCAAACGTCATCTAAGCAAACCACATTATTACTTAGATTCAAATTAAAGAGACAACAGCCTTCTGCTCAATTATGTATGTACATTATTCCTTCACAATAGCTACGAGTATAAGAACTAAAAAGCTGTCTTTCAATATAAAATAAGTCAATATATTTAACGTGTAGGTACATTGTATTTTAAATATAATGATTTACTGAGTAGCCAAACTCAAATATGTTCATTTGATATACAAATATTTTATTCAACGAAACTTTAATTCACGCCACGCGCTCATTGGACAAATCAAATTTCGAGCGTTTTCCTAGCTTCCAATTACACCCTTCTATCCCTGTATGTCCCTTAGGCCATATGACTAGGCCTTTAGGTTTAGGTCAAGTTTTCAGTACAGGTCAACAGCAACGCCAAACGCGGGCACCATGACGAGCGAACAGATATGAAATAAATTTGCAGGAAAGCGAGAGAAAAAATGTCACACATGAAAAACATTTCTAAGTTGCTAACAATTACTATAAGTTCAAATTTAATTTGCGTGAGCTGTATCATGATCCTACAGTAAAATCTTGTGTAGACGTATTTTAAACAAATAACTATAAATATACTTACTTTTAGGGAGCCTCACTTATTAATGGAAGCACAACACTCAATCAAGCAAAGGAAGACAGCTTTCTACGAAATAGCGAATGCGATAGCAAAACAGTGGTTTGGATATGTAATTCACCCCGAGAATTGGCGTTTTGAGTGGGTCGTTTCTGGTCTAGCTTCTTACGCGGCTTATGAAATGATGAGATTGGTATGCTTTAATTTATACAAGGTGGGCCAAAAGAAGTCATCCGATATTGTTTGGCTCTCATTTTTTTTCTGAATAAAAAACTTCAATTCTGTTTTTTGATTATGTTTATTTGAACTTTTAGAATTTTATTGGTCAAGTCGAAAAGATGATATCGGCCAAATGGGCGCCGCCACAATTGATTGCTATACGGGCTCGTTTTATGGCATTTTTCATCACTTCGGCGAGAACTTCGGGCGACAGATTCTCGCACTCGTGTCTAATGTTGTCCTTGACGGCTTCCAGGGTCTTGGGCTTGTTCACGTAAACACGGGACTTCAAAAAACCCCACAAGAAAAGTCTGGAACGGTTAAATCGGGCGATCTTGCGAGCCAGTGCATATCGCCAAAACGAGAGATGAGGCGACCCGGGAACTCCGCCTTCAGAATATCGGTTGTGGCTCGCGCAGTGTGTGCCGTTGCTCCGTCCTGTTGGAATCACATGTCCTCCAGTCCTAATTCGCTCAATTGCAGCAGAAAAAAAATTGGGTTAACATGGCCCTATAGCGCGCACCGTCCACTGTTGTCGTTTGACTAGTGGCGTCCTCGAAAAAAATGGCCCGGTGACTCCTCCAGCGTGAACAGCGCACCATGCAGTCACTTTGAGCGGGTGTAATGGCTCCTCGTGCATCACTCGTGGATTTTCGGTGCCCCAGAAGCGATAGTTTTGCTTGTTCACGTACCCGCTGAGGTGGAAATGAGCCTCATCGCTCATTATGATTTTGATCGAAAAATCGTCCACTTCGTCCTCGAGTTTGAGGATGGCTTGGGCGTAGGTTGCACGCGTTTGGCGGTCGACAGGCAGCAGCTGATGCGCGGACTGGACTTTGTACGGGAACATGCGCAGGTCTTTGACTAAAATTCGCCTTAGGGACGACCGGCTGATGGCTAATTGCGAGTCACGGCGTCTGGTCGATGTTTCTGGCGACAGCTCGACATCCTCGGCAACAGCGGCGATATTCTCGGCAGAACGGGCGCTCCGGGGTCGGCCACTCTTGGCAGCGTCTCGTGTGGTTCCATACTCTTCAAGGTTGGTGGCCAAACGGCGCAGTGTTCGCGCAGTCGGTGCCGGACGACCGGGGAATCGGCGACGGAATTCGCGCTGCGCCAACACCACAGACGAATTGTTACGCAAAAAAATAGACACGATTGTGCCGCGTTCTTGGTGAGTGTATCGCTCCATGGCTTGTTCACTTGTATTCTACTTCTGTCTAGTTTACAAATGTTAAAACAGATTTGACATTGGCCGCCATTTGCAAAAATAAGAGCATCTTCCAATAGGGTGATTTCTTTTGGCCCACCTGTTATTAATAAATAAGTTAAATAACATACAATGCAATACATATACAATGACAACAAAAGAGCTAAAAGTCTTCTACATACACTAAGATATCGTAAAGGAAGTAACCGTAAAAGGAAAAAATTAACAAAAAATGAGAATACAATAATCTTTAAGGATATTTGATCTAAAATTTTCTTCCATTTAATTAAATATTAAAAATATGTTTACAGTTCCAAACAAACGATTTGATTGAAGATGTTACTCTCTTAGACGTCAATACGTTGTTTGTGACTGATGTCATCCAAGAGAGTCTGCTTCGTGATGCTTATGTGGGCACTGAGCCTTTGGAGGCAAGCGGAGACTTGTTTAATGAAAATGATATCAGAGACCACGTTAACGGCCTGCTTAAACTAAAGGCTCCAGCGCTACTAAGAATGATGCGAATTGTGCTAGGTGACCCAGATCAGGATTTCATACAAACTGCAGCTAGATCATTGCTGAATCGAAGGTAAAATAGTTAATTACATATTACTTAAAAAAACTAATTTAAACTACGAAGTTTTGATAATTTTATTAACTTTTTGTGTTTATAAGTTCTTCTAAAATCAAGAAAGTCAATTAATTTGACAAAGTTTCAGATTATGTAAAGACATGTTACCGTTAAAACTTTACACACCTTATCGGCATTGAGCAAACAAATTTAATATCATAATTTATTTATTTATTATTAGACTATAAAATGTATACTATCACAAGTCGTAAAAGAAATTATTGGATAGCTATAAAGATCAATAAGAAAAGGCAATAACAAATTTTATTTCATTATCCCAGGATTTTAGATTTTAGATTAGACCCAAAATAAAATGTGTAATTCAGAAACAGTTGTCCCGAATCTATTGGTATATTATTTGTATCTTGTGAAGTCCACAGGAATAATAATAAAGCATGATTTCTCTTTTACAATAAAACCAATGTAATAAATATTGTTTTGACAGAGCAATGGATACGGTCCATTCTTTGCATTTGGTGGATGCAATCAACAGCGATTGGCTAGCAGACGGCAATCATGATATGATAGATAATGTTCATGATTTTCTAGGCCAATGGAAAGATATCGCGGGCTATCCTCTTTTGCATGCTAGCGTAAGACAGGGAGGAGTTCTAGTAACACAGGTAAATATTATACTGCTGAAGGTAATAGGTCAAAACTTCCTTTCTAAGGAGAGGCCTATGTCCAGCAGTGGACTATTAAAGGCTGTTGATGATGAAGGTAATAGGCTGATAAGTTAACGCGTATTTGTTACAACTTCGAAATTTTTTGATGGTTTTTTTATCTAACATTACAAATTCCATATAATATTACTAATTTCATTAAAGATCCAGTATCCATTTTCAGGGTGAATATAAAGTCTTTGTAACAGTTACAAGTTATTTTACTAGCTGACCTGGCAAACGTTGTTCTGCCATAAAACATATGAAAGAAATCAAATCGAGATTAAAAATTTGGGTGGGGATAGGAGGATGAAAAACTACACACATGCTAAATTCACAAAAAAAAAACATTAAAATCGGTCGAGCCGTTTTGGAGGAGTGCTACCACATACACCGTGACACGATGTTCATATATTAGATTCTTAATAATTACAAAAAAGAAATTCCACAAAAATGTCTTAAATACATCTTTGAAAGCTCGTTTTTATTTGCAAAATATCACAATATTTTTTATGATTCTACTTATGTTTTTAGGAACATTTTAGTTTTGGAACGCAGCAGGTACGGAACTTCCCAATACCCATAACATTTACCACTAGTGTTGTTCCAAATTTCTTAAATTATCACCCGTCAATGGTGATTGATGGCAGTTTCACGATTCCTGTTATTGTAGGACCAGAAGATTGGATATTGTTTAATATTCAGGGTCAAGGTTAGTTGAATGGCATTTTTTTTTAAACAAAGTAATAACTAATTTTTCCCAAATTGACCAGATATCAAAAAGGATTATAGGAGATAGATTGAATGCGAATAATTTAGAATACTAAAACTAGAAGATTCTTAAATCCAGTGGCAAACTGCGATAAGCTGTTTAAATAATTCATTGTATTTCGTCAAGATTAGTCTTATAACTTTACCGTTATTTTAGAAATCATGATCCTCTCGAAGATTTCAAAAGTGTTTATGGGCACTACTCAGCTGCTAAGAATTGCAACGTGATGTTGCCAACTCTTTAACCTTCCTTATTAAATGCTCTATCTTACACAAAAATAAATTTTCAAATCATAATTTTATTTCCAGAGATTGTGGAATTTTTATGAAGGCAAAAATAAAATAGTTATTTTTACTTATTTTCAGGTTACTATCGTGTTAACTATGACGATATACTTTGGGAAAGAATTATTGAAACTCTTGAAGACCCAGAGACGAGAGAAATAATACATCCACTAAATCGTGCTACTGTAAGTGTTACATCTCTTTATTCGTATACATAGAATATAAGGATGCTGCTACAGCCAGCTTTTCGATGTGTTCAGTAAATTAGCCGTATTAATGTAATTAACTTTTAAACGTTCAAGTTTTACAATTTAAAAATCAACGCGATTTAAAAGTATTACGTAACTGGCCGTGATCAGAGGCAGACCAAATTCAAAGGTATGTAATAACTTTAAATTAGATGAAGCCAACGTAGTGTAGGGCGCCCTATGGCATGATGGAGCGGCACTTGAGAAAAATGGTAGGCTGCGAATGGATGCCAGTCATTCGTTCAATAAACGGATGATGAAATATCTGTAAGAAGTCTAGACACACCACGATCTACCTTTAGAAGAAATATCCTTTGACTACCGTTACTTTGCCTGAAGAACTTTGACAGGGCAGATGTAATATACTCGCCTATAACTATAGTAGTTTTGCAATTGTGGTATAAAAGTTTTTTTTTACCTGAACGATAACTAACTCGTGCGTTATGTTGGTGAATAGATTTTTGAAATTTTGTCCATAGAATCTCCTTGTTAGAAGAGGTAACTAGTTCCATGGCTAACTTATTTGTGCTGACTTCTGCTGCCAATCAAAAAATTAATAGCTTTACTAGAAAAATCGATTCAATTGTTATTGATTACTGAATTTCGCCTGCATCTCTCAAAAGAATATATTTTCTCCGTTTATGCAACATTTTTCATGGATGCTCGGATTTTATTGGTCGTAGTGTGATGTTGGCCTAAAGCCTTCCTCAATAAATGGGCCATCCAACACTAAAAAAATCTTGCAATTTGCACTCGTAGATCCTGAGATTAACGCGTTGAACCAAACAAACAAATTCACTCGCTTTATATTATGAGTATAAATAAAAATATATATTCTACCACATTCACACAATACATATATACTTTTTTTTAAGACATACATGTTATACATAGAAACACCCAGACCAAATCAAACTCAAAACTATAGGTTAAAATGTTGATGCACACAAATGTTTGACTTGAGCGGGAATCGAACCCGCGACTTTTGGAATAGCAGTCCGTTACACAAACCACTACGCCATCCGGCCATCATAAATTATGGAAATAGGGCTAGATTATGGAAATTGATTTTTGATTTCTTTTATTGTAGCTTGTCATCTCTTTACTAGTTTAGGCACAAAATAAATTTTTGAACCCACTTTTCCTATTTTCCTCGCATTTCCCATATTTTTTCCTAAATTTGCCAAATCAGTCCAACCATTCCCGAGTTTTAGTAAGACTAACGAACAGCAATTCATTGTTATACATAATACTAGTTGACCCAAGCAACTTCTAAAAATGAATACACAGAAAAATAAAATTGCTGTTTTTACCAATTTCCTCGATTTTTTACATATTTTTGCCCCGTTTAAACTTTCCTTGGACTACCACAAATGTTTTTCAAGACTAAAATTATCCAAATTTGTCCAGCCAATCCCGAGTAAGGCTAACGAAACAACTAATTTGATATATAAGACTAGCTAAAATAAACAGAAAGACTAAAATATCATAAAAACCGGACAAGCCGTTTTGATGGTTACCCGGAACTAACAGACAGACAGAGAGACAAAAAATATATAAACTGGTTTTTGGGGATAGGTATCGTAAGGTTCCAACTTACGAAACATAGACGATTAACATCACTACTGCATAATACTGGTTTTATTTTCACCCTGATGGGTCAGCCAGGAGATCTGTATATTATAATCACGGGGATAACAGAAATGAATTTCGGTAGAGATTAGAGTATTCAATATAACTTGAAGACATTGTGGGAATACCATACTTTGGCCCACGTGGGCCGGCTCGACGGGAATGATGCCAAAACCTCACAGAAAATAGGTGTTACGAAATCCCTTCGTTGAATTTGAGTGAGTAAGGTTTTCGGATAACTACTCCCTTCTCTTAGCTTTAAAGGGGGGGGGGAGTCAGAAAATTTATTCAATTCCATGATATTAACGTAGTTTTTGACTCACTTAAGCGTATTGCTCTTTTTAGCTCGTCGACGACGCCCTGAACCTAGCAAGAGCAGGAAAACTACATTACGACATTGCATTCAGAGTTGTTCTCACAATGGAGCATGAAACAGAATACGCTGTCTGGAAAGCTTTCGTCAGAAATATGGAGTTTTTGAGAAAACGTCTTCTACCCTATGTTGCTGTAAATGAATTATATCCTGACATTTATCTAGTAAGAAATCTATTTAAACTTCTTTACTTTCATCACTTACGTAATATTAAATGTCATATTCGGTGTGTCGGTTATTTTAGAAATTAAGCTCATCAGCATTGTCTACCTGAATAGAACCTATCTAGATAAGTAGTACTACGTAAAAGTAAAAATTGTCCGTGTGGTGACGGATTAAGAATACAAATTGTCACCACCCCAATTCATCCCGTGGGTGTCGTAAGAGCCGACTAAGGGAGCAAACTAAGCAGGACAACAGCACTGCAAAGAGAAGGAAAACTTGAAACAAACCCTATACCAACCCGTCTAGCCAGCGTGGTATAGTAGGCCAAAACCTCCTTCTAAGGAGAGGCCTATGTCCAGCAGTGGACTAGTATAGGCTGTTGATGACGTAAAAATAATTCTTTACTATCGAAACTTTTACTAAGTTCTGATAAAGGTCCATTGCAATGGAAAGCAGATTAATAAGGCTATATTTATTTTGTTAGAGCTTTCAAAAGTCTAACGACAGTCTTTCTACAGAACTTCGATATCGCCTAGTACCTAGGTTGGGGAGGTCTGATGTCAGTCGCTCCGCGTAAAAAATTGAAGTTCAGCTGTATCGTAGTGGACTCAAGGTTAACCCCAACCTAGTTTGGGAAAAAGGTTCTTGGGGATATTTATATCTTCATTGCATACAGTTAACACATAACAGAAGATGAGTAACCTTGCAGGCAACCTTAAGAAGGATATTAGATATTTAAATGCTCTTTAAAAGCATATTAACTTCTAAAATTTTAGCGAATGGTGCGCAGAACTATTCATGCGGTTGAAGAAGAATTAGGATTTGAACCAGAGTTAAATTTGCTCGAGCCAGCTATGCATACACTAACTAGAGGTTTAGTGATGGAACATGCTTGTAAGGCCAATTATGACCCATGTATTGCTGCAGCAGTAGAGTTGTTTTGGGATCAAAACAATGGTGAAATTGTGTAAGTATTTTCTTAATGTTCTTGTACTTAATATTTTTACTATTAGTATGTCTAAGCAAGCCTTAAAAATTATTTCTTAGTTAATAAATTAATAAGATATAAGTATCAGTCCATATAAATCAGAATATAAAAGTAACTATTTATATTACTCTCCAATACGAAATAATTTCGAAAAAATCTTAAATTTAAAAAAAAACTAATGATGAAGAACATAAGATCATTAGAATAAATGAGTAAAAATACGTTACAATGATGATAATTGTGAAGTATTTGATAATGATGCAGTGTTTTCTTACAAAATTTACTTTTAATTAGAGTAAAGTCCGATAGATATACTTTGAATAAAACGAAGAATTGACTGTAATTATTTGAATTGCAGTAATCCTAATATTCCACATGAGATAAGACCAGCTGTGTACTGCACCATGGTTAGAGAAGGCGAAGAGGATATTATTGAAGCTTTGGAGGAAAGACTTAACCTTGAAAACACACTTTACGAGAGACTAGTTATTTTAGAATCGTGGGCTTGCTCACAAGATGGAGATTTTATCATGTCGTAAGTATGAAATATTATTATTCATTCTGCTAAAGAATCTATGAAAGTTTTAATGTTATATTTTCTTAACAATTAACCAACCTAAAAAAAATGTTTAAAAAAATCGATTATATTGTTTGATTTTAATTTAATAAATTAAAAGATTTCTATGTTATCCAAAGTTACGTGTAACCTTATGTTTTAATTTACAGGCTTTTAGAAGAAACCATATCGGGAAATACTTATAGTGTTGAAGAACGTAGTAAAATCTTCGCTGCTGTAGCGGAGAGCAGTTACGACAATGCTATGATTGCTCTTAATTTTATGTCTGCGAATGCCGAGCAGATAATTGAGATGTATGTATTAATATTTGTTGTTTTTTTTGTTTGCTATGTCATTTGTTTCATGTGCATTACTTTTACTATTCTTTAGTAAAAATAAATTTACAGTTAAATGCCATACTGATGACTAAATTCCATAACGGGAAAAGTCTAAAAGTCTGTAGTCAGAAAATGTGACCGTATTTGAGATGTTCACGTGAGGTTAATATTTATTATTACATTGGCTCAATTCGGGAATGAAACCTTTTTTTTTGTTTTGTTTTTTTTTTCCATCTAGACAACTAGAGTATAGGGTACAGTATCAGGGTATCACAAGAAAATCCTATATTCTTAACCACACGTTAAGGATTTTCTTGTGATACCCGTATACACTCAGAAAATCACAAATTCTTTCATTGTCAAAAACGTAAAGATTATTATTAAAAATAAGTATTTCATTTTAAATGTACTTCTTATTTTAATTGACTGCACGGATGGCGTAGTGGTTTAAGCAGTCGCCACGCCGCTTACTACTACGCTGAGTGTTGTGGGTCCGATCCCCACATAGGACGACACTTTGTGCGATCCACAAATTGGTGTTCTAAGTCTGGGTGTTCTTTGTGTCCGTTTCATGTATGTTTGTAAAGTCCCCCGCGACACAGGATATATTCCTATTGCTGGAGTTGTATTTTAAAAAAACCAAAACCAAAAAAAATAATGATTTTTTTCTTTGTAGGTATGGTGGACTTGAAAGGTTTGAAGCGCTCATATCAGTTTTAGCTGATAACATGGCCGATAATGATGCAGCCTCACAAGTAAGTACTGTGTCCTATTTCAGAAAATTTAACATAGTACAGAAAGTAGTAATTAGTTGAAACCTCTGAAAAAAAAATGAAATTATTTTATAGAAATAAAAAAGAACAGCTTAAGACAGGAATAAAAATATATTGTAGTACAAAAATATAATATTCACCTTTTTAACCGACTTCAAAAAAAGGAGGAGGTTCTCAATTCGACTGTATTTTTTTTAAAGGAAAAAGACGATTGGTTATTTAATAAACCCTTTGAATTGATTGATTTACATCAAACTACATCACATGTTACATTTATTATCACATAGCGTGGCGATGAATGCCGTAGAGACGCGTTTCTATTTTTAATCTAATTTTTTTCTAACAAACCATATGTCTCGCTGGTTTTATACTAATAGAATGTCAAAGCTTACAATTAGAAATGTTATGCCTTGTTTTCAACGTCATATGCATATATGTACATATATAAGTGTTAAGGTTTAAGACATGTTTTACTGTATGATATTATATTAGAAATGATGATTATAAGGTATACCATTTCATGACAATAATCTATATTAAAAAGCATTTATTCATCAGCAACATTTTAATTACAGTTCCAAATTTGGAGAAACGCCCAGGACAACAATCTGGGTAACTCAGCAAATGTAGCACAACGAGCTATCCTTACAATTTTCCAAAACTTAAATTGGAACGAGGCCAACATTGAGGAAGTCTACGAATGGATAGATGAGAATGATGCCTCAACGATTGTATTATCTTTTGCAGCATTTTGCATCTCAGTAATGGTCACATTATTGAATCATTAATAGTTTATTTTTACTAATACTTTTTACCTTAATTACCTCTTATGCACTTTATGTAACGTGACGTTTTGTAGTTGTAGTTTTGTTTAAAATTTTTGAGATATTTAAGTATGTAGATTTAAGTTGTTTAATAAATATACGAGTATATGATTAAGAAAAATAGAAATACGTACTCTACAATACAAGCTTTGATATAAAAGTATAATCATATTTAATTAATTATGTTTAACTATAAGATAGATGAAGAATTAAGATACAATAAGATAGAACGAATGATTGTGGAAGAGAACTCAGTATTATCGTTAATGATAATATTCGTAGTTCGATAGACTCTTATCCGAATTCAGCAGAAAAATATATTGTACAGATTTTGAGATGTATTGTACAATGAGAAAACTAAATGGGAACGCAGGGCTGAGTTTATAATGTCCATGCTATTTCTGTTTCGGGAATTAATGCATCAGAGATGTTATGGATTGTGTTCAGCCATTCGGATAATTGTAAAGATGAATGCTTACATCTTACTACACATAATGTAATAAGAATGTTTGGCGAAATGTATATATTTGTATTTAAGTCTTTTGGGTTTTATTTTTGTCATATTATACGTAGAATACATACAATTGCACAAAGTGTTTTATATAGTGTATAAATTTGTTTAAAAGTGTAAGTAGTGGTAGAATTTAGAATAATTGTTATCAAAATTGAAAATGCACAAAGTGGTTAGTATATAGGAATAAATAAATTTATTCAAATTAAAATGTAGTTAGTAGTAGTATCTTAAAGGAAATTGGTAACAGTGTTTAGTATTGTTGTAATAATAGTTATAATTAGTATGTTTAAATATATTAAGTTAGCAATAAGATTATTTTTTTAATGCGTTTTCACTCATAGTTTATTATTTAATATTTTTATTTTAAGAATTTATATTTTAAAGCTGAATCTGGGGCAAACACGTCCTCTTGCTCCGAATTCGGTCTAATAATAATAATAATAATATTACGAATCAATTTAGTATAGTAGAGGTAAAATAATTTCGTAAGTTGTAACAATATTTTAATCGCATTATTTTTATTTAATTTTTTATATTAGAAAAATCTTATAATTTAGTGTAATGTGTACATATTACGTAAGTATGATGAAGAAAATAAACTAGTTAAGGTAAACTTTTATTTTATTTAATCTAACCTTGATATTGACGGTAAAAGCAAATGAAAGGAACTTTAATTTGTTTAAAAAAACATAAAATTGAAAAGCCTCCAAAAACAAACATCTTGGATTTTATATTTGTCATAGTGTATTGTATTCAACTAGTCAAGCCCTTTCATTTGATACCCATATGGAGGGAGTTGTGAAAAAGTATGTACTCCGCCATTTTGTGGCGGCAGCCATCTTGGACCGATTTTCATCAAACATAGCTAAGAGCACTCCCGACTAATTCACTTTTCAAACAAATAAAACAAAATCAAAATCGGTTCATAACGGTTCATAACACCCCGTCGTTTTTGCGTCCTTATGTTATCAAAATCTTAACGAATTCTTGAAATAACACATTTACAATTTTTAAAAAAACTCACTTTAAATAGTCATAAAAGCCATATAGTTACATTTGGCAGTTGTCCCAAGTTTTTGATATCTAAACATTTGCGGTGGTTTAAGTGGTCGCCACGCCGCTTACTACTACGCTGAGTGTTATGGGTCCGATCCCCACATGAGACAACATTTTGTATGATCCACAAATTGTTGTTTTGAGTCTAGGTGTTCTGTGTGTCCTTTTCATGTATGTAGGTAGAGTCCCCCTTTTTTTTTGTAGAGTCCACCTCGATCCAGGATATATTCCTAATGCGGGGGTTGTCTTTAAATATATATACAAATATATAAAATTACTCGCCCTGATTGACTGACTGACTGACGTGACTGTTAACGCAGAGCCTAAGCCGCTGGTTCTGTAATCTTGAAATTTTGGCAGCTGATGCTTTTTTAAAAGTATATTTGAAAATGTCAACCCTAAGGGGGTAAAATAAGTAATAAACGTTTCTACGGAAGTTCGTCATTTTCAAATTTAGAAACACAAAATAAGAAATAATCACATCTTGGCTAGTTTTAAATAAATTCAATTTTAAACGAGTTTTATAACATCACATCATCACATCACATCAAAGTCCTTTCATAAGTCACCTTTAATAAGTCCACTGCTGGACATAGGCCTCTCCTTAGAAAGGAGGTTTTGGCCTACTATACCACGCTGGCCAGACGGGTTGGTATAGGGTTTGTGTCAAGTTTTCCTTCTCTCTGCAGTGCTGGTATCCTGCGTATTGCTTTTTTTTAAGTTTTATAACAATAAATAAGAATTCTGTTAAATTACAGAGTTAGATTCAATGGTATAAATAGATTAGTAATCCACATGATAATGGTGACTCGTGTATAAGATCGTGAGAATAGAGATGATCTCAATGAGACTGTACCTTATCTTCGAGAGCATTTCAAAACCACTCATCATTTTTTTACAGATATGGTATCAAATTTATTGCCATCAACATCTATTGTGTCAGGCATCACTCGTGATCGTGATAGATTGAATCTAATTTCGTGGTTTTAAGTATCAGAAAATGTTATTGTATGAATTTGTTTGAATAAATATGACTACCTTTTGCTCGTGGTTTCGCACTCGTCATTATTTCTTATTCGTGTTTCTTACTTTTTTACTTTCTTACTCTTAAAAGGACGATCTTCCATGCCACCGTTTATCCATTACTTTACCCCTTATTGGAAATCTCCAAAAATCCTTCCTTATTAGGTGCATAAAATGCACCAGCATCCAAAATTTCAAGTTTATATCCCCAGCGGTTGATGAACCAATCAGTCAGTTAAAGTAATATTATACGTATGTACGACTATACGTAGATGTACCCATTAATTAGACACGAAAAGTGAGTGATAGAAAGGTTTTAACGACGTTTAACCCAACATAAAAAGAACACAACAAATCTAAAAACATTCAGTCAAAGGTCAATTTAAAGGATCCTAAAATAACGTAAATAATCAATTTGGTCTGAAACATAATTTTAAGTTTTTTATGTGTGGAACTCTTCACATTATGCACTCACCGGGAGGTGAAGAACCGTCTGATGCCACACAGAGTTACATAATCAGGAACATTGCCGTGGCCTCTGTTGCCCACAAAATAAATCCTTTTAAAACTCAACATTATTGGCCGCGTGCAGAGTAAGGTGATCCAACTGTCATTTGCGGACTCACCGTCTTGGACCTGTTCTTACTAAGGTGAAACATAGAGCGGGGCAAGCTTCCGGCTGTCTCTAATTAGGTGACCTGGTGAGGTGGAGGGTTCTATTCCAGGATTCAGGAGGTCCGGGGTATAGCTTTTAATGGAAATTTTCTAGTCTAGTAGATATAAAAAACGAAATATTAATTAAAACTTTCCGAGTATATTTTTGCCTGATTAGACTACGGTCACCTATCAGAAATCATTGCGTCACGCCATTACAAATTCCAATATCGTTGCTGACAGTTGCATCTAACAGAGCAGTTATTTTGGAATTTTACAATTTTATCAATTGTGATATCGCTATAGCATCTTAATACTCGTAGAAATGAATTCTTAAGTCAGTGGCTAAACTAAATGTAATATTTTTTTACATGTTTAAGGGCCTTTTCTATTTATTTACTGTTTTGCGCATATTTGATGCGTTCTTATTTCGGTACTCTTATTTTTGGGAACGATACAAGTCTTGTGGATTTTTTTTATGGTATAAGGGGGCAAACGAGCAGACGGGTCACCTGATGGTAAGCAACTATCGCCGCCAATAGACACCTGCAACTCAAAAGTCACAGTCGCGTTGCCGCCCTTGGAGTCAGCGGGAGGGGGGATTTGGGCTCCGGTAACCTCACTCACTCAGTGAAAGGCAACGAAAGAATGATGCCGAAAGATGTCATGGCATTTTTTTCGTCATTGCAATGTTTTTTTTTTTTTTCGACTGTGGTACAATGTCAAAGGTGCCAGCAATATGGACACAGCAAAAATAACTGCATGAGGCCGTACAGATGCGTGAAATGTGCCGGAGCACACAAAACCACCATGTGCCCGATTGATGAAAACACCCCAGCGGTTTGTGCGCTGTGCTCAGGAAGTCATCCTGCTAGCTACAAAGGATGTCAGGTGTATAAGGAAATTGTAGCAAGAAAGCATACTGGAAACGAACGACAGCCACATCCGAGAACAAGAGCAACTCAGAAAGTATTGAAAAACCACACTACAACTGACGAGTCCCAAACTGTCACAGACACGACAATCATCAAGCCTGTAAGTAACCCCAGGGCCACCCAACCAACAAGTCGGCAGTCCAGCGTAATAGAAAGCTTGAAACTTTACAGTGAAGCTGTCAAAGGATCTAATGAAGCTGTAGTAGACCTTACAGAGACACAGAAAGCATATCCGAGAAATAACATTAACCACACGAAACCACAGAGAACACAGAAAGACAAAGTTTATCATACAGAGTCACAGAGAATAAATACAAAAACTTACGCTGACCTTGAGTCACAGAGAACACATTTGACAAAAATAGAAATCGAACAGGACAATAAATATAGCTTAGAAGCACTTTTACGAAGACAGAGTGAAAGGATCGACCAACTCATATCACACTTTAGCACAATGATGAATCTCATCATGACACTCATCAGTAGGCTTCCGCAATGACGTCATTACGTATTGCTACCTGGAATATCAATGGCCTAACGCCAAATAAACAAGAACTAGAGGTACTGTTGAAAGATAATAAAATCGATATTGCTCTGATATCAGAGACCCATCTTAATTATCGTAAGAGTTTCAAGATGGATAACTACTGCGTATATTGTACCAATCATCCTGATACTACATCACACGGAGGGTCTGCAGTTATTGTAAAAAGTAACATTAAACACCAACTTCACAGTCAGTTCCAAGAAGATTGGATGCAGGCTACTACCATCACTATAAACGAACGCATGGGCCCTATTAACGTAAGCGCTATCTACTGCCCACCAAAGCATAACCCAAAACAACACATGTTTGACTGCTACTTCCAGATCTTGGGAAACCGATTCATAAGCGGGGTAGACTGGAACTGTAAACACACCCACTGGGGATCAAGATTGACCACTACTAAAGGACGAGAGTTGAAAAAATGTATTGATAAACACAAACTTATAACAATAGCAACAGGCGAACCAACTTACTGGCCAACTGACGCTAATAAGATACCTGATCTAGTAGATTTCTTCATTGTAAAGGGACTGTCTGATATATATTTTGATGTGGAATCATCGCTCGATAGCGTCTCTGACCACACCCCTATAATAGCAACATTTAGCGTGTCGGCAATACACAGAGCACAGAGGCCAGCATTGTACAATCACAAAACAGACTGGGATGCTTTCACTGAATATCTGAAAGATGAAGTCAACTTAAAGGTCAAACTTAAAACAGAACAAGATATAGATGATGCAACGTTCTATATCACAAACCTTATACAAGTCGCTGCGTGGCGTGCTACCCCGACATTAGGCTATTCCACCCATAAAAATAATATACCGCTGGAAATACGCAACAAACTGAAAGAAAAACGGAGACAACGAAGGCAGTTACACACGAGCAGGTCTGATTTAGACAGGGCAGAATACAATAGAATCACTAGAGAACTAAAAGAACTAATCAAAGAAAATCGGAATACATCTTTTCAAGAAAAACTTTCTACGCTTTCAGCTCACAAGAAGGACAACTACTTACTATGGAAAATAACTAGAGGCTTTAAAAGACCATTTAGCCATATTCCACCACTAAGGATCTCTTCCGACGATCCGTGGGCTAGAAGTGGAAGTGAAAAAGCTGAGCTTTTCGCTAAACACCTAAGCAGGGTTTTCACTCCAAACCAGTCATCAATGACGGAATTTGAAGAGGAAGTTGATCTAATGATCAATAGTGACCAGCAGTTATCACTACCGCTGAAGCTTGTCACTCCAAAGGAACTAGCACGAATAATTCGTTACTTGGAAAACAAAAAACCCCTGGCTTCGACCTAATAACGGGTGAAGTCCTTAAGCAACTGCCTAGAAAAGCAATAGTATTTTTAACAATGCTATTTAATGCCATTTTTAGAATTAATTACTATCCAAAGCTATGGAAAATATCCCAAATCTGTATGATTGCAAAACCAGGGAAACCACCAACAGAACCTAGCTCATACAGGCCCATAAGTCTTCTCCCTATCCTGTCAAAGGTATTCGAGAAGATTCTATTGCTAAGACTAAAACCAGTTCTGGACGAAAACAAGATTATACCTGATCACCAGTTTGGATTTCGGGAAAAACACTCTACTGTCGAGCAAGTACATCGTGTGGTTCACAAAATTAGACAATCGCTAGAGAAAAAGGAGTATTGCTGTGCAGTATTCATTGACATCCAACAGGCATTCGATAGAGTCTGGCACAAAGGACTGCTGTACAAGCTAAAAACCCTCCTACCAAACTCTTTCTACATGATCCTAAAATCTTACTTGGATCAAAGAAGATTCCAAGTAAAATACGAAGAAGACCTATCACAGCTGTATTACATCACTGCCTCAGTTCCACAAGGATCGGTGCTTGGCCCAGTCCTTTACTCAATATACACGGCTGACTTGCCTGAGACAGAAAAAGTTGTAACAGCAACTTACGCAGACGACACCGCATGCCTTGCAAGCGATACAAACCCGAACAACGCATCCCTGCTGCTACAGGAACAGCTCAATAAAGTTGATTTATGGCTTAAGAAGTGGAGAATCAAACCTAGCGTAACCAAATCGACACAAATAACATTCACACTCCGAAAAGGCGACTGTCCACCTGTTCTTATGGAAGACAAGCCATTACCAAACAGTAACAGCGTGAAATATCTCGGTCTACACCTGGATAGAAGACTTACCTGGGCTAATCACATAAAAGCCAAGAAAACAGAAGCCACCTTACAATTCAAAGGTCTGTCTTGGTTACTGGGACGTCAATCCCGGCTGTCAATCGGAAACAAACTACTCGTATACAAGACTATAATAAAGCCAATCTGGACCTACGGGATGGAGCTCTGGGGTTGTGCTAGCAATTCCAATATCGAGATTCTCCAGAGATTTCAAAACACTGCTCTAAGAACAATTTCAAGTGCACACTGGTTCGTGAGAAACACGGAAATACATGAATACCTGGAGATGCCAACCGTAAGGGAGGAAGCTTGCAAAATAAGCAGGAGATACAAGGAGAGGCTCAATAAGCACACAAATGAACTGGCTAAGAACCTATTAAACCGACATGAAGATGTGACTCGCCTGAAAAGATGTCAAATACTAAACATAGACCAGAGAAACTAACTACTTAGTATCTGTCAACTCATACGGTGCTGTTTAATGGAATCGCACCCGACCCAAATTAATCCCAGAAAACATCTGATTATGGCTGAAAGCCGATTGCAGATATATATAAAAAAAAAAAAAAAAAAAAAAAATTACAATGTTTTTAGTATAAATGGAGATGACTCAGTCACTTTTGTTAGCCACAGTTGCCGCTGCACCTACAACAAATGTAAGTGACTCATTAAAGTTTTAATCTATTTTTCGCTTCAGTGTTGTTCTTGTCAATGCAACCGCAAGGTGCAATAGCGAAGCATGGCAGGATACAGCTAGTTCAATATGATTGTGGTTTAAAAGAGTTAAAGTAGTAAAGAGTTCGGACTTAACAGCAACAGCCAGTCAGAGTTACAGATGTGGCAATGACCTACTTATGCTATTGGTTACACTCCCCAATTCTTCTTTCTTCCCCAATTCTTCTCAATCTTTACAAGCAATATGCTACCTGTTATTGTCTCTCCTTATTACCTATATTTCCTTTTAATTTACTCCCAATTTATCCATTTGATTTCTACAGTTGGCGGCAACAGGCTTCTTGTCAACCGGTCTATCATTTAATACGCCTCTGCCTACTCCTTCAAGAATATAAGAATATTAAAAAAAAAAAAAAAAAAAAATTAATTCCTGACACATCTCACACACAGCCGTCTGATTCCAAACTAAGCAGAAAATATACTATGGCTGCTGATAAGCATACTTATTTATTCCTACATATATACACATATTATTAAATAAAAACAAATTAAACGTTAAAAACATTTATTAGTAAGATCATATTATTTAGTTTTCCAAATATTATGTATGACGAAGGCACATTTATATAAATTAAAACTTATCGTTAGGTGTAATATGTACATACTGTAAATCAGTGCATAATAAAATAAATTAAACAATAACAAATACATCGTTTCTTTAACATTATACTAAATATTTATGACTAGAATTAGATATACTTAATGATGATCATAAAAATAATAACATAATTTCAAGCAAAGATGGTACAGGAATGTGACTTACATTAAGGCGCAAAAATATTACGTGATGAGTCAAAGATTGCAAGAGGTTTGTGTCTTATATGTGCAGTTTTAATGCATTATAATGGGGGTTCAATCTCCTCTATGAAAATAGAATGTTCTAACTAAGACCTTGGAAGCAGGGAGCGGAGAAAATCCTTTTTGAGATCTATAGACGCAGAGACGCTATGGCATTACTTGACCTGACATTATAACTCACTGTTGTGTTTTTGAAGAAAATAAACAAAAATTGAAATTGCGTAAAATTGTATGTGATATTCATTAAACCTCCTTTCTAAAGAGAGGCCTATGCAGTGGACTAGTATAGGCTGTTGATGTGATGATGTGTTTTATTTTTTGTTAATTATTTAGGTCTTTAGAATATGAATCAGTGACAAACAAACGAGCTAGCCTTACAGTACTTGAATATATTATGTTGTGTAATATTTGATAAATCACATACCACCTATAACCAACCCGTCTGGCCAGCGTGGTATAGTAGGCCAAATCCTCCTTTCTAAGGAGAGGCTTATGTCCAGCAGTGGACTATTAAAAGCTGTTGATGATGATACCACCTTTCCTCTGTCATCAAATACCGTGTGCTCTTCTGCTTCCTGTTAGAGACAACGCAGACCGAGAGAAGCGTAGCGGAGAGGATTTTTTAATTCAATCGAAAATAAACTTTAAAACTGTTGCAATTAAGTGCATACATGTTTCAACATGACTAAAAATGCTCGCGTTGCCTTGTGTATGCACTTTGTAGCAATAGTTTTATAGTTCATTTTTGAGTGTCCTACAAAAATCTTCTCCGCTTCGCTCCTCTCAGTCTGCGCTAGCTAGCTAGATGTTATTCATCAGTAATCTGTTTCTATTAAATATAGTAAAATTTATAAATTAATTTTCAAGCAGTTTTAAATTTAGGTACATAAATAACATTATTATTATTATTTGTATTCATTTCAGGAGTTCTGACAAATATTTGTTTTTGCACAATTGGAATTAGCATAAATCTTGCTCCAATTGCTTAATTAAATAAACTGCCACTTCAGAGTTAAACACCTTAGAATTTAAAATATAGTATTTAGAAAGTTACATTATGTATTAAAAGCACTCGCAAGTATTGAACCAAGAACAATAATAATCGAGGCAGATAAAGATGGTGTTCCGTCCTTATGGATCATTTCAGGTTTCATTGTGATTGTCTGTAAAAAATAAATAAAAACATATTTTAAGTATAAAAAACCTGCTATTTTGAATAACATGTTACGAATTGTATGTCTTTCAATAAATATAATCTAAGTTTTCCTTGCCAAGCGGCTATGATGTTTTAAGTAGACATTATTGAAAAGTGATCAAACGCATTTCACACATAAGTAAGCGTAAAACCAATATTTTCAATAAAATAAAATAATTATGGCAGCACTGGCTCACGCACACACGTTCATAAAAGCGGCGTCACTTCATTCTTAGCGAAATTCCATCTTAACTTTTTGGACTTTACTCCTAAAGAATCGATTTCCATATAAAGCGCTCGGTATAAAAAATATGACGAGTAAAATTTAGTGATCGAATTACCTCGTTACGTGTTATAGTTTAACTATTTACTTTTACGTGGTTGTAAAAATATTTTTTGTGTTTGTTTTGTTCTATTTTTGCAATTCGTTTAAGTTAAGTGAGTAGTCGACTCAAAAATTAAAATGGTTTTAAAACTTTAATACATGACTTCTAATTATTTTAATAACATTTGTTTGTATGTAGCCGACGTATACAGTGTATGCGTTCTTAAGGAGTAAACTTCAGTCGTGTGTCGGAGCTGATACACACACTTTTTTTATTTGATCTGAGACTAACAGTGTTGCCCGGTGTCCGGTTCTAAGCATGTTGAGTTTGGGGGGCTCCGATTACAATATTACCCTAAATCACAGCACTATAGTATTAAGGTAGCAGAAAAAAGATATTTTGTCACCTGTTCAGTCGTAGACATCCTGATTGGCATGGGGCTTGGTGCTCCGATTGGGATTCTGTATAAAAATCGATTTCTCTCCCGCCTGGAAATAAATGGAAGAATTTTCTTATTAAAAACAATTTCATATTCATCATCATCCTATTGCCACAGCTAAGCGTAGGCCCAAGGAGCGTCAACCATTCTGATGTTGGGCAACTGTTAAATATGCACTGACATATATATATTCATAGTAATTATTTGACTTACATTTTGTGATCAGCAATATGTTTGTCCTCTTGTTCAATTGCATTTAACCTCCTAGAGTAAGTGTTACTCAATGTTTGATTCGCTAAAATGTAAAAATACGACATTCTGCAGTCGGGGAAAAAGCTGAAAATGAATATTATTATATTATTGGTATTAATATTTTTAAGAAAATTTCGTATGTTTTGGGTTACATATTTTGGGTCTAGGTAGTATTTTTATGGCATATGGCAATATTTTACTTCTACTCGATCGTCACGGCGACCGCGTTCAGCGCTACGATTGCCCCGCTCGGAAATCTCCACCAATCGCAACTCTAAACGAGCTCGCCGTCGAGAGCGAGTCAATGTGAAATAAACTTGCACTTGGCACTCTGATGGTACAACAACAAGAGTCACAAGTGTGTTGCCGCTCTTGACCCTTCCCCCCATCCTCCCATACCTGAGAGGAAGGGGAGTTTGATCTACAGCACTCACTTAATGAAAAGCAACAAAGGAATTGCTTAATGAAGAAATGTCTGTGAGGTCGTGATATCACTCCGTTCTAGGGAACCAGTCCCTTTGTTCTGAAGTTTTGAAGAATTGTTCTCCCACAGTAATAAAATATGTTCCAGATTATTAAAAGGGTTAAAGGATGCTTTAATATTTTTGTTATATTTTACACCTATATACAAGTTAAGTCGAGATGAGTCGGGGTAGTACAACTTTATCTCGATTCGCCATTTTGTTTTTTCTTTCGAAAAGCCATCTAAGGACACTTGGGTTTTTTAGATGGATAAAAAAATACCTTAAGTCCCGAAATCCATCCAGCCATTTGGAAGATACGAGGTAGCAAAGAAATTTAAAAACAAACATACAATATACAATATGCCCGAAAAACATAACCCTTCCTCAGCAGTCGGGTACTGACAATATTGTCTCTTTGTCAAAACAGAGGTATGCATGATGATTTTGAGTTAGTTTCCAAAATAAGCCATTTCATGAACAAGGGTAATTTTGACCCAATGTGGATCTTAATGTAACAATTTTTCACCTGAACAGCGCCGGGTTAATATAAGTAGTTATAATTCAAATGACCATTTTTTTAGTAACATAATATGTTGTTAAGAAATACTTACTTGTGTTTACCCCTCCTCTCCTCTACATACATTCTATTAATATGTGCACGACACGGCTCGTAGTTCAACAAACAAGCCAGTTCTATAATATTACTTCGGAACAATCTTGTTTGAAACTGTTGATCCTTGCTTTTTGCTAGTTGTCCAAAGATCTTTGATAGTTTTTTCGTCAAAAACTCCTAAAACACAGACACATTAAAGAATACAGAAGCAAAAACCAAAAGGGCAGTCTTAAAAAGTAAATTTTGTACCTCCCACTCTCGATATAAATATTTGTTCATATTGCAAGCAGCATCTTCTACGATGAATTTTTCGAAGCCATCTAAAACCGATTCCCATACAACCGGACTTCCTTCATTGTCCAAATAATCCAGAATTTCCATTGCAAGTTGAACATCTATGTCTCCTGCTACGTAAAGAACTAGGACATCATTTACTATCTGCAATTGAAAGAAGTTCAACATTTTAATTTAATTTTGTCCTCTCGTCAATACTTAATAGAAGGTCAATTTGCTTCGTACACGCAAATATGAACATTCTGGAAGTAATTAAGGAGATACTTCATTTTCCTCATTATAACCGTTCAAAAGTAATTTTTCAAATCTAAACTTTTAGTAAATTTACTTTCTTTTTATACGAAAACAATCGCATTGGAAATATGAGTATTTTTATGACACTAAAAGATAAAGAAACAGTACATGGATTTGTAGATAGGTATCGTAATAGGAAACTAATTATGGTTAATCGGTTTATAACGTAGTGGATCTGGTTGCTTTTTTGAAGCCGATAAGTTTGTAAATCAATACTTTTATAATCACATATTTTTTTATAAACATTTATTTTTAAGATTTAAAGCGTAAATAAAATAACGCAATGCAAGCTGTTTTTCAGTTGGTCTTCATCTGCTTATGCTGAATAAAAATGAACTTGTTAGATAATTGAATAAACATAAAATTTTACCTGAGCTCTATTCAGTTCATCAATAGATGACATATTCTCTTTCAATGTTTTAGCAATCAGTCTCCAGGTTAAAGTATCATAATTAACTCGATAATATCCTGGAAATAATATTAAAAAACATTATTACAATATATTTAGGAAATTGAACAAGAAAATTGAAGATAAACGCCTGCACGAAATTGAAACGCAGATGTTAAGATGGACGTGTGTTGTGACTAAGATGAAAAGGCGACTTATGTTTAAATTTTATTTATTTATAGAAGCGCTAATAGCCAAAATTTTTAGTAGCAAATTTAAAAATGATGTTTAAACGTTGTATTAACGTACACTTGTCTACTATTTATAATTAATGGTATAGTATGGAACTGCACTATGACAATTCAGGTTAAAAAAATGAATTTCAATAAATTATTCTTCTTCAAAATTCGACCACCATGTATCAAAGATGAAATTAGTAAAGTGCTTTTTCTCCAATTTCAACTATTTTTAATTTATTTTATTTGATGATTATTTTTGTTGAAAAACTTTGATTACTACTAATTTAATTTCGATCAATCTCTGATTGATGACATTTTATATTGAAGCTGTATCGATTAATTTAAAAGTCAATCCGCCATACAGCGACACACTTAGCCATAACCAGAATCATAAAAAGGAGCGCTAATAATATCGCAATGAACTTGTTAAGTCCTTGGCTTAACATTGAAACTATTTCTGTCGCCCGATCGCAAGCAAACACTGATTTATTGCAATGCACTAGCGCGAATACGTTTTATTTGAGAAACGTTTAGAGTTAGAAAAAGGAATAAGAATGTAAATCTTTTAACAAATACATGTGTGAGGACGGATTTCCAAATATATGTCCTTATACAACGTACGATAGTAAATATGCAAGTCTATGTAAAATTGAGTGTAATTCTTAATTCCTCACGAGCCTCTTCTAGTAACATTAAATCTTTCATATAAGCAGGACTTTTGTACATTGCGTTTTTGCACGGTCGGCTTCATCTAAAATACTAGTTTTATCATTGATTCCACTCATATTATTTCTACGTGTATCTAGTATTTTATTTGTTGATACACACTTAACCAAGTATGTGAGAAGTTGTAAGGTGCATGCCTCAGTATTTATTAATGGACGACTTTTTTAAATGCTGGTCTTTTCTATGAAGACAATCATGATATTGTAGTTCTTCTTAATACAGACAAATTGATATTCGTATTGCTTCTTCATAAATCTAAATGTAGTGACGGATTAAGATTACGGAGTGACACCCCCCTATTTATAAGACTCGACTAAAAGAGCAAACTCTGCAGGATACAGCACATCACAGAGAAGGAACATGAAACAAACCCTATAACGACTCGTCTGGCCAGCGTGGTATAGTAGGCCAAAACCTCCTTTCTAAGGAGAGGCCTATGTCCAGCAGTGGACCATTAAAGGCTGATGATGATAATGAAATCTTACCTGAGCCTTTTCTGTTCAGTAAAATCCATCCGTCATTCAAGTTTTCCCCAAAAGTATAAGCTTGGGCATCGATGGTGAATCGTGGACGGTAGCAGTTGAAGCAGTTTTGATTGTTTTGAACGATGTATGAGATGGGGATCAGGAAATCGGTCTCCCTGCGATTTTCGGCGGTATAGCTAAACTGCCTCTGAAATATATGAACAACAATTTTTTTGATAGTAAAACAAATTTACGGATTTGTAATAAACCAGTGTATATGCATATTCTCTGCAGGATAACAGCACTGCAAAGAAAAGGAAAACTTGAAACAAACCCTATACTAACCCTCCTTTCTCAGGAGAGGCCTATGTCCAGCCGTGGACTGTTATAGGCTGTTGATGTTTATGTTGATATGGATTTTAATTTTTAATAAACAGGAACGACAAATTGAAATCGACGTAACTCCTAACAACAGTTTTGATTTTAAGAAATCTATTGTAAATATTAATATGCCGTGGATAAGTTTGTCTATATTTAAGGTACTTCTTCATAATATTTTAGGTGTCTTTTTGTATAGAATTCAAACTAATATCCACATATATTACATATGTATGTACGTGTATTACATGCTTAATATCCACTCCATGACAACTTTGTAGGTATTTGTTGTAATTGTGTGTGTTTCTAAGTGCAATAGACTATTGTATTTTTATATAAAACAATATTTTAATATGTTACTTTGTGTTCTGGAACTAAATAGCACAAGATTTATTAACAAATCTCAATCTCTTATTAAGTTTAAAAGTTTATTAAGTTTAAAATGGACTCATAAAGCATAAACTTATATATGTGAATAAGTTTATGTTTTTAAAAACGATAATTAAATTTTAAATCTGTTTTTTGATACGAAATCATTCAAAACCAAAATTCTTAACTTCAGAGGACTACAGGAAATAAGATATACAAAAATTAAATTTCCGTATCATCTACCTGCTTTAGTTGAATGGCATTAGGTGTCCTGTCCCTGAGTACTTGAACGTTGATGACCGGGTAACCTGGACGACGAATCCAAGTCCACAGAATTCGTGACGCAGTGGAACCGTTGAAGAACTGATGCAGACATTCTATGTTATCGCGGTCCAGAACTGTCGTGAATTCTTGTAATGATATATATTTGCCTCTCCTGAAATTAAAAATGTAGTTCTTATAAACACGTCCACATCATGCAACAGCAGGCACTGTAAACAATATCTGCTCCTAAGATCTAAAGATTTCTCGAAGACTTAACTCTTCTGACCAGTGAATTTTAAAGAATGCGCTACAAATCATCAGATATATTCAATTTGGCAATAACATCTTGCAATAATATATACCAGTAAAAACGAGTTGCACCAATACATAATTTTGTTGATGTTTTGTTTTTTATCATTCTTAACAATGATGATTCATTCTTATCATTCTTAATGATTCAACTTTTTTAACATGGGCTATTTTGTCGGCTATTGACTGGCTGCCAAAAATTAATTTAAGTGTACTATGCAAACTGGCTTCTAGCTAGTATTTGATAATTACATTGAAATTCAATTTTTTGTGGGTATTACTTTTTTGTTAATTTGAGACTTTTTGGCTGTAACAGAATGGGTTTCCTCTTAAGCCGGTTGCAATAAAGTGTTTTTTTTTAGACATACCCGTATCCACAGCTTATTAGTTGACTTTGTGCATGGCTTTTTATGGTGTGTCAATAAAATACAGTTTAATTTATGATTTGAAGATGTGTTCTTTATATTCAAGTTAAGTTTAAAAATTGTTGTATTGACTTATTGTAATTAAGTGACAATTTTTTTTAAATTCAATTGCAAAGCTCTTGTTAAAATAATTTTATTATTTATTTTACTTGATTTACTATTTCAAGCAGCCATGCTTATTTGAATATGGATTTCTCTTTAATATCCTTGGCTATCCTTTATTACTAATAGTGACATTAATTTCAATTACTGGCATCATAACAGATGTTGAAATTATCTCGATTTTTCATAAATTTTCAATACTCTGTCTTATAGAACTTTCACCATCATGAGTTTATTTACTATGAGTACAGCTTTTATAATACAGTTTATAATAGAAGTTTAAATTCAATAAAGAAAAATGTTCGACCCAACGATGGACCTACGTGCATAACTAAGGCCACCTTTCGGAAGTTAATTATTAGGCTTTCCCATAATACTAAGCATTGGCAGGGGACAAATATTCTTTATAAATATGAATGCTATTTACTAAAATACCTTTTTATAGTTCTAATTTTTTAAAACCTCGTAACACACTCACCTAGAATTAATAAAATCCACTAGTGACTGATGAAACTTGTCAGACTCGACCCAGTTCTCCAACATCCACAGTATGGCTCCTGTCTTCATCTGGACTAGTTCTTTATATCTTGATGGTATCTCTATAGCCAGCGAAGAGTTGAATGTTCCTAAAGCTGGAGTAGTTCTATGCCAGTCGAAAGCCATAGCTCTATGTTTCATTTGAAGACCATATTCGCCTAGTTGACGCCATTGTACCGGTGTGATGCCATGATTGTACTGTAATTGGAATATTTTTATGTCATATTCCTTTCATGTTGAGCAGTTGCTTAGTAAGGAACAAAAGACATTCCTTAATAATAATGATTCAATGCTGGAAGTAAATCCACACATCACATCAACAGCCTGTAATAGTCCACCGCCGGACATAGGTAAATTAAATCCGTTTATGTTAAATTTAATCACTTAACCACTTAACGTTGTTAAACACAGAAATAAAATTAGGAAGCGAATCGCTCTATCCTCATGTTTTAGAAAATTGCATTTCCAAGGGTGCTTCTGCTTATATTTCTGATCAGGTTTGATAGAACTCAATAGCAAATGAGATCAATAGTGTTCTACCCACTTACATGCAACGATATTTTTTATGGTATATTTAAATGAGTAATTTGATTACAGTTCTCTACAGAATCGAGTCTCTTGTGACTTTGTGTTTGGTTTCTTGAATAATTCCAATTCCTTCAAATGTAGTCTAAAATAGACTAAATTATCCTTAAATATTTAAATTGCAGTTTTCACCACGCTGACCTAGAAAAATTAACTTCCAGCGCTTGCAATGATTTTTATGTGGGTGTTTCTTCCGAGTCCAACAATGTAAGTGACAGAAGTGTTTTATATCGTTTCTCTGCCATCGGATGTACCCAATAATAGCTCAATGTACACTTATGCTAGTAATTCCTGTCGCGGGTGTTTTGTATGTCAGAATTTCAAAAGTTTAAAAAAAATCAGAGGCCATCAATATTTTAAATTTAAAGTATACAATAATTATTTATTTGGAAGTGTTTTATCTGATAGTGAAATAGATTATCAGTATCTCACTCTTAGGGGAGAACAAATCGGTTAGGAGGTTGGCTTTGAAGTTGCTGTTCAAAACACGACAAGTTTTCATACGCATCCGCTATTACAATTACCTTCAATCAAGAAAATAACACTTACCTGAGTTATAAAATAATATGCCAAATAAGTGGCCATTCCTTCTTTGAACCACTCTTCTTTCCACCTGGTTCTATCAGCTTCGCCAGGATTGCCGAGCCAGATTCTGCTTAGTTGTTGAGCCAATTCAAACGTCATTGTTTCAATTTGTTTAATACTGGTGAATTGGTCAATTTTGACTATCCGATGTGCTCTAAAATAAATCAGTGAAGTTTTAGTAACTGATTACAAAACTATTTAATACCCAGAGATTGAGAATTTCTATTCAGTTTACTAAAAACGTCACTAATTGACGATGTTGTAAAGGTATTTATGCCACGTATGTGTCAAAAAATATTCCTTTAATACCTTAGTTTGATCAGTTTTGAATTATTTCCCGATTATCTGGTTTTATGTTAATAATAATTATGATGCGATTTAAACGCCCAGATTTTGCCATCTATGACTTTAATCGAACGGTATCTAACTTTCTCACAAATATTACGATTTGTCATTCATTTTTCTTCTACTAAATCATTAATGAAAATACCAATCTTAATACTTGACAAGGGCAGGGTATAACAGAGTTTCAAGACCTACCTACCTAATCAAAAGGATCGGTATATTTAACACGTGCTGAAATAATAATATATTTAAAATTCACAACGTCTGTTATTTTTCAGAACAAACATTTCAACACAATATATTTTTTTTAACAACTGAATAATAACATGACCAAACAGACCACGTTTATCGTTTCGAACTATAATAACAGCTGATCATAGCCACCGGTATTATTCATTGCGTGGCCTTGTGCAAAAAATAAACAGTTCTCAAATAGCATCTAGGTCAAGTTTTCTTCGAAAGAGAAACACTTGCTGTGAAATTGGTGTTTTGCTCATATTCATTGATCATTAGAAGGTTGAAGTCTACACCCACATTTTTACCTCGATATTGAAATGGCATAGAAAAATCATGGGTTTTTTTATTGTTTTGGATATATTAAGCAAAACAATATTCTGTATTTTTCTCATTAATGAAATTTATATCTCCTTTATTCTATTTTAATACTTGACCCATATAACAGCTGCCGTACCATTGACAATTTTCTTTAACCAATATGTTGATTACATTTGAAAACAATGCTTTATAATGAATTTAAATGATGCCATCTTTTAAGTCTTGAAACGAATAAGATTCCAAAATTTTTTGGACAAAATATAGAACACGCAAAAGCGATCATGATTATCAAACAAATGATAGTAACCACATTTTTTTCGTTTAATTCTTTGTGGGCAAATACAAATTGCACAATGGCTGACTGAATGCCACAGGCATTTACTCACAGTCTACTTTAGGGGGTGTGCAGAAAAGTGAAAAATAAATTTTTGAAACTGCTAAATAAAGTAGTAATCCTGTAAAAGCCATAAGAAAACGTAGAGCAGATCTACTATCAAAACATTTTAAAGGATCTCTGATAAATTTGTCGATTCCAATCGAGATTAACACAATAAGTATATTAATGAATTGAGTCACTTACCCATTTGTTAGCAGATTCCAGCTACCGATCTCATAACCTGATATAATTGTAGGAACAGCAACTAAATTAATAGGTCCTTGCACTAGAGACCTGTTTGTTCTTGAATATTCATGAATCACATCTATGATTGTAATTCCATATTTGAATATGAACTTAAAATCATCTATTTCGTCAATAGGAGCCCATAAAATGAAGGTATCATTACATTTCTTGGCGTATGTTTGCATGCTCGCGAATCGCGAGTAGTGAAAGCCAACTTGGTGTAGACCAACCTGAGGTGAAGGTATATAGTCCACAATAATATAATCGTCCAAACTGCAAGAGAATAATAATAATATTCACGTCACACAGCTCACACACGGTAGTCTGATTACAATAATACTTGTTCTTGGTGGGAATCGAACCCATGACCTGCGACTTAGCAATCAGGGTCACTAAGCACTACACGAGAAGGCCCGTCACAGAGAAGATATCAATCTGTTATGTAATATTAGTAACTAGAGGGTTCTAATCGGTTATGTTAAAAATCACAATAGGGTAACAAATTAACAAATACCGACATCCATAGACTAGATTTCTTTGGCATATATGGACACGGCTCGACCGGAGTCATACCACGGCCTTACAGAAAACCAATGTCAAGTCATTCTTTTGTTGTTGTTCCCCGAGTGAGTAAGCTTCTGGAGGCTCAAACCCTCCTAATTAGGGAGAAGGAGAACTAAAAGGGTAGCAACGAACATGAGTCTTTTGAGTTACAGGTGTCTATGAGAGACCATAAATGTTGGGGAACGGGTGTCATGTCCCTCCAAAACAAAGAGCAAATCCTCCGTCCAGGCGAAGTGATCATGCCTGGCAGGTCGCGGACCTACGGTTGATGTTGGAAAGATGTATATATGCTAATGGGCTGAAGAATCCTTCATATCTCGATACAGGATTAGCATTTCTGATTAAGGAGTTACTCCTTACTTCGGTGTGTCTTAGTTAGATGACGCTCGCCTTAGATGGCACTGTAGTATGTTTCTGTTTCTTTGTATGTGGGAGTTGCCACAATCAATTACCCAAAAAAAACATGATTGCACAAAATGTACTTAATTAAATAACCCAATATTTATGAGTACCCTAAAAAGAAAAACGGCTTTCTTTAGACACGTATTGCTCTAAAGACTATTTATCATTTTCCATACACTTAGTTTAAGAACCGGTCAAGTGCGAGTCGGACTCGCGCACGAAGGGTACCGTGCCATTATCAATAAAAACGGCAAAAAAAATCACGTTTGTTGTATGTTTATATTGCTTTTTTTTAAATTTAATTATTTATATTAAAATTAATATATAACTAAATATTCTGTGAACATTTCAAGCGTCTATCTGTTGCTGTTATCAATAGCGAGCAAAAACGAGCAAAAAAATCACGTTTGTTGTGTGGAAGCCTCCCTTAAATATTTATTTTATTCTATTTTTAGTATTTATTATTATAACGGCAACAAATATCCATCATCTGTGAAAATTTCAACTGTCTAACTATCACAATTCATGCGATACAGCCTGGTGACAGACGGACAGCGGAGTCTTAGTAATAGGGTCCCGTTTTACCCTTTGGGTACGGAACCCTAAAAAAGTAACAAAGAGCTGCCGCTCCTAAAATCGCTATCCATCAATCAAGAATCTAAGCTCGTATAAAAACTAACTTTAATCATGCCCATAAGAGGCACTAGTATTTCAAAATACATTTCCGCCAGTAAAACGTGTTTGCACCATGTGTTACCGGTCACTACACTATCACAATAATTGACACAATTCTCAGAGTGTAGTTGGAATGATCACCTTATAAGGATCACCGTCTAGTACAGGGTATGGTCAAAGTAGAAGCGTGGATGACGCGTGATTTTTAATATTATTATGGCCGACTTATTAAGATTATAGTTTTTCTTTCTAAAGTCTTATTATATTAATTTTAATGCAGACTCATTAACACCTAAACAATTCATTATTTATATAGGTATATGTAAATATTTTAAGTTGATTTGTGTACGATTCAAAAACTCAAAAAGTTTTGTACGGATTGAACTTAAATTTTGACATGCTTAACAACGCGCTTCAAAGATTGTTTTTATCGTTATCTCATGAATGAAACCAAAATGTGTCACAGCAACACGTGTCAGGATACAGACAGTTTAAAACAAATACTAGCAATGTTAATATAGGCAAAAATGAATGAGTTTCATTACCATAAGATGCTATCTATTTAATTTATTGTAAGCACAACAGCGACAGTTATTATAAAGATAAATTTAACCTAAACAATTTGAAATATTCAATTTTACAGAAAACCGTGTTTAAACAAAACAACGATTTTCTTAAAACGATATATTTTAAACCGTTTAATTAAAGTAATACAATATATTTAACTGTCCTTCTAACAACTTTTATAAAACACTTAAAAGTATTAAAAAATTGTTAGCATTAAGAACACGCCTTAGCTGGTTTAATACGCAAGCATGTTACAAAAGTGGAAAGTTGAAAATATTTTCTACATTTAATCAGTCATCTAGCTTGACTCAAATAGAAAGCACGGTCGCTTTTATGAAACTTGAACTATTACTTGGGATAAAGAAATTTTATTTTTACCTAGGCTTAGAGTTACCATTTGCGTGTGTCAAGCCGATTACTATTATTTTATCTAGGTATGATGAAAGTAAAATTGGATAAGAATAATGTTACTGGAATAATGGTGAAACTGTGCAATGAATAAAAATAGTATAAACGCGACTAGTATTTACGTAGATAAAACGAAGTCAGTTAATTGTGCTGCGGTCTGTTGCCGCTCGTTGTATGCTTTTTTTCAAATTCATTTTTTTAAATAGTTAACTATTTTTAATTAAGTTAAAACAATTTTGATTCTGAAGCGATATGTCCGTGTGGTGACGGATTAAGAATACGGAACGTCACCACCCCTATTCATCCAGTGGGTGTCGTAAGGGAGCAAACTACGCAGGACAACAGCACTGAAAAGAGAAGGAAAACTTGAAAAAAACCCTATACCAACCCGTCTGGCCAGCGTGGTATAGTAGGCCAAAACCTCCTTTCTAAGGAGAGGCCTATGTCCAGCAGTGGACTATTAAAGGCTGTTGATGATGATGATGATGATGAAATTTGAGGGTCAGATAGTTATAAATATGCTACTTTCTCTACACTACTCTTTACATGAAAAACAAATCCAGTACGGTGTAGGTATGAATTTAAAAAATTGCCGGCAGCTTGAGATCATTTTATCTCACTCACTTGCTAAAAGCAAGGAATAAATTGAATGACAGCGGTTTTCTGTGAGGCCGTTGTTTCCGTAGAACCGTGTTAAATAATACCTACCCCATTATAGAATGGCTCTCCCACAGTTATTCCGTCCCTTCTACTTTAACCCCGTTATAGTAATAATGGAAAAGGACCAGCAAATAAGTATGATGTTTCAAATATTCTGGAATTTAATAATTGACTAAATATTAAATAATAATAATATTTCGGACATCTTACACACAACGCCATCTAGTTTCAAAGTAAGCAGAGCTTGTTCTATGAAAACTAGTTTGACTGATAGAATACTTTTATATATTTTTTTTTGGAAATACATACATAGAAAACAACCAAACTCCGAAACTAATATTTGCAGATCATACAAACATTAGATTCGACCCGGGAATCGAACTCGAGACCTCAGAACAGCAGTCGCATACGTTACCACTGCACCACCGTGGCAGTCAAATAGGAACTTACATGTCTCTTCTCTGTTCCTCAGCAATACATAGAGTTGTGTTAGTAGTCTGTACATTCTTCATCTTCTGTGTTATGTACACTTTGAACTTGAACACCGCCTCAAACCGGGGATTGTCAAAGCACGGGAAGAAGTATTTGGCTTTGTTTGGTGATAGTCTCGTTGTAAAAAGATACCTGCAAAAGAATTTTTTTTTTTATTATTTTTAACAACTGGGGACATTTCAAACATTCATAAAACGGACACGAAGAAAACCCAGACTCAGAACAACAATTTGAGGATCACATAGTGTTGTTCCATATTGGGATCGAGCCCACAACACTCAGCGTAGTTTGAAAGGGCGAGGTGACCGCTTATACCACTACGCCATCCGCGCAATCTTCAGATTGTATCTTGAAAAATAGGTGACATTGTGTAAAAAATACGTTTTATGTTTTAAATTGTATTCTTATGTATTTAAGTTATAGTTCATAGTTGATTTTTAATCATGATCAATTGATTAGAAATGGAAATGTACCTTTATATGGAAATAAGTAAGTGTGATCAGTATTATGTTTCTTTCCCATGTATGAGATGAGTTTTTATTTTATTTCTTTATGTTAATTTTTACAACCATCATATAAATTGACAAATATTATATTATATTAATTTGTTTCAATGAGTATTTAAATGTCTATAAACACACGATGACGTTTTTATGTTTATGTGACCCAGATTCAGAATAGTTATTTTACTTTAAACAAACGTTGTGTTTTATACCATAAAATTGCATTGCACCAGTTCTCAACTAAAAGTAATTGTCCAATCTTAAAGACTAGTGTGTGTTTAAATATATCTTAGAATTTAGATCTAGATTATGTAACGAAAGAATTATTTTTAAATGTGAATCTTAATCTTATCTAAATTGTTTACCCTTTTAAGCCTTAAATAATTAACAAATCGTTCATTCATCATTTGGGGTACACGCTGAAATGAGTATGAAAAACAAGATATCATACATTATGGTAAAAAAGAACTACTTCGGGAAACCTGGCTTGATTGAAAAAAAATTACATTCGAGTGCAAAATTGAGGCTAAAACTAGGTTATTATATTATAGTCATATATTTAACGTTTTCTCCTTCTTAAATAATAATAATATTTTAAAATACCTCACACACCGCCGTCTGGTACCAAACTAGGCAGGACCTGTGCTGTGATAACCAGACTGCTGATAAACATATATAACTTAGGTATGTATTTGTTTCTAAATACCTACATATTATAGATAAAATACACCCAGACACAACAAATAACCGTGATTATCACACAATTATTTGTCCTTGGGTGGGAATCGAACCATGACCTCCATCGTAGCAGTTAGGGTCACTAGCCACTAGACCAACAAGCCAGTCAAATCTCTGCATATTCTTGAAATGACTTGGAGCAAATATTTGAGAAAAGGTCTTATGTCATTTTCTATTGTCCTGATAACAAGTTATGCAATTAATATTATTTAACGGGAATTAACGCGATCTCTTATTTAGGGTATTACATACCTCTGGTTTGCCTGACGTTTCGACCAGGTTGCATCGGCCGTGGTCACAGGCTGACTCGCCTAAATAAGAGATCGCGTTAATTCCCGTTAAATAATATTAATTATCATGGAACGAGAAAGTTTAAAAGTAAGTTATGCAATATTTCATGATCATTGATAAATTAGGCTTAAAAGCGTAACAAATGAACCCATATTGCATTTTTAATATCAACCAGAACGCTGTGTGTGTACCTAACCTAAATAATGTTTCATTTCATAAAGTAAAAAACGAGGTCATCAACTCTAAAATAGCAAGTTTCATATATCAATCAATGCAACATTTTACCATTAGTGTAATATGCAATGTACCTATATAAATTTTAGATAGATTATATTGTATATTTATGTAGTAGGTACTTGTCTGACAAGATAAATACCTACAACAATGTGTTATAGTTCTGTCTCACATTACTCAAAACGGTGGCCCTTATTTGGTTCATTAGACACGTAACAAACGGTTTGTTCCGTACTAACTTGGTCAAAGTATGCACCAAGGTCAACGTGGGCCGGAAATCTTTATACGCGTGGTTTAGCATATCGCAGCAGTGTGATGCGGAATGAGAAAAAGGTACGAACGCCTAGATATGGTCCTTAGAATTGCCTTTTACCCTTATAGTTGCATCTTATAGTACCTATAATGTATAGGTAGGTAATAAGTTAGATACGTAACGTTTGAATTGCCTGTCGTTGGCCTCATAAGTTAGGATATTAGTAGGTATCTATTTCAGTTTACAATATGCCATACATTACATACATAGTACATAGAGCTTAAGTTTGGAATCAATAATTTCACAAAATACATTGAACAATAAATTGTAGGTCTGGCATTGATTACCAATATGAAACTACTTTTATACTGGAATTTTTACTTTTACCTACTCTTTGCCTTCACAACGTTTATTAAAAAGTAATTAATTTGTATTCACTCAAGTAATTCTCGTAAAAACAAATCGGCACATCAAAAAGAGACATGCAGATTTTACTGACTAATTCAATAATACTCAGCCCTATGCTACTGACCTGGAAAGCTGAACTATTTCCTAGTCCTTAAACTGAACTTACATTTTCAATGAATCAAATGTTAAACACGATTAATTAGAATTATTAACAGACTTCAAAAAAGTAGATCGGTCTCAATTTCATTGTAATTTTTACGTTGCTCTAATATATTTCTAGGATCTGCTAGTCCGTTCCATTTCTATTTGAAGAAAGATTACTACCTCCTAAGGGTGGTAAATTAAGAATACAGTTAATTAGAATCCTTGACGAAATTGAGGCATTCTAATGGGTAATACTTTTTTATAAGTTATTTTTTTGTAGACATTTTTTAAGATGTCATGTTCACGGATAAAACTACAACACATGTACCCACATGTATTTATATGTACCATTTAGGATATGTCATTGTAAAGAACCTAGACAATGAGCAAACTGTTTTTGTGTTAATTATATTGCAGAACGTCTAAAGAAATAGTAATTGTTATAATGACACTTGTGTAAATATGTTTGAAATTAGACGTTGGAAGTTGATTCTTCAAATTTTGGCTATTATTAATTTCGTTTTATTTCTTTTGGGTTATCTATAATAATAATATGATATTCTACCACATTTACACAACGCCATCTGAACCCAAACTAAGCAAAGCTTGTACTATGGCTAATAGACAACTGATATAAATACATATATACTTGTTTTGTAAAAACATACTTATTATACATAGAAACACCCAGACCAAATCAAACATTAAATGTTCATTCACACAAATGTTTGACTTGAGCGGGAATCGAACCCGCGACCTTTGGAATAGCAGCCAGTTACACAAAACACTACGCCATTCAGTCGTCATCTCATTGTTTAGTGTAACTTATACTGTCCTTGTATTTATTACTATCACAGATGAATATATAATAAATATGTTAACATTTAACGTATTTTTTAGTTGTTAACACATTTCTTAATAATAAATAGAAGAATCAACCTAAATCTTTTAAATAATATATCATTTTTACCAAAATTTCAATTTCAGTTTTTTTTTCAATATTGTCTTATAACGTATATACAATGATTTTTTAATCTTATTAAATCATCAATAATCTATATTAATGAGTCTTTAATTTGAAAATTCAGTTCTAGCGCTGTGTCTTTGAAATATTTAGTTATTTTTAACCTATTATTTTTCAAAGTGAAAGTTCGCTGTTGTCGTTATTAAAATGTGGTAAAAATATTAAGAAACACAAACTCTCACTATTTTAAAATGCGGTCATAATTATGCATTGTAAAACTGATGCTGGTCTAGAAAAGCAAATTCACACAAATTACACGAACAAACACCCAAACCAATGCAAATAGACACATTCATGCATACAAATATTTACACAGTACCGAATCGTTCCCGCAACTTCCTGCATAGCAGTCCATTGCACATGACGCAACCGACGTCATCAAAATAACATCAAAGGTCTAGAACTATGACATAACGACTTAACGTAATGTTAACGAGGACATAAAGTAATAATAATAATATTAATAACCTCACACATCTCACACAAGGCAGTCTGATCCCATACTAGGCAGAGCCTGTGCCACGGTAACCAGACTTCTGTTAGACATACTAAAATATTTCTAAAAACATATACGAGTATGTTATAGATAAATTACACTCAGACACAGAACGAATGATGGTGCTCATCACACAACTATTTGTCGTGGGAGGGAATGGAATCCACGACCCCGGCTTAGCAGTTAGAGCCACTTACTACCATATCAAAAGACCAAAGTACCAGACTCAGTACTGAAAACGTTGGTAGAATTTAAGCTTCGAGAGACCTAAGTACCACTACACAGTATAGTCCATCCTGGTTGTCTGTAAGAGGTCGCAGACTGGGATAAGACCCATTGTACTATTTCTATATTGTACAATACTTAATTGGCGTGCAATAATGGGTATTTATATGCGTGTGTATGAACCTAAAAAAATAAACCTCCTTTCTAAGGAGACGCCTATGTCCAGCAGTGGACTTTTAAAGGCTGTTGATGATGATGATGATGATGATGATGTATGACCTAGAGGTATTTTTTTTACAGCGAGGTCATATAGTGACAAGTCAAAGGCTAAATCAGTCTTTGACCACGACCAGTTCTGTCGAAACCACAGGCGTTTGAAAGAAATACAATACCTGTTTCTTGATCATTGCGGTTCCCGTAAGTGTTCATTGTTTAAATAAGTCCAACTGACGTTTTCAAACACTAACTTTTATTAATATAATGGACAAATGAATTGTCTATGTTAAGAGGACACAAATGTTAAAAAAACCACTTCACAAACAATTGTATATCAGCATGAGATTATTATTATACTATGTTTTTAAAGCTTAAAGCCTATTGTTGTATTGTTTTTTCATAAACCCTTAATACTGATAAATCTAATAATTCACGATTGTAGAATATTCTCAATAGATTAGCATGTTTGTGTAGTCAGTCGGTAACACATATGAATTCACTTTAAAATGATGAATGCTTTAGAAACTTGAGACCTTTGTAAAACAACGTAAATCAAAAACCCATTAATTCAATTAGCATTATACTCTACAGAAATGAATAGTACAATGTTTATGGTTTATGACCATACCGCGCCTGATCCAGAGTGTACACGTGGGAGGAAGGTCAACCGCACACGTATATGGTCCTCGGCCTTACGCCAACATAAGGTTAGATAAAAACTAGTGATTTGTAAATAGTTTATTTGTGGAATATGAAGCTATTATAGAGTTATCCATATCAGTCCCAGTAATCATTAAATAACTTAATAACCTGGCTTTTAATTAAAAATAGTCCACTATTTGTATAAGAAGAAGCTGCCGCCAAGATATAATGTTCGCGGCATCAGTTAGAAACAAAATAATTTTGGTGCTATAACTGACTAAGTTACGTTTTTTAGTACTCGAAACAGAAAAAGTCTGTATAAATAAACGATTATACAAACCATTCTGTCTTAATTAGTTCTGGCATGGCTGATATAATTACACTATACATAATTCATTTAAATTAAAACAGTTTTTTTTAAAGACAACGCCCGCATTAGGAATATATTCCTGTGTCGCAGGGGACTTTACAAACATACATGAAACGAACACAAAGAACACCCAGACTCAAAACAACAATTTGTGGAACACACAATATGTCGTCCCATGTGGGGTTTGAACCCACAACACTCGGCGTAGTAGAAAGCGGCGTGGCGACATTGCCCATTGAAAACATGAATATGGTAAATTATTATTATTATTACTTTACGAAATATTAATTACAACTACAATATTTATTGGTCCAATTTAGAAAATTATAAATTATAAAAATAAATATAACAAGATAAAGTCAGACAACAAAGACTACTTTTTTCTGGATTCGATTTCCATCCAGGAAAACTAAGTGTGGGATGAGCACGATCATTTTTTCTGTATCACAGTGAAATTTCTTCATAAAAAGTTTGTATTTATAAATATATTAGAAGTATGATCAGCAGTCTGGGTTCCATAGCACAGATACTGCCTAGTTTGGGATCGGACTACTGTGTGTGAGATGTGTGATGTTATTATATATTATTTGAGTTCTTCGTTATGAGCAGGAAGAAAGAAATACTGCGGACCGTTTTCAAGAAAAGTCAGACAGGTTCCGTGTATACTAGGACATGCTCCGTGTATACTAAAAATGTGTAATCTCTCAGATATTTTCGTTTAAGTTTAGCATTTTCATTATTTCAGTCTCAAAATATCGATCAATGAATTTAAATTTCTTTCAAAGACTTAAAGGAGAATGCCCAAACCCCGTACCATATTGACATTAACTCAAAAATAAAGTTTTATTTACGTGTATGTAGTTTTAAAACCCTCTTTTGTAACTGCATTAAAAAAGCTATCAAAAAAAACAATAATACATTTTTAACAATTATCTACTACCGAAAAAATGGCAGATCCGTTAAACAAAAGTAAATTACCGAAAAATTTTTCGTTCCGTTACACTTATCAGTGATTTCAGTCACTGACAATGAGCATAAAAATCTTGTTTACCTAGTTAGTTTTAGCTGCTGTCGGGGTAAACAAGATAATTAGTAGTGGTAAATACTAAAAATAACTTCTACTAAATTATTTTATTTTGCCTCACGTGTTTTTATGAAATAAGTATTGCGTATTCTAAAAACTCAAAACACTTACAGACAAGTCACCACGCCAAATTTTGGAACGTCAATGTCATTGACAACTTGGTTGTGGCATCTTATCGATCAATATTTTTTATACTGCGTTTGAGTCGTTCTGGTAGTTGTTATTTATTAGTTAGTTATGTAATAACCATTGACAGTGACCCTTGTGGTGTAGCGTATAGTGACTGTTTGTAAAAAAAAGGTGGCGATCATAAATAATTACTAAATCGTCGTGAAAAGTTAAGCAAAAACTAAGACTCCTGAGAGTAATATTGTTGGTACATATCCACATACAAAAATGGGCATTCTCCTTTGAAAGTAAAATGTATGAGACTGAACTTATAGATGGGAAATTGTGGGTGTTTCAAAAAGGTTCGAAGAAAGACGATACCATACTTTAGTTTCTTTTTTTTTACGGCGTAGGGGGCAAAGGAGCAGACGATTCAAGTGTCACAGGTGCTTTGCCACCCTTTTAGACTCCGGTAACCTTACTCACTCGGTGAAATTCAACCAAAAACCGATTTTCTGTCCGAGTCCGGTCTTTGGTCGAGCCTGGCCTGTACTATGTGCCGAAACCTGGCTCTACCACGAAAGTCTAAAATCTCACAAGCAAAGTCTGACTTTGTGGTTTGTGTAATCGCCAGTTGTTCAGCTTTCGTTCAATAATTTCCATAAATTACCACCACTATAAAAACTGTAAGGCATTTTGTTATTAAAACCATATTGTCTGATTACTTATTCTAAGATTCTGATTCAATCATAGCAAGGTTACGTGCAAAATTAGCTTCAATAATAACGTCATCAGCATTTCTGAAGCGAGTGTGTTTTCAGTGTTTAATCACTATGTAGTATCGTTTAATTTTTTCATGGTCAAATGCATCTGATGAATTCCTGCGAAAAGACCAGGTGCCTTTTGATAAATATTTATTTGACCGAAGATGTATGTGTAAATTTAAGTATTAAACTGTTTAAATTTGGGTTATGTTGAAAATGAATGAGTGGATCGATCATGAATAAAAAATATAATACATAATATTTGCCATGAAACAATGATGTATCAATAATTTCAATGCCCCTACATTTGCCATAGGTCCTTCAGGGTGGTATTTTTGATTCCAATTAAATTAGAACCTAAAATCTTCTAAATAAATAAAATCAATTTTATGGTAACAAACATGAAATAAAAGAATACATCAGAAATTGAGAACAATAAAAAAAGGAAAAAGACAATATTAAATACGGAAGCAAGTGGACATGAATTTCTTCGCTTGTTTCTTTCTCTTTAGATTTCTGCAGAAGCATGCAATTTGTCAGTTCTAATTCAGAAAAATAAATAATAGTATTAAAAAAAAACTAAAATCACTCTTTTGTAGCTAGTCAAACGAAAAAGTAGGAAATAATTTTCTGGAACTTCAAAAAGAAAAATCATTCTAAAGTAAAATAATTTTTATTTATTTCGTTTCATCGTAAATCATTTTATCGTAAAACCCCACGATTTTTTAGAATAAAATGATTTTTCTTTTTGAACTTAGAAAACATTGTTCCCACTTTTACTTTAGAAAATTGTTTCAGAAATTTAAGAATTTTCTCTTTAATACTAAAGTCCATCTAAAGCATTGTGTGTTTGAATGAGATTCAAGATAATTTTGATTCACAATTGGGTCCGACGAGGGGCGTTGAAACTGGGTTCTAGAATTCTTTTCCACTTTAAAAAAATTGTGCAAGTGTGAGCGCGTGTGTATGTGTAGGTGTGAGACCGTATCAAACGAATTTCTTATTTTTTACCAAAATGTTTCAGTTACTTTTATCACACAAAATCACTTATGAGACTCTGTCCTCAAGTATTTTTTTAAGTCTTGCATTGGGTTAATAGATGTCATTTTTGCGTAAACGTTAATTGTCACACACATCGGCTTGCTTAGTAAATATTTTTCCATGCAGCGTAAACAGTTGCAATAGGCATCCAAATTCAAAACAAGCAACTGACTCAACATCACAATGTATTTAACTGCAATATTAATTTCTTGGTTAAAATAATCATAAGTCTCTTTGGAAAATTACCCCAATAGGGTCAAAAACGGAGGGGGGTTGCAAACATGTTCGTTTGGTGTATGGTTCTGACTGTTTAAAGACATCAGAAAGGTTAAATGTTTCTTTAGCAACTTAATAGATGTAGAAAAAAAATGTTTATGACTATGTTAGCGTTTAAATAATTGAAGTTCTTAAATTCATATTTACAATGCAAAAACGTTTCTGCCGATATCTTAACATAAGACAACTTTATCTGATGGGTTAAAAGTGCATCTGCCTTTATATAACAGTTAAAACAAATACCTTGACTTGTTTAATATTTTAGGTCAATAAACAGCATAGATGCAATGCTTAAAACTACAACTTCTTTCAGATAAATTATTGATTTAAACGTAACCAAATAACTATTTAGTTATTTAAATAACAAAAATTCAAATAACGTCATAAAACCTAACTGCGTTGAAATCACAATTTAAAGCTGGAAAGAAAAACTATTTATAAAAATACGTGCAAAAACTGACTTCGCCTAGTAATATAAAGACTAGAGATTACCTGACGCTAGAAATAAACCTGTTGATTTTATTGAGGAATCTTGCTGTATAAAGCCTGTAGGTATTATTATTATTGAGGAGTATAATTTAATCTGTCCTTAGTATAGACTTTTATACCATAAGAAGCCAAAATATGTATTGAAGTATTATTCTTTATCTAGCCGTTTTTAAATGATTTTACTTTATATTATATATTGTAGTCAGAAATTTAAATTTACGACCATCCTAAAATAATAAAACATTCAAATAATTTGCATAAAAGTACACTTCTATCCGTGTGCGTTTTGCTCAAAATATTTGTACATAGAATTCTTCTCACGTATGTCTCCATGTATAGTTTTTTTTTTACAATACTTTAATTTAATTTGACAGCAACAGCAATGACCTTTGAAATAAGAAAATAGGTCTTTACAGTCTTGTTAAACACGAATCAATTTAGCATTACAAGGTAACTATGCTAATTGTGTGAATTATAAAGTAATGTCTAAAACAGTCTTTGTTGCTAAGTACACTTTTTTTTTAAAGGTCTACTAGCAACCGAAATTACTAGTATTCCCGTTAACCCCTTTTTTTTTTTTTTTTTTTTGTTGACGGAGTGGAAAATCCCTTCGGATCTCCGGCTCCTTGTTGATATAGGAGCCAGGAGTATGTGGTGATTCCACTAAAAACCACTCCGACGGCCAGCCTTAGGCGCCCTGCTCTGGGGAGAACCCGGGCCATGTGATTTCAGGTCCCCCAGATCGACGCCGCACCTAGCTAGGTCCCATCTCAGGGAAAGCCAGTGGCTTCTCCCTGCCTCTCAGCCTATCCAGATGTTGCAGCCCGATCACATTTTCAGTGCGATCAGGCTGCCATCCTTTCCCCTACCGCAGCAATTAATCTGCCACCAGAGGTCCCCACTCTCTGGCGGCCCGCGGTCCCGTCGGCTGCTCATTACGTCGTCGACGTCTTCTTCGCTCGGGATCGGCCCTCTCCCGATCCCGTTCAGCGGTCTCTTTCTGGAGCATTACAGCTTCACAGAAAGAGACCACTGCGCCCCAGCCCTCCTCACCCGCCAGCATGGCAGTAATGATTGCTGGCGGGGACAAGTCTCGTCCGATTTCATCGACCAGGACTTCGCGTTCAGATGCCCACGCGGGGCAGTCTTCCAGCGTGTGCTGGGCGGAGTCCCAGTCGGCTGCGCGGTGCTGGCATTGTGCCGTCTCCTCGCGTCCAATCCGAATTCCCGTTAACCCCTAGCGCTAAGCTAAATTGCTTGTGTTAGGAGTGGGTTCACGTCGGTAGTGTACTGGTCCGGATTTGAACCCACAACCTATTGATCGCAAGTCCAACGAAATATTAACTTATAATACGAAAAATACTTATAATACGAATAATTATGGCCGTACCAAGCGTGCAAATTTATATTTGGTTCAAGTGTGTAAGAAGCGTCATCTTTTAGCCACGTTCCTTTACATTCTTTATTATTATTATTCTTTATTATTATTTTAGACTCTCATAAATTTTGTTATTCATTCGTCGATGTGCGTATAAGTTTTTTTTTATTTGTGTCAATTCATCCATCCATTGTAATCCACTGCTGGATTTAGGCCTCTCCTAATATGCGTCATAGCACTTGGTCTTCCGCTTTCCGCATCCAATCTATCCCAGCAACCTTGCTCTGATTCTCAGTTTATCAAGCTGGAGTTAAATGTGAAAGATGTGTAAATGTGAATTTGTTTGTTTATGACTTATTTGTGCATAAATTATTTAATTTAATTTATTATCTGGGACACGTAAAAGTATATAAAAATATAAGTGGATAGGAATGGAGACTAGATAGTAATAATGGGGAGGCTATTCTAGATAGAAAATAGTATAATAGTAAAATAGTGTAATAGTAATTCAAGAGTAGATGGATAATGACAACACTAACATAAAAATAATATATCAAATTTATTAAAATTTTATTTTCTGTTTTTTAGTTTGGTTTTCTATAAAAAGCGTGTTTTTAGTTTTTTTTAACCATTTTTATATTTAATTTTTTTGAAATTAGTGTATTGTCATCGGTCTTCGATATATCTACAAAGTTTGAATGAATTCTGACCGTTTAAAGTCAGTCAAAATCACGCCCAAAGGAGTTGGTTACAAACAAACATACAAACAACAAGTGAAGCTAATATAAAGCGTGTAAAAAGGTGGTTTGGAATAAGGTCGTGTCATAATAAATATGAGTCCACACTGGTGATGACAAATAAAAAGCTAAAATAGTGATGGTCTGGAATGCATATTTGTCACGTAATGTCATTACATTACGTGACAAATTACGTGAGCAATTTATCAATAAAAGACATTTCTTTTATTGATAAATTACTCATCACTGCTATGAATAATGTTCAAACGGTATTGACCCAATCAACCTGTAGTGTACAAATAAATATGAACACCTATATTTCATTATAAAAGATTATGTCATTCAAATATATGTATTACGAGTACTATATATATATCATAAATTCACTGTTGTGTGTGTAAACAATCATAAAGTTTATTTTAAAATCTAGAGTACGCTTGTGTGTCAGTATGTTCTTGGTCGAATTTCAAGGTCATTTCTATTTCATATTATATTTGTATTTTTTTTCCTTTCTAAATTTATTTTTACAGCAATAGTACTTCCAACGCATATATATATATGACTCGCACCTGTAGTCTTGTAAGGGGTTGGCAGAGGTATTAAACACAAAGCAAGTATTTTACCGTTAATAGTCAGAATATGATATAAAGATTGGAAAATTGCGATAATGGCAAAAATAAAAATTTATATAGAAAATAAGAAGACAAAAAGAAGAAATATAGATAAAAAGGTAAGAAGAAGAAACAATAGAGAGCAAAGAAATTTTTAAATGAATCAGATGGAGAATGTTGACAATAGCTCGAAAAGGTCAGGATTGCATACCTATAACCATTGATATAATACTTACATTTAACGTTGTTAATAACGTTTAATGTTGTTTTAACTCAATGCCTATAACTCGAGCTGTCTGTTAAAGGGAAATTTGTACCTTATAACAAGATCAACGTACATTATAAGCCTGATTTTCTATTTATTTTTACTCGTTAAATCACGTAATATGTTTGTTTATTAATCTAGTATTTACTAACATCGCTCTTGTGTTTACGAAGGCCAAGCATAGACGAAGTTCATAACATTTTAATTAGTCATTGATAGCGTCATCTCATAGACATTACACATTTAGGTTAAATGTATTTTTAAATGGTCACCTTGCCACTGGCCGTCATGGCTAGAAATGTAGGTTTAAAAAATAGGACTTCTTAGAATGAGTTACTCATGAATAGTCTGTATCTGATGTAGGCACTTATTTTAAGTTTGCAAAGTTCAAACGTGGACAAAAATACATATGAACTTAACTAAAATTAATGCTTAATTTGAGATAACCCAATTCAAAAATGGGAAAAGAAGAAAAGAGTAGCAATTTAAAATAAAGTATTGTTTGAAAAAAAATCGAAGAAGAACTTAATGTATTGTTAAAGTCTATTTATGTATGAAGAATATTAAAAAAATGAGCATTCCAATAAAAAAAAATTGAATAATAAAATATATTTTTTATTCATGTACTTACTTGTAATCTTTACTCTGCTCATCATAATATTTGACCAAAAATATACCGTTGCCGTCTTCTTTTACTAATTTCCTATAAGAAATTTGAATGGAGTAGTACTGTTTATTACTGGCATGATACATTTTTAATGGCTCCTGCAAATATATATACAATTTTCCATGAACACTGTTGAATTCCATAGGCCGTGAACTGCTTATAATATCGCGGTTGCCATCTAATACTTTTATGTAATTGATATTCAAGTCCTTTGCATCTAATTCGATCACTCTCACATTAGGTGCGTTTGCTATTACAGTTATTCTAATTTCACAATCAAAATAGGATTGGCCTTCGTTCACATAGGGGTAAATATTCAGCTCGTATTGTAGTGGATATACCGTGTAGTTCAAACATTCTTCTTCCATCACAAGATCGATAGCATTTGTAAACGAAAACAAACATAAAACTAAAACAGAATAAAGCAATGTACACGCCATTTTTTTATCATCCGTCAGCACTTTTTTAAATTCTTTAACACTAAAATTTTCGGAATTCGAATTCGGTTTTTAAATTTCGCGCCAATTTCTGTTCGAGAGCGTCTGAACACATCGCGCGCGTAAACACGTCTAATCGCAATGTTTGTTGCTCTCCATAGGTTGAAACTTGGCGCCAGACTTATAATTCAGTACCTTGATCCACGGTTTGTCTCGTATACTACGTATTTGAAAGAATTAGAGACCAATATAACTAACATTACAGGTCAGTATGAATTGGACATACTTATATTTTGGGTTGTGAACATCATTCTATTATTATAAGTTTAACAATATCATTTAAATTACAATTACTTTTTGTTACTGTCCATTCCATTTCTGTAAAGTATAATTTTTTTATGTGCCTATATCGAAAATGTAGAAAGTTTCTATACCAAGCAGTCGGGCATTACTTTACAAGCAAAACTATTAAAAAGTTATTTCTTTAACCTATTTCACTAATTTACATCCCACGCAGTAATAACATAACATGTATATTACACGTAACAATGCTTTAGTAACGGTAACGCACGGGACAATTGTTACAATGGAAGCGTGGGAAGGAACGTCCACTTATACTGTTTGTCACCCACAACAGATTGTAAACGCATCAATCACACTGACTATCAGTAATGCATTCACTAGATAAATAACATACATGTGCAATTATAGTTTTAAAATACCACAGTCAATCTTAAAAATATTTCGAATAAATGTATAATTAAATAGAGACGTTTCATAATTATTATAATCGTATAGATACCGAGACCAATGAGATACAGTCGTGTGAAAAACAAAGTTTACATAAAAGAACTAGGTATCGTATCAATGAAATCAAAATCTACAATAAATTTTTCTAAGGATTCAAATCCAAATATTTCAAAATATTCCATGTAATTTAATTTTTATGGTTATTTCGCATAATCTCTATTTGGTCTAATTTTTAAATAATTAGCAACATTATGTGAGGCACGAAGCATACATTTCCTTATTTTGTTACTAGGCTACTTATTTTATGAATATTAAAATATCAGTGTATTCGTATTTCGTTATAACCAGCCGGGGGGGGGGGGGGGGAGTCTCCTCGAAGGGCCTAGTCGTACCCTATGTTCCACAGGAGGGCCCAAGACCAGAGCCCTGTTCAACACCACATCACAGGGGCCGACGTCTCAAAATTGAAGGAGGAAATCCTTTCTAAGGAGAAGCCCATATCCAGCAATTGACTGTTGAGGATGATGATAAATACCATAAACTAGATAACCTAAAACAACCCAAGGGGCCCTTGGTAGAATTTGCTACAGGCCCCGCGCTGTCTTAATCCGGCACTGGGTCACAAAAGTAATTTCTGAACTAACCAATAATAGTGTTAGTAAAAAACTTTTGACAACTTCGTGACTATAATGTTTGTAATGAACGCAGTTTTGTTTTCGAAAATCTTCATTTCATATTCGGATAATTCGAAAAAATACAAGTTAATAATAACATGGCAGTGGCGTAAATTCGATATTTTTAACCGAATGGTAGCTGCTGTCCCAAACGCAGTTAATACTAAACTATTCCATTTAGTAGCATTCTGGATCAAAAATGTATCATGTCGCTTTAAAGACGTGATGACACTTTTGTGCCCCTTTTAAAATTTATGATTCGGTTTGAATATTTCTTGGATTTCTCACCGTGTAAAAGCCATAGTTTGGCACAAATGGGCCGCTTTGGCCAGAATATTACTACGACCTTACAGAAAATCGTTGCTAAGCAGTTGTTTCACTGAGTGAGTGAGGTCACCGGAACTCAATCCTCCTCTTCCCCTGATTCTGGTGCGGAGGGACTCAAACGCACTTGTGACTCTGGAGTTGCAAATGTCTATGAGCAGCGGTAGTCACTTACCATCAGGCATCTTGTCTGCTCGTTTGCCCATTATGGCATAAAAAAAAAAATTAAGTGATTTAATAATGACATAGAAATACACTTTAATATTTTTATTACGACGACCGGATGGCGTACTGGTTTGTGTAACGGACTGCTATTCCAAAGGTCGCGAGTTCGATTCCCGCTCAAGTCAAGCAAACATTTGTGCGCATGAACATTTAATGTTTGATTTGGTCTGGGTGTTTCTATGTATAATATGTATGTATTTATAAAAAAAAAGTAGATATGTATTTATATCAGTTGTATCCGTAGTACAAGCTCTGCTCAGTTTGGGACTAGATGGCGTTGTGTGAATGTGGTAGAGTATTATTATTATTATTATTCATTGTAATTCTGAACATAATTTTAATTAGGACTCATTTTCATTGATCAGTGAGGCTTTAATTTTTAGGACTTAGCGTGAACTAAATTAAAAAATGTTGGCATCACAAATTTAAAATCGAATTCAATATATTTATTTTTTAAATTGCTCAACAAATATTTAAAATCGTCAATTAAAATGTAGGTATTATAAAAATAATAGATCTACATAGAATCATCGCAGGGATCGCATCGCTTTATCAAATAGGAAATTGCTAAAACCAAAAAAAAACATATGAACTGATTGAACACTTATTTTTTTACTTTATGGAAAAGGGGAAAAAGAGCAGACGGGTCACCTGATGGAAAGCGAAAGCCCATCAACGCCTGCAACTCAGGAGTCACAAGCGCGTTGCCAGCCTTTGAGGAAGAAGTACTCTTTTCGACACCAAATCATTAGATACTATACATCAGATCCCTGTTTATGAAAAAATAAATGTCATCGTTGGTCAATAATATAATTTCCATAACAATAAATAAATACATATCTTTTATTACAAATTTTATGAACATATCGTTAAATAACAAACGTACATAATGTTTATGTAATAAACTGGTGCCAATTAATTCACAACCGACTTTGGAAGCGAACAAGGACAAAATAATTATTCTGTGCAAAAATTAATGATTAAATTGTCTTGGTGTACTTGTTGTCACAAAAATTCAGTTAATGCTGTGCTAGCTATGCAATAAAACTCAAAACATCGTTACAGAAATTATATGGATTTATATGGTACAACTTGACTTATTTAAAACTTGTCAAAAACCAAAACCTCCTTTCTAGGGAGAGGCCTATGTCCAGCAGTAGACTATCAAAGGCAGTTGATGTGATGATGTGATATGATACAGTACTAAAAGTTGGCCGCAACTTCATGCGAAATATCTAAATTATTTTTACCCCTAAAGGGGTCCTACCATAGGGTCAAACGAGCAGAAGGGTCATCTGACAATACTTGACGGGCTCGTTGGTCTAGTGGTTAGTGACCCTGATTGCTAAGCCGGAGGTCATGGGTTCGATTCCCACCCAGGACGAATAATTGTATGATGTTGTCTCAACCCAAACTAGGCTGAGCCTATACTAGTATAACCGGCCTGCTGATAAGCAGACCTAGATATTTCTAAATATATACATAATACGACATTTATTTTATGTCCTAGTTTTCCACTAGGACATAAAATAAATGATCGTGCTCATTACACATTTACTTGTCCTGGGTAGGAATCGAAACCACGACCTATGTATTAGCAGTCAGGATCACTATCCACTAAATCAACAGGCTCGTCGTATCAAATTTTTATTTTAGAATTCAAATTAAGAATTCTTTTAAATGATGTAAAAGTAGTAGCGGAGCCCTAGAAGGGATTTCAGGAATTGTTTGAGCGAGTCAGATTAACATAGGAGGAATACCATACAAGAGCCCTACATATAGGTGGGATCGTCTAGAGCAGCACATCTGATCAGTTAAAAAAAAAGCAATGGCCAAAAATACTCTAGCGTGTAAGATTAAGTTGAGTCAATTGCATTCCAAAAATAAACACACACACCTTTAAATGTCTACATCATTTTTCGTGCTGATATTTGTCACATTTTATAAAAAATAAAAAAAGACAAATATTTTAAACCGTCAGATTCAAAATACTCTGCAAAATTATCGTCAGATTTTTGGCTAGTATGACAGGAACATCAAGCTAAACCGTCTGTATAAAATCTAACACGCTCGGGTATTTCGAAAGGGCGATTTTTCGAATTTGCAGTTTGCATTTTCAAAAATTCGCTACCAGCTTGTGTCACTTTAAAAGCGTCAATCCTTTCAATGGGAGCATTTTAGGCATCCGAATAACATATCCCCAAAATATCTGATGCGCCCGAATATTTTTTTGCGATTTCGTCTCCTTACATATTTGAAAATCTGTAGAAGTTTTTCCACCGATGAAAGTGGAACCATTATATAGCTTTTATTCATTCTATTACCTAATCTTTCAAATGCAATAGGTTCCCATGACGCTCGAGTAAATTCCCATTTAGCATCAAGTGCTCCCCTACTAATAGTCTCTTTTATCATTTGCATGACTTGCTTTTACTTTTTTTATTGCTTTGACTTGACCTTCAAACACATTACCCAAACAATAATTTTGTCATTTTTTTTTGGCTGGATGCGAAATAGATTCATTAGTTCGTTTGAAATTTCCTTAGCTATAATCATAATGCGATTGTATGTGTCTTCTTCCTACTTTTTAATACTGTCTGCTTTTGCCAAAATATTGTTTTGTCATGTGGAAACCACGTCAGAGCTAGCGTTGCAGTAGCATATTGGAATCGAATCGATTACAACCAAACAATGTTCTGACCAAACAATCCCTAGCCAGGAAATCCGCAAGGCAGACATGATCATATGTATACATATTATCATTATTATTTCTTTGTTTTGTGTGGTGCCAATCTTGAGTGAATCCATTAAAATAATAGTTTTTTTTTTTACTTTCGTCCACTGCTTTATTATTATTATTATTTAAACAACGCTTTAATTATGACCTACAACTATTGTGTACAAAAATATATAAGTATTGATTAGTGAGATAGAGTTCTTTATGAACTACAAAAACCAGTAAAAATGGCAACTCGCCATCAACATTGTAGCGCTTGGCAAAATATACACTAACCTTTTACTCTGCCCTTAATTGAGGCTTCGGTGACCCAAATGAGTGTTTAGCAAACACTGTACTCGATGGGCCTACACATTACAAAGAGACAATGTTGACAGGCTTGTGTCAACTGGGATTTGCTAATGACGGTAAACTCATGTAGGTTAGATTGTACGGAAAGTTGAAAGGGTAACTTTTTAGGAACATATTTCTGGATATATTGGAGTTTAGTATTATTAGAGGGGCTCGTCGCTTTGTGGTAACCAAGTAGGTTAACACGTTGCAAAGCTTAGCAATCCAAGCCAGGTCAGTCTATAGATGGGTGACCATTGCTTAACACATTGCGACCCCTTGGTGCCACAGAAAGCACGTTAAGCCGCCGGTCCCAGTTGCCATGCAAACATTTATAGCAATCGTTACGGGTAGTTGGAGCCCTACAAAGTCCGACAATAGACTTCGACATAGTCTACTTGGGTTGTGGTTGAGGTCTGATGGCAGTCACTCCGCGTAAAAAATCGAAGTTAGTCGAGCCGAGATTGGAGTTTAGTATTCATAAAAAAGACCGTCCCACAATTTCTACTGTTGCAGTCGGAGGGTTCTAATCAAAGGGCTCAAGCTTCTTTTACCCAACCTTATTAAGAGATATGATACTTGACTGGACTGGTTCCACGCCTTTACAGAATACCGATATTAAGCTATTCTTAACACCGTTGAATGATATTTATTTAATTGTAAAACTTTTTACACAAGTACATGCATCATCGGACTTGATGCTTAAGGCATTCTCTACCAGTCGACACATTGGACGATGATGAGAAAGAATGAGTTAGGTGCATTTATGGGGGGGTAACAAATGATAGAGGTTTTCTTAAAAATGCTTCAGCACGAATGGGCCGGCTCGACCGGAGTGATACCACGGCCTCACAGAAAACCGGTATATTAAGCAATTCTTTCACTGAGTGAGTGAGGTAACCGGAGCCCAAATCCCCCCTTCCGCTGACTCGAGCGGGAGGGACTCCAAGAGCGGTAACGCACTTGTGACTTTTTAAGTTGCATGTGAGCGGCGGTAGTTGCTTACCATCAGGTGACCCGTCTGCTCGTTTGCCCCCTTATACCATAAAAAAAAACATACTCGTACATATATTGCCGGAGTACAACACTCCCCTTCCCCATATTTCTGGTTCTGACTTGGGCGGTAACGTAATTTGTGAATTTTAAGTCGAAGTTGTCCTTGAGCGTCAGGAGTAGATAGTAAGTAGGTTAAGGTTAATATTAATTGTTATCAAATCTCGTCTCGTCTTTGTTTCATTTCCGACAACAACAATTTCAAACAACAAATGCATGGATAACATCCAGACATAGGCCTCTCCTATTGCACGCCACTTAGATTGATTTTGGGCTTCTCGCATCCAGCATATATTGCCGAAGCACAATATTCCCCTTCCCCGGTTAGGACTTGGGCGGTCACGTAATTGTGAATTTTAAAGTCGTAGTTGTCCTTGGGCGACAGGAGTAGGTAGGATAAGCTAATATTAATTGTTATCCAATCTTGTCTCGTCTTTGTTTCATTTCCGACAACAACAAATGCATGGATAACACCCACATAAATACTTCAGGAGTTATGATCTTGTACGTTGTAAAACTTTATATCGAATCTAAGTCCATTATAAATGAATGCAGTGACCCAAATGTTTAACGCGAGAGAAATCGATTATAGTGAGGAAGTTTTGATGAAACTAATCCATTCATTTGGCAGTTGGCCAATAAAGAAATTGTGAAATGTTATTGTTGTTTAGGTAATGTGGTTAATGGTCACGTTAATATAACGAGCAGAACATTATAGATAGTACACTCGAGAGCATTGAATTCGGATCATATGAAAATCTCGGCGATTAACAATGTTGGATTAACGGAACAAAGTGTATTTCATATGCAATTAAATATAAATGAACTGAAAGTGCCTTCAAAAATTTTAAAATAAAAAAGAATGAGACCCAATATCGTATATCACCATTATGACGGTTATGTAGAATCGCATAACCGTCATAATGGCAGTACGTGGAGGTGACAGAGAGTACCTACTAAAATTTGAGAAACAAAAAAGTTGTAGAAAAATATTTGGGATTTTACTGCATGATGAGATTAGTTTTTTGTGTTTAAATAAAGTTTTATGAGGATGATACAAAGTGAAAAATGCTGTCTCCTTTTGAAAAATAAATGTTACTTAAATTTTAGAAGTAATCATTGGACTAATTAACACAAACTATTTTTCTAATTTAACTTTCTTAGTTTTTACGATTGTCAGGTATCTTTATCTGACCTGGATTCATATCTTTACGTGACCCGGATGCATTGCTTTTGAGGGAATTACCATAAATTATAAATTACTTTGCAGACTAAGACTTAAATATAATACAAGAACTTTATTTCTTAATATTTCAAGCTTTTTTTCGTGTTATAGCAGCTAAAGTAAGTACGACAATAATTTTATACAGCCGTTACAGAGTTAACGTTAACGTCCGTTAACGTCCAGTAATTTTAACCTAATTTCTCTATTAAGACGATTTAATGGGACTTTACAAAATATTGATATAACTTCAACTGTTATTTCGATATAAGAGATTGGATATTTTGAGATATTTAAATTCTTGAAGTCGGTTGATGAAGTCGGTCGGAAAGATATACAGCAGACAGGGCCACTAACCATGAGACCAACAGACGTCGTCGTCAATTACTACCGCATATGCTTTAATCTACCTCTGGCATATACATGATGATGATATATTAGTGTATATCTGACATAATTATGTCATATATATACTAACTTTTACTCGCGGCATCCCAATTTTTTTGGATTATCATCCAAACTATATTCTATTTATATGAAAAATTCATCCAGGTCCGTTAAGCCTATCTGGTGTAGTTGATGATTTGATTTTCTAGGAATTGTGATGATTTATTGCAATAATTACCACAAAACTTTTAATGTAAATTTTCTATAGACAAAATTATACCATAGACAAATATAATATTTTTATTGAATTAAAACATAATGTATTATATAACGCGTCCTCCATACAGACAGTAATACAAAACTTATGATCTGAAGTTTTAACGTGATACAAAAAGTTAAATATAAAAATGTATATAAATAATACTGTTTTAAGAATAAATATTAACATTAAACGTATAATACACATTTAAGTAAATAAATATTATACGTTTACAACCAATCCATACTGAATACATGTAACATAAATTCGAAATATATTATAAAAATACATGAAACATATTTAATAAAATAAACATAAACTTATGGTAATAATTAAGTAACTGTGTATATTAGAAATTATTGAAATCACAGTGGAGTTGAATCTCTTCTTGGGCTCTTATAATATATTTTTTAATTCATAAAATGAATGAAATAAAAGATTTAAAAATGCTAATAAAATGACTTAAAATTATGACATAATATTCGTAAGGTTTCATAGTTGTAGCGGCAAATATTGAACTATTTATGTTTATTAATAGAATTTAGAATTGATATGGAAATGAGTTAATTAACCAACAAAACACTAATATCTTATGAAGAAGATCGCTAAACTAATAATCAGCATTAAAACAGAAGGGATTGCTGTGTTGGAGTTGTTTTTAAATGTTGACAATATAGCTGCTTCGTGACTGTCGGCCCAAACCTTCGATGCCCTGGCGACTTGTAATGAGTTCCTTGCAGCAGTCTTAGCCGCATCTGTACATTCTGTGCAACTTGACAAGAAAGCTTCGAACTGTGAAAGAAAAATATATAAGATTATTCGCAAAAAGTTTTGATTGATATATTACATTGCATGCTTGTGAACGAAACCTTAATTTAAACTTAAATAATTATTATCAAGGAGGAGGAGAGTGGCTCGTGACAGAAACCAGTGGAAGGAGCTAGAGGAGGCCTTTGCCAAGAGGCACAGTGAATTGAGGGACATATGATAAAAACATTTGTTATTGAGAAACATAAACAATTCAGAATAAAAGGGCAAATAAATAAATTCTTATCAATAGTAGTAGTAGGCACTTACAAATAACAGTAGTATACAAATAATAATCGTACTAAAAAAAGAGATACACTAAAACAACAGAAATTAGATGGTCATCAGAGGATCACATAAGTAAAGAATTGTAATGACCGCGCTGTCTCAATACAGAATATTATAAAAAAAAACTTTACTGTAAGCTTACGGAACATCCGTGTGTCCGGTATTAAGAATAGGGAGTGTTACTACCCCTATTTATCAGGTGGGTGTCGTAAGACGAGACTAAGGAAACTACCTACGCAGGGCAATAACACTGCAAGGAGAAGGAAAACTTGATACAAACCCTACACAAATCCGTCTGGCCAGCGTGGTATAGTAAGCAAAAATCTTCTTTCTAATGATAGGCCTATGTCAAACAGTGGCCTATTAAAGGCTGTTGATGTGATGTGTGATGACGCCAACAGAATTTTTACATAGAATAGCATCTAGTACATGTGTTTAAAGAGTAGTTTTATCGCTAACAGAAATTTCTTACAGACAAACTTAGAATGGACCAAGACGACTAGTCTTAAATGATAGAAATGATTAGATAGTTTTATTTTGTTAAAGAATCATGGCGTATATATGAATCATACAGCGTACATTACTACTTGCACCTTATTATTAGATGAGATATGATGGATGTCAAAAGATGAGTGTGATTTCGTGCACATGGATAGTTGTATTTATTAATCGTATAATCCTGATACAAGTTGGTTAAAAACTACATTTAATATTTTTTTAATATTTTTGAAATAACAATAACCATTTGATTAACTGCTATTTATTGTTTTGCAATGATTGCAGTACTTTACTTTCGACTGGCTTCTTGGTTAATGATCCTGACTACTAAGCTAGAGTTCGTGGGTTCAATTCCGACCCACGTCAAATAGTTATATAATTAGCATGATCATAATTTGTTCTATATCTGGGTGTAAATTATCTATAACATGTATGTTTTTATGAGTGGGTAAATAAGTATGTTTATCAGCAGTCTGTTTACCAGAACACAGGCACTGTCTCATTTGGAATCAAGACCGCGTCGGAAGGAAGGTTGTGTATGAGATGTGTCAAATTACTATTAATAATTTTTGCCTTAAGGAGCTCACCTACCATAATTCCTTTCGTATTGTTCCTTTGCTTTACAGCGAATTGTATTAGTATTAAAACTCTTATCTAACATAAGACTCATTTAGAAAAATATATTATCTAACAAATACCAAAACTTAATTTATGTAGCTATATTTAATTATGAATCTTTAATTATCTCACGCCAGTGTTGTTGTAGCATAAGTTACGAAGGCCAATGGAATTATTTTGTGCTAAAACAACGCTGTACAATAAAATATTATTGCACACATACTCGTAAAATCATTCTCGATGAAGTAAATGTTTGACTCAAGGTTAATTTATTTATATTTCAGGTAAATTGTTAGATTTTTGCATTAACTCTTTACACTCTATGGCTCGCTTGTCTCATGTCAAAAGAAAGACTAGATCTTTTTTTTTTCTTTTTTTTTTTTTTTTAAAGACAACTCCCGCATTAGGAATAAATCCTGTGTCGCGGGGGACTTTACAAACATACATGAAACGGACACAAAGAACACCCAGACTCAGAACAACAATTTGTGGATCACACAAAGTGTCGTCCCATGTGGGGTTTGAACCCACAACACTCGGCGTAGTAGGAAGCGGCGTGGCGACCGCTTAAACCACTACGCCATCCGTGCAGTCATCTGTCTTGGGTTTTCCCCAAGTCACTGTAGTAGTTTCACTAGTGACATAATTCGATGTGAATATTGTCGGTGTTATCGACGTTGAACCCGGTCAATTAATAATGACAATAGACTCACACATCCCAAACACGAACGTCTAATCTTATACTAGGCTGATACTGTACTGTGGTAACTAGGCAGCTGTTAAATATATTTACTTTTAACTCTATATACATACTTTTATCAACAGCCTTTAATAGTCCACTGCTGGACATAGGCCTCTCCTTAGGATGGAGGCTTTGGTCTACTATACTACGCTGGCCAGACAGTTTGGTGTCAAGTTTTCTTTCCTTTTTTTTACATACTTACTATAGATAAATTATATCTAGTCATAGAACAACAAAAATATTTGTCCTGGATAGTAATCGAACCATCGATCTCTGGTTTAGCAGTTAATATCACTAACTAGAACTAACCGCCATACCAACAAGACCGTCATCAATCATATCTTGATATTTAAGTTTATCAAATTCTTTAAAATTAGTGTTTCATATTTTAAATTTCATTTAGAGGAATTATTTATTAAATTTTAAAAAATATTATAACACCAGTCACTTTAAATGTACGTTTTATCTGTGTGGAACAGATAGCGTTGATTCATATAAAGTACCGTTTCAAGTCATATAGAAATAAAATCTTAAATAATTATTTACTCTCATTTTAGATTAACTTGATTTTGTAAAATACTGAATTTTCCAAAATCAAGACAAATAACTTTTAAAGAGGTAAGAAAGGTTGTATATAATATTCATAAAAGTACGTTAAAACAAATGGATAAATCACTTACTTCGCTAAAATCGCTTTCAGTACGGAGATTAGACGCAACAGTACTTAAGACCGAATCCATAGTTGTATATCTAGAAATAAAGAAAAAATTAGCAAGGTCTTTAATGTAATCAGTTTCAACAAACTATTTTTATATATTGCCCATACTAACATGGAAGCCCATGAAGCATAGTCCGTTTTCAGTAGATCCATGACGAGAGGTAAATTACTATAGTTACTGAGCACACTAGACAACGGTGTTGTTAAATCTTGGGTCCTAACAGGGCTGTTGTCTTCCGTCATTGATACTAGGTACCTGAAAATGTTATAAAGCATGATAGTCTATGCAAGAATATGAACAATCACTATCATATTATAAAAGTTACTAAAGGCAATTTGAGTGAGTGATTGAGTTCAGAATTAGTGGACTGGCGAATATTATAGCAAACCTCTTCAGTTTTTCCTCATTTGTAGTATGACCCAAAACATCCAAAATTATCCAAATTTCATTTGCTAGATTTGTGCTCTTTGCGCGGTTCCATAAAAAGTCGTAGTCTTCACCAGTACCATAGCGTAGTCCAGTTGAGTAGACTACTGAACGTAGACTAGGGGAGACCCTAAAACGTATTTTAAAATAAGCATAGTTTTTTATGGCTCCATATTATGTCATTGACATGGTTTATGGATAAAGAAAAACAGTTTGCTTTAATGATACACTTAATTATATACATGATATACTTAATTATATGTGTCTGTGTCTCTATTTTTTTAATTAACAATTTTAGAATTAATTATTAAAATAAACTAAAAATTACTTACTCTGTACCATTTTCTCTCAGCGCTTTGAACATAGCTTTAGCTTGGGATACACATCCACTGTGACCTAACTTGCAAGCAAACTCCAGGATTTGTTGACGATTTCTCATATCTTCGAAAGAATCAGTTTGTCTCTCAACATAACCAAATCTATTAATATAGCTGCTCATAAAACTGAGAATGTAACTCTGAAAGGAAAAATAATCTTACCATCTACTTTATTACCCTCCCTGTATATATTATCTAGAATTGTATAAATGCTTACCTCAATTTGAGGTAACACATCATTGTTACCCAAGAAACTATTCCTTAATTTCGTAAAACCTCTTAAAGCGGCTAGCCACACTGAATATTCGTCCTCTTGGGACAAAAATTCTAGTACATTGTGAAGATCTGAGAAATTTACTTCATCACCGTATAGAAAAGCGAAAAGGTCGTTTACAATCTGAAAGTAATATTGAGCAAGTTCGTTATCAGTCCATCTGTAAATAAGGATAAGAGACTAGTGTAATGATAACAAAAATAAGCACCTTAGCTCGATTTAAATGGTGTATATTAGTGCGTTCCTGTCCTTTTAAGAGTGATGCAATTAGTTCCCAAGAGCGCTGGTCATAATTCACTTTATAAAATCCTAAAAATATAAAATTCATTAATTTATTTATTAGGCCTCCAAATACGAGTACACTATCAAAATGTATTTACAAACAATATTAGAACTAATCATCTCGCTACTTACAGCTCAATTATGCTATAACTAGAAAACCTTCCGTCTGTGTAAGTTGCTAAAAAAATATTACTTTTTAATGGTCGTTTAATGGCTCACCTGACTCCTGTACGTTGAATATCACCCAAGTCTGACTAACATTAGCAATAGTAAACTCATATGACTGATCATTCATTATGAACATAGGCTTAGTGTTATTAAAGTTAGGCGATAATCCGGTTGTGTAGGTAATAGGAATTTTATAAATTTCATTTGATGAGTATGAGGCATTTATGTAAAACCGTTTCTGAAATAAGTGCAAAGATTAGTAAAGTTAAAACAGATGAAGAAATAGAAATTGATTTAAACAACTATAAATTTAACGAGTCCTTACCTGAGTTAAAGTTACCGTATCGGTGTTATAGTTAATATTGACATGAATTATAGGGTGACCGGCTTGAGAAACCCAAGAACCCATTACGTCAGCTACAGTGGTGTTAGGGTATGAGCTAAGTGAATTTTGTGTGGTCACTGCGTAATCTAAAGCAGCGTAGAGTAGATTTGGGTATCCGGATCCTAAAGCACTGTAGTAAATATAATTTTATTTTATTTACATTAAAATTAAGACAAAAAATAAAATAAAAAGTTTATATAAGACAGAGATATTTATGTAGACTTGAAAGTTATGCATCTCTCACCATTAGACACTTAGCAATCTTCATTAATACAGAATGAAAATTTAAATGTTTCCCACTGAACAAGATTTTTATAAGTTCTTTATTCCTATTTTTTTTTTTATTAAAAACATCTTAAATATTTTAAAATATCTTACTTGTTTGTTAAGTAAGTGCGGAGACCAAGTCTGAAAGCGTCATCTCCGATGAGATAGTGAATCATTCTAATGATAGAGCCACCTTTTTGATATGTAATACTTCCAAAATGGCCACTGATTTCAGCAGGAGAATTGACTTCATCGTTAGTAAGTGGTGCTGCAGTGGGAGTATCGTCTGCAGCATAAGCAACGTACGCAGAGCTGGTAACCAGTAGGTTGGCGGAACCAATTTCCGGTTCAATCTGTAGATTTTATGAATATCAGCGAATCAAATTTACATACATTTATTACAGTTGTACAAAGTTAAAACCATAATATGCGATGGGGTAAATCAAGCCATCATGAAACACAATATGCTACATATAAGAAATTAAATTAATTAATTAAATTAAAAAATTAAAATATTTCTTCACTCACCAAAGAGGTTATATAGTCCTGGAAATAATTGGCAAACCCTTCATTTAGCCATGTATTACTCCACCAATGGCAGGTAACGAGATTTCCAAACCACATATGAGTTGTTTCGTGAGCCAAAATCTGAGCAATTCTGTATCTAAAGTAGGGCGCTGTCTGATCTGAATCAGTGAGAAGCAAGGCTTCTCTGAAAACGAACAGATTATGAGAAGGATTTAGTGAGAGTAACAAGTATTTTATAATTTCAAGCGGTTAATTAGAGCCATTCAGAAGGAAATAATAAATAAAAATATAAAAGAGATAGACATATAGTTACAGCTAAGTAAAATAGTCAACGAAAAATATACAGAAAAAAATTAAATAACATCAGAGAATTATGAAATTAGAGGTATTAGGTAATTTTATTAAACTACACACAGTAGGTACATTGAATATAAATATGATATAATATCCTGCACATGTCTTGTAGATGCAAGCACTTGTTTGTTTTTAATTGTATATAAATTTAATTGTTTGAAATTACCTGTATTTAACGAGACCCCAATTTTCCATAGCACCTGCTCTAAAATCAGGGATAGCCACATGATCCAATTTTATATTCTCATTTGTAGAGTAGTAGTCAATGCCAAAATAGCTTCCAAGTTCTTCCACGACTTTTATGCCAAAATCGAAAGCATATAAAGTCTGATTCTTAGCTTCAGGCCTTGAGAAGATACCAAATTCTTGGGTACCATTTCTGTATTGACCGGCTTCGAATTCTGAGACTAGGAAAGCGACCAAATATGTAGACATCCTCGGTGTAGGGTGAAATGTTTCCCTGACGTAACCATTGCCTCTGAAAATCAAATAAAAAATGAAAGATGGTAAAATTGCCCTTTTAATAAATAATAAATATAATTTCAAAAAGTTGAATGTTTTATTTAAACTTACAAATCCCTAGATGATTGCATTTTCATATTTGAAAGTGAGTTTTTGTAGGTCGAAGGTCGATCAATCGAAATAGTAAATGTAGCTTTTAGTTGGGGCTCATCAAAGCATGGGAACGCTTTTCTCGCATGTGTAGGCTCCATTTGTGTAGCTCCTAACCATCTGAAAGTAATAGAATGTGATATAAATACGAAAAAGTCTGATAACATCAGTCATTGAAAATATTGTAAATGTTCGCCTATCACATCACATCATCACATCAACAGCTTTTAACAGTCCACTGCTGGACATAAGCCTCTCCTTAGAAATGAGGTTTTGGCTTACTATACCACGCTGGCCAGACGGGTTGGTATGTTCGCCTATGCTTGAGAGTAAATTAAAACCTTGGGTCTTAGGAACTCCCTAAGAAATTTATATTATACTTTTATTTATTACCACTCGTCGATTGCAAAGTTAACAAGTCTAAATTATGTTACAGACTTGACTACTAACAATGATGACTGCCTACTAATTGAAATAATTGTCTAATTTCATAATTTAGGCAGTATTAAAAATATATGAATCTATAAGAGTTTTGGGATAGGATCCAAATGTACTATGATTTAACTTATGTTTACAAAAAAGCATAGCTTAAAATGTTTTTTTCCATGCTATTATTTCGACCGAGAGATCAAGCCGGCTCACTTGTGCTTAAAGCCATGCGCTCTACGACGGTAAAAAATAAATTGTTAATGTTCTTCAAAAACTGGTTAATTGGAGCTAACACAAAAACAGTTTTACTTCAGAATAAGGTCATGCAATATTTTGCAATAACATAAAAAAATAGAGAAAAAAAAAAGAATAAGTGTAACGGTAAAAAGATAAAGACAATTACAACATGAAAGATATTGTCAGAATTTTGATATTTATTAAAATATATTATCTTGTGTTTGTTGGGTAATTTCTTTGTACGCTTGCAAACTGGCTTACAGTTATCGCTACTTGACACCCGTCTATCATCATAGAGGTTTTGGTAGATATTAAGATAAAAGATCTCATCTTTATCTATTTTATGTCTATAAAATTAAGTAATAAACTATGTACATCTGAAACAACGACTTTGAGATTGTTTAAATATTTGATTATATAAGATTTTGAGTTTATTGTCATTTGTCTCCTAAGTTCTATTGGTTTTCTGTGTAATAATTATTTCACAGTATTTACTAAATTACCTCATAGTAATAAGCGAGAAAATACTTTAATATATTTTATGCAGCTACTAACCCTTACTAACCCTACTAAACTTATAAAATGGCCATGCTGCTTACGCATACTCGAAAAGTTGTGGAAGTCGCTTAAGATGCTTGTTCTTAATGCATCCCACAGGCTTAATGCTATACGCTACTTATGGAAGACGTTCATTTGTTTTCTTTTAAAAAAAACGAATTGGAATTATTCAATCATGAATTAGATTTGTATGACACTATTCAACTATCGCTCTCATGGAATTTGTAGACTGGCTATCTTGAGGTTTTAAATTTCAGTATATATTACATTATCCAACAGATTTTTAACCCATCAGATATCCTTTAAATCTCAATAAGCCCTGGATATGCTTTATCATTTCTTGTCGTGCCCTATTCTACCTTGTCTAGTCATGTCGTCTTTGTCGGCTATCGAATCGGTATGATAACATTTATGAAGCTTAGCCTTCTAATTTATCTACTGCTTTTATTTTTTCTGCTCCTCTTTAGTATTTAAATTTGTTAAAATCTTTACAATTATTCTTCTTCTCAGGAGAAAGACGTTCACTGTTGGACATAGGCCACAACAATCGGTCCTGTGCAACCCGCATTAACGGTTTCCCACAGCCTTCACCAGGTCGTCGGACCAACTTGCGGTCACTATTCTTAACCACTGGTTTACCCATATATGTTTCACGGTAGCATATTGTTTTAATTTAGGAATTTAAATATAAATTTTGGACAAATTAATCTAGGTTTACTATAATTTTGAGGTTTCAAAGATTATATGGTTCATTTATTAAATGTGCAATAAACCTTTCAAGTTAAATTTAAAGTTTTTCAGATTTTAACAACAATAATATTTTTAAAAGCATAAAGTATAAAAATATAAATATTTTATACTTTATTGAATAAAAAATTTGTTTGAACTTAGTTCAACTTAGTAGATCAAACTATGAAAGCAGTAATACGTGTATTCCTTATCATGTGTTAAATAAATCTACACCTAAAACCTATAGTAAATACTAGTAAAATCCTTAAGTAATAAGACTTACGATAAAACAGTTACTTACTTCTTTACTCCATTCTCCAAGTAATAATTCCTGTAGAATCCATTCAAGTCAGTTCTAAGTGGTCCTTTATAAGTAATTGTAACTTCATACTGATTATTAGGAACTAATTCAGTCATTAAATTGATATAAGCAAAAGAATATTGAGTATTAAACTCTAAAGGATTGGAATTATTGAGTTGAATAGTGTTTGAATTCATTCTGACAGTAATATTGGCAGCTGTAAAATTCAGATCTTGTGAATGGAGCTTAATTTGATTTGTGTTCGCAGTTGTTGTAAATTCAATAGTGACTTCTCCATCAAAAGTGAATGCATTTTCGTCATTGGTATCGAAGTATGGAGTAATGAGTAACTGGTAGGCCGATGGCACGATAGGTATATTCAGCCGATGGTTAGGATCCGTTTCGGTATATACTACCGGCAGTAAGCATATTACTGCTATAGCTAGCAGTCGGTAATACATTTCTGTAATAATAAAAAGACAAATTTTAACAGTTTTGAATATTTATTCGAAAACTCGTTTATAGTTAAAAGAAAAAAAACACTAATTCTCATGATTTCTCCTTCTTTTAGATTACTATATGAATTACCTTTATATTTTGTGTTTCAGACCAGGCAACTTTAAACATTTTTTTAACAATCTTTGCATTTCCACGAATAACCGAATAACCCACCTGTGCCCTCAACGTAGTGACTAGTGCATTCAAAAATTCTATATACTCGTATACATATGTATACTGTATTAAATGTTGCATTAATTGGTTATAGCTATTATTCCTTTTTTTAAGTAATTGGATTTTATACGAAGACTGCAGTTTCAGAGTTTTTTTTTCTTAGGGTATTCTTTGAGAGCTCGAATGTAAAAAACATATATTTCAAAATGTGTTGTATAAATAAATATGATAATATACTTCTTAATAAAAACTTCAAATATAAAATATTATCTGAAAAACAGCAGTCTCACATTTAATTATTTTTACTATAGTTTCATCATTACTATTGATATTGTTATCTCGACTCTAAACTTGTAGACAAAAATATAAGAATACACCAAAATAAACAAATGAATTAAATGAAAATACAACGATCAAATTGAATTGACAGCATATTGTCTAAAAAAGGCTGAACTAGAAAAAAATAAAAAAATAAAAAAAATAAATCAACAAACCTTGTGCTCACTACCACGACCTATTGTCTAAACTCAAACTGCAACTAGTGCCGTGACTGTATGACTGATAAGGAGCATCTTTAAGAGTTTAGTTATCACTGATAATGTGACACTTGGCTTATGTACTAGTTCTGTCATTTAGCTTTGTTTTTTTTAAAATATAAAATAGTAATAATAACTTTATTGATATAGCCATTGTTATAATACATTGGGACCCTGCCTCCTGTGGTTGGTGTCAAGCTGTATTACAGGAGACAGTCTCTTCACCCATTTTGTTGTATGAACTATACAAATAAAAATACAGTTAAAAGTGTGTAAGTGTGTGTATCAGTGTGTGTGTGTATGTATATGTATGTTTGTGAGTGTGTATTTGTGTGTGTGTATTTGTGTGTGTGTATGTATGTGCGTGTTTGAGTGCGTGCTCATTGCATGAGATATTCCCTACAAATCAAAGTAGTTAGTTGAGAACAGTTCTGCAAACATGGAGTTCAGCTTGTAAAGTATACAATTATGATATTATTGCTCATTTTAGTATTATAATAACCAAGGCAAAATTGTAATCTCTATATTAATTTATAGTAAGCAACGTGATCATGACACAACTAAATTTTTGAATACGAAAATGTTTGTAAGACATCAAAAATACGTAAAAAGATTATAAGTTTATATATTTTGGATAAGAAAATTGTACGATTCTCAAGATATAGTAGAATGAAGAGAAATCACAGGAGATCCTCTTAGGATTTGTAAATAGCTTAAACAAAAAATTTGAGTTTATTTCTTTAAAACGTGTGAATGCTAAATATACGTATTTCTTTTCGTTTGTTACCCGCTCTGGTTCAGTTTTATTAAGGATAGAACTATATTATTTTCCTAACTGACAACTTCGCTAACTTGATAAAAAGGTAAACGAGAGACCCATGAGATGACTTGGAATTTGTAACTGGTTGCTCTAAACAATATGACCAGTATGCTACGTAATGTGTTTCCTTTGGTGTGTTTAACGCTTGGATCCAGTTTTATCACGAAAACTGTTACGTTTTGGAACTGCAAATGTTAATACAAACATACTTTTGCTATACAGATAGTGGTACTTCAAAATTTAGTCTTACAGTTATTGACATAGAATACAATACGAGATAACGATACGAGTGATGTATCATACTTAAGAGCGATAATGAAATTGTAGTTGTTTCTATTTAAACACGAAAAGTAATGAAAATGGTCTAAGGTTTCATACAATGCAACATTTACATTAGTACTATCAAAACTATTATTTTTCTTATAACATGTATTAAATATTAGTTCTATATTATTTAAGCCGGCATCAGTTGGTAATTTGCCATGAGCGGTATATAATCTATATATTAAAAGGAAATAATACAATTCTTACTGTAATACTTCTGATATCTTTACTTTAGAATTGAAGATAGAAAAAAGAGTATTGAGATAAGCATATTTGGTACAATTTAACTCTTTGCTTAACTTTCTAGAAGGCTGCGAAAAACTTATTCCCAGGAATAGTTTACTTTATCTGCTAATAAGTTTTTTGAAATATATTTGTGTAATACATAATACGAGTATTTAGCCAAGAATTATTAATCAGTCGATATTAATCGCATTCTTACATACTTTCATTTTAAATCTTTTTATTACAAAACTTGCTCTTGTTTTGTAAAAAAATTATTATTGATCTGAAATTTCTTATAACAAAAGCTAAGTAGGTAGTTTAATCAATATTTAATTATCATTATAATCAGTTAATATCATTTTATAAAAAAGGACGATGAATAATTAAGGAGAAAACATTCTGCAATTTGTTTTCCAAAATCTTCGAAGTTTTGTCACAATTATCTTAAAAGACTTATTTAAGACGTGCCTTCTATATATTTAATATAGCTGCTAAAAAAATTGTACGGGGGGCAATTTTCTTGTTTGCCATCATCATTAAGATACATCAATTTCTTAAAGAAAATATCTTTTTCTTTCGTTCAAAGGTACAGCAATCACATGCAAGAAATAATTACTTAAATGTTTAGACACCAGTATCCCATGCTAAAATATACTATTCCTGATTCATGCATACCATGTCGACCATGCTCATAATTGACTTCCATATACAGTGTGGAGTGTACAATAAATAAATATAGGCCGGTTTGAAACAGCCTACCACCCCTGACTGCCCTGTGTCTCTACCAGCTGGTTTGTTTATTATAAACACTTGTACTTTAAGAACCGGCAGATATCCTTGCTGAATTCTGGGCAATTTGTACAATCAATCTGTGGAATAAAATATCGCCTCCAAACCGACCTTCAAACTTCCAAAAAAAGATCGTACTCCTACCCCAAACCGGCAACGTACTTGTGATTCCTGAGTTGCAGGCGTTCATGTTACAATAATAAATAAATAAATAATAAATAAATGTTCAGTAACCCGTCTGCTCGTTGTCCCCCTCTATCTTAAGAAATTGGGAATCTAATAGATTACTTTTAAAATCATATCTCTCTCTCTCTCACTTTGTTTATGCCATCTTTCTCGGTCTTGGGCAGTTTCCATCGACTTTGTTCCTACCAGCCTTTTGATATCATCACTCTATCGCATTTGTGGTCTTCTTCGACGGCATTTCTCACCCTACGGCCTGCACTCCAACACTGTCTTTTGCACCAAGAGCCTTATTAGGAATAAAAACATAAGACATGCTTATGAAACGTAGAATAGTAAAATTCAAAACCATTTGATCATATTAATCATGATTTGCACTCATTATAATGCCAATTAAGTGCTCTCATAGATAACAATAGTAGGTACACGTCTATTCTAATAATTATGCCATTGGCCTATATCTTATTATTCTTATAATAAGTGTTACCTTTACACAAGCGTTGCTTAAGAGGAAGGAAAATGAGATCAGCTTGCTTGTGCTTCTTCGAAATTATTTGACTCATCCAGGCGTATTTTTCTATATTTCATATGCAAGTATTAAGTCTCTTAGGATGGTCTAGTAACCCGCGGGGCCCAGCCGCGAAGAGGACGACAAATCAAAAGATGGGAGGATGATTTGTCGAAAGGATGGAGAAGGATAGCTCGAGATAGAGATAAGTGAAAGGAACTAGGGAAGACCTATGTCAAAAGACAACCTGACTAAGTGGTTGCTAGAGAAAATATTTTATCAAAAATTTGAGAAAATTGTTTTGTAAGTAGTATATAAGTTATAATGTGTAATATGTTTTTTCAGTGAATAGAGGCTTTTATTATTATTATTATTATTGAGTCTCTTACTTATTCTATACTACTACTTATACTTATATTATAAATGTGAAAGTGAGTTTGTTTGTATGTTACACTTTCACGCCTCAACGATATAAACTTTTTCGCCAATGGAAAGCTACATTATTAGTGAGTAACATAGCTGATTTTTAATATAACCAAAATCGACATACACGAGAGGGTAAATGAAAAAATATGTTCTATTTCTTCTCGAAAAAGAATATTAAATTACGTTCATGTAACCCTCACAGAAAACCAGTGTTATGTGTTTCTTTTGCTGCAACCCCCTTAATTCTAGCGGATACATGCCAAGAGTCGATAACGCATTTGTGACTGTTAAATTGCAGATATTTATGGGTGACAGTATATTATACATATACAACATTACTCGTAACAAAATAAAAGATTTATTCTAAACAGCTTCAAGCCTTTGATCCAGTGAAATTCTTGGGTAGTATTTCTTTTTCTGTTTTTTTATTGTTGTTTCCCTTGTCATAGGTATGGAAATTCCAATTTACAAATAATATTCAGGTGCCAATAATACCAAAGTCCGTGTGGTGACGGATTAAGAATACAGAGTGTCGTAAGAGCCGACTAAGGGAGAAAACTACGCAGAACAACAACACTGCAGAGAGAAGGAAAACTTGACACAAACCCTATACCCAGACGTCTGGCCCGCGTGGTATAGTAGGCCGAAACCTCCTTTCTAAGGAGAGGCCTATGTCCAGCAGTGGACTATTAAAGGCTGTTGATGTGATGTGTGAAAACAGCACTTTGATTGTTATTGGATAAATCCAATAACAATCAAAGTGCTGTTTTCACATAGTGGCATTTAATTTATATTTATATATTTAATACTACACTATTTAAGTTTTGTCTAGCTTGGAAACTTGGAAATAGAACGTGAGATACTGATTCTCCATTTTCTCTGTAGACCTCGCTGGTTAATTTTCCAACATGTTTTTCACAAAATGTTGAAATGTCTCAAACCCCGACGGAAAACAAGGGGTGTTGTCTGTCTGTCTGTCTGTGGATCATAGAACCCGAACGGATTGACCAATTTCGATGCGGTTTTTTTTTTCAAAAGCCGATTCTTCAAGATGGTTCTTAGCTATAAATTTTGAATATCATCAGGATTGAGGATCATCATTTTGAAGATCATCACTTCCTAGGTGATGAAGTTATCTCACTAAAATCCACAAGTTGGTATACTGTTACTTTGATGGTATTTCCACGACATGTTAACGTGTAACTTGCAGCTGCATCAAGTAGTCTGCGGAAAAGAGAACTTCTCAGAAAATCACAGCATATATACCATGTTTGGGCTTTATACTGTTTTTTTGTGTCGGGGATTTTTTAATATTGTATTATTTCTTTTCCTTTTCTTTACAACTTATTGACAAAAAAAGTGTCTACACATATTCAATTATTTCAGCATCATCTAGTAAAAAGAAACTGAACTTTTAATAACTAGTTCCAAAACCAAGGTTACTATTTTCGAAGTACAATTACACTTAACCTTGAGCAGTCAAGCTAGATTGGAGGACCATCTCTTTGAGTTGGTGTAATACAAGTAGCTCCAACGCCATATCCAACATGCGCATAACCAAGCAAAGATTTATTTAAAACTAATGATGAAAAAAATTAGAAATTACAAATTAGGCATTTATTTTTCAATAAATATTTATAAATTAAAAATTTATCTTATATTACGCATAAATTAAACTATATTATTTCAATAGCATTGAAAGTAAAGCGGTCATGATGACCATAGTAGTTGGTAGAAGGATGGCAGCGGAACCTCTAGCTGCTTCTAAAACGATTTGTGCATTTTCGTCGCCCCACTGCATATTGGCTCTGACTGAATTAATAGCGTTCAGACCTACGTTGTACTCAGGAACTAATGCCGTGTTTGCGTTCAACCAGGTCTCCATCTGAAAAAGTAAAAATTGTGTCCGTGAGCAAAGGTTTTCTGAAGATAATCTCGTATCGATTTTAGCTTGTTGATAAATTTAATAATTTAAACAGTTATTGAATCTTGATAATTTTTGAGTTACACATACATTTCATGAACAATGACATTCTGATACAAAGCTGACAAATGCTGTAGATATCGTCAATTAGCTTGGTCGTAGAAATGAGCAGCAGGGACGATAAACTGCTATTACCATATAAATACAAACTTTATAACTTAGTAATAAATTTCATTACATTTACTCTGATTGTAGATATATTTTTAATCGTTTTTAATTAAGAAAGATGAGATAGATATATTGTGTGACTTGAATGGAAGTAAAGCAATGAAGACAATAGTAATTATTGAAATGTGATGCAGAGGGATGATCGAGATATTGCAATCACAAATATGAATAAAAGTTGACGGGGATAAGGATATTGGACGTCTAAAGAAAAGTAGGATTGCCTTCATGAAAGAAAATATGTTTGGAAAGAGAGTAAGCTGTGAAATTACGAATGTAAAAAAAAACAAGAAAGGACTGTGATCTATTTCCAAGGAATGCAAAAATAATGATCTTTGCTATTTAGCCTTTTTTTACTCAGATATTCAGAACTCAGACATGTCATTTATATCATACGAAGTGAAATTACTTACATTTTGCAGACCTTCCTCGTCTAAGTAACTAATGAGAGTACTAAGGAAAGTGCTGAACGACAAAGGCGGTGTAAGGCTGTAAATTTAAAAATATAGTCATAAAATAAAACATTTAAGCTAACCTGTTTTTAGATCATATGTAATTATTAGTTCGGAAATTAATAAGGAGTTGATGTAATTTCTGATCAATAGAATCAATCGGGACTAACCCGCCTATGAACACGCCATCGTAAATTGGTCTAAACTTCAGGCAATTCATAGCGATGCAAATAACATTGGTCGCGTTAATTCCCGAACTAATAATTATTAGTTTATAAAAAGAAATATGTATTATTTAATAAATTATATATGAAAAAACAAAAAAAATTTTTTTTTTTTTGCAGTAATGATATATTATTTGAGATCGGTTTCGTTTACATATCAATCATTAGTAATGGACATGATAATAACTAAGAAATAGTTTCAGGTCTATTAGCTATTTTTTCACAAAAAAAAGTGTTTTTGACGTGACAACGTCTTATAAATTGGTTTGCCGGGTGACACTTCAAGAAACTGCGTTACGCTCCGCTCACGTTATGCGCTCACAATGAGAGCGAGTGAGAGGCACGCGTCCCTTCCACTCGGGCATGGTTAGCCCGCCTAAGAGCGAGAGAGACAGACATAAAACATCCTTCTTCCTACTATACGAATGAATATTCACATTAAAATTATTTTACCACTCAAAGTCGTTGTCACGTAAAACTTTCGCCCGTATACCGACTTTACAGGCAACCAATTTTTTTTTAATGTGACTATTAGAGGTTGGTTAAATTAACTTCCAAGATTGATTTACATAGTAGTGACTAAACTACCTTAGTCACAAGTAAAATTAAGAAAAAAAAAAAAAAAAAAAAACTCACTTTGTTCTGACAGCTACTATGTTGCTTTTCAACCATTCCAAAGCATTCTTAGCGTTGTCTCTATGGCCTATATAGTAGAACGAGAAGGCGTTCATTTTGTCTTGAGCTTTAATTTGTGTTGACAGAATCAAATCCAAATATCTGTAAAATTTAAAAAAAAATAAGAGTTTTTGTACACATGTATTTTAATGTATCAAGGCATATTTTTGTCTAAATTAATGAGAACAATTAAAAAAAAATATTTTCAATAAGTATTTTAAATTTACATTTCAATTATTGACATTGTATAAAATATTTATGCATTCGTAGATACCATATTATATTAATATAAATAAGATACATCTTATCAAAGAGAGAGTAGAAACTTTTTCATAAGAGAAATTATTTTTAAAACCATAAACAATTTACACATATTCATAGTTTAAACAAATATAAGACTTACTGTACTCCAGCCTGCTGATTCGTGGTACATCCCAAAGCTCTCAGCAAGACTAATTCAGCAGCCTGGTTATTCGACCTTCGATATAAGTTAAGTATGGAGTTAAAGTCTCCCATATCACCGGAACGGAGACCAATGCAATATACGTGACGCCTCAAGTTGGGGTTTACACTGAAAGAAATGAAACTATTGTTTAACACTGTCGAAATTTTTTTTTTAGTGAATTTTTTGATTAGATTAAAAATACCCATACATTTTAATCAAATCAAAATAATTTTATTTATTTATTTCTTGTGATAGAGGTATACTAGTAACCGAAATTACTGGTATTCCCGTTAACCCCTCCCGCTAAGCTAAATTGCTTGTGTTAGGAGTGTACTGGCCAGGATTTGAACCCACGATCTGTTGATCGCCAGTCCAACGCCTTAACCACTAGGCTATCGCCGCTTCTTATTCTCTATTATTTTTAATAATTTCTAAGAAAAATAATCAAAATAAAATTTAATCGAATCAAAATACCTTTTTGAATTTCGTTTTTAATCGTAGTATGAGTTCATTTTCGCAAAGTAATCTTTAAGTACATTACATATTTGGTACAAAAAACACACACAGGTGGTGCACAGGCGAGGCCAATTTCCCCTTTAATTTATTAGATTGTTACTCTACAAGATTAAGCTTTTATTATGACATACAGTGGTTATATACACTCTTAATAGTTGTAAGTCACGCAAACTTTAAGTTCGAAAACTACTTACATGTGATTTTAACTAAAAACAGTGTAGGATTAAATTACCCTGTTTTTATTACTAGTAGCATGGATAATTATAAAATTAAACGCTTTTTAGTTGTTACGGTATGTCAGTATATCGAAGGAAAATGAAACAAGTGGCAAATTAAGATGAAATAGTAATTAGTCTTATAAATGTAATGGTCCACTGCTGGACTTAGGCCTCTCCTTGGAAAGCCTACTATACCACGATGGCCAGACGGGTTGGTGTAGGATTTATGTCAAGTTTTCCTTCGTTTTGCAGTGCTGTTGACCTGCATAGTCTGTTTCCTTAGTCGGCTCTTACGACACCCAGGGGATGAACAGAAGTAGTGACAATCCGTCACAATACAGACGAGTAGTTAGTAATTTTAGTAAGTAAACATGGTATTATATTCACATGTATATAATACATAGAAAGTTATTTATCCTTCATCATCATCAGCCTATCGTAGTCCACTGCTGGACATAGGCCTCTCCCATTGCACTCCTTAAGAATCGATATTCGTATAAGGCGCCTGACGAAAAAATATGAAGAGTAAAATTTAGTGATCGAATGACCTCGTTACGTTCTTTGTGCGAAACTTTTCGTATACCTTTCTCATGTGTTTGTATAACTTGTATACTTGTGTGAAGTCGAATCGTTCTTAACGAGTATACTCCAGTCGTACGTCGGAGCTGACAAACACTCATTTTTTTCTTTGTTTGTTTGTTTGCTTGTTACGCTTTCACGCCTAAACCGAATTTAAAAATTCTTTCACTAATAGAAAGCTATCTTATCAGCAAGTAATGTAGGCTGTTTTTACCGCGATAACCAATATAATATTGTAAAAAATTATAAAAATAATGAAATTAAACTTACGGTGTACCATTAGTGACTAAAGCTCTGAATTTCGTTTGAGAATCGCTGATGCAGCCTTCGTGGCCAACGTTGCAAGCAAATGTAAGAAGGTAGAATCTGTTGAGTGTGGTGCTCAGATTTTCTGTTTCATCTACATCATAACCAAGGTGCTCAACGGTATTGTCCATGAAGTCAAGGATAATTTTCTAGGAAAACAAAATGTTTGTAAATAACTTAATTTCCTAAAACTTAGAATTATTATTATTTGGTATAATAGGGCAAACGAGCACACGGGTCACTCGATGGCTAGCAACTGCCGCCACCCGTGGGGACCTGCAACTCAAAAGTCACAAGTGCGTTGGCGCCCTTGGAATCCCTTCCGTTTGAGCCACCGGGAGGGGGGATTTGGACTCCGGTAAACTCAATCACTCAGTGAAAGGCAACGAAAAAATTGCTTAACACCAGGTATTTAAAGTAGAGTTATGTAATTTTACCATTCAATTTTACCATTGACACATGTCCGACTCATCTGATTCAAAGCTAGACAAAACCTGTAATCCTTACTGTGGTAACATATTTCTAGATACACACATGATATACATAAAATAATATCTTCACATCGAACAAATAATTGTGCTGATCGCTTAATTATTTAATCGCTTAATTACCTCAGGGTCAGCAGTCAGCACACACTAGAGCTACAGGCAAGCCATAATCGCAGTACTTGTATTCTTGTAATTTTTGAGTACAAAGACAGTCTTAATTTCATATAAATATTAAAAATATCACAAACCTTTTATCTTAAATCCTTTATTATTCTTCTCAACGAGCAAGAAAAAATATAACCAATTAATAATATTTTATCATTATTACTCGTATACTTAAAACTTCATACAGTACTTACATCAAACTCAGCTGAAACTTCAGGCAGATGCAGGAATCGATTCCTCAACCAGTTAAAACCAGTGATAGCAGGATACCACGAATAGAAGCTCGTATCCCTCTTCAAAAATTGAAGCACTTGGAATCCGAGCTCATATGTCATTCTGCGGGAACGCATCAGAGCGAACACGTCATCGACAATCTAAATTAAAATAACACATTAAATTTGTATGTAAACTTCTAACAAAAAAACTACTAAATGCCTGTAAATTCATCATTAACAGTCTTTAGTAGCACACTGCTTTACATAGGCATAGGCAACTTAGAAAGGAGGTTTTTGGGAGGAGACCAGACGGGTTGGTATACGGTTTGTTTCAAGTTTTCCTTCTCTTTGCAGTGTTGTTGTTCTGCGTAGTTTGCTCCCTTAGTCGGCTCTGACGACCCCCATGGGATAAACAAGAGTGATGACCGTATTCTTAATCCTTTACCACACGGATTCAGACGGGTCACCTGATAACTGACTACTAGAAATAGAAATTATTGCTACTTTTAAATCATATTCATTTAATAAAATACTGCTTTGATCACTGTGATTTCAGCTGTGATAAATCACTACTTAGATTTGGTTATAAACAACGCTTAATAAAAATTAATCAAATTGAGCTTTTTTTATATTTAGACCTTTCGCCTGTCTTGCGCTAGCGTAATAATAATAACAATAAGTCGCAGTGATGTTGTAAATAAATCACAGTTGTGATGAAATGATTAATCAATCATTCCTAGAGAATCACATCATTCCTAGTGACTACCGTCGCTAATCGACAGCTGCAACTCAATGGATATAAGTTCATTACCGCCCTTTGAGTGCTAAACCAAACAACAGTGAGAAGGCTTGGGGAACGGTAATCTCACACAGCAATGAAAAAAATAATTAACACTGGTTTTCTATGAAGTCATGGTATTATCCTGGTCTGGACTCTCCTGTGATTAAAAGCATTCAACAATAAATTGTTACCTGAGCTCGATTCAAATGGTGAATACTGCTGAAGTTTTCGCTCAACGCATTCGCAATCAGTTGCCAGTTATGCGAGTCGTAGTTGACACGGTACATATCTTAAAGGAAATGAAACTGATTACAGCATGTATAAGTAAATATATTACTAGATTTAGCCGGCGACTTCGTCCGAGTGGATGTCGAAATCAGTCATCGTAGAGGATACAATGAATGAAGACTATAGGGTATAACTCTTCATACACACTTGCACTCCTTTTTAGGCTCTCCTTTTTGGAAAAAACAGTAACAACGTTTTTTATTGCTTTCAATAAAGAGTATTTACTGTGAGTTTAAAAAGGCTAAGCCCCAAAAATGACGAAGTTTCATATAAATTTACAACCCCCACTTTAAACCCATTAGGGGTAGAATTTTTAAACAATCCTTTCTTAGTGCACACCTACGTCACCGAAGGAACATTCGAGAAAAGTTGCATGTTTCTAGACCCAGCGGTTTCAGCTGTTCAGCTGTGCGTTGATCGATCAGTCAGTGAATTAGTCTGTCAATTTCTTCTTTTATTCATATACATAGATTGGTATTTATTATTATTTTAAGCGACTTCATAAATGGAATGAAGCACTGGTTATATTTTTTTTTTATGTTTATTGTTGTTTGAACGTCTTCATTCATTGATTTGAAACATTCTTTATTTTTGAGGCCAGTTTAGTCTCAATTAAATTTCAAGAAAAATACCAACCCTGAGGATGGAAATTTAAGAAACAAGCTACAAGCTAGTATTCTACACAGAGCTTTAAACTAATCAACCATAATTTTCACTTTAATTATTAAATTCGAGTCTGCAACAACTACCCAGAGATATCTCTTAAGATATTTTAGGAGTAACGTGCACGTAATAAACGTAAGGAATCATATTATGTGCATTTTTAAAATCAGAGTTAGAATAAACATATTGTAATAATAATAATAACACATTTCACACAAGACAGTCTGATCTTAAACTAGGCAGAGCCCGTACTAACCGAACTGCTGATAAACATCATCATCATCATCATCTCCGCTGCATCATCCCAGGCTGCCTCCGATGTAGTTCGTGCGTCGTCGTCGTCGCCCATGGAGGAGGTTGTAGAGACGATCCAGTAATGGATCAAGTCTCCAACCTCCTGGTCCAGACGAACCTGAACCACTGTGCCGCGGCGCAGGATCTCTTCCTGCAAACCATGGCACAGTGGTCGATAGGTGTTGCCGTAGTCGCGGAGCCCTATTCTGTCCCTCCCCGTCCAAACTGGATGGGTGACTGGGACGGCTCCGTGGCAGTCGTCGGTTCCACGACGGCTCATTCCCCGCCCTTGTCGCTAAGAGACAAGGGCACTGGATATGTTGCCGTCGAGTGGGGGGGGATCACCATATATGGTGTCTATTTCTCCCCCAACCGGAGTTTGAACGACTTCGAGGTTTTCCTAACCAGCTTGGAGACCTCGATACGGCGACTAGCGTCTGGGCACGTCCTTGTGCTGGGGGACTTCAACGCAAAGTCCATTGCGTGGGGTTCCCCCAGGACGGACGCCAGGGGCGAGGCCGTAGAGGAGTGGGCGGCCTCGGTGGGCCTCTGTCTTCTAAACAGAGGCTCCAACAACACGTGCGTGCGACAGCAGGGGGGGTCGATAGTGGACCTCTCGTTCGCTACCCCTGCCCTTGCCGCACGAGTAAGGAACTGGCGTGTCCTGGAAGAGGTTGAGACGCTCTCGGATCACCTGTACATCCGATTTGAGCTCTCCCGGACCCAGGACTCCAGTAGGGGTCACGTGGCGCGGCGTTTATCCCGCTTTCCGCGGTGGGCTGTTGCCAGGCTGAACCGGGACCTACTAGAGGAGGCAGCCATAATTCACTCGTGGCTGTCTCCTCAGGCTCCGACCGAGGAGGTCGACGTGGGGGCTGGCCGCTTTCGCGATGCGATTACGCATGTATGCGATGCGGCCATGCCCCGCGTTCGAGGTCGTCGGCCTCCAAGGAAGGAGGTCTACTGGTGGTCCCAGGAGCTGGGGGACCTCCGTGCGGCCTGTACACGTGCCCGGAGGTCCTACACGCGCAGTCGGCGGCGTCACCGTGGAGACGGTGAGGAGGACCGGCTTCATGAGGAGTACCGACGGGCGCGGAAAACTCTGAAGCTGGCCATTAGCCGCGCCAAAGAAGAAAAAAGACAGGAGATGCTGGAGGGTCTTAATCGTGACCCCTGGGGCCGCCCTTACCGCGCGGTGCGACAAAAGCTCCGCGCGTCGGGCCCCCCCCTTATGGAGACTCTCCAGCCCAGCTTCCTGCGAGAAGTGGTTGAGGGCCTTTTCCCACAACGGGCGGAACACACTCCCCCGTCGATGGCCTCCTTGGCCGGAGACGACGGGGAGCACGGGGAGGATAATGTTCCGCCCGTCCGGGAATCGGAGGTAGGGGCGGCTGTTCTACGGATCCGTTCCAAGAACACCGCCCCTGGGCCAGACGGGGTACCGGCCCGAGTGCTGGCCCTGGCCCTCAACCACATGGCAGACCGCCTCGGGGAGGTGTTCGACGCTAGCTTGGCGTCGGGACGCTTCCCTGAGTGCTGGAAGTGCGGGAAGCTTGTCCTATTGAGGAAGCCGGGACGGCCTGCCGATTCAGTCGCGGCCTATAGGCCCATCGTGCTGCTGGACGAGGCGGGCAAATTGTTTGAGAGGGTTCTTTCTGCCCGCATCGTCCGGCACCTCTGCGAGGTGGGCCCCGATCTGTCGGACGCCCAATTTGGTTTTCGGGCGGGGCGTTCGACAGTCGACGCCGTGTTGCGCCTGAGGGCCGTGACCGAAGAGGCCGTGAGCTGTGGCGGCGTGCTGTTGGCGGTGTCACTGGACATCGCCAACGCTCTCCACTATCATGGGGTGCCATGGGAAGCACTCCACTATCATGGGGTGCCAAAGTACCTGAGGCGGCTGGTGGCAGACTATTTAGAGGAGCGTACCGTCGTGTACGAGGACCGAGAAGGTAATTTGAGGTGTCGGCCCATGTCGTGCGGTGTTCCACAGGGGTCTGTTCTTGGACCCCTCTTGTGGAACATAGGGTACGACTGGGCCCTTCGCGCCGATTTCCCCCCCGGGCTGGGTGTAATCTGTTACGCAGACGATACCCTCGTGACAGCCCGGGGGGCAAACTTCCAAGAGGCGGCGGGCCTGGCCACAGGGGGAGTCTCCCTGGTGGTCGGGCGCATTGAGGCGCTGGGCTTACGGGTGGCCCTAGATAAGACGGAGGCCCCGTCGTGGTCCACCCCCTGGCGCCTCAATCGTGGTCAACTCGGTCCTCGTACCGGTTCGGGCCCAGATGAAATATCTGGGCCTGATCCTCGACGGGAGGTGGCTCTTCGACGAGCACTTCCAACAGCTTGCTCCAAAGCTGGTCGGCGCTGCGTCCGCCCTAGGGCGACTTCTGCCCAATATGGGTGGACCCAGCGTCGCGACAAGACGGCTGTACACGGGGGTTGTGCGGTCAATGGCACTGTACGGTGCACCGGTGTGGGCGGCGGCTCTGACCGCCCAGAATAGGGTACGCCTCTGGCGCCCTCAGAGGGTAATGGCGGTCAGAGCCATACGCGGTTACCGCACCGTTTCTACGGAGGTGGCATGCGCGTTGGCCGGAACTCCCCCGTGGGATTTGGAGGCGGAAGTGCTCGCCGAAGTTTATCGGCGAGTGGCTGACTCCCGGGCGGAGAGCGGATTTCGCCCTCCGCCCGAGGATGTGCGCGAGTGGCGCGAAGCCGCTCGCCGAGCCACGATGGCTCGTTGGTCGTTCCGGCTGGAGACTCCACGCGCTGGCTTCGCCGCCGTGGAGGCTCTCCAGCCGGTCATCGCCGAGTGGGCAGGGCGGCAGCACGGGACCCTTTCCTTCCGGCTGACGCAGGTGCTTTCCGGGCATGGTTGCTTCGGAAAGTACCTGCACACGGTCGCTAGGAGGGAACTGAGTCCCGCCTGCCACCACTGCGACTGCAGTGAGGACTCGGCCCAGCACACGCTGGCGGTCTGCCCCGCATGGGCGGCGCAGCGCCGGGCCCTCACTGCAGTCATCGGAGTGGATCTCTCGCTACCGGCCGTAGTACGCTCCATGGCCGGTAGCGACAGTTGTTTTACCGCGGTCGCAACCTTCTGCGAGGTAGTAATCTCGCGGAAGGAGGCGGCGGAGAGGGCCCGGGAGGACGACCTCCACTCGGACCCGATCCCGCCTACCACAGCCTCATGCCGCCCTGAGTGTGGCCGCGGGTGGACGGGGTGGGTTTCCCCTCCACCCGCATTAGTTGGCCAGCCGCGAGGGGGCGGCGTCCGCGTGTGCCGGACGTCGCCTAAAGAGAGGAACATCCACATTGAGACGGAGCCCGCACCAGGAGCGGGCTGGCGCTAGGAGGGGTCCGGATGTCTTAACAACAGCTGTTCCCGGATCCCTCCTGTTACAGGCGCAGAGTGGCACACCGTGTGGTTTTAGTCGGTCCGAGTCCTACACACCACCCCGCCGCAAACCCCGGAGGGGTGACGGTCCGAGGGGATTTCCACACGTTAAAAAAAAAAAAAAAAAAAGGGTTTAGTTCAAGTTTTTCTTCTCTTTGCAGTGTGGTTGTTCTTCGTTGTTTACTCCCTTAGTCGGCTCTTACATGAACATGCTTGCATGTTTCTTTAATACTACACATTTTAGATATTATATACCAATAACAGAGAACAAATGATCGTGCACATCACACAAGCATTTGTCCTGGGTTGAAATTGAACCTTTAGTTGAAGAGTCAGGGTCACTATCTACAGGCCTATCTATAGACCGACAGGCCAGTCGAGTTTCTACTTTTTTTTATATTTACACAGTTATTTAAGTTTTAAATAAATTTGTCGGTTATATAATGAACTAACTTTTTTGCTGCAAATTAAATATAACCCATTCTTCTCCTGAGGTTTTAGTGAGTGTGGTAGATCTTGTGCCCATCACCTGAGACGCCTGCAAATTATCCCAGTTGGGGGAACTGCCAGTTGTGTAGGTAAGGGGCAACGGCCATATTTGTTGTGTTGTGTTTACTGATGCGCTGATGAAGAATCGTTCCTAATAGAATGAAAACCGAACTGTTAAATGGTTGCTACATTCAAAATAATTCATTCTATACTCACCCTATGATCTTACTACGATATTTGTTTGTTACTAAATCACACCAGAACGGCTGTCCGAATCTGGTTGAAATTTTACACAAAGAAAGATCATAGTCTAGAATAGCACACAGATTACTCTTTCTTTTGTGAAATTACTATCAAAATCAAGCAGTTTATTATAAGTTTTGAAGAGGTGACATACTTTAAATATCATAAAACGTACAACAATTAACAACTACTTACGAGTAGGTAAGTTTTATTTTTAATTCTTCGTTTTACATAGTGAAGAAAGTAGGTAGTTACAAAAACTAAACCAAAAGAAATTCTACCTGAAAATATTATTACAGAGGAATTTATATTAATTACTTCAAAAATTTTAACAATTTCTCGTGAAACGATAAAAATAAACCTTTCAAGATGTATTATTCTCATCTAATCATGAACAATTGATCATTTTTTTGACCGCATGTTATAGTCATATTAACAACCAAAGGGTATTGTGATAACATTTTTCTTATATTACCTGTGTCAGGGTCATATCGCCGGTTTCCATGTTAGTATTTACGGTCAGCACGGGATATCCAACCTCATCAACCCAGGTTTGCATAAAAGTGCCGATTTCAACGTTAGTTAAGCCGTCTTCACTGACTGCTCTCCTAAAGGCGTTGTAAAGATCTACTGGGAACGCCTCTCTGTATGCTCTGAAAACAAAACCAGTTTAGTTAATAGGGTTCTGACTGCAGAACAAATAATTGTGTGATGAGAACGATAATTAGTTCGGTGTCTCGGTGTAATTCGTTAAAAATATATTAGATGTAATCTGCCATGCTTCGCCGGAGCACATTGTGGTTGCAAAATATAGATAAAAACCATTTTTGAAGCGTGTTGTCTAACCTGTCAAAATTTGAGCTCAATCGGTGCAGAATTTTTAGAGTTTTTGAAGCGTACACAAACTAACTTAACATTTTTACATATATATATATATATATATATATATATATATATATATATATATGTATTTAGAAGTATACAATTATGTTTATCAGCAGTCTGGTTGCCACAGTGCTGGCTCTGCCTTGTTTGGGAACAAACTGCCCTGGGTAAAATGTGTAAGGTAATTCTTTTTCTTAGTGGAACAAAAAATATTTTTCTGCATGTTGATATAATAACTCATACCTGTCAAGTAAAAAATAGTTCAAGGCCTTCTTAAAGGTATCTTCGCTAACTAGGTGCTTCAGCATGAGAAGCAAGGAAGCTCCCTTAGTGTAACTGATGCCCGTGAAATGGCCGGTGACCTGCGTGGGACTGTTGACAGTGTGTTGCAAAGCCCTGGTCGATGTTGTTTGATCAGACGATAATGCACTTTGCAGGTACATGATGTTAAATTGATCTTCGAGCTCCAAAGATTTATCAACCTATGATAAAAAAGTAATTATTAGATCAATACTAAATCATTTATTCATACATACTCTCACTGCATATATCAATATATACCCGAAAGGTTTAGCAAGAGGTATATTGAAGGCCCACACCATCACATCACATCAACAGCCTTTAATAATTCACTGCTGGACATAGGTCTTTCCTTAGAGAGGAGGTTTTCGCCTACTATACTACGCTAGCTAGATGGATTGGTATAGGGTTTGCTTTAACTTTTCTTCTCTTTGCAGTGATGTAGTCCTGCGTAATTTGCTTCGATAATCGGCTCTTACAACACCCATGGAATAAATAGGGGTGGTGACACTCCGTATTCTTAATCTGATACCATACGGACTTTGCTGTGGCAACGCCCACATTTTGCGTAATATTATTTCCACTTATGTAAAAGAGGGCAAGTCTATTACCATCAACATTGGGGCATTGAGAGATTAAGATAAGAAAATAAGGAGTTAATTGCAAAGAAACATACTCGTAGATAGGAAGAGAAGACAAGATAAGAAGGGGAATATTGCTCACATAGACGGATAAAATGGAGCGTTTAAGCAGTAAACTGAAGAGATCAGAGTCGCATATCTGTGACACTAATTGGCTGCTGCTTAAAAGTTTTATTTCTAAAGCAAATATTAATTTAGAAAATATAACTTACACCATCCATTGCAAAATATTCGAAGTAGCTGGCGAATCCTTCGTTAATCCAGACATTGTCCCACCATCTGCAGGTGATGAGGTTACCAAACCATTTGTGAGCTAATTCGTGAGCAGTGATAGTTCCGATGCTCAATTTATCCACAGCATTCGTTTCACCTTCTTCGTACAGGAGACGTAGTTCCCTTAAAAAGTAGAGATCGTACTGTTATTAAAACGACGTATGAACCTTCTTCGATTAAATCGGAAATGTTCCATATTTTTTTATTAAGCAACACTTTTTTAAACCTAATAGCGCGTGATGGTAGTCTGACAAATGTTTTGCTGAAAGGAATAAACAACCACTGTTTTAATTTGATCTTTGGCTACAGTAAAAAAAAACAGAAAATGGGTGAAAATTTTAGTAACTCGATAAATATATTTTTAAATTTAAATATAAACTGCTATGTTCCTCATTTGTTGTAATGTGTTTGGGGTAGTAAATGCGTAAATTGTAGAATAAATTACAGCAATATATAACTAATTGGAGACGAAAACAGAACGATACGTCCTACATATATTGTTTAACTATCCGTAATATTGTGAAAAATAAACCTGTATTTAAATCAAAACATCCTTTCATAGAAAAGCTAGTCAAGTAAAATACACGGGGAATACAATATTTTTCTGACATATGACGTAATGTCTGTTTGAATGTTTAGCATTACATACATAGAGTACAATACCTTATTTTTATACCACTGGGTAGAGCCCTGTTTTTATTATGACAAAAAAATTATGAAAGGTTTTACCTGTAAGTGACAAGACCCCAATTTTCAGTAGCGCCAGAGGCCCAGTAAGGTGAGGCAATTTGATCATTTTTTATATTTGGCTCCATGTTGTAGTAATCAATATTGAAATAATTGCTTAACCACGTAGTAAGAGGGGGTCCAACTTCCAAAGCATATTCGCCCTGTCCTCTAGCGTTTGGCCTGCCCAGGATCCTGTAGGGCCTGACTATATCTTTGTTGTCAGCAAGGACAGTAAAGTCTTCGCTGATGTGGAAACTTATTAAATAAGCTGACATTCGAGGAGTTCTTTGAAAGACTTCTCTCACGCGGTTGCCGTTTCTGAAATTCATAAAATATAATGTAATGTATCCGTGTGGTGACGAATTAAGAAAACGCATTGTCACCACCCCTATTCATACAGTGGGTGTTTTAAGAGCCGACTAAGAGAGCAAATAACGCAGGACAACAGCACTGCAAAGAGGAGGAAAACTTGAAACAAAGCTTATACCAAAGGGCCAAAACCTCCTTTAAAGAGAGGCCTATGTCCAGCCAGTGGACTATTAAAAGCTGTTCATGTGATGTGAGATGACACTTATTCAATATTCCTTTCGATAAACTGACGTACCATAACAAGTAAAAAGCGATTATTTTTTACAATTATCCATGCTAGTAATAAAGACAGCTCATTCAGTATGATGAAGGTAACTAAAGTTTTTATGACAGATTTGTTACTGTGTTTGTCATTCAATATTTTGATACGAATACGAAATTCTGTTTGATACGAATTTGCGGCTACGAGCTAGTATTTATAAAGAGCTAATTAAAATATGCACAAGACATATCTATATCTAGTGGCAGGTAGAGGTTTAGAACTCTCCCGGCCCGCCAGGCCCGGGAACGGGCCAGGTACCGCTGGCGACTCAGGCGCCGGAGGTTGCAGAACGACCTCCGTCCTCCATAAGCGAAGGCCTGGGGGTGACAGGTGAGGCCATCAGTCACCCTTTTTTTTTTTTTTTTTTTTTTTTTTCTTGCGGAAATCCCCTCGGATACCACCTATCGGTGGCATGTCGGACCATCTGTCACCCTAGCAGAAGCAGGCCGGGGCCGGGGGCAAAAAAAAGGTACACTCATGTACAAAAATATGTTATACCATATACCATGCCTAATACCACAAAAAAAAAATGTCTGTTATTTATTTTTTAAATGGAGTGTGGATTGTGCCTAATGTGTTTTTGTTTTTTTTAAAGACAACTCCCCCATTCGGAATAATTATATCCTGTTTCGCGGGGGACTTTACAAACATACATGAAACGGACACAAAGATCACCTAGACTCAGAACAACAATTTGTGGATCACACAAAGTGTAGTCCCATGTGGGGATCGGACCCACAACACTCAGCGTAGTAGTAAGCGGCGCCATCCGTGCAGTCAAATCTATACTAATATTATAAAGCTCTTCAGCTAGTTTGTTTGTTTGAACGCGCTAATCTCAGGAACTACTGGTCCGATTTAAAAAATTCTTTCAGTGTTAGATAGCCCATTTATCGAGGAAGGCTATAGGCTATATATCATCACGCTAAGACCAATAGGAGCGGAGCACCAATGAAGAACGGAGAAAATTTATTACTATTCAGAGACACAGACGAAGTTGCGCGGGTCAGCTAGTCGTTTATAATGATTGGCCAACGGCTGATTAAATGACCGTTTTTCAATTAGAAGATATTGTCAAATTCTTATTCTCTCCAGTTGACCTTAAAGGGATAGTGAAAATAGTGGATTTAACAAGGTGTCATGAAGTGACGTGAGTCAGCAGATTCCCCAGCCATACGGTTTTAGGCTGAACTGTCATACATTCAAACTGCAATGTTTCTTATTTTGTGAATTGTGATATATTAAAATCAACTTACGGTGTGCTAGATACAAGGTGCATGTTTGCGTAGGTCTCGCCGTAATTGGCTGGCCTGTTAATAATGATGTCGAAAGTTGACTTGAAACCGGGCTCATCTAAGCTCGGGAATGCCTGCCTAGAGTGGGTTGGCTGCAAATGCGTGGCTGCATACCAGCTGTAAACAAATGGAATAATTGTATGTTAAATAACTTTATTTTGATTTAGCACTTTGAGGAATGGGTGTTATGTAGTTCCAACATAAAGAGAGGATCCTCTGAAATAGTGAGTTCAAAATGCTATGCGGCCCTCGGACCAACGGTTGTAGTCTGGAAGTTTTTGAAATTTCTTATTTTGACGGATTGAGTCGGAGTGTCACCACCCACATCCATCCCGTGGGTGTTGTAACAGCCGGCTAAAAGAGAAAACAGCAGAGCCAACCTGACAGCACTGTAAAGAGAAGGAAAACTTGAAACAAACCCTATACCAATCCGTCTAGCCATGGGCCAAAAGCTTATTTCTAAGGAGCAGCCAATGTCCAAGAAGGCTGTTGATGAAATATACTAATCAGGGTGAGGATTTTCATTGCGCGGTTCAGTATGTGCGCATGTATTCTTCCTTAGACATATGTATGTTTTTATGTGATAAAGAAGTTTCTGTTTTAAAGATGATAATAATAAAAATAATAAGGACACAACATTAATTACCAATGAAGATTTTATGTCTTTTATTTGTTTTTATAATAATTCAAGACTACTTCTTATCAGTCAGTCTATTTTTCAGGATGACTTAGAAATTTCAATTAGAAATTCAAAAGAATGATTTTTATAACACAATTCTCAAAAGGCTTGTCAGTAAATAAAATATCGACTGCTTAATTTTAAACTTTTGTCATATAATTCTCATAGTTGCGATTAAGTGGTTATTGGTTCCAAAATTCCAAAACTCCAGAGACGTGAATATACTTCTTTTTTTTTGAACACGTGGTAACCTATTCGGCCCGCCACCCGAATGTAATTTGCGATTACCTGGTGTGAAGGAATCGAACCAACTAAGAACACCCAGTGTGCCACACTTACGCCTTAAATAGGAGGAATCCGGGAACAGCAGTTTTTATTAAGATAGCCGATCAGCTCCTAGCGCTCACCTTTGGGTAAAACACTCATTTAAGCGATGTCAAAGAATACGCCGATGCTGCCACTTAGCAGGTGGCAACAACTACCATATATAAAACTACTGCCTTATGTGAATACTCTCAAAAGTATACTTACTGTACTCTCCCATCATCTCCTATGTAGTTTCCTCTGAACACACCTCTTGAGAGAGGAGTCTCATTAATATTGCCTACATACACCACAGTCAGTTGGTACGATGCTCCATTGACTAGAGTATTTCCTGCGGCAAGGTTCACTCGAAGGAAATGATACTCCCTGATTCGGTCATACGAAGCTACAGTTACAGGTACACCGCTTGCAGTAGTCAGACTCACGGAAACTATCTCTCTGACATTCTCTTGAATAACGAACGAGTTTAAGTTGCTTTGTGTAGCCTGAAACAATATAATAAAAACTCAAGAGTTAATCTGCTCCTATTTCCAGTTTGTGTTTTTATTAGATTTTTGAAGTGAAAACTTCTTTAGGGCATTTTTGAACAACAAACAAAAGAATGTATTTTTTTTAAATTGCAAAAAAAATGTACTCTGGACACCGTTACCGTTAACGACACCTCTGTATATACTCGTAAGTATCTACATATATTGGCCCCCTTTACACGAGAGTTGAGTTTGGAATACATCGATAATATAACTATATAAAATATAAACATATGTTGTGTATCTACGTACAACATATTATTATATACATATATATTCATATCAGCAGTTTTCGAATCAAAGAAATCAATTTTTTTTTATGCATAACTATGGGTAATAATCACAAACGTAAATTTAGTTCTCAGTAAATAAATATTAAACATATAATATAACTTAATCATTAATTTTTCCTACCGTAAATGTAAGTGTGACAATTCCGTCGAAGGTGAAGGCCTCCTTGTTGCCCTCCGCTTCAAAGTAAGGAGTGATTTCGACCACGTAATGAATAGGGTCGATATCTTCAGGTACACGGTAGACCGCGTCGTCGTTGCGGACGTTGGCGACGGGAGCTTTGACGTCCACAGGGAAGTCAGCTCTTGCAAGAGCGACGAGCGCTAAACATGTGAGGCTGATGATATGCATGGCGCTAAAATTGAGACAATATTTGTTAATAATAATTTGCTGATAATAATTTGTGTAAAAATGTATTTTAAAGTTTAGCATAAACAAAAGAGGCTAATTATGAACTGAAGCGTCATTTAAATTGTTATTTTGTCAATCACCTAAATATAGAAAAATCATTCGGACCTTTGCACGTGGATTCTGTGCATGTGTGAATGCTAAGGACAGATATGTGTATGTCTGACCCTAGCATTCACACATGCAAACATATTCACAAAATTATTATTTTTCACGACATAAATAGTAGCCTATATCCTATTCCAGACTGTTATCTATCTTCCAAGTTCCATCTCACTCTGTTCACCCGTTTTTGAGTAACAAAAACCCGTCCATTAATTCCCATTTATAATGTTGGTCTAGTAATTACATTAGTAATATCTTGTAAAATGAACAGTTAATTCATACCTCATGATATTCTTTGTATTAGTTAATATATCGGCTCCACTTACAAATAATATTTATTATAAATAGGCTATGTAGCTTATTTATTTGTATCGTAAACATCATCAGTATTCTATCTTATCATTTAAACAATAGATGTTATAAAAATTATTGTTTAAGCATTCATTAATGTGTCATTGAAAAAAATGTGATGTATTTATATTACATGCAATCTAATGCTGCGATTATGAAATGGTGCCTATCTGAGAGCTTTCATATACCATTTTAATTTGATCAAAATGAAATAATGTACTGGCAAATATTTTAACTTATTTACTGAATATGCTTCCACGGTCTGCAAACAGCGTATACAATTAATTAGTCGACTTTGGTATGAACCCTGTGGTGACGGATTAAGAATACGGAATGTCGCCACCCCTATTCATCAAGTGGGTGTCGTTGATGATGAGGATGGTATGAACCAACGAGCAAAAACTGTTTTAAACAAATATAATTAAGAGTAATAGACAACCTTAATTCCAAACAATAAGAGTTTAGTTTAGCACCGTAAACTTAAAAGTGATTTCTCTGGCGAATAAAGAATAAAATACCGATCCCTATCAGAAACAGGACAAGCCGGATAAAAAAGAAGCCAACCTGGAAAGGTTAGCATGTGATGAAATTAGTTAGACTCAACTGTTTTAGTTTAATGTCTTTTTAGGCGTACTATCGTGCTTATTATCGATATAAATACTACTAGTAGTTTAATGCAGTTGGTCTAAACACAGATCCAACATATACCTAAGAAACCTCCTCGAAAACATACATATACGAGTATATAAGAAACCCCTTTTTGGCCCCATCTGCCATCTTTTCTGCGAGCAATGTGCCCCGTCTGCGGATTGCCTCATTCCTGATTCGATCACGAAAAGAAACTCCAAGCATTGTCCTCTGCATTAATCTTTTGGTGGCGTAGAGCCTTTTTATAAGGTCCATTGTGAGCGATCACGTATATGTAACATAAGTCGTCACTGGCCACATACACTGGTCATAGACTTTTATCTTAAGACACTGCTTTATTTTGGGTACGAGAAAATGTCACGCAGCTTCCCGAACGCTGCCCAACCTAGTTGGATTCCACGTTTGACCTCTTTTTCGACCTACCTAACTGGATAGTTTGTACTTGGTAAACATAGTCGTCAACAACTTTGAGCGTAGTCTCCAATTTTCACTGGAGTGGGAGCGACATGGGCGTTCGACATAATTTTCGTCTTATCCATGTTCGTTTTAAGACTAACTCAAATAGAGATAGGGTCTCTAAGGTCATCGAGCATTATGGTAAGGTCTTGCATGGTTTCAGCCTTGACAACTATAATATAAGCAAATCGAAGGTGGGTGCTATACTAACCATTGACGTTGATGCATAGTCCATGTCAGTCCAGAAGCTTGCCGCCTCGGTGAACAGTTTCGGAGATATTACATCTCCCTGCCTTACACCTCGCCGTAGATGGACTGACATAGTAAGTAGCGTTCTCCTTCAAACACTTTAACACTTCGATGTACCGAAAGTCGATTTGGCACCGCTGAAGAAACTGTAGCATAGCCCAAATTTCAATCGAAGCAACATCTGTCTCATAGTCCACAAACGCCAAGCATAATGGAAGGTAATCTCTCTTCGGACTTCTGTAAAACCTTGTTTTAGGCAGCCTGTCGACTGGCTAGGCCCCGGCGTTTGCAGAGAATCTCAGGGACGTTTGCAGCATCTCTGCCCCGTCTGGTGATTGGCGCCCGCCCGTCTGGTGATTGACCCGCCGCACACGCTGGGCAATGAGGGGCGGCAAAGTCCGCTGCAGTCAAAACAATTTTCACACTTGACGCGTATGTGTCTCGTCGCTAGGCATTTAAAACACCTCAACGGTCATGCCGCCAGGACGGTGATCCTAGCGTTAACTATAGCGACAAAGAGCAAACCAGCGTCGCCCAGAACTTTGGCTACGGGATAGCTGACACACACAGCGCCAAGTCCTCCTGAACCGGGGCGGATGGTGCCAAACCTGATGTTGCAGTTCGTGAGTAGATATAGTGTGGCCACAGGTGCGGATGCCGACGCCGCCGCAGCATACGTCACTTACGTCACAACAGAAAGCGGCCGTGCCGTTGTGTATGTATGTGATAAATGGTACTAAAGCTTTTTCGGAAAGCGGCTCGTTCTGGAGGCTGGAAGTTATCAAATCTGTTTTCAAATAAAAGCATCACCACACCTTTGAAAAATGCCTGACGTGTCTTCCCAATCGAGAATGGAGGCGATATTTCTTTTGAAGGATTTTCAATAACGGCTTTCCGTTCTTTTCCGTTCTTTTTCGTTCTGAAGGCACGTCTTCAGGAGTTCAGACTTAATTTCATCTTCACCAGGTGCCTTGTTGTTTTTAAGCTATTTTAGAGCCATTCTTATCTCATACAGACTGATATACGGTAAGACTTCGGTATAGTGTCGCTCTTATGAAATATATTTGCAGGTAAAAAGGTTGAAATTTTCATAATATTGTGACTGGATGTGTTTAGTGTAATGATTCGATATCTCAGTGTACGCCAAGGATGCGACTATTATTTGTTGTGTATGTGTTTAAACTTTCTCATGTAAGTAAATTATTATTTAAATTCTTATGAGAAATAAAGATATCAAACCTCAAACTTTAGGTAAGAATAAATAAATGAAAAATCTAGTATCATTTCTTTGTGTAATTATTTTTGCGCACGATATGACAGTATTAAATAAGTAAATGCTATAAAATCATTTGTTTAACTATAATAAATAAATGTATGTATGTTTAAGGAAGGTAGACACAGTCAGTTCATTCTAGTTTTTTTTGTTTTTTTTTTAGCTACTCAAAGTAGTTTTTTGGTCTCTTCGATCGACGGAGTCCAGAGCTCGCAACGTAGGTGACATTGGTAGTATTTAACTCAGCTATCCTAAATGTGACTGCAATACTCCATGTAAGATCACTATTGGACTAAACAAACATTAAGAAAATACGAGTATTTATAACAGAAAACCGGACCGGACCTTTCAATACATTTTCAATTTTTTGAAAGCTATGTGCCTATGTATAGTGTTGACTTCATTTGTTTTTCAAATTTAAATTTGGCAGTTTGACACAATGACTAGCCGCAATTATTTAGTAATCTTTATTTAAAAAGTTCAATTTCTGTTCCATTTTTTTTTAAATTCTTCTAATGGGGTTTATGAGTAAAGTAATATTGAGTAAAATATATAATTATGTAAATAACAATACGTACCTGTTCTTCAATTACGCCATGCAAAATGAACGGTATCAATACTATATTATACTGGCTGTATATGATAGTTTTGATTAGATAACGTCATCATATTACTGCAATATTTAAATAAAAAGATTATGATAATCCGGTTACAGATTAGACCAAATACATATTTATGTTTTTCTTTATCTGTAATGTTAACTTATAATAGGCAAGATAATAACCAAGGGTTTGTCGTTTTTTTGGTTGACCACTATCATTTTACAAGAATGCTTTTCTTGGTAGCTTATCTTTTGAGGAACTAGCATCACGCAATGTAGGTAAAACTGCTCGGCAATGTCTGTCTTTAATAAATATAAGTACTACTCTCAGAAGTTTTGATTCTTATATTTTCTTATGAATGTTATCGTTTTTTAAACCAAATACCGCTATAAATAATGTAAAATGTCATATCATTATTAAGCATTTCCCTTAATGATTTGAAAAACCCACGCTATATAGATATATACGGATATAAATTTATTTCAATATATGGATATCAATGTATCAATGGATTTTCCCTAACACCTGTTTTTTTTTCTAACTTGTATGTCCGCTTAGGTATATCATTCAGAGGGCAATGTAATCGCGTTAAAATGGCACCAAAAGTAAGATACTTAAGCTGGTCAGGACGGCATCCTGTAAACTCAAATAATTGTAACTACAAAAACTCGTACCGGATAGTGCGAGCCTAGGTCAGTTGTTTTTTGTCGTAGTCAGTTTATTTTAAATGGTTAAGGTTCCATGAAGGGCTTGGGTACCTCAAGAGAGTTTGTACTGATTCTATTTGATAGCATTGTCATTTTTCAGTAAAATAGTAAAAAATCTGGATTTACTGTATTACAGTGGACAGTAAATTTTCTTGGGCTGAATAAATCGTCGGTTAGACAGAGCGGCAGCACGGGACCCTTTCCTTCCGACTGACACAGGTTCTTTCCAGGCACGGCTGCTTCGGAAAGTACCTGCACTCGGTTGCTAGGAGGGAATTGAGTCCCGCCTGTCACCACTGCGACTGCAGTGAGGACTCGACTCAGCACACGCTGGCCCTTTGCTCCGCTTGCACAGGGTCGGCGTCATCTGCAGTCTTCGGAGAAGATATCTCACTACCAGCCGTCATACGCTCCATGGTCGGTAGTGGCAGAAGGGTTATCGCAGTGCAACCCAGGACGTAAGTAAAGGAGACGTCGGATAGGACCCGGGATAGCAATGGGTCATGCCACCTAAATAGAGAGTTTTATAAGAAGGTGGTAACCACTCTATTGCGTGCGGAAAGCGGTAGAAGGAGGCAGGAGATCTTAAAAACAGCTTTTCCCTGACTCATTTTCCAAGCAAAATAGGATATAAAAAAGGAATTTATGACGTTGTGGTATAAAAAGTCTTCAAAATGTGGGTATGTTGATATATCTTGATAAGCAGAGTCAATTGAAGCAAAATACTTTGTAGGCTAATTACTTTTGTACTCCATATTTCTAAACTTAGTGTATAGGTTACAGTCAGAACTCTTAACCGGTCAAAAGTGTTTTGGATAATAGTACTGATGACTGCATGCTGTATCTACTATTTTTGAATCATTTGACTGGCCTGTTGGTCTAGTGGTTAGTGACCCTGACTGCTAAGCCAGAGGTCGTAGGTTCGATTCCCACCCAGGACAAATAATTGTGTGATGAGCAAGGTCATTTGTTCTGTGTCTGGGTGTACTTTATCTATAATATGTATGTATTTAGAAATATATAAGTATGTTCATCAGCAGTCTTGTTCCCAGTGTGTGTGCAGTGTTATTATTATTTGGGTTTTTACCGGTTGAGAGTTCAGACTGTTACACATACACTTATTTCGTACAGAATATTATATTAAACGTATAATATCAAATGTTGAAGAGAAAGACGATATAATACGCTTTGTTAAATGAGAAACACATGTGCTGAAAATAAAATGAAGACATTCTTTTTAATATTAACTTTTATTTACAATAAATTCTTGATTAATATTTTTGAGTAAGTTAGTAATTGTTTTCATTTAAAAAAGTCGCCCGCCAGATTTTGCTCTTAATTTTCAAATGTGAAAATTACACATATTTAGTGAGTTCATAGGGATATTAACACACAAAAGCACAATAACAACAAATTAATAAGTTAAATATCTTTATGGGTACAATAGTTACTGTGTGCTATTCAAAATTATCCTCTATAAAATATTGTAGATACAAGGGCCATAGTGATTAGAACAAGTGAAGAAACAGCCGTAGATGCAGAACTTCCTTCTGTAGCAGATATAATCATATCTGCGTTTTGTGTACCCCAGTTCATATTACTACGAGCTGAGTTAATAGCACTTATAGCTGAGGCGAACTGAGGAATGTTGGATTGTGACGAGCGGAGCCAGTTTTCGTACTGCAAAACATAAAAAAAAACAATAGAATCTAGAAAATATGTATAACACAGAAAAAAAAAACAATTCTCATTATTGCTGTTGTAACAAATGTAAAAATAATGAATATAAAGATAACTACATTTCAAAGAATTACTTTATGTGTTTGATTATTGTCATGCGCGTGTAAAAATCGAACGACCAACACTTGCGTTTTAATCATTGTAACATCTGAACAGTCATATTATACTCGTAGGTTACGATTTGTAATTTAAAATACTTTATTCTTATGTAAAAAGCTATACCACCCTCTCTAAGCTACTTAAGTAGACAACAAAACCAGGAACGCTAAATATACGCATACATTCACAACTTTATGTAATGTACCTATTTTACTATTTTTCTTCCAAAATTTAGTGTAATATTTTGAGAGCTACGTCGAGCACTATTTATTGGATTCCTATAAATTTATTAAAACCGTAAAATTCTGTTACTCGCTACCAAAAATAGATTTGTTAGCTTGTAATTATTATCAAATATCTTCTAACACCGGCGTTTTTAGTTTTACTTTATCGCTGGATTATATATAATGCATGTATTAAAAATGATTTGATAATATTTTGCTCAGAATTTAGTAGGATTATAAATCAGTTGTATATGGAAAATTTGCTTTGTCCAAGAAAAATAAAATTATTACTAAATACGTGTATACTGTGCTTAACTAAAATAAATAAATACTTACGTCAACTAGTTCTGGTTCATCAAGGTATGAGGCGAGATTTGAAAGAGCGCTGTGCACCGGTGAAGGCGGAGAATTCTCGACGTAACTGTTTATAATGAATTAAGTATATTAAAATAAGGAATATAACGTACAAACAGCCTAAAAGGGGAGACATTAAAGCTAAAATCATTTTAGATGAACTATTTCCCATCATTTTTAAATTTGCTGGTCTTTAATTTGATATATCTCACACACGGACGTCTGATACCAAATTAGACTGTGCCTAGTTGCCAAACGGCACTTATAGCAACTAGCACTCTATATCCAATGAGTAAAGTCAAGAGATTTTTAAAGAATCTGAAGAAATACATCTCAAAAATGATGATTTGATGATACACTATCAGGAGAGTACGTAGTTGGATATTTTGAGATTGGATAGGTGATATTGATATACGTATTATGATAGGATTAATGGCGTCATTAAGGTTACAAATTTTAAATTGTCTTTAACTTGTAGGTAATGACTATCTCGGACTATAGGTTGGTAATTAAAGTAAATACTTACGCAGTTCTGATCTGATTTATATTGTTCTTGACAAATTGTAACACGGTGCGAGCGTTATCTCGGTGACCAAGAAGAGCAAAGTTGAATGAGTTCAGCTTGTCATGGGATCTTACGCTCTGAGTCAATGTAAGAGACAAGTATCTAAAATAGAGAAGAAGAAATATCTTCATTTATTTTTAAATAAACGCTCTACTATCTTTGATATAATAATAATTATATTCTACCACATTCACACAACGCCATCTAGTCCCAAACTAAGCAGAGCTTGTACTATGGGTACTAGACATCTGATATAAATACATATATACTTCTTTTTTTTTGTTAATACATACATATTATACATAGAAACACCCAGACCAAATCAAACATTAAAAGTTCATGCACACAAATGTTTGACTTGATCGGGAATCGAGCCCGCGACCTGTGGAATAGCAGTCCGTTACATAAACCACTACGCCATCCGGTCGTCAAATGATTATTCATTACATACAGAGAAATAATATTAAACGGCTAACATTAAGTTTTACTGTTCAAGTAAATACACGTAAAAGTGATGTAAGATAAGATATTTTTTATCTTAATACAACCATAAGGAACTTTAAGGAAAAAAAAATAAGGAAAAAAATATTTAATTACCGGTTTAACAGCTCAGGTTGTCTGATTGCACCCAATCCTCTCAAGATTTCAAGATATTCATTTGCGAAGTTGGTCTGGTTTAAGGCATTTAGTAGATACTCAAAGTCTCTTGAATCACCTTGCCTCATGGCCGTGGTATAGACGTTGCGGCGAACACGAGAATTGACACTACATAACAAAAGTAAAAGATATTACAACATTGGTATGACTAAGTGTTTTTTTTATGGAATAGGGGGTAAACGATCAGATGGGTCAACTGATGGAAAGCGATTACTGCCACCCATGAATGCCTGCAACTTAGAAGTCATAAGCACGTTGCTGGCCTTTGAGAAATGAGTATGCTCTTTTCTTGAAAGTTCGAAGGTCGTATTGGTCCGGAAATACCGCAGGCGATAACTTTTTTTTTTTTAATGTAGGTAGCATAAGGCACGATGGGGTTGACGTAGCCATGTGAATAAAAACCCCAAGTCAAAAAAATTACTTATCAGTCCATAGCGGTCATGTTGATTTAAAATTGTTTAAAATTGAAGTGTATATTTGTAATGTCAAAATAATAGGTTTTTTTCATGCTCACACGGTTATTTGCCCATACCTATCTTTGTCATCACACAATTATTTGTCCTCGGTGGGAATCGAACCCACCACTTCCGGCTTAGCAGTCAGGGCCACTTACCACTAGACCAACAGGCCCAAGAATATAAAGCAAAATCCCAGACTGGAGAAAATGTCTTAGGGACATCCATTGAGTTGAACCTTAAATAACTAAATATTAATGAAACCTCTAAAATAATGCAACTTTACCCAATTGAAGAAATGTAATTTATTTTCATTTTATCAAAGAAATCTCAAGACTACTCGTATATATAAATATTTAAAGATTTCTGATATTTTTCGCTTCGTCCTAACAGTGTTAGTTATCTAACTAAGAAAATAATCTTACGCGACATTGTTATCTCTCCAGTTTACCCATTGCCTCCAAGACTCTTCAGTACATCTGATGTGACCAATAGTGCATGCGAAATGCAGGATGCTTTGTCTCGCCATAGTTGTGGTAGGAGTTTCGCCAGCCGCAGGTTCAGGTCCCAAGGTCCTTACAGCGTAATCCATTTGATTTAAAAGATATACCTGTAAGTATAGTCTAAGTGCATAAAAGGCTACGAAACATGTCAACCGTGAACAATGACTGAAGAACTCTGTAGGTAGATACAAAATATTGACCTAAGGTGGACTTTTAGAGGGAGATGTGTTATTATTCTCTTTATTTATTTTATATACATATTAGTTATATTTTTAAACGTGCACTTTATAAAAATAAATAAAATAATACATATTTAAAAATTTGTATTTAAATATTTATTTTATTAATTTTTATTTGTAAAAAGGCAACTCCCGCACTATGAATATATCCTGTGTCGCGAGAAACTTTACAAACATACGTGAAACGGACACTAAGAACACCCAGACTCAGAACAACAATTTGTAGATCACACAGTGTCGTCTCAGGTCGGACCCACAACATTTAGCGTAGTAGGAAGCGGCGTGGCGACCGCTTAAACCAGCGGTCAGTGCAGTGCAGTCGAATTGTAATTGTTATTATTTTCATTACAATATTAATGAAAGTGACTTAAACGTTGGTCAAAGTACTTTTCAAATTTATGTAGGTACACACTATTGTCAATACTTACATCAAATTCAGCTATATGTTCAGGGAGGTGTCTGAGTCTATTTCTCAACCAAGTATAACCACTTATAGCGGGATCCCAAACATGGAAGTTAATTTCGGAAGCCAGGAATCTCAATATCTTGAATCCAGCATTATAAGTCATTCTAGTGGACCTCATCAAGGCAAAGACGTCGTCAACGATCTTAAAATTATTTAAATAAAATTAAAGTTTGCTTAAACTTAATTAAATGTTGTTCAAAGTTTTGTTTAAACATTAAAAATTAGTTCTAAACAAATATTTTCTTATTAAAAATTATTTCAAAACACATCAACAGCCTTTACTAGTCCACTGCAGGACATAGGCCTCTCCTTAGAAAGGAGGTTTTGGCCTACTATACCACGCTGGCCAGACGGGTCGGTATAGGGTTTGTGTCGAGTTTTCCTTCTCTCTGCAGTGCTGTTGGTCTGCGTAATTTACTCCCTAAGTCGGCTCTTATGACACCCACGGGATGAATAGGGGTGGTGACACTCTGGATTCTTAATCCGTCACCACATGGACCTTTTGTTGCACACCTAACATATAAGTTACCTGAGCTCTGTTTAAGTAGTGAATTTCTTCCGGTGTGTTATATAATGTATCCGCTATTATATCCCAGGTTTTATTATCATAGTTAACCCTGTAGTGACCTAAGACAAAATTAAATTTACATGTTAACAAAAAGTTATAAGATTTCAAACATCTAACACACAACGCCATCTAGTTTCAAACTATGTTAAGCAGAATTTGTACTATGAAAGCTAGATTGACTGATAGAATACTTATATACTTTTTTTATAAATACATACGTCATGTTATACATAGAAAACACCCAAACTCCGAAACAAATATTTGCAGCGCATACAAATATTTGATCCATCCAGGGAATCCAACTTCACAACAGCAGTCGCATACGCTACCACTGCACCACCGAAGTATATCTGAGTTAAATAACTTAATATAACTTTCGTTGACAAAGTAAGTTAAATTGAATGTGTGAATTAATAGACACATACATAGAGACACACAAACACAGATATATTAATATACAATATGCTTTATGTTTCATTTTTATGAAACTTTACGAACTAAACAATGACTGTCTACTTATAAGTTCAAGTATGATACTGTAATAAAATTTATTTGCCAGAATATTTTATCAATACATCACATTATCTATCTCATCATATACATATCATATACATCACATTATTTCACTGAACTCTGGTACCCAAGGTAGGATTAAACTTGTGGTATGGGTAACCAGGGCTCTCGCATAAACATATAAAAAACCAGCAAAATACTATCTTAGCTACTTGTTGTTATAATTTTAGTACATTTTAAACTAAAATATTTCACAATCACAAAATAGGTTGGGATGTGTGCGCGTGAGTGTGTGTGTGACTATACCCATATCAACAATCACCAGCACTTACCTTGTTGCAAATTGTTGAATATTACCCACTCTTCACCCTGATCTTTGCGTAATGTGTAACTTGCCGTAGTCATCATGTGACTGGGCGTTAAATTATTAAAGTTAGCATTTCTTCTGGTTGAAAAAGTAATCGGAATAGGATAGACCTGCCCAGTTGCTGCAGCTGATGTACTTAAAAAGAAGCGCTCCTAAAGAACAACAAAAAATAATATGAAAAAAAATCACATGATGAAAATATAAACAGTTATAACAAATTTATAAATAAAATACCTGATTCAAAGTTATTTCTCCTGTGGAATGATTGACGTCAACGTTCAATAACGGATATCCGGGCTCATTCACCCAAATCCTATAATACTCAGTAAAATTAAAATTCGGATACGCAGTTAAACTATTGTCTTCCTGAATAGCTTCTGTGAATGCTCTTAGGAGGTCGTATTGGTCAGTAGCACGCAACGGGTTAAAAATAATTTTCAGAATTATCAATAAACAACATAATAATAAAACAAATTAAATCAAATATATAATTGGTATTAAATGTGTTGTAATACTAACTTGTTTAACAAAAAGATTCGGCAGGATTTCCTAAATGTTTCTAGAGAAATAATGTTCGCGGTCATCCTAACAAAAGCGGCTGCCTTCGAGTAGCTGATAGTGCCAAAGTGCCCAGTGACCTGCGCTGGTGTATTCACATCGTGGTTAAGAGGAACGGTACCAGTACCAGAGTCAAAAGCCAGTGATGTCTGAAGGTAGCGGGAATTGAAGTGATCGTGCAATTCGTATTCGGGAAATACCTGATAATAAAGGTAGACGAGTAAATTAACAACCATATATTTGAACATATTATTCTATATTTTTGAATTCAGTTAATACTTACCTGATGAGTAGCAATGTAACCGAAGTAACTGGCATAACCTTCGTTAATCCATGTGTTACTCCACCAGTAACAAGTGATGTAATTTCCAAACCACTTATGGGCAAGCTCGTGGGAAACCAAAGTCGCTGAATAATGCTCTACAGACATGAGAGCTACGTTGGGGTCAACAATCATATGCAATTCTCTGGAAAATGTATGTATAATATTAAAAAAGAATTCCTGAATCCTTAGAATGAGTAAAGTAATGGTAATTTCTTACCTATAACTGACCATACCCCAGTTCTCAGTACCAGCGGATGCCCAATCCGGAGAGGAAACGTGATCATTGAGCAAATTGGGATGTAGGGTTGAATAAGGTATACCAAAATATTCATCAAAAAAGTCCGTCAGTTTGACTGCTAAGTTCAAGGCGTGACCACCAAGTCCAACGGTATTAGATCTGCCAATGATCCTAATGGGAGGGTTACGAGAAAGGTCTTGGGCAATTGGTTGGAAGGTTTCACTCACAAGGAATGTCACAAGGTAGGATGACATCTTCGGAGTCTCGAGGTAATCATCTCTAACTCTGCCATTTGCTAACCTAAAAAAATAACGTGACTATAGCAAACTAGTAAAAAAATTGTTTTTTTTATCTTTGCGTTTATTACGTACATACATACGTTACTGATCTTTCAAGTCGTGTGTTGGTAAAAGTGCCTGAGAATGATGCAGGTTTGGACAGGTGGAGTTTAAAGATAGCCTTGAAAAGAGGCTCGTCCCAGCAAGGAAACGCCTGTCTTGCATTATAAGGCTGAAAATGCGTAGTAGCGTAAACTCTGAAAAAACGTCAATAAATATTTTACATATTATATATTAGTCATAGCTCAGTGACTCTTATTGACACAATTTTTATTATTAATAACCGCTTTATAATTTGTTTATAGATTATGGGTATTAAAAAATCTGGAATCACGGCAGTTTGTTTTTGTTGTATTAGCTGGAACACAGAAACGTAAACTGCTGAAATGTCGATGTGTATATAATAATTTTTCTCTTAAACAATAATTCAAATTGTTTTTTTTTTTTAAGTGGAAGCTTTTTCGTTTAACTTTCAATCAAAAATTTGAAAGTTTTTAACTCTGTCAAATTGAGTTCTAGTTACATTTTACCTAATTACCTTTCTACTCCACCACTATCCTTATACCATCCTCTCCAAATGCCTCTGTTCATGGGACCTTCATTCATAGTGCTGGTATAGCTAATATACAAGGTATAGTTCGTCCCTGTTCTTAATGTTTCTACTGGGTTAATCTTCAGGAAATGATACAAGGGTTCTATTTCAAATCGATTCAATGGATTCAAAGCAACTTCAACGTTATCCTCATTTAGTAATGTTACACTATTAATTGTATCCACATTTGCATGTAGGACGATCTGTGTAACATTGCTTTGAACGGCCTAAAAGGAATAATAATAACAATAATATCGTTAAAGTAAATATAACCATACTATGATAAAAAAACTTACAAAAAAACTTGTTACAATTTTGTACATGTACGGGAATTAACCCGATCACCTCATAGGCATGCAGTTGCATACTTTTGCATTACATAGTTGCATACTTTAGATCACACAGCTCTGGCTAGAGTTACGAAAAATGCAAATAATTAAAAAATTAAACGTGGTCAAGCACATACCTGTATTAAGATATACTCCTGACCATCGTAACTGAACGGTCTATCGGTCCTCTCGTTGAAGTAAAGATCAATGAAGATGTCGTATTTTAGAGGAATCACATTTTCTGGTAATCTGTAAACGCTGTTATCGTTTCTCGCATCTGGGATTTCGTTGATAATTTCATCGTCTATTTCATTAAACCAAGATAAACGTTGGTTACCCATAGCTGGAGCCAAGAGCATCAAGCTCAAGGCAGCAGTGAATATTTTGAACATTTCTGTAATGCAAGCAAAAAAAGTGCACACACTGATATCAGGGCCCTTGGAGAAGATATTTTGGAACTAGAAATGGGAGAGCCATGCTTCTTTACAAATAGGCCGGCTCGATAGTAAAACTGATGTTAAGTAATTCTTTTGTTACTTTTCACCGAATGAATGAGGGTCGAAAGAAAGAGCTGGATGCGAGCTCAAAATCGATCTAAGTGGCGTGCAATGGTAGGGGCCTATGTCCAGCAGTAGACTGCGATATGCTGATGATCATGATGGTGATGAGTTCTCTCGAATCACAAACCCCTTCCGTAAATCTGAAGGGAGGGCTCAAAGGGCAGTAACGTACTTGTGACTCTTGAAGTGGAGGTTCCCATGGGCGAAGATAATCACTTACTATCAGGTTACCCGTCTACTCGCTTGCCTTCCTATGCTATAAAAAAATATTTGGAGACATCTAACACACAACTCGATCTAAACTCGGTTCCAAAAATAACGGGTCAGTCACATAAACCCGAATATCTACCGAACTACGTATGCCATCCTAATGAAACGAAGACTGTTCAATTGAGAATTTAATTATACAGATAAAAAATAAAATAAAACTTAAATCTAAACTCTCTAACTCTTAACTTTTCTCTAAATTAAAAAAAAAAAACAAAAGTAGTCATATTTTTCTTAAGATTACATTTTTTTATTCTTCATCACTTTTTTTATTTTTCATCACTTTCTTCATTTAATACTTTGTATTGCCTCCACGAGCTCTTCTGACAGCTTCCAGGCGATTAGGCATGCTGTACACCAAATTTCGGAGCCGGTGCTGAGGAATACCTTCCCATTCCTCCACCAGTGCTTGTTTGAGCTCGGGAAGCGTGATTGGTGGGGGGTTTCGACCTTTCACGCATCTCTGAAGCTCGTCCCAGGCGTGCTCGATGGGGTTTAAGTCCGGGCTTCGCGCTGGCCACTGCATGAGTTCGATACCGACCTCTTCAAGGTAGTTATGTACAATTCTGGCGGTATGGGGACGCGCATTATCATGCATTAATATGCCATGCCGGTCCATCCTGGCCATGAAAGGACCTACATGTTCATTGAGGATCTCTTCCACGTACCTCTCTGCATTTAGAGTTCCATTTTGAATGAGTACCAGCTCGGTGCGGGCCTCAGTAGAAATCCCAGCCCAAACTTGTACGGAGCCTCCACCGTACGCCACTTTTTCCTCCACACACGCTTGATGGAAGCGCTCCCCTGGTCTTCTGTACACCAACTGCCTACCATCATGCTTATAAAGCATGAATTTAGACTCGTCCGTGAACATTACCCTAGACCAATCGTCTAGTGTCCAGTTTAGGTGCTCGCGCACGTATCTCTGTCTTGCAACTCGATGTCCCCGTTCCAGTTTCGGGCCATTTGCGGGCCTCAATGGTTTCAAATTTGCTTCAGCAAGATGTCTTCTTACTGTTTGAGCGCTTAAATTGCCACCTCCAAAGCGAATAAAGTGAGTTTTTAGACCAACAGCAGTTTGAAAACGATTTCGGAGCATTGTAGCCACCAGTTGTCTGTCTTCCCTGGCCGTTGTGCATCTTGGTCTGCCATTTCCTGGTCTTCTAAGGTGTGATCCGGTCTCTTGGTACCGCTGGACTACCCGCTGAACAGTCGACAAAGATACACCAATGTTTCTGGCTGTTTCACGCTGGCTCCGCCCAAGTTCCAAAAAAGTTAGGATTCTGGTACATTCCTCTAGCGTGACTGCCATGCTTCACCTCACAGAATAATAATTATGCACGTGGAAGACGTTCACGATAATTTTTTTTGTGACAGAATCGAAATGGAAAGCATCCATAATGAAATGAAACAAAAATTTTGTTTTTAAAAATAGTCCTTTTTTTTTAATTTTGTTTTTCTAATGAAGTTTTTTTCATCAACCAGTTTAAATAATATGCTATTAGAAGCGCAACTAAAATGTCTTTATTCTGTTTTTTATTTAATTCATCTAACTTTTACAGTTCTGGAGATATTCGGGTTTATGTGACTGACCCGTTATTTTTGGAACCGAGTGTAGTTTCAAACTAAGTGGAACTAATCAAAGCTACATAGATGGACTGATAGAACTGATAAAATGATTTGGTGGTGTAAGGTACATACATTTAAATCGAAGAGTATGAGATATGCAATTAACACGTATATTCGCCGTCAGAATGAAAACTATACCATTGCTTGAGTAAAAGCTTTACGAGTCTGTCTTTTGAACTTATCCAAAAACAAAATAATTTCTTTCTTAACCAATAAATATGTTTATTAATGGACAAATATTCAAAGAAGATGATTTTTTCTACCCAAAAGTATTGCTCGCAGCAACAACTAGTATCTTGCAGTACTAGTTGTATTACTTTTAATGTATGTATGTAGCATCACCGGCAATGTATTTGGGAATTTAATTATTTTTAGACGGGAAAAGGGAAAAAGGAGAATGGATTATAGTGAGAGGATTGGAGTAAGGAATGTCTGAAGTCTCGAATGGGGAAATGAAACTGAGAATGCAGTAGCTATCTTATGTCTATCCTGATTGATCAAGCCATTAAACCTGGCACATCAAAATTTACCTTACGACATTAACTTATTAAATATTTATCAAACTTTCCTAAAAATATCAGAAGCTGATTATCTTAGCTAATAGGCCTAAGATGGCCTAATTATAAGACTTAATTATATTTAAAAACTGTAAACATTGGCTTATAAAACTAAATTTTAAAGTACTTACAGACTTAGTTAAGTCCCGACTTGATAACAAAAATGTCCTTTACACAATGCCGATCAACATAAACGTTGTATCAAAAATTACAATAGTAATCGATGGATTTAAGCAATTCATGTTTAATGATATCATATCGCCTATTATAATGTCATATATAACATTAAGGATAACAAAATATATTTATTACCATTGTAACTGTCATAATAAAAAATGGTGATTAAATGCATGACTAAATTTGTAATCACAAGATTATCTTGACGTGTGACTATTACCGATGGGGGTAAGGCTTTGGCTATAACTTTAATCGTCTATGGTGATGTATGTTATTTCGACATAAATACAGATCTCTTTAACAAGCTAGACTATCTTCTTAATAACTGCATTCGACTGCACGTCGTAAATATGACCCATGTTTCTGCTTTTCTAATTATAAAAAGAATTACAATAACATTTTTATAGGCATAAAAATGTGTACAAAAATAAAACATTATGGTAGTGTCAATGGAACTCTGATACTCATGTTAAGATCTAACTTGTGTTATGGGTACCAGTGCTCTCTCATTTTATACAGTTATTAAATTGTCATGGAATGGATCGTCATTTGGGTAGCAATATTAGAATATATATCCACTACTGTACGCTTTTCGAGACACTTTTTGCCTCGCACAACCAATCTGTGGAACGGGTTTCGGTCGTCGGCGGTATTTCCGGACCGATACGACCTTCAAACCTTCAAGAAAAGAGCGTACTCCTTCCTAAAAGACCGGCAACGCGTTAGTGACTCCTGAGTTGCAGACGTTCATGGGCGGCGATAGTCACTTTCCATCAGGTGACCCTCCTGCTCGTCTGCCCCCTCCAACTTAAAAAAAAAGGTAGTTGTTATTTATAGCTTCAATTAAAAATTAAAAGAAAAAGCTCTGATCTCTCTATATTTGTTTCTCAATTCCTCATCTACGTAACTTGATCTCTACTTCCGTCTCTTGTCGTTTATATTAGGACAGAAATTTTCGCTCAGCAAATAATTTACTTCTCTTATGGGAATCCCACAACTCCGACCACTTTAATTTTTCGAAATGCGCTCCGGTGTTAGAAATTATTTGTTACTAAAGGGTATGTGAGGCTTATGTCCAGCAGTGGACTGTTAAAGGCTGTTGATGAAAGGGTATGTGACTAAATTTTAAAGATTCCATTAAAAATGTTAAGTGACACACCCATCATATTTTTTTTATAGAATCTGTTTAATAGAACACTTTTAACTTCAAGAATTCACATAGTTTATTTAAAATTATTTTTATATAAATAATTGTATGCAGCTATGAGATGTGCAGAAAAACCTTAATTCGAAAATAAAGCAATACGCACATTCATTTTGAATTTGCAAATAAACCTTCTATCTATGAGTTGCTCGTAATCAGGTAAATAATAAATAATTGGTTTACATAGAGATAAGTTATTGATGTTGTACCAAATGTTTGTGTGATCTGCAAATATTTGTTTCGGAGTTTGGGTGTTTGCTATGTATAATATCTATGTATTTACAAAAGAAAAGTATAAAAATATTCTATCAGTCAAAATAGCTTTTATAGTACAAGCTCTGCTTAGTTTGAAACTAGATGGCGTTGTTTGCCAATGTCCGAAAATATTATCATTAATTAAGTGTTTAAAGTAAATATATCCAGCTGTATATCTTATTATAACTTCTATTTTGTATTATTACAATTATCACGTGAACTAATTTAATAATATTTTTATGTCTTGTAAGAATCCCACGGATATTTATTTGGTCACATTGGAAAAGTTTAAAATACGTGGTATTCTACATATATTTACTGTCATTGACCAAAATCAACTGAAAGATCTTAACAAATATTTGAAGTAACTCTGTCCATTTAAGATATAAAGCAAAACTACAAACGTAAGAAAGAATAGAACTGGGAAAAGGCAATACTGGCCCAAAACGGCTGATAAAAAAAAAGATACAAGTCTGTGGTAGCGTATGATGAACAGGGACTGCAATGAGTATGTCGCCACTCAATGTAATCCATCTACAAGAAGATCCAGTCCACCACAAAAATAAAAATGCAACTGAAAGAATTGTTACGCACAGTGTTTCGAGTATTCGATATGGTTAATTAACATACCTTTTGTATATTTTGGGATATTTTCAATAAATATTATAACACATACAATTTGATATTTACCTATCAAATATAAATGAATTTTTTTTATTAAGGGTTCTCCTCAGTGAAGGGTACGACCCATCTATCAAATCAGATATTAATATAATAATATTTCTACTAATTAAACTGCATCCATCCTTAATTTGAGATCCTTATTTGATTTGAGTAAAATAAAGATGACGATTTTACATAACTCAGTGAGCAAATCGCTGTATTTGCTGTAGTTATCAATACTGTCACTTCATGAAGCACAATTTTCAGTTTGGCCGGTTTGACCGGAGTGATACCACGGCCCTACAGAAAACTGGTGTTAAGCAATTCTCTAGCTGCCTTTCACTGAGTGAGTGATGTTACCGGAGCCCAAATCCCCCCTCCCGCTTGCTCGAGCGAGAGGGACTCCAAGGGCAGCAACGCACCTGTGACTTTTGAGTTGCAGGTGTCCATGGGCGGCGGTAGTTGCTTACCATCAGGTGACCCGTATGCTCGTTTACCCCCTTATCATCCCAACAAATGAAGCATGAAATAACGTCTGTGTGGTGACGGATTCATCATCATCTCTTATCAAATCCCAGGGCTATGTTGCTTCGTATGCAGATCTCCGCAGTCCAGATTTGATCACGCAAAGAAACTCCGAGTATTGCCCTCTCCATTGCTCTCTGGATGACTTTAAGCTTTCTTATGAGGCCTATTGCGAAAGGACCACGAGGACCAGCACCCTAAGTCATCAATGGCAACTTACACGGGTCAAAGGCTTTTGTCATAAGACATATATAATTGGGACGAGAAAATGTCACGCAGCTTCCTGAACGCTAGCCAATCTAGTTGGATTTGACGATTGACTAGAATACGTGCCACCCACTATTCACCCACTATTCATCCCATGGGAGTCGTAAGAGCAGACTGAGATTACTTTTAAATGTTTCTCGATATTTCATTGACCATGACTATATTTTAGACTTCTGTAGTCGTTGATAGTGTAATAGTTAGATACCTCTACATCCTACTAATTCTTTTAATTTATACTTATCATTTATTTATTATATTAATCCTACTAAGAAAATGATGGATAATGTTTATGGTCACCTTGTATGTCAAACTATATCAATTTAAAATAAAAAGCAAAACGTTTGACTAGTAAGATATAATAAAACTGGGAAAAAGCTATTCTTGCCAAAACGCCTGATAATATTTTTTTAGCAAAGCTGTAGTTCTATGACATAATACATTAACAAATAGACAAGTTTATAAAGAAATAATAATAATTGAATATAATCATGAACAAAATTAATTTAATTATAACAGGAACATTTTAGAATCAATAGATTTTCTTTTGCAATATAGAGAATTGAGTATTCATTTGAAACGCAATACCATCGGTTTATGAGTGGGTGATACTTTTGAGTGTGATCCAATCGCTACCCAATTGAATAAAGGCCGGTACTAGTCAAACTGACAGGGTAACCACAGCCTATCAGAAAATTGGTGTAAGATTGTGGAGTACGAGTACGAGTAATTGTATTTGCAAGCATTGGGTAATATTACGTAGTCCGTGTGGTGACTATTCATCCCGTGGGTGTCGTAAGAGCCGACTAAGGGAGCAAACTACGCAGGACGACAGCACTGCTAAGAGAAGGAAAACTTGAAACAAACCCTATACCGACCCGTTTGGCCAGCGTTGTATAGTAGGTCAAAACCTCCTTTCTAAGGAGAGGCCTATGTCCAGCAGTGGACTGTTATAGGCTGTTGGTGACGTATTTTGGGCAATTTTTTTTAGTATTCCCGTGAACCCCTCCAGCTAAGCTAAATTGCTTGTATTAGGAGTGGGTTCTGGTCAGGATTCGAACCCACGACCTATTGATTGCATGTCCAATGCCTTAACCACTAGGCTACCACTGCTTGGGTTCATCATGTCATTCATCTGTCCTTGGAATTCATTGGTTTTTATTTGAGCGAGTAGGACCAGAGGCAGTAACTCTCAGTTTAGCGAGGATCCCTACACTCCACACGCACATAGATTATTACCAGACAACACTAACATAGCGAGCTATACGTAGAAAAACACTACAGTAGTGTTAAGCAATTCTTCCGTCCCATTTCCCAAGGCAATTAACGACTGAACGAGAATTAATGAGAAACCTTCAAATTCTGACGGGAGCACTCGTAGGCCTGGCAAATGTAGTGATCCTGACTGCTAACCCAAAGGTCATGGGTTCGATTCCAACCCAGGACAAATAATTGTGTGATGACCACGATTCTGTGTCTGGGTGTGATTCATCTATAAATTCATGTATTTAGAAATATATAAGTATATTTATCAGCAGTCTGGTTACCATAGTACATGTTCTGCCAAGTTTGGAATCAAATGGCCGTAAGTTACATACATACATCTCAGTATGCGGTTATTATAATATTATTAATATATTGCGCACGCACATGCAATCTCAACATATTACACTAAATACACCTGATATGGCTCTCTTAACTATATTTGAATACGTTTTTATGTTTCGTTTTTCTTTAAATCCATATCCTAGTTTTAAGTATGACTGGATCTGAAATACAGACTTGCCTAACATATGGATCCAGTCTTGATGTAGTGCTACTGTAAACATGTGCCAGCTGTTACGACTGGGAGTACGCTTCCATGGCGGCGTCCCTCTACTCGTAACACAGGTTTATTCCCAGCACGAGAGAGTGGCGGCGACTACAGTTGATTACGTCAACATTGTCACAGTAGTTTTCTATGTACTCTGTTTATAACTCTTAGTGAAAATAAAGTACTATTATATTATTCTAAGTTGCAGTTGTTCTTGGACGGCTATAGTCACTTACCAACAGGTGACCTATGTGCATATTTTCCGCATTCGTCATATTGTATACAATGTTTAAAGTGTATGATTTCATAAAAGCTCTAAATTTTGTTACTTTATTATGATATACTTTTGAATCCTTGATCAATTCAGTGAATCCTTATTATATGAATGACCGCATACCAGCGGGCGTTGTACTATAATAAGCATTTAATTGGTTTTCCATAAAAAAATAAAATATTTTTCAAGTTGAGAAATTATAAACAATTTTATTAAAATATTAACATAACACTATTAACGCTAGTGGAATAATTGAATGGACAGTGTTGCCAATAATAAAAAGGTAGAAAAAACTAAAGTCGTAGTTTAACTTGCAGTTCTCTCAATAATAAAGCTGTAGGTTTCAACTACATTTTGATTTCCCCATTGTAGATTCGCGATCGCTGAATTAACAACGCCAACTCCGGTGTTAAATGATTCTGCTAAACCAATCTGATTTTGGTACACCCATGTTTGGAACTGGTAACAAAATGCATCTCAATTAGGAAACACGATAATTATTTTCACACAATTAACTTAAAACTGACTGCACGGATGGCGTAGTGGTTTCAGCGGTCGCCACGCCGCTTCCTACTACGCCGAGTGTTGTGGGTTCAAACCCCACATGGGACGACACTTTGTGTGATCCACAAATTGTTGTTCTGAGTCTGGGTGTTCTTTGTGTCCGTTTCATGTATGTTTGTAAAGTCCCCCGCGACACAGGAATATATTCCTAATGCGGGAGTTGTCTTTTTTAAAAAAAAAAAGAAGAAAAAAAAAAAAAAAAAAAAAAAAGAACCACGCCGGAACTAGTGCCGAATCTAAGGTAGACCTTGGCTAGGGCAAAAAAGCAACCTCACTGTTACCACGGGTGATCAGGGTGAGGTTACTAGTGCCACCTGCTTATAGTGATGTACGTACCCAATCTTTGATCTATGTTCAGAACTTTTAAGCAGTTGGTGGCTAAAAACAGAGTGCTATTCTTTTCTATTCTCTATTGGTCAAACTAGTTAGTAAAATGCACGCATAAGAGATGGGATATGAATTTGAAGATTCTTTTATTTATTTGTTACGATTTCAGATCTTCAGGGCCAATGGTAGAAAAATATTACAGACCTGTTGAATCAATTTAAATTCAGTCAAGAAACCAGAAACGCTGCTTATTGCAATATCTAATCTCTCTGGTCCGCCATATCTGCAAAATATAAAGAAGCATTTAATCCGTATACATTCTGTATGGAAGATTTATAAATATATCAAAAATAGATGTCATTCAGGCAGGGTGTAGTGACGATTTGCTCAAAATGGCTTGCAAGAGCCGGATACAAGCCCAAAATAGATCTAAGTGGCGTTCCTAAGAGGCCTATGTCCAGCAGTGAACTGTGATAGGCTGATGATGATATCCTTCATCTGATTATCATGAAAAAAAATAAAGATGAATTTTATTATTTTTCCTAGAAAACGCACTCTGGGGTTAAATAAAAGTATTGATGAAGATATTTGAACGGAATAGGTAATGAACCCATGACTTCTAGCATGTTAGTTAAGGCTAATTTCTACATTAGTCATAGTAGCGAAGTATAGAATATTTATTAATACCCTGAATGTATACATACGCAGTTCTGATTTCATTGTAGTTCTGGTAAAGGAAATTGAGTACAAGCGGTATATTCTCTTTATTGCCTTGCAATCCAAAACTCACAACGCTTGTGCGATCCTGGAGTCGGATTTTGCGATTCACGAGTGACTGACGCAAATAACTGAAAATAATAATAATAATATATCTCACACACTCACACACGGCCGTCTGATCCCAAACTAGGCAGAGCCTGTACTATGGTAACCAGACTGCTGATAAACATACTTATATATTTCTAAATACATACATATTTTAGATAAATTACACCCAGACACAGCACAAATGACCGTGCTCATCACACTATATTTGTCCTGGGTGGGAATCGAACCCACGACCTCCGGTTTAGCAGTCAAGGTCACTAACCATTAGACCAACAGGCCCTTCAAATATATAATAAAAATACAATAAAATAAATAAATAAAATAAAATAGTAAGTAATATTGTTGATGAAATATTGCATAAAAAACTAACCAATTTTTTATTTTGTTAGATTTATAAAAAACTTTGGATGACGGAAAATACTTTTTTTTATCTTTATTTTTTTAATGAGGATCAACAAGGATACGCTAACACCAGACGGAAGATACTTCAATTAGTGAAACTGCACGGATGGCGTAGTGGTTTAGGCGGTCACCTCGCCGCTTTCTACTGCACTGTGTTGTGTGTTCGGTCTCATCATCAGTTTGTGTAATCTATAAATTGTTGTCCTGTGTCTGAGTGTTCTTTGTGTAAGTTTCACGTATGTTTTTAAAGTCCCCGCGACACAGGTTTATATACCTAATGCGGGAGTTGTCTTTATGTAAAACAGTGTGAAAAACGTACTGATTAAAAGATGCTTCATGTTTAGTACAGCCGAGAGCACGAAGAATGACCACCATGTCGGCAGCGTTCTCTGAGGTTTCGTATTGGTTAAACAGATAGTCATAATCCGTGGCATCACCTTCTCGTAGACCAACGCAGTAAACATAGCGGCGATAGTTCACCGGAATCCTGAAACAATAAATCACTTTATTTAAAACTAGCCTGTCCCAGACGCGTTAAGTGTCATTACTTCAGTACCGTGCGTCACCGTCGTGACAGTTACGTAATACCCATGATATACTACAAATAACACATCTAATTAAAGATTTATAGGATTAAATTCAGTAGACTTCATATTCTGGTATTCATGGTGTACGACTATAATATGTCTATGTATATACATAAATGTGTGTGTATTTATGATGTGCAAACAGTATATATTTCATTGATTACTTAGTAAATTATGACGTTTCCTCTATGCACCTACCTTACCCAAAGGTTGACTGGAAGACAATGCACGGATCATTAAGTCCATACAAAAGTGCATAAAGTTAAATAACTAAATTTAGTGAGAAAATAAATTAGCAAAATCGATTGATAAATGACCAAGATATTGCCTAAAATACACACAATTATTTAACTTTTCGAATTTTGAAACCTCCCAACTCCTAAGCAATGAAAATCAAACAAAGAACTTACAATTGGTTTACATTAGCCCTGTGTGCTCTCCACTTGTTCAAGGAATCGGAGATACAGCCAGTGTGTCCAAGATTGCAGGCGTAATTCAAGATTTGCATTCTGTTAAGGATGTCGGATGTGGAGTCGGTACGCCGCTCATCATAACCGAGATGTTGAATAACATTTTCCAAGAGATTGAGAAGATAAGCCTACAGTGTACAGTAAATATTAGTTGACGGTTATGTTAAAATGGTAGCCGATCAAAAAGTCTATTTTAATATTTAAAAAACTGAGCAATGAAAATTACCCCAGGACGGTAAAAACTTTAAAATCTCTCATTCGTCTGATGCCTAATTCTAAGCCTAATTCTAGTATGGTAACCAGACTGCTAATAATTATACACATACACATACATATACATTATTAAATACCTGCATATTACACCGTGCCACAGAACAACTAATGATGCTTTTTACGATGCTTTAGAAGGTTAAGGGTAAACCCATACTTAAATAATTTTGTTGGGACCTACCGAAAATGCGTCATATGCAACAGGCATGTGTTCAAAGCGCCTGTGGATGAATTGTAGCTGACCAATAGCTGCGTTCCATACGTAGTAGTCGGTCTCATGCCTTAGGAAGTCCAACACGTCGAGAGCTACGGTGTTGTTCACGTCTCCAGAGCGAATGAAATACAAAAGATCGTTGACAATCTAAAAGGAAAGAAGTTATCCTAGACATAATCTGATTTGGTAATGTTCCTTTTTTATTTATGTAAAAGTAATTCTCTCAATACTTTATTGAAAAAAAGGAACATACATGTCAACATCGCTGAGCTAAGAAAACGACTAACAATGTTCAGCTTTGAGTTGTTTACCTGAGCCCTATTCAACTTGTGAATATTTTGTCTAAAGGGTCCTTTGAGGTAATTTCCAATTCTTTGCCAGTTATTGTCATCGTAATTCACTCGGTAAAGACCTGAAATTATAAGTATATTATTCAGGTCAGGAAGAGTTTAATTTGCAAGGAATCATTCAGACTAATTCTGGCAACAGCTTTCCACGAGGTAAAGCATCCGTCCCTATCTCTTGAATAATTGTCATCAAACTATTGTGCCAATTAATCTGTGTAATAAATTATCACCTGTGGTATTTCGGACCAACACAACCTTTAAGAAAAGAGAGTAGTCCTGCCTCAAAGGCTAGCAACACACTTGTGACTTCTGATTTATAGGTGTTCATGAGTGACAGTATTTACTTTCCATCAAGTGACCCACCTACTGTTTTGCCCCGTATATTATAAAAATTAAGTCCATACAAATGTGCATCAACAAAATTTGCGAACTTAACAGCTTCATATTATAGAATATAGAATAGAAGATATAGAATCTACAATTATTTACATACCAGATTGAGCTATGTTGAAGAGAACCCAATTGCTTCCTAAATTGGTTGTATTCTGGATGACAGTAGATGAGGTAGAGAGTATAAGTTTAGGTCGAGTGTCATTGAAATTAATGGCACCCTCGTGAGTCCACGTAAGAGGTATGTGCCAAATGTGCTCGGGTCTGGTGCCGGAGATAACAAAGCGTTGCTGTTGACAAAAGGTTAATGACAGGTATAATAATAATAACTTGACACATCACAGATATACTAGGCAGATCCTGTACTGAGCCAAGTCTCGAGTGAGGAAACAGGACTGAGGGTACAGAAGCTTGAAGAGATCATATTCTGATTGGAGACGACACTAGAATAGTAACATTAACTCTAATAAATATGAATCAATGCATCTACTAGCTATTGCAGAATAAAAATGTGGGTGTGTATGCTCAGATATCTGTGCGAAGCCGAAAAGCTTGTAAGTGAAAAATAATGGCGTTCTTTGAGTTAGTTTTAGTTACAATGATGTTCATTGAAACTAAAACTAACTCAAAGATTAAGGTCATTTAAAAAGTTAGGCAATGGGTAATCTATTACTGATAAGATAACCTTAATTGATTAACTGTTATTTGACTCTATTTCTAATAATCATGATTAATGAATATTATTTTGAAATTTATTTTAAAAAATACGTTATTAATAAATAAACATATTTATTTACCCATGTTTATTTAACTAATAAATCTAAATGTTTAAATGTCATAATTAGGAAAAGTTGATAGAGTTAAATGATAAATTTTGGTCGATACTGAAAGGTTTTAGTTCCACAGCTTGTATAAAATAGTTAAATGAGGAATAAAAGTGAGAAATAATTCTCTTTTGGAACTATGGTTTTAATTTCTTCCGGAAGAATTGTATTCAGTAATGAGTGGCAAAAAAAGCTAATTTAATACCAACTACATTAACATCAAAGTATTTTCTATGAATCAATTTAGGGTTAGACCTAGTTTAGACGCAATATTACGATACATCACAATATTTTTACTGAGAGTACTAAAAATGTAAGTCACTTAATAAAAGTATTTTGGTCCGCTATAACACGTGCTAGTGCTAGGACTAGGTTCATGTTAGTATCATTGTAGTGTGTCAGCTAGAACGTCGCAAACTAATGTCTTAGCTGTAACTAGCTAGCGTGTATTTCTTATTCGATTGTTAATCTTTGACTTAACAAACCTGAGAAATACTAATATCGCCAGTCACTGTATTAACTTCAACTTTGACGACTGGAGAACCAGGATTCTGCACCCAACTGTCGAATACGGCGCTGACGTCGATACCGGGATAGTCGCGAAGAAATTGAAAATCTTCGGAAACGGCACGCGTAAGTGCAGCATACACATCGGCAGGGGTACCAATACCGTACGCGCTAGTAATTACATAAATAGCAATAAATTTAATTTTTACAACAGTAAGGCACATAATTAATACAAAATTAAATGACTAAAATATGCTGTAGTATGATACTGACATTTAAGTTGATAATATGATGAACTTACTTTTCTCTAAGGTAGTACCGAAGAGCAAGTCTAAAGTTTCTAAAACCAACAAAATGTTCCATCATCCTGAGAACACAAGCAGCTTTTGCGTAACTTGTAGTAGAAAAATGGGCTATGACTGTTGGGTTGCTGGCCACATCTGTCCAGTTCATAGGCTTAGCTGTTAAAGAAGCATCATGAGCGAGAGCGTTATGCACATGATCCACTACAAACTGATAGTCTAATTCAAATTCAGGAATCGCCTAAAATGTTTTCAAAATTTCATTCAGTTTTCTGTAGCATATACTGATATCTTAAACAACAAATCTGTAATAAACATACCCAGTGAGCTGCAAAATATTGAAAATAACTAGCAAAGGACTCTTTAATCCAAACATTACTCCACCAGAATGTGGAGACGAGGTTGCCAAACCACTTATGAGCCAGTTCATGGGCCATGATAGTAGCGATGTTGATTTTATTTATGAGATTGGTGTTGTTTTCGTCGTATAGAAGAAATGCTTCTCTGTAACAATTATTAACCGACATTTAAAACATTGCAAAATTTGTTTTTTTTTTTACTCTTAGATAATCAAAACTTAGAATGGATAGGATGAATTTCACATATTAACATATTTCAAAAGGCTCAAGGTTTTTATGTATTCCTCACGTCCTTTTATTACATGTGTAACAATATATATGGTGCTTTGTAATAGGGTGTGTTTAGTAGTAAGTCTTCAAATTATCTCAAAGAAATTTTTACATACCTGTAGTTAACCATGCCCCAATTTTCCATGGCACCAAATTTAAAATCTGGCACTGCAATATGATAATTTTTCATTAAAATGCCTTGACCCATCTCATGATACAGGATAGCAAGGTAATCATCTAATTCATTAGTAATTCGTACTCCAGTTTCAGCAGCCCATTTATGTTGATCAAGGGCACCGCGACGGGATATAACTTTGAAGGGTCTAGCATCGGTACTGGACAGTTCTGTTTCTTCAAAATCGCTTACGTGTAGGGCGACCAGATAGGCCGAAATTATAGGTGTTGGGTGAAAAACTTCACGAACCCGATTGGCACCAATTCTGAAACCGGAAAATTATAAGGACAGTGATGATGAACCTTATAAAGTGAAATATTTTAAACCAAATATTGTCAACAAAGCAAGCGTCTTAAATTCATATATGGATCTTTGATTAAGTAGGTTTCACATTTTTTTCTAGCACTACATTTTTCAGTAAATTCTTAAAATAGCAGCTTGTTTATGAGGTTTTATTTAAACTTATTATTTGGACAAGCACATTTTTACTAACATATGAAACATTTCCCGAATTTAATGATTTTATTATTATTATCGCACCACCTATAGCGTGTTACAATATACAAACAAACACGGATCAAACTATTTATGCAAAAGGCCCATATTTGAAGGTAGTTAAAATTGGTTCCAATATCACCCATTCGTTTTGGTTTAGTGCATGGAGTTTTATTTTTGCAAGAGACATTTTTATCATACGTAAGAGGATGGATATCATCATCGTCATCATCATCAACAGCTTTTAATAGTCCACTGCTGGACATAAGCCTTTAGAAAGGAGTTTTAGGAAGGATGTAGTTTTGCTATATTATTTTAAAATTTTACTTACGGTATAGTCTCAGCGATGGGCATATTTGAGTATGTGTGGCTAAGGTTACTGTCACGGGTGACACTAAGCACATAGCGAGATTTAAACTTAGGTTCATCAAAACAGGGGAAGGCACGTCTCGCAGAGTATGGAGAAAATTGCGTGGTGGCATAAGTTCTGAAATTATTTAAGTAGTATCCAAAACAATAGAAATGATATATTATTATTTTACCACTTAATTAATTATAATTAAAAACTGGTAATAGTCTATCGTTGTCAAGGTTATCTTGAGAAACGTTCTAACACACACGTTCTTACTTCTTAAATTGTAAACTTATTCAGACTTTCTATGTTGAATAAAATTCAAATCGAATAAATATTTACTTCCCATAATTTATTACAAATTATTCGACTTCATCCATTGTTTTATTTTATACAATTTTCAAACCATGGAATACGCGATGGTTCCGCATCAACAAATTTTAAATTAAGAAATTGAGAACTGATAATACTGTGTCTAACTATATCCAATTTTAACGGCTTTCCCAATTGAGGAAAAAAAAATCACAGTTAGTTTATTCGCTGTGTAGTGTGTGTTCATTCCAACTATACTGTGATAACTTGTTTCAAAAATGCTACAAATTTCAATTATTTGCTTGTAGTGAACTGATCTGAAGTCATCGTTGTGTGCTGAAAGTAGATTTTTTTCGTAATAGCTTATATTTTACGGACAGTTAACTTACATTTCATATTTTATTATCAATTAACTTACACTTCTTCGTTGTTATAGAAGTAATAACCTTTGTAAAGACCTGCGTCAAACGGGTTGTCACTAATAATCCCAGTATAATTCATGGTGATGGTATAGTTACCAGCGGGGATAGGCCCAGCGAGGTTTAGCTTTACGATCTCATAGTAGTCGTCAGTGATGAATGGATTTGGGAATTGAAGGTTTATGACAGTGTTGTCAGCATTAACTATATCCATAGCTGTAATTGATTCAACTTTTTGATGAAAAACAATTTGTTGCAGATTCTCTTCTCTCACCTACAAATGAAATGTAACTTAGTAAATAGCAAAAAAAATCTTCCTAGTGATTGTAAAATTAAAACATTTTAGTTTTACAATTACTAGTTTTTAGTGTACGGCTTAGATGAAATCGGTTAATTTTGAATTTTACTATGAGCTTATTTGTAATCAAATCTAAGGTTTAACAACTAAGCTCTCTAAAAAACATATAAATTTATTTTTGTTTTAAAGTGGACGTTTAATACGCCTCTGCCTACAACATTATTATATATAGTGGTGTGAATGCTATGTTTGTGATATACATTCTTAATTATTCTGCCTGCCACTCAGTATATCAGTGCAGTTCTATAAGCCCTTAGCAGGATAAAAAGAAATAACTAATGATTTTTTATTTTTGTTAATTGTAGACAAATATTTTTAAAGTATTTATCTTCGTATTAAGCAACTATGTAACAATAACATCGCTTACTAACTTTTAGTTTATATTTTAAAAATTTTAAACTGTATGGTGTGGTGACGGATTAAGAATACAGAGTGTCACCACCCCTATTCATCCCGTGGGTGTCGTATGAGCCGACTAAGGGAGAAAACTACGCAGAACAACAGCACTGCAGAGAGAAGGAAAACTTGACACAAACCCTATACTAACCCGTCTAGCCAGCGTGGTATATTAGGCCAAAACCTCTTTATAAGAGAGGTATATGTCCAGCAGTGGACTTTTAAAGGCTATTGATGATGATGATGATGATAAAAAGACTATGAATAAAACACCTAAAAAGAACTTACTTCAATGTCCATCCTAAGAAATCCAACGAAGCGACTTTCATTTAAGTAGACGTCGAGATCCAACCTCATCAAAAGAGGATACACTGTATCCGCTAGGCGGTATTTTGTGTCACCGAAATTCGAATTAAAGCCGACCAAGTCATAATCAGATGTGTATTCTTCTGGTATGGCCTCCAAGGACCCCAGAAGAAACAAAAAAATACTTGGCAACAGCATAATAGTTCCTAAACAATAATATTGCAGGAAAAGAAAAAGAAAATTAATGTTGATGGAATGAAGTAATACACTCAAATTTCGAATTTAAATATTCCTAATCAAATAACTATATTGTTTGGTTGACAAACAACTAAATAACAACATAATATAATTAATTATAGAAAGAATGTAGTACTAAAAAAATTATTTATAAGGTTGTTGAATTAATTTTCTAAAATTAAAAGTATCTCAAAAGCATATTAAATACCACATATTATAAGTATTTGTCTATCATTGCATCCAAAAATTCAAAATTAAAAACTTGCATAGAACGTTAAATTGGTAAAAGTTACAAATATTATTTCATAACTATTTCTTTCTACACTTTTATTTGATCGAAATTATTCTTGTGCTTACTTTGAAAAGTATTTCGGCTTTGATATTAAAATGCTACTCACCCAGCTCCGACGTTATCATAACCACTACTAGTTATTACATGTCAGTCTAGTATATTATCATTTTTATCATGCCTTCATTTACTACTAAGTTTAGTATTAACGGCGAACTTTATCAAATTGTTAACAAAATTTGTAGATATTACTCAAATCAATATTTTTATTATCTGTGCCAGCATAAAAAGTAGTAAAATGAATGTTTAAAAGTGTATGTATGCCAGGACTAGGGTGTTTGTTACCGTCCCATTGGCGTAAGGAAAAAAAATATTTTGTTACGGTCACATGGGCGTGTGGTAAAAAAATTATTTACTTACTGTTCAAAAATTTTCTGTTATACAATAATTATTTTAGTAACGAAACGTCATACGAGATGTTTTGACCAAGGTGTACAGTTTGTAAAGTTAGGGCTTTTAGAGTTATGGCGTGTAGAGTTAGAAGCTTGGTTCTACATGTGATCTGATAACTTTTTGACAAACGGTCTTGTCATGCCAAAACTTTACATGAAAATGTTTTTGGTGGTATAGATATAGGTTGATTGGTGACGCTTTTCGTATACATACGTGAGTTGGTATGTGTCGAACATCAAAAACGGTAACTATTGCATATATGAATACAACTCAAAGTTTTTACCTTATTTGTTTCTAATTTATAGAAAAACAACACTATCGATGTGAAGTGCCTACAGCACAATCTTAGTTACAGCCGCTACCACCGTATCTTAATGAAGTCACAAAGGCCATAAACTCGAGCTATCAAAATTACAAGTTGACAATGTGTCACTTACTATTGTCGGTGCAATCTAGAGACAAAGAGAGTAGAATATCTGCACAAGAATATCTGAATACTTAATTACAGACACGCGCCTCAACTTCACCGGCCTCTTGGCGTTGTAGAAGAAGTTTTCCCTGACAGTTCAGTCAGAATAGTTCGTATTAGGGCGGCTACTGACTTGCGTCCAATTGTATGTATGTTTGTCTGTATATCAGTTCATTATTGTCTTTAGATAGCACGTGATTTATGCTGCACATTTTCAAACGTTCCGCCGTTCCGCGAAATGAGTTTTTCAACTAGCTGTTAAAGAAAACTTTTGGAAATAAAAATGATAGAACTATTTATTGATCAGCTGTTTTTATTATGAAAACTTCAAACAATGTTCAGAATTTCTTGCAAGCTAGATGTTTAGTTAAAAATTGCGTTGTATCATTGTGATGAACTTTTGTATTTATTTGCTTGCTTCTTGATCAATTCAATGAATCAATTTTATATTGTTGCCCACATATCAGCAGACGCTGTTGTATATGTAATTCATTCATAATCCATAATAAATAAATACCTAAATAAATTAAAATTTTACATATTTTTTTAACAAATTATTAACATAGCATTATAATATTAACATAAAACACTAGTGGAATAATTGAATGAACATTGCAGCCAATACTAAAATGGTAGAAGAGAGGAAGATCGTAGATGAACTTGCAGTTCTCTCAAGAATAAAGCTGTAGGTTTCAACTACATTCTCATTACCCCATTCTAGATTCGCGATGGTTGAATTGACAAGGGCACTTCCTGTGTTAAATGATTCTGCCAAACTAATCTGATTTGTGTATACCCATGTTTGGAACTGGAAACAAAATGTATTTCAATTAAAAACACGATAATTGCCATACTATAAAACGTACTAAGAATACAGATTGTCAACACCCCCACTTATCGAATGACATAAGAGCCGACTAAGGGAGCAAACTACGCAGCATAACAACACTGCAAAGAGAAGGAAAACTTGACACAAACCCTATACCAACCCGTCTGGCCAGCGTGTTATAGTAGGTCAAAACCTCCTTTTTAAGGAGAGGCCTATGTCCAGCAGTGGACTGTTAAAGGCTGTTCATGATGATGATGAATTGCCATCACCTAGCTTACCACGGTAACTATGGTAACTAATGCCGAATCTATGCCTTGAACTTGGCCACAGTACAGGAATAGTCTTACCATTGTCTGGCGATAGACTGTTATGGCGCTTCAAGCGGGAAAGCCGTGTGGAATACATTGCCTCCTGCTATATCGATGTATGTTATGTACGCGTACACGACCTCCGGCTTAGCAGTCAGAGCCGGACGAGTCACGAGACCAACAGGCCCGCCAAGAAATAAAAGTTCCCTTGCAGTTAAAGTCTATAATTTTGGTCTGATTTGATAGTGAACTAATTAAGGTTTGAACGGTTTATCGCAAGTTAGGTAACTTTACCGACTGGCTGATATTTCTGATATCGAAAATGTCTAAAGTTCAAACTCAAACAGTACTTTCAAACTTTTCCCTTAACCTTAGTGACCTATACTAAATTTATACAAACTAAACTAAGAAACAGTTATTATTTAGGGTCGATGGCACAAAAATATTACCAACCTCTTCAATCATGGTAAAATTTGTCAAGAAACCAGAAACGCTGTTTATTGCTATATTTAATCTGCTTGGTCCGCCGTATCTGAAAAATACAAAGATACATTTATTCTGCATATATTTTATATTAACGATAACATTTTGACATAATGTAATTAAACAAAATCTATGTTTGTTTGTGCGTCTTTTATGCTCTGCCATATACTATAAATCCGAGCACCATCTTGCCAACGTTATTTAAGTCAAACAAGAAAAAAACAGAAAGCACAACTTGTAACATATTTTCTAAAAGACACATAAAATAATAAACATATATTTAAATACTGGGATTTGACACATTCATAAAAAAAATGTACGGATCGAACCCTCAACGAAGTCGAAGACCAATCGAATTTATTTCATTAAAATGATAGAAGCGAAATAAAACACATTTGTTAATACTCTGAATATATACATACGCAGTTCTGATTTCAGCGTAGTTCTGGTAAAGGAAGTTGAGTACAAGCGGTAGATTTCCTGGATTTCCTTGCAATCCAAAACTTATAACACTAGTGCGGTCATGGAGTCGGATTTTGCGATTCACGATTGACTGACGCAAATAACTGAAATTAAAATGAATAATATTGTAAGTGAAAAATTGCAAAAAAATATAACAAAATTTGTTGGGTTTTCTAAAAACTTAGTATGACGGATACTTAGATAACTGAAATTGTGCAATAGTTTGGAAACTTAAATTCAATAAAGAAGTTTTTCTAAAACACGTACTGATTAAATGATGCTTCATCCTTAGTACACCCGAGAGCGCGAAGAATAACAACCATATCGGCAGCATTCTCTGAGGTCTCGTATTGGTTGAAGAGATAGTCATAATCCGAGGCATCGCCTTCCCGCAGACCAACGCAGTACACGTAGCGGCGATAGTTCACTGGAACCCTGAAACAATAAATGATTTAAATAAAAACAGGCATTCCCAGCTACATTTAGTGTCATTACTCCAGTACTATGCGTCGCGGCATTACGTAATAGACCCATTAATATTTTACAAATAACATATACTTGGTATAATTGACAACTTAAATAAGTATCACCGACTATCTAAGTCATGGTAAATAGGAATCCCATCAAAAACATAAATGTGAAATGAGAGCCAAGTTCAATATTCAGAATAAGCGTTGTTGTCGACTTCGCCTACAAAAAAATTGAGATCTATATGGGCGCCAAGTTCTACGAGTATGTAGGAAATCCTAAAATTTTAGTTACAAGAACATACAACATTCCAAAATAAATTTATCTTTAAAGCAAAATTTAGGAAAGTTGGGACTCTAAACAAGCTAAGGATCTTTAATAAATGTGTAAAATTTTACATATGTAGGTTAAATATGCCTATGTCCTATGTCTGAGAGGCCTATGTCCAGCAGTGGACTGCGATAGGCTGATGATGATGATGATGATGAGGTTAAATAGTTTTCGGGTTGTGAAGGGGTCAGAAATAGCTCGAAATGGTTCGTCTAATATTACACACGGCTGCTGCGTCACGAGTTACTTTGCTTTGAACTTAGCTGGAAACGCTACCGCGTGCATAGATAAGCTGTATTTTTATTCAAATTATGAAACTTTTGCATTCGTTTCAAAATGGGTAGTAATAGCTCTTTAAAAGAATTCTAATAATATTCCTAGTAAAACATTGCAGGGCTTGGACAGTTTTTTTTCATTCATCATTATTTCCTATTATTACAGTGTTTTTCTACTTTCGTAAATAATAAAAAAGGAAAATCAAACCAAAAACTTACAACTCGTTCACATTAGCCCTGTGTGCTCTCCACTTGTTCAAGGCATCGGTCACACACCCAGAGTGTCCAAGGTTGCAGGCAAAGTTTAATATTTGCATTCTGTTAAGGATGTCAGAGGTGGAGTCGGTACTTCGCTCATCGTAACCGAGATGCTGGATAACATTTTCCAACAGAGTGAGAAGATAAGCCTGGAATAGACAAGAAATAAATAAATAAATCAAAATAACCCAAGGATTGTATTTTTTTTTTACATTTCCCGCTCCTATGATCAGCAATCTGATAACTGTTTTAGTCTTTATTGGGGAATAAAGACCAAAACAGTAAACTGCTGATACACATTAGGTATACTAATTAAATATTTTTGAAAAATTATGCTCAAAGAAAATCATAAACATCAGAGATGTCTACATAAAACACTTTAACAACTTCGTTACGTCCATCCAGTAGAAAAAGTTCCATTCTTTACTTCTAAGATCATATTCGTCATTCAAGAACTCTTATCAGTCACTAAAAGTATAAATAATTCAGACGGGACCTACCGAAAACGCGTCATATGCAACAGGCATGTGTTCAAAGCGCCTGTGGATGAATTGTAGCTGACCAATAGCTGCGTTCCATACGTAGTAGTCGGTCTCATGCCTTAGGAAGTCCAACACGTCGAGAGCTACGGTGTTGTTCACGTCTCCAGAGCGAATGAAGAACAGGAGATCGTTGACAATCTATTAGAAATTAATTTAGACGTTAGACTTAAACGAAATCTTAATGAGTTATTCTTATTAAAGTAACGAATAAATCAATACTGCTGAGCTAAGTTAATGACCAACAGTATTTACCTCTTTGTTAAGTTTTTAGTATTTTATGTTCAATAAAAAATCAAATGACCGCAATGATCTCTCTCACTCTCTCTGATGATGATAATGAGGTCATCTTGACCTTAAGCTTGTTGATTTTGAGGACTATCAAACTTTGATGTGAGCTAACGTCTTTTTTTCTTATATTTTAATATTTACCTGAGCCCTGTTTAATCTGTGAATATTTTGTCTAGTTGGTCCCTTGAGATAATTTCCAATTCTTTGCCAGTTATCATCATCATAGTTCACTCGGTAAAGGCCTAAAATCATAATTATAGTATTAGACAGTGGTGTGAATACTTGTATGTAAATAAAATCAAAATCGATCTAAGTGGCGTGCAATGTGAGAGGCCTATGTCCAGCAGTAGACTGCGATAGGCTGATGATGATGAATTAAAATCAAAATGCCTGTTCGAAATGACAACTCAAACAGCTTTCAATATACTTGTATTTTTATCTTTTTCTTTTAAACTTTTCTTTGTCTTTCATTCAGAGTGATTTTGTTCAAAGGGAATAATTACCAAAATCTGCACTTAATCTAAGTGAATTAAAAAAAAACAATTGCAGATCACTTACCAGATTGAGCTATGTTGAAGATTACCCAATCGTTTTCTGTATTAGTTGTATTCTCGATGACAGTGGATGAGGTAGAGAGTATGAGTTTAGGTCGAGTGTCATTGAAATTAATGGCACCCGCATGAGTCCACGTAAGAGGTATGTGCCAAATGTGATCGGGTCTGGTGCCGGAGACTAAAAAGCGTTGCTGTTGACGGAAATTTACTGACATAAGTTATAATAATAACTTAACACATGATTGATTGTTACTTCGCTAGATGTTTCATAATTATTATTAATTCATATCGTTTCCAAGTTTTTAGTAGAGAATTAGTAGAGAATGCTTAAGCTGATTTTACTAATAATTATTAAATAATAATGTTGATAATTAGTTAAATGAGGCTATGAAGAAATAGTAATATATTTTTTTCCAGGAGAGTGAATTTTAGTAGTAAGTGTAGAACATGCCCAATGGAAGCCAAATCCTTAATTAAATAGTATGTGAAAGAAATTGTTTTTTCTAAGAATCTATATTAGATAAGAACTATACCGGTGTTAAGCAATTCTTTCGTTGCCTTTTACTGAGTGAGTGAGGCTACCGGAGCCCAAATCCCACCTCCCGCTGACTCGAGCGGGAGGGACTCCAAGGGCAGTAACGCACTTGTGACTTTTGAGTTGCAGGTGTCCATGGGCGGCGGTAGTTGCTTACCATCAGGTGACCCGTCTGCTCGTTTGCCCCCATATACCATAAAAAAATAGTTGTGCAGAACAACATAAAATTAATTTTGTGGACCAGTACGATACCTTCTAATTACATATTCAAAAATTAAAGATCTTAGATTTTACATACTTTGATATGTAAAATAATATTTTTACTGAAAGTACTAATTTGTTTATATATTTAGAGCAGTTGAGTGTGGCAATTCATTGTACTACCAATATAATCTTTGACTCAACAAACCTGCGAAACAGTAATATAACCAGATACAGGATTAACTTCAACTCTGACGACTGGAGAGCCAGGATTCTGCACCCAACTGTCGAATACGGCTCTGACGTCGATACCGGGATAGTCGCGAAGGAATTGAAAGTCTTCGGAAATAGCGCGCTCAAACGCAGCATACACAGCATCAGGGGTGCCAATACCGTACGCACTGGCAATTTTAATATGGATTTTTTATTTACTTAATATAAAAAGACAACTCCACACTAGAATATATCCTATGTCTCGATAGACTTTAGTATAGGGTTTATATAGTATAGAATTTATTGTATGTACACAAATATACAAATGTCCATAAAGTAATGTTATGCATAGCATTTCATTTCTTACAATTTCTACATCAACAGAAAACCACAATAAATATAAGAAACCATAAATAAATTAAACCAAATAAATAAATTAAACACAGAACAATATTAAAATTCTCAAACTGATAATAATTATGACAAACCCCATAAATTGTCTTACTTCAATGAATAAACTTACTTGTCTCTGAGGTAGTAGCGAAGGGCAAGTCTGAAATTTCTAAAACCAACAAAATTTTCCATCATTCTGAGGACTGAAGCACCTTTTGCGTAACTTGTAGTAGAAAAGTGGGCCATGATTGTTGGGGTGCTGGCTACATCTGTCCAGTTCATAGGATTAGCTCCCAAAGAAGCATCATGAGCAAGAGCGCTATGCACATAGTCTACTACAAACTGATGGTCTAATTCAAATTCAGGAAGCGCCTAAAATATTTTTAAAAATTAATTAAGTTTCCTGTCGTAAATAAACACTACATTTAACAATAAAACTGTATTAAACATACCCAGTGAGCTGCAAAATATTCAAAATAGCTAGCAAAAGACTCATTGATCCAAACATTGCTCCACCAGAATGTGGAGACGAGGTTGCCAAACCACTTGTGAGCCATTTCGTGAGTCATGATTGTGGCTATGAAGATTTTGTTTATGAGATTGGTGTTATTTTTGTCGTACAGAAGAAATGCTTCTCTGTAACAAGATTTCATTATCATTTTATAAATTTATCAAGGTCCTTGCAGACAGTCAAAGATAGGATAGTATTACATACCTGTAGTTAACCATACCCCAATTTTCCATAGCGCCAAATGTGAAATCAGGCAGTGCAATATGATCATTTTCCATTAAAACGCCCTGTCCCATCTCATGATACAGTATAGCAAGGTAATCATCTAATTTGTTAGTGACTCTTACTCCAGTTTCAGCAGCCCACTTATGCTGATCAAGGGCATCAGGACGGGATATAATTCTAAAAGGTCTAGCATCGGTACTAGACAACTCTGTTTCTTCAAAATCGCTGATATGTAAAGCGATCAGATAGGCCGAGATTATAGGTGTTGGGTGAAAAACTTCACGAATCCGATCGGCACCAACACTGAAACGGGCAAATTAAAAAAATTGTAATGTTAAACCTTAAATAATGGAAAATAATAGACAAAGTAGTCTCAACAAACTAGATTATTTTTTAAATAAACCTTGTGCCAAATTTACATAAAGATCTATTGTTTCTAATACTTTTCAGTATGTTCCAGCAAAACATTTCTTTATCCTTTAAACGATGACATTTTAATTCAACGTAAAATTCGTGTACCATGTGGCGTAACAGCATTCAATATTACCCATCGGTTTTAATTCAGAGCATGCATATATTATTATATTGCAGTTATTATAAGTTATATTCGATACTATCTGAGACCCGCGGTGTTACCCGCGTATGTTGTTATAACCGCGGGCAACGCCGCGAGGCGAAGCAAGTCTAAAAAAAGTAGCCTAAGTTACTCCTTATGTCATCAGCTATCTGCCAGTGAACGTCCCGTCGAAATCGGTCCAGGCGTTCCAGAGATTACCCGGAACAAACAGACAGACATACAGACGGACAAAAATTGTAAAAAATCTTATTTTGGTATATGTACCGTAAAAATATGCATATGCATTTAGTAAAAAGCGGTTATTTTAATATTACAAACAGACACTCCGATTTTATTTATTTGTATAGAGTATAGGTAAATGAATTTGATCGTTTGATTGATTAATTGAATTCTTCTTGTAAGTAAGAGCAGGATGTCATTTTTATAGATTATTTCAAAATATTACTTACGGTATCGTCTGAGCGATGGGCATATTTGAGTATGTGTGGCTAAGGTTACTGTCACGGGTGACACTAAGCACATAGCGAGATTTAAACTGGGGTTCATCAAAACATGGAAAAACCTTTCTCGCAAAGAATGGAGCTAATTGTGTAGTGGCATAAGTTCTGAAATATTTTGAATAGGATTAAAAACAATACAATAAAAAAATATTAAATTTTAAAAATATCGAAATAAAAACAATAGATTAGAAACAAAATAGAATAGAACTAAATTTAATTTTGATCAACGACTTGTAATAGTCTGAATTAGTACTCGTATAAGATTTCTTTGAATCTGTCATTTTTTTATGGTACAAGGGGGCAAACGAGCAGACGGGTCACCTGATGAAAAGCAACTATCGCCGCCCAGGGACACCTGCAACTCAAAAGTCACAAGTGCGTTGCCGCCCTTGAAGTCAGTATTATTTATTCTCTTTATAGAAATTATAGTGCTCCTTTCACTGTATCTACTTGGACTGAGTAGATATTCACTTAACATTGTAATATGCGATAAACGCTTGCAAAACTCATTTTAGCATATTTCAAAAGTATCATTAACGACGACATTAACCGGATGGCGTAGTTTTTTGTGTAACGGACTGCTATTCTAAAGGTCAAGTCAAACATTTGTGTGCATGAACTTTTAACTTTTCATTTTGTTGATTTGGTCTGGGTGTTTCTATGTATAATATGTATGTTTTTACAAAAAAAAGTATGTATGTATAATTTATATCTCTAGCCATAGTACAAGCTCTGCTTAGATTGGGACCAGATGGCGTTGTGTGATTGTGGTAGAATATTATATTATTATAATTAACTTACATCTCTGTATTGTTATTAAAGTAATAGCCTTTATAGAGACCTCCGTCAAATGGGTTTTCGTTAATAATCCCAGTATAATTCATGGTGATGGTATAGTTACCAGCAGGGATGGGCCCAGCGAGATTAAGTTTTACGATCTCAAAATGGTCATCTTTAATGAATGGATTTGGGAATCGAAGGTTTACGACATCGTTGTTAGCACTAACTATATCCACAGTTGTTATTGATTGAACTTTCTGATGAAAAGCAATTTGTTGTAGATTCGCTTCTCTCACCTGCAAATAAAATAGAAAAGTTATAAAACTTATGAATTAATTATTAGAAATACAAATTTTTCTTTAGTTTATTAAATAGATACTAGTATGGAAGGACTTCAAATTAAGAAGTGTATTTTAGGTTTAATCACAGTCTCGTCTCGTCTTCATAAGCTTTCATCACGTCTGTCACATCTGATAGAATCACATAAAACCGTCAGTAGTATTACAGGTTCGTTGTTTATTATTTTTTAATTTTCCACGCTTTACTCACATTCTTTTCTTTGAGAATCTTATTCCTAAGATCCTTTTGTAACCTCAATATACTTAAGAGTTTCTTACGGCTTTTGTGATGTAGTAGATGTAAGATAGATATAAGAGGAGCTATAAAACAATGTATTGATTCGAATTATGGTCAGTCTTGCATTCACATTCAACTGATTATTATTTACATAGACTCCCAACGTCACATGGCGACCCTGCTATAAAAGGCGCGTGCGCGCGTCCTGTGTGGTCCGTTAAGATACAGAGTACTCGAATTTCTATTTGTCGCGATGGCAGAACATTTTGTGCGGTATCTAAGACCGGTATCTTACATCTACTACATCACACTTTACTGTACATTTCACAGTTTTAACTGCCGTTTTATCACATTTGTCTTCTTTTGAATGCTATCATAGGATTTACTTTCGCAGGACCCCTTTTGTGCCCTCTCGTGTCAGCCCTAGAGCTGAGAATGATCTGTTACGCTTACGACACTGTACATCACAGCGTAGTACTGGGCTTACGGGTGGTCCTGTACGGATGTTCTCTTTTATTTCAAGGAACCCATCTTTCTCAACCTCTCAGCACTTTAAACATCATCAATACATTCCTCGTAACGTTTAGGACCCTGATGAAGTACATAGGCCTGGTCTTCGACTATGAATATGAAGCCATTTATACCGTAAAATCCACAAATACGTTATATCCGCGTCCCTTTTGAACATGTTAGACTGTAATATAGCATATTTATATTATCAGTAGTTACGTATATAATGAAATGATTGTGAATAATCCACCGACGTACGGAAGGGAATTAAAAAATATAATCAACAGATATAGTTGTAAAAGTCGCTGAATATTAAGCCATGGCTTACATTTTAACGTATTAATATGATATGGTAATGAACATAGTATTATTACGAGTACAAGCTGAAACATTACAAACTAGAATATTAAATGATCTACAATTTTAATAAATAGATTAGGGACCGTAAGTCTAGCCTAGAGAACAAAGTGTTATCATAAATGACGTTAAAAGAGTGGCAAGTCTGAAGTGGTAGTGGTTTAGAAATAAGGCCTTGGTGTAAATCTAGGTGTTTTCAGAATAAAGGCTTCAGGGTGAAAAGACATCGTCGTCCGCCTCTGGCTGCGCCACGGGCGACATATTTGGCTCCTGCTAAGGCGGGCTTAACAGCTCAGTCAGCAGCTAGGGTGACCGGGCCAGCGTCTACAGCACCTCGAAAGGCCACCCAGGAGAAAGGGAAAGTGACCCCGACCCCAGCCTCAGTTATAGCCCCGGCGGCCGAGTGTCCAGGCCCACTAAATGCGCAGAAGTACGCATCACAGGCCTGGATGACTCAGTCACGACGGACGAGCTTAGGCTCACCGTGGCTTAGGCCGGGGCCTGCTCCCTAGATTACGTGAAGGCCGGAGCAATACGCTCCAGCTCCAGTAGAGGGGGGCAGCGGTTGTCAATTGCCCCATCGCAGTGGCTCAAAAGGTCGCCGGGGGACGAAGCCTCCTTCGAGGTTTCGTGAAGGCGTAAGCACGACTAATGCAGGCCCGGCGGGCAAGGTGCTTCCGGTGCTTATCGGTGGGAAATGTGGGGATTTAGTGCACAGCAAAAGTCACCGTAGGCGACCTTTGCTTCAGCTGTGGGCAGCCCAGTCACAAGGTGGGTTCTTGCAATGCTCCGCTGCGTTGCTTTAGATGCGCAGCGGGAGTTAAACATGCTGACCACCGGGTTGGCAGTAAGGCCTGCGCCGGGTCAGGACTGAAGCCGGGGGTTCAGCCTTCTGCCTCTAAGTCATCGACGGAGACAGAGGGTATTGCTGAAGAGCTACAAGGTTCGCAGCGGGATGCGGATATGGAAATCCAATAAAGGATCCACATATCCGAATCCTCCAGGCGAACGTGGGTTACGGTGCCGTAACTCGGAGTCTTCTGTTCCCACATCATCGGGGGAGCAGAAGATCCTGACTCCTGAACATCGGGGTTCCCTCACAGGAGGGGGTCATCTAGAATCAGTAAATGGCCCGAGGTACGTCAGGGTTCCTGGGATTTCCTTTCTAGGGTACACCTGGTTCCCCGGCTACTTGTATCAATGTCGGTTCAACTTTTTTAGGAATGATTTTTATTAAATATCCACTTTCCAAAATTCTGAATTAAGAAAATCTGTATAAAATATATTTAAAAAAAACTTACTTCGATGTCCATCCTGACAAAACCATCAAAGCGACTTTCATTTAAGTACACGTCAAGATCTACGTTCATTGTAATTGGGTACACCGTATCCGCTAAGCGGTATCTTGTGTCACCAAAATTTGAATTAAAACCGACGAATTCAAAATTTGATCTGAACTCCTCAGGTATGGCCTCCAGGGACCCGAGCAGAAGGAATAAAATACTTGGCAACAGCATGATGGTACCTAAAAAGTATTACAAGAAAAATATAATATTAATAGTGATAGAAATAATAAATGGCCTAAATTTTTAATCAAATTAATGTTCCTCGTTTAAATTTATTAACTGTATATTTAGTAACAAGAAATGAATTTAGGAGTTATAAAGTTGGTGAATTCATTCAAAATTTTAGAATAACTGACGTCTTAAAAGCATATTAGTAATATATAATAGTAATATATATCAGTTTTAATTCGAAATAGTTATAATTTTATCACTCTTTCGTCCTTCAAATTACAGTATCGAGGCTATGGTTATATATACTTTCATTGATATTTCGGCATTTATATAAAATGCTACTCACCCAGTTCCGACGGTACCAAAACAACTACTAAATTTTATTCCAGTCTCATATCACTATTTTTATCATTTACTTTTTTAGTACTTAGTTTAATATTCATGGCAATCTTTATCAAATCGTTAACGCATTTTTAGATATCACTACAATCAATATTTATATTATCTGTGCCAAAGTGTAATCAACAGAATGCTTAAAAGAATGTACCTACATGAACGTCTATCTATCTATTAACTATAAATACAAATACTAAGTTTATTAAACTTAAACTTTAAAAACTTAAAAAGTTCTGCACCGTTTGAGCTCAAATGACACGATGTACAACCAGCTTCCAAGATTGTATTGTCTTGTTCGTTTCAGTTTTGTTACTCATTTCTCACCAGTGCCATCACCACAACGACCCACAGCGATGAATGGCAGGGTACAGCTAGTTTATAATATTAAGGAAGATCATATCTGCTCGACCGGATGGAATACCTAACGCTGGTCCTTTCGAGTCAATAGGATTTCATAGTCATTAAAAATCTTAAAGACCTTGTTATCTCCTAAGATCCATTCACGTTTTCATACAGAATATATGGTGTTGTTCATTAGTATCAGTTAACAAGTATTGATTTGACCTTCTGCGTGTGTATCAGGCCCTTGACGCTGCCACACGTAAGTGAAAGCGTCTCAGTTATAAATGTGAATACCTAATATATTTTTAATCTGTAAGAAGTATCTTCTAATTTTGTTGTAAAACACTATAAAAACAATAACAGCTGTAGGAGCATGATATGGGTTTGATCTTGACGGCGATTCACAGCCAACTTAACTTGACTATCAGCACGAACTTAGTTGCAGCTGCTGTTTAACCTAATCTAAATGATTTTATTCGGAAAAGAAAACTGCAATAACTTTCTTTGGTACAGCTCTAAACAGCCAAAGATATTGTCCAAGAATTGCAAGTTGATAAAAAGTCACTAACTGTTCTCAATAGAACCTATGAACAGTTCTTGTAGTGTTGTTTTTAATTCTTCATTTGGTTACTAGTAGAAGTTAAAAATCCCAAACTAAGATTTTAGATACAATCAGAGGTCTTCTTATACAGATAAATCAAGTTCAAAGTACAGCGAAAACTCAAGACAGAAAAGGTTGGTACATAGTAATAATTTTCATGCCTAATACCCTAATGCCTAGAAGCACCTACGCTTCCCCTATATCATCATTCAATAGGTTCTTTTAGCCCATTCTTTAAATATCACCAAACTTTTGCCTTATTTTGCGCACAATGAGGCTATTATCCTAAAAATCCTTATCCGTGTACTCAAACCTATTAATCTCATTTATGTTTTGCTGTTTTTTAGGAATGTGCTGAACACTATTAGCTATATTACTGTTACATGTCAATACTAGTTAAGTTTTTTTTTTAAATTTAGGAAGTAATACTTATTTTCCGTTGATATTCGGTAGAGTTTAGAATATAAATATTAGGTAGAGTTTAGAATCTTTACAAAATTGAGCAGTAAAGTGATTATCTCATTCTCTATACCTTGTCAATGGGAGCAAATCAGTATGACACGTATTAGGCATAAAATGTTATTTACGTCTTGCAATTAGGTAAATACACCTATATTGATGTATGTATAATTACTACCTTCTACAAACGTTATCAAAAGCATTAATATCTTGAGATAGCAATGTAATTAGTAGAAATATCTTTTGTTATCTTATTAATTCGATGTTTAGTTTACTTGGTACCATTTAATATAATGAATATTAGTTTTTCGTTTACCAAACATGTGTATTCTGGTATAGATGTATGTATTGAAACACGTTTGGTAAAGAAAGATAAATTTCTAAAACTAGGGAGTAATCTGATAGGTTCTATCAAAACATCTTTAACGTGGAAGACATAGATGTGGTCACCTGGTGGTAAGTGAGTTCCTAACCTACACAGGCAAACTCAACCCAAAATAGATAATTATTTCAACCTTCTGCAATCTGTAAAAGATGTAAATAAAATTGTATTGGGTTAGAGTGCGATTTAAAAAATAAAACAAATTACTTACAAAAATAGTCTAATTCATAAATTAGTAAACTTTGACTTATATTTAAACAAATTAATGGAACAACTGGACGAAAAGAACAGCTAAAACTAAGAATGTTGAAGCAACTACGGTTGTAGATGAGCTCGGTAAACCCCTGGCAAGAAGGAATGAATAAATTTCAGGAGCATTTGCGTTACCCCAGTCTAGATTATTGATGGCAGTTTGTACCGCAGATACTCCTGTAGAGAACGAGCTAGCCAAGGCCACTTGATTTGCATATACCCAGTTTTGATACTGAAAAGAATAAATAAATAAATAAATTACAAAGTACAATATTTTATGGAAAAAATCGTTTATAATTGGCAAAGACGACTTTGAAAAGGGGCTCATAGCTAAGTGGTAACGAATTAGAAAGTCGACACAAGTGTTTTAGGTGTATCATCATCGATCTATAATCGTTTTGATTGGAAAGATTTTATGTTGAAACGTTAATCAAACTTATTTTATTATTACGGCTGAAAGCACTTTTACCCGTGATTGATACATAATTAAAAATACGACCCTAAATAAAATAACGAGTGTAGTAGCACATTTTAAGTAAGAACTTAAAGATGTCTATGCATATGCAAAATTTAATAGTAATATTGATAAAGATGAAACATTAAAGTGATACAAACCTGTTGAATCATAGCAAAGTCTGTCATAAAACCGGAAACGGCATTCATAGCGGTGCTGAGACGATCTGGACCACCAAATCTGTACCAGACAATGATACAATGAATCTTTCAAGCAAATTTCATTAACATATATTTTTTTATCCTACGTTACTAAAGTATCCTGACAAATATTCCGAATGGTATGATTTCATTTCATTAAAGATTCTAGAAACACTTATTTTTACTTATAAATAAAATCATTGTCAGATTATCTGACCTATAGGTTTAATCTAAGTAGTGATATGTTAAAAATGATTAATGTAGAATTTAAGTGATTTTTCAAAGAAGATTGTTAGAATTAGGGCCTCATGGTTACAGTATTCTTGTCAATTCCCACCAAGAAATAAATGTGAATAAACAACGTTAGTGTACTAGTTAGAATTCAAACCCATTTTCTCTAAACTTTAAACTTAAAGTAGCCATTAAAGTAAGGAAAAAAAAGAAGTCAAAAAAGAAGACAAACACAAAAATACAATACATACTCAGTTCTTATTTCATTAAAGTTCTGGTAAAGGAAGTTGAGGACGAGCTGTAAGTTTTCCCTGTTACCCTGGACTCCAAAACTGATAAGATTTGTTCGGTCGTGGATTCGAACTTTGCGGTTCGTTATAGATTGTCGCAAGAAGCTGAAATAATAATAATAATATTCAATCACATTCACACAACGGCATCTAGCAGAGCTTGTACTATGGCTACTAGACAACTGATATAAATACATAAATATTTTTTTTTACGAAGTATAGTGTTATTTAGTTAAGTTTGTTCATGTTTACTCTTCATCAATCATCATCATCAACAGCCTTTAATAGTCCATTGCTGGACATAAGCCTCTCCTTAGAAAGGAGGTTTTGGCCTACTATACCACGCTGGCCAGACGGGTTGGTATAGGGTTTGTGTCAAGTTTTCCTTCTCTTTGCAGTGCTGTTGTCCTGCGTAGTTTGCTCCCTTAGTCGCCTCTTACGACACCTTCGGGATGAATAGGGGTGTTGACACACTGCATTCTTAATCTGTCACCATACGGACTCTTTCCTCTTACTTAATGTTTATTCAAAATTTTAATAGTTTCAATGAAACTTCAGTCTAGTGCAGAGATAATAATATGTGATATGTAAAAAGCAACTTACTGATTAAACGAAGTCTCATCCTTTGTACATCCGAGAGCGCGAAGCATTACAACCATATCGGCAGCACTTTGAGAGGTTTCGTACTTTTGGAACAAGAAGTTATAATCCGAGGCATCACCTTCACGAAGACCAACACAGTAGACATACCGCCGGTAGTTTGGATTGACTCTGAAATAATAATAGTCTGTTATTCTTGATTTTAAATATTGGCATACTGAACATAGTTAGATAACACAAGCCCTTCGAATATTTAAAACACAAAAGGGCTAAAAAGAGATGTAATCCCTCTAAGAACGTTGATACAATTTAATTTTAATCTTTATCATCACCATTTTACTTTAAAACGATGATTTTAATAGTGGCTTAAAACGTGCGACTCCAAATAACTTACTTACTAAGACAATCAAATTAAAGTAAGGAGTATCGACTTGTGAAATATATCATTGAGAACATGATATTTATTAATATTTATGAAAGTAGAATATTAGTGAGCAGTATTATTAATAAATGTACAATGTTAGGTTAAAAGGTATTGTTTAAACTTTGGTCAAAGCCCCTTTTCATGATATGTTGTTAATTATTAATTACTAGTTAAACCTAGCTGAGCTGAATACTACAGGTCTAGGTCCAACCAGGGGACTACAATAGGCTGATATAAGTGCATTAGCTGGAACGAGGTCGTTCATATAAGCTTTGGCTTGAGTTGAGATGCTTGATGAAAACATTCAACTTAAACATAAAAGAAACAGTGCATTTACGCGAATTTCGCGTACTTATTAGATTGATCTCTTCTTGTGTTCAAAACAACTGTTTAAATCTAAAATTTCTGACGTTTTGAGTGGACAGTGTAAATGATGAACAATAATTTTGTGTTGTATCATATTTTAGACTTATGTACTATTGAGTATTATGCTATGTCAACTTATCATATTTTCGTTCACTAGTTGGATATATAGTTTTTAGTTAACTAAGAAGAACTGTTATTAGCCATACTATCTGTGTATGTTATTAAGTTATAAAATAATTGTATCGCTGTTGTTTTTCAGTAAATAAATAAAAAACTATCTTATCCCCGCAACTTAGTCTGCGTATTTAAAAAGGAATACATTTTCCCCGTTTTCATTGGTAATCGGCTTCTATTAGTTGTATAACCTGATATTATATAGATAAAAAATATATCGAGTAAAGCTATATTACTCCATAAATGGGCTATCCAACACACAAATATTTTTTCAATTCGAACCATTCATTCCTGAGATTAGCGCGATCAACCAAACCAACAAACTCTTCGGCTTTATAATATTGGAATAGAAACTATTTTTCTAAATATAACCCCTTTAACTTCGAATGAACATAAAGGGCAAAATTAATGTTTTGTTTGATTTAGTTTTGTTAATATATCTTTTTTTTATAACTTTACACATCTCACACATGGCAGTTTGAATCCAAACTAGTCAAAGCCTGTAGAATGGAAACATACTTAAATATAGCTAAATACATACACTGCCACACCTAACTAAATACCTACATTATAGGTAAACTACACCCAGACAAAGAACAAATAAATGTAGCCACCACATAATTATTTGTCCTGGAATGGAATCGAACCCACGACCTCCAGTTTAGCAGTCAGGGTCACTAACCACTAACCAATAGGCCCGTGTACCGAAACGCAGACTTCTTCATTTTTCAAGCACTTACAATTCATTGTCATTGTTCCTGAACGCTCTCCATTTGTTTAAAGCATCTGCTACGCAACCAGCATGCCCGAGGTTGCAAGCCGAATTCATGATCTGCATCCTATTAAGAGTTACAGATGTGGGCTCGTTAGCAGCCTCCTCGTATCCAAGGTTCTGGATTACATTCTCCATGAGTTCTAGAAGGAAGTCCTGCGAAGCACAAAACAAACGTGAATAATCTGCTTAGAATCACTTGTATTGTACATGTCATTATCAGAATAATTTAACAGTCTACATGGATAACAAAATACCTTAATATAAAAAAAATGAATTGGCTGGTTTTTCAACGTGATAATTGGGTAATGGTACTAATTTAAAAAAAAACTTTTGAAAAAAAATCGAACAGGTGCGAAAAACCTCGCACCTTTTACATTTTTTTCCCGATCTGAACCTGTATTATTATATTCAGGTGTAATCCTGAGTTTATATTGTATAAATTCCTTTGTTTAAAAATTTAGATCTGTTTTACAGATTGTTTTGATATTGGGGTCATAATTAAGAGCTAAAATTCAGTTTGCTTGCTGTCAATAAAAATAAACTCACTGAGAATGCTTTACTGGCATCATCAGGTAGGTGCTGGAAGCGCCTGTTAATAAATTCCAGCTGTGAGATGGCTCCATTCCATACATAATAGTCGGTTTCATTTTTAAGGAATTCCAATACGTTAAAGGCAATAGTAGAGTTTACATCTCCAGAGCGAACGAAGAACAAAAGGTCGTTGACAATCTGAAAGAAGATATTTTATCTCGAGTAAACCTGTGTCAATTGATGGTTATATCCTTGTGACGTCTTAAATTAAAGTACAGATATATAAATACGCGACTCCAGCCTCTTCGATTTACTGTAGACTTAGTCTCACTTTCCTATTCGAGACTTGTAGTAACCCTTACTATTAATAGGTCTCACGTGTTATCAGTTTTCTTTACCCCAGCTAACTTTATTTATTTGTCCAGTTTGAAAACGTTTGTGTAACCCAGAAGGGACGGCTAGGACACCTTGATTTTGCTCTTGAACGCAGCTACAATGAATGATTTTTTTTATGAAATTTCCTTTTTAAATGTTGCTACTTTTTTCTCTCATTTTAAATGAAGGGTTCGTTTTTTCTTGGGTTCTTGAGAGTTTTCTGTTTACTACTCGTACTAGGATAACATGACAAAAGACATATGTTTTAATAGAAACATTCTTTAATGGTTTACCTGAGCTCTGTTCATCTTGTTGATTCTCTCCCGATTGGCAGATTTCAGATAATTTCCAAGTCTTACCCAGGTTTCTGCATCATAATTTACTCTGTACAAACCTGAAATTATGGAAAAAATTAAGCGGGAATATTTAATATAAACTGTACGCAATAATGTAATACGCAAACAGTATCTGTAGTCATTTAAAACAATAAGAAGCATTAATTGGCTTTGACAGTTACACGTGTTTTACAAAACATAGGCTAATCAAAAAGATAAGATAAACTTAGTAAAAACTTGACTTTGGTGAAATGTTGTCTTTCTATTCAACAAGGTTTAAGTGCGTCACGTCACGTCACACATTACTTATGTGTGAAATGCCATTAAATAGTCGACAAATCGAGGGCATGCAGCATATGATCCATACTAATATTATAAATGTAAATTATGTCTGTCTGTTAACCTCTTCACGCTTAAACCGCTGAACCGATTTATATGAAATTCGGTATAGAGATAGTTCGAGTTCCGGGAAAGGAAATAGGATAGTTTTTATCCCAAGAATCGTCCTTTAAGGGGGTGGTTGTATGAGAAATCAACAACCGCTGAACCGATTAAGATGTAATTTGGTATGAAGATAGTTTGATTTTTGAGGAAGGACATAGGGTACTTTTTACGGCGACAGCCGACGAGTGGGCGGCGCCGCGGGGAAAACTAGTATATCCTAAAAGTTAAGTAAATACATTTTCTATGTGTTCTATGTAACTAGAATTATTTTTTATATATATTATTTATATATATATAATTATTTATTAGTTTCTAAACGGTGTTGTGTAGATCTAATGATGACTGAACCAGAGGACTTTCTCTTGTCACACCCAGGGCAAATTATAATTGATTTAATGTACATGATCATTTTTTCTGTTTCTGTGTATTATTTACCTATTTTATGTATGTATTTCGAACTATATACAGGTGTTGTTATTAGAAGTGAAGTTACTATAGTAGTGAGTCTGCTCGGTTAAGGATCAGACTGCTACTGTAGATACTTATATACAGAGGTGTAGGTAACGGTAACAGTGTTGCGTGTTCATCGGTTTTATACCATCTCAAAAAATACATTCTTTTGTTTGTTGCTCAAAAATGCCCAACGCCTTAAGAAGTTTTCATTTCAAAAAGTTTTTAAAAGTTTTTTAAGTACCTGATTGACCAACGTTGAAGATTACCCAGTTGTTTCCCTCAGGCACTGTAATGGTAGTTCTTTGAGTGGAGAAAATCATTTTTGGTTTAGTATTTTGGAAGTTCAATTCGCTTTCAGTGGTCCACGTCAAAGGTATTTGCCAAATGTCGTCTGGTCTGGGTCCGGAGATTGTGTAGCGTTGCTGTTGAAGGAAAATGAATTCATTTGAATGTGTTGATCAAAATTTAGTAAATTTGTAACTATGGGTTTTTTAAATGCAAAATCTATGACATCGAATATATTAGATGCTTATTTTAAAAAGCCGAGAATAACGAAAATATCAATAATCCTATAATATACGACAAAATACAGATTATTTCCTAAAAATTATTAATTTTAATTGTTTAATGGATTAAAGCGGCGATTACAATACGACCAAATCGATTACGATATTAAGGGTGTAACGATGTATGATACCCAGGTAAAAGAAACGTTTTATTTTGTTGTATAGTTCATTTTTACATAAAAAAGCCTTATAATAACATATCATCGAAAGTCAACTGAAAGGTGACGTAGTAATTATTAATGTACGCAGAAAAAATATCAAACATGACTCACCTGAGTGATATCAACGGTACCAGTAGCAGGATCGAGAGAAGCAAACACGACTGGTGATCCTGGGTTCTGAACCCAACTCTCAAACACAGCACCAACATCCACGTTGGGGTAATCACGGAGGAATTCAAAATCTTCGTTAATAGTTTGTCTGAAGGCATTGTACATGTCAGCGTTTGTACCAACACCATAGGCACTACAAGGAGAAGAGAAAATTAATAATGAGATACATTTAATAATATTATATCATAGTAATACCTAATTGAAATTTTTATAATTTATTATCATAATATCTTCTGTTAATGAAAACAAGATGACAATAACTCAAGTTTGAATTCAGTTAATAAGTATTTATATTCATACGTATGGTACTTTCTCTGTTATGAAAATGTACAAAAAAAATAGTTGTCTATTTATCTATCTATCTGTATGTATGTATTTTAAGTTACACTAACAGTTGTCAGCAGTATTTAGACACAAATTCCTGCAAGAGCTCACAAAAATAAAATAATCACACTTGATTTTTGCAATGCAAGTCATGAGACTTCTCAGCTTAAATTACAGCCTATACCTATTTTAAATTATGTCTTTTGTTATTTTTCCTGCAAAATTACTGCTTTATATTGGCTGTGATTCAATTAAGTTTCGCTCATTTACATTGAGGAATACATAAAGCATATAACTAAAAACTTACTTATCTCTTAGGTAATATCGAAGAGCAGTTCTGAAGTTTCTAGAACCGACGAAGTGTTCCATCATCCTAAGAACTGAAGCACCCTTCGCATAGCTGCTAGTAGAGAAATGGGCACTGACTGAAGGGAGAGTGGCTACACCTGTCCAGTTCATAGGATTTACAAAGCGAGAGGAGTCAGCTGAGAGAGCACTATGCACATAATCTACAATGAATTGGTTATCCAATTCGAAAGCAGGATGAGCCTAAAACATAGAATGATTAATTAAAATTACATTACAAAATAAGTTTTCCTAAAATAAAAATAAAATTCTTTAAAACTAATATATACATACATCGTGAGCAGAAAAATATTCGAAGAAACTAGCAAAGGATTCGTTTAACCAAAGATTGCCCCACCAGAAAGTAGTGACAAGGTTTCCAAACCACTTATGCGCTAATTCGTGAGCCATAATGGTAGCGATAGTAATTTTATTTGGAAGGTTCATGTGTCGTTGATCATACAGAAGATAAACCTCTCTGAAATAGAAAGCGGAAAATTATTAGGTTTCTTGAAATAGTTTACTTATTGGTATTAACTAAGTCCCTCATGAAACGGTATCAAAAAAATTGACAAGCAATTTATATTTGGGTAATTATTTATCTAACTTAGTTACAACAACAAAAACGAAGTAAAAATGCTGAATAAAATTGAATTCAATTAACGAGCGTGTCTCTTGTCGTATTAGTTGATGGAAGCAATGGGTAACAAAAATTTTTTTTTGTTCTATCTCACTGCTTACGTTTTACTATTCCCGTGCTAAGTTTATCTAAATATATTTTTTAAATTGAATTATATCTTAACCCTTGACAAAAACACTAGTAAATTTGTCCCAATATTCATATTTTTTTTAATTACGAGAGGAATTAAGTATGTGTTCACAATTCAACCCAAATTTTTGCTCGAAGTGCATGGGTGTACGAACAAATATTCTCTTCACTCCAATAAATTGACATACCTGTAGTTCACCATTCCCCAGTTTTCCATAGCACCAGATGGGAAATCAGGTAGAGCGATGTGATCGTTCTTCATTAAGACACCCTGTCCCATTTCATGGTAAATGATAGCAAAATAGTCGTCCATTACATTGGTTATTCTCACACCAATTTCAGCAGCAAATTCATGTTGATCGATAACTCCAGGCCGAGAGATAATTTTAAAAGGTCTAGCAGGAGTACTAGATATCTCAGTTTCAACAAAGTCGCTCACATGGAAGGCTACTAAATAAGCAGATATTATGGGAGTAGGGTAGAAAATTTCGCGAATACGATTGGTGCCGACTCTGTAAAAATAAACAAATGAATTAAATTTTGGTCATTGAATTAGGTTTGTTGAAAAAACAGTTTAAATATATTAATAATAAAATATATATTATGATTTAAAGCTATGACTTCATATAGCGTGAAATGTTTCACAACATATCATGTGTCTTTGGGTGTATTTTTTCTCTAAGACATTTGACTTCACGGATTTCAATCTCCTCACTTTCTCACGTGTGTTCGACGAACCTCAATGAGGTCATCACCTGAGACTCCCAAGGTCTAATGAATAACTCCGATTAAATATCAAGCAATATTAACGCCAAATTTCGTGATTTACGAGTCGTTAAATAATGAATATATCATGAACACCAACATTTACCAATTCATGTTACATTGAAATGAAATTTGTATAAATTGTACTGAATTATACAATCTTTATCATTCATACTAAATTAATACAAGCTAGATCGATAGAATAAAATCAGTAATTTTCAAAAGGTTTCGCAAAAGTATAGAAATTTAGTAAGGGATTGCAGCATACAAGCAGAATAGAAGAATATTACAAAAATAACTTACTGCTCTCTGGATTCGATGTCCATGTTGGAATAAGATGGGCTTAATCTACTGTCACGTGTAATGGAAAGCCTATACCGGGATTTGAAGGTAGGCTCGTCGAAGCAAGGGAACGCTTTCCTGGCGTTACCAGGCTGGAACTGTGTTGTAGCGTAAGCCCTGAAAATTTAAACAGTTATTATACCGACAACAACAGAAATATAGCAAAAAGCAGACATTTGATTTATCTGTATAGGTAGAAATATTATATGTATGTAAAGATACTTGTATGCCTATGTAAGTGCAAAACTTAATATTGTTTTGTGCATTTATATATTTTATGGATACTAATATGATCTAATCAACCGTATGAGAATCGTACCCACAATAATTAATTTGATTTTATTAATTTACCCTCAAAGAAGACCATTGTTAAGCAATTTTTTGATACTTTATACCAATTGACTGAGGTTATCGGACCCCTAAATCCCCTCCCTCCCATCCCTCTAATACTGGAGGGGAGGTTAGTTGCAGGTGTCCAAGTGCATAGTCACTTACTATCAGGTGACGCCCGTTAGCCCCTATGCCTTAAAAATAGCATCGGCATAGCATAGTAATCAAGGACTCCAAACATTAATAACATAACCATAGCGTAGTGGTTGAAAAAAATAATATTAGTTTCTTCTTTCACTTACACCTCCTGGTTGTTAGAGTTGAAATAGTAGCCTTTGTAGAATCCTCGGTCTATGGGATTTACATTGATTGCTCCAACGTAACTAACTCTGATGGTGTAGTTACCAACGGGGATAGCTCCAGCGAGGTTAAGTGTCAGGAGTTCATAGTAGTCGTCGGTGGTGTAAGGACCTGGGAATTGAAGGTTTATGACCCTGTTGGCGGAGTCGACGATATCTATACCCGTGATTGAAGTCACTTTTTGGTGAAAAACGATTTGAGTCAAACCCGGCTGTCGCACCTGAAATCAATATCATATAATGGTTTAATTCATGTCTAGCTTAAACTTTTGTTACAGAAATATTAAAACTAACGTAACTAACCACATAGTAATTTGTAAGTTTTGTTTTTGTGTAGGACTAACAGAAAGTTTGTCGATATTTTATTATCCTTTTAATATTATACCTCACCAATACATATTATACCTCTAATATTAACTTATTTACTCATGGATATTAATTTAAAAAATATTACTAATCTAAATTGCTTCACACAAAATCTTTGATGTTTGTTGGCTGTAGGTTCTTGGTTGGTTTATATAACGTAATAAAGAATTTAACAAAAAAAAATATATTGTTCACGTCTCTTATAAAAAATATGGGAGATAAAATTAAAATCAGTCGCAGGATATGCCTCTACATCATTAATTTATCTGTAAGCTTCTAAAATGAACGCTTTTTATTCCAGTTTTAAATTAGCCAGCCATCATGATGATGAACAAAGTTTCCTGCAATCAATATTCTAGAACGTGCAAATAATATCTTTACAGCCACTAAAACAATGTATCTCTCTGACATTATCATTTAAATATTTTTTTATTGACTCAGTATGATAGTCTAGTGCAACAATTATTTATTGATATCTTCATATTGTACTAAGAATAATTAGTATGAATCATCAGTAATAATCATCAGTGTGAATCATCAGTAATAATTATCAGTGTGAGTGGGTAAGAGAGTACAGCAAAGTGAGCGATGTCACTAAAAAAGTTACAAGTTTGAGCTGGTGGGCTGAGCATGTTGCCCGTAAACAAGGCTCTTGCTGCAAGATAGTGTTGGAGTGTAAGCCGTATGGTGAGAAACGCCCTTGAAGAAGACCATGAATACGTTGAAGTGAAGATGGCATAAACTGAAGGAGTCTTCTTCTCTTATGCCCTTCGTATAATGATATTTTTTTTACATGGGGCAAAGGAAGAAACGATATTGGCTTAGCTGAGACTGCAGGTAGTTGGGATCGAGAAAGTCAGTAGGACAGGGTCATTATCTAGACGATGTCTCTCTCAGACATTTATCCACAAATCTTCTGTTATAGATGTCTTTAAATCTGACTACACGGATGGTGTAGTGGTTTAAGCGGTCAGCTTGCTGCTTCCTACTGTGCTGAGTTCGATCCCCACATTGGACAACATTTTGTCTGATCCACAAATTGTTGTTCTGAGTCTGGGTGTTCTTCGTGTCCGTTTCATGTCTGTTTATAAACTCTTGGACCATACAGTATATGTTACCAGTGCGAAAGTTGTCTTTAAAAAACAATCTAGGTCATCATAGATCATATCATATTAGATAATAATGTAAAATTTTACGAGGAATTAACACGCATCATACCAAGCGCTAACCGCTTTACATTTACCCCGATCACACATTAATTTAAAATCAATATATATAATTGCTTTCTTATGTTCCCAAATTTGTCTTTCATATTAACCGCAAAATCTTACCTAATTAATTCCTTAAATGCCCGTTTTGCGGCAATAGGTTTGCCGCATATTACGTAAGTAGGATTAACATTAAAGTAAAATAAGGACATTTAATACGCCTCTGTAATCCCTTTCCTGTATATAGGCATGAGTGTATAACATGATGAGATACTCATCAAAAGCAAGTTTGAATGTTTTACAAGTATAAGTTATTGATCTGTTAACGATTGCTATCAACGGATTAAAAATCTTTGGCGCACGAATATTGATAAATAAGTCCAATAAAAATGGTTTTATAATGCTTAATTGTACTGATATGATAATTTCTTGAGTCAAATACAACACGGAAAGTTATCAGTTACCAATTTGGTCCAAAATTATAACAGTATATAAAACTTAAGTATGTAGATTATAGGAAACGGTATTATGCTATAACTTTATATTAATATTTGTTGGCACAAAGTTATAAAATTCGGTATTTCAAAGTTTTTTCTGCCCGATATCACTATCTCATTCATAATTTTATTATTATATGTATACAAGGTGTAAGGGACATCGTACCGAATACTTAAATAGTGTATTCAGACCATGATTCTGAGTCGAAAATCATTGGATTTTTCTGCCAGAAAATTCATCAATTTCTTTTTTAATTTTCTATTTTTCTGGCTAAAAATTATGAAAGATGATATCAATTGTGATATCATTTTTAGCCTGTTTTCTATTTTCTTATCCTACATAACTTCGTTGTCCATATGGTTTGTTATCTGTCTATCTGGGAGACCTCTTTTCAAGATATCAAGTTGAAATTAAGGTAAAATATTTGAAACTTTTAGCCTGTGGTCATATGAGTTTTTAAGTGGCAAAATTGACGTAATTAAATTAAATTATATTATTTTTAGGTATTTCGCAATTCAGTGAATTTTGGGTAATTTCCATAGACCTAGAATTATGAAATTTGGCTCGACTTTCTTCTCCCTCTTTCACAACACAAATAATCCGATAATGTGAAATTTCTATGAATATCATAAAAATATTTTTTCTGTGATTACAAACTTATAATTTGGCTATCGGAGAGTGTATTCGAAGTATTTTTAAAACAGCTGTATTAAGTCACTAAGTTTGTAGCTATGAAAAAAAGGGGCCGAAATAATTAAAAATCGGCTCTCAAAATGGAAACAGTTAAGAACGAGTTTGACTGACACACCGATAGTTTCTCTAGGTTTGTCCGCTTTTTAAACGTTTTATATTATTTTTAGTATACTTTTCACTTGTATGCTTGTTTGTATGTTTGTTTGTAACCGACTCCTTTGGGCGTGATTTTGACTGACTTTAAACGGTCAGAATTCGTTCAAACTTTGTAGATATATCGAGGACCGATGACAATATACTAATTTAAAAAAACTTATGAGACATGAAAACCGTACATTACGAATTTACTCCAGAACACGAACCCTGAATAAATATCAAACACTTATAGTGATACCACTAAGTTAATCTACAATACACACAATATAATCATGCAACTTGTATATGTATACGTCTCTATATGCAACATAAATATGTTAAAGTTGTTACAAAAAGAAGTAAAGAAGATCAACCCGTGGTCAGCTTTATAACCTACCTTCCACATTCAATTATTTCTAGATATTTTTCTCAGCCCATCTTCTTTTTTTTTTCCTGTGCGGAAATCCCCTCGGATACCACCCACCAGTGGTTATGTCGGACTCGAACCGACCAAAAACCGCATACCGTCTTGGGTACCAGTTGCCGGGGAACCAAGTATACCCTAGGAAGGAAAACCCTGATACCCCGACGTACCTCCATACGGCCATCTACCCATAGCCCATCTAACAGAGAGCAGAGAAATTAAGAAACTAAACAAAACTACTTACCTCAACCTCCATCTTAACCTCCCCATTGAAATAATTTTCATCCAAATACACGTCAAGATCTATGTCCATGAAGTGAGGGTATACCGACTCGTCTAATCGGTAGCCTACATCGGCTATATTGCTGCTGTACCCGATTAACTCGAAATTAGACCTGTAGTCTTCATCAGGAAAGGCCGCGAAGGACCCGACGATGAAGCAGAAAATGGTTAGTAGAAACATGGTGTTGGTACCTTGGGAAAAAAAAATTAAGAGAAGATTTAGGTTGAAAGTTAAGTAAACTAATTTCGTTCTAAATGCTTTAGTGTATTTAATTAATAACGTATTAAAAAACGCATATTATAATCCTGAACAGCATACCCCGTAAATAACATACGGTACACAATTTCAGAAATATATTGATATCTACATTAATCTATTTTTTTAAATGATTTGAACTACTTAATTTAACGTTACAGACGAATTGAACTATGGGCAATTAATACCAAAGACTTTTACGTAATGTTCAGATTTCTCTGAAAATATCATCAATAATTAAATATCCTTAAGTATTATAATGTTGTTTGGAAATATAAACCAGGTTTTTTTTGCCGAAAAATGAAAAACACAAAAATTGGAAAAGTTTTATCAATAATCACAGAATTAAATCCACTAAGAGACTAATTACACTGGAGTACAAACCATATAAACAAAATATCGCACATTCTATGTAATGTTATGTGTTGTTTAGAAAAGTGCATCTATACCAGACAAATTGTTTGCCAAAGAATTAAAAACACAAAATATTTTTTTAATTTCGAATTATGTATATAACAATGTAAGATAAAGAAATAACCGTTATTGTGAATACCTACTTTTCAATAAACTTACCTTAATGCCGACGGTACCAAACCAAGAACTGAACTAAACATGGGTATTTTTCATATTTATGGTTCATGTAACTTATCTTTATTTACCTAATAGTAATGAAGTTTCGTTGGAATTTATCATAAGCAAGGCTAAAATCAATAGATAACGTCACAATAAATGTTATATTTGTTTTATCTATAATGATTTATAAACAGTACTACAATAATTGATTTAGTTCTGCAATAAAAGTTATACACAGTTATCGCATGGTCCATTTTGCACTTAACTTATAAGTCACCAGCCCATTGCTTTTATAAAACAAAAAAAAATAGTCAGGGTGGTAGAAATTGTAGCCAAGCACACATAATAAGTATTTACTTATTTTTAAGCTATTGCATAGCTTCTATCGTGGGCCGTGAGCGTGGAGACCGAATCCAGAAATTCCGTAACGAAAATAACCTAACACCTCCCACTCCGACCGGCACAGCGGTGATACTTTTTAGTTTTGCATTCTTCTCTACCTCCCCTTCTCTCCCCTCCACTTTTTTCATTTATCCCCCCTTTGATTTTCTCGGTACCTGGAGCACTTGGACTCCCATGTTTGGGTTTGTCTGAACCGGGAAAAGGAGACGAACAATCTGGCCCCTACAGATTTTTTAGCTGGTACCCGCGACTTTGTTCATGTGGAATTTGAAAACACTGCCTTATTGGGTTCGATTCCGGAGCCGGGCAAATTCCATAGTGTTTTCCTAAGATAATTATTTAATACTAAGTTTATTAATACTAAGTTGATAAAAAATGCTATGCAATAGCTTTACCGCGGCAGTCCCCGAGTGCCACACGTCTTTTTTTGTATTAATTATCGCACCGTCTTCTCAAGAATGGGAACACAGTTAATATCAAAGACCCATTTCCGATTATCTGCAGAAGTACAACTGGCATTAAAGGTAGAGTATGAGACTGATGTGCTGAGGTCTCGGGTCGGACCAAATGTTTTAGATCATATTGCAAATATTTCTTTCGGAGTTTGAGTATTTTCTAAGTATAATATGTAAGTTATTGCAAAAAATAAGTAAATAAGTATTCTATCAGTCAATCTAGTTGGCATATTACAAGCTCTGCTTAGTTTGAGACAGGATGACATTGTGTGACAGTGTATGCGAAATATTTTTAAAATTATTTAAGTTAGTTAAATAGTTTATGTTCTACCTCTCAATCATAATGTTTGTAAGGTATTTACACCAAGAAATAAAATGCTGGATAATTAGTTAACTTGTTTTAACTATTTATTGTATTTAGCTAAATCTAACTAAATCTAAAATGATACGGGTTAATGACACTCTTGTTAGGTCAACCGTTTGTGTACGAAGCTTGATATGTACTACTTATTGCTAATGAGTAAAATGTACGTGTTGGCGTAATATGCTGACACGACAATGTGCGGGTGCATTGCCCGTACATGCTGCCGCCGCCAGCACGGGAGTGGATGATAGTGGATGACGGGAGACAAGCTTGATTGTTACATTATTTTATAGCTTAATACTAATGGATGAATAACAATTCTAATGAAAGGAACTTAAAGTCTCTACACGAGATTTTCACTAACGGTAAACACTGGTTTACGCACTTGTGTTGACGTATAATTGTCTTCCTTACGCACATATTTCGGTTTCCCACTTACACTAATTGAATTTAATTCTACACCTTCACTATCACATGTACACTTACACTTGACACTTCGTGTGCGGGGAGCTGACCGAGTACTCTCGGGCCCTGCCGCCGCCAGCACCGACGCGGATGACGAAGGACGCACGGGCGTCGCCAGAGCTTCTGCTCCGGGACGGCCCGAGCGCTGCTTGACGCATCGATAAGCGTATGCTACTACTCCGAGAACTATTACGCCTACGATAATGTAAATAACATCTGTTGATAGTTGGCTTGCTATTTTGCTGAGTTCGTCCCTTAATAGTTCTGGGGCTAGTAAATGGATGTTGAATCTACCATGATAAATATCAGTTACGGCGTCTATAATCGTATTTTGGATATCTTTCAGGTTTTGGAGCATGTTGTTTGCAGCTATTACCCCTAGGCTGAAATCTATAGAGTCGAGCTGCGACTTGATTGCCGAGTTCATTCTGCCTGCAGTTGTTTCTAGGCTCATAATATGTTGGTTTATAATTTGGTGTTGTTTGTCAATTGACTGCCCAGCTCGTTTCAGTAAATTGTATTCGGCCTCAATTATAGAAGTTTGATTTTTCCATAATGTAGACAAATAATGCTGATCTAATTTTATACGATTAATGTCGTGTTGATACCTTTCAGCGAACCTTTCGTCGAGAACGCCGAATAAGCTGTTCGCTATGTAACCGACACCATTTATAAGGCCACGGCGCGTCCTTGCTCGCGTGCGCCCGTGTTGACTCAGAAGTAAGACGTTATAGTATTCCAGTTCTGAGAATCCGTGTCGTAGTTGCGATATAATTACGTCACAGTGCGCTTGTTCTCTTATATTGGAACACGACTGATCTAATTGTTGATTATATTTTTGAAACGCTGTCACTCCCTGCCAGAATGGGTACATATCATAGTATGCGATGATTTTCCACTCGTCTCGAACTAGGTTTATTTTCGAGACTCGATCAAAAAAAAAACCATCTGTTTCGAGTTTTGTTATGTTATATGATCCGCATACATTAGAAATTAGCACCATAAAAAATAATAAAGTCATTGTTGTGTAACTAAATGATAATTTTTGCTTACTACGTGTTCTTATGTTGTTCTTTATTGTGATATTTGTTTGATTTGTTTTCGACTCCTGTTCGTATATAGGTAAAATAGATAATTTAACTATAGGCCTCTTGATGTATCCGTTTTTTGTTTTCAACGTTACAACTCTCACGAGGTTGTCCTTGCCAGGATGGAGTTCTGTCACTCTTCCCATAGCCCAATTGCCAGCGGGAAGGTTATCGTCATGAATAAGTACGATGTCGTTAATTTTAATATTTTCACGCTTCTGTTTCCACTTGCTTCTCGTTGTAAGTTGAGTCAGATACTCAGTACGCCACCTGTTCCAGATATCTTGGAATATCCGTTGTGTTAGATTCCATCTTGTGCGGTAGTCCTTTTCAGTCTCTATTATAGTAAGTCCAGCTCCACCAGTTAGGAAGTGAGCGGGTGTAAGATAATCAAGATTGTCTGGATCTTCTGATAAAGGACAGAGAGGTCTAGTGTTTAAGCAGGCCTCTAACTGAGTTAACAGTGTGGAGTACTCCTCGTATGTCAGTTTTTGTTCACCGACTACGCGCTTAAGGTGGTATTTTAAGCTCTTGACTGCCGCTTCACACAGACCGTTACCTGATGGCCACGATGGTGCATTAAAATGCCATTCGATTTTCATCGCTGATATTTCAGACATAAACTGCTGGCCAAAGACCTTTTGTAAGTCGTCGTACTCTTTCTGAAGGATGTTGTTAGCGCCTACAAAGTTGGTACCGTTGTCACTAAAAATGTGTCGCGGGGTACCTCGTCGTGCCGCCATTCTTCGTAGCGCCGCGAGAAATGCTGATGTCGAGAGATCTGTGACGAGTTCGAGGTGTATTGCTTTTGTCGCCATGCAAACAAATACTGCAATATAACCCTTAGTGGTCTTGATACTACGACCCTTGTTGGCCTTTATCATCACAAACCCAGTGAAGTCAACTCCAGTATTGTAGAATGCTCGCGGTGAGATGTTACTCCTTGATCGAGGGAGGTCTCCCATGAGCTGGTATTGTTTACTGGAATCGAACCTGCGACACACTACGCATTGGCGTAGGCGTTTCTTGATATATCGGTTACTGCCGAGTATCCAGTACTGTTTTCTAACAAACGATGAAGTTAATCGCGCTCCTCCATGGTAAGTCGATTTGTGGGCATAGTCAACTATTAGCTCTGATAGTCTGGTATCGCTTGCTATGATTGTTGGGTGTTTCATATCTTCGCTAAGTTGAGCGTGTCTCAACCTTCCGCCAACTCGAAGAATGCCCGCTGGATCTAAGAAGGGGTTGAGGCATAATAATTTGCTTTTTGAGCTAATACTGGTACCCGCTTGTAACTCAGATATTTCTTCGAGAAAATTGTCTGTTTGATGCTGTTTTAAAATGTAAAATTTTGCTTGTTTCAATTCGCCGACTGTGAGGTAGGGACACGTGTTCCTATCTTGCTTTTTTGTTAAGAAACGACGTACCCAAGCTAATATTCTAATTGACTTTGAAAAATGATGTTTGTTCGTAATTTCATTTATAACACTGTCTGCGGGTATTTGTTTGACCACGGCGTGTGTCTGGACCAGTCTTGTTGTTGTTTTAACTTCCTCGCCTGTCTCAAACGTGATATTTTTGCTCTCTTGATTAGCAAACGTTGGTAACCATGATGGACCGTGCCACCAGAGTTCATAGTTTATCAGTTGAGATGGAAAGAGACCTCTGCTGGCATAATCAGCTGGGTTATCGCCAGACTTCACGTATCGCCAGGATTCTGCGGGTATAACTTCCTTGATTTGTTTTACCCTATTGGACACAAAAGCTTTCCACCTGGCCTCATCACCTTGTATCCAAGCAAGCACTACCTGTGAGTCGGTCCATCCATAGACCTCGGGACAGTAGTCTGATAAGCACTCCTTGACCTTGTGCATTAGTTTTGATAATAGATGGGCTCCTGCTAGCTCCAATCTAGGTAATGAAATACCTTTATTTACTGGCACGATTCTTGATTTCCCGACGACCAAAACTATATTATTATTTATTTTGCAATAAATAACTGCGGCGTAGGCTTTAGTGGATGAGTCACTAAAGCCGTGTAATTGTATTGTTTGTTTGTCTACAGTATTTATCCATCTGGGTATTTCAATTTTGCTTAAGTTCGATATGTCAGATTTAATTTTGACCCATTCAGAGTAGATTTCTTGGGGAACTTTGGTGTTCCAGTCTATGTTAGAAGCCCAGGTAGACTGAAAAATGAGCTTTAATTTGACTGTTAAAGGTGACAGCCATCCTAATGGGTCAAATAATCTCGAAATATCTGACAATAGTATACGTTTGGTCGGTACAGTCAGGTCCGAATTTAGCCTCCAATCAAAGGTAAAGGTGTCTTGTTGACTATTCCATCGAAGACCCAATGTTTTTGTAGATTCCGCTTGTTTGAAATCATACTTTATTTGATGTGGTTCGTCCTTGTTGACGTCCCTTAACAATTCTGGTGAGTTTGAAGCCCATTTGCGCAAGTTGAACCCACCAGATTTCAGTAGATCTATAAGGCCCCTTTGAAGGCTTTTAGCACTGGATAAGCTATGCTGACCTTGCAGTAAATCGTCCATAAAGAAACAGTTTTTTAATGTTTGTATGACCTTGTTGTCATAACGATTTTGCTCGTCATTTGCCAACTGTTTTAGCGTCATCATAGCTAGGAAAGGAGCTGACTTTGTTCCATAAGTAACAGTGGTAAGCTGATACTCCTGTAACTGTTTTGTTGGTGAGTTTCTCCAGACAATTTTTTGGAACCTCTGGTCATCACGGTGAACCCAAATCTGTCTGAACATTTTCTCGATATCTGCTGTGAAGGCGTACTTAAACTGTCTCCACTTCAGTATGAGAGTTTGTAGGTCTTGCTGTAGGTTTGGACCTCGAAACATGAAATCATTTAATGTCTTGCCATTAGACATTTTTGCCGATGCATTAAACACTGTACGCTGTGACGTAGTCGTTGACTCGGTACGCGTCACACAGTGGTGAGGTAGGTAACAATCGGGTTTCGTGTTACCGATAGCAGGTTGTAAGTGACGTAACGATATGTACACATTCATAAATAATTTGTATTTTGCTGACATGTCTAAATTTTTCCCAAATTTTCTTTCTAATTGCCGAAATTGTGCTATCGCGATATGTTTTGATTCGCCTATTTCTGTTTCAAAATTAGGTTTGAAGGGGATACGCACTTCATACCGACCGTCTGATTTTCTGGTGGTGGTATTTTTATAAAATTCAGTACAGTACTGATCTTCAGCCAATAAGGACGATTCTTCTGATATATCTTCCACCTCCCAGAACCGTTGAATATCATCTAAGTTGTTTAGGGTGACGTTGCATTGTAAGGTCTTAGTGCCCCCACACAGAATCCAGCCGAGGCGTGTTTGCTGGGCAATAGGCATGTAGTGCTCACCTCTGCATATTCCTTCTAAAATGACGTTAGAGTACACATCGGCTCCCAGCAGTATTTGTACGGGACGACTGATATAGAATTCGCTATCCGCTAATTCTAGGCCTTCCAGATGCGCCCAAGATGGCTTTGAGAATGACTGACTAGGCAAATTCTTGATTAACGTTTTCATAATGGCCGCATCGGTGTTAAAAGAAACGTTATTATGTAACGAAGTAAAAGTTATGTTTGTCGTTCCTTTGCAACTACTTTCTTTTGTTCCAATCCCCGAAACGGTACCCTTACAATGTCTTCTGTTTAACTTTAAACGGTTGTATTACACCGGTTTGTATTACAGGTAGCGACATTAAAATATTCATGTGAGATGTGAAAATTAATTTCTTGTTATTGTATCTGTGGTTTAAAATTTCCCAACAAACACTGTAATTTTCAGAACTTATCTGTAGATGTTGAATAAGTCGTTCAGCTTCGCCTCTCACCTTGCTTTTGAGGAACTGCATTTTTTGAGCCTGGGAAAGTGATGGATTGCTGTGAATTGTTTCGGTAAATAAATCTTTGAATGACGTCCCTTGATAATAATTACCATGAAATATAGGAATTTCCATTTGTGGTGTTGATTTCTCCCTGTGTGATACAGACCATAGTTTACTGTTAATTGACTTTTTCACGAAGTTATACCTCCTTTCGTGCGCTGTAAAACTATGCTCATATTGTTCATACACCTCGGTGCCGTTTATCATGCTATCTAATTCCCAATGTAATGTGTCGATGGTAGACCATCTTGATTCAAGCTGACGCAACAGGTCTTGAAATTCCCATTTCTCCGTAACTGCTTCCAGGTCCATATGGGATGTTGTCCTCGAGAAAGCTCTGAAATTACTTTCCTGTTTTCTTAATAAGTCAGTAGTCTTGCTGTCTACTCCTTGTGACTTAGTACTCGGCCCGGCGATGGAGACAATAGGCCGGTCAGATGATGATGTCCCTGGTTGTGGAGTGGTCGGCTGCTGTTGGTCAGTATCTATTTTCGGCGATGGCCTGGGTGTTGTAGCTAAATACTGCTTAAAGTGTAGTTTCACCCTGTTGTAAACTTCTTCAGCACTTTCGAAGTATCTGTGTTGAAAATAAGGAGACTCGTCTAAGTCATACTTACTCAACTGTTCATGGTTAGCCTGAAATTCATTCCAATACTCCTCTAAAGCGTCCAGCTTCCTCTTGATATAGTCAGCTGTTCTCTTGTCCCGCCCAGTTTTCTTAAAAGATACAAGGAGCCGTTCCATCTCCTCGACGAGTTGCTCTTGATTTACAACGACGGCTTCGATTTGCGACATCGTGTTTTGCTAGATAAATTAAAAGATCTTACTTGATATAACTGCAAACCCTTGAAGTTCTGTTCACGGAGCCCTGTTGTCCGTCGATGAAGAATATGCCGAAATTTTTCACTTGTTAGAATAATTTCGTTACGATATTTACTTTTTACACGCGAAGGTCCTGCTTAAAACCAAACCGCGCGCTAGGTTCAAACCTCGAAGGACCACTTTGATGTAAGGTATTTACACCAAGAAATAAAATGCTGGATAATTAGTTAACTTGTTTTAACTATTTATTGTATTTAGCTAAATCTAACTAAATCTAAAATGATACGGGTTAATGACACTCTTGTTAGGTCAACCGTTTGAGTACGAAGCTTGATATGTACTACTTATTGCTAATGAGTAAAATGTACGTGTTGGCGTAATATGCTGACACGACAATGTGCGGGTGCATTGCCCGTACAATGTTCTTGAATTGTCATGGAAGGAATAGCGCAGCTAGCGTTTTTGTTAATATTATTGTTCATTCAGTCAAATTGTTGCTCAATTCCAAGATTATAACTATCGTATATTTATAACTCAAAATTATAAGCATAATATTTATGTTTTAATAAAATATTTTATAAGATAACAAGAGGTGAATTTAATCAATGGTGTTTCAGGCCAGTAATAGTTTTCTATTTACTGCACGGATGTGGTTTAAGCGGTCGCCATGCCGCTTCCTACTACGCTGAGTGTTATGGGTTCGATCCCCACATGGGACTACACTTTATGTGATCATTAAAATGTTGTTCTGAGTCTGGGTGTTGTTTGTGTCCGTTTCATGTGAGTCTGTAAAGTCCTCCGCGACACAGGATATGTTAATAATTCGGAAGTTGTGTTTAAAAAAAAAACTATATGTCTCTAGGTTTAATGACGTATAACTATTCTTCACAATGCTCTTGTAATATTGTTAATTCTGCCAGACTACACTATATTCACTTTAAACTAAAATCGTAGATACAAGTATGCTGTATTCTGCAATAGATCATCATTATATTTAGATCGTAAGATCCTTGGGTAGATTCCTTGTAAGGGACAAAGAATTCACCCCTAACAATTAATGTTCATTCAATCAATTATTGTTCATTGGTGAAATTAGAAAAGATTTTATAAGTTATAAACTGGACTAAGACTCAATTTAAAGTTTAAGTAATAGTCATCTGACATATAAAATGTAGACAGACTTCCTACTAGGCAAAATTCCATACAAAATACAAATCTCTAGAAAAAGAAAATAGGTGCTGTTACTTAGAGTGATGATAATAAACTATTGGATCGATACGGATTTAACCGGTTTATTAAGGACATCAACCAAATTGGTACCGAGTTGTACATTCCCAATTTTTTTATAAATTATATTACGAGTAGTACTGAAAGTAAAAGACGAAAAAAATTGAATCATAATAAGCAGGGTAAGGGTAAAATACTGTTTAAAAGTAATATCTAAATTAATATAGATTAGATGTAAAGGAACGCTAAAGGTAAATCGATCGTTTTATTTCTTACTAGTTTTTGCCCGCGGCTCCGCCAACTTGTATGTCGGTTATCGCTGTAAAAGCCTATGTCCTTTCTTAAGAATCAAACTATCTCCATACCAAATTTCATTTGAATCGGTTCAGCGGTTATAGATTCTTCTTACAAACTTCCACCTTTCACCCCCTGTTCACACCCTTATGGATGATTTTATAGATAAAAACTATCCTACATCCTGTACTCGGACTCAAACTATCTCCATACCAAATTTCATCCAAATGGGTTCAGCGGTTTAAGCGTGAAGAGATAGCAGACAGATAGATAGACACCTTCGCATTTATAATTTTATTATAGGTTTAAAATAAACAATTTGACCTTATTGATTAAATTAACTGAATTAAATGTTATTAAACTGATAAAAGCTCCGTGTGGTGACGGATTAAGAAAACAGACTGTCACCACCCCTATTCATCCCCTGGGTGGCGTAAGAGGCGACTAAGGGAGCAAACTACGCAAGACAATAGCACTGCAGAGAGAAGGAAAACTTGACACAAACCCTATACCAACCCGTCTAGCCAGCGTGGTATAGTAGGCCAAAACCTTCTTTCTAAGGAGAGGCCTATGTCCAGCAGTGGACTAGTAAAGGCTGTTGATGATGATGATGATGAAACAGATAAATAGGTTGTAAGTCATTATGTTACTACTGAATAATTTCAATAAACTCATTCAAGTTGTCTTTGCATATTTCAATGACAAATCGCTTAAAAACTATCACCGCCATTGAGTGTCACTTGCCAATGTTAAGGTACTGGATGTATTTGTGTTTTCCTGTGATTAATTTAAGTTTTATGCTATTTCTTTTCTCTTTCTTTTTTCAAAAGACAACTCCCGCATTAGGAACATATCCTGGTGCGCGGTAGACTTTACAAACATACATGACACGGACTCAAAGAACACTCAGACTCAAATCAACAATTTGTGAAAAGTGTTGTCCCATGTGGGGATTTTACCCACAACACTCAAGAAGCGGCGAGGAGACCACTTAAACCACTACGCCATTCGTGCAGTAATTTATCCTAATAAATACGACTTATCATATTACTAGTTTATTATTGTTTTAGTTTATTATTTATCATTGAGTAACAAAAATAAGCGTTTTAGTACGATTTTAAAACAGGAACCCATATTTTTCTATTAATTTTGGAATTTTTAATTTCAACAATCAAACCAAGTTATCTTGATACTCCTGCTTGTAATCTACTCTAATAAAAAAACGTCTAATTATGCTACTGGTTTACTTTCCAGTACATGATGATCCACAATATTTTCTAATCATCACATGTCATCATCACATCAACAGCTTTTAATAGTCAACTGCTGGACATAGGCCTCTCTTTTTATTAAGCAGGTTTGTTTATCTTCTTCATATTATTACCTGATGTCAATGAACGGATATTATACCTATCCAAATGGAGTATATCTCAGACGCAGTCCCTTTTAATGCGCGTGAGTCATTGCGCGATACAGGGTTACTAGTTATATTGTACTTGAACTTGTTTGGTAGATTTTGTTGTACGTGGGTGTTGCCATTTTATCCTACAAGTTCTAGATGTAAATGATGGCATGGAGTTAATCTCATGAAATTTATAATGGGATTAGTTTAAGAAATATCTAAATGATGACCGTGTGGTTACGGATACGGATTATAATTATGGAATGTCGCCACCCCTATTCATCCCGTGGGTGTCGTAAGAGGCAACTAAGGGAGTTAACTACGCAGGACAACAGCACTGCAAAGAGAAGGCAAACTTGAAACGAAGCCTTTTTTTTTTTTTTTTTTTTTTTTAACGTGTGGAAATCCCCTCGGACCGTCACCCCTCCGGGGTTTGCGGCGGGGTGGTGTGTCGGACTCGGACCGACTAAAACCACACGGTGTGCCACTCTGCGCCTGTAACAGGAGGGATCCGGGAACAGCTGTTGTTAAGACATCCGGACCCCTCCTAGCGCCAGCCCGCTCCTGGTGCGGGCTCCGTCTCAATGTTTTTGTTCCTCTCTTTAGGCGACGTCCGGCACACGCGGACGCCGCCCCCTCGCTGCTGGCCAAACTAATGCGGGTGGAGGGGAAACCCACCCCGTCCACCCGCGGCCACACTCAGGGCGGCATGAGGCTGTGGTAGGCGGGCCTCCGCCACCCGGTTCGCCGGCGGCGGATCGGGTCCGAGTGGAGGTCGTCCTCCCGGGCCCTCTCCGCCGCCTCCTTCCGCGAGATTACTACCTCGCAGAAGGTTGCGACCGCGGTAAAACAACTGTCGCTACCGGCCATGGAGCGTACTACGGCCGGTAGCGAGAGATCCACTCCGATGACTGCAGTGAGGGCCCGGCGCTGCGCCGCCCATGCGGGGCAGACCGCCAGCGTGTGCTGGGCCGAGTCCTCACTGCAGTCGCAGTGGTGGCAGGCGGGACTCAGTTCCCTCCTAGCGACCGAGTGCAGGTACTTTCCGAAGCAACCGTGCCCGGAAAGCACCTGCGTCAGCCGGAAGGAAAGGGTCCCGTGCTGCCGCCCTGCCCACTCGGCGATGACCGGCTGGAGAGCCTCCACGGCGGCGAAGCCAGCGCGTGGAGTCTCCAGCCGGAACGACCAACGAGCCATCGTGGCTCGGCGAGCGGCTTCGCGCCACTCGCGCACATCCTCGGGCGGAGGGCGAAATCCGCTCTCCGCCCGGGAGTCAGCCACTCGCCGATAAACTTCGGCGAGCACTTCCGCCTCCAAATCCCACGGGGGAGTTCCGGCCAACGCGCATGCCACCTCCGTAGAAACGGTGCGGTAACCGCGTATGGCTCTGACCGCCATTACCCTCTGAGGGCGCCAGAGGCGTACCCTATTCTGGGCGGTCAGAGCCGCCGCCCACACCGGTGCACCGTACAGTGCCATTGACCGGACAACCCCCGTGTACAGCCGTCTTGTCGCGACGCTGGGTCCACCCATATTGGGCAAAAGTCGCCCTAGGGCAGACGCAGCGCCGACCAGCTTTGGAGCAAGCTGTCGGAAGTGCTCGTCGAAGAGCCACCTCCCGTCGAGGATCAGGCCCAGATATTTCATCTGGGCCCGAACCGGTACGAGGACCGAGTTGACCATCGATACAGGTGATCCGAGAGCGTCTCAACCTCTTCCAGGACACGCCAGTTCCTTACTCGTGCGGCGAGGGCAGGGGTAGCGAACGAGAGGTCCACTATCGACCCCCCCTGCTGTCGCACGCACGTGTTGGTGGAGCCTCTGTTTAGAAGACAGAGGCCCACCGAGGCCGCCCACTCCTCTACGGCCTCGCCCCTTGCGTCCGTCCTGGGGGATCCCCACGCAATGGACTTTGCGTTGAAGTCCCCCAGCACAAGGACGTGCCCAGACGCTAGTCGCCGTATCGAGGTCTCCAAGCTGGTTAGGAAAACCTCGAAGTCGTTCAAACTCCGGTTGGGGGAGAAATAGACACCATATATGAGGCTGTTGATGATGAAATGATGACACAATTTTTAGATGGTTAGATTAATTTTGAAATTGAAAGGTAGAATATTTAAAACTTGTATTTCTAGGTACTAGTTTTGAGCTAAAGCAGACGAAAAATATAAAAAAAAAAAAACAGAATACAATTTTTTTCTAACTTTACATATTTATTATACAAAAAATATACAAATTTTATACAAATATATGTTATCAGTAATTTGTTGTTAAACGATTTTATTTGTATTTCTCACAACTACCTTCTTGTCAAAATATAAACTTATATTTTTTTTAATTTTTAAAACTGATTGACTGCCTTTATAGCATAATATATTTACACAAACAACCTAACGGAACTAAGAATAGCAATATTGGTTGAATCCGACTTGCTCCGTTGCCGTCTGGAGGCGTGGTCGGTACTGTTGTAGGTGCTTGTGTTGTCGTCGACGTCGACGATGTAGTGCTATCTTCAAGTAGGTCGTCCACATACCCAGTTTCAAAATAGCTCTGGTATTCAGAAACTCTTCGGTTATACCATTGGATGTTGTTCCTGGCTGAATTAATTCCATTCATGCCACTGTTGTAAGCTGATTGGCCAATCAACGCTTGGTTTACTTGTAACCAATTGGAGACCTAAAAATAAAAATATGTAATTTGAGTAACATCCAAAAAAAGTAAATTTCGAATATGTGTTTAGATAAAAAAATAATTATACCTCTGTGATTTGTTGTTCATTAAGTAGACGTGATGTAATTGTAGACAGTGGGGAATTAATGCTGCCAAGTCTGAAATAGAACATTTGAAATCAGACAAATACATTCCATGTTACTAGGTGTCTTATTTAATATACATGTAATTTTCAGCAAATTATAAAAAAAGCACAGACATATTCTGCCTTCATTTTATTGAAGACCGCCTCTGTTTCTTAGCCAGTGAGTACTGTCGCGAGTAGTAATATGCCAGATCCTTTAAAACTACTACTCATACGGATAGAAATCTTTTTAACAATCGGATTTGTGCGGGTGCTCACAAGTATACCCAACAATCTATAGTTACAAAAGCTGTATGAGAGAGAAAAAGGTCATTTTATTTAATTAGGTACCTGCTCTAAATATATGCAATAGGGTTTCTGTAAACCCTGTAATTAGACTATTTTTATAATAGCACACTGCCTTAAAATTATGTAACGTGTATGCAGTAAACATAATATTAATGGTTTTAACAACTACAATACACATGTAAATCCATATGACATTTGTTCTATCTTATCTAGATGAAATAAATTTTAGAATGTTTTTTTTAATTTTAGGTTGATAAAAATAATTAAGTTATTTTGCTTACGCTGCTGCAGTCCTTTGAAAGTTTTGTTGTAGCCACTCAAACGCCACTAAAGTATTCTCCTCATTACTGGTGAGAGCTGAATTAAGTGCAGTAGAATAATCTTGATCCCTGATGGTATAGTCATTGGAACCAGCCGTGATGGCGTTCAAGAATATTCCCAAACTATTTTGATCTCTTGTGCAACCGGCCGCAGTAAGCATAACAACCTGCTCGCTGGCTAAGTCTTCCTGAAGATATTGAGTCCAAAAGAATGTAAAATCTTCAGCAGTACCATAGCGGAGACCAGTGCAGTAAACCCAGGGACGCATGTTCGGTGGGATACTGTTAAAGATAAGCGTATATATATATTTTTAGAATATAAACTGAATACCATAAACTAGAAATTAGTCTTGTTACTAAAGTATTATAATTTTTTTTTTTTTTTCTTTTTTTTTTTTTTTTTTTTTTAAAAGACAACTCCCGCATTAGGAACAAATCCTGTGTCGCGGGGGACTTTACAAACATACATGAAACGGATTTAAGTAAAATTAAAGTACAATAAAGCACTTACTATGCGTTGTTCTGTCTCCAATTAGCGAAATTAGTCCTGCCGGCTTCGACGCACTCTGCGTGACCAATGTTGCATAGGAAAGTGTTGACGTACATACGTAAAAGTCCATCCATGTAGCTTTCGTTTGGTCTCTCGCTAAAACCTAGACGTGCAGTTACCGCTCTGCTTAAGGTATGGATGTTTGACTAAAAGATAATGTTAAAGTATAATATTACACAATACATCAATATATGAAAAAACCAGCATGGTAAAATCTGAGGTAACAATCTTTCAGGTAAAGTTATTACTAAATTAATATTAAATAATATAAATTTTATTATTAATATTAAATAATATTAAAAAATAATACTAAATATTTAAAAGATTCATGTAGCTGTAAGTTTTATTGTAAGTTAAAGGTAAAACAAAATGAACTTTCTAACTATAAATATGGTAAATCCAAATATGTACTTAATTACTTTAAATGCTAAACAAAAACAATGTGCAGCTTACATCGTTTTTGTTTAGCATTTAAAGTATTTAAGTACATAGTTTACCTATCAGCAGCAGTAATGTCTGTCGTGAAACGAAAATAAATAGAAATTATTGTCCATTACCTCTAATTCAGCCAAAAGAGTGGCATTGTGGGCTAAACGTCGTCTAGAGAAGTTGAATCCAGCAATAGCCGCAATCCAAGGTGCATATTGATCTTCAAATTCGAGGAACGAGAGGATATTGAACGCCCTTGTGTAAGACAAAAGGCCAGCTCTAGCCATGATGAACACATCATCGACGATCTGAATTAAAATATAATACCTTAGATTATGTTGCTGTCACAGTACACAATATAGTGTAAAACAACATAGGTTAAAGCAAACAATAGAAATAAAAAGGTCTAATTTTAAAGTGTGTATCATTAAATTTAAGTTAAATTAATACGTTCTGTTACCCAAATTGTATCATCACATCACATCAACAGCTTTTAATAGTCCACTGCTGGACATAGGCCTCTCCTTAGAAAGGAGGTTTTGGCCTACTATAGTATTTACATAGTAAAAAATTGTATATACATAGTAAAAAAATATTCAACTTTGCATAGGACCGAACGAGAAAAAAACATTTTCAAATGTTTTTTTTTTTTTAAATCAGTTTGTAAATATTACTAATGATAAAAAAACCTACAGCCGAAACGCGAACCTCCTCCTTTCACTCAGTGAAAAATCTAGTAAAAATTAGACTTCATTTTTTTTCTTTACCTGTGCACGGTTGTATTCATGTATTTGGTTCCTTCGCGAATTGTCTCTAAGCGCCTGAGTAATAAGAGACCAGGTAACTGTATCATAGTTTACTCTGTAGAATCCTAAAATCAGCAAAACTCATATATAGCGGACATTCAACAATTTAACATGTTCTTGTCGTAGCTTAATCACTTGAACTGATTTAAAATATCTCACCAGATTGTTGCTTGTTGAAAATAACCCATTCTCTACCCCTAGTAACTCTTTCAATGATGATTGGTTCAGCCGACATAATCTGTGAAGGCTTGAGATTATCGAAATCGACTGCTCCAGCTCTGGTCCAAGTAAGAGGTATGAGCCATACACTTGGAATTTCAGACACGCCGGTATTGACGTTAAAACGCCGCTGTAATAATGAGACATATTACATTCACAGATGTTAATTATCCAGTCCATTAGTCAGACAGTCAGTAACTGTAAGAGAGCCATGCTTTGGTCGGTATACAACCGGCATCGTATTATGACCTCACTCAAAATTGATTAACAGTATTCTTTGGAGCCGTGGGTTCACTCCAGTCAAGCTGGCCAATATGCCACAAATGTGTCGAAGCTTGGCTCTTTCAAGGTAATAACGTGTATCTTAAGTTCCTATTAATATTACAGATGTTACCTGTGTAACAGTCATACGTCCAGTGTCATGGTCAACAGCTACGGTCAACAAAGGATGTCCACCTTGCTCACTCCAAGTTCTTATGTAATCCCTGACGGTGATACTTCCATAATCAGTTAGTGCATTATCTTCAGCAGCAGCACCATCCAATGCAGTGAACAAATCATCTGGCTCAGCTACATCAAAAGCGCTACGAATTCAAGAAACTTTTAAAGTAAATTCACTTATCTTAATCTTAACTGACAAGAACAAATAATAAACTCACTTTTGTCGTATGTAGTTCCTTAATGCTTTTTCATATGTGCTGTCGCTTAATAAGTGCTGAGTCATTCTAAGTACACAAGCACCCTTGCCGTAGGTGATTTGTGAGAAGTGAGCAGAAACAGAAGTGGGATCATTAACTGCAGGATTTGTGAGAGCGTGAGCACTGTCCACTGAGTCGGAAAGCAGAGATACGTGTAATTGCTCGACGATGAATCGAGTTTCGTAGCCTAAATCTGGCGCAACCTGGTGGTGAACAAAGAAAATAACTTTTATTTTCCTTTATCAATCGGTGTGTATTATTATATTAATATTAAGGATAGTGTATGTATGGTGTATTACTACATACTAACGTTTTACCGCAAATTTTTCAATATTTCACTGATGGGTATGGGGCGATCACTGCTAAAACATTATGTTAAAGTCGTAGTACTGAAATCTATCAAGCAAATTGTCTCACTACTATTATAAATATGAAAATTGGCATGGATGCTTGTTACTGAATCACACCGAAATGACTAAAGGAATCTGGATAAAATTAAGCACAAAGATAGAATATAGTTTGAAATAGCTCGTGGGCTGCTTTTTATCATCTCAAAATAATGAACGAAACTGATATCAATGCAAACAAACTCACAGACAAAGACTAGATAATATGATATAAATCTCAGATTAATAAATTCTAACATCTGCCAGTTTGAGTTATAAGAACACGATCTCGATCTATTAGATGTATTGCTATGCTAGATAGTTCATGGGTATAAACCTTTCTTAAAAACTTTTATATTTTAATTAGCGATCCACCCCACTTTCGCACGGTTGCAATGTAGATACTGCTTATACTACTAACACGATGTCACTGTAAAGTAATTAATTATACTATAATTATGTTAGGACTACAGGACATCTTTATATTATTATGCAATATTTATAGGTCCGCTCCGATCAAGCCACCCGGGACAGACGTACGACCCGACGCGGCGACCGGCCGCCGACTTTATCCCCGCATTTTAATCCTCTAATATCTTCTAAAATATTCCTTTTTATAATATGCTGTAAAGAGCAATTTTAATCTACATTAAATGCGCAACGTATCTAACGTATCGTTTGCAATGTAAGCGGATAAAACCATGTTTTTACGACAATTCTTTAAAATTCTCGGATTTTCTCTACTTGAATATACATGTATTATACATATATATAAACCTTCCTCTTGAATCACTCTCTTTACTGGTCAAAATCACATTAAAATTCGTTACTTGGTTTAAAAGATCTAAGCGTACAACATACACAAGCGACTTTATTCTATACTATGTAAAGTTTTACTTTGAATAACCCCATATTCAATTCCCAAAGGAACGATTGACAGCGTTTCTCTTATTACCTAAGTAGGATCAAATCATAGTTTGCAAAGTCTCATTGATTAAACCGTCTCTGCCCATTCTTTCAGGTATATGCGTGAGTATATGTTTACATCTGTTTGACTTCATTGGAAAAAAATTAAGACTGAATATCGATGCTGACATTTTTTTAGTTGCTATCTACTTGACAATAAACGTATGTATTTTATATCTACCATAAATTATTTAACATCCAAAGCAACATAATTATCGTTTGATAATAAGTGTTGTATCGTCTGTCCCTAAGTATTGCAAGCCACCGCACTTATGTTTTAGAAAATGACAGCTCCTGACAGTCTGACAATTATTGAGATCAGCGTATTCAAATGTCTGTGTGATTATCATCATCATCATCAACAGTCTTTACTAGTCCACTGCTGGACATAGGCCTCTCCTTAGAAAGGAGGTTTTGGCCTACTGTACTACGCTGGCCAGACAGGTTGGTATAGGGTTTGTGTCAAATTTTCTCTCTCTCTGCAGTGCTGTTGTCCTGCGTAGTTTACTCCCTTAGTCGCCTCTTACGACACCCACGGGATGAATAGGGGTGGTGACATTTTATATTCTTAATCCGTCACCACACGGACATGTGATTGTGTGTGTGTGTGTGTGTGTGTGTGTGTGATTATAATAAGTAGTTAACAGTTCAAGCCGTGTGGAATACTTACCCTAGCAGTCAAATAATACTGATAATATCTAGCGAAACCCTCGTTTAGCCAGAGATTATCCCACCAGGCGCAGGTGACGAGATTACCGAACCACATATGAGCGACTTCATGTGACACGATGTTGGCAACACGTTGCTTATAGAAATGATTCGACTTCAACGGATCGTACAAGATTAGAGCTTCCCTATTAAAACAAAACTGTTATAAAAGAGATATCAGGTTTAAAAATATAAATAATTTTTATACAAAGCCAGCCAAACATTCTTTAAATAAGGTATTTGTCATAAAACAATGAACGCAATATGAGTAGTACAATAGTATAAAAAATAATCACTTAAGCCTTTTTAAGAAATTTATGATTTTAATCAAAAGTATGACTTATAAAGTAAGTAACAAATAATTTTAATTTACCTATAAGTCAAAAGACCCCAGTTTTCCATTGCTCCAGCAGAAAAGTCAGGTATAGCAGCTTGCTGCATGATAATGTTATTGGCCATTGTATAATACGGGTAGCCCGTGTAGTTCTCCATAGCAACCAGTAGTTTTTCACCAATTTCTAAAGACCAGTCGCCTTCATCAACAACATTATTTCTAGCATAGATGTAGAAGGGCCGTAATGGGTCTGTACCACTGGCCACTACAGTGTAGTGTGAGACAATAAAGGCCAGTAAGTAAGTGGAAGTGAGAGTAGTAGTGTAGAATGTTTCTGAAATTCTTCCATCACTGAGACTGTAAAGAAAAAGAGTATTTCTCGTACACAGGCATTGACCACATGCAAACATTATATGCATTGAAATTGATGTAAATTCGAAAGAATTTATTTCATGCCACTTTTAAAAAAAGAACTGAAAACAAAACAAACAACAACAACAAACAAAACAGAACTGGTTAAAAAACTCACGTTGCGTTACTTCTTATGGGCATATTTCCAAGCGTTGGACTAAAATCAGACTCTCTGACTATGGTGATGTCAAAAAAGGCCTTAAATCCAGGTTCATCGTAGCATGGAAATGCTTGACGTGCATGTCCAGGCTGAAATTGGGTGGTCGCCATCCATCTAGATTGTATGAAAAAAAAAAGAAATATTTAAAAAACGTTGATCGGTCAAATCCATCTGAACTTACTTTGTGTCGGCTTCCTAAAATTCTTTTATTTATCTTGCACTAACTGTGTCGGTTAGCGACGCCTTCTTACGTTCCTGTTATTGTTTTATTATGTTGTTTTGTTAAATATGGATATACCCTCAATTACAAGTAAACAGAATAGAAAATAATAACAGTATCTTATTTTAAATATTCTTAATGAAATAATACATGAAGATTGCTCCGACCATAGTCATGGGTGACAGTGAATTTAAAATATCAACGATCGGCGCAATTTGATCAAATCATTGAGTAAAAAACAGTTATTGTAAGTTATTATTATCGAGATAATTTACAAATTTACAATTCTTAAATTTCATTCCGAATTTGAGAAATTGTCATGCAATGGTATGACAATTTCTCAGCCTATCCATAAAAATATATATACCTCCTTTGGCCACTCTGGTCAATGTACCAGCTCCTGTAGAATCCTCTCATATTAGTCTGCAGGATGCCTTTGAATGTGCTCGAAATGATATAGTCCTGGTTTATTTGTAGGGTTGTAGTCAAAGGAATTCTTAAGAAACTCCAGGGCATTTGACATTGATATGCCTGGTTTACAGCTATATTTGTAGCTGGTGTACTAGCAAGAGATACCGTTAGTGATGAAATTGTCAAATCATTACAGTGAAGAACAATTTCATTGACATTTTGCTGTGTAGCCCTGATAGTTATTGCTACAGTACCATCGAACGTAAATGGTGACGCATTTTGGACACTTGCTGGAACAGTCGTCAAATATGGGGAAAGGGTTACTTCATAACGGCTGGGGGTTGTAGAGTTAGGGAGGCGGTAAGCGGGATCTGACATCGTCTGTGCGAATGTAGCCCATTCTTCATCCCAATTTTCTTCCGGAAGTGGGCTGAAGGCGAGGTAGCCTTGAAGGGCTATTAACCCCAAAAAGAGGCTAAACCAGCGAAGAGCCTAAAAATACAAATTTTTAGTTTAATCTCGTTTACAAGTAAATAATATAGGAATATAAATGGATGACATTTATGATGTTATTTCGTGACCATTGCAGATTCTAATTTTTATAGTTGTAATTCAAAATTTACCTCACCATGGAATTAGATAACCGCATTATCTAATTCCATGGTTAGGTAATAGATTATTGTACAAAATTTTACAAAACATTTTAATAATATGTTTTGTTGTTTATCCTGTTTGAAATTTTATAATAATTTGATGCCTTTTACGAAATCTCTACGAAAATCTTGCTGTGTCTATATCTGTATGCTTTTACTTCTTTGAAGCTTAAAAACAATATGAGAATAGACAAAAGGATAATAATATTAAGAAATTCTCCACAAATTAATTAAGAATACTAAAATTATAATGTGATTAAAATGACGATTTTTAACATAAAAACAGCATTTCTTCACATAACCGACAAAAGTTTAAAATACTTTTCTTAAAATACAACCTAACGTCTACAATTAGTCGACTAATCTTCAGACTGCAAATATTTTGATTATGTACGAAAAAAAAACTGAATTTACTGTGTAAATTAAGCATAATAACACATTTCTTTTATAATATAGGAGGCAAACTATGGTAATAAACATCTATAACTCATGAAACACGAATGTGCTGCCAATCTTGAACAACTTTATTTTCTTGAAGATACATCTTTTACACGGTGTAACAAAACGGCGCAGAAATATCCTGATTTTAGAAAATTTGTTTAGTTAACCCTTTATAGGAATTTTTTTTTTTCTAATATTTTAACTGTTTTATTTTATACTTTGGTTGTCATTATAGGTAAAACAAATGAAATAGTCAGATATTAGAAAACGGCAATTAAATGCGGCTAAAACTTTAAAAGTTGTGTGTGGCAGCATTAGAAGCTCAGTCATCAGATCAATTATGCCACCCTTGGGATCCAAATGAAGAATTACACACTTTATATATTTTTTTCTTTTTGACCTTTCATGTACCCCTTTACTAATTTAATTTATTTTTGCTTAACACGTTACTATTTACTAGAAATAACATATGAATATAAAAATAATAAGTGTTCGGGTTAGAATATTATAAACGTTAAATATATATTTTTTTGTTTCTTTTTAACAAAAGGTCCAGTAATATTTCAGTGGTTAAATGATCAAATCTAGTCTTTGCAAACAAAATATAACAAATTTTCAGCTAGTGTTTAATAAAAACTCTTTAGTAAACACATATTTTAATGTAGTACTCACCATCTTCTAGCTGGCCTTTACTAAAATAAAAATACTAACTCGATTATTTCGTTACATTAACCAATCCCTATCACAATGTCACTTATCTAATCTAAATTAAAATATTGGGAATAAATATAATGATGCATGATAACAGGACTTTATTGGTCATAAGTACTGTTAGATACCGTCATAATCATTCGAGATACAAAATGTACCAATTATTGTTACTCAGCTGTAAGTGCAATACAACTTACAGCAATATGTAAACAACTTATATAGGTATTATTACATTTAGATGCTTACTTAATGATCTTTGGAAATCTTATCTTGAATGGTCATAGTTCCTATTTTTACAAAAGTATATGCAGCCTCGAAAAACCATAACAATTGACTGCACGGTTGGCGTAGTGGTTTAAGCGGTCACCTCGCCGCTTCCTACTGCGTGTGTTGTGGGATCGATCCCCAAATGGAACAACACTTTGTGTGTTCCACAAATTGTTGTTCTGAGTCTGGGTGTACTTTGTGTCTGTTTCATGTAGGTTTGTAAAGTCCTCAGCGACAAAAGATTTATTCCTATTGCCGGAGTTGTCATAAAAAAAAGAATTGATCTAAAACTATAAGGACAGCAAAACATTATCATCAATATATTTTTGCCTTTGCCTAATTTTATATTTAAATTGGCGCAATTTGTTATGTTTAGGGGTGTGTCTGGTTTAGTTTATCTTGGTTATCTTGGTATGGACATGTCATGCGGAGGGATGAGGAAAATGTGGCGAAGAAAGTGTTAGATATGGGAGTTGGACGTTGGGAGACTGAAAGACCAAAGAAAAGGTAGATGGACTGTGTGATTGAGGATATGGCTAGGAAAGGGCTAAACATTGAAATGATGAAACTTCTTTTTTGCCCTCGGCCATTCCCGTTACGCGGTGACATGACTAATGAAAGAGTAAAATGGAAGAATCATACATACTGCGACGACCCCAAATGAAATTGGGATAAGGGTAGGCAGATAACGATGTTATGTTAAAGGGTGCGTGGTTCCCACACAAGCCGTAGATGACCTGGGGTCCGTCAGATTACAAGGTTTCCTGGTCCCCCGGCTACTAGCTCTCGAGACGGCGTACTGTTTTTAGCCGGTTCGAGTACATAACGACCAAGATGGTATCCCCGAGGATTTTCGTACAGGAAAAAAGAGGGCTTAACTGGATTCTCTAATAGTTTGCGGCCTACCATGGGAAAGTGATGGCTTTGCGATGGAACAAGGATACTGTAAATTTTAACACTCAATTACACTCTGTCAATTTTATCATAATTCTTTCGATTTCCATCGGTATTGTGATTTTTGTTTTGGTACCATAGCACTGGATTAACTGGACTAAACTTAACTTAAGAAATACTGTATCAAGTGCTTAAATGTGTCATTATTAACGATATTATAAATTTATTTGATGACTAAACTTTTTAATCAGTTATATCATTTATATTGGGTCATAATTTAGTAATCCTGCTTGATAAAACTGTAGTTTAGGTTTTATATTAATTACTTATAAATGGCTATAAATAAGTCAAAAAATCAATGAGGAAAGAAAAGTAAACATGATAAATTTTCAGCATCATCATCAACAGCCTTTAATAGTCCACTGCTGAACCTATGTTCAGTTTAAGGAGAAGTGCCTATCCTTAGAAAAGAGGTTTTGGCCTACAATATCACGCTGACCAGTGCAAAACGCAAAAGAAAAATCTAGATAATTCTTAAAAAGTTTAGATAGGAATGTTTTTTTTTTTATCTCTGTAAGGTAGCCCAGCTCTAGAGTATCTTGAATTCAAACTGATGCACAAGTTTAGTGGATTCGTCCATTTACTCATTGTACTCCAGTTCAATCAAAAGTCCTTAAAAAGTTTAGATAGGGTTGTAAAACATTTCATCTCTGTAAGGTCGCCTATCTCCAGATTACCTTGAGTTCACATTACTCTTTGTTCCAGCTCCAGCTTTGTTCAAGCAAATAGCTAGTTAGGACATCGTAGACAGATAGTACTGAATTTCTACACCAGGGTTTTAACAGATATTATAAAGCATAAAAAAATTGCGAAAGTAATGTACAAAAGGCGGCTTTCACTCTCCTAGATAACCTTTGCACAAACAATTTGAACTGGTGATACGAGTATACACAACTTTAACGCACTAAAGTGACATAGCCATTAAAGTGTCTAGATATTTTATGAAAACAACTTCAGCATTAGGATTATAACCTGTGTCGCGGGGGACTTTATAAACCTACATGAAATAGACACAAAGTTTACCCAGACTCAGAACAACAGTTTGTGGATCACACAAAGTATTCTCCCATGTGGGGTTCAAACCCACAGCACTCAGCGTAGTAGGAAACGGCTTGGTGACCGCTTAAACCACTACGCCATCCGTGCAGATTAAAGTGGAGATGGGCTGGCCACATTAGCCGCAGAATAAATGGCAGATGGTCCCTTAAGGTTGCTGAGTGGAGACTCCGGCCTGGAGAGGCCGCATTGTCAGAAGTCAGCGTGCTCAGTGCAGCGCTGAGTCGACGACATCGTGAAAATAGTAGGAAGCGGGGTGAATGCGAAAGGCCAGAACCTCAATGGTTGGCGTACTCATTAAGAGGCCGAACCTAAAAATGGGTAACTAAAGGCTGAAGAAGAAGCAGAAGGCCTATAGATAAAACTTTATTTGTACACTAGAGTTTTTGAAGACATTGTAAAGCATAAAATGTACAGCAAAAATAATGTAGACGAGGCGACCTTAACTCTTCCTGTCAACCTTTGAATGGACGGATCAAATTTGAAGTGGTGGTGTGAGCTCCACAAGTTAAAGCAATAGATAAATTTATAACCTATAAAATTTATTATTTAGACTAACGTCTACTGCAATCAATTCGATAGTTTAGGGTTTTACGAGAAATATCATTAACCTACTATTTGCAACGTTTAAATGATGTTATTTAAGGTCCCTTATTATTGTTTCTACGAACTCAATATGCGTTGTCATCTTTCATGTTCTCTTTTGGTGCACACGCACACAAACTGTTAGATAAGTCTTTATTTGTACATTATCTATCGGGTGTCAATGCTCTGAGGACGACTTACCGAAAACTCCTTGTTATATTTGTTATTTGTTTTTTAATTTCGTAAAATCTGACATTTTCGGTACAAATAAAATAAAGATTACATAACGATTTTATAGTCAAGTTTATTTATATTGTTGAACTAAAAAAGTGTTTTGTTTATATTATATTGCGCAAACGCTTATTTGTGTTTAGTAAAAAGTTTATTATTTGATTTCCTATTAGAAACAGACAGATATTCTTCTTGTGTGAATAATGTCAGTGACAACTTACCAATATACAATATAGTATATATAATACAATACAATACACACAATACAATACTATACAATATAGTCTGAAATTGATGGATATGGTATTTATGTTAGATAAACCTCGAAGAATATTCTACATAACAATTTACAATATTTAACAACTGCGCATCACAAGTTCCCTTTGCTATATACGACATAATGTTTATTTTATTAATATTTAGTAAAGTGCTATGGTGTGACAACAAACAAATGATAAATGATATGTATTTCTGTAAGTAAATCTTTCCCGATATTTTTATAAGTCTTACTTTACAGTTAGATAGAGCCTGCATTTCCTAAGACTCACTCACAGTACAGTATATAGTACGTATATGGTCTGTGTAGACCTTTTGAAGAAAGGACCATAGATTTGAGACTGCCTGTCCATACAGACGGCATACGGGCCCCAACCATCGTGTAGCTTGACCGATATTATTTAAGATAAACGACCCAAAGTGGACACTACCGCCAGCAAGAGATTTGAGTAGACCGTGGAAACACTCAAAACCACCAAAAAGTTACTATATATGATAGTTCATTCATTACAAGCCTACACTAAACTCACATTTACATACTTACACAAAAAATATACTATACAAATGAACTTACTAAAATACGAAATACACCAATACTTGAAATGTCTACCTTATTCAAGCATAATAACAATGATGTAGTGAGCAGCATCCATCCCAAGCAAGTTTGTCATCTAAATAATCTGCAACCATGAAGTAAGCCAAAGAGGTGTAGCTCTCTTTCTTCCCAACTATTCGACCCACATGGTAGTGGGGTCGGTCCGCTTAGTATACTTTTTCCACTTCGCGCTGTCCCTAACATCGTCTGCCGAAACATTGCACGTTTTCTTCCAGGTCTTTGGTCTTCTTCCAGATCGTACTCCGGGAAGCTGTAGCGAAGGACAAAATATTACCATTTATAAAGATTCGAGTGTAATTGCTTCTATACATCTTGTAACTATAACTTGCTGGACATGGAAACTTTATCCAAGGCGTAAGCGGTAGAAATTATTGCTTAGTTAATTGCAATTTTCAAGTTTCTTTTCTTTATGGTAAAAGGGGGCAAACGAGTAGACGGGTCACCTGATGGTAAGTAACTACCGCCGCCCATGGACACCTGCAACTCAAAAGTCACAAGTACGTTGCCGCCGTTGGAGTCCCTCCCACTCGAATCATCGGAAGGAGGGATTTGGGCTCCGGTAACCTCACTCACTCAGTGAAAGGCAACGAAAGAATTGCTTGACACCAGTTTTCTGTGAGGCAGTGGTATCACTCCGGTTGAGGCGGCCCATTCGTGCCGAAGCATGGCTCTCCCACGGTCATTTCGGTTTCTTTTGTATAAGCTCGTTTATAGTATAACTAAATTACTTATATTGTAGTAAGATAATTAATTTGTATAGATGCCTATGTTATGTATTTGTATATTTCTTCGTGAGTCTATGCCAGCAACATGCTACAAGGGGAATAGGTATTACATGCTTCACCACATGGCCCCTGCTTTAAGTAAATAAATATTTTGGTTGATGTCACCAAATTACTTGTATCATAAATATAAGGTATATTTACCATATAAGGATTTAAGGGGGACCTAATATGCTGCCCTGTGGTACACCATAAGTTCAGATGGATGTGTAATTTTATAATGACCTACATGGACCATTGAAATCGTCTAGTAGGGTAACTTTTTGTAAATATAAGGTGTACACCTCTAATTTTAGAATTTCCTGTAACTTTTATGCTATAAGAAAACCGCTTTTTATCCCTATAATTAGTTAATTACGCTGTTTCCGCAATTTTATCTCTTTATCAAGCCTCTGTCAGCCTTTTTTTTTAGTCACCTTAATTTACTTTCTTCCTTTGTAATATTTATAAGCGATTTGCTTTAAAAAACTAAAAGCTTTTGCTATAATACACATTGCGCCAATCCTAAATAAAATATGGAAATGGATTTGAAAATGGTGAATAATACTGATTATGCCTATCGTATAGTCATATCAGTACAAGGAGTTATCCGCAGCTTAAGTCGCTTATCCTATATTTGCATTATGTAACTCTTCATCATATTATTTTTCACTGTTCAAATAACTATTATTTAGGCTTATTGACACATTTAACATCTATGATTTTTACGTCAAATGTAAGTGAATGAAGAATATTTTCAAAGCCATTGAGCTATGAGTCTGTATTAGTTTAGAATCACGAGCTTAATAGTGTTATACATATATTGCATTACAGATCAATTTTGTTGTATTGTGCCAATAAGATAGTTGCAATCGAAGAGGCTTAGTTCAACTGCACTAATGGTTAGGTGTATTTTTATAACAGACGACTATTCCATCGTTTTGCTTAGGTTTGCTTTAATTTGCCATATATCATACGAACTGTATACCATATATCAAAATAGTACAAACGATTTTTGAAAATAAGAATATCACAATATTGTCTTTAAGGCTAATTAAGATTACTTCATTTAAGTCTTAAAGCTAATTATTTAAATAATTTATTTAATTAATGGGCCAGATGTATTGCGATTTATCTACACTCTATATAGTTTTGTGACGTACTATAAGTTTTCTATACATGTCAAAATATCAATAAAGAAGGTTGATATAAAATTTTATAGTATAAACTTTTAAGACGAGGTTTTATTTAATTTGATTCGGACTTCGGACACGGATATGACACTGTTTTATGAGTGATTTTCATAACTAACTTAATTCTGGTTACTTCATTTTTGTTTTTTCTTCTGTATTAAATACGACTAATGTAAAATTAATTTATGCTTCCAGGGATTGCCTTTCTAGGGTGCAACTAGGGACAAACAACCTCCACGTTTGGCTCTGGCGAGATGACGACTCGTAAAAGCTCCAATTTGCAGAAATTTTTAAAATTTGTGAAATAAAAAATATACTCAGTATAAAAATATTTTTAATAAATAAAAAAATCTTATCAATAACGTAAATACACTTCATGAAATTTTACACATTGATCTCGCATAAATTAATATTACTATAGATGTTTAAGTAGCTTATAAATTGACCTTACAATAAACAGTTTTATTTATAATATCAATGATTATGTTATCACATGAACATAATCTGATAATATAATCCTCGTTTATAAAATGGTATTTGCTAACATAACCATTACTATCGTTGCGGCTGTGACGAAACTGGTTGTTGCAGAGGATGGCGTAGTTGGCAATGAGGGTGTAACTGGCATCGTTATGAGCGGTTGTTCTGTGGTGCTGACGTTAGCTGTTGTCACAGGTTCAGGTGTGGATGTTTCGATGGGATCACCTCCGCCCACCAAATATGAACTGAGATTTGGTTGGATTGATACTGCCCAGTTAATACTACTCTCAGCTGAAGCAATATTATTCAACACACTGTTGTATGCAGTTCCTAGAGCTTGTTGGTTTATAAATGCCCAAGTTCTTGCCTGTAAGTTAAAAATACGATATTAAACTATATCATCATTACATCAACAGCCTTTAGTAGTCCACTGCTGGACATAGGCCTCTTCTTAGAAAAGAGGTTTTGGCATACTACAACACGCTGCCTAGACGGGTTGGTATAAGCTTTGTTTCAAGTTTTCCCTCTCTTGGCAGTGCTTTTGTCATTCGTAGTTTGTTCTCCTAGTCGGCTCTTACGACACCTACGTGAGAATCTGGGTTGTAATACTCCGTATGCTTAATCTGTCACCACACTGATAAAACTGTAGACTATGTTCAAATAATACCAACTCTATCTTAAAAACAAATAAGGTTGGTACTACGGGTCATAAAACACGTCCCGTAGTAGTACCCGTAGGTATGTTTACCTTTCTTTATATATATTTAAATATAAAATAAAAAGGCTTTAACCATTTGCAGTTATCAGGAATCGAACCCGTCACTCTGGAGGTGACAGTCGAAAAAATTGTTAAGTCAAAGATTTTCATATTTAAATTTATTAAATATGAAAATCTTTGTCTTAACTTTTACATCTATAATATGTTAATAAATATAGGAAAAAATTACATTATTGACGGCCGCCTGTGATCTCAATCTGGCAAGGACGTAAGACATGGGGGTCGCGACAGAACCACCGAAACTGAAAAAGAAACAACATCTTTATAATTATGTGTTGATATGTTATTATAATCACAATATGACATAATGTTTATCACACATTAAAAATATAAATATAAGTGTTAATTATAACAATACAATTACAGCTATAAACAGTTTGTCATGTGTAATTACAAAATCGAAAATCGTGAAGTTGTGAACCCAGTTGACTGTTCCAATACCAAAATTAAAAATAAAACATACAATAGAAAATAAATTTTAAAAAAATTGAAAAAAAAGCGTTTGTGGCTTGTTGACAGTAAAAAGCACCCCTCTATTTTTTAGTTTGGTCTTCTATAAAAGTTTTTTAATTTCTTTTTTAGTTTTTAGAACGCCCAAAGGAGTCGGTTACAAACAAACATACAAGTGAAGCTAATATAAAGCGTGTAATAATAGAGAAAACCAGGCAAAAAAAACTAAAGTCACATATAACCTTATATAATAACCTCACACGTCTCACACACGACTGTCTGATCCCAAACTATGGTAACCAGATAGCTGAAAAACATACTTACATATTTCTAAATACATACATATTATAGATTTATTACAATTAGACATAGAACAAATGAGCGTGTTTACCACACAGTATTTGTGATGGGTGGGATTCGAACCCACAACCTCTGGCTATTGGGCCTGCTAGTCAGTGTCACTATCAGCTAGCCCAACAGGAAGTCATCTAATCAGGTCAAATAATTTAAGTAGTTGCCACTGACTTCATAAAGTACAACATATTTTCCAATTCTTTTATAGTTCTCTGATGATCCTAAGTTGGTTTAAAAAAATAGCTGTCAAGTTGACAGCTGTCAAAAAAACTTACGCGTTTGCAACCAGGGCTAGGTTCTGTTGAATGAACTCAAGAACGATCTGAGTATTTTCTTCGTTGCCATTAACAGCGTTACTGAAGGTTGACGTATAATCCTGAGGTCGGATGATAAAGTTGTCTTCAACAATATTCATCAACAACCTAAAACATAATCAAATCTGTGAAATTGCTCTATCTATTTTCTGATTCCTTAACTCATTGGGGTTACAGGTAATATTTGAAATTGAAGTTTTCTGCCATACAGTCCTGTTATCAAAATCCCATAGTATGATCTTGTATGTGCTGGCTCTACATTTTTTTTTTTTAATATCCATATTTTTTTGTCAAACAGTTAGATTTTTTATGAGATAAGAGGGCAAACAAGCATACGGGTCATCTGATGGTAAGTGATTACCACCGCCAATGGATACCTGTAACTCAAGAGACACAAATGAGTTTACTCCCTTTGAATCCCCCTTCGGGAGTCTGGGGTCTGGAGGTTTGACCTCCATTAACATCACTCCGATCGAACTATCTATTTATGGCTGTATCCATGGCTGTCCCACGGTAAAACTCATAATATAATTGTTTTATTTAATTTATTTTAACTACTGATTGAAGTTGAACTCTCATGGCATAGTCTTTCCTTATCATTACAGGTTAACATATTAGGTTTTAATAGTAGTTATATATTTAAAAAAAATGAGATATCAAATTTCACAGTGAGGACAACTTGCTTTAAAATGTGTAAAAACATCTCACTCATACCTATATTTATTTAAAATATAGTGTATGCTTTAACTTACGTTCGTAGAGAAGCAGGATCTCTTGTGCATCCTATATTCTGCAGGATCAGAATTTTTTCAGTGTACACGTTATGGGTTAGGAACCTATTCCACAAGAAATTAAAGTCCAAAGCAGTTCCATGGCGAAGACCGTTACAGTATACCCAGTTACGGTTATCAACTGGCACTCTGTGTAAAAAAATATTAGATTACATCCAAGATTTCAAAATTCAACATATTTAGTAGTTCTATTTGCTTTAAAGCTCAGTCAGCAATTGCTTAGTGTACTGACTATAAACAGTTAGTATTTAAAAGGTAGTACAGTAATAAAGGCAATAAGTTTAAGTATATGTTAAGTTCAAGAAGACAGTTAAAAATGCTTTTCATTTTTTTTTAATACAAACGTCCAATAGCCATATGTATGCATACAAATATTTATTCTGAGCAGGAGTCGAGAAGACACTTACGGGGTGCCGTTGACACTTAGAGCTGCAAACTGAGCTCTTGCTTCATCAATGCACTCTTGCACTCCCAAATTACACATCAATGCAGCAAGTTGGAAACGTAAATACGATCGTAAGAAGTCCTCGCCAGGAATAGGATTGTAAGTGAGCGATGACATCACGCGTGCTGCCCATTGTACAATAAGATTCTGTTAAACAAATTCAAAATGAGATTGGAATAAACTTAAACGATTATGAATCTTCATCAAGATAGTAATCTTTACGTCAGCTCTCAGATATAATTGCCCAATATTCACTTACATTAAGTTGATTAAGCTCAGTAGTGGTAGGAGCACTTTGAAGTCGGTTCCTGAGCCAACTAAAGCCAGTTAGAGCTGCGGCCCATGGGGCGTAATCAGTCTCATATTGGAGGAAAGACAGTATATTCAAAGCGCGGCTGTAATCCATAATATCGGCACGCGCATATTGGAACACGTCATTAACAATCTGAAATGAAAGTCAAATGCTCTAAACTCGAAACCTATAATACAGCTGATAATAAATAAAAGTCACAAAAGTAATTAAAATACATTTAAATAAAAGTAAATAAAATAGTTTTTAGTTAGTTTAGTTTCTTTTTAATTTAATTTGGGAAATACTCATACCTGGGCTCTGTTGTATTCGTGAATTAGCGTTCTATTATTGCTCCTTAGAGCAAGGGCAATAAGGTCCCAAGTATAATTATCGTAGTTAACTCTGTAGAAACCTATAAATTTATAAATTTGCAAAGTTTTAGTTTATTACAGCTTGAACATATTCTTCATTACAAAAATAATATATAATTTTTTTACTTACCAGTCTGCTGAACATTAAAAATCACCCATTCATCGCCAACAGATCCGCGGTTGATGGTACTGATAGCCTGAGAGATGATGTGTGTAGGCTTGGTGTTTTCAAAGTTTGGATTGCTTGCTGAGGCGAAAGTAATGGGAACAATGTAATTGTTACCGATGGTAGAGTAGCCAGTGTTGATGTTAAAACGGCGCTGAAGAAATATTATATTATAATAACTAGCACAATTAAATTATAGGATAAAATCTGTTAAATTATGCATCATGTAATACCTGGTAAATACGCATTTGACCGGTTCTATGGTCGACCTGAACATTTAGAACGGGATGCCCGGGTTGTTCAGTAAAGCTTTTATAGTAATCGATGAAGGAGAAATCGGGGCCGTAGTTCAGAGCTCCATTTGCATTACCTGCTTGCTCTAGATGTTGAAATAGTTGAAGAGGTACAGCAGTTTGGAATTCCCTGAAAGTGTAATTTCACATGTATTTGTAATTCATATTATTCTGTGGAAACAGAAAAAAAAAACAGTTTTTTTATCAGTAATTTACTTAAACGTTGCAGTTTTTTACTGTTTCGGTTATATTTTTTTATTATAACATATTTGTGTCAATCTTCCACTGCTGGACATAGGCTTTCCACAACTACTGGTTCTGTCCTTGGTGTCAATGAAAAGAACAAAATCTAATGCACTGAACTACTACTAACTAACAAATAGCAAACGATTTGAACGGGCTTTGTTAAGCAGGAACAAAATGTTTTTTTTTTGTTAATTTTCTTCTTTTGTTATCTTATGAGACACTTAGTTTTTTACATTCCCAATACTTTATTAATTAGCCTAGTATTTTTAATTTACCTTTCTACTAAATAGTTTCTTAAACCCTGACGGTGCACTTCATAACCTAGAAGATGTTCAGTCATTCTAATGACAGCAGCGCCTTTATTGTAACTGATTGTACTGAACATAGCGCTAACCGCAGCATTACTATTGAGACCTGGATTGGTCAAAGGTTGAGGATTGTTAGCAGAGTCACTTAAAAGGGCAGTGTGAACTTGTTCGGTGATGAATCGGGTACGAAAGCCCATGCCTCCGACCTAAACGAAAAAAAAAACAAACGAAAATATTTTAGTGACTTAACAATTTTGCATTTATTAAGAAAATGGCAATGAGTAACGGATTACATTATAAATCTCTAATATTTTATCAAAATATAATTATGTATCAAGCAAATTCTGAAAGCCAATGCAATGTTTATTTATTTATTTTAAGCATACACAAATTTAATTTAAAATGCCATTAACTAAGTAGGCGAAAAAAGAGATTTGTTGCTTTGGGAATGGGTGTAAAATTAAGAAAAAAACATACCCATTCTGTGAGGAAGTATTGATAGTATCTAGCAAAACCTTCATTGAGCCAAAGGCTGTCCCACCAATCGCAAGTGACGAGGTTACCAAACCACATGTGAGCAATTTCGTGAGACAGAATATAAGCAATGATTTGTTTGAAATTGCTGTTAGTTTCCTCTGGATCGTACATCAAATAAGCTTCTCTGAAAAATGTATTTTAAATTTCATCGTTTGGAAAGACTTTAGTTTTTTCAAGGGCATTGTAACTATCTTTATGGTATCTAACTGAAGGTTGCTGGCTGCATGAAAATCCACTGTGTGGTTTAGGAGAAGTAAAATCTTTTAACGACTACACTTCTGACTCTGATAATAACATAGTATTAATACATACCTATACGTAAGTAGACCCCAGTTTTCCATGGCACCTGCTCCAAAATCAGGAATGGCAGCTTGAGTCATTTTCAGATGTGGGTGTTGGGAGTAAAAATCGTAATTTGTGTGGTTGCTCATTTCGCTTAAAAGCTCTTGGCCGAACTCAAATGCAAATTCTCCTTGACCAGCTTCTATGGCACCTGGCCGGGCAATAACTTCGTAAGTTAGAAGACCCTCTGAGTTGTTGAGTTTGATATAATCATATTGAGCTACAATTATTGCCAAAAGATATGTAGACATTATAGGAGTCTCGTGGTATATATCATCTTCAAATCTGTGCAGAAACATAGTATTAGACCGATCAAAGAAATAAAATAACAAAAAATATCGATAAATACATAAACAACAATTACCCAGGGGTATTTTCTGATGGTACTGATTCGATGAGCCTGGTGCAGAACCAACTTTCATAGCCAATTTGACGTCTGATAGTGACATTAAAAGTAGCCTTAAAACTCGGTTCATCATAGCAAGGAAAAGCCCATCGGGCTGCTGTTGCTTGGAATTGCGTTGAAGCCATGTATCTATAAACAGATGAATATTTTATAATTCTACATTCTTAAAATTTCTTGTGTTTTTAGGGTGGCCTACCTTTTAAGAGTGTTATAGAAAAGGAACAGTAGAAGCCAACAAGTAATTCATTCAGCTTGAAAATAACCGGATTAAATGTTCCCAGTGTCACATTTTCGAAAACATTTTATAATGATGTTGATGTCAATTACAATGATTTTATTTATTATACTTTCTTGTGGAGTTCATTATTATCTATCTAATCTAAATTCCAAAGGGTGATGATGCCTAACAGTGATTTATTTTTTGAATAGGTGAGCTATTACTAGCTATTGTATTCATCAGATTATGCAAGAAGTAGTGTTGTGATTTTCTATGGCAATAAATACTCGTATATTGACAACGTTAGTTCAATTTTTTTAAACTATCTTTTTGTAATAAATTGTAATACATACCTTATTTGATCGGTAGCGTTGTTTCTGAACCAATTGTTATAAATACCATACATGTCATTCCTTAAATTAGCTCTAAACTCAATTTGTAACTGATGAATTACAGGGTTTGCAGGATTCGTGCTAAAGGGCAGATTTCCAGTGGCAAGAGTAATTATCAATAGCTGATTTTGTTCGCTAACTTCAAAAGTTACTGGCAAAATAGTTGTGCCTTGAGTTAGCTGCACATTCTCAATAGTCAAATCATCACTGTGAATTACTATTTGGTTGACATTTGCCTGTGTGGCGTGAAGCTGAATTCTTACTGTTCCATTCATTGTAGGAACATCTTCCAAAAAACTAATGGCCCATAGTACGTCATAGTGGATTGGTCTGGTTGTGGTAGGAAGTCTGTACGATGAGCTGACTCTGGACGCCAGTTGAGTGTTACTAAAGATATCTAATTTTTCGAAAACCTCTCCTGGCAATTGCTCATCCCCAAAAATGGTGTTTCTGTCACTAGGTATGTTGGTGGGGAAAAAGTCTGTCTCAGAGGACAGCCCGTGTGCGCACAGGCACACCATAGACAGAATTAACAGGTTTTTTGGTTCCATCTAAACAGAAAACAAATGCAAATTGAAATATATTTTTTTAAATTATTTTATAGATATGGCTTTAAAAATTTAATTTAATTAAAATATTAATTATGGACCAATAGATTCAAGAATCGTTATTTAAAAATGTGAAAGGAAAACCTATGTACTAAGAATAGGTGGTTTGCTCAGTTTTAGGATGTCTCTACAGCTAATTAACTAACTTAGTTTTTTACAATTTATAACTACAATAACCGTTTACAACTAATTTACCAAATTATGTATCACATTTCATTTGATAAAACATTAATTTCTGATAAGAGCGATTATTAACTTACTAACTTATCATAAATTCCATTTAATACTCCTTAGAATGATATTTACCTACCACACGATATTACATACGGTTTATATTTAAAGACAGTCCACAATAAAAAAAAAATATTCAGGTGTTTTATCAGTTAGTCAAAGTAATAAATTATTTTCTAATCCCTTGCACGTGGATGGATTGCGATAAACGTGGGCTCTGACTATCAATTTCGAAGTTTGAAATAATGACTACTTACTTTTAAATACACTTAGAAAATGATTATAATCATATGCATATTTTTTTTTAGTTTCTCCTGATAATATTGTTTTAAAGTTGAAGGACACTCATACTTTAAGGAAATTAGCTACTAAGTAGAAACTACCGTACAAGAAGCCTTATGTTTGATGTGACAATAGTACAACTGATCGTAATGCAATCATTAATTTCTATCATAAAAAGTAACCAAAATAATGAATGGGATATTTTTACGATCACAAAATTGGAATCGACTTTGACCTAACTTCAAAGTCTGTATTACTGTTATCTATTGTTAAGAAATCCTGTCCTGTCATCAAACATCACCATAACTATATTAAAAGATAACGCACAACATATACAAAATACGACTAGTCTTAACTCGAACCGTGCATCGAACCCGTAACCCTCAAAAAGCCGTCTGCATTGTATTATTATTTAAGTACTCATTACGAATATCAACAGAAAAAATCTAACACTTAGAATGTGGGGCAATTTCAGAAATGAAGGTTTAAAATTAGTGTCATGTCTTTTCTTCGGTGAAAATAAGTCCTTAGTGTTTCCATAAAATTGTAAAGTTACAACAGCACTCCATGGATGCCACGTGTACTTGTTACATTTCAATGCAAGCTGTGATTCCACCTCCATTTTAAAATGATTTAAAAGTGAATATAAAGTGAGTTAACCTTAAACACAGCTGATAGTAAACGCATTTATTTAAAAAAAGGACAACTTACCTTTAATTAGTTACGACCACTAGGGCGGGCTGAAACCCCGCAACTGCCAATAATTATCGAAATGTACATTATAGTATGTAATCATAATCCCTAGTATCATGAATTATCATAAATATCAAAATATAGTCCTCAAATTTCGGCACTTATCACCTTATCGTATGAATATAAATATATATAATATTTAATATTACTGCTATTATCTGTTCGTTTACGATACTAACCGATAAAATCTACAAAGAAACTAAGTTAATGAAAACTATATAGTCGTAAATATCTAATAGAGATATACTTGCCTGTAAAGTTTTGAATAAAACTGTTGAAAGTATCAACCATTACGTTTACGAAGTTTAAACAAATCGCTTAACACAGCAGTCGTCATCATTCATAGTCCCAACAAAAGCAGAACTTCAACCATGTCCATAAATCTATTATTTTTGAGGGCATATGCAAGTTTGGGTTCCGTACTTTAGGTATGAAGCTACATGTACACTATGGACTCAGGAGTCTAATTCAGTGACCTGCTGATCGACGGCCAGGTAGTACGGTCTCACGGTGCCTAGTTTATCAAGCTAGTTAACACCTAGATTTTAGTACAGGCTCTACCTAGTTTGGGATCAGGCGGCCGTGTGTGAGATGTGTGAAAATAATATTATTAAATTTGTTTGAGATGTTATTGGTCATAATAGAGTTTAATGCAAAATAAAATAAACTAGTAATCAAATATTCAGAATAAACGTTTTTCTTTTTAAAGACAACCCTAATTTCCTCGAAGAAATGAGTAACACTATTGAAGGAGAGACAATTGCTAGGTTAATATTATCGTTCAATCGGGGTATCAGGGATTACCTTTCTACACCTGGTTCCACGGCTACTGGTACCCGAGGTTTTTCATCGGTTCGAGCCCGAGATATAGCCACCCGCCGGTGGTATCCGAGAGGATTTCCGCCCAGAAAAGAAAGAAAAACGTGAATATAACTACCGAAACCGAAACTGGACTTCGCTCGATATGTCGATGCCTAGAATTCCGATGCTGGCTGATGCAATTAGGGAGGTGCTCTCAAACTGAGGTGATACGACAAATGGCATCTTTTTTTGCGGTGAACGCTAATACCTGTGTCTTTTTTGGGTTAAACTGGACTAGATTTAGTCGGCCCCAATCTGAAACCTCCGCTAAGGAAGTTTCAATTTCAGACACAAGTTTGTTTCGACTCTCGATGATGTTTTCCCGAGAAATATCGGGGCGGCCGGTATAAAAGGCATCTCCTGTGCTTTCATCTGCATAGCAATGGATGCTATTAGTTTGCAACATGTCATTGATATGCAGAAGAAACAGTGTGGGTAGCACACAGCCTTGTGGGACACCATCATTTACGAATTTCAAGTCGGAGCATGCACCGTCGACAAGGTAATGTTTCTGTCTGCAAGGAAGCTGGTGACCCAATTATACAATTTCTCGGGAAGCTCAAGAAGCGCCTTATGCCAGACCCGATCAAAGGCCTTCGCTATGTCCAAACTAACCGCACAAGCCTCCCCTTTGGTCTCGATCGCCTGTGTCCACCGGTATGTTAGAAAGACGAGAAGATCACCAGCTGAGCCACCCCGGTGAAAACCATATTGTCGGTCATTGAGTAGCTGGTGATCATCATGGATTCCAAAAGGTGAAGTATAAATGAGGATAATTTTTTTTTTGTTTTTATCATTATGCCATTTTTTCAGTATTTTATTCATGTTTCGTATAAAAAGTAAGCCCTTTGTTCGTAACGTCATGTTTATCTAAACATCAAAACCCACCGAAACAAGCTTGAGATATTATTAAATAGTTTTTCATACAAACTTTAGTACCCTACCACCTTTAAGTTCATATAAAGTGAAATCATGATAAGAAATATTCCGTAGTATCGGCTTGATGTGCATCCAATACGCAGCCGGACATACATACACATATACAGACAATTAATTCAAATCATAGGAATGAATACAGTAGTTAGTACTGATTTTAGAACGCCTTCCAATTTTTATTTAAAATGGCTTTTGTGTACTATGTTTGCATGCCTTTTCGACCATGGTGCACTAGGCGTGGTCTCAGGCTGACTGTACCTATCGTAAGCGCGTTAATTCCCGTAAAGTGATTACTAATTAGATATCACATAAACGCGAGCTGAAAAGTTTGCATCGTTTTAATCAACAAATATCCATTACCATTTTTATAATAGGTATAGATAAATTCTTTAAGCCAACCTACATTTTTATCGAAAGAAATCCAGTGAATAAAATATTACAATAGCAATAAAGACTGTTAACAGTTATAAAATATGTTCAATAATAAATTGTATAACTAATAACTATTTGAAGATAGCCGAAATTGTGTTGACTGGTCGGTTATGCGGTTACTCTATTCGGTCATATATCAGAATTAATTTTTCCTTAATTTGAAGTAATGTTATCATGTATACTGATATTATAAAGCAAAAAAAAATTGTTTGTTTGTTTGGTTGAACTTTGAACTACTAGTTCGAATTTGAAAATCTTTTAAAATTATATAGCCCATTTATCAAGGCCATAGGCTCTATAACATCACACTACGACTAAAAGGAGCCAAATCCTGTTTAGGGACGCAGACGAAGTGAGGTGGGTCAGCCAGTACGGAGTAAAATACCTGGCTGCTGCGACGTTACTAAATTAAATTAGTGAGATAAGCTTTTGAAAGATCCAAGCTTGAGATTTTAAAGCAAGGTTTATGTATTGAATTACTACTAGCAATAAAGAGGAACATTCAAAATAGAACTTGATATTAATAGAAGCATCATATTCAAATGATGTTTGTGTTATTCTGAGATATAATAACAGCGTAGTAATTACTGAACTCAAAAGCCAAATCTTGTAATCAAAAGGGTTCAACTCGACTTGTACGATACTCATAAGGACTTCAAACAGAACTTGCGTGATCGTGCTTCTCTGTTTCGACATATTGAGCGAAGTCTAATTTATGGATCACTTAGAGGGTAAGGTCAAATTAGCCTCAAAGAATCTCGGTGTGTTGAACAGATCGATAATACGCAAGTGTAAAACCAAAATCTTGCTTAACTATCTACACATAGGTTGTGAATTTTATTATAATCACCTATAATTTCTGATCTAAAACAGATGTAAACCTTCCCCATCCAAATAAGTCAGAATAATCACAATACATTTTTATGTAATGATTGTTTTATACAGTTACTTTTATTAAAGTTTCTAATAAAGTAATAAAGCTCTACTAATACACAGAATACCTACATTTATAAATTCATCTTTCCCAAGCTGCATATTTGGTTCACTAGAAGTAGTAAATTAGTGATTGATTCTCGTTAAATGCAGATATTTTTCTTAACCGTGTTAAAAAGTACTCGTAGCATCAATGCAAATTTAGAGAGCGGTTTACGTGTTTTAGTTTCTACATATATTTCTTTAATGCACCCCTTTATATATTTGTTTTAATATCATTTCCACAATGCAGGTGGAAGGTATGGGCTTCGATACTCGTTTTATTACTGAACAAGTGCATACTTCTCTACTGGCTGACTCAGCTAATAATCCACACCCGTTGACCGCTTCGGGCCTTAATACTGTAAGAACCATGTTCTCAACCATAAGCTATAACAAAGGTGCTTCTATCATTAGGATGACTGAACTCCTCTTGGGCTTTAATGTGCACCTACAGGGCCTTAAAAACTATTTACGTGGAAGGTAATCTACTGACTCATGTCATCAGTAATGTTTTCAAAATAACAAGCCATCTAAGTAGATGCTAAACCATTTCATTAAACTAATTATTTAATCTTTAGTTAGTATATTTTAAGTGCTATGACTAACAAAACGCATTGTTTTCAAGAAAAGTAAAATTTACAGTTGAGACACTACTGTTCTCTACTGAAATGTTTAATTTACTAGGTAAAAAATAAATAAAACCGAGTTATACTTTAATACAAAATATTTTTAATTAAAAAAATGTAAAAATAATATCTATATTACAATAGAACTTAACTCTAAAGGGTCTTTGGAACACCTTTGTTCTTTAAAGTACTTAGTTTACATTGTCAGAACCTATAATAATGGGAATAATGTTATCGTGATGAAGAGCATACATCTTGCTATGAAACTCGTCGTAGCAGACGAAGGCGTGGATGGTGGCTGGTCAGTAGTGGGTTCTATTATAATAGGTGCTTCAGTAGTAGTTGTAGTCGTTGTAGTAGTAGTAGTAGTAGTCGTGGACGTCGTTAATTCAGTAGTAATCGGTGCTGTAGTATCTGTGTCGTACTCAGTACTAATATATTCAGTTATTGTACTCGTTACAGGAGCAGACGTAGATATTGTTGGTGTTTCAGCTCCAATTTCGAAGTAGTACCTGATATCGTCTCTAACTGATTCTGCCCAAGCTATGCTCGCCCGAGCTGAATTAGCATAGCCCATAACAGTTTCAAAACTGCTTCCTAGATTCTGCTGATTTGCCGTAGCCCATGTCGTGAACTGTATTAAACATAAATGGTACTTTAAATATCATGCTGAAATTCATAAAAAAATAATACAACCAATTACATAATTAAAATTCAAACAATAATAACTGAAATATATTTACTTCATTGATACGTTCGTTGGACCGCAGTCTCGCAATGACGTATGAGAGAGGTGTCGCTACAGACAGACTCACGACAGAATCATTAAAACTGAAACATAACACATCATTTTATTTCTATAACGGTCAAATGTGATTCAAATCAAAGTTATTAAATTTAGATAAGCTGAATCTAATTAATATAAAGGCAGGGTATGTTTACATAGAAATTTTGTTAAAAACTTATATTAATTATATGGATTTGTGTTATTCCTCCATTGAATGTACTGTGTGTGTCTCAGGCGTCGATGAATAAATCATGTTTTCGCTTCTTTGTGTCAATGTCAAACAATCTCCGATGGCTAAGATGATGGATGGCGTCCTTGCTAAGGACTATCTGGACCCGTTTCCACTCCGGGTAACGTGGACCATAACGCATCAATTGCTCTGACTCTCTAATCTAGTTCTTTTCGACAGCTCACCGTCACTACTATTGTATTAGGATTCAGTAAGTGGTTTTAAGTCAAAGAGATAAATTTTATCCCATTCTTATTTCCACTGCATTCTTCAAAACTATTAAATCAAATACTTACGCGCTGGCGACGAGGTTAAGGTTCAGTTGCATAAATTGTAGAGCAATGTCAGTATTTTCTTCATTACCACTAACTGCTGAACTGAGTGCATTTGTATAATCTTGGGGCCGTATTATGAAGTTTGGATTCACAATAGCATTGAAAAGCCTAAAAAAACATAAATAAAGCAAAATATATAAAAAAAAATACGGTGATACTAGCACAATGAAAATTAACACAATGACAAATAAATGTGCAGTACAAATACAGTTATGTTCAGACTTACATTTCTAAAGACGAAGCATCTTTTGTGCATCCAAGATTTTCAAGAATTAGAATCTTTTCAGTATAGACGTTGTGTGCTATGAATCTCATCCACAGAAAGTTGAACTCCGTCGCACCTCCATGCCGAAGAGCGTTACAGTACACCCAGTTTCGACTATCAACTGGTACTCTGAAACAATTTATGAAAAATATTTTGTTAATATTGCAAAACAACAGGGATGTTAAAAAAATTGTTGAAATCATATGTTGTAATGAACAATCTTTTGAAAAATTAATCGTGTAATATTATTTTTTGTTTTATGGTCCGAACATCTAGATACAAATTAAGCATGAGTAACATTAAGTATCAAATACAATTTATTAGTTACAATATAATATATCTAACTTATTCGTAAACGAATTCCACAAATCATCATCATCAACAGCCTTTACTAGTCCACTGCTGGACATAGGCCTCTCCTTAGGAAGGAGGTTTTGGCCTACTATACCACGCTGGCCAGACGGGTTGGTATAGGGTTTGTTTCAAGTTTTCCTTCTCTCTGCAGAGCTGTTGTCCTGCTTAGTTTGCTTCCTTAGTCGCCTCTTACGACACCCACGGGATGAATAGGGGTGGTGACAGTCTGTATTCTTAATCCGTCACCACGAATTCCACAAATGTATCTATATAATTCCAATAACTAGTACTTTTATTAGATAACTTTGTAGTTTTGTCCATTCATATTCTATTTTAATTCATCCTACCGTATATCCTGGTTTTCACTATAATATTAATTACCAAGATTATCAATGTGATAAATTACAACTTTCTAGTTTCATTAATAAAGAGTATAAGATATTACGGGATATTGTTCACAACTAGAGCTTGAAATTGGCTGAGAGCAGCATCAATGCAGTCTTGCACTCCCAAGCGGCACATCACCGGAGCAAGTTGTAAACGCAAGTATGACTGCATGAAAGTCTCGCCAGAAACGGGGTAGTATGTTATTGAAGCCATCACCCTTGATGCCCATCCAGCGATAAGTGCCTGTTAAATAAGTTTAGCCTATTAGGTACAGTAATATAAAAACTACAATTTTTGATGTAAATTTTTTGAGTTGTCGGTAAAATACCTTACAAAACTTTTCATCCTCTTATATTTTTCAAGGATAAGTCATGGACGATGGGAATGTGTTTTGTAATCAAATTTTGAACTTGTACTATGAAAGCTAGGTTGAAAGAATACTCATATACTTTTTTTTAAACACCTAAACTCCGAAACAAATATTTGCAGATCATACAAACATTTGGTCAGACTCGGGCATCGAACGCGAGACTCAGCACAGCAGTCGCATACGCTACCACCGCACCACCGAGGGAAAAAGTATATATTATTTTAATGAAGCTTTCTTTTTTAACGTAAAGCATATTAACTTTATCGAGAGCACTAGTATTTTGGCTTTGGCAGTACTAGTAATTCGACCTTCTATCATTTTTGATATTTTTGAGGGTCGGGAACTAAGCCCTGCAATGACTTACATTTTGTCAGTCTTTGTGGATTCGGATTCAAGGCGATTATTTTTCCTTTTTTTATATATATTATATATAGGTATACATGTATACTGAAAGACAACTCCCGCATTAGTAATGTATCCTGTGTCGCGGGGGACTTTACAAACATACATGAAACGGACACAAAGAACACCCCGTGAGTCTGGGTGTTCTTTGTGTCCGTTTACGACAATTTGTTGATCGAACCTACAACACACTCAGCGTAGTAGGAAGCGGCGTGACCATAGCTTAAACCATCATCCGACCATATTAGTAAAAATGTGTTACTGATACAAATTACTTACATTAAGTTGGTTGAGCTCAGTAACAGTTGTAGCACTAGCAAGACGGTTTCTAAGCCAATTAAAACCAGTTATGGCAGCAACCCATGGCGCGTAATCAGTCTCATTTTCGAGAAAAGACAGAATATTTAATGCACGAGTATACGTCATGATACCAGAACGAGCGAATTGGAAGACGTCATCAACAATCTGAAAATGGAAAATGAAAGAATTTTATATTAAGCATTAACCCCGAAAAAAAAATGTAATTAAAAATAAAATTATTATTACATATTATGTAAAAATTAATAGGTTCTCATACCTGTGCTCTATTATATGTATGAATCAATGTTCTATCAGCACCCTTAAGAGCTACAGAAATAAGGTCCCAGGTATATTCATCGTAGTTAACTCTGTAGAAACCTGTGAATTTATAAATCACAATAAACAAAATTTGACTGAGAGCTTTTCTAATTTAGATATTTTTCCACTTACCAGTCTGCTGCTTATTGAAAATAACCCATTCATCACCAACAGATCCACGGTTGATAATACTGACAGCCTGAGAGATAATGTGTGTAGGTTTGGTGTCACCAAAGTTCGGGTTGCTGGCTGTAGCGAATGTTATAGGCACAATATAATTGTTATTACTGGTAGAGTAACCAGTGTTGATGTTAAAACGGCGCTGAAAAATTGTTACAAAGTTACGATGTAGTTATTTTTTTATTGAAATTACACAGCAAGTTTAAACATGGCTGCTTTGGTTATTACTGATTATAAATTGAAATTCTTTAAAATAAATCTCACCTGCTGTATTGTCATTTCACCAGTTTGATGGTTGACTAAAATGTTCAGGACAGGATGTCCAGGTTGTTCTGTCCAACTTTTATAGTAATCGATAAGAGAAAAATCAGCGTAATTCAATACTCCGGCTTGGACACCTGCTTGCTCTAGGTATTCGAATAAGTGAATTGGAAGGGCGGTTTTGAATTCTCTGAAATTGAAATGTATTTTAAATGATTTCTAATACTTTGTAGAAAGAGATAGTGGAAATAAGATCCTTATTTTGTAAACAGGTCGTGAACTTTTAGATGTTTGTAAGCCTCAACTGTGACAACTAAGAATATTCGTCAACAATTAATGGTCAACAACTCACTCAAGGTTTTGTAGATATCTCTGAGCTCTCTAACTTTCGATACTCTGCGGAAAATGTGTCTCGCGTCTTGACTTTACAGGAATGATTCAGCAACAATTTCATCATGATCATAACAGATGTATATTTAAAATATTTTTTCTTTTTTAAAAGACTCCTCCAACACTAGGAATATACTGTGTGTTGCGACTCTACAAATATTCACCGAAACGGACACAAAGAAAACTTTGACTCAGAACAATAATTTGTAGGTCAGACAAAGTGTTGTCCCACATGGGGATCAAACCCATAACACTCAGAGCAGTAGAAATCGGCGAGGCAACCGCTTAAACCACTACGCCATCTAGTCATGGAGTCATTTATAAATTAATTAAACATAAGATTACCTTCCACGTAAATAGTTTCTCAGGCCCTGTAGGTGCACATTAAAGCCCAAGAGGTGTTCAGTCATCCTAATGATAGAAGCACCTTTATTATAGCTGATGGTTGAGAACATGGTTCTTACGGCAGGATTTGTATTAAGGCCCGAAGCAGTCAACGGGTGTGGATTATTAGCTGAGTCAGCCAGTAGAGAAGTATGCGCTTGTTCAGTAATAAAACGAATATCGAAGCCCATACCTTCCACCTGTATTGTGGAAATGATATTAAAACAACACATAAAGGGGTACATTAAAGAAATATATACAGAAACTACAGTCTATATCTAGTCAGTCTAGTCTACAGTCTATATAACTAATAAGTGTTTTTTTAAGGGAACAGTCTAAAAATAAAACATATTAACTAACTGAATAGTAAGTATGCACATATACAACATACTGAACCTCGGTCAAAAGCAGACGCATTTATTTTTCTTTCTTAAAAACCAAGCACTGAGAAATAATCTAATATATCAACATATACACTAGCAAATCTTATATTTCACACTTTCAATTGCTAACAATAACTTAAAGTAGTTAAAATTAAATAAAAAAGTTAATCCAAGTGACCTTTATTATATTTAACTTTACAGTCTTACCCAGGATGTGAGGAAGTATTGGTAGTATCTAGCAAAACCTTCATTGAGCCAGAGGTTGTCCCACCAGTCGCAGGTGACGAGGTTGCCAAACCACATGTGAGCAATTTCATGAGACAATACAGAAGCAATTCTTTGCTTGAACAGGCTATTAGTTTCATTTTCATCTACCATTAAATAGGCCTCTCTGCAACAGTGAACAGTTGAATAATAAAAAATCGACAGACAAAATTATTTACATACTCAAAAATATATTTAGATTTAAATAGTTCCGAAAACCTCATATACAGTTTAAAAATGTTAAAATATAAACTAAAAGTCAGTAAGCGATATAGTAACGAAAATAACGGTCACTAATATGGTTGTGAAGAGAAAAGAAAAGTTTTGTAAGAATAAAAAAAAAATCCATAGACAAAGAAATCTTTCGAACTTCTTATTTCTACTAAAATTTATCAAAAAGAAAAAATCCACAAAAATTTAATTACCAAGATATTTAAAACAATCAAAAAAGAAAAGAAATATTAAAAGTAAAAAGAAAATTGAGAAATTGGATTAAATAGTCCTGACACTGATTCATTTTCATACGTATCTTAACAATTCTAAACAATTTATACTTTTCTATTATTCACCATCTATACCCAATACTTATTGTCCGTGTGGTGACGGATTAAGAATACAAAGTGTCACCACCCCTATTCATCCCGTGAGAGTCGTAAGAGCCGACTGAGGGAGCAAACTACGCAGGACTATTGTCCTGCGTAGTTTGCTCCCTCAGTCGGCACTGCAAAGAGAAGGAAAACTTGAGACAAACCCTATACCAACCCGTCTGGGCAGCGTGGTATAGTTCGCCAAAAGCTCCTTTCCTAAGAGATGCCTAAGTCTAACAGTGGACTGTTAGAGGCTGTTGATGATGTTGATGACCCAATACTATTATACCTATTTCACTTGTTTTCAATATCCCATACTATTCTACAATTTATTGTGCATAGGCCACAGCTTCTCTTTTTTAGAACACTGCTTTTCGTTTTGTTGACTGTTCCACTATCGCCATATTTTTTCAAGCTCTTTTAATAATTCATGAGTTAACAGAAGATGGCCATAATGGAAAAAAATACGTCACGCTGTGTTTTCGAAATGACTTTGGGATACTACTAGTGTCACGTTTGAGCTGCGATTTCTGCCTCGTTTATTACAAAACAATATTTCTTGCTTGAGATTTATTTTGATATCATTATTATTAAAATTCTCAATTAAATCACAGTATGGGATACTGTCAATCAATAGCACAGACAATCCTAATTCGACAAAAACATATCATAATTGATTTCACATGTACGATATATGTACATCCGAAAATTACTAGATGAGCCTTTTTCATACATACCTGTATATAAGGAGCCCCCAATTTTCCATAGCACCGGCACTAAAGTCAGGAACTGAAGCTTGAGTCATTTTGAGCTGCGGGTGTATTGAGTAAAAATCGTAGGCTGTATGGCTACTCATTTCTGTTAAAAGCGCTTGCCCTGCTTCTAAGGCATATTGTCCTTGACCAGTAGTTATAGCACCTGGACGGGCAATAACTTCGTAACTTAGAGCCCCATCCGTATTTGTTACAATGATACTGTCATATTCAGCGACGATTAATGCCAGCAAATATGTGGACATTATAGGAGTAGTGTGGTATACGTCATCTTCAAAGCTGTATTATAATAGTATTAGTATTAGGAGGCCCAAACAAATAATTATAATAAATATGACCGATAAATAATATAAATGACGGGTGTATAATTACCCAGGGGTGTTTGGAGATGGTCTTGTTGCCAGAAGCCTGGTGCAAAACCAACTCCGGTAAGATATTTGCCGTCTGATAGTGACACTAAATGTAGCTTTAAAACTTGGTTCATCGTAGCAAGGAAAAGCCCAGCGAGCCGCAGTAGCCTGGAAATGCGTTGAAGCCATCCACCTTAAAGTGTTAAATAATATACATGTTATTTAAAATAAAATAAAAAAACAACAATACAGTCTACCGATATAACGACGGGTCAATCTGTACGACTTTTATGAACACTTCTAGGAAAAATAAACAGTATAGTTTACGCATTAATCATAACTCGAAAAGCTTATAATTGCTAAAGCTAGCGTCATAGCTATAAGAGAACTTATTAATCTTTTGTTCTAGCCCTAAGTTTAATTTTAACGACCAGCATTGAATTTCACATCATCTATAAACATAAATAAGGTTCGTAAAATACTGTAATGATAATAATAACTTCACACATCTCACACATGGTCGTTTTATCCCAAACTAGACAGAGTGTGTACTATAGTAACCAGACTGCTGATAAACATACTTACATATTTCTAAATAAATACATAATATAGATAAATTACACCCAAACACAGAACAAATTATATTAAGCTAATGTTAGAGTATTTAAATAAACTTATTATTGTACCTAACGCCTTCAGAAGCGTCGTTTCTGTACCAATTTCTATAAATCCCACGCATGTCATCTCGCAACTCAGATCCGAAATCAATTGTCAGAATATAAATTACAGGATTAATGGGATCAACATTGTAGGCAAGATAGCCATTAGCAAGACGAATTCTCAAGAGTTGATTTATAGTATCAACATCATGAGTTATAGATATTTGGTTATTTCCCTGAGTCAATTCTATCCTGGAAAGAGTTAGTGCATCTGAGTGAATTACTATCTCATTGACTGATTCTTGAGTGGCTTGAAGATGAATTTCAACGGTTCCAGACTGCCTCAACGGTTCTTGTGATAAGTCGATGGCGAATAATATATTGTAGTGTGTCGGAATTGTAGTGTTCGGTAATCTGTAGTTGGAGGCATCTCCATTCATAGGACTAAGTTCCATATTAGTGTAGGCATCGACGTCCTCGAAGATCTCTCCTGCCAACCGCTCATCGCCAAATATAGTATTTTTTGTAATAACTTCATTACTTTCAGATAAACTTTTCAAGTCTGGTAAACCGTACACAGAAATGATCACCAACGACAAGATTGACGTCTTCAGTACACCCGTCGTCATCTAAACAGAAATTAGCACTTTTTATTCTATGAATATAATGCTCCAAAAACATAATATTGAAATAGTTTTTTTTAAACTGGAACTGTAAGTACAACTAATTACACATATAGATAAAAGACTGAACCAATTTTTATTAGTAACAATCGTGTTTTTGAGTGCTGCAAACGTTTTTGCCAATAATAATAATTTTATTTGATCAATTCGAGGAAAAAACATAACTCTGCTCGAGTTTAAAATGAAAAAATACAAGTTTCCCCTTCATTTAATCCTGATATGCCTTTTGTTAAATGTGACGTGAAAACATAGCCGGCTTAACCGAAATGTGGTTATTTAATTTGTTTCATCCTACTTCTTTCAGGATACAGATGTGTGTGTATTTTTTTATGGTATAGGAGGGCAAATCAGCAGTCGGATGACCTGAAAGTAAGTGACTACCACCTATAGACACTTGCAACTCATGAGCTACAAGTTCATCCTGAGTCCGCTTTATGAGAATTAGACGGAGGTTTGGACCCCAGCCCGGTAAATTCTGTGATTGTCTACAAGGTCGTGGTAATATTCCGGTTCTACGTATATGAGCATGTGTGTAAAGATACTGCAAATACTTTTAAATGAAAACTTTTCCTCTTTTTGCTTTTTACTTATCGAATAATGTTCAAAATTTTTACAAATTTAAAAAAGGAAATCTTATAAATTATACTAAAAAAGTTACACACACACATTAATACTGTATCGTAACGCTAAATTTATTTAGTGTTTTTTTCCAGAATAAGAAACTCCATACGGTTTCAAACTGCAACTTTAGTGTATACGGTTGACAACTTACCTTTACCGAAAACCAAGAACTGACGCGAGCTGAACACCCCCAACTGAAGCATTTATTAAATATTTGTTTAATAGTTATATAGTCGTAAAAAACATTTATCGTATCTAAGATAATAAATAGTGCAATAAAGGTGTTAATTGTAATCTTCATATATCTACGTCTGCGTAAATCATATAGTAATGGGCAGTTACAGGAAATTGTCAAAGGACGGAAAAAGAACATAAATATCTGTTTATTTCCCTCTGAACAATATAAGTTGAGTAACTTATCATTAAATCCAAATTAGGTAAAGCAGGTGTTAACCAATTTAGATTGTTAACTCCCCCATTTCCGCTCTTACCAAGTGCATGCAAATATTGCAGTATTTCTTGTCGATCGATATATCAATACACAAAGAAAACTTTTTGTACCACGAACTTTTGTATTTTAAATACTTAATATTTATACGTAGAAGAAATGCAGAAAGTCAAATTATTTACCTATACATTTTGACCTGTCTTATCTGCACAAGTGTCGGTTACAGTTAAACTGGTCAATGTAAAAAAAAAAACAAGACATTGAAATCGGTATTGGAACACAGGCTTGGATCTCCAGCTACAAAAAGAGAGAAATTCCATTCACATCAACAGCCTTTACTAGTCCACTGCTGGACATAGGCCTCTCCTTAGAAAAGAGGTTTTGGCCTACTATACCACGCTGGCCAGACGGGTTGGTATAGGGTTTGTTTCAAGTTTTCCTTCTCTCTGCAACGCTGTTGTCCTTCGTAATTTGCTTCGTTAGTCGCCTCTTACGACACCCACGAGATGAATATTGGTGACACTCTGTATTCTTAATCTGTCACCACCCGGACTATTCAACTTCAACAAATGAATTTATGTAACTCCCGCTAAAGTATGGACACACAAAATTTGATTTTTACACATTACGTAATACGATTTTTTAAAAACATGTGTCTCTTTATCATCTTCTTACCCCTGTTCCAATTTTGGAGTCGATGGAATGAGTTTTCTTCTTCTATTCTTTTTTATCCCTCGACACCCTCTTTCACGCACTCCTTCATTTTATTGCGAAATGGTTTTGGTTTTTTTTAATAGTAATATTAGTCAAATATGACTAAACAGCTTTTGCCCGCGTGAGTGTTTATCGGTTGTCGCGGTAAAAAAGACATGTCCTTGTTCAATACTCATACCAAATTTCATTTAAATCTGTTCAGCGGTTATTGATTCCTCAAACAAACTCCCACGCTACTTTTCACCACGTTAAATAATGATTTCTGACTGCTACTTATCATAAATTTAAGAGTAGTATTATAAGGCGACTCCCACATACAAAGAAACAGGAACATACTACAGCGCCATCTAACGAAGACAAAAAGAACTAGGAAGTAACTTCTGAATGAAAATTGCTAATCCTGCATCGCGATATGATGAATTCATATTAGCATATATACAACTTCCCAACATCAGCCGTTGGGCCCCGGCCCGCCAGGCATGATTACCTCGCCTGGTCGGAGGATCCTCCCTTTGTGTTGGAGGGACATGACACTCGTCCCTCCACAAGGGATTATAATTAAAAAAAAGTAGAAATTAATGTCGCGCAATGAAGGGATTTGTAGTTTATTACAGATGGACCTGTTTGTCTTGTATTTAAATATAAGAATGTTTATCAGCAGTATGATTAAAACAGTACAGGCTCTGCCTCATTTGGGATATGGCGGCCTTGTATAAGGGGTGTGAGGTTATTATTATGTAATTACGGCCTGATTAATAATTCCTAGCATTATTGATTCCTAGCATTTTTGTGACAAAAACTTTAAAGTAAAACTTTTATTTTTTATTCCAGACACACTGTATTGCAGATATACTTCTCCAAACTCACCAAATGACTGCGTATAAACTGTAAGTACAGTCTATATGAATAAATAGTTGGTTAAGGATGACCTTCTTTTTTATCATTCCTCATTTTAATCGTCTTTGAGTTTCAGTTTTAAATATCATACGTAGAGAGATAAAATAAATGCCAATATTTGATACTAATCGTAAACTAAAGAATATAATTTTCACAGAAGTCAGTTTTGAAGTCCAGTAATATAACCACACTAATTCGTTTAGTGTGGTTATATTACTTTCTCCTTTCTTTCTCACGTTTTATAAATTTATAAAACTTACTGTTTCTTTCTCTGTAAATCAAAATCAGGAGCTAAAAGCAAATAAAACATGTCTTTTATAAACCACATATTTTTATAAACTTTAATTTACGAAAATCATTTTTAAGAAATAGTTAAATAGTACAAAGTTTTAATTTATTTATTTACATACATTTAATTATCTACGATAAGTAATAGAAATATTTTTCTTTGAAAGTACTTAACTGGAGCGACATAGCCATAATTGTGGCTAAGCTAAATAAAGATTTAAAAAAAAAGTACTTTAATGTAAAACATACATACGGCATACAAAATACCTGGGCCTCAATTCTGCTATTTTATGTTAACGCCAAGCCACTCTCATTCCATTGACACGCTATTGAGAAGCCATTGAGACGCCATTGGCATCGGTCAGAATATCAGTATTCTAACATAACATAAATTCACAGTGTCAATTGACTGTCGATATAGTTAAAATAGGTCGTCAATGGTGATATCAACAACATTGCCATACCTGAAAAATATATACATAATTTTCTTACAAATTTAAAATGTACTGTTTTCCAAACTGTTACAAAGATAGACGACATTTGTATCACTGGCAAGTCATCGGGCCATTGGTTACATAGTACAATACGAAAAGTGCAAAACTATTCCGACGACATTCGACGACGACAGTCTATTGATACAATATTAAAATAGCAGAATTGAGGCCCTAGTCAGGTTTACATGTGTGTGTTATTCCGTTTGGTTTATTATTATACGTTTACATGTGTGCAAATTGTAAATAACTCGTTTCTTCACTTATACATTTGCAAACATCACAGGTAGATCGTACTACTGATCAGGTATTTTGTTGGCGGTGTGTACTAAACGCACAATTTGAGGAGTGCAACCAAAATATACTTGGTATTGACAACTATTTATAAATGGAACCTTGGCTCTTGGTATTAAAATATGAACTTACATAAAACCATTAAACTTGACTTAGGTCCTTATGCGTATGCGATGGCTCCTATACATCGGTGATTAGATATCTAATTTTCTTAGAGAATAAAAAGTATATGACACTTAAAGAGATAATGCTGGTTAAGAGAAATCGGGTTGGATATAAAGGAGAGTATGAAAATATTTAACTGAAACCACTTTTCAAATACTTTTAATGTAACTAAAGAAAAATACGTTTAATATAATATTTGGTAACTTAAATTGTGTATATTTAAATTTATAAGACTACTAGGTGAGTGCAAACTATAAAAACGGTAGAAGAGGTTATAAATTGTTTCTTAAAACTGAATAAGACGCTGCTTGCGTCTTATTCAGTTTTAAGAAACAATTTATATAATAATAATAATTATATAAATTTTTATATAATAATGTAACAAATGTTTCAATTCAGTTATTTTCAGAACTTTAAAAAGCATAATTAATATTATTTAACGGGAATTAACGCGATCTCTTATTTAGGGTATTACATACCTCTGGTTTGCCTGACGTTTCGACCAGGTTGCACCGGCCGTGGTCACAGGCTGACTACCCTACCCTAAATAAGAGATCGCGTTAATTCCCGTTAAATAATATTAATTATCATGGAACGCGAAAGTTTAAAAGTTAGTTTAAAAAGCATGCTCGTTAATTAGATCATACATATGTTTAGACAGACTGTGAAGGCAAAGACTAAAATAGTGTCCACCTGTTGGCAACTGAATACCTTTCCGCTGTCGCTGCTGTGTAGTCGCGATTTGCATACACACCAAAGTAGGGTTGCATTACAAGTTGGTTTGTTTGTTATCGTTGTTTTGTAGTGTGACACTCCATCTAGACATATTAATGACCTGAGGCCTATTTTTATATTACATTAAATATACAATAGTGAAATTTACGAAGGAAATGGTTAGAAATTTAAACCTATGCAAGTGCAATTTAGAGCCATTACTAAAAATATATAGTGTTTTGTACTACATTACAGGTTAGCTTAAGTTAATTCTTAGGACATTAGAAATTCTTAATTTAAATAAAAGCAATACATTTATTTGAACACAATACTGATAAATACGACTATCGCACTTACGTCAATGTAGAAAAAGTCTAAAGTACACGTTTCAAACTGAACGCTTAAATGATTTTACAGATATTTGTTTTGTTTTTAAATACAACCATCAAACACCAATCAATACATCCTTTCTTACACATTTCCAGCGCATCATGTCAAAAACCGAAAGATGAAATAGCGTCATTATGTGCAAATGCTTTAGAAATTCTAGTATGAGGCCATCGTAAAGAAAAAATCCTAAATTGACTACAACACAAGAAAGTCCTAGAACCTTCTAAAACTCACTGTAAACTTTTTAACTAATCTTTTCTGCTGCGAGGAGCCAGTCGACGATGGTTTGGTAATTTCGCTCTCTCCATTGAACATTAGATGATATTGTTTCTAACACTTGCTGAACTGGACGTCCCAGATCGCTGCAGGATTCTGTTACAAACCTTTGTAGCTGTGGACGATAAAAAAAAATTAAACGTTTATTCTCAGGCAGTAAAAGCCCGTGTAACGGCCAGAACTATCTAAATGAAACTTCAGGCAATTCTAGGTTTACAGACCTTAGAATTGCCTGCAAGATAACTAATAAAATTATAAAAGGTATATACAAACAGTGTATGTAATTATCATAGACATAAAACGTAAGAATTGTAACAGATTTTTGACGGGCCTGTTGGTCTACTGGTTAGTGACCCTGACTACTAAGCTGGAGGTCGTAGGTTCGATTCCCACCCAGAACAAATATTGTGTGATTAGCACGGTCATTTGTTCTGTTTCTTTATAATTTATCTATAATATGTATGTATTTAAAAATAAATTTGTGTTTATCAGCAGTCTGGTTACCATAGCACAGGCTCTGCCTAGTTTGTGATCAGACTATCGCGTGTGAGATGTGTGAGTTATTATTATTATTATTATTTACAGATTATATTTTTCATCATCATCATCAACAGCCTTTAATAGTCCACTGCTGGACATAGGCCTCCCCTTAGAAAGGAGGTTTTGGCCTACTATACCACGCTGGCCAGACGGGTTGGTATAGGGTTTGTTTCAAGTTTTCCTTCTCTTTGCAGTGTTGTTGTCCTGCGTAGTTTTCTCTCTTAGTCGCCTCTTACGACACCCACGGGATGAATAGGGGTGGTGACACTCTGTATTCTTAATCCGTCACCATACGGATATTAATATTTTTGCATTTCGGTTAAAGTCGCAGATTTTTTATGATATAGGACACCGACAATTCAAGAAACAAGTGTGTTGCCATTTTCTGAGAATCCGTCTTATAATTTCGGTCGATCCGGCTCATGTGTGCCGAGGCACCCTGTCCACCGTCCTTCATACCGTGTGCCTTTTAAACTCAGTGTTTAAAAGTTAGGTAGTGATTTTATACATACAAAATAAAATCATAAATATTTACATACACTAACATCAAGAACTGATAATAAATGATAACATATTAAACAGTTGTCACTAGGCCGTCAAACATTTGATTGTTTTGATATTTTATCAGCTATTATCTTGAACTTTTCAAAGTCACGTTTCAATTGATCTTGATATAATTTAATACCTAGTTAGATATATTATGATTCCTATTAAAGAACCTAATTAATTTATATTACGCTTTGTACATGACAAAGCGCCGTTAAATTTTTAAATTCATTGTTTTGAGCTAATCTAATGTCAGGGGTTAAATGGATATTTTTGATAGATACATATGTTTAATCTTGTTTATATTTTCTAGCGTCTGTGATACCACGGTTGCAACGTTTCAAAACCTACTAAGGGATATTTTCTATAAGAACAGGTTTGTTGCACCAATCGCACACAAATAATCTCATTAAAAATCAGGCAAATGTAAACTACCTACTAGGGTGTCCCGTCAATGTATAGGATTTTTTTTTTAAAAGCGACGGCTACGCAAGAGGTATCAAAAGTTGCGTTTTTGTGAATAGATTACAAATATAACAAAATTTAATTAAATATTTGTCATCTTTAGGCCTCTACCGATCCTAGAAGTTTTTCAAATTTGCCATTTTTAGAGGTTTCGAACATAAACTATAAATGATACAAAAATAATGTTTTAAAGGTTTTAATCAAATTTATAGGTACTACAAAGGCATAAGGTAATGTTCAGTAAAGTTTAAATACTTCTAATTAGTGCTTATTTCAAATACGAAATTGGTTCTTGTGGCCAAAATTAGGCATTTCGAGCGAGATTTTAATCTGTTTCTGATTAAACCATCCCGAGCTGTAGCGTCTGTGACACTTAGAGAAGCCTCCGTCACTAGCTTTACACATCTTTCCACTGATTGTGTATGACAGGGGAAATCAATAACATCGAAGCTTTGTTCTTTGGCCTTAATTCTCAGTTCGTCGTCGGACATCTGTCGCAAAATCGGTGGAGCGGATATCTCACACTCTTGCCAAAATATCAAATCGATATAATATCGCGCATCGAAGTTAAGTTTTGGTACTTTAAATACCCTGCGAGTATTGCTTATTTCTGCTTCTCTTGCCTTTAATATTTTGCGAGCTGCAAGCTCTCGAATATGCTCTCTGTCGTCGAATAGCATGGTAACAAGTAACTTTTCAGGGTGAGCAAAAAAAGCGTTTCTCTCGATCACTGAATTCACAATAGATCTTTGCTTATCAGGCAAAAATCGGGAGTATGTAACCATTTGAAAAATATGATTGGCTCCATCTTTGAATGATGAGTTTTTCTTAATGAGGAACCAAACTGGAGCATAAACTTTGACCACATAATTGACAAGCAGCTTTAAATTATTTGATGGCGAAACAGTGCTTACATAAAGTCTGAGTATGCGATTGGCAGTAGTTAGCCATCTTGAAGGCGCCATTTTTCCAGGTTGGCGGCTCGCTAACTCAGGGGAACAAGAACCAGTCGTCACAGCATGACACATTTCGTACAGATACTTTTGATCCGTACTTAGTTCCTTCACAATGTCATCAGGTAATTCGAGCAAATTGCCAGCCACTGCACAAAAAGACAATAGTGGTTTACTTTCACAAACATTTAGCTGTTTTCCAATAGGTCCTGAGTATTCTTTCGGCCCAGATGTGCTACCATCTAGAGACATAAACAAATGGCGAAGCGGTAATTCCTTTGTGTGAAGCATACAAACACACCATTGTAACGATCTCTTCAAATAGTCTTCCAGGTATTTAATGACACCTCCTTTCCAACCTGTATTTGTAGGAGTGCCATCGCAACCCACACAACTTACTTCTTCTAAGTTCCATCCTTGATTTTCTAACAATTCTATAATAGAAGTGACAATCCCTTTCGCAGTACCTCGACTCGGCGTCGTATGTCCCAAGTAAATAGATCCCGGCTCTGTAAGAACTGAAATGTGTTCTTCTAAGACTTCTTTTCGGTGGTACCGGCTGTCTATTTTATTGATCTTGAGAGTTTTATCTTTTCGCCCATCGAAGTAGATACTCTTTATAATAATTTTATCGATGTCTTTGCTGGCTTGGGTACGTGACTTTGAAACAGCTCTGTGAATCTTATTTTTATCAATCACAAGGTTTAGATCTTCGGAAGATACCATTCCTACGTCAACTAAGACTGCTGAAGCGACTGCAGCTGCCGAACGCGTTGATAGTCCGTATCGATCAAATACCTTAGCTACTGTTGGCAGCGTCAGAGTGTTCCGACTAAATGAATTAGATGGAGACTCCTTTAAGTCACTTTTAGTAGAAGGTTCTATTGAAAGCGACTGTGAACGAGGCGGCAATACGCGCACCGGTACAGTATCGGTTTGTGAAGTACTCGGAAAACATGCTTGCTCTGTCCGCTTCAAATTTTCTTGTCTTTGATGTTTCTTTAAAAGCCTTGCAGTTTCTTTTGCGTCTACGCCGCTTATTGCCATTTTCCTATCATTTCTTTGGTCCAGTAAAAAATTTCTTTCAGAAATGGGAACTTTCTTGGTTTTAGTGCAGGAACAATTTTCAAACGAAGTGCACTTACAAGCAGCGATGTCAAAAAGCTTATTTGACGATTCCAAAAAGCACTTAACTTTGTTGTCATAGCTATCGTTTCTCTTCCTTTTAGGATATCTTATTAGTGATAAATATTTGTTAAAATATGCGGTTAGCAGTTGAGTAACCCGTACGTTAGAAACGATGGGAATTGAAGCTTTGGTCCAAATTGTGTTAAGTTTTCCAGAAACTATTGAAAAGACTTCTGTGTTCGATGGATCTTTTTCGTTTTTCTGTAGTTTTAATTCACTTTTAGTAAATAAAATGCACTTAATAACGTCTTTTATAACAGGTAATTGGCGATCGTCAAGTTCTTTATAAGGTCCCAATATAGTACAAGTAGTCTCACTTCGCCTTAAACACATTTTTATGCTTAAGTAACGCAAATTACGTTTTTCTTTCAAAGAAGAATAGAACAACTCCTTACAAGAGTAAAATCGAAATAGAAATGAGACGAACTGTCTTGTTGTAGAAGTAGCGCACGTACGAAAATCAAGTCAAAACATGAATTTTGTAGGAATTTTGCAAGTCCGATCCAAACCGATTGATCGCTAAAACAACCTGTCGATACTTGCAAATTATAGCCGAGGCTTTTCTTATTGATAAAATTACAAGACAAAACAGGATTGATTCATAAAACATAGAATATACGACATTGACTACAAGGTTGTTTTTGCGAATTTTCAGTAAATAAAAATGCTGGTAGAGCCCTAAGGATATTTTTAAATATTTTTTGAATTATTTTTACGCTAATCTACGTCTAACAGCGCAACTTTTGAGAGGTCTTAAGTAGCTAAAATAAGAATAAAAAAAATTCGGGACCCCCTACTACCTACTATACTGTTATTCAAGACTTTTAAACCCATAAAAACTTAAAATATGTAATATACACATAATATGTTAAAATATTCGCAACAATGTTCATAACTTAGTATTCCAACTAAACCAATACCCACTAACCTAAGCAACTATCTTCGGTTAGTTTAGTTGGTATTGGTTTAGTTCGTATGTATCCTATACAACCTCTCTTACAAAATTATTTTCAAGCATTTACACAGCTTTAAAAATGTAAAACCACAAATAAAAAAATACCTCATCGTATTCGTGGGCTTGATTCAAACGTCTCGTCACCACTTTCAAGATCAGGTTCAAAGTTGACAGCGAACTCACACTGAAATATAAAATATTACTATTTTAGAACACTGGTACATAGCATAACGATTTTTTTTCACCCACGGAGGTTTAGTAATAAAAAAAATATAGTTAAAAAGAATTAGCGGTGACGCTGAGATTACACGTTACATTAATGTTTGTAGTAGATTTTAATACAAAATGAAAAGAACATTAAAAGCCTCTTAGATTTTTTTGTTGGAGTTGTAATTCATTTCTACAAATATGTAGCTAGTGGTTTTGAGAATTTTTTGCATCACGACAACAAAGTTTTGAGAAGTCGATATTTTTAAAACATGTTCACCTTTTGTTATAATAATATTAAAACATACAAACAAAACAAGCTCAGTTGATCGACATTATCATAATACATCATATTAACGCCTTAAAATTATTATTTTTATAAAAGATTTATGCACAATTAAAATGACAAATGCTAAATTTCTGATCTACTTTCAAAAAATTGCTTCTAAACAATGGTGTTCTGTGACGCCGTAATATTACTCGACTCGAGCTGGCTTATTTATTTCAAATCATACTCGTAGCTCTCCCATAGTTGTGAAAGCTGTCGCACAGTTGGCAACTAAGTTCCTTTCCACTGTCGTTGTGTGTGTCTCTGGTCGAATCCCCATGCATGCATGATCTCCTTCGAGTATGGTAGGTATAGGATATCCTCTGCATTGTATCAATTTTAATCCAAGATATCTTTACTATTTTAAGAACGACGTATACTTACAAAGATCTCATCCTCGGCCAGTTAGCTCTTATAAAGTTGAAGGCAATGGGTTGTCCAATGGCGGTGCTTGCTACAGCTGAAAATACACGGACAATATCTTGCTTGCGGATACCGCTGTCGTTGCGTAGTGACATTTCTAGATACCTGGGAAGACAACAGACGACTTTAGCTATTTCAATATTATTGCATGAACGAGTATGGTATTCTACGTGTGAACGTGTTTCTCTGTGAGATTTTAACATCAAAAAAACTTTGTTTTTGTTTGGAATGTGAATTGATTAAAAGTACTCTTAACGGTAACAGATCAGCTGTTTTAAGATCATAACCTCTCATTTATTTTTGAAGATATTTTTAGATACACCGCCGTATGATTTTTTCTAGAATAAATTTTTGTCTTTAGAACTATTTATGTTTTTTATTTATTAGCTATTGATGGAATTATAACTATAAATGCATGTCCATTAAATGATTTCCCTGTATTCAATGTCTATGCATTTCGAAAAGTTAAATTTGTAATACTTAAAGTTTGTACATAGTGTAAATTATAAGTAATATTAAATGGTTTTATAATATATTTAATAGACCTGTCATTGTACGAAAACTTTTTACAGAAAATTATATAAAACAAAACATCTGAAGTTAATAATATTTAGATGTTGTTAAAATTTTAATGATTTCCCATTAATTTTCGGCTACATCATTAACTAATCCCATAATATACTAAATTACTGCAAATTACTTCAACTACAAAGATATTGTTTTACAAGAATTGATTATTCATCAATGACATTAGGTAAGATAATCAATAAGATATATATATATATATATATAGAGATATCTATATATATATATACAAAATACAAATTCACATTGCAAGTTCACTAAGAATATGTAGAGGTATAAATTCTTTCTTTTTTCTTTAAGAAAAACTCCCGCAGTAGGAATATATCCTGTGTTGCGGGGCACTTTACAAACATTCATGAACGGATCATACAAAGTGTTGTCCCATGTGGTGGAGCTCAGCCAGCAGCTAGGGTGACCGGGCCATCCTCTACAGCACCTCGAATGGCCACCTAGGAGGAGGGGAAGGTGAACCCGACCCCAGCGTCAGTTATAGCCCCGGCTGACTCCGCACAGCGCCCGTTGGAAGGAGGCTAGAGGCGCGCCCCTCGCTCTGCAGTCGTTGTCGTTACCCTGACGGCGGAGGCGGCGGGAAGGGGCGTTCTTGTGTTCCCACATCATCGGGAGAAGAAGATCCTGAGTCCTGAGTCAACATCGGGGTTCCCACACAGGAGGGGATCATCTAGAATCCGTAGATAACCCGAGGTACATCGGGTTTCTTGGGATTTCCTTTATAGGGTACACCTGGTTCCCCGACTACTAGTACCCGAGACGGCGTGCTGTTTTTGGTCCGACGTAGCCACCCTACTGGTGGGCGGTATCCGAGGGGATTTCGGCAAGGAAAAAAAGTACTTTGTAAAAACTAAATTCATTCATTTGATTGGATTCAAAGCAATTATTATATAAAATATAAAGATTTATAAATAGAATTTTCACCAAGGTTACCATAGTTCAGGCTCTGCCTAGTTTTGCATCAGACTGCCATGTGTGAGATGTGTGAATATTAATAGCTAGAAATTTGTAGTATACTGATAAACGTATTTGTAGATCAAGAGTTTTAATTGATTCTATTTCAATAAGGAAGTCAATTGTAATGTAGTAATTCTAATATATTTCGGAGGGAATTTTCAAATTTATTTATGGAAAATCGAATATTTAATATTCGACATTCCCAATACTAACGATTGCCATAATTATGTTAAAACGTCAAGCGATACTTGACGTTTTAACATAATTATGGCAATCGTTACAAATGCCTAATTTTCGAATGTTGTTATAAGTACCTATGCAGCAATGACGGAGACCGCGTGCATCCCAATACAGAGAGTAGCCTGTGACGTTCAGAGGGTGCAGTAGCGACTTTGAAACGGTCCCACGCAAAGTTCCATTCACGTGCACCGCCTGCTCGAACACCTACACAGTACACTATGGTACGAACATCAACGTGGATTCTGAAACAAAGTCAAAGTTTAAATGACAGTGATCATGACAAGAATTTTCCTTGTGCATAATACCTGCATGAAGTTTTTTTTTGACGTGACAACGTCTTATAATTCGATGGAGCCGGCTGCACGCACGAAAAAACATGACTCATGCGGCGTTACCTCGCTCTGAGGCGTTCCATTTAAGGCGTGAAGTGCAAGCGAGAGCGCGGAACGAGCGACAAAGAGGCACAATCGGCCTCCCCGTTCGGCAGCGTTCGATATCTGTCTCTCTCCTACTTGAGTGAGCGATGCGTCCGCGTGGACAGCTGCTACTCGTATACAATAATACATTTTTGAAAAATGCAACCATTCCATCAGTATTTTTTTTAGAACGTTGTCACGTTCAACTATCGTCAGTAAACCGACTTTACAAACAACCGATTTTTTTGTCTAAATTAAAAAGCATTGTGGTATACAAAAATAAGAAGGGGTCGTGAAGTTGAATGATCCTAGTCAGGTCAGTCTATGGATGGGTGACTATTCTTAATACATTCAGACCCGTTAAGCCGTCGGTCGCGGTTGCCATATGAACATCTGTGGCAATCGTTACGAGTAGTTGGATTCCTAAAAAGTCCGACAGCAGTCTTTCCACAGAACGACAAGAAAGAAATTGCAGAATTACGTTATTTATTAAATTAATAAATTTATTTATTAAATTATTATTAAAAATAAATAACTGTGGTTTTAATCCATGTTCTTACAGATAATAATGAACGACGAATGTTGGTCATACTGCAAAAAGTACGAGTCTCAAGACCAACGCCGATTTAACAAAACTGATATTTCAAGAACATAGAGACTTAGCGATGACATTTCACACATCTCATCATCACATCAACAGCCTTTAATAGTCCATTGCTAGACATAGGCCTCTCCTTGGAAAGGAGATTTTGGCCTACTATACCACGCTGGCCAGACGGGTTAGTATAGGGTTTGTGTCAGGTTTTCCTTCTCTCTGCAGTGCTGTTGTTCTGAGTAGTTTTTTCCCTTAGTCGGCTCTTACGACACCCACGCGTTGAATAGGGGTGGTGACACTCTGTATTCTTAATCCGTCACCACACGGATGACATTTGATCAACTGATATTAGAACATTAATAAGTCTGGATAGAATGTCATATATAAAAACGGCAAAACTTTATTATGCTTATGCTGATGTGCGTGTTAATTGAGCATTTAAAGAGGGACAAAAGCGGATAGGAATTTAGTGACTAACAGTTGTACACTATTTATGTTGACGCTTTCACAGCTTTGACAGTCTCTATCTAGAGATCACGATCTACTTGAATTTTTACTATCAATGATTTAAGAGGCTGACATTCCAGAACCATTTATTGTTTCATGTTTTAAAGTGGAACACATACTTATTTTTGTAAATTCCCAAAATACCCTTTGAAACAAATCTAACACATAATTTGTTATAAGCTTCCATAATTTGTAAAAATCTTAAACAATTCCACTTACTCATTATAGGCATCTGGGTTTGGAGCCAAAACCCAATTGGTGAACATTCGCACGGCATTCTCCAAACAGTCAGGATGCTCGAAGTGGCAGGCTGAAGCCAACAGATCTACTCTGTACTGTGAGGTGATCACACTTTCATTAGGATTCACTTTCCATCCCACTTCTTTTACTGCTTCGCTCAGAAGTCGGAGAACGTAATTCTGAAACAATTTATAAAAGTTGGTAAAATGTCAAAGTCATCTTCATCATCATGGCCTATGTGGACTATTATAGGCAATAGCCTATAATAGTCCACTGCTGGACATAGGCCTCTCCTTAGAAAGGAAGTTTTGGCCTACTATCCCAAGCTGGCCAGACGGGTTGATATAGGGTTTGTTTCAAGTTTGCCTTCTCTTTGCAGTGCTGTTGTCCTGCGTAGTTTGCTCCCTAAGTCGGCTCTTACGTCACCCACGGCATGAATAGGGGTGGTGATGTTCCGTATTCTTAATCCGTCACCACACGGATTCATCACGGATCAAAGTGATGTGAAGAAATCTTTATGGAGGCTTTTAAGTACATGAGTTGAGTATGTGTAGCCATAACATGATGTTAACATATTATAAAAGACTTGACTTAAGGAATTGAAAAATATATACGAGTATCACTGGTTTTTCGAGTTTATGTCGATTTTGAAAACTTTACCTTTATAAAAATTAGGCTATTTCATTCATCAAATAATGTATCTCTGTAGCAAATTTCATCCAACCCAATAGTCGTGCTGGTGAACTTGAGTAACTATTTTAAAACTATCCATTAAAAATTTCATAATGTTAGAATTAATGATAAATATTTATTAATTTTACTTTTAAAATACAGTGTTAAACATTGTCAGTCCCTAATGCTCTAATTAAATATCCAATTAATAATCTTTTTATTAAAAATGAATGTCATTAAATTTCTTGTGTGTCAAAATTTGACATTGTGCATGACAGATTAGTTCTGGTTTGCTACGCTTTAACGCCTTAACCATTAAACACACATTTAATCAAATAATTTGTTTAGTCGTATTTTGTTTTGATATATATTACCACTATTCCGTTGATGATTACATTTTGCAATTTTTGTATTAACCCAGTCATGATGAGAGTTGAAATAATACGTTAGTATGGACCCGATGTTAGGATAAAATACCTCGTTTACCCTAACATTGGGTTGGAATCCTTGTTCGAGTAAGCTCTTATTGGAGTTTTCTGTTTGTTCGTGTAAACCCAAATGCATGGGACAAAAACCATATAATAATTAATTACCGTCAGGTAACGCATCTGCTTGTTTGCCCCTCTATACCATAAAAAAGGTCACTTGTAAGGAACGTGTATCATAATAGAGCACCACTGCTACCAGGACGACAATTTTCCTATCCTCAATTAAAAATACTAAAACTAATAGTAGTAAATAAATTACAATTTTCCTTATCGCATTACTTAATTATGATACAACTAGCGACATCTGTTGGCAAGGATACACAATATGTTGTTATTTGTCTTCAAGGTGCCTGTATAAAGATAATCAGGGCCAATGATCTGAAGGCCAATCCTCGTAATAAAAGTTCGGTTACAATTCAGTGCCGATTAACTCTCGATCTCGCAACTATGTAAGACTAGCAGATTACCGATTCAATTTTCGGTTACAATATGATATTACAATCTATACTAATATTATAAAGCTGAAGAGTTTGTTTGTTTGTTTGTTTGAACGCGCTAATCTCAGGAACTAATGGTCCGATTTGAAAAATTCTTTCAGTGTTAGATAGCCCATTTATCGAGGAAGGCTATAGGCTATATATCATCACGCTAAGACCAATAGGAGCGGAGCACCAATGAAGAATGTTTCAAAAACGGAGAAAATTTATTACTATTGAGAGACGCAGACGAAGTTGCGCGGGTCAGCTAGTATGATATAATCACATTGAAGAACGTTGGACGTTTAATAATTTACTACGAAAATACATTTTATGACAGTTGTGAAACTGCGTTTATAGGTTTCTAGCAGGCTTTGTGATATACCTTAACATAATTTGACAGAATGTATGTACAGTAGGTACACACATATACACACATATACACATAAGGTACCCTCTTAGGCCTCTTCCTTAGTTGCTTACTAGCCCTTTTCCCTTACTGTTGACCCTTTTTTTTTTTTTTTTTTTTTTTTTTTTTTTTTTTTCCGTGCGGAAATCCCCTCGGATACCACCTCTCGGTGGCATGTCGGACTCGAACCGACTAAAACCGCACGCCTTCGCCGGGTACTTATAGCCGGGGAACCAGGTATACCCTAGAAAGGAAGGCCCTGGTGCCCCGACATACCTCGGGTCATCTACAGACGAGTAGACGACCCCCGCCCCGTGTGGGAACCCCATGTTCCCTGTGCTCCCTGGAAGCGAGCGCGCTTCGCAACGCGCTCGCCGCCACCCCGGCCTGCTTCTGCTAGGGTGACAGATGGCCTCACCTGTCACCCCCAGGCCTGCGCTTATGGAGGACGGAGGTCGTTCTGCGACCTCCGGCGCCTGAGTCGCCTGGCCCGTGCCCGGGCCTGGCGGGCCGGGAGAGTTCTAAACCTCTCCCGGTCCCGCTCCGCCGCTTACTGTTGACCCTGGTGTAAAATGATAAAAGGTCACCCTAACACCCTGCTACGAGTACAAAGCGGCATTAAAATTGTGCTGACTATTTTGATTTCATCAATCATCATCAACAGCCTTTACTAGTCCACTGCTGGACATAGGCCTCTCCTTAGGAAGGAGGTTTTGGCCTACTATACTATATTTTGATTTATATAGTCTGAATATAGTCGTGAATATATGTTTTTTGTCTGGTATGATCTATTATTTTAAATTGAAAAAAGAAAAACGAATTTTATGCAATATAACTTATTTTACTATTGACTATTTAAATTGTTCTCGTAAGCGAGTTTTCTCACACATAAAAAACAAAATGGGTTTTGCATCTGCACTAACTATTGTTCTTTTAAAAGCCTAAAATGTTATTATCATTTACATGTTGATAATTGCACACGATACAATAATACATTTATGAATCCAATAACATGGTAATTATGATAATAAACCTAACTTTTAAAAACAAATACATATCGTTAATATGTGTTTGTAATCGCTAATGTTTAATCGTTTACATCCGTTCATACTTTTATAGCATATCCTAGCAAATCTTAAAGATAAACCCTTGTCCTAGGGACCGCAACTACAAGAAATCAGTAAAAAACTGTTTGCTTCTGCCAGATCCCTGTGCAGTCTGCGTAACTTCTTACCCATTACGACTGAAATTGTGCTTGCAGAATTCATTCTTCTCTCAATCCTTGATAACGCAGATACTAGCTATCCCGATCTTACCGAAGACAACTTAATAAAAACTTTTGCATATTCCTGAATTTCGGAAAAAGCTTAACTGGTTACCCATTCATCATCGCCGGAATATTCATATCCTTTCATTTTTATACAATAATAACAAGAGGGGAGCCCTTAAACTTAAAGGACGCTTCAGATTCTTACGTGATACGCATTCAAAGTCCTTAAGATCGTCACAGAGTTTCATTGTACACTAAAGAGTTATCTATCTGTCTATCTGCCGAGCTTACATGATATACCTATTTTCTATTTAAAGATAGAGCGTTACTCTACAAAACATCTAAAACAAATGAGATACCCCTATTACGGCACAGTAAGCTTGGAAATCTCAGTGGTCAGTGTTTTGAACTCTGACCTGATGTTTATATTGGCTGCCTGTTTACTTTTACGACATTATGCAAGCTGCTAATTCAATATAATACTTAATAAATGTGCGTATAATGTAGCGTGGTACTCATATTATTGACAGTTATGGAGTAGTATTTGACTACAAAGTCAAACCTTTAGGTTTGACTTTGTAGTCTTTGTAGTCAAACTCAATTCGATTTGTATTAAATTAATAATTTAAAGAAATATGTTCTGTTTTATGTTAACATTTCAAGGTCATGCCCGTTGACGTTACAGAAAAAAAACTTGAAGTCACAACTAATCCCTATTCATAACCGTATCCGCTGACATACATTTTTAAAGATCCGTCACATCACTAGCCTATATACCTAGTTGTTTTAACATGTTTGACATAGCCAATACATTGATAAATAACTATGACTAAGTAATCATACTAAGATCCTAAATGTAATCTGCTTAATCATAATCAGTAATGATACAAAGTTATTCGTTTATTATTATACAAGCACTTACATTAGTCTGGTTTTATCAAGGGCAATTTGGGAAAGACCTAATCTGAAAGTAATGTTTTAGCAATACATTCAGATTCTGTACTCTTACTGGTCAAGGTCAATAAGAATGAATGGCATGCACAGCAGTCGTATACGCTACCACTGCACTACCGAGGTATAGATAGTTCAACTCAGTTGTGCGCGCGGCCCTATGTGTGCGTGGGCTTGTAAATATACAACTTTCATTCGTGTGGCAGTCGTCGTCCGACTGCCGCGTCACTGCCACATAGGGCCGAATATGCCATGCCATAAAATAGCAGAATTGGGGCCCTGGTCCTTCGCTCGTGCAACTCAAGAGAGACAAGTTCGTTGTCTCTCTTTGAGTTTTCCTCCCCCTAAAATCAGGGAATAGGGGACGGGAGTTAAGTCTCCGTTAACATCACTCACTCGGCAAAAAACAACGAATAATTTTCTAAACACCAGTCTTTTGTGATGCCGGATGGCCAGTGCCAATGCTTCCTGAGGCATGGTTCTTCCAAGGTTAAATGGAGTTGTAGATAGTTTTTATTCTTGTACGGGCAATGTCATGCCCTATTCTGCCAATAAAAGACCGAAGCTCACCTAACATTGATTATAATGATCATAAAAGGGTTTCCTTCTGTTTTAAGGAACGAAACCCTAAAAATATTAACAATCTGGTTACTAGTTTCGAAAAAGAACCTGTATAAACATAAAACTTCGAAAATTTTGTAGTTTTAGTAAGTGAATTGTCTTCCACAGAAGTCGATTAAAAACACGATAAACCGATCCCAAAAATGTCAACCAAATTCATAAAATTTATATGATAATGGAAACACCCTAGTGGAAGAGTACACTTCCACAAACAAAGGATGGAGACCAGAATTAAACCTTAAAACTATTAACGCAATGATTATTATAAAATGGAAAAAAGGTCTGGTTAAGTTAAAAATTTGAAATCCAGTTCAAGCAAACTTCTTACGAACATTTTTCTATCCAGATAATAGAACACAATCTTTGTGATTGACATTCTTGATGAAAAGAGGGGGTAGTTTTAGCATACTTGTATCTTGTAATAAGAACAAAATGTTAGCAAGCGATTCCAGCTGATTCACCAGACCACGTTCGTGGTACACCGCGGACGAATATAAAGTAATATTTTTTATTGTTATTGTAATACTCAAATGACCTCTGTGTAGCTAATCTCATTAAACATCCATTATCTATAGGTGTCTAAGGATTAGATGACAAATCCACAAATGATTTTGATTATAATTCTGTTATCGCTTAAAAAGTATTTATTTCATTTGAATGCACGTTTTTCGTTATCTTGAATAATTAAGCAAAGATTAAAAATAACGTATTTCAAACACTAAATAAATATTAATATATTATTCCGCGCCCGTACAATTTCATAAGTATGAATGGACAAGATACGTTCTGTTTAATTTTTAATATAGTAACGCCATCTATTGGTTCTACAATGCAACTTGTCTTGAAACTTACCCCGTACTCTAGATAATTGGCTCCTTTCGACAGCATCGTATCTATATATCCTAATGCTGATAGTCCAGCTTTCCAAGGCACATAACTCCTCTCATGAGCCAGGTAACTAGTGACATTTAGAGCAGTCACGTAGTCTAGCCTTCCAGTGAGAGCCAGATTCATAGCGTCATCAATCATTTGGGCTCGGTTGATGGTGTGGATTTCTTGGAAACGGGTTGGGTCTTTCAAAATCTTAATAAGATACTCCCAGTTAGTCTTATCGTAGTTAACGCGGTAAAAGCCTGAAAAATGGAAGTTGATTATGTTCCAAACCTAGTAAAACAGAAACAGTAATCGTCAAAAAATGTTGGAGTTAGGACGTTGTATTGTTATTGCATTTATTTTTTAATGTAATAAGGGCAAGTAAATAAACCGATCACCTACGAAAGAATTGCTTAACACTGATTAACAGTGAGGTCGTTGCCATTGCTCTGGTCGAGTCGGCCAATATGTGACAAACATGGAACTCCCACGAAAATCAAGAATCCTCAAAGCGACTAAGATAATAATTAGAATTCTAACTATTGATATTTAAATATGTATAACCGGTTACATCAAATCTTAATGAAGATCAATCTGTTTTAATGCTATGCAATAAGAAATTAGAAATAATTGATTTAAATCACAATATACAATTATATTAATATTAATATACAATTATACCTTAGTACGGGAAGTCAGATTTTGACTACGGCCAGTGCAAGCTGATCGATACGACAGGCAATTCAAAGGCACATCATGACGCTAATAAAGTCCTGTACGTTTATATAACCCTACACCATTGCACGCGAAAGCAGATTTGAATGTACTGTATTTGTCTGAACTGATCTATCTATAATTAAAAAAGAGGGGCCGTGAGTTTGTCTACGCTTTTTTCTCATAAGGCTTTCCTTGGAAACGGGCGGTCGTAGATGGGCACAGGCAATGGATTGGATTTTTCTATATATTTGACAAAATAGATTGTTGCCATTGTGTGTGACTATGATTTTGGAGTCTACATAAAAGACGTATATAGTGGTAGACAGTTATTTTTATGAAATAAAGATATTTGGACTTTGTCTTTAACTTTAAAAGCTTTAATATATTAAGAAATTTGGTATATCTAAGTCCTTTAGCTTTTTGTACCACAAATATTTCTGTAATTTACCTGTCTGCTGAATATTTGCGATAAACCAGTCATCTTTTTTCATGTCGATGTTGTCAACTTTCAATGTTTTTTCTCCTTTCAACCATAGCTTTGGGCTGGTGGACATGAAGTCTTTTTCTGATGCCGTCGTGTATGAGACTGGAATCCACCATAATGGAGATTTCTTATTTGTAAACGTGCCATTGATCAAGACGAAGCGTTCCTGAAATAATAAGAAGAAATGCTTTTCAGAGACACACTATGTTTTTGAAGTGAAAACTTCTTTAGTCGCGTTGGGCATTTATGAATAACAAACAAAATAATGTATCTTTTGAGATAGGAAAAAACCGTTGAACTCGCGACTCTGTTACCGTTACCGACACTTCTGTATACAAGTACATATCTACATATATTGGCCCCGTTTACACGAGAGTTGAGTTTGAGACATACATTGATAATATAACTATATCTAATATAAACATATATTGTGTATATACGTACAACATAGATATATATTCCTGTCGGAACTTTTCGAATAAAAAAACCAAAAGAACCCCGTTATAATCATTTTTTTTTTAATTTTTAACGTTTTCACTTTAGTTGGCATCCTAGTGTCACTGTTTTTTGTTTCTAATCTATTATATTTGCTAAAGCTATGATATGTACGTCTTCTTGCGCAATTTATATAGCTAAAACTATCTTGATTGATTCTTGAACATGGATGAACACAAAGACAACATTTAGATATTGTCCTAGCATACGAGTTTTGAGATTTTGATGGGGACTCTGAGCGAACTTATATAATTTAAGAATAAGTTACAACAACAGTTACAACAACAGCAATAGTTGATATGATTTTTTGGTTGCGTGATTTAAGCCCATCGATTTTCTTTTTATAAATAATTTATTACTTCACAGAATATTGATACATTTTCTCATTTCTCTCTTTTAAATACTATCTCTTAAAAGTATGTTATTATGTATGATATTTTTTTATTTGTTTCTAAGCATTGCTAATAAAATAGATAACTAACATCACAAAAGAAAAGAATGGAAAATACATGCCTTGTGCTCATTTAATTACTTACCACAACCAACGTAAACATAATTATTGTACTTTCTACATAAATCCACCTAACACCCACCTATAGGTTGACCGGAAGAGAACTTGTAAACTAAATAAACTTGATAAACTTGGTTCGGCGTGGACTCACTATGAATTGCACTGGCATTATCGGTATTGTAACCTTAGTTAAGAATAAATCTATGTTACTTTAATTTTTATCTTCCTTTTATTTTTTTAAATAAACATGTTCTTATTTATTTATTTTATAACGACGGCGGACTTAATGCCCAGGGCATTATCATCCGGTCAACCTTTGGGTGGGTGTTAGGTGGATTTATTTAGAAAGTATATTTTGTATATTTTGCTATTATCTTTGGTTTAAAATAAATAATGTAAGTCAATATTAACTCGCCAGTTTTAACTTGCTAATAACATGCATCTTAAATCTTATCAAATTCATAAGTTTCGGGTATTGGCCTAATTACATTTTTTTTTAATTTTTTCAGTATCAATTGTAAAGATCTTTAGGCAATGTTAATTGAAATTAGATTTCCCATTATCATTGCTCAATAAACCTATTTCAATATATGTTTTATACTAGCTTATCCACACAATATATCATAATTCGAACGTATCAGGTAATTAACGCAATACGAAAACTACCTAGTAGTTACCGATAACACTGTAACTGTAATACCTATATGTATTAAATTATCGTGATGTTGGAATCTACAACTTCTAACAATTAATTAAATAATGTGCAATTTGTTTGCATAGTTAAAATGGACAGATAAGAATCCAGAGTTTCCCAACTCCTATTCATCCCGTGGGTGTCGTAAGAGCCAACTATAGGAGCTAACTACGTAGGACTGCAAGAGCAAGGAAAACCGGAAACAAACCCTATATCAACCCGTCTGTCAAGCGTGGTATAATAGGCCAAAACCTCCTTTTTAAGGAGAATATGATAATATCTTCTACGACTGTATACTCACTATAGTAATTTCGATGTGAATTCAGTATTACTGTTTGACTTGCGGCTAGCGACATCTCTTTGTGATTCATGAGGACTGTTTTCTTTATTGTAGAATTTATTAAGGATTTACACTATGCTTTGGAAATTCGTTTTGTTTGATTGTTCTTAAATAAAAAAGTTTTATTTTTCCTTATATGTGGTTAATTCTGAATTTTCATTTTTCTATTATACGCACTTAAAGAATGTATGTAAAAGTTGTACGGGCTCAAGAAACATCCGGTAGATTTTTTTAACTAGTTGTGTTAATTAAACTCACTTTTCTTTACTATTAATTTATCACAGTCAGTAATTTAGTTAGTTTTTGGTAATCGTAGCCGATTATTTAGACGTCTAAGATGATTTGGATTAGGACTGCGTTTAGCGCCATCTATTGATTTTTGTCTTGTAATAAATCTGATAGTAAGAAAAATTTGACGTAGTTCATTAGCAAGTTTATGTTATTCAGCACTAGATGTCATAGCCGCAACCGATTGTTAAGTATAGATTCAAATTAAACGAAATTTAGCAATGAATATTGTACTTATGTATAAATTATAAATATATATTTTTTTATCAAAACGAATTTCAGTGATCAGCGGCGTTTAATATATACATTAAATGCCGCTGATAACTGAAATTCGTTTTGAAAAACGAATGTTACGACTTTGTTTTTTTTTGTAATTGTAATTTTGTAATGTATTTTTTTTTAATACGTTCAATAATAAGTTACTCAATAATGTCTAATAAGCAAAATGTCTGTGACAGATGGAAAGACAGATTCACAAGTGATTTTTTAAGGGTTCCATTTTGTCATTAAGTCCTGCGTAATAAATTCCAACAGAGACGGTTTCCTTTGCTATAGAAATAATATAATCAAGATGCAAATCTACCTGAGTAAATACAACGCTTCCGTTCTCATAATTCCTTGTCACAGTGAGCACCGGGAAACCAGTTTGCAAGGTCCAAGAGTCCATGACGACAGCCACATCAGCATCAAAGTCGCCCGACTTCCTAGCTGCTGTGGTCAAAGCGCTCCACAGATCACGCTGCTCTGCATTCCCATACATTTTGGAGTTTAGATAGTTGGTCACTCCAGCATTGAATACGTCGGAGGTTAGTATGTGGTTTAACATGCGTAGAAGGGCTGAGCCTATAAAAAAATAAAAAAAAACATATTAACTTCATCCGTGTGGTGATGTATTAAGAATAGGGAGAGCCACCCCTCTATTTATCCCGTAGGTGTCGTAAGAGGTGACTAAGGGACCTAACTACGCACAACAACAGCACTGCAAAGAGAAGGAAAACTTGACATAATCCAATCGTAGGCCAAAACCCCCTTTCTAAGGAGAGGCCTATGTATAGCAGTGGACTAATAAAGGCTGTTGATGGTGATGATAAAGTAAGTGCGACTAAAATTTAAATCGGCATAATTTGAGCGTTTCATTCGACTCTGTTTACCCCTTTGGGGATAAAAAACGTGAGTATATTTAGGCACTTAGTCAAATTGATCATTAAGTTCTTCCTAACATTTTCTCTATGTTATAATATTGTGGCGCCAAATCCCGAATGTTACTCAAACGATAATTTTGGCTTAATGAGCGTAACGGAAAAACCGAACGATGTTCTTAACCAACATATCAAACCTACATATTTGACAGAAATTATAATTTTTAACAAGAAATGTAAAATAATATACAACATATGTCGTAGTTAAAAAACACTTTTGAAAACATCAACATGATAAGAAGTTTTTAAAAACTAAATTTTAAAAAACTTAGTCTCCACTTCTCTGTATTTCAAATTCTTACCTTTTCCGTACGAAATCTTGTCAAATATAGCATCAGTCTCTTCCGAAGCACTAACATCCACTGACAGTTGGTGCGAGGAGTTTAAAGCGTCAAGTTGGAACACGTTGTGTACTTGGTCCAGGATGCAGATCTCTGTTATGTTCCAGGACTTTTCCACCTGAAAATAAAATATTACTTATAGAGGAACGGATGTCATTACCCTCCAACACAAAGAGAAGATCCTACGACGAGAGGGCCGCGGACTAACGGTTCATGTTGAGAAGTTGTAAATATGCTTATTATCGTGCGTATTACGCATATCGCGATATAGGATTAGCAGTTAATCCGTAGTTCAGTGTGTCTTCGATAGATGGCGCTGTAGTATGTTTCTTCATTCATTGAAAGTATTATAGTATAAGTGAGAGCTAGCTTATCGTGGGAGAGCCATGCTTTGACGCATATGAGACGGCTCGACCGGAGTGATACTACGACCACGGAGAAAACCGATGTCAAGAAATTATTTCGGTTTTTCTTCACCGAGTGAGTGAGGTTACCAGAGGCCCAACTCTCCTCCCCTCCCTCCCAATTCTGAGGATCATTCAAAGGGTGTCTCTTGAGTTACATATGTCCATGGGTGGCGGTAGTCATCATCGGGAGACCCGTCTGCTCGTTTTCCTCCTACCTCATAAAAAACTGGAACTAATTAGACTATAACATAATTATAACTTTACACAACTAACACTTTTTTGTCTGATCCATAATTAGTCAGAGCCTAAATATTACAGGCTCTTCCTAACCGGACTGCTAATATACATGCTTCAACGTACTACAACAGCGATAAAACAATCGAACTTCGAGTTCATTGAGTGCGTTTATCAGTGGACGATGAAAGGCTTATGAGGAAACAGAACAAAATGACCATTTTGTCACTCGCTTACTTGTTCTTTGTGAACCACGATATGTGGCTTAGCAATCTACACCAATAATCTAGCCCTAATATTTCAAACGTTAAATTAAATCTGGTTAATAGAATAATACCTTTTCAATACTTATTTCAATCTTAAACATATGAATGCTAATAAATAACAATCAAAGAAGGGGAAATCGAGACACATATTCAAAAGCAATAAGCAAAATCACAGTCTATGAAAAGGCTATTTCTGGTCAATAGTAACATCAATACTCACAGCATCAACGGCTACATACTCGACATACGTAGCAAACCCTTCATTCAGCCATAGGTCCCTCCACCACGAAGGTGTGACAAGGTTACCGAACCACTGGTGAGCAATCTCGTGAGCCACAACAGTTGCAACGTGGACTTTATCGGTACTTGCTGATACACCTTCTTCGTAGAGCATCGCTATCTCTCTGAAAATAAAATAAAGATACTCGTAAATCCTTATTTTTTGAGATTGCACTTTCAAAAGGTATTTATTATTATGCCACAAAATATAAAGTTACGGATCTTAGACTAATCATCTCGCGACTTACAGACAGGCACAACATGCAACAACAACCTAACTTATTTTGGTTGCTGCGTATCCTCTATATATCTGTATGTACTTATATAAAATTATATATCGTTGGTCGAGAAAGTTTTAACGTTTGTAATTATTTGTTTATAGTTTTTAAGGTTCAATATCCACAAAAGATTGTAAGACCCCCAATATACATATCTCTTTTCGTTTCAATTTTGTAAAGTACGGTAAAGATAATACAGGCAATATAATTATATTCCATTTGTAACTAAGTTTACCGTATTGAATAAAAAACTCTGATTATGTTTCATATACTCGTAGTAGTGATTTATTCTTTATTCCCTTCGTAATGTTGGTACCTAAATCTCAGCTCTTAATTACAAGTTTTAAATTTCATTTGAACAAAAATATTCCAAAAATATGTAATAATGAACATACGTTTAATGGCAAAATTTGAAATAATGATCATCTAGGTTTACGGTAATAATACAAAAAACTCGTATTCATCTCAACCGTAATTGGTCCCGCTCGAGTTAGCTCAGTATGTGTGTGAACGACCCTCACCCTAAATAAAAGGGATGATGTATGGTACGTCCACGAATAATGAAGTGTGTGATTCAACGACCTATCAACAGATTTGGTTCTGAGCTAAGATTTATTTGAAGCGTATTATTTAAACGATACGATTTGGTAAAATTGTATTGTACGAAAAGGAAACACAATGTTGTCGTTTCTAAGGTAATTTTAAAAATTACTAAAATAGCTTTAAAATAATGGAAAAGCAGTACATATCCTACTACTATGTACTTGGAAGGTTCAGTCCCAATAACATGTATCAGATTGAAGACATGTGAAATGTGAACCCTAATTCTATGAAATAAACTCAAAATTCATTTATTGACAAATATTATTATAAGTCACCATGTCCAGTATTTAATACATTGCAATTAAATTCCATACAATTTATCACATAAAATAAAATTAAATATCTTTAAATTATTTTAATAACAATAGTCAATATAAAGGTAACAATACTACGATTTACGATACTATATATACAATTATTATCAATACAATTATTTACGATACTAGTCTTTTCTTCATATGCTTACAACAATATGTATTCATCATGCTCCGGCCTAGTCCCAAACTAGGTTCGAGTCGGCTTTCGGTCTACTAACTACGACTCAACTTCAATTTTTTACGTGGAACGACTGACATCAGACCTCCACAACCCACTAGTACTAGGTAATATCGAGGTTCTGTAGATAGACTTGTCGAACTTTTTAGAGCTCACAACATGACAACCGGGACCAGCGACGACGAAAGTACTCTCCAAGGAACGGAGGGGTCTCAATGTGTTAAGAATGGTCACCAAACTATAGACTGACTTGGCTAGGATTGCTTAACTTTGTAATGTGCTAACCTACTCAGATACCACTAAACTAGGAGCCCTTCATAATTTATATGTATATCAGTATAAATACATCAAATAAGGAATCTTCAACATATTATTTGTTTAATTTACAACGTTCAACTCAAATATTAACCCACACATTCTGAGCTAATTAACGTACGAAATAAAATCACTGAGTAACTGCAGCTGTTCTTTTGCTACAACGGAATTTCCCGTTATATAAACTTTAGCTTGGGCCAAAAATACATGTTGTATAAAAAATAAACAATAGTCAATCTTCATCACCGAAAACAGACGGACAGTTTAAAGTACCCGTTGAAAAACATTATCATTCTAGTATTTGCTTTTTTAGACAGATACAAACATGAGCTTGCGTAGGAAGCAAATATGATCAACATATAATTCTTTAGAGACGTGAAAAACAACATTGTATATCGTTTGCATTTTTATAAACTTACGATATGACTTACATATCGCAGAAAAAATATATTTTATTAAATAATCATCAACAGCCTTTAATAGTCATCTGCTGGACATAGGCCTCCCCTTAGAAAGGAGGTTTTGGCCTACTATACCACGCTGGCCAGACGGGTTGGTATAGGGTTTGCTTCAAGTTTTCCTTCTCTCTGCAGTGTTGTTGTCCTGCGTAGTTTTCTCCCTTAGTCGCCTCTTACGACACCCACGGGATGAATAGGGGTGGTGACACTCTGTATTCTTAATCCGTCACCACACTAAAACTTATATAATATTAACTTTTAGTTAAATTGTTAAAAGAGAAATGAAATAAAATAAATGAAAAAAGTGGTAAGAGAAAACAAAGGAGAAAATTTAAAAATGGATCTCAGTTATATAATAGCTTATATAATTATTTATTTACCTTACCTGCAAATACATCGCTAAAAGCGTACTCAACGCATTACAATAGCAACGCATTAGGGACTCATCCTGAATCCTCTAAGTCCTTTTATTCCTAAATTTACATGCAGTAAATCCCACAACGCAAAGTGCGTTGTGGGATTTACTGCATGTAAATTTAAAAGATCTTAAATCTTAAAATCTTTAAAATTTGCTATAAAATATAAGTCATATTTACCTAAAAGTAAGCAGTCCCCAATTCTCCATAGCACCATTTTTGAAATCAGGCAAGGCAATCATATCAATCTTGGGTAGTGGAAACTTTATCTTGTAGTACTCTTCTAAGAATTTTAAAATCTTGGGCCCTATCTCCAAGGCGAAAGCTGCAGATGGAAGAGCCTTACTCCTTGCCCATACAGAGAAATTGTCATTAGTCATGTTCTTAAAGTCCGTCACTGTGAATGCTACTAGGTACGTTGACATCGGCAGAGATTCGGCGTAGTGATCCCACGTGTAATTGGATAGAACACTGCTGTAAAACGTTATAAATTATTAGTTTTACATGTATTGGTTATGCTATATTATATATAGTGACATCCAAATAAACACACTAATGAATCGAGGAATTTATCGTTCTTTCAGTATTATAGCCAATGTCAGATTAGTTCTTGCACGATAGTACAATCATAAAAATTGTGGCAAAACAAGATTTCACTACTTATATTTTGGTAAGTTTTAATAAGTGTCTATCTTTGTTAAAAGGCCAAAATTCCAGAAAGGCCCGAATTCATATCACAAAAAAAATTAAAAGAAAATACTTTGGACTACAGAGTATAGATGTCATGACAAAAACGTCATGATGAGACGAAGAGTTTTACATATTATTATGAATGTACACAACTTAAGGAGTCCATGCATTAAGTCAATTGATACTGGTATTCCACTTACAAAACAACGTCTGCTTTTAAAATCAAAATACAATACGAAAAACAATGGAACAGCATTTGCTATTTTTTGTGACACATTTGCGTCAAATAGTAATTATTGTTACCTAGCCTATACGGAACTTCCGATGGTTTGGTGCAGTGCAATAAGTTACACTTGTTTATTAAAATGAAACAGACTCGTCTACAAATCTTCATCAATCAAAGTATACTGAATACTATTGGTTACTAATACTTCGCCGGCTCCCGAATAGAGAAAATCATTGATTTAAACTACCATGGTTCTTTTCACTTTATAAATTATTATATACCGGGAGCAGACAAATCCGTCTAGCCTTTTTCTAGTTCTTATACTATCTGCTCATAAGCAAAACCTTCCAATCGCAGTCACTCAGTTCATTCGTTTCCGATATTTCGGCGATCATGACGCTTGCCTATTGCAAGCGCCATGATCGCCGAAATATCGGAAACGAATTCTCGAAAAAAAACATGATAAATATACCGTTTATAGTACCATATCAAGAGTAAGTCCAGTTCCAAAAGATACTTACTGTGGCTCATTCTTCACGATGTTCATATTAGATAATGACGTCATATTGTTAGGTCTTGCAATACTAATAGTGAATCGTGCCTTAAGGGCTGGCTCGTCCCAGCATGGGAACGCGCGGCGTGCATCCATCGCCTGGAACTGGGTCACAGCTATCCATCTGGTAATCAAATATTAATCATCATCGTCTGTTCAGTAAGACATTCGTAAATATATTTTCAAAACATTTTTTATTAATAACGTTAGAAATTATGATATTTAAGATAGTAAAAATGCCGATAAAACCTAAGCTCTTATATTCACGGCAACGACATTTTGTGATTTTCGGATCGAGTCATGAATAATATCTCCCTAAAAGTTATCCACAATACTTAGAAAGATTATTTAAGTATGCAAGCTGTTGTATGACAGATCCACTTATAGTAGGGATAGAATATAATTCTAGGCGAAAATTTTAGTTCATCTATTCTCTAGAAGATTAAAAGAAGTAAAAGCACGATTTTTTTATTTCCCGCCTTAAATAATGTTCCCACTGTGTATGAGAACTCGGTCATTTTCGATCTTCAGTATTACTAGCTTAATGTTTTATTTTAGCTAAAGAGTCGTGACTCCTTGGATCTCTTCGCCATGCTGTTACAGAACTCCAAGAGAACCGGCATAATTTTGGCAAAGTTTGAAGAATACCGACCGTGTTACGGATATTTTTGACAATAACTGAATGTTACTGATCACAATATTAAGATAGGTTTCCGCATTGTCGATGCAAGAACTTCCATTAAGTTGGCCTTAAAATACATCTAAAGATAACACAATAAAATTTGTATCAACAATCTATTGACTAACACTAAGTAGAGCCATTAAAAGCGCCATTATAAATGGGACAATCTCAATGGATATTTTTATTAGCGTTAATCTAACATTTGTATTCTGAACGGTGTGTGAACGCTTCAAATCGAGACATCGTAATACACGTGACTTTTGTGTAGTATTGAATGGTCAAGATCGCATGTTGATATCTAAAAATATTATATTGTGAGTTAGAGTTCGCTGCAGCTCGTAATTGCAATGGAATGCAAGGCCTATATTATATAATGCAGTAAATACATATAATCCATGCATGAAATAAAATCAATTGGAAGAAATAATATTAACTTCTGTTACCAATTACAAATGTATAAGCCAATTTCCATCGAAATCTATCCATTTAAAGGATGTCTAAAAAATAGGTTTGTTCAATTTCACTGTAAAGATGAAGTGTAAATTTTTTCATAGAACTATTTTCTAGTAAAAATAAATAAAAAACTATAAAGTACTTACTTTGTTATTCCTTCATCTTTATATGAACTTCTATAAAATCCGTGGAGATTATCATTCAATATTCCAGTGTAAGAAATATTTAAGACATATTCTTTCCCAACCTCTAAAGCACTTCCTAAACTTAATACTTGGAAGTGACGAGGTGCGTCTTCAACTCTTTTAACAACTTCTATTAGTTGTTCGTCTTCTTTTCCGTAGATTTTTATATCGTGTATAGTTAATTCTACACCATGGAAGGTGATCTCTTTCGTCTCATTTACTGCTATTATGACGATGCTTACTTCTCCATCAAACGTAAAATTACCATCATAGATGTATGGTGTAATTTTCAGATAGTATTTTTCTGGTTTTACGTTTGTTGGTAACCTTAGATCTAGAACGTTAGGGACTGATGCCACTGTGGTTGTTTCAATAGGAATAACACTTCGACTGCTATCCGTAGTAAGAGGGAGAACTAGCAATTTTGTTTGATCACAGTGACATAGTTCGTATTTTGTGACATTCGCCAGCTGGTCCTGTCTTGGACATGCTGCGTAATTATAGACTAAAAGTGAGGCTGTGACGAGAGCTAACGCAAATATAACCAAGATTATTATAGCGAGGTACTTTGATAGGTAAATGCCTCGTTTCGTTTTTGTTGAGTAGTTTGCAGGTGTGTTATCCATTATGTTCAGTGGTTCGTGGGCTTGGGTCATTACGTCACCGTTTACACGACCTGTAAAGAAAAATAAAGCTTAGCAATTTCGTCGTTATATAGGTGATGATAAAGACAAATGTACGGCGGTTGATTCTGCCTACTCTGAGAAAGCCAGGCGTGAAGTTACGTATGTGATATTTTTGTATTTGCTAAGTTGTTATTGAAAATGATTAAATATATACATAAACACTTATGTATCATTCGGCTCACACAGTTACAGGGTCCTTATAAACTCTTTTAGTCATAGTTTCTAGTATTTTTATTTTTTTTCAAGATACTCTACCGCCATTTGTACCTGTCTAACCTAGCTTAAGTTAATCTTTATATATTTATACCTGGTGTACAATAAAGAGATTTATTATTATTATTATTAGTCCACTTGAATTACTTATTTGATTAAACGAAGTTTGTTGTAACAGAGTAGTATATTTACATAGAGGCATAGGTACTCTGCGAGATTATGTATAGTCCACTTGAATTAGTTATTTAATTGAATGAAGGCTGTTGTAACTAATTTACATACAACCATAATTGCCGTTAAAGGATATTTTCATATTCTGGGTTTTGATTCAACATAGGTGATATACAAGCACACCATTCTCTTGTAGTAAGAGAGAGAGAGAGAGAGAGAGAGTTGTTCTGGTGCATTAAATGTTCTAGATTTGTTTACTGTAAGTCAATAGTAAAATGAAAGATTTCATAAAAACGTAAATGCGTAACCTACCTTTTTACAAGAACTTTGTTCTGTTTTAAAAAGGTACATTACACGTTTAAGGTGCGTATGTCTGTATGTCATGTTCATATATGTGACCCTTGAGGGAATGTACGATAATAAAACCAACAGTTATCAACGAAAACAAAGTTTATGGAACTATAACACGCTCAGTATGTGCATGTAGAACTAGCTGTGCATGTAAACAGCAATTTCGACAAGTTCCACGAACTGAACACAGAGCTTGGCGGTTCAATTGCAAAAAGCGGGTATTGTTTTTTGTTTAAATGTATGTATGTCTATCCACTCGTAATTATTTGGTACATCTACAACAGTAACTGATTTCTGAAGTTAAAAAAGCATTTTAGAATATCAACAAGTTATTATGTACAGCTTTATAGTCTAGCTAGTTAAATCAGCCATCAGCTAGTATACGCGAACAGAAGGTAAACTGAAATGCTTAAAAGTAAAGTTTAAAACGTTATTATCATTGTTTATCGTGGACGAGCAATACTTCAGCACAAATGAGCCATCTCTACCGGAGTGTTACCACCTTCACACAGAAAGCTGACGTTAAGCATTTTTAAATTGCGTTTCATCTAGTGAGTGACCACCGTTTAATTCTCTTGGTGCACTCAAGGAGGGCAACTCACTTGAGTCTGGGGATCTATGGGTGGCGATAGTCACTTACCATCAAGTGAAATGTCTGACCCCTGATACCATTAAATAAACAGCAAAATATGAATCAACGTGTGAGAACCCTATGATATACGGCTCAATCAATGTATAAGGTGTGTATTCACAAAGGATCGTCCATTGTTGAGCATCATAAGCAATTTGCTATAATTTAACACGTTATTCTACTATAATTTAACACGACTCAGTTACGTGATTCTAAGGATATTCTAAGTTTCGCTCATTTCCATCATAACCTACATACTTTTTTTGATTTTTCATTTGAGTCCGTTCTACACCGCATCGCCAGGTTTTCCCGCTACTCGTTGATGGTTACTGTTCTGTGCCTTAGAGTCGTAAAATGATAATACATAGTCTATAATATTTCTTAAGGAAAAATCTTTCCAACACAGAAAGTTTTTTATTAATTCAACGAGTAGTTTCCAAGATCGGCGCGTTTAAACAAAGAATGAAACTTTTACAAATTTATAATTTTAAGTTTAGATGGCAGTTTTGACGTACAGATGAACTCTAGTTATTATTATTCTGCTACTTGTTATAGCCTACTGTAACCACACCTAGCGTTAAACTACACCACACCTAGGAAATTTTATCGCTTTGACAGAAGCATAATTATATATTTTTATAAGCAGACGTAACGAACACGTATCATAAAACCTGCGACTGTTAATGTAAGTTATATTTTTATTTAACTTTAAAGAGTATGCTTATACTTTGGACCTAGAACATTACATTCAGAATGGAGTGAAAGTATAAATTCAAAAGTTTAATCTAGCAGACCATTTAAAACTTTAAATATTGTTGTAAGTTAAAGCTCTATGGTCCAACTTAAACTAATACACTTTGTTAATTAAGGTTTTATTAATGTTGGACCATCGACCATCGACCCAATAAATTAACATTTATACTTATTAATAAGTATGTATGTGTGTTCGGCACGAATTTTGGAAGCTAAATTACAACCACTTCCCGATGTCCGTCTAGACTCAAATTTGGTGGACATGTGTATCTCCAGTGATAATCTAATATATTTTCATTAATAATAATAATAATAAAAGTTTATTTCAGACTTATGGTCCATATTTATGTTAGTATTTTAGTGTTAGTAACAATAGTGCTTAAGTTGATAGGTTAGTATTATTAGTAATTAAATTTTTACTTAAATTAACTATTTGTATAGACCTATGACTGTCCCAACCCATTGTTTCTGGAATGGGCAGTCCGGTCTGGCAGCGATCATTTTCAGAATTAATTAATACATAGATATAGAGTATACATACAAAATTATGTATATGTATTATAAATATTTTGAAATATAAAGAGCTTTCTTCATACGTATTTTTTAAGTAAATTCGAACAAAGCAAAAAAGCCAAATTTGAAATCAGCCGCCGTTGGACGTAGAAGACGTACAGAATACCAAACTTTTAAATCTAATTTGTGTTTTAAATATTTGCTATAAATTTATAATTGTGTATAAACGGTTACTTATAGCTAAAGGGTATAGTAGGTAGGTAGGTAGGTAGTAGTATAGTATTTTTAGCCTATCATGGTATAGAAGCACATACATTGAAGTTTAACTGGTAAATTAAATAAAACAATACCATTAAAACGGTAAAAATTAGTCCTCCAGACCATTTGGCCAGGCCTGTTGGTTTAGTGGTTAGTGACCCTGACTGCTAAACCGGAGGTCGTGGGTTCGATTCCCACCCAGGACAAATATTGTGTGATGAGCACGGTCATTTGTTTTGTGTCTGGGTGTAGTTTATCTATAATATGTATGTATTTAAAAATATATAAGTATGTTTATCAGCAGTCTGGTTACCATAGTACAGGTTCTGCCTAGTTTGGGATCAGACGGCCGTGTGTGAGATGTGTGAGATATATATATTATTATGATATATATATTTCTAGCCTTCATTAAAACAAATCGTGTACTTTGGCTGAAGCCTCATTAGTAGTCTATGACAGACCACTAGATGCAGACTCTTGACTTCACAAAATAGCTTAACCTTGATAAGAGGCAAATAATTTAGAGTATGTTTGTGTTAAAAAAAATTGATAGAAATTATTAGAATAAAAATAATTAGAATAAATTTAGATAGAAATAGAAAGTAGGGCTTTGACCCACTATACCACACTGGCCAGATCGATAAATAACTATTATAGGCATTTATTTATCTACTCACATCATCACATCAACAGCCTTTAATAGTCCCCTGCTGGACATAGGCCTCTCCTTAGAAAGGAGGTTTTGGCATACTATACAACGCTCGCCAGATGGGTTTTTATAGGGCTTGTGTCAATTTTTCCTTGTCTCTGCAGTGCTGTTGTTCTGCATAGTTTTCTCCCTTAGTCTGATCTTACGACACCCACGGGATGAATAGGGGTGGTGACACTCTGTATTCTTAATCCGTCACCACACGGACCTAATTTTTTATCAACTAATTTAACCTTATCTAGCTTTAGCACAGTTTTGATTTGAGTTTTGGTTTTTTTATTTTAGAATTATTTAGATGATATTTTATTGTTTCACAACTCTTAAACTTTCAAAATGATACCGACTTAAATAATTTCGAAACTACTTCCAGCTACACGTCTGGAAGACTTAAAAGCTTAAAGTGGATACATCTTTCTAATATGATTTCACCCTCTTAAGGGTTAAAATCATCAAATACATACACACTATATCACGTGTCTGAACAAACATTTCCACTAAACTCAATTTCTTTGAACTCCTGTGTGAGTAATCCTGACTACAGAGCATGTTGTGGCCTAGCTTCCCATGTATTTTAAGTAAAATCTTAATCTGTTAAACTATGCATATTATTCACCCCACATATCAACAAGGTCATTAATTATATGAAAGAGAACCGGTAATTCTTGTTCAGCTAACGTTTATTTATTTATAAATTTATAAGACATCGAGTGGGGACATCTTTGTGACATAATACAGAGTCTATGAAACGGTCAAGGAACTGGTTTAAACCACCCTTATTACTGTGATGTTGAGCGAGTGAATCGTAATTTTGTTTGATGCAGGATTAAAGAAAATATTATGTTAACCATCTTTAATACATTACAATCATTATATATTTAGTGGGTCATAAACTAGATGAATTTGAGTGTAAAATAACAACTACGTATAATGAACGACGTTAGGATTATTTACTAGGAAGTAAGTTCAAAAAGAAGCCCAAAATCGATCTAAGTGGCGTGCAATGGGAGAGGCCTATGTCCAGCAGTGGACTGCGATAGGCTGATGATGAAGTTCAAAAAAAAACTTATAAAATACCATGTGTTCGAGATGGCACACTTTTACCGTTATTTTACAATAAAATTATGAAACAAAATCCAGCATCAAAGAGTTGACAACAAAGGGTGATGATGCACACAACGGGTCATAAAGAAGCGAGTGTACGCAACGTCCCCATTTGTAACCCTTCGTCCCGTATGTCCCATTTCATATGACGACGCCACACAATCAACATTGTTCGAGCTCTGATTGAAATCTGTACAAGTAATCAGTGTAAACTTGGGTTCTAGGGTACAGGCGAAGGCGACAAGTGATTTTTAAGATTGGAGTAGTTACAATAGAGTGATATCAGTATTGGTAGAGGGCTGTGTTTCCGCATATTGACTCACAGACGTTGGATTATAGTTTCAGAAAACTATTGTCTAGGTGAGCCAAACTGGCTCTTCCCTGAGGCATTGAAGTCTCCTAAAGCATTATTGGCCTTTTTTTTATTCGTATCCGCCCTTGTGTATATTGCGTATCCATCTTGCCCGCTGTGTGACTATTGTTGTGTTTTTTTTATGGTATGGCAAACGACAAGACGGGTCACTTGATGGTAAGTAAGTACTGCCGCCCATAGACACCCATGAAACGTCACTCACCCGGTGAAAAACAACCAGCCTTTGGAAAGCAAAGCTCCGGTCGATTTGGCCTATTTACGCCGACTCTCCTACAGTTAGGAATGTAATGTAATATATTGCAATACCGCAGCTGTATTTCGGCATTATTAGTAGTTTAATACATCCCAGCGTCATTTCTGGAGGTTAAACTCAACTACTGCGTACTAGTGGTTGTAGTAATTAGTACTAATCTTACTAAAACTACGCAGAGCAATAGCACTGCTGAGAGAAGGAAAACTTGACACAAACCCTATACCAACCCGTCTGGCTAGCGTGGTATAGTAGGCCAAAACCTCCTTTCTAAGGAGAGGCTTATGTCCAGCAGTGGACTATTAAAGGCTGTTGATGATGATGATTACTCAACGCCAAAATTAACACGCTTATTAATATATTCAATACTTCCTAAAATCCTTACAAAATGTCCAGCCAGGTGCGAATCCCTTGACTAGTGGGAGAATCCTTCGATTGCCACGTGATTGTCAGAAACTGTCCAGGCTCCCCGATATGCATATATAATCGTAAAGTTTTAATAATTATGAATAAAAAATACTCATAGTTGTTATTATTGTAGCGTTACCATATTTTCTAGTGTGTATTACATAGAGATAGTAAAAAGTGTAACGCGTAATTATCTATTAATTTATAAAAATCGCTCATAGCTTATGCCTACGACACTTCTAAAGTACAATGCATAGATGCAACTTAATACCCCGTGATGAAACTAACAGATCAGCGTTGTACGAGCCGCACCAGGTCACGGTTTTATACGAACTGTTAACCCCAGGGTTTGATCAAGAGATTTAAGATACTAAAGAATATTTGTACCAATTTAACTTACTTTAGTGTATTGAGTAGCTGATGTTAATGATGACGTAGTTGACTTTAAAGGTTAATTTGTTTGTGGAAGTTTAACTATTTAATTAAGCCATAGATTCAACTTCAATGAAAATACTGATTAAAAGTTTCATCAAAATGTTTACTTCTTTTTATTGTATGTACATTTTAAAAGCCAAAACAATGGCTTAAAGAATGTTTTTACGTATTTTAAATGGCATACTATTATAAACGAAAATATTTTTTTGTCATGGGTTAGGATTTTATTCTGATCTGGCGAAAATAAGATTTATATTTTGTATTGTTTTCTTAGACTTCAATGGAATGACGACTTAAACATACAGAGTTAGTTAATAATACAAAAATAAATATTAGAATATTATGGTGTAAATGAGAAACGAAATATATCAAAGGTATCTTTTACATTAATTCCCGTATACGAAAAAATCAAAGATCGTAAGTATTTAAAAGTAACTTCATTTAAATTCGTTATAAGAAACGTATGTTAAACGTCAGTCAATGAAAAATTGTAATTCATTTTCATGGTACTGTATGGCTTACATGACTCCTAAATTAGTGTATCAGAAATACTCGAAGTTTGAAGTCTGCCATTGCACTAGCACTTTGAAAATGGCAGGTCTAAAATGTTGCCAGCCTGGAGAACTGCCGGCCATCTCATGAAAAAGTAATGAGAGTCAACCAATGCATACCGTCGTTCTTTGTGTGTGTAAAGCGTTGAATACCATCTGATGATGGCGTCGGAAAAGCCTTTTTATTTCAGATATAAATAAAAAGGCAGTATTGGACTTCATTTTGTAACATAGTACAGCATTTTAAGTATAAAGCAAGGTTTAGTTGAATAGAATAAAGATAATGTTAAAGAATGTATTTCTTATAAAATTTAGGTTTTTTTATATTGACTATTTTGGCTTAGTATAGTTGTCACTGTTGCCAAAAAAATTACATCATATTTACAATTTAACTTAAAAGTTTTATTGAAATTAAAAAAAAAACATTAAAATTGATAGCTCTCTACTATATTTCTAGAACGTAATAAACGACCTTAATAGCTTCTATACATAACCTTAATAATATAACTTCTGGAGTTAACTTTCCTCGTGACATTCTCTGAGATTTTAGTTTGCGATATACGAATATTCTATAAACACATTCAAAATACTATATGACCAACTAACATACACATAACATACATACATACACAAAAATTTACTATTTGTCTAATGTTTTAATCATGTCAAACTGTTAAGACACAAGTTTATTTCGCAATATTCATGTTTTAACATTTATTCTTGAAAAAAATCATTTCTGGAGCAAGACCGACAACGAATACGAATGGCGAGGAATTGTTCGGAATAATACCGGCCGTAACTTTCCACCATTGTTCCACACGGTAATATTTTCATCCCCATCACCTGGATAGTTGGCGCTCCACCACTGTGCGCTTCTTGAGATACTTTTTGTATCACACAACCAATCGTCTGCGGTATTTCCGGACCGATACGACCTTCAAACCCTTAAAAAAAAGAGCGTACTCCTTCCTAAAAGGCCGGCAACGCGTGTTTGACTCCTGAGTTGCAGACGTTCATAGGCGGCGATGGTCACTTTCCATCATTTGACGCGTCTGCTCGTCTGCCCCTTCTATCAAAAAAAAAACGTGTTATTACCTATAGTGTATATCTACCTGTGGTTGGTGATCCTGACTACTGCACCACACATCATGTGTTTGATTCCCAAACCGAATAAAATTGACTCGAAGGTTTGTTGGTTATATCTCTTGTTATTAATCCATAATATTTGTATTTAGTAAAATAAAAGTATGTTTATCAGTAGTCTGATTTCCAGAGTACAAGTTCTATTTAGTTTGGGATTACACGACCGTATATAAGGGGTCTTACCTTAAGTAAATATAATACTAGTTTCCGCCGGGTGTGTGTCGGTTATCGCCATAAAAAGTAGCCTATTACTCGCTGATAATGTAGCTTTCCATTGGTGAAAGGATTTTTAAGATCGGTTTAGTGGTTAACAAACAAACCACCTCACTCTCCTGCTTATAACAATAGGTCTTTACCTATGAAATTGCCGTTTTGTATGCAATAAGTGAAATACTTATTTTTTCAAACTCTTTTACAAGAAGGGCATCAATAAACTGCCAATGCGTTGGCAAAGATGCGTCGATTGCATGGGTGATTACTTCGAATAACAGATATAAAAAAGTTTGAAAAAATAAGTCCTTGCACTTATTGCATACAAAACGGCAATTTTATAGATAAAAACCTAATATAAGTATGGAAGTATTAATGCATCGTTAAGTCTCCCGGCAAATATTCTCATCTATAAATATAATAAATCAATTTGTATTCTTGGCGTACGTTATGTGTATAATAATATTTAATACCGAGGTAAATTCTGCGTGTTTACGCTCTAAGACAAATAAGTACATAAGTATACACACATACATATGTATGTACATGTCAAATCTTGATCTCCTTCACCGAGAAACAACTGACAGCTCAGAGCCAGTTCCACATTTTCCTATGTTGATTTTTATGTCGTTCTGTCCTAGTTTGAGTGCTTGCTTATTTGATACCTAACCTCTAATTCTAAATACTCTATTATCTCTTATCCTTATTTCACATCTCGCACACGGCAGCCTAATCCCAAACTAGGCAAAACGTGTACCATGGTAACCACACTGCTGATTAACATACTAATATATTTCTAAATACAAACAACATCATCATCATCAGCCTATCGCTGTCAACTGCTGGACATAGGCCTTTCCCATTTCACGCATTCTTCTATCGATTTTCGGCTTCTTTTTTTACAAACATATCTTCTAAACAAATAAATAAAATTGAAGTGTCTTTTTTTAGTGTCAAAATATATGGGTTTTTTTTCATGCTGACACGGTTATTTGTACGATACCTATGCCTAAAACCACTTGTTTTTTCTGTCTGTCTGTTAATTTAATTAATCTCGGCTGCACCGATTTTGATAATATTTTAGTGATATTTTCCTCTCAAAAAAACTCTATATATTTTTGCTAAGTCCAGGAATCGAACCCACTAAGGCAGCGTTGTTCAAATTCCACGCCAACGAAGTCGCAGGTATCAGCTAGTTATAGATAAATTACAGCCAGACACAGAACAAATGATCCTGCTCATCATTTAAGAGTTAAGTGTGGAAGATAAGTGTCCCTAATTCTGGTATTGTATCTGGCTACCGCAGTCGTATGCGGCGATGTATATAGTTCATACACGGCTGTAACTATAGCCTAAAGTGTCGGAAAAAAGTCTTATTACACATTTTTCGGTTTCCCTCCCATCCGTTCAGAGCGGCTATAATTAACTTTGTTCAAATTCTAAACAACCACTGGTTTACTTGCGAAACGCAAATAAATTTATATTGAAGACGCAGTACTACTAATAACAATTTGCATTTCAGAGAGATATCTGTTTAATCTATCAGTTTTAAAAGTAATCTATCAAAAGTTTTGTTATACGACACCCGAGGACCTGTTAAAGGTCATTCTACAGGTTGGCAGTGTATCTGCAAATAGCTGTTGTACACATTTGCGATTCAATGAGCGTCTGGCCTAGGCAGCAATTGACAATATTGCTATTTTACATAAGCTCATATAAACGATGCTTCCGTCCGTTTCGCTTAGTAAAATTGGAACAGAACGTTCGAAGGTGAATGTTTTGCATAGTAATGGAATAAACAAACGCATATTTTGCCTGTTTTGGGTTTACAGTAATGTATAACATTCGCCTTGAACCAAGTAAAATGTAACACAACATGTTATAAAAAGCATAATATATAAATAACCCCAGACACAAAACAAAGAATCGTGTTCATTTCGACATTTGGTCTTAATGGGAATCGAATACACGACCTCTAGCCTAGCACAAACATGAGCAAGAACTTTGTTTGTATTTACTAGGTTTTTTTTTCTTAAAAATCCAAAATTTATCTTTAAAAAAAATCTCGTCATAATATACACGTATTCGATTTAAGCATAAAGCCCTTTTATCCTCCAGTTTAAACAGTTTAATGTAAAAATATCGTAATACTTATAAATTTTCTAGACGGGCCTCATTGAGTAAACTCATTTAAAAGTTTCGCAACTTTGCACAACATAGTTGGGCGAGCTTTATTTACATTATATTTCGCACTTTATTCTGCATAATTTTGAGTTTAAACTCATTTTTCTTAATTAGGGCTGTCTGTGAAAACAAGGACGATGAAAAAACTTTGCAAGCCTTGGGTATCACTAAACTAAAGCTAGTTAGCTGTGGAAAACAGATTGTGATGAAACTAAAAGGTACTTTTATGAAAAGATAGGTACTAACAATATTTCATTTAAATAAATAAAGAATGCCACTTTTAAGTATGAAAATGAAAAAGAAAAAAAAATTCAGTTTGAATTATAATTATATATTTTATCATAATTTTGTCCTTGTGGTGACGGATTAAGAATACGGAGTGTCACCACCCTCATTCATGCCGTTCGAGGAAAACTTGATATAATCCCTATCCGTCTGGCCAGCGTGGTATAAACCTCCTTTCTGAGGAAAGCCTTATGTCCAGCAGTGTTCTATTAAAGGCTGTTGATGATGATGACAAGGAGACATAAATGTATTGCTACCCTTTAAGGAAGTAATTGTTATCTACCCTCTAGAATTTACCGGAGAACAAACCAAAATTCCAAATTCAATTCCTCCCTTAGTCTGCTCTTACGACACCCATAAGATGAATAGGGTGACAATCCGTATACTTAATCTGTCACCACACGGAAAGTCTCCTGATTTGCTGGTACCCATGGAAGGCAGTAGTCACTTACCATCTAGGGACGCATCTCCTCGTTTCCCCACTACACCATAAATAAATACGAATACAATCAAAACGTGCGTAAATACACGGTTTTAAGTGACAAAAACGCAGAATTTGTCCTAGATAGTGGACGACCTTCGTAGTGCAAACAGTGATTCATTCATTCTTACGTTCACGAATACAATAAATTAAGAAAAACATCCGCAACATGTTAAAACATCGTATGGGACTGATTGATTTATGACCCCAGAACCATTTTGGTTTCCTGTTCTTAGTATATTTTTTTTTTTAATATATTTATTTATTGTCTAATATAAAATTCACACATGCATTTTATCCTTCATATACCACACAAACCATCAAGAGTTTATCCGTGGTATACCAGACACATCTCGGTTACAATTTAATTACATATGTATATTTATAAAGTTGAGTATCAGCTAGACAGTAAATATTTTATGTAAACAGTTTTACAATTTTTTTTATTCATCTTGCTACAGGTTTCGATAGGTATGTTGTTCATTATACGGGGCAGCATGTGTTCCTGCATATATTTTGCCTGCATATATTTTGCCAATCTAACAAACGATGTGTTATGGCTGTCAGTATTTTTATCAAACTAATTTAAGGAAAACCCACAAAAAATTAACAGACAGATAGTAATCTTAATTGTATTGATTGTAGGTGATCCTAATTTCCCCCCAGGGGGGGAGTCGTCTACCTGTTGTTGTAGATGGCCCGAGGTATGCGGGGCACCAGGGACTTCCTTTCTAGGGTATACCTGGTTCCCCGGCTATTAGTACCCGAGACGGCGTGCGGTTTTAGTCGGTTCGAGTCCGACATGCCACCGATAGGTCCGAGGGAATTTCCGCACGGAAAAAAAAAAAAAAAGGTGATCCAAATTATCATTATTTAGTCCAACTATGTCCCGTCCATTAGATACAATAAGTAAAATAGAGGCAATGCATAAATTCATTTTTTTTTACGTCAATATGGATCACAATGAAACAGAAATTGTAAACAGGCAATAATCATGTAATTGCCTGCACAAATGGCGTAGTGGTTTAAGCGGTCGCCATGCCGCTTCTTACTACGTCGAGTGTTGGGGGTTCAAACCCCACATGGGACGACACTTTGTGTGATCCACAAATTGTTCTTTGTGTCCGTTTCATATATGTTTGTAAAGTCCCCCGCGACACAGGATACATTCCTAATGCGGGAGTTGTCTTTTAAAAAAAGAAAAGAATTAAAAAAGAAAATCATGTCAAAGCAGAGAATACTGAATACGTCATGACTGGGTTATAGAGTAATGAAGCAGAGACTGTATCTTTAACTGTATAATTATATTTATTTTTAAACTAGTCATGTAGTTTATTTTTAAACTTAGGTATTTCTTTAACCTACCTGGTGATTTACCCATATGTAATTGATAGAAAGAATTTATTATGAAAATGAAACACCAGGCCTGTTGGTCTAGTGGTTAATAATACGGACTGCTGAGTCAGAGGTCGTGGGTTCGATCTCCATTTAAGATAAATGATTGTGTGATGAGATCGAATATCTGTTACATGTCTAGGTGTATTTTTTCTATAATCTTTAGGTATTTTGAAATATGTAATGGTGTTTATCAGTAGTCTGGTAGTACAGACTTTGTCTAGTTTAAGATCAAAAGGCTGTCTGTGAGATGTTCTAAGTTATTATTCCTAAGGTTGGAATACACTAAATAACGTCCAGTTTGTATAGAATATCCAAAGCCCATGTCTGCTGAAACATGGCTTTCCAACGAAAGCCAAAATCTAAAGCAGTCCAAAATACGTTACCTCATTTAAACAGTACAAAGTACAATACATTTAATCACTGGCGTGACTGCACGGAGGGCGTAGTGGTTTAAGTGGTCACCTTGCCGCTCACTACTATGCTGAGTGTTATGGGTCCAATCCTCACATGGGACGACACTTTGTGTGATCCACGTATTGTTTATCTGAGTCTGGGTGTTCTTTGTGTCCGTTTCATATATGTTTGTAAAGTCCCCCGCGACAAGGATATATTCCTAATGCGAGCGTTGTCTTTTTTAAGAAAAGAAAAAAAAAACTATCAAATACTCAATGGTTTTTGTGTTATTCATCGAGCAAGTGTGCCTGTAGGGCAAAAGTTTACTGGAACGCTTAAGTTTGACCTCGAGTGCGCAGCTATTGTCATTTCATATCTTCTATTCAAATATTTACAACCAACTCTAAAACTTCCAATGCACATTCGAGTTCGCTTGAATTTTTAGACACTGACGACATCTGAAGTGGGTTTTTCTTGTCAACAAAAGTGCACAGCCGAACGAAGGACCACCGATCGTATTCGATAAGTCTCCGGACGTTCTACTAAATAAAGATTAAACTATTACTCACTGTTTATAGAGCCTAAACAATCATGAGAATGCTTATTCTTATTATTGGCGCCATTCTTATATGTCCTAAACTGAGACTATGTATATTTAGTACGGCTTTAAACGTCAACAAACTTCAAAATGAGATGAATTTAATACTTTTAACTCTAAAGTCAAACAAAAATGTTAAAACAGCAAGAAAACAGATAACATCATCATTAACTAGGTATATGAAAATAGCAAACAAAGTTTTTTTTATACGACCAAAAGTAGCAAAGTAACTAGTTATAAGGGGTTAGCGGTAAATATGCTCTCTCATCATCATCATCATCATCAACAGTCTCTAACAGTCCACTGCTAGACATAGGCCTCTCCTTAGAAATTAGGTTATGGCCTACCATAACTTGCTGGCCAGACGGGTGTTTATACGAGGGGTGATCAATAAGTAATGATAATCAATATGAAACAGAACTATTAGATTAAAAAAAGTATTTTATTTTTCAACATAGTCTCCTTGCAAGTTAATACATTTAGTGTATCTTTTTTCTAAGCCCATGATTCCCTTAGAAAAAAATTCTTTGTCTTGACCCTCCCAAAATGCCTCTACTGCGGCCATCACTTCACTATTGTCCTCAAATTTGTTGCGTCAGAGGTAGAAGTCACTGGGAGCTAGATCTGGCGAATAGGGAGGGTGTTCGAGCAGTTCGAACCCTGTTTCTTCAATGGCAGCCATCGCAACTGCGGCTTTGTGAGCCGGGGCGTTGTCTTGGTAAAACAGCACTCCAGCGCGCAGTGTACCGCGTCTTTTTGACTTAATAGCTTCTCGCAATCTTCTTATTTGGCCTGCGTAGTAAGAGCCTGTTATAGTGGCCCCCTTTTCCAAATATTCCACCATAATAATTCCTTCTGCATCCCAGAAAACAGACGCAATAACCTTTCCCGCTGAACTTGACACTTTGAATTTCTTCGGCGTTGGAGAGGAAGCTCGTTTCCAAGTCATTGATTGTTGTTTGGTTTCGGGATCAAAGTGGTGGATCCAGGTCTCGTCCATGGTCACAAAACGCGACAAAAAAAATTCTTTATCGGCCTGGAACTTTTGAAGATTCACCCTCGAAATGTCGACTCGTTTCTTTTTTTGCTCGTCGGTTAACATTCTCGGTACCCAACGCGCAGAGACCTTTTTCATATGCATTTTGTTGACAATGATTTTTTGAACGCTGCCATAGGAGATCCCTGTGACCTCAGCTACATGCCTTACGGTCACCCTTCGATCGGCCAACACGATATCTTCCACTTTTTTGACGTTTTCTCCAGTAAGGGACGTGGAAGGGCGTCCCTCGCGATGTTCATCTTCAGTGGAGGTTCTGCCCAGCTTAAATACCTTTGCCCAGCGTGCGACTGTGGAATATGGAGGAGCAGACTCCCCCAATGTTTCCTCTAAGTCGCTGTGTATGTCTTTGGTAGACATTTTTTTCAGGCAGAGGTACTTGATGACAGCTCTTATTTCATTTTTCTCCATTTTGATGTTTTCTCTTCGACAGTTCGTATTCAAATGAATGTATCTCCCGGTAATGGTGACCTATTTATACATTTTTTTGAAGCTGAAGTAGTGGATATATAAGCAAGCAGAAAAAAAAAAATTTGGGTTTTTGTGCGTTCTAGAAATACTCGATTATCATTACTTATTGATCACCCCTCGTAGGTTCTGTTTCAAGTATTCCTTCTCTTTGCAGTTGTCCTGCATAGTTTGCTCCCTTACCACACCCACAGGATGTATAGGGGTGGTGATATTCTTAATCCGTCACCACACGGACACCCTGGTGACACTCTCTACATGCTAGAAAATTATTCCACAGACACAAAGCTCTATAGGATCCTGTTTAAATAATCTCAAGCCTGAAGTTATAAAACTTAGTATAAAACATCTTCTTTATTGACAACTTGGTACATTTATGATCTGTGTTGTACGCCTTCTGATTTTCAATTTATAACTATCATTGAAATATGCAATAACATCGCCCAGTTAACTTGAATTTTGACTTCTATCATTAAACGTATATTTATGTATTTTTTAGTCTCATCTAGAAACTAGTCAATAAATTTCAAATTCAATAATATCATAATCATCACCTCGTTATCAGGCTGAATCCTAAAGACTTCTACATAACGTGACCTTGAACTGCCCATCTTAAATTCCTCCCTGACATTGACATTAATTTATTTATTCCTACAATAACATTGCAACTCAAATAACACTGTGCCACTTTAGGCAATAAGATAACAATTTCTATGACTCAATTCAACTGTAAGAACTAACCAAACTGGAAACGACAGTTGTTCGAAAAGTCGACCCTGCTCACATAAAAATCAAATTATGACTATTGATCCATCGAAAAGTATGACAAGGAGGAGTAATACGAGTATTTCATCCCGAGCCCCAAGGGCATGTCCGGTATGAAAGTTCTACATTCGTTGTTCGACACACATAAGTATGCACACATGTGTGTGTATTCATAATGATATCCGGCGACACAGATTGGCAGTAGGATTCAGGCAGTTCAATCGATGTGGCAAATTAAATTTAAATAACAATGTTTTGGACGACCTAACTCACGGTTATAATAATATTGACAAGATAATTATTTAACAAAAAAAACAGAAAAACGACTCCATGAAAATGTACACTTGATATTTACAAACCAGTGATTTGTGTTTTCATAATTTTCATATAGCCAGTTACATTCTCACAGTTAAGATGCATCTACCGACAGCCTGAACACTAGCAATTTGCTGTATTTTTTGTTAAACAGGCCTAAAGTCACGCACAATAAACACACTTTTATATAATCCTAAATGAGTACATAATTTAGAGAAATTACGAGTACAAAAAGGCACAGTGCAAAGTGCAAATGATCGTGTGTTCATTAAACTATTTTTGTTTTGGTATTATAACCTCTGGAGACAGAACCGCTAACCACTCGACTAAAAAGCTTATCGATTACTGATAGGTGGAATATAAAACCATCACTCCCATTTTTAAAGAATATAATAGATTTAAATGTAATTGCGAGAAGCCTAAAATCGATCTAAGTGGCGTGCAATGGGAGAGGCCTATGTCCAGCAGTGGACTGCGATAGGCTGATGATGAAATGTAATTATATAGAATAAAATGACTTATTTAATTTGTCTTTATTTTAGCCCAAGAAAGGTCTTCATACTAAAAGTAGGTATACTTTAGATTTTTACTACCGCAGGGAGAAGCAGTCATTAATACAAAGTTTAATGGTAGAACTGCAAGTACACAATATCAAGCAAAAGCTCACTATCAAGAAACCACTATTTATAAAGAGAGACTTGTCTGGTATTGGTATTGGTAGTGGGCTCGAGAGTGGTCCTTCATGCGTCTAGAAATGAGCCAACCAAGCTCCTTTCAGAAGCGCAGAAGCCTCCTGGGGCGTTCACAGGATTCTAGGAGCGATTTTGTACCAGGTGTGGTACTTGCATATTGTTTGAGACTTGTCTGTGAAAACCACAGATTACCTCCCCCCCTAGGGGGTAATCTGTGGTGAAAACATACGTGCTTTCGACGATACGACTTCACAGTTTTTTTGTTGCTTTAGCCGCCTTCTTTCTATTTAGAGTATATGAATAAAAGCCTACGATCGCTAGACCTTCGGCATTTCATAAAAGTTTGTGTTGTTGTCTATTTTCCGCACCGAATAGGCACTGTGGTACAGATTGGATCATTGTGGCTTTTGTAGCTATAAGCTTTGATACCTTAGGTGCCAAAAAATTTAGGCCTACCTCTCTCGTACGTATTATCTACGTATTATCTTTGGGATGTTATTAGAAATAAAGCACATCGTCTCACCGTTTCGGTTCTGGTAATATGAGGTAAACAAATTGGTACATAAATGGTGGAGGTATAAAGTATCAACATAAATTTAAAAAAAACAGATTAATACCCTTCTACTTTTTAATGTCGGTTAAAAAATCGCTAAATTAACTTATTGGTTTAAAAGTTTTCGCACCAGCTGTTAGATTACTGAACCCCTAAAAATACGTTACACCAATTTTCTACTTACACTATGTTAATAAAACATCTGATAGCGGAACGCCTGGCCATATATTAGGAATCGATAAGATTAGCCCAGAAAAAGCTAATACACATTGTACAAGGGTGCATCCCCTGGCAACCCTCAGTATAATAAGGGCTATTGTTGCCCTACGTGAATTTGACAAAGGGTTTGGCAGAATAGCTGTGCGGTAACAAAAGCGAACGATGGGGTAGATTGAAATGTACCTTTTTGTGACAAAAAAGACCGATAATACGAACATATTGCAATAAATAGTTAGTAAATTATTCTTAGTTTGATTTTTATTTAATATATATTCCATGTGTGTATTGTTGTTAGTTGAAACATTTTGTTCAATGTATAGAATTATTATTTTTTCGTTTTAAGATGTTCAATGGATGATTGAGCTGTTTATTTTAAACCCGATTTTATTTTGATATATCATAATTGTATTTATATATTTCTGATATTATGCTATTGATATTTATAGCAGTGATTACAGTTTAGGGTTTATCCGAGGGTGTGGGTATAGTGTTGTTCTATAGTAGAATCATAGAATGAACCCACAAGTGATAGAACCCCTTGAGGTTTAGTCTCTTCACGTCCGATAAACCCCTTAAAAAAAGGAAAGGGCTTGATCTTCCCAATAAGAGTGAATCCTTTCCATTGAACTCTCTTTTTTCCCATTTGAAATACTCACAAATACTCCCTTATCTACCCATATTTTATTTCCGAAATTGCAAGTTGAAAGCAACAACTTAACTCTATATAATTGAAATCTAATTCATCATCATCAACATCCTTTACTAGTCCACTGCCGGACATAGGCCTCTCCTAAGGAACGCAATTTATAGTGACTAAAATGTATGCTTAAAACGCCTCTGGCTACCCCTTTACGGCGTTAATCATATAAAGAAAGTCATATTAAGAAAAGATAATAAAATATGTCATTATAACGACATAACATTCGTCTTAACAAACTCAGTTTTATAACCGCGCCTACCTATTATATTATTTGAAGTTAAAGCTTGAAGATTGAAGGTTGGGTGTGAAACATTAAAACTTTTTTGATGAGGAGATAAATTATCATCGTATTGTAGATAGACGCTCTAAGAAACATGTACGCTACTCCTATACGGCCTATAATGACGGGCCCGTTGGTCTAGTGGTTAGTGACCCTGACTGCTAAGCCGGAGGTCGTGGGTTCGATGGCCACCCAGGACAAATATTGTGTGAGAAGCACGGTCATTTGTTCTGTGTCTATAATATGTATATATGTAAAAATATTTAAGTATTTTTATCAGCAGTCTGGTTACCATAGCACAGGCTCTGCCTAGTTTGGGATCATTCAGCCGTGTGTGAGATGTGTTCAGTTATAACAAAATAATAATAATAAAAATACTCATACTATGACATATATTATGAAAGTTAAAATAAACAAATTCTTCAATTAAAATCAAATATAAGTCAAATAAGAATATTTTTGTGGTTGCTTTACCAGTAAGAATTTCGTATGATATTTTTTTTATACACCTTCAAAATGCTAAACAGCAATGACCTGATTTTTACATTGTTTATTATGTTCTATAGTCTACTCTTTCTAGTAGTATAGAATCTTATATATAAAACTCTCGTGTCACAATATTAGTTACCATACTCCTCCGAAACGGCTGGACCGATTATTATGAAATTTTGTGTGCACATCGGGTAGGTCTGAGAATCGGCCAACATTTATTTTTCATACCCCTAAATGACAAGGGTATTTTTTTTTAAATATTTCCTAGCAGTAATGTTTATGGCAAAACAACGTTCGCTGGGTCAGCTAGTAATTAAATAAGATTTAAAAGTAAGTAAAACAAAGAATTCTATTAAATTCTTGTGGAGAAATGAGGAATGAACAACACTCAACAATTACTAATACATGTCTGTCATTGTTGAGTTAAATTTTATTCCTAAGCTTAATGTAAAAGATTGCCAGAGCTTGACGTTAATAATAAGCCCCCCATAGTGAATAAATAAGCAACCTTCAATCTACAAGCAAACTTTTCGACAACGTCTATGGGAAACGCACTGTCAGCACTCAGATCCATATTTACGTAGTATAAAATAAAGTCGTTAATAAATCAGAGAATTTCAAAGATTTGTTTTAAAAAACATGTTTTTGTGCGCTTACATTGTAAACACTCGCTAAAATTTACGAGATAGACCAAAATAATATAGTACAGCATTGTATATTTTTTTTAATACACAAAAATGTCTTTGCTGGTATATGTCTATCTCCTAAGAATAACCCACAGTAACCATGTTTATCTTTTAAATATAACAAAAAAAAATATGGGTTATTTACGAAGCTATTTTAAACAATCCATTATTATTCCTTATCCAATTTAGAGGTTAGATACATTGTGCATTTAATGTAGAATAAAGTTATAATAAATATTGAAGATAGCAGAGGTTTAAAATGCCGGGGGCATTTTAAACCTCTACTATCTTCTAAAATACTTGACACAAACCCTCTACCTATCCGTCTGGCCAGCGTTGTATAGTAGACCCAAAACCTCCTTTCTAAGGAGAGTCCTGTGTCCAGTAGTGGACTGTTATAGGCTGTTAAGGCGATGTTAATTTTTAGTAATGAAACTAGCTTATTTGTTATTTGTGCACAAAACTCTAGTCTTTAAAAACAACGTATACCAAATTTTTTAAACTATCGCGTTCCATAATACATAATTATATTTACGGGATGACGTTTCGCGATACCTTTGAAATGCCTGACGTTTCGTTTGAATACCATTCGTTAGTACCATCTCTAAAATTGCTATAAATCTAATTTTATCGTTGAACCGACTTAATCGTTAGTACGAACGGTCCTTTATCGCGCTGTTTAGTCTTTAGGGATTTGAAATGACACTTTATAATGTTGATGTAGACATTTTCGAGGGTAGGGGCGATAAGATTTTCTCTGAGGGCAAATATCCAAGGGCCACTGCGGTATACTTAAAGCCATCCAAACATTTTCAGGTTTTCTAACCTTTACTGGTAAATTAAGTCCTTTCATTTATTATTACTATATTTTATAACTTTAAAAATATTGTATGGAAGAAATGCATGTCTCACAACGCAGTTTTTTTTCAACGCAAAAAGTCTTCATTTTTAGTTTACATGAAGGATTAAAAAAATTAAAGTGACTTTATATGAAAAGACATTAAAAGTTATAACGACTTAACTATAAGTTAAAATTGTTTATCAGTAGATAGAGGGGAGATTTGAGAATTGTTACCTCATAACTTAACTAACAACATTTTATTGAAACTAATTATGATTAGACGTCTTGATTTCTTAAATGAATAACCTGATCACTGTATGACAGCTTTTTGGAGTTAAGAACAGTTTTATGTAAGAAACAAAGAGCTTATCCTATTAGTTACTGAAAGTTCAGGCTTTCAGTTTTGTCAACAACACTATACAGGGTGTCGAAAACATGTTGAATGGCTTCGGGAAAAGGATGATACAACCTTTTCTTTACTCAACACTGCCATGACGTATTTTAGTACATATTCCTTCATTTTTCAAATCAATTCTTTTCTTAAATATAATGATTTTTTTTTCCAATCTTTCACGGATCCATATTGTATACAGTAATTAAATGAATTGCGGTAAAATTATATCCTCTGGGGAACGACATTAGTGTTCATAAATGTGTGGTTTATAACGGTACACCCAGATATTTTAATGAGCTTTGTTATATTTTACAACTGTTATGTATGTTATGTTATGTGTTGCGCATGTACATGAGTATCCCTAGGGCACTATAATAAATCAACCATATAAATTTTACTGCGCCGCTATTCTACAATATTGATACAGTTTCAAAACTATATTTCTTATAAACGAACTTATTTAACGTAAATAATAACATCCTAATAAAAAACCATATAAAAATACTAAAAAATAAAGTGAATTTTTGCCATAAAACACTGGAATCTATCACATGAGTTTGATTACGTCACTAACCGATAAACTGTCAGCTGTCAACTAATTTGATGAGTAAAATCGGAATGGATCTTGTTTGCAGTACCATCATTATTGTTATTGTCTTTTTTAACAATTTCATTATAGCTATTAAAATTTAAAGATTTTTTTAAATTATAACAATTATGACAATGTCAACATCCCTATTGTTATTCTCCTTATTTACCTATCCTGACTTTATCCTGATTCCCTTTTTAACCCCCTGGAGCAAAACGGAGGGGTGTTATAAATTTAAATTACAATTACATAGGTTTTGTGCTAATTTAGTGACTTTGTTTTTTTTTTAATTTTCCGATTGATTTTTTGCGAAAATTCCTTGAAGATTACTGTTTCTTAGGCTTTGTAAGCACGTAGACAGATATGATATAAAATAGAATAGGAAACATAAAAAAGAACATCACAAAATAAATCCAAACGAATTGAGGAGTTGTTTTTTTAAACAGACTAGTGGCAAATGAACTTAAAGTGATCGTCAGCGTTTAATAACTTTGATATGATGAAGGCCGCGGAAAGCCGTTGGATGGGGGAAAGCCTATGTCCAGCAGTGGAGATTCGGGTGAGATGATAATGATGAATTTACAAATGTACTGATTCTGGCAGAGGTATTGAAAAACCGGGAATGCACTTTTTTTTCTTTTTTTTTTACTTAAGTTGCCTAAGACTTGCCACTCTTAAGATGCTGGTGTCCATAGGTGACGGTAGTCACTTACAATCAAGAAACCCGTCTGCTTATTTACCACCATAAAAAAAGACTTTAATATCGAAAATCACTTAAAATCGAAACCGAATTTTTACAATAAAGTTTTCAACCGGCCTCGTAGCTAACTACCAGTTACCAATTACCCAAAAATAGTCTTTTTTTATTAAAGAGCGGGCAAATGAGTAGACGGTTCACCTGAGGGAAAGTGACTACCATGAACGGCTGCAACTCAGGAGTCACAAGCGCGTTGCCAGCCATTGAAGAAGGAGTACGCTCTTCTCTTGAAGGTTTGAAGGTCGTATCGGTCCGAAAATACCGCGGACGATAACTTGTTCCACAGATTGGTATAATCGATATAATCGAATAACGCATAATAGTGGAGTGCTAATTATTATCCAAGTGTAGGGAAGAAAATTTTGCGGTGCGGCCTGTATTAGACCGAACAATTCCTCGGAGCACTCGACATGATACGTACGTAGAGAATGCAGAGTGAAGCTACATCTCTACGTAACGCCAAGAGTCGCAAGAAAACAAGAAAACTCCGAGTATTTAAACTAATTTATCCGCTTATATATAATTCTAGCGGCCTTGCTTCCTAACAGAATTACATTGCCGTGCTCTTCTAAAAGGTAAACACACTTCCGTAGTCATAAAGCGAAATGTATGACATACAAATTACATCAAACGTTTATACAAACATATTACATAGTATAAAACCAACTATTAACATTGGCGGTTAGTCATCATTACAACACAATAGGTAATAAAAATATATATTTTTACAATGAGCACCTCATAAATTACGATTATCTTACAATATCTACAACGGGATACTCAACATGTTTATGATATTACGCCATTCGATAAGAAATTCATTCATTAATATGGATATGAATTAGGAACCTACTTTTTTTTTAAATAGTTTAGTTAAACCTGAGGATCAGACGTTGGGAAGTTTCACTTTTTCACATATCGGCCGACTTGACCAGAAGGCCAATTCCCGTAATAAAAGTTTGGTCACAATTCAGTACCGATCAACTTTTAATCCCACAACTGTCATAAAAGCTATTTTCGTAGTTAAATAGTAAAGTATTACTAAGACTAGCAGATTACCGATTCAATTGTCGGTTACAATACGATATAATCACATTACAGTCAACGTTGGACGTTTAATACTTTACTACGAAAATACCTTTTATGACAGTTGTGAGATCGAAAGTTGATCTGAACTGAATTGATACCGAACTTTTGTTACGAGAATTGACCTTCAGAGTGATACCACAGGGTAAAAAATTAGTTTCGATATCGACCACTTTAGGACTCCCTGCTTTTTCTGCAAAATCACTTTGTCTAATTTAGAATCTTCTAAAATGTAAAATAGACCGACTGGCCTGTTGGTCTAGAGGTTAAGGTTCTGGGAGCTGAACCAAAGGGTTCGATTTCCACCCAGGACAAATAATTGTAGGATGCATTGTCTAATTGCACGATCATTTTGTTCTATGTTTAGGTGGATGTATTAAATCTATCAGTTGTATGTATTTAGAAATAAATGTTTATCATTCTGTTTACCATAACTCTATCTAGCTTGGAATCAGAGAACCGTGTGTGAGATGTATCAGCTTTAAAAAACTCCACGATCAGGTTGGCAAGCAGGTAAAGGAAAACGGCAGATCCTGTACCCCTAGTAATTTATAATGGATGGTTATGAGATTTGTACCGTCTGTATAGTGTATCAGCCTATTTTCTCATTAAATTATTCTCAAAGAAGGTTCCAACTGTAATAACTAAACGTTCAAGTGTTGTTAACGAAACGCATTCCTACGTTTTCTAAACTTGCCATGCATAAAATATAAATTACATAAAAAACGATATTTTTACATCGAGATTAATGAATGAGCTCGCTAGTGTATTAAGCAGTTAGAAACCAATATTTATTGATTAACAATGTTGACTGTACAGATTAGATGTAGTAATAAAGGAATAATTATTTTAAATCAATTAAATTAAATGAAAGGTATTTGGTAGAAAGAAAGAAAGAAAGTATTCTATATAATCATCAGTATTTTATATAAATATTAAAGGTACCCACGACTTGTGCGCCTGCTGCCTTAGTGGGTTCGATTCCTAGACCGACCAAACTTAATTACCCGTGGATAACTTTTATTGGCTACTCATGTAATCATAGTTTAATACCTAGTTAAGAATTGCAGCATTCCATAAAAATAAAAAAATTAAATAAAATAGCCTAAGTTACTCCTTACATAAACAGCTACCTGGTAGTAAAATATTATCAAAATCGGGCCAGCCGTTTAGAAGATTACCAGGGGCAAACAGACAGACAGACTGACAAAAACTGGTTTCTAGCCATAGGTATCGTGCAAATAACCGTGAGCATGGAAAAACTAACTTTTATTCAAATCGAATATATTAATCGTGAACGTTATGTAAAAAAAGTTAGTAAACCGCTTTGCCGGCAACATTTTATTGACGGATCAAGAAAATCGTAAACGAATGATTTTGAAAGATATCTAGGTTAACTTGTTGACAGCAATGACAACTCATTTGTGACAGCTGTCATTAGTATCGACTTCAGTACAACCTCTATGCAAACTACAAACTAAAATAACTTTTGAATGCAAAGTTCTAAAAATCTGGTAATTAAAACTGTAATCGTTAATGATATTACTAGCCACATTAATACAAATATAATCCCTACCATGAAATACGCAAGGAGGTACAGAAGTCCCATACATGGCTGCCATTGTCCTTTTATTGATTGATAAAATTATTATTTTCATTTTTAATAAGTTGGCTTGTATTTTATCTAAGTTAATACCAACACCTTTTACAAATTACAGCTTTTACCGATCCAGAGATATCATTTGTGAAAGATTTCCACCCTTTTTTTTCTGCGCGGAACTCCCCTCGGATACCACCTACCAGTGGGTGATTATGTCGGACTCGAACCGACCAAAAACCGCACGCCGTCTTCCTGTACCAGTAGCCGGGGAACCAGGTATACCCTAGAAAGGAAAGCCCTGTTACCCTGACGTACCTTGGGCCATCTACGGCTTATAGTTGACCCCCTCCTGTGTGGAAACCAAGGTGTTCCCTAATCCTTCACGTTCAGCTTCGCAATAGGTAATATGATTATCAATTGCTGAACAACCAATGTGATGGAATTACAATCAGCGATCAATGCACAGATGACTTTAAAAATACCGAATAGCTATTGAATTGCCTGTAACATTTGATTCTTCCAGGATCAAGTTATTATAAGTTCCTGATCTGATGGCAATCGAACCACTTTGGAAGTATATCTATAATCCAAGAACAAAATTCAAATCAGTTCAGTACTCATTGTGCGGTTGGTAAAAAATCGGTTAAAAAGTTTTCGATGCTAAATATAATAAGGTATTTTTTTAATACGTTTAATGTATTCAAAAACAGTTCCACTAGAAAATTTAATTACATATTTGTTAAAACGAGAGGGCACAATTAGAACTATACAAACTAGACGCGTATTTATTCTAACGCGTATTTATGAAAGTTTTGAATATATTATATTTGTTATACCGTAAATTTGTATATTATATTATTGTTAAAGTAAGTTACAAACCGTATTAAAAGGAAAATGCATAATAGATTCAATAAAAAAATATTAAAATAAAATTATTCGTTTACAAGACGCAAAAAAATATGCAAATCGAATCCGGCATAATAACGTGTTATCTGCACCGCTATAAAATAAATTGATAACAATATCAATATAGTTAATATTCAAAGTAAGAAGTAACCATATACACACATACAAAGAAACACAAACCCACACAAAACTTTCATTTTCACAGAATTTTCCCGACAACATCAAACGGCTGTATCTAGTAGGAACTCACCGTAACCTTCGCCCACAACATTTTTGTTTACACCGCACTAGGATACACGAGTACAACTGATGAACAATTGTTAATAAAAAAATCTTTTACCTATTTGTGACGTATAATCCATTGTGTCGATTTAATTGCTCGGAGTGTGTCGTTCCATGGCGATCCGACGTTTCGTATGGCGGGAAGAGGATTGTTAATATAGGAACACACGTGGTTACTCTCCGGTGGTTGGAGCTAGACTGCGGCGTCCCGCCCAGCGCGCGGGATGAGGCTTGGGGCAGATATTTGCCCTTATACGAAGGGTGCCTACATAATAAGTCGGGACAGTTTCCAACCTCCACTCAATCTCAACAATGATGTTGAAGTTTAAAGAGAAGAATGAATTAATTTTATCTATGTCTTATTCAGGCTTAAAAATTAAAATATTAATAATTTACAAATTCAGGTATGAATTTATGGTAAATTTGACTAAGGTCCGTTTAAAACCTTGTTGTAATAAGCCATATACGTAATTACTAGGAATATGAAGTGTGTCATTCATCATCAGTACGTCGTTTTTAATCGCGACCTACCTCTGTTATAACATTTGTTCGTAGAGCCTTTTAAATAATCTATCTAGTGTCACAGATAAATAGTAGCAGTTTAATCTATCAATATTTTCCAAATGACTTAAAAAAATCGTGGGGTTCCGAATGTTAAAAATCAATTTCCACTCAGACGAGATGCATTAAATGATAGATGTTGAATAATTATGCATAGCAATTGACTAGTTGCGTATAACATTCAGAGCAAACAATTCGTGACATCAATATAAATGTGAATTTAAAACAATAACAATGTTTTAATAATGTTTGTGGGTATAAATTATTGATGTTCAAAGAAGATTGCAGGATCTTATTTATCATCTGATGAATACAGACTGTCTAAACTTATAAATGAAAGGATACTGTATAGTTTTTTATTTTATTTGCGTGGCGACATCACCAGCCGTCAGTCAACCTCTGCAGTCACCGTACAGTTGAACCTACTTTATCATGTACCGTATCCTTTTCTAATATTAGACGCCACAATTAATCTACTGCAAGCCTACAATGATTGCCTAAAACAGACCATTTATCTAACATTTAGAACAAATTCAATTAAATTAAATTTCTAGTTAAAGTTTACCAAACAAATTTAACACATTTAGACAAGATTCAGTTCCAGTTTTTACCACACTTTAATTCTTTAAAGGCAGGATTTTGTCCCAAGTTTTCACGAAACATTTATGATTGCGTTAGCAAACACCCCAACAGCCAATAGTAACCCGTAACGTTACTTTGCTCATCAAATATAGTCAGGAACTTTATTAATACGCTGATTATCTTTATGAAAATAAGTAAGACAGTGAGTTAAAGCCTCAGGGATTTATGTCAACACAGAAAAGCGCAATAAAGTGACCTTGGGACAGAACACTGTAAGACTTTTTTCTATTTGATTTTCGAAATGACTCGAAAACTACACCAAATATAAAACACTTAATGGAGAAACTAAAAATCATCTTAAGCAAAATGAAACGAACAAGCTGAAGTAGTCACGTAATTATTATGTGGAACATTTGAATTCTCACCAACTATCTGACGGCCGTCTAACTGTCCGTGTGGTGACGGATTAAGAATACAGAGCGTCACCACCCCTATTCATCCTGTGGGTGTTGTAAGAACCGACTAAAGGAGCAAACTACGCAGGACAGCAGTACTGCAGTGAGAAGGAAAAATTGACTCAAACCCTATACCAACCCGTCTGGCCAGCGTGGTATAGTAGGCCAAAACCTACTGAGAATGTGATGTGATGATGATCTGACGGCCAACGCCGACACCGCTCTTTAGTCAAATGAAATAGCATGCGCTTCCCCGGCTTCTCATAACATTATCTCGTAACTTTTCAAGAAATCATAGAAATACAGGAAGCTGGAGGAAAGATTTTGTGCCCCAAAAAATCATGTATTACAAAAAGACTGTCTCAAAAACTGAAAACAAATGGTCATCCTACTACATATAATGAAATCAACCGCCAGTTTGGTATCCTTACAAATTAAATATGTTTCCCGCGGGCTGAATCTCCTGTTGCCATCGAATATCTATACGCATTAATTTTCTTTAGAAACCCATATTTCGAAATAAGAATTAAGAAGAAAATACGTTAAGATTCTTTAGATACTCATAATTTGAAATAAGAAACAAGAAAAAAATTAAAGTTCAAGATTCTTCAGATATATGATAACACTGGCTTTTTTATTTTTTAAATTTGAATTCTTCTTTTATATTTAATTTATTTATTAAAACCTTTAATCAATTATTCCAAACTTGTATTGTAAATGTGAGTTTGTTTGTTTGTTAACAATTATTTGTCGTGGTGGGAAGCGAACTCACGAGATCTGACTTGGCAGTCAAGAGCCCTACCGAGTGTAAGATTCGTGAGGTTACTATTATTATGAACTGAGATATCCATAACATGATCTTAAACGTAACATTGTCTCATTAGTAAGTAAAAACACATATTCCTTACTTGAGCCAGTTTTAGGTACAGTTTTTCGAACCTGACCTGATCTGCTAACTTTTAAACTTTCGCGTTCCATGATAATTAATATTATTTAACGGGAATTAACGCGATCTCTTATTTAGGGTATTACATACCTCTGGTTTGCCTGACGTTTCGACCAGGTTGCATCGGCCGTGGTCACAGGCTGACTGGCTCGTCGGCGCACGCCCTCCGTCGTCGAATCCGTGAAGTAGAAGGCTCTTCATCTACCCGCACATTTTCGATGTTGTTTTTGTGTCGCCATGTACCGTCACATACCACACTAACAGTGTCCCTATTCTGTAAGCAAACCGATGAGTCCCTATTCTGGTGTTTAACCGATTGCGCAGAAAAGCGAGGTGGTATGTTTTTTAACACTGGATTCCACGCTGTAGATAATTTAAAACCATCTTCCCGATTGAAAGTTTTATGCTTTTTAATCTCAATCGCTTCACGTACAACTCTTGAGTAAAAGTGACGTTCGGTGGAGAGGACTTGCGTGCGGTGAAATTCAATCCAGTGGTTGATGCCTGCATCGAGTGCATGTTCTGCAATCGCTGATTTGCTCGTCTGTCGGTTCTTCACAGCAGCGATATGCTCTTTGACCCTTTCTGCAATAGTCCGCTTAGTTTGGCCTACGTATGAGCTTCCGCAGCTGCAGTCTATTTTATAAACACCCGGAGTTTGTAGTGGCAATATATCCTTCGGTGTGCCGACGATATTGTGAACCTTTATGCCTGGTGTGTACACTGTCGGAATGGAATATTTCTTTAGTACAGACCCGATCTTGTCCGTAACTCCCTTGACATAAGGCATATAGGCCGGTTGCCTGTTCACTTCTGGATACTTGCGTCTTATTTTCGGTTGCTTCCATCCTCCTTTCACTTGATATCCGTTACCTTTGAGTACCTCCTGAACATGTTTTAGCTCCTGTTCTAAATGTTCAGGGTCACAGAGATCGTAAGCTCTGTTTTTGAGTGAAGTCATAACAGATTGCAAGTGCCGGGGGTGATGATGAGACGTGGCGTGTAGGTATCTGTCCGTATGAGTAGGTTTACGGTACACACAGTGTGACAAGGACCCATCCGATCTCACGGCTAATTTAACATCTAAGAAGGACAACGACCCGTCCGTCTCCATTTCATATGTAAACCTCATTTTGGGGTGAATAGAGTTAAGATGTTGTATATATTGATCCACTTCTTGTTTGTTTCCTTTGACGATACTGAAAATGTCATCCACGTATCGCTTCCATAGCTTAACGGTATTCGGGCCGAGATTTAAAGCCTTCTCTTCAAAATGTTCCATCCAGATGTTGGCCAGTACTGGGGCTACAGGACTTCCCATCGCGACACCATCAATCTGGAGGTAATGTTGACCTTGGAAAAGGAAATAGTTGCCATCTAAACAGTGTTCAAGTAGATCAATATAGTTTAACGGCAGCTCGCTGTCTCTCAGTAGGTCTTTTACGACGTTTAGGCACTCCTTTATTGGAACATTGGTGAAAAGCGACTCCACGTCAAAGCTCACCATGACGTCATCCGGTTCCAACGTCAGATCTTTTATGATTTGTATGAAGTGCCGTGAGTCTTTCACAAAAGACGGTGTTTTGCCTATAAGTGGTTGCAATACTGAAGCAACGTGCTTTGCTAGATCGTAAGTAGGAGAAGCAATTTGACTTACAATAGGCCGCAGCGGTACGTCAGGCTTGTGTATCTTAGGCAGACCATATAATTTCGGTGGCTGGTGTGACTTTGGTTTGTACAGTTTGTTGTACTCGTCTTCTGAAAATAGGTCCTCATTGTCCCGGATTAGAGATCGTATTTTTCGCGTTACTCTGGCCGTGGGGTTGTATGTTACCGGTTTATAAACCTTATTATCACTCAACAGTTCAAGTATTTTGCTTTTGTAATCAGTTGTATTCATCACTACGGTAGCGTTTCCCTTGTCGGCCTTAAGCACTTACTGCTTACAGAATAGGGACACTGTTAGTGTGGTATGTGACGGTACATGGCGACACAAAAACAACATCGAAAATGTGCGGGTAGATGAAGAGCCTTCTACTTCACGGATTCGACGACGGAGGGCGTGCGCCGACGAGCCAGTCAGCCTGTGACCACGGCCGGTGCAACCTGGTCGAAACGTCAGGCAAACCAGAGGTATGTAATACCCTAAATAAGAGATCGCGTTAATTCCCGTTAAATAATACTGACCTGATCTGTATAAACTACATAACGCATAGCCATTACTTACCTGCCTTTCCTTTCATTAAACTTCTAAGTTTCCTATGTAATTCCGTAAGTAAAGATTGATTCATCATCATCCATCATCAACAGCCTTTACTAGTCCACTGCTGGACATAGGCCTCTCCTTAGAAAGCAGGTTTAGGCCTACTATAGCACGTTGGCCAGACAGGTTAGTAAAGGTTTTGTTTCAAGATTTCATTCTCTTTGCAGTAGTGTTGTCCTGCATAGTTTGCTCCCATAGACGGCTCTTACGACACCCACGGGCCGAATAGGGGTGGTGATACTCGGTATTCGGATATGGTCCACAACATTAAATACACCTCTGTATACACCTTTCAGATATATAAACGTGTAAATATGCACGTGTATATTGATGGTTATGTCAGTCGTAAGAGCCAATATATCACGCTCATTTGTTTAATTTCACTACGTTTAGAAAAATAAATGCATCTCTAGAGTTTGGCCAATTTTAAAACACTTGCTAGAAAATGTTATATCGGATAAACATAATTAAGTTTATATATTCCTGTACTAACTTTTATAAATATGTAGTTATGTATGCATGCGGAAATTAACGCGTTCACGTAATATGACCGCCCGGAGGTCTGTCCACTGAACACTAATATGGGTATGTCCCTTACATTAATCTACTTACTAGTTAGACAGATGATCTCCAGACAATATATGTTTTATATATAAAACCTCATTTGTAATGTTGTATAAACGTACGTTTTCAAGTGATGGGTCTGCTAACGAACATTACTTATCTATATTTATATGAATTTTAATGTATTCAGATTATGCTAATGTTAATAAATGTCATACTAAATTACTTAAATAAAGGAAAAACAAACTCATATATAAAGGTGCAATCTTTTGCACGCATGGCGAAGTAGTTAAAATGTTTTACTTGCCACCGCTAAACCGCAACTAACGGGGCGACTTTGAATACCACGTCAATATTATGTCCCGAGGCTGGGTCTTTCTGAAACTTGTTTTCTTAAAAAATATGGTGTATGTTTATGTAGTATATATCCAAATGGAAATCATAATACTTCTGGAATTTTTTGTCCGAGCATTTTTCTGGAACTAGTTTGGCGTCGGCTTCTCTAGTCTACTACGAAAATGCTGAACTTCGATAATTTACGCGGAGCGACTGCCATCAGACCTTCGCGACCTAAGTACTAGGCGATATCGAAGTTCTATTAAAAGACTCTCTGTCAATAAACATTATAAATAAATTACACCTTGGCACAGAATGATTGTGCTCACCACACAACATTATTTAGAATGGGTGGGAATCTGATCCACTACCCCTAGTTTAACAATCAGGTCACTGATCACTAGATAAGGGGCCAAAAGCTTAAGAATTAGGCAATAATAAAATAATAAAATAAGGCAAAAAACAATAATAGCATTATTAAAAAACCCACGACACAAAAATAAACTTTGAAAAACAACAACTGCTCATTGAGACTGCTCTAATAAGCCCAAACATGGTATATATGCTGTAATTTGATTTCTGAGGAGTTGCCTATCCCTCAGACTACTTGATGCAGCAGCAAGTTCTAGTTTCACATCCATCCATCCATCCACGTTTCCAAACCATCAAAGTAACAGTATACAAAATTTCAGATCAATCGGACCTATGGATTTTAGTGAGTTCCCTTCATCGCCTAAGAAATAAGCTGATGATTTTCAAAATTTATAGCTGAGAACCATCTCGATCACATCGGCTTTCGAACAAAAATCCTCATCGAAATTGGTCTATCCGTTCGGGAGCTATGATGCCACAGACAGACAGACAGATACACAGATACGCAGATATTCAGGTTAAACTTATAACACCCTTCGTTTTCCGTCGAGGGATAAAAAAAGAAACTATCTTAGCAATTAGTGACTTACCCCTGCCACAAAACAAGTATCTCTCCATGATCAAAAATAAAATACACAAAGATTAAAACGAAATAAGTTTAGCAATCTTATAATCTATTGATTAACTAACTGGTGTATTAAAAATATTTTTTTAATACACCAGTTTAACACAACAGTTTTAAACACAACATCGTCCAGCAGTGCTCGTTCTCAAAACGCCATCATTAATCTATATCGTCCAATTTGACATTTTCTCAAACAAAACTCTTGGTAAAAAATTTCGCGTTTGTCTAACGATTTCGTCAAGTGTATGTTATAGGTACGTGTTTTACTTTAAAACTAAGCTTAAACCAACATTAGATGAATTATTTCATAGTTTTACAATGGTCTACAGTCAATATTTAATTTCAAATATTTTGTTCAACATTGTTCGAGTTCCCACAAGCAGTGTGTTGGTACATACTTATTTTATTTACCTTTTATCACTATCAAGTGCTGTTTTGCTGTACAAATAATTTTTGATTCCTTTTTACTTTTGCTTACACCAAAACTGGCCATGAAATTCCCTACTTACAGTCTATTTGTCCATCCAAAGGTTGCCTATAAGAAATCGCTTTTAGCGATAACGCCGCCATTTGTAGATGGTCATTAACTTGAAATACTATTTTATGTATAATGTACTGAACTGGTGTACAATAAAGATTATTCTTTTCTATTCTATGTATTCGAAGTAATTTGATAATTATAACTAACTACATACAATTACATTCTTGAGAAATGAGAGCCAAAATAGATAAAATCAATCTTTGAAGCGATTTGTACATCCTGTCCCAATTTGAACTCAATCAGTGCAAAATTTTTTAGTCTTTGAAGCTTACGCAAATCAACATTACACTCATATACTATATTGATTATAAGTAAGAAAAATATGTTTTATCTTAATGTTTTTGGTAGTGCAGGGAAAGGTGGAGAGAGAGAGAGAGAGAGAGAACCTATGCGCTGGACCTACCAGGTGAGATCTGCAGTGGGAGGCCGCGTGTCTGACTGTATCCGACAGTCTGCCATCAGGGAGAGACCGCGGGCGATTGTACGAAGGGCTGTGTCCGCCTCTGCCGCTGGCATGGACGTCTCAACTTGACCACGACCGCTCTGCCAAGAGCGACACGACAGAGAAGAAAAGAAGATGCTAAGGTTAACCCCTCCCGTTCTCATGTTAATAATAAAACTGTGTAACAGGTAGGTTTGAGATAATTCTAAACTTTTTTTTAAGACATCATATAGGAATATATGAAATATGCATTAGGAATATATCATAATATATATGCATTAGGAATATATCGTGTGTCGCGGAGACTTTAAAACATACATGAAGCGAACACGAAGAACACCCAGACTCAGAAAAACGATTTGTGGATCACACAAAGTGTTGTCCCATGTTGGGGCTCGAACCCACAACACTCAGCGGCGGAAGCGGCGTGGTGACTACTAGGCCATCCGTGCAGTCGAGTATTTAAATGAGGGCCAGACATATTAAGTACATGTTCAAATGAGATTTTCTTTTATCATATGCCATACGAAAGCATAATCGTATTTAGAATACTTAATGTTACACAAAGCTATGTATTTTATTCAAGTCATACTGATGACGGATTAAGAATACGGAGTGTCACCACCCCCATTCATTCCGTGGGTGTCGTAAGAGCAAACTACGCAGGATAACAGCACTGCAAAGAAAAGGAAAACCTGACACAAACCCTATACCAACCCATCTGGCCAGCGTGGTAGAGTAGGCCAAAACCTCCTTTTTAAAGAAAGGCCTATTAAAGGCTACTAAATGATGATGATGGTGACTAATCAATGTGATCAACAAAATCTCAACAAAGCGGTAGTAAGCGGTCTCTAGTATAAATAGTATAAAAATAAAGTAATTGGGTAGATATTTTTTTCGGTCAAAAGAAAAAAAGGATTATTGAAACAAAATCATTATTACTCTTGGTTAAACTTAGAGGTTAAATTAATGAACTACGAATGCAGAAGTAGGTGTGTGTTAGTCTGAAGTCCACGTCTTCCAGAGTAGAGGACGGCAAAAGAAAAATGATGGACTGCGTAAGAGAGAATGGGGCTATAAAAGAGTTGGCAGTAAACAGACAAATTATATAGTAAAGAATGGAAGAAGAAAAAAACCATGCATAGACCCCGAAAAATTTTTGGTAGAGGATGAGATGTGTTTTTTTTTATGTTATATAAACGTATATGTTTATGATCTATCAAGTCCCGTTGATACTGACCCGAACACATTAAGGTCACAATATTTTTTTCTGAGAATAAATAAAATAAAAACATAACTAGGTATTTTATATACATGTGGATGCAGAAATGCCACCCATGGACCCCCGAAACAAAAGGACACAATACATGAAGGTCGACACAATACATGTCGTTCTTTGAGTGGAGAGTCAAGGGAAGAGGCAAGAGAGGAAGAGGAGAGTAGTAATAATTGTCTCGTTCTTTATGGAATGGGTTCAGAAGAAACTTGAATGTATTCTAAACAAAAACATGAAATATCGAATTACGTAAGTATACACTAATTTTAATACAAGTTTTTGGAACGAAGTTCCTTATAGCGCGTTACATGCTCTGAATGCATGGGAGCGAGACGGAACAATGTGTTACAAGACTTTTTTCCGACACTATAGCAAACGTCTACCAGAAAGCGAAAGGGGTTTCGTTCCAATTGGGCTTCATAGACGTCTCGCGTCTTTTTTTATTGCGTAGGTTACTTATTACCTGCTGTCTAAATAGAGAATTTGATCTGTCAAATATTCTTATAAATATTTTTAAAAAATGTATAACATTATCTAGTATTACTTTGTGAGATATTAGGCTATTGACTAATCCTGAAGCTTCACAAGTCATTGCATTGTGTTGCTAACGCCATCTCGTGGCAAGTGTCGAAAATAAAACTTTAATAACTTTTATAGTTTGCTTTCCACTTCGCTTCTATTCAGAATGAGTCAGCAGTGCTACTACAGATGGCGTTATTACATATTTCTCTCTTTAAAAAATTAATCAGTGAATTCTCTTTAGTTTTGAAGATCTTTCAAGAGATAGAAAAATTATTGATTAAGAGTTAAAATTTTGTCTCATCTTTTTTAAACTAATATAAAAAAAAAGAATTAAAATGTATTACTAACAAAAATTAAGGGGCTTTTGGTGCAGTGGTTAGTGATCCTGAGTTCTGAACCAGAGGTCGTGGGTTCAATTACCATCCAGATAAAATGATTGTATGCTATGCACGACCATTAATTCTGTCTGGGTGTAATTTATCTATAATATGTATTTATTTAGTAATATATAAGTATGTTTATCAGCAGTCTGGTTACCAAAGTACAGGCTTTGCCTAGTTTAGGATTAGTGGCCGTGTGTGATTAGTATAATATTAATGATACTAACAAATACATAATAAATTTAAAAAATAAATCCTACCTAAAGCTTCATCATCATCATCATCATCAACAGCCTATACTAGTCCACTGCTGGACATAGGCCTCTCCTTAGAAAGGAGGTTTTGGCCTACTATACCACGCTGGCCAGACGGGTTGGTATAGGGTTTGTTTCAAGTTTTCCTTCTCTTTGCAGTGCTGTTGTCCTGCTTAGTTTGCTCCCTTAGTCGGCTCTTACGACACCCACGGGAAGAATTGGGGTGGTGACAATTTGTATTCTTAATCCGTCACCTAAAGCTTACATATTTGAAATCCAATTATGTACACGCAAACTCAAGGAGCACTCATTGAAAACAATTGGCTTATTACAGAATTGTGAGGCTTTGTTCTGATGTGATTGATGTGGATTGTTTGTTTTTACACCAATACACTACTTGGAGAAGACACAAACACACAGAAAGTTATGTGAGAAAGAGTTTCCAGGCATGGAGTACTTTCTTTGATGAACATCGTGATACCAGTGCGCATACATTGTCACGAAATGTCTTCATGTGATCATCTATCAATCTACTTAGTAATTTTGTCAGGTGTTCGATTAAAAGAGACATAAATTGTTCTTACAAAAAAAAAACAAATAAGTCTCACCATCTCCAAGCCAAGCGTAAAGCGACATATCTCACTGAAACCAAATGAAACCGTAGTGTTCTGTCACAAATCAGTCCACTGCAAAGGACCGGGAGAAAGAGGAACTCAAACTGCCCGCGGATCAACAGATGACAACATTGTGAAGTATCTGCCGGAAGTCTTCTCCCCTATATACAAGAAAAGCGTGTGCGGAACACCTTGTCCCCTGGCTCAGAACTCCTTCAATTATATTAAAGGTAATATTAGCCACTAATCCCAGACTAGAGTATAGGAGTTAGTGAAAATTCTGTTCAACATCGTCTTGAGCGTCTTCTGTAGGAAAAGAAAATCTTTGTTCCTTCTCTTTTCCATTCCATCGTTACCAGGCCAACATCACCTCGCCAGAAAAATGTAGAGTACTTTGGTAGTTTTTGAAAGCCACTAATATTTAACGAGGAACTTTCAGGTATTTATTGTTCCTGAATTTATTATTTTTCACACTTGAATATTGATAGACCAGAAGCGCACAAATAGGAATCAGATTCGAATCGCACTCATGAGAGGTCATATGTTACCATATTAATAATAACCTCACACATCTCATAGACAGCCATCTGATCCCAAACTAGGCAGAGCCTGTACTATGTTAACCAGACTGCTGATAAACATACTCAGTTCATATATTTCTAAGTACATACATATTATAGAAAAATTACACCCCAATAGAGAACAAAATGAAATGGTCATGTCCATCACACAATTGTTTGTCCTGGGTAGGAATGGAACCCACGACCTATGGCTTATCAGTCAGAATCACCAATCACTACCCCAACAGCCCCGTCAAAATAATTGTATTATCACCATAAATCAGAATGAAAAAGAAATCAATAATTTAAAACTCACTCCTCATACTTCTTGTAGGTTAAAAATGTCGCAGTAAGGCGCTTAAGCTAATTATACATACACACAACATTCAGTCACTGGCATGACTGACCCGACCCAGATTCTATCTGCTACACCAATTTAGCTAAGCCCACCCTGCCCGTCTCATTTATAAGTTTTTAGAAACGGAACGAAGTGTATAGTTTGAGTGGAGAGATCATGTTATAATGGCTTATGTGCGTGACGTTTATACACGTTGGTTTATTCCTGACATAACCATTGGATTACAGCCGTTTTTTTTTGTTTTATTATAATTATAGTTATTTATTACATAGAGAATCGGAAGCTGTACTAATTTCTTTTAGTTTCTTAACTTGTCAACATATTTGAGGTGTAAATGGGGATTTCATTTATAAAGAATGATACCTTTTTGATTACCCAACATTTACTTCGAATAGCACCGATCTGTCCTTACATTTCAAATGTTTTAACATATTTAATGCCGTACATTTTTTTTCTTTTTCGTTCAATTTGTAAATAAATCTCTGATAAAACTCGATATCTACTTTAAACGATGAGCATACACCCCATCTAATGAACGCCACTGAGTTTGATCGTCAGCTCTCTACATCCAGATTTTTCTGCAGATTTGCGCAGGTCGTCACTCAAACTTTTTTTTTTGTTCGGCAATCCTCTTGTATGCAACCAACCAGCCTGCTTCTACTAGGATGATAGATGACTTCACCTGTCACCCCCAGGTCTGCGCTTATGGAGGACATATATCGTTCAGCGACCTGCGGCATCTAAGTCGTCTGCGGTACGTGGCCCGTTGTCAGGCCTGGTGGACCGGGAGTGTTCTGAATCTCTTCCTTCCGCCTGTCTCCTTTGCTCGCATAACTAGCTCAAAAAAGGAGATGGTGGAGTTCCACGCGCTCTTCAATCATGGTAGTAAGAGACCGTTTCTCCACCTAACCCACTTTTATCTTAACATCTATTAATTTTAATTTAACAGCTAATACTTTACTTCCATAATATTCCATAATGTATAAATTTTTACTTAATCCATTCATGATCCCTTCTAATAAAGAATGAGCGTATATTCAAGATCTGCGTAGCGCAACCCTCCAGACGATTTAAGCTATTAATCAAAGTGTTGCGTTGTGTTCCCAAAAGACTAAACTCTCACAGTATGTTTTCGTGCTTTAGTAATTTGGGTTGTGAAGCGTAATTAATCCCTCTCTGTATGTGACATCATATGTTATTCAAAGTGTTGTGTAATCGATGAGGTTGGCTGGATTGTTTCAATTTCAAATAATAAGGTTAGGTACTCCTATCTGTTAAATAAATACAACAATTTTAGTATCTTTATCCTGTTCTATTTGTTTACATTTTGAATGGAAATTCAGTATTGCTTTTTTATTATATTTTTTCCCTACTGGTGCCAGGAGATGAAATTTTACTACAATTCATTGAATTATTAAAAACGACTTCTTTAATTGATGACACTATACTTCGTCAGTGGATATTAGTTACTTTTTGTTTGTATGCATTTAAAATAATAAATAAAAAATATTAAGCCCTAACTGGTCCACTGCTGAACATACCTCACCTATGAAATAAGGTTTTGGCCTACAATACCACGTTGGCCAGACGCGTTGGTATAGGGTTTGTTTCAAGTTTTCCTTTTCTTGTTAATAACCAGGGTATTCAACCTCCTCTTAAATAAGCAAGGGTGTATTGGCCTCATGTAATGTCAACATATTATGATTAATGTAATTCCTATTATACGTTAGTACATACAATTATACACGGATACTCATATAAAATCATGGATTATCGATTACACAAGTGCATCGATAAAAGGTTGTCTTCTCACTATGTTATCGGTCGTAAGCTCATAAATTACGTTGTTAAAATACTGATAAAAGGTATTCATAGTGCTGTACAAGCATGCCACTATTAAACAATAGGTACCTTAATAATTTAATTGAAATGTTTAATTTTAAATTTAGATACGTGAACTAAAGTGAAGTACTTTGTATGAAGTGAACAGTTTTTAAATAATATGAATATATGCATTAACGCCATCTTGCTAACATGATTCAAACTAACCTAATCCTACAAGTACAAGGTAACTGGGTCTTGATCTTTCTCTAGACCGGTGTTTGATTGACATGTTACATCTACTATACTGAGGATATTTGGTCAGAGTCATAATCTTTGAATGTCGGTGTGAGTCCACTTCAGATGCACTCCTACTTCTGCAATCCGTTACTGGTGAGGGTTACAGTTTTAACCAAAGTGACTAGTGTTGTAGAAGACTACCTCTTATCTCGACGGCGCATTAAAAAAAACAGTAAATTCCATGTACCTTCCTCGGCCGAATACAGACTGACAGAGACACAACCGAATTGTATTCAATAAATAAAGTTTCGTTACCACTTTCATTATTATGAGAGGACTTTTTTATGTTAGAAGGGGCAGACAACACACGGGTCACCTGATGGAAAGTAACCACCACCGCCCGTGAACGACTACAACTCAGGAATCACAAACGCGTTGCCGGCCTTTTAGGAAGGAGTAGTCCTTTTTCTTGAAGTTTGATGGTCGTATCGGTCCGGAAATACCGCCTAAGATAACCCGTTCCACAGATTGGTTGTGTGGGGCAAAAAGTGTCTTGAAAAGCGCACAGTAGTGGAGCGCGACTATCAATGACTATGGACATTCGGGACGGGATGATGATGATTCTAATGATGTCTTATAAACCCACACCTGTTCAAGTATTTAGAAATTACAGTACAGACTAGATAATGGTGTTGGTGTTGTATTGTTGTGTCCAAACAATAGTATGTTGGTTAAAACCCTGAAAATATTATTTTTTAACCGACTTCAAAAAGGAGTAGGTTATCAATTCGGTTTTGTTTTTGTTTTTTTTATGTATCTTCAGGCCTAACTCCGTCATATATAAACGGATTTTTTAAATATTTTTTTTGTTTTAAAGCAGTTTATTACGAAGTCCTATTTAAATTTCATATAGATCTGATGATGAGTTTCGGAGACAGACAAAGGCACTGCAAAAAATGACAGCAAATCAACCACAATTTACCGCTGCTAAGTTTTTAGTGCTCTTTGTAAGTATTATTTGAAGTCGGTTCAACTTTTTTTTAAAGGGATTATTGAACAGTCATTTCAAATCTTCAAATCCTTGTGAATTGATTCCCGTATGGACGATACTATCAACTAAGTACTTATTTTCAATACGGAACCTTCGGTACGTACATCGATCATCTATTTCTACCCATAAAACAACGCTGGTATTTTTTGCATTGTTATCAAGCATACGATAATCATGAATTAATCTAAGGTGAATTTCTTTTAATGTGCCGTTAACACACAAACGGAGCTGATAAGAAAAGAAAACAATAGCTGCACATTATCAAACAACATACCTACTAATAATTAAAATATAAACAAACCATTATGTTACTAATTATTCTCCTCCAATTATCTGGCCGTGGGAGAGCCATCACATCCGCACAAATAATCGGCTCAACCGGAGTGATCGGCCTTATAGAAAAACTGGAAGATGGTTTTGGTCTACTATACCACGCTGGCCAAGCGATTTAGTACAGAGTTTGTGTCAAGTTTTCCTTCTCTTTGCAGTGCTGTTGCCCTGCGTAGTTTGCTGCATTAGTCGGCTCTTACGACACCCACGGGATGAATAGGGGTGGTGACACTCCGTCTTCTTAATCCGTCACCACACTGACTACCGGAAGGTTACCAGAACCGAACCCCCCCTTTACCCACCTACCTTTCCATCTCAAAATCCTCACAATTTTCAAATGTATTTATGTAAAATTCCTGGATGATAGTAATAGACTTACGTCCTCGTTATAATATTATTAATAATACATTTTATTCGTTCAAGTTACTGAGTCTCATTATTATTAATTAGTATACTTAACAGTTATTGTTAGACAATGATAACACACAAAATTAACTATAATTGCCGCCGCTGCTATATCCCATGGAAGATGCCGTGACATGGGCTAACATAGGACGCTATAGGGCGTTGGAGTTGGAACACATCCAGTGCACTAGGGATCCATACCCTTTACACATAGTTGCTACGTATAGTACCTAGTTATAACACGTTAAGGGGCCAAATACTCTCCCTATTTATTTTCTAATTTGGTTCACAACTAAAACTTTTTTTTGTCTGACGAATAAGCATTTACACAACATATCTATGTAATATATTCTGTATTATATATTAAACTTTTTTTTAATAATAAAAGATAGGTAATTTACTAGTAATTCTTTAGTAGTTCACAGACATATCTCATTAAAATGACCTACACTTTTCTACACTAAAAAAATCCTTATCCTCTTTACCAGGTAATTTCAATGAGATAAACATTATTTGTAAAAAAACAAACTATTAAATTTAAAGTACACATCATACTTTCATGTGAGATCACATCATGATGACAGTTTATATAAAAAATAATTTGTCTTTTAACAGGGTTAATATAAGGTTCAGTATGGAATACAGCTGGCAGAGTGTGGGTTGAAAGGTCGCGACCGATGACCGATTCATTTAAAGTACCTGGTCCAAAGGAAGTGCTGTATCAGTCTCGGAATGGTCGATATATCAATTCAGTTTTTGAAAGGGTATTAAGTTATTTTAAAGGTAACTTCTGCACTTATAAAGTATTAGCGTTTTTCGAGTTAATGTTCGATGTTGCGAGTGAATTTTCCCGGGTTAAAAAGTAGCATACGTGTAGCATATGTTATATACTTATCTGTGCCCAATTTTAACCATTTTAGTTTTTTTTTTTCGTAATACCTCACATGTCTCACACACAGCAGTCTGATCCCAAAGAATGCAGATCCGTCCTATGGTAACCAGACGGCTGATAAACATACTTATATATTTCTAAATACATACACATTATAGATACATTACACTCAGACACAGAACAAATCATCGTACTCATCATATAATTACATATTAGTACTGGGTGGAAATTGAACCCATGACCACCGGCTTAGCAGTCAGGGTCACTAACCACTAGACCAACAGGCCCGTCATTGTAACAAAGAGCCATCCGTATTTTAGTAAGATACTTACACTGCAGGTATCACGAATTAGAACAGTTTAGAACACATCCAGATTAAGAACAGTTCCTAGATAACAAAGGCCAGGCGCCTTTGCTTTGTGTACACCGAAGCCTTAACACTCGACATTTTAACTTGACAAAATAACCTTTAATTGTCGCATAAGATCTTAAATTTAAATGCCGCAATAGAGGACTTTGATATCCTATCTTTTGCATCCTTTTCTTTTATGCCCTTTCTTTTCATTGCAATAACTTCTTGCCTCAATTTCCCTTTAAACAAACATAGTCTTCAGCCTATTGCCGTCCACTGCTGAACGAAGGCCTCCCAAAAAAAAACGCCATTTTCCTCAAATCGGTGACATGCTATGTAAGAGTGAAGACCACGATTAGGCAAGCGTAGTGTGGGGCAACTGACGTCTTAAACAAACTTACTTTTTGTAAGTTTTAATTCTCAAAGTTTTCAACAGGCTTGTCACCTATTACGTGTACGGGACCAAATCATATTTAACAAAATATGTAAGTGTGTTTAATCATCTTTTCATGGTATAGGGGGCATGAGCAGTTAGGTCACCTGATGGTAAGCGCCAACCGCTGGCCACGAACCCCTGAAACACAAGAGTCACAAGTGCGTTACGACTCTTTCAGTTCCTCCGCCCAGACTCAGGGGGAGATAGTGTTTGGGCTCCGGTAACCTCATGAACTCGGTGAAAACCAACAAAAGACTGCACGGATGGCGTAGTGGTTTAAACAGTAGCCACGCCGCTTCCTACTACGCTGAGTGTTGTGGGTTTGAACCCCACATGGGACGACACTTTGTGTGATCCACAAATTGTCGCTCTGAGTCTGGGTTTTCTTTATGTCCGTTTCGTGTATGTTTATAAAGTCCCCCGCTATAGAGGACATATTCCTAGTGTTCCGTACGTATTCCGGACTCCCGCTTGGGTAGTTTTCAGGGCAGGAGTTGTGTTCCTAAAGAAAAAAAAAGAACTGCTTAACTCCGGTGTACTTTAAGGCCTAGGTATAACTCCGGTCGAGCCGGGCCCATATGTGCCGAAGCAAGGCCCTCCCACAAACTCCCCCTACAGTGATACAGACGTGAAAGTATTTATTTATGTTTGTGTATTTTCAAACAATAGTTGGTTATCTTTATTTAGTTAATCAATAAAAAACACTACACTACACTACACGACCTTCAAACCTTTAAGAAAAGAGCGTACACCTTCCTCAAAGGCCGGCCGGCCTTGTGACTCCTGAGTTCCTGTGTTCATGGGCGGCGATAGTCACTTTCCATCAGGTGACCCGTCTGCTCGTTAGCCCCTCTTCCATAAAAAAACCATAAAGCTTTATGGTGTAAATGACCTTTTCACATTATCCATATTATGCTAGGGTAATATTAATACAAATACTGTACACTAATAATATATGGTTATAAGTGGCTTCATCGTGTGTTATGACACCCTTGGGAAATCATTGATGGTTATAACAAACAAGAATTATGTAATGCTCAGAATTAACCACAGAATAAACATAAAACTTACTATGCACTTCGAACATAGTATGTTTGATGGAACATCATGCTGTAAGCTAGATTAATCTAAATCATAGCGTTGTCCTAACCTATCTTGTTTTTTTACCTCACTGGCAGTACCTCAACGGAAAACACGCTTTTTATCAAAAAAATTAAGCAAAAATGAAAAAAATAGATATAAATAAATCATTCTTTAGAAAAATAGTAGTTTTCTTTTTCTTTAATACTCGTACATTTGTAATAACTTCATTTCTTTTTAATTTAGAATGGTAGAATATATATTGTGATTGTCTATTATTGGATGAGGCCAAGGCATGTATTTGTATTTTTGTTCTTATATAGGATATACCTATGTATCAGTTGTTGGCAATCCGAAATAATAAAAAAAATGTTTTTTTTTGAACTGGCAATAATTTTTAAATGCATTTTAATGTTTTTATTTTTATTTTAATACGTTTATTTGTCAGGATGGATCTCTTACGTGTCGACGGCTGGAAACTTTGTTGAAAAAACAACATTTAAAATTCCTCGTATAAAACTAAACGTCACAACTTGATATTTTGTCCGAGATTCCAGAGACCTATTGTTTTGACGTTTGATAAAATAAAATAGATTCACCGTAACCCGGAGAAATTTATCACTTGATTTTTCTTTTTAACATGTAAAAAAATTACTGCACGGATGGCGTAGTGGTTTAAGCGGTTGAGTTCTTCCTACCACGCTGCTTTCTACTATGCTGGGTGGTGTGGGTTCGATCCCCATATGGGACGACACTTTGTGTGATCCACAAATTGTTGTTCTGAGACCGGGTGTTCTTTGTGTCCGTTTTATGTGTGTTTGTAAAGTCCCCCGCGACACAGGATATGTTCCTAATGCGGGAGTTGTCTTTAAAAAAATAACAGGGCAAAGAAATATTAAAATATGTATATATGTATGAGTATGTATATTTAACAAAACCTCTATCGTTTATTACCCTACCATAAATGCAACTACCTCATTCTTTCTCAGCACCGCCCAATCGGTCGACTGGCAGAGAATGCCTTAGGCATTAAGTCCGCCGATGCATGTACTTGTGCAAAAAATTATAAATAAATAAAATCCAAAAATCAGAACTTCTATTTCGTCCGATTTTATACATACCGTTTTGAGAATAATAATAATATTAAATAAATATTTTTACACATCTCAAACACGGCCGCCTAATTCCAAACTAGGCAGAGCTAACTACTATGGTAACCAGACTTCTGTATGTTTATCAGATTTCTAAATACATACATATTATAGATATAGTACACCCCGACACAGAACAAATGACCGTGCTCATCACACAATGTGTCCTGGATGGGTATCGACCACCTCTGGCGTAGCAGTTAGGGTTACTAACCACTAGACCAACAGGCCAGTCAAAAATAAAAGAATCAAGAATAAAAAAACGTTCGTTTTGACAATCTACTACCATATTGAAGGATATTATTGGACTAAAATTTGGTAACAATAGGGAATATGCACGTGACACCAAAATGGACAAAATATTTTTATTTGTAATTTTTATTGCTAAAAAAGATACCCATACAATTATTTTTCAATTTATTATTATTAATTTAATAGTGAAATTTAATCATCAAAAATTGACTTTTTTAAGATTCCCTCGCAAATTTCTAAAACGCAACGCTATTGGTTGAATAAAACGTGACGTCAACCTACACTGTCAAAGAGAGTAGAGTAGAAAGACTCAACACAATGACTGAATATACTTTGTCAGGTGCAGTTTTGATATTATTTGGGCACAAAGGAACGGCACAATAGTTATAATAAGTTTTTATTGGCTTTTCCATGGTAATAAGTTTATTTTTATCACTGACTTTTTTAACTTTCACAAACTGTGTGAACTTCACTCCGTTGTTGATATCGAATTCGTCTGAAAGTGTAATCTGGCGTCACAAAAAAAGCGCGCCAAAATGGACGTGTTCTAATTGCCCCAAAATGATAGTGATTTTAAAAAAATCGTTTAAAAAAATAAAAAAAAAACATGCATATTCCCTATTACCCTCACATTATCTGTATTTAAAAATAATACAACATATAATTACAAAGTTTTAATAGCAGTACACGTTATTACAGCGCCGATAATATTTACTAATGTCGGAGTTCAAGGATGTTGATAATATGTAATCATTCTCGATTGATTTTTTGTTTTCAACTGATTTTGGTGGCATTGGAGGACAATTTCTGGGGAAAGAAATTCTGATTTGATGCTGAGGCTGCGGTTTGATGTTTCTAGACCCTTTTAGAGTATGCTACAGAACATCACTGGCGAACATGTCTCACCCGACGTTCTAGAAAAAGAAACTGTAAAAATGTTCTAATTTTTTTTAATGTTTGTTTTTTTTAGTGTACAAAAACGGAGCTTACCTACATGATATGACTACTAAATATACTATAATTGGTCTAAAGAACACGCCTGTATCTTAAAATTTTCGTGTAAAAATCTAAGAACATCAACACAACTGCGATAAAATCCCAAATCGTATTAGCCGCCTAAGAATACTTAACTTCGACTTTTTTTAAATATCTTTGGTGTACAATAAAGAGGTATTATAAGTATAAATAAAATAATAATTATAATTCTCTATCGCATATATCATGGAGAGTGCTCCGAGGAATTGTTCGGACTAATACCTGCCGCAAATTTCCGCCATCGTTCCACACGGCAAAATTTTCATCCTCATTACCTGGATATTTGGCGCTCCACTACTGTGCGCTTTTCGAGACCCTTTTTGCCCCCCACAACCAATCCGTGGAACGGGTTATCGTCTGCGGTATTTCCGGACCGATACGACCTCCAAACCTTCAAGAAAAGAGCGTACTCCTTCCTAAAAGGCCGGCAACGCGTTTGTGACTCCTGAGTTTCAGAAATTCGTGGGCGGCGATAGTCACTTTCCATCAGGTGACCCGTCTGCTCGTCTGACCCCTCCAATATAAAAAAAAAATAACACTTAGTTACCTATTCTGATTGAATACCACTACTTTACTTACTCTTTGAATATTCAAAGGAATGAAAGCTTAAATTTACATTTACCTTCAGAAAGCCGTGATTATTTCCATAGTATTAACTATATTATTGGTTTTCTTTTTTTGTTTGTTTAAAAGAAACAGAGGAATATTAAACTAGTCCAGCAATTGTTTTCTGAAGTCGGCCCCTATCAATCACGTCGTTTTGAACTTGACCGATTTTACTTTTACTACGTCTCACAAACGTACGAAAATTTATTTTTCCCAGCTGTACCGCACATTAATGGCTGTACTTTTCCGGGAATAAATTTAATTGAAAAAATAGTTACTTCTGCTGACGAATAAACTGCTCAAAATAGGTCATCAACAGATGATAATATGTTCATGAGATCACCGGACACACATTCTCCTATTTTATATTAGTTAAATTGGCAGCACGCTGGCATGACTGCTTCCAAGTGACGTTTGGTGTAGTGATGAGAACTGTCACCATTCGATAATGGCTGAAATAACACTCGGATATTTGTCACAGTGCTCAGTAGGTACCTACTCTGGAAATCTAATTCTATACCCATTGAGTCAGCTTTGATCAAATTTTAATAAATACTTATGTAAGAAGAATTTATACAATAAATTTACTTTTTTTTTAAATATCACTGTCTTCAATACACGTACATTAAAATGAACTAAATAACTATATTATTCAATCCTTAATTATCCACCCGCAGCAGTATAGATACTTTCCTATTCTTCAAATTTGAAAAAGTATCCTACCTACTGTCCCAAATAAAAAAAAACATAAATCGTTTTGTTAAAGTCGGAATTCTATAGTAATAAATATAAATACAAAACAACAGAATTTAGAACCTCTTATTTTAAGTTGGTTAAATTCAAATACTTATAAAGTACACAAACAGTTATTGCTTAAAAAAAAACGACCAAATTTTACTCGTAACAGAATCAGCTAGTGATGTGATCGTTGGTGGTGAACTATTACGCGTTAATGACCTCATGTTGACAGTGAAAACAAAAAGCATACATCCGAAAAAAGTGAACATCGATAAACGGCCCGCACTACAAAGGTACGTATACAATGAACTTCTGCAGTAGTCCCGACACGAGCGAGCCGGACGCTCGCCGCGTGTAACCATCACGTTATGATACGAACTATTATGAGATAACTGACATCTCAATTATCAGTCAAAGTGTACTAAATAGTGATTGAATAAAAGTTTTGTGATAAACTACACACGGTAAGTGCTTAAAATTTCAAAAACAACTAGTCTCAACTATTTTATTTGCATTACAAAACGAAATTGTACAACGATATAATTTTATCAATAACACTAAACAGACCTTTCGACGAAAACTTAAGTGGTGATAAATTTAATGGAGCAATAACAATCACCGCTTCGGTTAATAACAAAAATAACTATTTAAAAATATAACGTTGATACTAGTTTGACGGTATGCGCCTGTATCAATGGGAACTTGAAATTTTTGATAACTCCGGAGTACTATTTGGATGAAGTCCAAATGTAAAAATACAATGCCTAACGTCTCGTTGCAAGTCTGCCTGGGAACTGGGCCTGGGCTAGGTTGTCCACCCGGGAGCGTTTGTCCGTGACAACTAATTCTAACTCAGTGCACTTTTCAATGCCTCAGCTATAATGGAGTAGCGAGATCTGATCTATCATATACTAAACATGACATTCTACGTAAAAATTTAAATTGCTTGAGGTTGCTTATGAAATAAAAAGGTCTTTTTTTTTTAATACTACAAGCAGTATACAAGCATTTATAATGTACTTGACCCATTTTGGATTCGGGATTCTGAATTTGTCAAAAATATTGCCGAAGAAAAATAACGTGTTTGAAAAGTTTTCCCGCGAATCCATAAAACTAAGAGGTATGCTAGCTTAGGAATAAAACTTTCTTTCACCGTAAATATTTATCTATTAGTATAATATATTTATAATTGCTAATAATAATAATAAATAATAATAATATACCTCACACATCTTACACACGGCCGTCTGATCCCAAACTAGGCAAAATTCTGTCCCATGGTAACCAGACTGTGGACAGCATACTTATATACTTTTAAATACATACATATTGGATAAAAATAATTTTAAGTATATTGTATTGTATTTAATTAGTACAAAGTAATTAAATTAACAAAGATTTTTAACATAAACAGCACAAATAATCAACATATAACCACTAATTAGTAATAATTAAACTTGATAATAATTAAACTTAAATTTACACGAAAATAAACATATTCATGCGACGGTTTATCTTATTTTCTATATCTAGTACTCACAAATCCATACTTATATTATTATAAATATAAAAGTGAGTTTGTTTGTTTGTTTGTTTGTTATGCTTTCACGCCTAAACCACTAAACCGATTTTAAAAATTCTTTCATCTGTGGAAAGCTACATTATCAGAAGTAACATAGTAACATATAACAGAGTAACATAGGCTAGGCATAGGCATACTTTTTACCGCGATAATCGACATACACGCTCGTGGAGCCGCGGCCAAAAGTTAATCTATACTAATATTATAAAGCTGAAGAGTTTGTTTGTTTGTTTGAACGCGCTAATCTCAGGAACTACTGGTCCGATTTGAAAAATTCTTTCAGTGTTAGATAGCCCATTTATCGAGGAAGGCTATAGGCTATATATCATCACGCTAAGAGCAATAGGAGCGGAGTACCAATGAAGAATGTTTCAAAAACGGAGAAAATTTATTACTATTGAGAGACGCAGACGAAGTTGCGCGGGTCAGCTAGTATAAGATAACCAGTTTATTTGCATTCATGGCAATGGAAATTCTACTAAATATTCTTGTAGTTTTAACAAAACGAATGATCGCCTGGCAGTCAAATTTTAAACGTTTTGTATATCTCCTTTCATTGTCCAGTATTACTTGATCTGTCATTGTGCTATGACAAATCAAACTATATAATAAACCCTTAAAGTTTTATGAGACATTTCTACATACTTTTTACACGATTTATATTAGCTTCACTTATATGTTTGTATGTTTGTTTGTAACCGACTCCTTTGGGCGTGATTTTAACTGACTTTAAAAGGTCATAATTCGTTCAAACTTTGTAGATATATCGAGGACCAATGACAATACACTAATGAAAAAAAATAAAAAAAAAAATAAAGAAAAAATAAATTTGAAAAAAAGCATTGGGTGTCTGTTGTCAATAGTAAAAAGCACCCCGCGCTTTTTTTCAAATTTATTAAAATTTATTTTCTATTTTTTAGTTTGGTTTTATATAATTTTAGCTTTCTACGCTTCTGCTACATATAAGTATTTCAAATTTGAAATGTTAATGTGTGCCTTATTTGTTTAAAAAAAAATCTCCAGGTATGTATAGATATCGCGGCTAGTCCCCCAAACCCGTTAAAATTACAGTGATTTTAAAGCTTGATAAATTTTACTGAACGCTGCCAAATACTTTAGATATAAACTCTTTAATTTTAGTCCCATCAATACACATTCTGTTGAATTTGGCAAACAGCACTGTCAATTAGAGTTCTATATTAAATTAAGTGCTGGTCATGAACTAGTCCAATCGCTTTGTTTTATAATACACAAGCGATCAATGAATATGGGTCGGTTTGTGGTGTAGCTTCTAAAAATGAACATTAACTGAATGGAGTGGCAAACACGCAGCCCGAACCTTATCCATGTTGAGTATGATTGGGACAAGTAAGAATAATAAGGAATAATTACGTTTCGATCAAAAATTTAAGAAATGTCTCATTTTTAAATGGTAGGTTGCCAACCTCTTTAAAAAAACTTGGCTTGGCGTATAAAAGGCTAATCCTCATTATCGGAATAATGCTATCACGTGGATGTAACATAAAGCACTAAAGTTAGAGAAAAATTTAAAATCGTGGTAAAATGTGGTGAGTTTTAGTTTTGTTTAAGATAAGATTGGTTATTTTTTGTCATAAATAATGCTGATAAATGTGATAAATAAGTTTTGTCATTGTATTTAACGAGTTAATTGTTCATTGAACGTGATTTATTTTAACTATGACGTCGACATCGACATGGTTATTAGTGCTTTATTCATTTCTGAATGCCTCGATTAAGTCTTTTTCACTGGTTTGATTCCCTTTTTCTTACGAATACTAAGTGGAAGGGCAGGCAACACAACAGGTTTCTGTCACAAACAACAGGAGGTTTCATTGTACCTATCAATAACCTGGTACACAAACATTCAACTAATACCAAGTGGATGGAGAATTTAGAAAATTGTTTTAAACTCCATTCTTACTCTGTGAAATGCTACGACAGCAATTCGGTTCTCTTTATCACCCCACTGCATTTTAATATCACAAAAATGTTTAACACCAATTGGCGCGAAAATACATACAAGAATGACAGAATTGACAGATTCCAGTTTCAAATGTAATATCATGGTATTTTCTAATTGTAAAAGTATTTATGGCCAGACTAAGTAATATATACTTATTATTTAAACAATTACAGTACACTGAAGTACTCGTATTACGTATACTAAGTATGCTGCGAATACTTAGTCTTTTTTTTTCTATTCTTCCACTTTAACACAACGCCATCTAGTCCCAAACTAAGCAGAGCGTGTACTATGAATACTAGACAACTGATATAAATACATAGATATCTTTTTTTTGTAAATACATACATATTTTACATAGAAACATCCAGACCAAATCAAACATTAAATGTTCATGCACACAAATCTTTGACTTGAGCGGGAATCGAACCCGCGACCTTTGGAATAGCAGTCCGTTACACAAACCACTAATCGTCAAATTTTGTAGAAGTAATAGTGCAGAATGCTTGAATTTTTAAAAATTGTTGACAGACTTGTTGGTCTAGGAGGTCGTGGGTTCATAATTTGTTATTAAATATTAAAATACCTTCAAGTCAGTCTTCTAAAGGTCATAGCTTATTAGAGAAACCCGGCACCCGACCAGCACCGCCTCGCCCCGAGCGGTTAGTATTTTTTGTATGCAGTACTATGGGTATACGCTTACTACATTAACTCCGGAACGCCTCACCTGCGGGTTGACCACGCCTGGACGGTGAGTGAACCACTCGCTGATCACCCGTTGCTCGCACGATTGCCCTGCGCTGCCCACGCGCATGTCCGTTTACGCGCAAGGACGATGCATCGTCGAGTGACGATCCCTGATAAACTACTGATCTATTCACGGACAGGATAAAACAAATTAAATAGATTTACATTGTTGTCATTGTTTACAGAGTTTGATTTAAACAACTTATTATTTTAGAACAAATACCAATGGTGAATTGTATTGCTGCTGGAGGTAAATGACGCAAAAAGTAAAGAATTAAAAAGAACGAATATTTATCCGTGGACAATGCTAAGTATCCTGGTAACTACGCGGCGCAACTAAGTAAAGCAGATTAAAAAAAACTAACATTTTAATAATCAAACTTAAATTAGTAAGACATGCAAACTCATCAAAAATCTTGATATTAAGTAATGACAATAAGATTTTTGTATCAAAACTTTTATCAATGGTTTCTTTAATATGTGGTGACTGATTAAGGATACGGAGTGTCCATCCCTGTTCAACCCGTTGGTGTCTTAAATGCTGACTAAGGGAGAAAACTACTTAGGATAACAGCACTGTAAAGAGAACGAAAACTTGACACAAACCCTATACGAAGCCGTCTGGCCAGCGTGGTATACTAGGCCAAAACCTCCTTTCTAAGGGAGTCCTATGTCTAGCAGTGCACTCTTAAAAGCTCTTGATGATGATGATGATAAAGTAACTAAGGCAAGGGCCTTTAAACCGATACCTCAATGCCTGAAACTAGCGTTAAGTGCAGATCAAAACTTAAGTATCGATCTTATTATAGAACGCGTTTTCAGTTTTACTGAGTTGAAACTAGTTTCAAGTATTGATTTGAACTTACAGTCTGTTCTCAATTACGTTTCCGTATGATTGACATCATTATTCTGTATTACGCAGCTAAATATTTAAAAAACAAAGTTCTTTTACAATCATAATTTCTGTGAATTTGTATATAGTACACTATTTGCTATTAACATATTAACAAGCTTTTGGTTCGTGCAAAAATAAAAATAATAAATATTAAAATAAAAATGACTACATGTAGGCTATAACGGAACTTTCAAGTTATTTATCAACATTTGTCATGTTGAAATGTCAAACTAATGTTTTTATTTTTATATTTTTATAATTTATATTACTAGCATAATATTATACTTTTAACATAAACCAAAAAGTTGTAGTGATTTTAATTTAAACAAGCTTGTCTCACGTAAACAAAGATCACAGCTAACAAAATCCATACTTGAGTAAAAATTTTGACATAAACATCGTTCTAAAATAAGCTATCACTCACTTGAGTATGGATCGGTGAATCTTATTTTAAGTGACGTTCAATAGTAAAATCTCCACTACAATTAGTTTTAAGACCAGGTTGACGACTAGGACACCTTTTAAAATACGGGCCTTAGTGCCTTTTGGTTTGTTAGAGGTCGATGTTTACAGAACTATAGACAGTAGTATCAAACGTTCAAGAAGTTTATACACACCTTTTAACATAACATCGACCTATTCATAATAAATATTATACAATTGTTACAATAGAAGTATTTAACATTACTAACAAATTTATAAGTTAACCTTTGACCTACAAGATAAATTATAAAGACTAAAACCTCACCACAAAACGTCCAAAATGCTTGGTAATAATGGAAAAGCGAGTTTATCACGTAGAAAGAACACGATGCGAAGTACAATACATACTCGTAGCTGAACAGTGAAGCAGTCTCTGCGTCTCATAAAAGGAATAAATTTTCCCCATTTTTGCGACATTTTACATTGATTTTTGGCTTCTATCTGTCAACACGTGATGTTATACAGCCTTCCTTGATAAATGGGCTATCCAATACTATCATAATTATCATCATCATCATCAGCAGCCTTTAACAGTCCACTGCTGGACATTGGCCTCTCCTCAGAAAGGAGGTTTTGGCCTACTATACCACGCTGGTCAGACGGGTTGGTATAGGGTTTGTGTCAAGTTGTCCTTCTCTATGCAGTGCTGTTGTCCTGCGTATTTCGCTCCCTTAGTCGGCTCTTACGACACCCACGGGATGAATAGGGGGTGGTGACACTCCGTATTCTTAATCCGTCACCACACGGATAACAACACTATAAGAATTTTTCAATTCAAAACATTAGTTTCTGAGATAAGCCCGTTCCACCAAACAAACAAACTCTTTAGCTTTTTAATGTTAGTATATTTTATAATACCAAATAGACAAACAACCACTTTTTCCAGAAATACGGTAAACAGTGTGTGAACTCAAAAAATCAATGATAGTAATGAAAAACTGATTAGATTAGAACTTTGCACTAAAGAGACTTGGCAGTAATTCGACAGTCTGTGTTCCTAGGTTTTATTTTAATTTATAATCATTTCAAACTTTATAGTGTGTAATTAATTTTCCTAATGGGACCTCGCAATTCACTGGTTCAATCAAGTCGCAAGTCGATTCTCCAGGTATTGATTATATAAATATTCTATAATCGAATTTATTTTTAGATAGTCTGTAATATATCCTATCCCTCCAATTATATTGTATCCTAGTCAAATTAAAAAAGGTCACTTTGTATTACATTCCTCAAATAATTTAACATGAGCAAATTTTTAAATTAAGGAATCAATTGCCCAATTAATTGAATTCTTAAAGTACAGTTAGACACACTTGCATAATTTATTTCTATTCCCGTGTTGTCAGATACAAGCACAGGTACTTGTAATTACAGATAGATACATTATGTAGGTAGGTAAGAATAACTATTGATATTTTTATACATACAATAATAGACACGATGCGTTCAAACAACGCTAGTAATGATTCTAAAGTCCCTCAACGTATAATTCCATTAGATTGAATAAGAACAACTATTCTTGGACTAACATTTGCCAACGAACACGTGGGTACTGGAATTCCTCTAAGAGATTGCGGCATTCAATGCTGGGATTATAATAAATAGAAAATGTTGGGAATCCTGTGTTAGTAGAAGGAATAAATTAACCGAAATTCCTATTCCTATCATTGAATTTATTTGTCTTGGATGGGAATGGAACCCCTCTACCTCGGGCTTGGCAGTCAGAATCAATTACAACTAGACCAACAGGCTCGTCAAACTTGACTTGATCTAAAAAAAAAAATTTTAATTGTATAGACTTTGGTACCACGATAGATCAAAATATACTGGACCCCTGTGAGTTAATGTAAGCGTTTTTAAACTTTACAGCACTTTTTCTCTGATCCTTTTTCCAAACTACTGCCATCAGAACTCCACAACCCAAGTAACCGATATCGAAGTCCTTTAGCTCCAACTACCCGTAATGATTGCCACAGATATTCGTGTGGCTTCCGGGACCGACGGCTTAACGTACTCTTCGAGACACGGAGGGGTCTCAATGTGTTAAGAAGTGGTCACTCTGATGGCTACCGGTTAACTACTGGCTAGTAACTTTCCAGCACATATTATTAAAAAAATTGTAGCTTACTACGAAATCTGTTCCATCTTTAAAACCTTACAAGATTTTTTTTTCATTTCTGAACATAATGAGCACCTAGTAACACCTGACTAAACAGAAACCTTCCTACACCTATCATTACAAATGTAATAATCTAAAACTATTGTTTGTAAAAGTTATTTGCAATGTTTGAGTGCCAGAGATCGACGCAGTGTGATAAGACAAGCAATTGGATGAACCACTCAAAATAATGACACTATGTAATCACTCTTTACGAAAAAAATGGAAAAGAAAAATATATTTATTTACTTTTGTAATGGAAGCGTCCAGTTACAAGTAATGTTACTCAAAACAAGAATACAGAATAAGGGTTTTTTAAGCAAGTATTAAATTATTATAATAAATGAATCTAACTTTTAAATAAGCTTTTATTTTAATGCAACATAAAGAAGGTAATAAGTTTTGAATCAAATCAAATACATTAACATTATACAGGTATGTAAATTTTCATATAAAATATTAGCTCACTCGTGATTCACGCCTGTCTCTTTCGAAGGCGTAGGCAGAGTTGTATAACGCTCATATGTCTATCTATAAAAGGTCATCGCGAGAATTTCACAAAAAAAAAATTCATCATCCATGTCTGTATTTATATTAATGCCTGTTAAGAAGTTCCTCGTCTTGGGTCAATCCTGGACATAGGCGGGAGGCCTTTATAATATGCAGTGGACGTCTTACGGCTAAAAGGATGATGATGGGTCAATCCTGAGCACAGAGACAATCGATTCTCGTATATTTTCATTCGATTTTGCTGTTGACAAACTTCACTTTGATGTCCTAAAAGTACTCTTCCTCGCGTCGATATAATATAGCATAATATAGCAGGAAGAAAACATCATCACAAGAAAACATGTTTTATGTGTCAAATCTTTCCTCCTGTTGAAAATTGACGAAGTACGTAACAGGAATCCTAGTTGGTCATCAGATGGTTAGTGAGCTGCAGATTATATCTATACTAATTTTATAAAGAGCCAAAGTTGGTGAGTTTTGTGTTCGGGGTAATCTCCCGTATCACTGATTCGATTTTAAAAATTCTTTCACAGTTAGAAAGGTATTTTATCCCTGAGTGTTATAGACTACTTTTTACCATGATAACCGATATAGACGCGGGCGCAGCCACGGGCAAAACCCAGTCCATCATATGCGGCTACGGTAAGACTCGCACTTTTTTAGATAATGTATCTAGAAAATTAATGATTGTTTTGCTCTTATTATTATGTGAGCCATTGCATCACCAAATTTCATGATTTAAAATGAAAAGAAAGTAATAACCTTCTTTATAAGTTACCAGATACGAAATAGTACTTAATAAATAATATAAAGTCCAAATGGACGTATCTTTCAATTGCATTGATTTAGAAGCTCGATTTTCAAGTTTAAGAGAATCCAGACTGTATGTTTGTCAAGGTCCGAAACCGCTAAGCGTTTGGGACCTTGACAGACATACACTCGGACAATCCTATTAATCCTATAAGGATTGATTCTTTCCATTTTAGAAAACTCTTAGGACTCGCCTTACGGATTCGAAATCTTACATACATTAAAGAACGCTTCCTGATATACGGGTCGGTAATTCTAGGGTAAATTAGTTCAGTTCTGAATGAGTTTTTTTTATATGTACAAATACATACAAAACCGTGTCTATCACATCTTATAATACTCTCTTACCAAATAAAGTTAAATAAACCGAGAACTGAACTAATATATGTTGTAACAAACACTTAGCTTACAAAGTCCACAAACCCAACAGATATCAATTAGAGCACACAATTAAAATCTATTATTGCCGAGTCTCAGAAACTAAACAAATTCTTCACCACTTAGCCACCACATTATTACCACACGTGGCAACTGCATCAATTGGACTGTTGCCACCAATATACAAAATACTCTCAGTTTTTCTTTTCAGTACATTGGTCTCTGTAATAATAAAAATGTCGTAAGCGTCTTGCATTGTGTCTGGACAGTGGTGATCGTTTCGATGGCATTTGTATGTGGGCGGCCGTCTGACGGACTATACCGTTCTAGAGAATTTTCTATATTTTACCTGTGTCAATATTCATATTTAAATAGCTAATTATTAAAAGTGAAAAGTGTGAATAAAATTTCTGTCATTTTAATTAATGCTAGTTGTACCCTGCCACGCTACGCTGTGGTTGCATTCATGAGAAATGAGGAATAGAACTGACGCAATAAAACATAAAAACATTATTTGAATCTGGTTGTATAACGTGTTTAAATTTGAGCTCAATCGGTGTAGAACTTTTTGAGGTTTTGAAGCGTACACAAACCGACTTGACATTTTATAATATATCGACTCCCTTCCCAACGACCAAAAACTTGGTAATGTGCTATTATAGGCTTTATGTTATTATTACAAATTCGGCATCTGTGGACTGGAAAACACCTAAGCAATTTTTTTCAGATTTTTCCTAATGATATTTACAAAGACACAATTTTACTGTTGGCAAACAAAAACATGACGACAAAAACTTGCTAAAGGTTTATACAAAAAAATATATATTTTATTTTATTAAAATAATTTTATTAAACGTCAGCACAGGGTTTTATTGAACTAATTTAAATATACCTAGGTATTCCGTAATGTACACCAACAATTTTATTTAAGTTTAGTATTGGCTCAATTTATTCAAAATTTCAATGCACCCATAATATATATTAGTATAATAACTCCGTAATGGGACCGATCATCATTTGTAATTAATATCAGGGTCAATTATTTCACAAGGTGAGCATGCCATAGAGGTTGATGGTGATAACCATACCCCTACACTTTTTAACGCCGCCTGTTGAATACTATCAAGGACTACTCGTAAATTACTCACATTAGTTCGCACGAGTTGTTAACTGCTAAAACGTCGATAACTTTCAACGATAAGGCGAATCAAAACGTATTTTATATTTATCAACTTTGTATCGGTACAGCTCTTGACTTTTTCAATTGATATTTTTCTTTTCTGTATAAAAAAAAACTTTTTCTCGGTTTAGGTCTATAATATAGTTATTTACTTTCTCAAGAGTTGGGAAACATAATTAATTATGTAAATATTTTTACTTACTAACTTTTACCCACAGTTTATGTTTATGTGCTATTATTACTAAGTAGATTATAGGCTATTGAAGACTATAATCGCTCTCTGTCTCAAATTTTGCTTCTGGATCCGTTCAGTCGTTGTGGCATGGCTAGGAATAAACACCCATCCACACTTTGGCATTTATAAACGCAAAAAGATCTGTATTAGAATTCGTAAATTCGAATTGAAAATGATGTAAGGTAGGGTTCAATTCCTGGACTTGGTAAAATTTAATTGTGTTTTCCGAGAGGAAAAAATAGCCTAAGTTACTCTTTATATAGACAGCTACATGGTAGTAAAATATTATCAAAATCGCTTCAGCTGTTTTGAAGATTACCCGGAACAAACAGACAGACAGACAAAAAATATTTGAACTGATTTTTAGGCATAGGTGTCGTACAAGTAACCGTATGAGCATTTAAAAAAACGATTATTTTGACATTGCAAAGACACTTCAGTTTTATTTACTTGTACAGATTTATTTAAAAAAAACATTAAAGCCGCAGCAGTAGCATTTACAGCAAATGAAATGATCTTGTCCAAACTAGTTCACACCGGTTCTATCCGCATCAACGTAGGATCTAAGATCCTGTCTATTACAATGTCAGTCCCTTGCTCGCGTGACTTCGGCCTCGGACGTTGCATCCTGTAGACACCGGTCTAAATTTATCTTATACCTTGTGTTGAAATAGATTATTGAAATAAATACAATAAGGAAATAATCTGTAACTGTGTAAGGATGCTTTCATATTGAGATTTTAGTAAAAAGTTGCATTTGATATTAATGTAGGCGGCAAGTTGCGGCTGGAATTAGTCCGAACAATTCCTCGGAGCACTCTCCATGATATATGATATATATCTAACACTTCGAGAACGCAGAAGGATACTAGAATTCTATTTATGCTACAGACCGTTTATATTACAATATACACGTATATTGTAATGTAAAAAATACCTTTTCATAAAATTTCTCAAGCGCTAAGAAGCCTTCGTTTTAGCACGAAAGTTGTATCCTATCGACCTTTATCATAAATTAATGAATGCCTTTCGCTCATTTTTACATTTTGGGAATGCCTAAGTAGTCAAAAATCTTTACTATATTGTTAAATGTCCTATCGCGCCTGACACTGACTATCCCAACATCCTACACACCTAATAATACATTCTACTGTTTACTGTAAAGTTGTCCGAGTGGTGAAAGATTCAGAATACAAAATGTCATCACCCCTATTCATCCCGTGGGTACAACAGCACTGCAAAGAGAAGAAAAACTTGATACAAACCCTATACCAACCCGTCTGGCCAGCGTGGTATCGTAGCCCAAAACCTTATTTCTAAGGAGAGGCCTATGTGTGCCTAGTGGACTATTTTAGGCTGTTGATGACTATAAAGTAGGTATTGAAATAATATATATATTTGTCTGTACTATGTGTATTTTTATGCATACAAATCCATCGTGGGTTTGTACTTCGCAAACAATAAGAGTATTATTTTGCCTGGTTATATTTCAAGTCTACAGAAAGCGATGATTTGACAGTTTTCGCTGAAGCCATTATAGCCTAATGATTAACGGTAGTTAAATGAAAGATCGACCTTGACAAAGAGTGCTGTGTATCATCGCGTATACTAAATACCTTCCAAATAAATGGTCGAAGCTTTTCAGTTATTTATTAAATGTGTGTAAAACGCTTTATTAGTAAGTATTATTATCCTGAATTAAGTAGGTATATGATGTATGTTTTTCCAGTATAAAATTATATGCAAAATGCAAATAAACTTGTTGTACCTACATCTAGGCTCCAAAAGATAAACAAGTCATTTCGAGGTCAATGTGTGCAAGTTTATAATAAAATCCCAAATAAAAACCAATACTTTTAAGTAAGTTAACAAGTTGAAATCCACAGTGAAGCGGGGCTTGTGTCAAAAGGCCTATAACTTGATTATGGATTACATAGAAGACAATAATGCTTGGGATTAATTTAGCACAGGCTGTTTCATTGGAAATGTTATATGGGCTAGCCATAAATATCACCTTTTTTTTTAATTTCTTATGTTTTAGGTACTTCACTTTCAATTCTATTCCATCTTTTTTCTTTATCTTGTTTTCTCTTCATTACTTTTTACCTTTTAAGTCCTTAATAACTGTCATACTGGCACATATCAAAACAATTTTGTAGTATATTAAATTTATTTTTTATTTTACTCTTTAAAAAGACAACTCCCGCATTAGGAATATATCCTGTGTCGCGGAGGACTTTACAAACATACATGAAACGGACACAAAGAACACCCAGACTCGGAACAACAATGGCGACCGCTTAAACCACTACGCCATCCGTGCAGTCGACCGAATGTATCTGTAATTAAAAAGATTGGCCTTGGGTTTTGTTTGCCCTTTATTCTCATAATGCTCAACCCTTTGGGCTGTAGATCTTTTTTTTTATTTTTATTAATGGCACAAGGTTACAGTTCATATAAACACAGTTATCGTGAAGAAAATCACAGGTGGTTTATGTATCACTGCCATCATTCGTTTTGTATGTAATACAATGTCGATTAAATTTTTTATACGTTATTTTTATATATACTTTGTAATATTTTCAGCTCCTTCCTTTGTAAGGTAAACTTTTTTGAGAAGCGTTTTACATTTCCGCGGAATCTCCGAGAGTTTATCTACAATGTTGTTTTTTAGTTCGTTAATTAGTTGTGGTAAAACAAATTGCCAACGACGCTTGCTATAAATGTTGTTGTACGATGGTAGTACATACTCGTACCTCGGTAAATAATAATAATAAACTAGGCAGAGCCTGTACTATGGTAACCAGACTGCTGATAACCATACTTATATATTTCTAAATACATAAATATTATAGATAAATTACACCCAGACACAGAACAAACGATCGTGTTCATCACACAAATATTTGCTCTGGGTGGGAATCGAACCCACGCCCTCCGGTTTAGCAGTCAGGGACACTAACCACTAGACCAACAGGTCAACAGACCAATATTTAATCTTATTCTTAATTTTAATGAAGCTATGTTCTCAATTTCATCACAGATAATGTACATCTTTATCTTGTAATGTATGTTTATAGTGTGTATGTAGTATGTTTATGATTTTACAGTGTTTAAACAACTTGTTAGTATCATTCCTATGTTTATTTCTAATACCTTAAAGCACTATCGTTTTCAATATGTATTATATGTTCTAACATAACTAGTAAGACAATATTGTATGGAATCTGCCAATGCATCATATAAAATTCTCGGAGTATGATATGATAATTTAAATTTGAGCAGAGACATTTTCGATAGTATTATTCTTAATTAATTACTAAAATAGTCTAAATGCGGTCACCAGTTGAATTTGCTATCAATTATTAGGCCGAGATAAGCGTGCTGAGATACTATTTCCAGTGCTGATCCAGATCGGCACAGGCATTAAATAAATTGGCTTCGTTTTACTAAATATTTGACAAAATCGATTGTTGCTATTATGTGTGTTAATCTATGACTTTAGAGTCATAGATTAGTTGTTTTTTTTATTTTGATTTATAATTTAATGGTTATTATTTAATACATAGTATCTTCTATATACCAACGAGCAGTAACTTAGTTCTAATATTACGGTAATAGTGCTGCCAGTTTCCTTCAAATTTCTGAACTATCCGGCAAGTATTCCAACTTTGTACTCCCAAAAAACTGATCTAATATTAACATTTAAAAAAAGAGTTAATAATAATAATATAATAATATTCTACCACATTAACACAACGCCATCTAGTCCCAAACTAAGCAGAGCTTGTACTATGGCTACTAGACAACTGATATAAATACATATATACTTTTTTTTGTAAATACATACATATTATACATAGAAACACCCAGACCAAATCAAACATTAAATGTTCAAGCACACAAATGTTTGACTTGAGCGGGAATCGAACCCGCGACCTTTGGAATAGCAGTCCGTTACACAAACCACTATGCCATCCGGTCGTCGAATCGAAAGTTAGTTGAATCGGTACTGCCGTTTTCAAGTAATGCGTGTCTCAGCCAATATAATTTTAATTTTTGTGGAAGATATAAAATTTTAGTTTTTGTTTTTAAAGACAACTCCCGCTTTATATATAAATCCTGTATCGCAGGAACCTTTACCAACATTCAGAAAACGGATACAAAGAACATTTAAACTCAGAACAACAATTTATGGATCATACAATGTATTGTCCCATGTTCGGATCGAACCCACAATACTCAGGGCAGTAGTAACGGTGACCTCCTAAACCACTTCGCTATCCATGCAGTCACCCACCAGCCACCATATTATAATGATGTCTAAAAAATAACTATTTCTTTTCAGATTGAGAACCAGACACCATGGGTTCTATGTTTAGGAGTGAGGAGATGGTACTATGCCAGCTGTTTGTGCAACCGGAGGCAGCTTATGTATCCATGTATGAACTGGGAGAAGCTGGAATTGCACAATTCAGAGATGTGAGTATATTGTGAAACAAAATGATATTTTTATAACTTACTAGCGATCCGGCCGGGTCTCGCACGGGTACAATGTAGATACTACTAATACTACTAATGTGGTGTGAGTGTGGAGTAATTAATTATACTATTATTATGATAGGACTATACTACAGGATATCTTTAAATACAATATTTATACCCCCGATCCGATCCTGCCGGCCGTTGCCACCCGGGACGGACGTACGGAGCGACGGTCGCTGGGCCTCCACATTTCAAACCTCTAATATCTTCTAAAATATTCATTTTCATGATATGCTACAAAAATCAATTTTAATCTATATTTAATGTACAAAGTATCTAACGTTTTAATTGGATAAGAAATAATAACGTATATAAATTAATTGAATTATTATATTATTAATTATATATATTAATTATTATTATTTCAAATAGCTTCGTATATAACCCATTATTTTTTAATAATAGTAGTAATATTAAAAAAATAAAAATGGTTACTGTGAGTTATCCATATACATTATTTTAGTCTATTTTGTAAAGTTTAGGATAGCGTTTGTAATGCAAGCGCGTAAAGCCATATTTTTAAGATAAATCTTTGAAATTCTCGGATTTCCTCTACTATAAGATGCATGTTTAATACATATAAAACTTCCTCTTGAATCAGTCTTTCTATTGATGAAAATCGCATTAAAGTCCGTTGCTTAGTTTAGAAGATCTAAGCGGACAACATAAAACAGCGACTTAATTTTATGCTATGTAAATAATAACAATAATAATAACCACACACAGCTCACACACGTCAGTCGGATCCCAAAGTAGGTAAAGCCTGCACTATGGTAAACTGCTGTTAAACATACTTATATATTTCTAAATACATTCATCATTATTATAGATAAATTACACCAAGACACAGAACAAATGACCGTGCTCATCACACAATTATTTGTCCTGGGTGGGAATCGAACCCATGACCTTTTCTTTATGGTACGGTATGGTTCTTAATGGCAACTGAACCAACGGGCGATCAGATAGTAAGTGTCTATCGAGGCCCATGGACACATGCAACGCATGACATAAGTGTGTGTGTCCCCTCAGATTTAGGGGGTTTCCTTCGGCTACAACGATGAGTCGGTGAATAGCTACAAAAGAATTGCCTAGCACCGGTTTTCTGTGAAGCAACTGAGGTCGAGCTGACTCATATGTGCGCCAGCATGGATCTCCCATATCTAAACTGGCTTAGTAACACTTTTACAAATAATAAAAACACATTCATACTAATATTTAATCGGTCGGTCGGTCAATCGGTCTAGTGATTAGTGACCCTAACTGTTAAGCCGGAGGTCGTGGGTTCGATTCCCACCCAGGATAAATATTGTGTAATGAGCACGGTCATATTTGGTCTGTGTCTGGGTATAATTAATCTATAATACGTATGTATGTTTATCAGCAGTCTGGTTACCATAGTGCAGGCTCTGCCTAGTTCGGAATCAGACTGCCGTGTCTGAGATGTGTGAAGTTATAAAAAAAAATGCCAAAGTGCGTCTGTCTGTCTGGTTGTCTGTTACCTCTTCACCCTTAAACCGCTAAACCGATTTAGAGGAACTTTGGTATGAGATATTAATATCTCTAACATGCAGAATAACGTCCCTGAGTCAGTACTTACAAATACTTTTAGCTTACTTTCATAATAGGCTTTCAAGATAGAGCTGTCCCAGGATAAAATGATACCACAGAATTGTCGTTCAAAGTAACTATTATTTGTTATGTATGTGTTTCATAATCTTTAGACCGGTAACCTAAAATACAGAATGCATCACGGTTAATAAACAGATTCTTAAAACCTGCCAAAGTGCCACTTGGCAGCGTTACAGCACGTTATGACATACTATATTATGAAGTGACAAATGCCAGAACACTGTTTATATATTGTAGTAACTTCGATATTTGCTTATAAATTTGGTTTATCGATATTCCCAATGATATTTTAAAAAAGATGCGTTATATTCATTATTTTCAATATTTTGAGGTACAACAACCGATTTAAGGCGACCACAGACCGCCCTCGATTAAACTCACTAAACCAGTGATACACAGTTGTTTTTGATGGTGCTTCGTCCCCAAAACTCGAAGTGAGTTTATCGATGACCTGATTTTGAGTTAGTTCTCGCGAAAATCGTAATAAATCATGGCACGAAAATATCACGAGTTAAGTCACTAGTGATAAAGACGCCATTTTCAAAATGACGCCACAAAGGAAAACCAAATGTCAGCTACAAAAAACAAACTGCAGTCTTAAGCGAAAGAGTTCCATTTTTAAATGTTATTATTACTTTTTTAATATTGTTCTGTAACTGGCTGGCTAGTTCCGAATACATAAATAGCAGCCCTCGCATGGTTAAAAACATTTACAAGCAAGTTTTGAAGTTACTACAGTATCGATAGTATATTCACATCTATTAATACATTTTAGAACAAAACATACATTTACCTGTGGTATGATATTCCTTAATTTAACTTTTAATACATATACAGGAATACCCATTAAGGCATTTTATAAATTCTCACGAATACTACGCGCGTTTGCTCGTAATGGTCCTAATTAGGACCAATTCGCAGAACGCGTTTTGTGTGTTGGTGGCGTATCTACCTCTTGTTTGTATATAATATTATTGGATATCCCTAAGCTTATCAGACTGAATCGTATAGGCTAAATTCAAAATTATAGCCCTGCAAGTTGTCGTATGTAGAAACAGCTCGCTATTTTTACAATTAAATGCTATACTATCATCCTGTAGGGCAATAGTAACCATATCTGTAATATTTAAACTATTTTTGTACGATATATGGGGTTATCTTTGTTTTTTAAAGACAACTGCGCATTAGGAATATATCCTGTGTCGTGTGACTTTACAAACATACATGAAACGGACACAAAGAACACCCAGACTCAGAACAACAATTTGTGGATCACACAAAGTATCGTCCGTAGTAGGAAGCGGCGTAGCGACCGCTTAAACCACTACGCCCTCCGTGGAGTCAAATAATGTTTTATATTGGAGATTGTGCCTTTAAGTACACAAAATATGTAATTTAACTCAGCATCTGATATCGATCAATTGCTGAGGAGAATTGCTACAAATACATTTTACCAAAGACACCTAAATACTTTGTATACGAGTAAAGACTGTCTAACTCCATCTTGTGATGCATAACCTCTTACTAATTTATTAAAGCACTAACATCTATTTTGAAGACAGCGATGGCTAGAATCCTTTTTGAAAATGACAGAAGCCTTTTAATACCAATAAAAGTCATAAAATCTTGTGAAGGCATTAATAAATGGTCACGTGGTGAAAAGATGAAAAATAATAAAACCTTTTAATCATAATCGTAAAAAAATATAGTTTAATTTTTTTTTAAATATTACATAACACTAAAGACCGCTCGGTGGTCGCGGCTCGAAGCTTATTATAATTTACAACAAACATTATTAGAAAAGATAGCTTTTTATGTTTATTCTCCTTTTAAGAGATTATAAAATTTATATTCCTACAAGCGCGGAATATAGTTACAGCGATACAAAAAAAAACCTTCTTACATAGTAAGTAGTCCTTAATAAGTTCTTATAAGATTAAATTAATCGATACCTAATTAAATACTCTTATACTAATAAGGGTTCGTGTATAATTAGCTTGATTGTTACAAATAGTTAATTTATCTCCCCCATTACGGTTTTTATCAATATTTTTATTTAAGTTCGACTAATGGAATTTCCATTTAGAGCATTTGTTCCTATTTATATTACAAATAAATTACACTTATCAAGTATTTAGAATAAATATTCGTTTGTATGATCAAAGTTTCATCGCCAGAATGTGTTTCAAATAAGAAATGTCTTTCGGTTTAAACGGGGCAATGTAGCCAGTGTTTAGATAACACTACCTGAAGGCGACGAATGCGAAAGAATTTTACGACACGTGAACTTAATAGATTTTGTAAAATAATGTATTATTAAATTATTTTTTTATAATTTGCGTATTCTTGAGTGTTTTCAACTCAATTCAACATAATTATGTGATTCTAAATTCAAATACTTATCTTTCAAATCAATTGCATGGCTGATGTTCCTGATGTTATTCTTCTCGGTCGTATGCTGCATTGCTGGAGGTTATGTCCGACCTGTAGTGTTCTGGTGACTTTAGCCATGAGGACTGTCTGTTCTGAGCGCGGCAGTTAATGTCAGTTTTTAAAGAGACATTATTGTTTCAAGATGCTATTCAAATTTATTTATTTTCTTAAGTAAAAGAAGCAGGAGGTGCTTAATTCGATTATATTTTTCTCATGTTTGTTATCTCCCGTCTTTGGTTTTTGTTTCGTTTGGAAGGGTATGATTTCTTCTTAATACTCGTTTAGTTTTGAATTTACAGAAAAATACATTTTTTTTTGGTTTTGAGGGGCAAACGAGAAGACGGGTCACCTGGTAAGTGATAACCACCGCTCATGAACACCTGTGACGTCAATCAAGTGCTTTGCCGGTTCTGTCCCTCTTCCTTGAATTAGGGGGAAAGGAAGGGTTTAAACTCCAGTAACCTCACTCACTTGGTGAAAATCAATGAAAGAATTGCTAAACACCAATTTTGTGAGGCCATAGTATTACCCCGGTTTTGCCTGGCCTGTATGTGCCGGAGCATATGGCTCTCTCACGATACTTATGGCCTTTAGGGCTAAAGGCGGCAAATTAAGGAATACTAATACTAATATTCTACCACATTCACACAACGCCATCTAGTACCAAACTAAGCAGAGCTTGTACTATATTGAATACAGTTTATTACAATTCTTCGGTGCATTGTAGTCGGTTACATTTAGTTTAAAGTTAGCTGCTCAATAATTATCATGACTATTCCCAGTTGTTACCACTTCTGAGTCTATCATTTTACCATTTCCTGTGCCTCATCTAAGCCAAAAATACTGTCACTAACACATACTACCTGAAAATATTTAGTTAAGTGCACGCAACATTTAGTTAAGTGACATAAATTTAGAAAATAAATTCTCATTTTAGGTCAGCATAATCAAATGACAAGGACAGAAGATACTTCCATCTCCGCTTAATATTTAGGCCGACGGAACTCCCCTTGATTTCGCGTGTCACAAATACGAAGACAGGGAGTGTCCCCGTTATTCGTGACCATAGCTTACTATCGATTGCACCCAGCGTCGCTCGTATTTAATTCAGTCGCCTACTAACTTATAAATGAAGTTTACGTGAAGGTTAGCCTAGCATATAAACGATTGATCTTTTTAGAACAAAGTGGGTGTAACGGGGAATAATTTATGGCTAAGCAGAAATTTATTGCATTATGATAACAATTTTGTAGATGGGCGATTAATTCTGCATTCATTTTCGTTGTTCTGATGGTTTCAGATAATGTGTAAGTATTTGAAATGTACTATTGTGTAGGTCACCACCCTATTTATGCAGTGGGTGGCGTAAGAGCCGATTAAGGCAGAAACTAAGCAAACTACAAAGACAGCAATGCAAAGAGAAAAAAACTTGAAACAAGCCCCATACCGACACGTCTGGCCAGCGTGGTATAGAAGGCCATAAACTCCTTTCTAAGGAGAGGTCCATGTCTAGCAGTGGACGCTGTTGATGATGATGATGATAACTCAATCTCAGTTAGTCAGTGATTATTTTCAAAGACCCTGAAATGAAAAATAAGCCTACCTCCTTTCTAAGGAGAGGCCTATGCACTAACCTGTCTGCCTAAAAAACTATTCTCAACTCCCTTTAAATTCATAGGCAGTTACGAATACCGTAATAAATTAACTTCAAGCTAATGTTACCTTCATTTAAAACTTCATCAACAGCCTATAACAGTCCACTGCTGGACGTAAGCCTCTCCTTAGAAAGGGGGTTTTGGCCTACAATGCCACGCGGGCCATACGGGTTGGTATAGGGTTTGTTTCAAGTTTTCCTTCTCTTTGCAGTGCTGTTGTCCTGCATAGTTTGTTTTTTATTATTTAAAGTTCACTAATATCGCTTCCTCAATCGTATCCTTCGGTTTATCTCTCTACAAGTTTTTATAACAATAAAATGCACAAAATAATCTAAGCGTCATCCGCCATTGAATCATAGTTCACATGTCACTTCGATGCGCGAAATTCATATATCCTATATATGTAATGAAATGTCATTCATTTCATTACATATATAGGTATGAATCTGTATATTACAATTAGTCTTGATTATATTACGTTGCGACTCTTCATCTCCTTCTCCGTCCAGCGATTGCCTGGAAAAGTAGTTTTTAATTTCTTTGTAAAATGTCCTCAGATCATAAGACACTGTGCTATTATTATGTCTTTTGTACAATAGTCTTCTATCTTCTCACAACATATCGTTCTATGCACCTTTCTCGAAAATTACAATCATATGATTGTACAAAAACGTATATAGGTACTTAACATTTCAGGTTAGGTATGTTGACATGGGGATAGTTCAATGATATTGACACCCACCCATCAGCTAACACAAGCTTACGTACAATACGCGCGCATTTTTATCGATGAAAAACTATGATATTATAATGGCTAAGGAAACAAAGTTGTCATTGACTTTATACTGAACTTTAGATAAATTGGTTTTTGGTGGTAAATTCTTTGAAATACATGTGATAAAGAACATAAAATTAAACATTTTTGCACAAAAACGTAGTCAATATTGAACCGAACGATAAAATATAAAATAATTTTCTTGGCGCTACGGTTGCAGGATCTCTTGCTCTAACTATAACTGCACATACAACCTGCCGTAAATTGTATACAGGGATTGTACTGTCCATGACACTCAGGCGCTAGTAACAGCCCAGAAGTTCACCATTCTGCAAAGGCCGCAACGCGCAATGGCCATCATAGTGATAAGCCAGCTTCTATGTTGGACTGTGCATTATGACTGACATGTTGATCTAGTGGTTAGCTTAGCAGTTAGGGTCTGGTCGGGGGTTCGATTCTAACTCATGACAAATATTGTGTGATAAGCAAGACATTTGTTCTATGTTTCTGTGTGATTTATCTTAAATATATGTGTGTATTTAGAACTATTTTAGTGTGTTAATCAGCAGTCTGGTTACCATAGTACAAGCTCCGCCTAATTTGGGATTAGACGGCCGTGTGAGATGACAAGATATTATTTTATACAGCTATGTCGCTTGGTGGGATTTTTATTATATTTTATCTAGTCTTATAAATAGGTCTCTGACTGCGCGGATGGAGTAGTGGTTTAAGCGGTCGCCACGCCACTTACTACTACGCTAAGTGCTATGGGTCCGATCCCGACATGGGACTACACTTTGTGCTATCCACAAATTGCCATATAAAGATAAAAGGAAAAGAAAGCTCTTGGTTCTGCTACAACTAAAATCATAAAAACTAAACAACAGACGATCGATCTACAAAAAAACGGTTGAATCATATCTCTTGACACAAAAATGTGAATCAAAAGTTTCCTACTAAGTAACTAATATTAAACTATTATACACAATATTTTTATTGCACAAATGAAAAGTAATTGTTGGTACAGTGCATTATTGTACTAGCTACATGGTACGTATTACACAATAGTGTTTTACTACTGTTTTAATAAATGCATAATTAAAAATTATGTTTCATATCGTTAAGTTTTGTTATCGCTATTGTAAACATTGGGTTTTATTAACGCATTGTATTTTATTTCTTTACCTATATTTTGTATATTGTATATATGTAGTATATTGGTCCTTCCACGACAATCAAAGTATCTCCATGCCAAGGTTTAGTAAAATCGGTCCAGCGGTTTAGCCGTGAAAGCGTAACAGACAGAGTCACTTTCCCGTTTATAATTGTAGTAGGGATATCGGTTTTGACAGATTCGGACTTTAAATATTGTTTTTTTTTTAAACGAGCAAATAACTACAGAAACATTAAATTAGACCATAGACAACAGACAGGTATATTGTCTGCTTTTGAAACTACCTAAACCAATAAAATGACTACCTACTAATCTTCAAGTTAAATATTAACAAGGTAGTCAAAATCGATTTTAAATTACAGGCGCTTAAAACATTTGACTGCTGTAAATAACGTGATTTACCGTTGACGTTGTACCTACGGGTTGGTGATTAATACTCGGTATCATTAGGTACTAAATATTCGTGATGAATAATCCAAACCTCCTTTGGATGTCCAGCAATGGACTATTAAAGGCTGTTGATGTGATGAATTTAGTTAGGACCACCATCGATCGACTCGACCAAAGTAACTTACAAATAAATGTGCTGTCTAGTCTATACTTTACTTAAGGTATTGGGAATATACGCATTGTAGGCTGAAGGTATATGTACTAGTACGGTGTATTAAAAACTTATCTGACTTCTAAATCAATATCCTACTGACTTTCTGAAAAATATCTCAGTTTCTGTTGTTTTTTAATTCATATAGTACGTGGCATTAATGCAGGCCGCATTTAAAGGAAACTTAATGTAAATACATCTGTACATTTTTCCTTCCTCCTCTGATTGTCGTCCGATATTTTATTTTATTGTTACCTATTGATAAACGTTATTGAGCTGTTAACAATAATTTAATAAATATGACCTCTGTGATTATCAGTCTGATCAAAACAGCAAAACAACTGACTGCACGGATGGCGTAGTGGTTTAAGCGGTCACCTTGCCGCTTCCTACTGTGTGGTGGATTCGATCCCCACATAGGACAACACTTTGAGTGACCCACAAATTTTGTGTTCTGAGTCTGGGTGTTACTCGTATTCGTTTCATTGAATGTTTGTAATGTCCTGCTCTACACGGGGTTCACCTCTGGTGACAAAGCCAACTTGTGGCTTATCTTTTTCAATAGTTGAAGAGCTATTCTGCTAGGTAATTGATTAATAAATGGTATATCCAATAGAAAAAACTCTTAACTGTATACGTACGTTGTATAAGTCCCTTTATCGTAACTGCTTGTAAATTCGATGTCCTTGGCTTAGAGTTGGAAAGCACTAATTGCAAGATGACGCAGTTATGACGAACTTTAACCGACAAAATTCGAATATTCCACAGGGAGTCAAAATGAGTATTCTAATAGGACATCCAATTAGGATAACTCATTTTATATAACCTTTTTGAGACACTTCGCCGGCTTGTCAGAAGGTGATTCAAGGTTTACATGTGTTGCCCAAGTTAACGCTCATTGAGGTCGAAAATTGTGTAAGGTTGAGACTGGGGGCACAGTGGGATGTCGATCCAAACGGCACGAAAATCACTGTTTCGCTCCGTCCGGCTTTGTTTTACTCGGTCCTTAGACCAGGGCCCCAGAAAGCGTCTTTCTCCCGGTGCGTCTTTTTTCTTCATATTTTGACGGATTGAAATTAGTTTTATTTTTATCGATATGTGATAAATTGGAATTCGACCACTAGGAAGAGCATTACGACTAAAATGCCAAACAAAATAATAAAATGAATATTCCGTTACACAATCCTTCCTAGCCACTGAAGAGATGAGCCGTCTAGACACAATTTTGCGTCCGCCGTCAAAGCTATTATACAATCATCGTAGATCATTGTCGTATCAAGCGCAACTGGCCACAGGCGAATATAGGTCGCTCGCAGACCCTCGGAATTAGTTAACACTTCCAGTGTTAGAAATATGTGAGAATATAGATATACATGTGTATGTATATAGCGAAACTATTTTCACCCGTGATTGTCATCACTGTTCAGTTCCTAAAGGATTAGGAATACGGAGTATCACCACTCCTGTTCATCCTGTGGGTGTCGTAAGAGCACTGCAAAGAGAAGGTAAAGTTGAAACAAACCTTATACCAACCCGTCTGGCCAGCGTGGTATTGTAGGCCAAAACTTTCATTCTAAGGAGAGGTCTACGTCCAGCAGTGGACTATTACTGTTACTAATTGATGAAATAAAGTCTTTTAAGAACCGAAATTTAAGGAATTGTTCAGATATAATATGAAGAAATATTTTTAAACTTATTTTCCTTTTAATATACTCCGTTTTCCTCTAATCCGTAAAGTGCTCATTTGGTTGCTAGCCCCTATGAATTAAGTGGGAGGAAAATTACATGTGGCGAAATGTGGGCGTTTAATAGACCTCTGCCTTCGGGGACATAAACGTTAATGTATTTGTATTGTATGTTTCTATGTAAATATATATTTATAAATAGAAATATTGTTAAAGAGATATATAAGAGAATCGAAGAAGAAGTCGCACCGCGACCACACTCCACCGACCACAAATGACAAAAACAATATTTTATTTATATCTTAAATTATATGATAAATCCGAACGTGAGCTTGTTTATTACGAATTTACGCTTCAACTATAAGTTCGGCTGATCATCATAAAATTATGCATACACCTTATGTTCGGAATCGAACCCAACAACGAAAGGAATCATGCGCATGAGTTTTACGTCATCGAGTGCTCTCCAACGGTCGACATCCTAATTTTTATAAATTGTTATGTTTGCTCGGGATCGTATAATTGTAATTTACTGTCGAAAACAATAACCTAATTAAAACATGCCACTAGTTTTCATTTGTTTGTAGTTCAATATTAGTTTTCATATTCAGGTCGAGGGATCCTTTACACCTTATCAGTGGTACAAAAGGGACGGACCAAGGGTAGCTTTCATTGAGTAAATTAGCACCGTTTTTATAGGTTAGGGTCTATATACTCGTATTAACTAAATTACGAGTATGTATTGGCAAATTATTAAAGCCTAAAATGCGTTTAAATTAGTCTAAAATACAAACTCCCACGTTTTGTTTGAAAATGTCCTGAATAGATTTAAAAACAAGCTGGACAAATGATGATGCCAGAATTGTTTCAATTAGAACTTTAACTATCTCTTGAAAAAGTTGGCTGATCTATAGTAAATAGATGACGTGTTTACTTCTTGAGTGTTTTGTGTTAAATCCCATATAGTCTTTCAAGTATGTAAGGCCAACCGGATTACTGCTTTCATCAGAGAACTCTTATGTTATTAACTAGCCAGAGCCTGTAATATAGTGAGGAGACTGCTGATAAACATACTTATATATTTTTAAATACACACACATTATTGATAAAATATACTCAGATACAGAACAAATGATCGTGCTCATCACACAATATTTGTCATCGGTGGAAATCGAGTTTAAAACCCCGGGCTAATCAGTCGGGATCACTTAATACTTGACCACCAGTCCTGTTAAAAAGTGACTTCATGTTATACAAGAACAGCGTTTAAAGCATCCAGATTAAATATTAATAAAAATACAGTGTTGTTTCATGCGGGGATCGAACACATAACACCCAATGCAGTAGGAAGCGGCGAGTTAACCGCTTAAACTAGTACGCCTGCAGATTGACGTATCATGTCAAATTTACGGATCGAAATTTACACTCAAAAAAGCACAGAATTAAAACATTCTAAATTCAATGAACTATTAACTATAATTATATTTCGATCAGCAGAAGATTCCAAGTTTATAATTATTATCTTAACACTACGTAAGTTCGTTTATCTTCCGTTTGCTTTGAACCCGATAGATAGTGACTGATGACCTCGCTTCTTAAGATATTGTTATAGAGTATCTGTCTTTTTTTTCTACATACTTCGAACATGAATGTTTTGAGTGTACAATATACAGCCTAGAATATGACAAACAAGATGATTATATTATTTATCAAGACTCAATAGCGAATTCTTTTAACTGATTGTAAATTAAAATGGCCTCTTTTCTTAAAATTCTTAAATTCTAAATGATTTACGTAACATTTTTTTTTATTTTTTAAAGATGTGCTCACGAGTCTAATTAGGGGATGCCCGACTAGTTTTAGGGCCTCATATGAAGGGACTAAGTTACATGCCGATTTGGAGTTAGGAGCTAAACATAGATACAGGCTTATGTATACAAATCATCATCAGCCTATCGCAGTCCACTGCTGGACATAGGCTTCTCCCACTGCACGCCATTTAGATCGATTTTGGGCTTCTACAAATAAAAATTAAACATTATTTTGTGAGCAAATTCTAAAATCTTTAATCTAACAGTTTATAGTAGTAGGAATAATTTAAATGGTTCTGAAATTTGAGGAAAACTATTAGTGCTTTGAAGAAACAGAAACTGAGTTAATTGATTAAATAATGTCTACCGGGTCAAATAGTTTTTCACAAATACAAATACTAGTCATGACAATGCTTTTTTCTAATATATTTTACAAAAAGACAAGCTCCGAATCAGTAGCTTACTCAAATCTCACTTGTCAGTTATCTTATTAGTCAGAAATATGAAGAAATTCTAAGAGCGCTTCCTTAATAGGGAGATACCAAGATGACTAACAAATTTTTCTCATGCCCAGAGAACTAGTAGTTTCCTGGCAAAGAGAACAAGTAGATACAGCCATACTCATCATCTGGAAACGTTAAAACAAGATGACCGCGATGCGTAGGAATCCGTGACGCCTGTTAGTTTTATTTTTAGTGTAACTGTTATATTCAATTATAGTTCTGTGTTGTGGATTAGATTAGTTATTTATTTAATATTACTTTTAGAAATTTTATGTCCTTATATTTTAGGTCGATCGCAATCATAGACTCTGATTCTACAATGTGATGCAATGTGGTGAGCGTATTTACTTTAAAAGTTCCTTCCTATTTCATAGGCATGTGGCCAGATCAAAAATTTGAACATCATATCATGAACAATTCGTAGTGCAATGAACTTGGCAAACTATACCAATTTGACCATGATGGTTAAATCATGGTATAGTTTGACCAGATCAGTTAGATCCCCGCATTGAACAACACTGATAATAATAACAATCTCACTGCTTTAATATATAACATGAAGTCACTTGGACTGTTGGTCAAGTATTAAGTGATCCCGACTGATTAGCCAGAGGTTTTAAACTCGATTTCCACCGACGACAAATATTGTGTGATAAGCACGATCATTTGTTATGTATCTGAGTATAATTTATCTATAATGTGTGTGTATTTAAAAATATAAAAGAATGTTTATCAACAGTCTGCTCATTAGCTAGTTATCACATCACATCACATCACATCACATCAACAGCCTTTAATAGTCCACTGCTGGACATAGGCCTCTCCTTAGAAAGGAGGTTTTGGCCTACTATACCACGCTGGCCAGACGGGTTGGTATAGGGGTTGTGTCAAGTTTTCCTTCTTTTTGCAGTGCTGGTGTCCTGCGTTGTTTTGCGCCCTTATTCGGCTCTTACGACACCCACGGGATGCATTGGGGTAGTGACATTCCGTATTCTTAATCCGTCACTACACGGACATTGGCTAGTTAATAACATAATAATTATGATGAAAGCAGTAATCCGGTTTTCCTTGCGTACTTGAATAGTATATGGGATATGACATAAAACAGTCAAGAAGTAAATACATCATCAGTTTAGATCAGCTAACTTTTTCAAAAGATAGTTAAAGTGGTAATTGAAACAATTCTGGCGACGCCATTTGTCCAGTTTTTTTTTTATTTAGGAATTTTTTCAAACAGACGGTGGGAGTTTTATTTTACCAATATTTACAGATCATAAATTTGAACATTCGTTTTGCACTGATCTGGTTAAACTATACCAATTTGACCATGATGATGTCAAATCATGGTTTAGTTTGACCAGATCATTGAATGACCAGTGTTTGATGATATAAGCAGCTGGTATTATGATCATGACTTTTAATTATTCATTATCCACTGTTAGAGACGCAAATATCAGTTTACTTATTTCATGAATCATGGCAGCAGACAAATATTATATATTAATATCGACGGGCCTAGTGGTTAGTGGCCCTGACTGCTAAGCCGGAGGTCGTGAGTTCTATTCCCACCCAGGATAAATATTGTGTGATGAGCACGGTCATTTTTCTGTGTCTTGGTGTAATTTATCCATAAGGTATGTATTTAAAAAATACTTAAGAAAGGAATGTATGATGTCCTTGTTTGTTTCATTACAAAGTCTACATTAATTTACTTATTTATTTGAAACATTTACAGTGTCATTACAAGATCCTTACCCCAAAACGATACTGTAAATAAAAAGGTATGACATAATAATATGAGTAGACGCGAAGGGACATGAAATCAAACGTTGACAGGTAAATGATATGGTCAGTTCTAACTGGACACATCATTAAAAAAAGAAAAACTTCATCGAAATGGTCGATCACATTATGAAATTCTCAATTTTATGATCTCGCGTGACACGTTAAGTATTTTTTTGAAAAAGAGATTTCTAGATCCAAGTTTTTGACTATTATGATTTATTAATTTTATTTTACTTCGCTATGAATAATTGAATACAACTATGTAATACATTAAAAGAAATTAATTATCTCTCAAAACTGAAACAAGTGACGTGTTATTAATCTAGTTGACGATTAGAACAACGCCGACGTGGTCATTTGACACTCCGACCTATGATATACAATAGTAATTGTTGATTACTACAATAGCTGGTAGTCTATTAGGTAGGTCTAATCTTCTACTACACACTTATAAGGAACAATATGTCGCAATTACGATCATATTTGGTGTCTTTGAGAGCCAAGGTTCGTACCTTGAGTAGTGATATCAATTCATGCCATGTTTCGGCGCAAATGGACCGACTTAACCAGTGACACCATGGCATCACGAAAAACCGGTGGCAAGTAATTCTTGCCTCTTACCTCTTGCTCTTTACCGAGTGAGTAAGGTGAACTGTCAGCTTATTTGCCTCCTACACCCCAAAAAAACACCACGGAGTTGGCAAAAATAGATGGATAAACTTGTGTAAGTTCCCCGCGTATTCTGGGGGGTGGCGCAACAGCGCTCGCCGGACCGATACGACCTTCAAACCTTCAAGAAAAGAGCGGACTCCTTCCTAAAAGGCCGGCAACGCGTTTGTGACTCCTGAGTTGCAGACATTCATGGGCGGCGATGGTCACTTTCCATCAGGTGACCCGTATGCTCGTCTGCCCCCTCTAACATAAAAAAAAAAGTTAACACATAATTAATTATCCCCGGAATTTGTCAGAAAAAAGTTAACACATAATTAATTATCCCCGGAATTTGTCAGAAAGGCAAAATGTTTAGAAACCTGTTTCATTTTTTTACGCTCTATATTAGCTTCGCTTGTATGTTTGTTTGTATGTTTGTAACCGACTCCTTTGGGCGTGGTTTTGACTGACTTTAAATGGTCAGAATTCGTTCAAACTTTGTAGATATATCGAGGACCGATGACAATACACTAATTTAAAAAAAAAAAATATAGTTTTAAAAAACTAAAACACACGCTGTCTATAGAAAACCAACCAACGCTTTTTTTCAAATTTATTTTCTATTTTTTAGTTTGGTTTTCTCTAGAAAGCGTGTTTTTTAGTTTGGTAAAACTATAATTTTTTATCATTTATTTATTCAACAACTAATCGTAGTTATCAAATACGAAAACTAAGTGACTGTTTAATACATATAACCAACAACCACAACTGCAACACGTACGTAGATAATCACGATCATCAGCACCTGACATCGACACACTACATTGTATTAAGCAAAGCAAGAGCTGAAGGCTGAAGCCCGTTCCCAAAAGCATCATCATTTGGATACCCTTATCCTAATTTTATTTAGAGTCGGCGCAGTATGTATGATTCTTCCATTCTACTCTACCATGCGTCATTTTACTGTATAATCCCTTCCTAGCCATATCCTCACACAGTCCAGCCACCTTTTCTTTGGTCTTCCTCTTCAACTCCCATGCCTAACACTTTCTTCGTCACATTTTTCTCATCCCTCTGCATGACATGTCCATATCAAGATAACCTGTTACTTTTTAACTTTTCATCCAGTGGCGCTACTTCCAGACTCCCTCGTATATACTCATTCCTGACCTTGTCCATCCGAATCACACCACATATCATACACATTCACATTTCAGCTACGTTCAGGTGTCTCTCATCCGTTCTCTTAATGTGCCAACTTTTAGAACCACATAGCGTAAAACCCGTTCCCAAAAGCATTTAACACATACCCGCGTGAAAAATTTAGCTCACAAACACACTTCATGTACACAAAGAATTATTGTTTTTAATTAAAACGGCAATGAGCATGTCCTGTGATCACGTCTCTCGTATGTGGGTAATAAAATAGTAGATTATAACGAAATGACTTAATGAAGATTATTTGATATAGCCATTGTAGCAACATGATGTCAGTGTCTATTGTTGTGGAGGCAAATAATTGTAGCGTGTGAAAAGTTGTGAACTAAATAGATCGAACTGATATAGAACTTTATAGAACATTTTCGTTGTTTTGTGTATTGTTCAATGGAAAGAATAGATGTTCAGTATTAGACTGCGATAGGCTGATTTTGATGATGTGTATTCTTCTTTCTCAGTCGTTGACAGTTTGAAAGTCTTTGTTATATAGTTCGAAGGACCATGTTGATGTATGTCCCCAATGTTTGGTCCTCTAGGGTATATTAACCATGAAAGATGTGTGAAGGACATAAAGTAATAAAAAAATGCATGTATATTATAATTATAGAATTCTTGCAAATTGTAAAGTTTTCAAAAAATATTTTTCTATATTCAGATGAGATTCCAATCAATTTTAGTCTTTACACAAATTACAAATATAACACAAACTGACAAATAAATTGAATCTTTACTAAATAGACATTCGTAGCTGCCGTGATCTTTAGGTATCCTAACGTAACCCGGACAATGCTCTCGACTGTATTAAAATAAAAGTGATCCCAAACAATCAAAAGTCGAACAGGAAAAGGTTTATCAGGTCAGCTGGTGCTCGATAAATGATAGCCAAACAGAATACCAATGTTGAGAAGCTTAAACAGTAAACAGTATAGCAGTCACACATCATTTAGAAAAGTCAAATGTAACTAATTGGTTTAAAGATAAATATTGCTCCTAGAATGTGTAACTAATGACGTTATGTTATTATAAGAAACCGGGAGTAGAACTCTTGCCAAATATTTTTTTCTTCTATACTATTATATGCAGTTTGTAGTGGTCGACTGAGTTAGCACATCCACAGTCGTCAATAAGTATGAGATTTTTTCGCAAAAATATTGCCTACCGCGCTTCTTTCCTAATTTAGTAGTAAAATAATCGGGCTCGTTTGATTAGTGATTAGTGGCCCTGACTGCTAAGCTGAAGGTCGTGGGTTTGATTCCCACCCAGGAGAAATATTGTGTGATGAGCATGACCTACTACTACTACTATCCTAAACTGATTTCGGCCACGCCGAACAACTTTAACTCCGTTCTAATTGTCGTAGGTGTGCTCGTGTGTGGCTAACATAGCCGACGCGCACAATTCGAGCATCCAGTTCAAAGCAGCGATTGTCCTCAAAGTCTTCGACTCTGGTTTTCACCAAAGACCTCCATTCCGATCGTTGAGCAGTTGATTGCTCCCACCCTGAAGGCTCAACATCGCAATTCTTCATGTGGCGCTTAAGAACATCTATATACCTGAGGAGTTGTCCGCCATGCTTACGCTTGCCTTCCTGAAGTTCCGAGAAAAAGAGGCACTTTGCTATACGTTTTTCTGCCATTCTAGAAACGTGTCGGAATTGCCGCAGCATGAGGTAAACCTCAATCCCTATGATACTGGCTTTTCGCAGCACTTTCGTATTTTGAATGCGATCAATCCAATGGATGTAGAGTATTTTGCGCAGACATTTAATGTGGAAACGGTGATGTGTCGATGTGGCGGGCGATAGACTATTAATGACTCAGAAGAGGACAGCATGTTCGGCAGCACCACCGCTTTAAATATGTCTTTGTCTTTGATGATATAGCATGACCATTTGTTCTGTGTTTGAGTGTGTAAAAAAAATAAGTATGTTACCATAGTACAGGACCTGCCTAGTTTTTGATTAGACTGCCGTGTGTGAGATGTGTAAGGTTAATATATGTTATTATTATGAATCACCTTTAATAAAGTTTCATTAATTTCGATTTCGATACACAAAGTGTAAAGATAACACGTAACATATACATAACAGCATACATATATATATATTAGACGAAACGGAAAACCCCCGAACCACGAGAGGAACAGGTCAGATTAAGTAGTATTATTAACATATATATTTTTCTGTAAAAGACGAAACTGACAGACTGAATCGATCTGACTGATTCATCGATCAACGCACAGCTAAAATCGCTGGGTATAGAGGCATGAAATTTTGCACAAATGTTTCTTAAGTGACGCAGGTGCGAAAAAAGAAAGGATTTAAAAGTAATCCACCCCCAAGGGTGCAAAATGGGGGTCGGAAATTTATATGAAACTTAGTTATTTTTGGTAGTAGCGTTTTCAAACTCATAGTAAATGCTCTTTATTAAAAGAAATAAAAAACGAATTTTTCAAAAACTCCCTTAAAAAGGGGTACAGGTTTGTATGGAAACTACATATTTTTTAAATTATATTACGATTTTGTTTATTCTGAAATAAAATAGGTGTGAAAATTAAATAAAATTAAGTTAGAATATTTACAACATTAACACTATCTATCATCGCCTACTGGTAGCGTTCCCAGAAGACTGGCAGCATTGCCACGTTGAATGGCAATGCTAATTCTCTGTGCTAGAAAAAGACCAGCCTTCTGATCACGAGAAGTGTCAATCAGTAGTTTAGCTAGCTGTTTATATATAGTACGAGCACTTGGACCCCATGACCCTAAAGTTTCGACCCCAAACGGTTCAAAAATGTAATTTCCTAGTAATTTCTGATATTTACGCCGTTTGAGGGTTTCTGCAGATGCAGCAACAGAAACTAACTTATTGATTGCAATCTCTCCGTATAATTATATTCTTAATTTTTTTTAAAATGTCTACTAGCAACCGAAATTACTAGTTTATAATTATAGTAGAGAAAATCCGCGAATCCCAAATATTTGTAATGTGGTGTCATACTTTGCACCCGTGCGACGACGGGGCGAGTCACTAGTACTGAATAAAAATTACGGAAACCAATTGCCTTATTACCAAATATTGACATAAATACCTACGTACGTCATAAGGATAGTAAAACAGGAGGAGTTTAGACGTCATATTTCCGTCAAACTCATCTTATGGAGGCGCGGCTGCAATAAAATATAGATAAATTGTAATTGATGTCGAAATAACGGCAATATTTGACACTGGCGTACCAAGTCATTTTCAGCGGGTAATAGGAAGTTGGTTAATCAATTTAGATGATGTTGTTTTTTTTTATTCTGATTTTTTTTAATTCTTTCAGTAATGGAAAGCTTCATTACCAGCGAGTAACATAGGCTAACCCTATAACCAACGCGGGCGGAGCCGCTGGCAAAACCTAGTAAAATCATATTTGAATTTGTGAAAAAAAAAAAAGAATATTGTGATCTACATAAAAAGGAAAAGGGCCTCAATTGGGCTGTATTTTTTTGTATATTTGTTACCTTAGAATTTCATCATTTTTTAACCGCTTTGGCAATTATATATCTCTCTCTCTCTCTCTCTCTCTCTCTCTCTCTCTCTCTCTCTTTCTCTCTCTCTCTCTCTCTCTCTTTCTCTCTCTCTATGTATATATAATTATCTAGAGTATTATAAAGTACACCACAGTCCACAGACTACCCTAAATCAGATTTGACAATATCCGTGTAAAGGTTCTCTGTAAGCTGTAAAAGATCGCCGTGAGCGATAAGACCGCCTATTGTAATACCATAATGTAGATGTCCATTCATTTCTGTACAATATATATGCTGTAGTGATTTACAATAAAGATGTATAAATAAAAATAAATATAAAACTTGCGTATGTAAAGATGAAATAAAAATGTATCACTAGGTTTTTAAGGTTATATTTATAATCATCATTAACGGCTGCCCGTTAGACACGCTTTTTTTTTTTTCGTTCGGAAATCCCCTCGGATACCACCTATCGGTGGCATGTCGGACTCGAACCGACTAAAACCGCACGCCGTCTCTGGTACTAATAGCCGGGGAACCAGGTATACCCTAGAAAGGAAGTCCCTGGTGCAAGCCGTTAGACACCCACGTTAGTAGAGAAGTACTCGTACCGTGAGGGAGGCCTATGTTCAGCAGCGGACGTCTTTCGGCTGAGATGTTGATGATGATGAACATCATAATCAGCCATTATGTTATGTCATCATCATCATCATCATCATCAGCCTATCAGTTATGTTATGTACCACATCTTAACTAATAATTACTGTCTTTTTGCAGCTCAACCCTCACGTGAACGACTTCCAGCGTCGCTACGTAAGCGAAGTGAGAAGATGCAGTGAAATGGAGAGGAAACTGCGATGGGTGGCCGGCGAGTTGCCAGAACCACCTCCTCCGCCCAAACCTTCTAAAGGAAGCCTTAGTCCTAGGGAGATCAACATACTTGAAGTACGTATATTAGAATATATTAGTAATATTTCTTATAAATGCGGTAACATACATATTTTTACTTATTTAAAATATTCTTGTCTTCAAAATCCCTTCAGTAACTAGAAAAAGGATGATGATCTATTTTAAAGTAAGATTTTTGGCCTTGTTGGTATATTGGTTTACGCTCCTAACTGCTAAGCCACAGTTGGGTTGGATTCCCACTCAAGACAAATACTTTCTGATAAGCACGATCATTTCTTTCGTGTCTATATATATCTTATATATAAAACTCCTCCGAAACGGCTTGACCGATTCTCATGAAATTTTGTGTGCACATCGGGTAGGTCTGAGAATCGGCCAACATCTATTTTTATACCCCTAAATGGTAAGGGTGACCCATCGCTAATTTTTTTTTGTTTTGCAATACAACGTTTGCCGGGTCAGCTAGTATATATATATATATATATATATATTTATAAGTATGCTTATGTAGAAATATATATATAAGTACGTATGTCGGCTGTCGCAGTAAAAATTAGCCTAAGTCCTTTTTCAAGACACAAACTATCCCCATTCCAAATTTTATCTAAATCTGTTCAGCGGATTTGAATTGCCTATACAAACTTCCACCCCCCCTTTTCACCCACTTAACGGATGATTTCTATAAAAACTATGCTTTTCCTTTCTCGGGACTCAAACTATCTCTATACCAAATTTCATCTAAATCGGTTAAGCAGTTTAAGCGTGAAGAGTTAACAAACAAACAGACAGACACACTTTCGCATTTATAATATTAGTATGTATATATTACGTGATTGGGACTAGAATTAATGGTCGGCACAATGTGGCCCTGAGAGGTGTATTAAAACCTCTGTATGAAGACGTTATTGGACGTCTGCTGATAGTCTTCGAATACCCGCACAGATCACCTTAAATTACAGCTAAGATAATTCCAATCTTATTAACTTATTTACGATAGACAGAAACAAAACATAGAGTCATATGTACCCTTTTTTTAAAATAGCTAGGTTACTAGTTTAAACCTAGGTGCATACTAGTGTTACTATAGTTACTATATCAATATGAACTTACCATAGACCTGTACTATTATTAACTAGCTGAGACCCGCGGTGTTACCCGCGTTTGTTGTTATAACCGCGGGCAACGCCGCGGGGCGAAGCTAGTCTAAAAAAGTAGCCTAAGTTACTCCTTATGTCATCACCTATCTGCCAGTGAAATTCCCGTCGAAATCGGTCCAGCCGTTCCAGAGATTACCCGGAACAAACAGACAGACAGACAAAAATTGTAAAAAATGTTATTTTGGCATATGTACCGTGTAAACATACATAGGCATTTAGTAAAAAGCGGTTATTTTAATATTACAAACAGACACTCCAATTTTATTTATTTGTATAGATAACAATTGATACCAGATGTTTCTATAACAATACAATTTTCTGTGTTAGTTCTACGTGCTGTCATTACTGCGGTTTTGCGGTTTGGCAAGCTGAACACCAAGCTTATCATACAATGTTGTAGAATATTCTCAAATGCCTCTGTGAGATATCGAAGCGTGATTCGGTGTAGGGTTTCGTTACCTCATGCATCGTCGAAAAGGGTTTGTTTCAAGTTTTCCTTCTCTTTGCAGTGCAATCTCGCTTTGGTGTCGTAGTTTGCTCCCTTAGTCGGTTCTTACGACACCTACTAAAATTAATGGAATAAGGTAACTGAAATTAATAGAATAAGGTGACACTCCGTATTCTTAATCCGTCACTACACGGACAATGTACTTGTATGTTAATTATTATAGATTTGAAGCCACAAGCTGTATTCGTAAAAATCCTTCTGTTATAGAAGGATCGTAGCGTAGCATGTTATCATGTGGAATGAATTCAAGTATATGAATACAAATATCACGCGTTGATGCTTATTGTGGAATCATAACCTAACAATACCCAATTGAGTACACATCTTGAACTCGTGCTGTCCCGTACTTTGATAAAAGACCGCTTGTTTCATTTCATCTCAACATTCTTATAATATAATATTTTACCAGAAATAATTACCAAGTTATACTAATATAACGTTCCCTCTTATATTTAAACAGCTGTCCCGCCTAAGTTCTTTTGCGTCTCTCAAAAGGAATTAAATTTGCCCGTTCTTGCAACATTTTTCTTTGATGCTCGGCTCCTTTTAGTGGTAGCGTGATGGTAAATATACTATAACCTTCCTCGATAATTAGGCTATCTAACACTACAACAATTTCTTAATTCGAACCGGTAGTTCTTAACTCTGCCAAACACCTCTTCAACTTTATAATATATTAGTTTACTCGTAGATAGATAGATCATCATCATCAACAGCCTTTGATAGTCCACTGCTGAACATAGGCCTCTCCTCAGAAAGGAGGTTTTGGCCTACTATACCACGCTATCCAGACGGGTTGGTATAGGGTTTGTGTCAAGTTTTCCCTCTTTTTGCAGTGCTGTTGTCCCGCGTAGTTTGCTGCCTTAGTCGCTTCTTACGACACCCACGGGATAAATAGCGGTGGTGACACTCTGTATTCTTAATCCGTCACTACACGGATGTAGATAGATAGATCTATAATAAACTAATTTTTTTCTTATTAATCTTCTTGTAAGTATCTGTAAAATAGGATTGACAGATAAAGTAAGAAATGATGAGACGAGAAAACGGTTTGTCTCAAAAGAGTATGTAGTAACAAGCACTGAGAGAAAATGATTGACCTACTGATCTAACTGTTAATCATTCTGACTGTTAAGCCAGAGGTCGTGGGTTCAATTCCCACCAACGACAAGTAATTGAGTGATGAACACGATCATTTGTTTTAGTTTATTTCAACATCATCAACAGTCTATAACAGTCCACTGCTGGACATAGGCCTCTCCTCAGAAAGGAGGTTTTGGCCTACTATACCACTTTGGCCAGACAGGTTGGTATAGGGTTTTTTTTCAAGTTTTTCTTCTCTTTGCAGTGCTGTTGTCCTGCGTAGCTTGGTCCCTTAGTCGGCTCTTACGACACCCACTAGATGAATAGGGGTGGTGACAATCCGTATTCTTAATCTGTCACCACACGGACAATTACAGACACGGACAAAACAGTTTATTTACATGTGTGTATTTTGAACCATACTAGTTATGATTGGCAGTCTACGAGTAGTTACCATACCAAAGCCTCTGCTTAATTTGGGGTCAGAAGGCCGAGTGTGAAATATCCAAATTTTCTTTTATTATTATTAAAATAAAATAATAACAGAGTTTTCAAGTTACGACCGCGTTCCAGAAGATAAGGCGTGGTTAGGCACCCACAACGTGGTCCGATGACCTGGTGACAGTCGCGGGAAGCCCTTAGATGCAGGTAGCACAAGACTGTTTGTCGTGGCGAACCTTAGGCGAGGCCTATGTCCAGCAGTGACGTTTTCCGACTGAGTTGATGATGGTGATAATAATACTAAAATGCTGCAATGTTTTAAGTAACTAAAGTCAACAACTTCGTTCTTGCGTTATCGTAAGTTTATCACAAGTCCACGTGTTGCAAACAGCAGTACTTAAAGCATTAATCACTCTACGTGCAATAATTGATTAAGCGTCCAGGGTACTAAACTGCATTTATTACGTATTACGTAACGTTTACATTACGTTCTGTGAGGTTATAAAATGTTCGATAAAGCAGATAAAAGATTATCTGTTAATACCATATTTGGACATCACTCTGGCAAATAATATGATTTCTCAACACAGAAAAATAGATAGGTAAAAGTAAGAAAAATCATTCATTTTGGTAGAACGAGACAAGTGAACATGTAAATTTGATTTGTGAGTGGTATTCAGGTTTGGGAATTTGGTTTTCTTCTATTAAGGAAATTTTACTCTGGTGTGTATTTTAGGGATTCTGGATTAGTTTCAAACCTGACGAGCATTAATTTAGGTGCTTCTGCCATACATACTATAGAAATCAAATATAGCTCACCTTGGACCCGTAATATTTTGTGGTCGTGGTGCTTCTCTATTTAAAAGGGTGTATGCCTATTTTACTTCATTTTGTCTCCCTCTTTGGTAAGGAGGGAAGTGGATTAACTGTATTTCCAACTCTTCCAATTTTCTTCGGGACTTCCCGAGTGTCATAACTCGATGTGTTCGTGGGTCACTACTGTGGATCCAGGTGTACAGGAGTTTCAGTGGTGGGCGTGTGGGTGGAATTAGACGTAAGTTGAGGACCGAGACGACATTTCGGGTCGGTGAAGCGCCTGAATCGTAATAAAACTGGATTTATAAATATAAAAAACCCAGTAAATAGGTACTGCTTTGTGGCCTTTTCACTAAAAACCTACATCTAAACTTCTTGTACCAACAAATATACTATTTTTTATGCTACATATAACATTCGAAGTTTTTAATTTAGAAAGTTAATTCCAAACACTTTGATTATACTATAGTTCAACCACACCCAAGCAGTCTATACCCCACCGTTTTATTTCTTTAAACGTAAAAAACTGTGAAACATTTTACTTATCAGACGAACCACAATTTGGTTCCCCTCTGTAACTGAAGTGGACTGATTAGATAACTAGATCCCAATTTAGCCTCAACATTTCTTCCGGACCATGTTTCCGGATGGAAACAAATGCTCTGTCTGAAAGCAAACTATTTTTCAATGGAACTAAATTAATGACCTGTCGAACTGAGTTTTCATAAACAGATATTTTCTTCACAAGAACCAAATCTAAACAAAGTAAATAGGTATTTAATTCATCGTCAACATTGATTGATGAAATCACTAAATTGCCAAACAATTCAATATCTGTAAAGTACGAGTATCATCGGTTACATAAAATTATTCTCAAGATGATTGACGAGAATCATGCATATTATAATCCGGAAAATTAAAACTGATGAACGAAAATAGGTGTTCAGAATGCAATTTGTCTTTAATTGACAAATATGTTTAGAATACGCTTAAAATTTACATAAAATTAAATGTATAAATAGTATTTTAAACGTTATACTCCTATTATTTCAATTGTAGAGGTCTGAGTGTAGTCAAGGTTGTTTGAATTAGATCTCCCTCGACACTGAGTGCATTTAGTGTAGGGATCACAGCATGCCGTTATTGAAATTTATATTGCTCTTGCGACTGGAACCTCAGCTGTGTCCTTTTAAAGGAAGTTAATCCCGACGGGGATCTTATTGCTAGCTGGAAACTGTCTGTGCCGACATATTGTGTACATCAAAGTGTTCGAACCTGGTGTTCTTATAGATTCGATGTTACAGTTAAATAAACATAACTAGTAAAAAGCGATGCTTTAGGGGATTGATAATTAATTACTCATTATCTATATGAGCTTATTAAAAAAATCGATACTAATTCTTCAGTTTTCTAACAGATGGCGCTAGTAGATAGTCCACATGTCTTATTGGTTTTATAATTATCGGCAGATGGCGTTAGTAGTAAGTACAATAAAATTGTAATCAATAAAACATATTGTCTTCTATTTGTTTTAAATGCATATTAAATAATATATTTATTATCGATAACACATTTAGACATGAATTGATATTACTCTGCCAGAGGCCCAACCTAACAGTTTTGATGATTTCTCAGTAAAGTGTACCACTACATGCATAAATTGTAGGATAGTGTTAGGGCTAACATCCTATTACTTACACGATTAAAGTTACAAGCTAGAAGCAACAACCGTCTGGTTTTCGATTTTAGTATATATCATAAAATGTACTACACGAGGGGTAGAGGAATGACAACTAAACTAACAATGAAAGGCTTTTAAAAGCGCAATGAGTATGTGAAAGCATAATAAAGCATAAATCTCTCTATTTTTGGACCACCTAACCCCCTCAGGATTAGACTAATGCGCTGATAACATGCCATATACACGGTATGATTACTTCTATAAAATTGTAGGTTATGATGTACTTTAGCCCAACGAATTGACGTCACCATAGCAGTATTTTATAGTCTGAGTCCTGAGTAAATAAGTTAGTCAATATGAATAGTTTTCCTTGGATAGTTCAGTCTCACTAACCTATACAACTCAATATGGTAGCGTTGGCTTGATGCTGCAGCCAAACCTTGTGCTTGTATGATTTTTTTATTTGTTTCATTTTTCAATTTTTTTTCCCAGGAAAGAATCGACTACATCGAATCAGAAATCCAAGAAATCACTCGTAACGCGCGCAATCTGAAAAGCGATTACTTATCTTTGATAGAATTCAGAACCCTCATTGAGAAGACACAGACTTTCTTCCAAGATCACAGTGCACAAAGGAAAATTTCAGCTTCAGTACAGATATACAACAATGATGCGGTATTGGGACATCTAGGGTTCATTGCTGGAGTAGTAGCAACACACAGAGTACCGTCCTTCGAGAAAATGCTCTGGAGAATATCACACGGAAATATATTTTTCAAACAGGCACAGCTTGAAAAACCTCTAAAAGATCCTGTAACGGTAAGTTTTTTTATTTTTACACAAAGTTATAAACAAACAGGCACGTCGCTTAGTAAAATTAAGGCTATCGCAATGAAATCTAGTATTGCAAGACCTTTTAATATACATATTTATAAATAACGGATGGACAATAGTACTGCATTTATTTAAATGGTAACCTTGTCAATTGCTATCACGTCGAATTGTCCTACGATATTTTGAGACCGTACTGTAGCTGTAAAATTCCCAAAGATTGGACGTATGTATAATAAATAACATTTAATTCTTAACCTTTAAGTCATAATATCCTCTATATTCTTGCTAATAATCTCAGACCAAGACGAAACTGCCTAGAAGCAATGGTCATAACTTTTGAATTTAAAAACAACTTAGAAACTTAACCTCGAAATCTTCTATTATTATATTCTATCTTCTTCAAAGCAAAGATGGACTACATCTTTGCTTTGAAGAAGATATTTACTGCGATGTGTAAATCTCTCCTTAGGCTCCAGGTTATAAAGTTTAATTTACATTAGTAAATATACCAAGTTATATCTCTTACAATAATTTACTCACATTATTCACGCTAAGTTCATTAGTTTAAATGACGTGTTTATTGATTTTATTGTTTGCTAGCCCCGTATTTTGCGCTTTTATTTGATGAATAAAACACAGTTTTCGAAGTATTCATTTGTGTATTCACTTTTGTGAAATATCAACAGTACTTCATTGAGTGCTGCAGAAACTAATACAGCTTGAACACTTCAAGGGTTTGCAAAGGGAAAAGCATCTCCATCCACATAAGACATCCATCCAAGATATACTTTTTACTAACCAGAAGCCGACTTCTAAAATTAGGGGTAGTTTTCAATTTCGTCAGTATTTTTTTGTTTGTTAACTCAGAAATCCGTCATTTATGGATCAATTGGGACTATTCTTTTTATTTGGTGAGCTATATTTCTCCTTTAGTCCTGTTGAAATTTAAAGAAAAAATACAACCCCTAAGAAGGAACTATTAAGGAAAGAATACAATTTAAAATTTACAATTTATTATGATGCCTTGAAGTCGGAAATGTTTTTTTAAAGATTAATTATTATACCTGCAACTCAAAAGAGGCCCCTCCCCGGCCAAAGTTTGAGGGACGGGGGGGTCAATAATATCACTTACTGAGTAAAAAGCAACGACAGTATTCACACATACTCTCCCGCAACACACATACACACACATACACACACACTCACATACACACACACACGCACACACACGCGCACCGACCAGTCATGTATACGCTACCACATGTATTTGTAGATGTATATTTTGTCGTTCTTTTTTTCTTAAATTGTTTTGCCTTCTCCTATATATACAATATTGACTTGCCTCAGACTATGTTTTTGACTGTAGAATGGAAGCCTGGTTATCCATAGTACAGGTCTTTACATAGTTTGGAAACCAGCTCCCAATGATTAAATAAATAAATATTGTGTATTTGTAATATTGCTATGTATATGTTAGAAATAAATTATTATTGTTATTATTATTGCCTTACATAGATTTTCTATGAGGCCATGGTCTAATTTCCGCGTCTTATATAGTAGTATTTTCTTGACTGTAGTTAATTCTGACATACATAGTACGTAGAATACTAATACGAGTATTGAAATTAGAATAGCATTCTTGAAAGATTATGTTATTAATGTTTGGCGACCGGATGGCGTAGTGGTTTATGATACGGACTGCTTCTCCAAAGGTCGCGGGTTCGACTCCCGCTCAAGTCAAACATTTGTGTGCATGAACATTTAATGTTTAATTTGTTATGGGTGTTTCTATGTCTAATATTTATGTATTTACAAAAAAAAACAGTATATATGTATATTTATACCAGTTGTCTAGTACCCATAGTACAAGCTCTGCTTAGATTGGGACTAGATGGCGTTGTGTAAAATGTGTTAGATTATTATTATTATTTATTTATATTGAACGGACTTATTTTCAATAAAAATACTCACCTCTTCCGTTTTCTAAATATTTTTATCTTCAAGTCCTGAATCATATTCGATACCTACATTAGCTAAACATATCTGTTGCCAATAACTCAACGTTAAATAACGTATTATCTATTTCTGTTCCGCATAACCACCGCATAAACAGTAATAGTCCACAAATGTCAAATCAAGTTTTATCTTTTGTTGTAGTATAGTGCAAAATAATTTATTGTTCTATTCTATATGGGGATTCAGAAATAAATTTGCCTTCATGAGTTATGGGCCTATTTAGCTATACATATATGTGTATGGTGTCATCATAAGCTATTCTTTTGTCTGCAGAATAGATGTTCAGTCAATTGGACAGTCCCACTGCTGTGAAATAGACATGTTTCAGCACATATTCAAACTGCCTCAGTGCCTAAGCGACAGCTGTCCTGAGGTCTCGGGTTGATCGGAACAAGTGTTTGTATGGTCAGCTAATATTTGTTTCGGAGTCTGAGTGCTTTCTGTGTATGTATTTACAAAAAAAAGTATATAAGTATTCTATCAGTCAATCTAAGTTTCATAGTACAAGCTCTGCTTAGTTTGGAACTAGATGGCGTTGTGTGTCAGACGTCTGAATTTTTTCCAAATTATGGGCTGGCTTGATGGGAGCGATATCATGGCTTCACCTGTATTAAGAAAATTTTTATATGCTTCTGAACGAGTAAATGGGTCTTCGCCCACCCCCCTGCCCTCCAATTCTAGGGAAACATTAATATCTCTTAATTTTCAAACGTACGTGAGCGGCGTTAGTCACTTACCATCAGAGGGCTGAGGGCAAGTTTATTTCACATCGACCCGCTCTTGACGGCGGCTGTGGAGATTTTAGTGCAGGCCAATCTTAGCGCTTCTACTCGAGAAGTGAAATAAACTCGCACTATTTCACATTAACTGGCTCTCGACGACTAGCGCGTTCGGCGCTACGATTGGCCTGCACTGAAATCTCCACCAATCGCAACGCTAAATGCGTTCGCCGTCGAGAGTTAGTCAATGTGAAATACACTTGCACTCAGCCTTCAGGTGACCCGCCTGCTCGTGTGTCACCAACATCATAAAAAAATACTTATCTGTCCTTTTTATCATTTTTGTTACATCTTTACTTTTAAAGGTGGTGGTAGCTTGTCTCATCGTACAGGCGTAAAGTTTGCTATCCAATGATTTTAGCTTCCAACTGTTCCGCTAATAATGTCATGAGCATTTAATTCATTTGGAGAGGTCCTGACACATTTTTTTTTAAGTATATCTTGTGTTTTTTATGGTATAATTAAGTATTCTGGCCAATTTATCTTAAAGCCAAAAAAAAATAGGTAAGATTACAAAAAAAAAGTATTATTGCGTAAAAGAAATTAGTTTAAAGTAAAAAGGACTAAATCAATTTTAAATATACGACGACGAATAATATACGAGTACTCTCAATATGAAACGCAATTGCAATTGCTATTAGTTTTACATTACTTAAAGATTTTTTTCAATCTTGGCCTTATAATTATGCAACTAAAGACATACTAATAATAAATTCATTAATTTAAAGTTACCGTATATGATGCCAATAGTATGGCAACCCACAATTTATATACACGTAGCAGGGCAATACTTTTATGAACACCTATTTATTTGATTGACACTATTCAGGTGTGTTAATGACGGTATTTAAAAACACATCAGTAACTTATCAGATTGTCACCGTGTTAATTTCGTCGTAAACAATATTTATATTGAGCTGAAAAGAAAATGAATGCGCATGGCCAAACAATACATCTGTAAATGACTTTTTATAAATCGTACGATATCTTGAATAAATACCGTAGGGACTAGTTTAAAAAGTTTAATTTGAGTTTCGTTCGTTTCGATCCATCCTTCAAATCCCGATTGGTTGAATATAAACCGAAAGTAAAAGTAGTCTACAGTTGATTATTGGCTTTTCAATGTCACTGACCTTTTGTTACAACCTTTGACAAGTTGTCCTTGACAAGTTTTGAAGTAACCGTAAATATCGTCATCTTATCTATCTATCTATCGATGATGTGACGAAGTTAACGGGAGTAAGCTGGTGAATGCGTGACGAGAGCATTACGAATAGTGTGAACGGGTGAAGCGAACGGAAGTTGAGAGAGAGAAAGAAGTTAGTGAAGATAGAAAGAGAGAGAGTTACGTTTCGTATATTACTGTAGGGGCAAGAGAGAGAGGTGCGAGCACACATTTTCTTTCTCTATGAGAGTGAGAAAGAAAATGTTTAACTAAGAAGTTTTACTTCAGTCGTGTGGTCTAAAGCACACTCTTTTATTTTTTCTATATTTTTCTCTTTGGGTTCTTCGTACAATAGTATGAAGCAAAATGTTGTAGCAGACTGTCTCAGTGGTAAAATATTATTTTCTCAATTCGATGATTCATAGCCATTTAGGTTCACGCAAGGCTCAAGTAATTTAAAGTAAATGGGAAACTACAAGTGGTCACCGGTCATTAACCCTGTCTTCATATTGATTTTTCTAAACGACACCCATTGCTAAGTTTTTTAAAATACTAAGGTAATAAACGTTCATGAAAATGTATAAACGTTGGTGAATAAATCACGCTACGAAAATTCGGGTGGGTGACCCCGTTTGTGGTGTCCGCAGCGATTACGCGAACAATCGATCAATATAATTGATGGTTACCTTGCTTTCATGGCATTTATTCATACGCCATTAATATTGCAGATGAAACTTGTTTTCTTGTATAATCAGTGGTCTAAGTCCGACTCAAAACAATTAATGCAAATAAGCTGTATTCTAACTCAACATTGTGAGTCCAAGCTCTATAAGAAATAGTCCTAGTTAATAAATACCTTTTCAAAATAATGGATAGAAATATATATTTAGCTGTTCCAGTCAAATTTGGTTGTTAGCGATGATTGTAGATTTCTACTCTATAGTAATAACGTTGATATTGCACTAAAAGTAGAAACATTAACTGTCTACGAATATAAACAAATCTTTAAGTATGAAAGTGGTATTTAATAGGACTCATTGTAATTTGTAAAAACTTTCAGGGCCACGAGCTTCTGAAAACAGTGTTCGTTGTATTCTTCCACGGTGAGCAAATCAAGCTCCGCGTCAAGAAAGTCTGCCACGGTTTTAAAGCCACGTTATATCCTTGCCCCGCCACATATAAAGATCAGCAAGACATGTTATCAGGCGTTGTTTCTAGAATCAGAGACTTGGAAATAGTAAGTATCCTTTTATTTTTTGATTATCCGCGTATACGGTTACTTTGCAGTTACACTTGTATGAGTAACATGCTGTAACCATGTTTACTCGCCTTTTCTCAAATCATCATTAACAGTCTTTAACAGTCCACTGCAAGACATAAGAGGTTTTGGCCTACTATATTACGCTGGCTAGACGGGTTGTTATAGGGTTTGTGTCAAGTTTTCCTTTTCTTTGCAGTGTTGTTTTCTCCCTTAGTCGGCTCTTACGACACCCAATGGACGAGTAGGTGATATTCCGTATTCTTAATCCGTCACTACGCGGATAAAACGAATATAATGTTTGTTTAATATTTGTTCAACTAAAACTACAAACCATTTCGCTGTATCATATGTATTAAATTGATATGTCTTAAATTGAAGTCACTAGACTAGATAATCATCCCCAGATTGTATAGTGTTTAAACAGTGATTAATTATATCTGAAAGCATAACGCTTAGTAAAAATAGACACAAATGAGATTTTGAGTGGCAGATGTTCCTGCCCTACTCTCAAGCCTTAGACGAAAAAATTAAGTATCATAGTAAATGTGCAAAGATTAGAATTATTGAAATATTTTTTGGCTTCTAAATGAGCTTTGATGAGCATTGAACTTACTAAACCGTTCGCCATCAGTTAAAGCTTTGAGTACGACTTCATCAGCAATTAATTTTAATAGTTAAGTGCATCAATCTTTTACACAAAGGACTCCATTCCGTCTTAATCACAATCTAAAATACGTTTCTGATTAAAACATCTTTAATTCTAAAATCTTATTTTAAATCTAAATTCTATAATTCCAGGTCCTGGAACAAACAGAACAACACAGGCATTTGGTGCTTGCGAACATTGCGAGAGATCTGAGTACATGGATGGTCGTCGTCCGCAAGGAAAAAGCTATTTACCACACCCTAAACATGTTCAGTATGGACATAGTGAAGAAATGTCTTATAGCGGAGTGTTGGGTACCAAAGAAAGACGTTCACCTGGTAAATAAAGCGCTGGATGAGGGGGTGGTAAGTTACATCAGTATTTCTACTAAAAATGTGTCCTAGAAACAAATTTAACTTTTTTTCATTGAGGTCAAGCTAAATCTGTCGATCTGTTTGTTACCATGATACTACTAAATCTCTAAACCCACTTGCCATGAAACTTTAAATGCTTATCAAGACCGAAATAAACTTCAAGACATAAATTACGAGATTAAAATTACAATATAAGTATTTTTTTTCTAGTTTTCAATATTTTAGAAAAGTCAGTATCACGTTCCTGATATCCTTATAGCTCTCAGATACAAGTATGTAGACGTGGTTTACACTTACCATTTTCTGGACCATAAGAGAGTAGTACAGTTAGTTTCTACTTAAATCGGAGACTCCACCTTAGTATTATAAACTTGGCAATGAAGCTAAAACTAAATCAGTTGACGGTCAAGCGGCAGGTGTTACTTTTAGTATCAGTATTAAATTTAACCATTGACGTACATTCTGGGTCTACCTCAGTTTTATGTTCCATAAAACTACCAACGACTATCCTTTTATTGTCTAGTTATAAATATAGAAAAAATCCCGCAGATTTAGGATGTTCAAACAAAATGGCGTATATTCAGAAAGCAAAATACATTCTTACAGAAGGCGACTGGTAGTCCCATCCCATCTATTCTGCATTACGTCCCCACTTGTGAAACACCACCGACGTTCAACAGAACCAACAAATTTACCAAAGGTTTCCAGAATCTTATCGATTCATACGGAATCGCCAGCTACAGAGAAGTAAATCCAGGTACTTATGAGGTTTCGGTACAAAACTGTTTCAAAGTTATTTACAAATATGAAAACGCGAGATATGATAATCACAATAAACAAGTTTGGAGAGATTCAATACGCGTTTTTGTTTGTTCTAGCTCTGTACACCATCATTACATTCCCGTTCTTATTCGCTGTCATGTTCGGTGATGTGGGCCATGGTATTCTTATGACGGCATTCGCTGCAATATTAGTAATATTTGAAAAGAAATTCTTGCAAATCAAAACAGATAACGAAATATGGAATATATTCTTTGGTGGAAGATATATTATACTGCTAATGGGTATATTCTCGATATACACTGGCTTGATATACAATGACATGTTTTCAAAGTCATTAAATATATTTGGAAGCAGCTGGCGGAATGTGTACAGTGAAAATATGCTACCTAACCATTCGATGTTAGAGCTGGATCCTAAGACAGCTTATATAAATACACCTTATCCATTTGGAATGGACCCTATTTGGCAGGTAAGAAGAAACACAATGAATTACACTTATTTAATATCCCTCTAATTTATTATTAAGACAATCGTTATATGAAAGAGTTATATAATATGTAGATAATGCTGTGGGTTATTTTATCCATTGATATTTTCTATATTCTATATGAAGAAAATTCTTTGTACCTTTTATTGAACAAATATGGCGCACGGAAGCATATTTTATTTAGAGTTTTCAATGTTTCCGCGTAGAAGAAGTACTGAAAGCTAAAATGTTGAAAATAACAATGGCTATACAAAACTATAGGGGTCCAGGTTCAGTACAAATTTTGCCCTGTCATGGTACAAAAGTCTTTAAAAAGAGAGTCAAAGTTGTACTAGTCGAATAAGAATACAAAAATCGAAATTTGACAGCTAATTTAAACTTTTGGTAAAGCAATTAGATACCTAATTAATGTTTTCTAAAATCGAATTAGATACTAAGAACTACAATAGTAATATTAGTCTTAAGGTCCTTTTTTTTGTTTCAGTTTGCTTCGAACAACATAATCTTCTTGAACTCATTTAAAATGAAATTGTCGATAATATTCGGTGTTATTCATATGGTGTTTGGTGTTACAATGAGTGTGGTAAACTTCAAGTAATTACTGTATTCATAGAATTTAGATCTTGTAGTATTTGGCAACGTCACTGATGACGTCATTGATAATAGTATTCTCGTTTCACAGCTTTTTCAGGAAATCAGAGATGATATTGCTGCAGTATGTACCTCAAATACTGTTTCTGTTGCTGCTGTTTTGGTACCTTTGTATCCTCATGTTTATGAAGTGGACCATGTATTCAGCTTTTTCAGAAGGTAAAAAGTTCTAAAATATGTGACTGTATGCATTCATGTTTTGGGTAAATGGTTATAACCAGAGATTTAAGCTAATTTTTTTTGGATTTTTAGGTAGAAAATATTTTAAGGTTGTTTCTGTATACATCATACTTACATTATTAAGGTATATATCATGTTTAACGCGACAAGTTTTGGTCCTAATATAATAATAATTTTATTTATTAAGAGGTATTACGGGCACTTGTATCGCGGTATATATAATTTAAATTTAATTCCCAAGAAAAAATTATCACTTAATGTTGATACCAACAAATTAATCACATCTGATATGTCTTCCAGATCCCGCATATGGTACATCTTGCGCACCATCAGTCCTTATCATCTTCATCAATATGATGCTCCTAAAGTCGTCTGTAGATAACCCGCCGTGTCGTGCGTTTATGTATGATGGACAAAATGAACTCCAGCGGACATTTTTAGCGCTGGCATTCTTATGCATACCTGTTATGTTGTTGGGCAAACCAGTGTATAAGATTATGGTGGCACGGAAGCGAAAGGTATGATATCCTTTATTTTCTTATTCTTATGACACTAAAACACTTACAGAAAAATGGTATTGAGCAATTCCTTTGTGGCTTTTAACCAAGTGAGTGAAGCTGCGGGATATCCAGATTCCCCTCTCCCCTTACCATCAGAGGAGAGTGCAAGTTTATTTCAAATCTACTCGATCTACCGCGTTCGGCACTGCGATTGGCTCGCACTAAAATATCAACCAATTGCAGTACCGAACTCGCTCGCTGTCGAGAGAGAGCTGATCTGAAATAAACTCGCACTTGGCCCTCTGATGACTCGTGTGGTCGTTTGTTCTCTATAAAAAAAAGTCAAAGAAAAATTCAAGTTTAGCAGAAGTTAAGTCATATGATTCATATTTCAACAGCAGCAGTATCAAGAGACTGTGGAAGATGGAGGTACCCCTGAAAACAACGCTCATGGGAAAGAAAACATGGGCGAAGTTCTAATCACACAAGCCATACACACCATAGAATATGTGTTAGGGGCGGTGTCACACACGGCTTCGTACCTGCGGCTTTGGGCGCTGTCACTTGCTCATGCGCGTAAGTTCAGAAATGTTTAAAACAAAAATTCTATACTTTAATTAGTACATGGCCAATACGACATAAAATTATCCTTTCGTCCTCGGCGTCAAACTTAATAGTCAAACTGATTTGACCACCAGGAATTTTAACATTCTTTGTGATCATACTATTTAATTTATTAAAAATTTACACCAGTAATAGTCTTGAAATAAAATTGTACAGTTATAGCCAAAACTTTTGTTTAACGTAATTTATTTAAAAAGTAACCTACACCTATATCGCTATGTATAAATTCCATTTGATACTTTATAATTAATTCGTCTCGGAATATTTATTGATATTATTATAGTGAAATTTATAGAGAAATATAATGACAAACAATTAAATAAACAAACATTGAATCAGATATTGAGAATTTTATAGTGTTTAATATCATTGGTTAATAATGGTTAATTGGTGTATAATATCATCACCTATGGTTAAACCCCATAAATAATGACATTGTCTTTTAAATAAATGGATTTCCTTCGTTAGCGAGAATTTAAATGTAAAATTTCACCTTTGACACTTTATCTTATTTTTCCAGAATTGTCAGCGGTACTCTGGCAGCGGGTTCTTCGTATGGGTATGGGAACCTCATTGTTAGCGTCAATTAAACTATACGTCGTGTTCGCAGTTTGGGCGTTCTTTACGCTGGCAATACTCGTGCTCATGGAAGGACTGTCTGCCTTCCTACACACATTGCGGTTGCATTGGTAAGAGCTTTATATATTGTTAAGTAATCTGTTTGTTCAGGTTTACTACAATTATCAAAAAAGATCAAATTTTAATTGTTTTATATGGCCTGATATACTATTCCATTGTAAACTTGTTAACAAATGTATGAATTCTTTTGAAGACAATTACTCTGAACAATTCGCGTTTCGAAGCTAAAGTTTGTGACAACTTTGTGAAACCAGATTTTGACTGATATGGATAGAGAAATTATTCAGTCCATAATAAAATTTCTTATTATTGTAAATAATTCCAGGGTCGAATTTATGAGCAAGTTCTACGAAGGTCAAGGCTATGCCTTCACACCATTCTGTTTCTCCGACATTCTGGAACACGATGACGAACCCATAACCGTGGAAAGCAACGGCGGACTACACGAGTGACAAGACTAGTAATAAATAGCCTGTCAAGTATAATGGGATGGAGTTACAAATACGATATGAAAACAGCTGCGTTTTAACAATATAAAGAAGTTCACGAAAACGTGGTAAACTAGGGATGAAAGAAAACCAATTTAAACACATGGTCCCAGAACCATGCCTTGAGGAACCCCTTTATAAAATACGATAAAAACGCGACTGTCTTCAATTAAAAACAAAAAGAGCTTCACCAAAAGTTTCTGAGATTAATTACGTACAAACCAACTTTTTAGACACTTACACATAAAATTTTGTAGTATCTTGAATTCGTTGCTAGATTGTTCAAAATTGCTAATAGATAAATAATTAAAATTTTATTAAATTTTATTAAGATTAAAATAAGGGCGGGAGGCTTTTATTATTGAACATAATAATTATGGAATTGAATATTCTTTATAATTATAATAAAATTGAAATTGTGTTCAGTACTAGACGAGTTATATTACGTCCTAAGCTGTCTTCTAGCGTTATTGTTTTCAAATATAGCCTTAAATATACCGCTGACGAATTGACATAAACATTACTATGTCAAAGTCTTTTAGTACAAACCTAAAACAAAAGACAACATTAATGAATGTTTGTATAACTTATATTTTGTATAGCATTAAACGATGTGATAATATTCACGTATGAATCATGCAATATATCCTTGAATATTTAGCTTAGAATAAGTAAATGTGTATATTTTTGTTTGTGTTAAGATGAAAAATTATTTAGATATACTCACACCGATAAAAATTATTAAGAACAATTCAATCGAAAGCTTTACAATCATTAAAGTCTCTGCAAGTAAAATAAAGCGAATCCTAAACAAACGTACAATCAATATTTAAATTTAGTGTTCAAGAGCATTCACATCCATGAATGACTTTTTAGTCCTGGTGACCGTACTAATAAAATGGCCTATTAATCACATGACTCTGAAAAGAAACATCACTGAATCCAAAATCCTATTAGATTTGACAAAAAATAATAAACAGTGTCCTGCAAAATTGTGACGAAACGCTTTTGACAACCGTTTAAACCATAATTATGTTATCCTCGTTAGTCCTTATATGAATTATTCTACTCAGTTCAGACTTGATATTTGAGTCTTTGAATCGTTAGCAAGAGTAACCACCTAACATACTAATTTTATTACAAAATATTTTTTACCATTTTTTGATATCACGACTGTGAGATTTTGAAATCTATAGGCATAATAAACAACAGCTTTAGTAGTTAAACAATAAAGAAAGTACGGGTTTGTTTCGTTTAAAGGGCATAGAAAAATAGATCAATTATTAAAACATTATTAATTAAATCATCAGGACTTATGGGGTGAAGGTTGCGGTTTAACATGAGTAATGACAAAATGTAATGTCTTGCATGTAGGTAATCACTAAATGCGCCTGTGGCATTTTATGCGTGATACGTGTTTGTTAAAACAAGAGAATATATGATAAGGTGATGGTTACAACTCGCCAGTTAATAATTATATTTCTAGCCAAAGAGCTCTTTAAATTTTAATGCATGTTTGATGAGCAATCGTTTCTCGTGTAAATATTATAATAGTGCCTTCATAGCTATTACTAAGTATTTACTTTTTAATAAAATAAGGAATGTTCAAACTTATAATGCCATTATTGAACAGAAGTTATGATGGATAAAAAATATATTTGTATAGTGAAAAATATGTGCGCTTCAAGTTTAGTCTGTCTCAAGACATTTCTGTCTTAGTTTCTCGAACTTATACTGTGTGTTACAATTTCTGTCTGTTTGTTAAGAGATATTTTTATTCAAATTTTCCTTCTACAATCTAATTATCTCATCTGGGTTATTAGATGCTTCTTTAGTTAAAGGCAAAAATTGCGATTGATAATCAGACAGACTTTCCTTGTCGAATTTAAGACTTCTCTTTCAATTCATCTTCTATTTCAAAGTTTATATTTTTATTCAGTTGAATTGTCTCCCTCAATCACTTATAAAATTACCATTTTTTAGACAACACAAACTTTTTTACTAAAAACAATTTTATATTCAGGTTACTGCACGAGTTATTGGCCATTATTCTTTGCCATTACTTTAATAAAATATCAGAAATGCATTACCAAGTTTGATTGTTTGTTTTACCAAGTAAAATTATTTGGTGACAAATCTTTCTTGTCGTATTGGGCAAGGAAAATGCTGAAATAGTTAAAACATCATAAAAGTAGGAAAATTAGATATATGTATTACATTTGGATATAATCCCAAAATTAATTATTAATGTAACATTATCATTTAAATATTTATTTTAATGATCATTTTATTTTTATGTAAGTTATATTAATTATATTTGTTACTAACTATATCGGACCAAATCGTGGCCTTTACGTATTGAGAGACATATCAAATGTGAGTGAAATTAAACACTACTGTAACAAACTTTGTATAAGGGCTTTATTAAAATCTTTATCTACATATAAATCCAACGGCACAATACAGCTACATTTTACACAGAAATATAACGCAAATACAGGACAGTCATTATATTATAAACTACACAATTTTACACCATTCCTCAATAAATAAATTTTGATCATTATTTTGATTTTATTACAAATACCCAATTCCATTGCTGAATGATTTCATATCAATAATAATTTATGAAAAAAAAAGAATAAAAATTTAAAGAATTATTTCAAATAACGAAATTAATTTCGTTATTAAAATAAAGTAACTAAACTAGTTACCTTATTTGTTACATTCGTTGGTTTCATAACTTTATGCAATTTCAAATAGTAAACTAAAAACTAAAACGACTTAGTATCTAATAGTAATAGCAGAGTATGATATTTTAAAAAGAAATTGAAATATGCAGATTATTAATATTATAATATAAATAATGTTTTCGTAATCATAGTGACAGTACTCAAGTCAAATTATTTATTCAATATAAAAAGTAGTCATAAAAACATTGATACAATTTTCATTCATTTAAATTCTAAAAGTCATTAAAGCTAATAAACGTGCAACTTACACTGAAATTAAACCTTTATATATTAAATCAGAACTTAACTAATAGCGCAATTGGACACTGCATCAGAAAACGAACGCTTCAGAAGGTAAAATGGTTCCCTCCACATTTTATTAGATAAGTAGTTGAATGATAATACTAAAATGCCGTACCATGAAATAATGAACCACATGACCTTTGATTCAAAAAAGGTCATAGTCCATTCCAAAAAAAAAACAAAATTTCATTTGTGCGGGTAACATTGGCGTGATTTAACTCCTCTAATTTATGTCTATACCAGATCTTCACAAAATATCTTAACCCAATAGAGCTGTAATATAGCGAACTTTCCATTCGACGATTCTTGTAAATTCTTAATATTGTGAACTAAAGTTACATCAAATGGCCAATGTTACCCGACCCTCGACATCGTTAAACCAAAGATACTTCTTGAAATAACATTATCATGCTAATGTTGTAGCATCTAATGTAAAAATATGTTTACACTTGCGACATTTCGATCCAAACCTGCAAGAGTTTAAAACATTATAAAACCACTTTAGAAATCAAAGTCGTATGTATGTTCACTTAATAATTTTATGTTCACTAGCGTAGTCCTACATAATCACGGTGAAGAATTGTTCATTTTGAATTAGACTGACATTCGGTTGACATGATTTTCTTGCGTAAATTGTTTGATCTTATTGTTTTAAACAGCTTTTATCTTTACTTTTTTAATTTGTTTTAGTTTATTGATAATAGATATAACACGACTATTGGTTAGTGCGCATACTTAGTTTAGTTCTTTTGCTTTAGTAAGTACCTGAACTAAATACAGTTTCACAGCTAATAAAAGCTGTATAATTAATAGTTAGGTACCTTCGTTCTACTATGTCATTTGTTTACATTCTATTGGTTTTTTACCCAGTTTTCATATCGTTAGTCCATGGAATTTATATATGAGTAAATATAAAAAAAATCATTTTGTCACGTGATCTTATCGTTTTAACCTAGACTAGATATATCAAATAGTCTAATAATGCTAATTTTATGGTAAAAAAAGATAACACAAAACTTTTGTGGAAAAGTCAACGCGTTGCGATTACTAGTCACATCAAGATTGAAGTAAGTACCTTCTTAATAAAAATCTAGTGAGTGAGTAAGAGTCAGTTTTAAAAAATTAGAAATAGAACATGTGTCCGTGCTAAATCGATTAGTTTCTTTAGCCTACAATGGATGTACGACTAATAAATACTGTATTTTACTTTATTTTTTTATATTTTTAGTAGTATAACTACTTTTCTGTCTATAAACGTCAGTCTAATTCAAAAAATTACAAATATCATCGTAAATTTCAATCATGTTTAGCAGTTGCGCAGTCTCTGCAGCAGCGCCCGAAGCGCTTTAGCCCGATGCTAGGAGCAGCCGTGCTTGTGCATCCAGTCCCTGTAACGATCCACGTCGACCTGTGACACCGTCCGTCTGTACAACATAAAATTGACACTTGATTATACATCGCAAAATGTATTGCTAGAACTGAGAAGAGACACACACATAATCAGTGTTAGAAATTCTTCTGTATAACAGAAGAATTTCTAACAAAAATAACAATCAGTGTTAGAAATTCTTCTGTTATACAGAAGAATTTCTAACACTGATTGTTCTTTTTAAATGCCTAAAATATTATATTAAGACCTAGTTGTATCCTGTCACGCTTCGCTGTTGCATATTGCGGTTGCATTGATGAGAAGTGAGTAACAAAACTGACATGAAAAATAGATAAACCCATCTTTGAAGCGAATCGTGTCAAAATTTGAGCTGGACCGGTGCGCAAAAGTTTTTATCATCTTGGAGCGTACACAAACCAACATAAAATTTTACTATTTAGATTTGCGAAATGCAAGTTTACCAACATAATTATTGATGATAATTAACTAAAACATATTCTAATTATGTCTCAAGTAATCATTGTCATATAATACACTTTAAGTAAAGCAGAGCATCACCTGGTCTTCTCAATAGCGGCACTCAGGTCTTCTACGGAAACGGGCGCATCCAGTTCCGAACGTTTTAGCTTTCGTATCTGTTCTGGATTCTTGCCGGCTATTTTTCTACGCATTGTCATCATTGCAGCGTCTCTAAACATCAAATTTATAACCTTTAATGTAATTTTGTTATAAACCATTAAACCAATAAACGTTACCGGGTTCCTGAAATTATATTGAAAAATTACATTTTCATATTTTGTCATGTACTGAAATGAGAAATAAGAAAAAAAAACTAAAAAAAATCAAACAACAGATATTTATACAAATTTTTGCTTATATACTGCACGGATTGCGTAGTAGTTAAAGCGGTCACCTCGCCGCTTCCTACTACGCTGAGTGTTGTGGATTCGATCTCCACATAGAACAACAATTTGTGTGATTAACAAATTGTTGTTTTGAATCTGGGTGTTCTTTGTGTCGGTTTCATGTATATTTGTTTAGTAAAGACAGGATATATTCCTAAAATATATCCTATATTTAAAAAAATCTCTAACACCAGGCAAATTATTAAAAAAAATGCAATGTAATATTTTCTTGGGACCAAACGTTGAGACAATGCATGATTCTAGAAGGTCTCGACAAATCCTGCAAAAAAGCAGATCAAAGAAACTTACCCCAATATGTTTTTGCATACCAGTACTTGACAGTACCTACCTACAAAGGTTAGTGATGTCGGAGCCGCTGTAGCCATCAAGTTTGGAAGCAACTTCCGATAAGTCTACATTGTCAGCCATGACCACCTCACAAAGACACAACTTCAGTAGTTTCACCCTCGTTGCCTCTGGAATGCATAAATCGTTTTTTTTATGGTATAAGGGGCAAACGAGCAGACGGGTCACCTGATGGTAAGCAACTACCGCCGCCCATGGACACCTGCAACTCAAAAGTCACAAGTGCGTTGCTGCTCTTGGAGTTCCTCCCGCTCGAGTCAGCAGGAGGGGGGATTGGGGCTCCGGGAACCTCACTCGCTCAGTGAAAGCAACGAAAGAATTGCTGAACAACGGTTTTTAATTTAATACACATGTACGTAACATATATATTTTGAATAAAATGAAATTCCTTACAGTATCTTAACCAGCCCAAAATCCTACATTAATGACATTATTGTCTTCAAACGAACAATGCGGTTTGGCTTCTACCAACTCTACACATTTAAGCCGCTTTGATAAGTGGGATTGACCTCTGGTAACTCATAGGGGGAAATAAGATTACAATTTACATTACATCAATGAGTTTGAGCAAGGAATAAATGCGAATCGTGATGGTCTAGGCCTGGATTTACCATTGACGGTGGGCCATAGCAAAATGCGAAGTATTTGACCTACGCTACCACTTTACCTATTACACTCAAATGACGTCGGAATATTTTATGTAACAAAAAAATTTTGTCAACACCGTATGAATGTCTGCTCCCATCTCTTTCAACTAGTTTCTTATGTAGGAGACAACAATCGCACTATTGTTCTATTGCACTTTAAGCTATAATGCCCTCTGCTGCTCATGAATTGTACTACACAGTGACAAAAAGAATGGTGGTAGAAAATTAATCCAAGGCACATTACCATCAGGTAGACCGATGTAGATCCTCTTTTCGAATCGTCTCCTAAACGCCTCGTCGATGTCCCATGGATGGTTCGTGGCGGCCAGGACCATTATTATTTTGTCTCGATGACTGTAATAACAACCAAAGTTAGTTATACATATAAATATCGCTAACATATTCATAATCATATAACTTGACACATCTCAATTCATGGCCGTTAAACATAGTCTGACTTTCCTGCCTTTTGTTTCCTTCTTTCTGTTGAAACTAATGACGGCGACTTTACCTTGCAATGATATAGAAATTTACATCACTGCTATCTGCGAAGACACATCGATGGGCTGCGGTCCACCTGGCATGATAACCTCGCCTGGTCGGAGGATACTCTTTGTTGGAGAGACAGTAATACACATTCCCGAATTTCTTTTAATGAATAAACTTACAAAGCAGCGCAAAGTCCATCCATCTGTATAAGCAATTCAGCTTTAAACCGTCTTGAAGCTTCATGCTCTGAGTCCGCACCTCTTACCGCGCAGAGCGAATCTACCTCGTCCAGAAATATTGTGCTGGGTGCATAAAATGCTGCCTGAAAATATAAAACATAATCCATGAACCAATTCGAAATAATTATGGATATCCATCAAAAACCTTTGACCCTGTATTTAACCTTATAATTGATAAACTAGAATTCGAAATTCGAAATTATGTAATTAGTTTTTAGTGATATGTACTAAAGTTCGTCAATCGCTACTAAAAAATTGAGAAAACCAGTTGACAATCAGAGGTGAAAACTTAAAGGTATACATATAACGAAATTTGATCCTAATTTACGGATCTAACATAACTGTAAACTGTAGAATGAAAAAATATATTTGTTTTCTATACGACGATAAATGAAAAATCCTTGAGATTTGAGCACACAAATCTAAAACACGATATTATAAAAAACTGAAAACCAAACAGAAAACTGAAAACCAAACAACGCATTCTTTAAGCCTGGATGCCTAAAATATTACTAACCCTACCACACTTACCATGTCAAATAACAGACGCACTAGTTTTTCAGAATCTCCCCGATACTTAGAAGTGAGAGTTGCTGACGATACATTGAAGAAGGTAGTACGACATTCTGTGGCGACAGCCCTTGCCAGTAAGGTCTTGCCGGTTCCCGGAGGTCCTGTTAGTAGTACGCCTTTCCATGGTCGTCGAATGCCCTAGAAATAACCATTTTGAGGAACTACTTTGATATACCTTGGAGAATAGTATAATTATTTCAACTAACAAATTTAAAAGTAACAAGTCAAATTGCAATTTGTTTGTGAACAATATCATAATTATCATTATAATTTAACAGCCCTGTTCCCACTTTTATTTGTAGTTGGCACAAAATGTAATATACTCGTAACAAAGGTTTTCGACTGATTTCTTTTATCGTCGGCCTACCTGACGGCAACCGTCCTTTGTAATCGTTTACAGACGGCACGAAGGAAGAAGGTTAATTAACAGATGGAAAACAGTTGGAGGGATACCATAATTCTTAGCTGGAATTTGAAGATGGGATCTCGTTAGAATGAATAGAATGGATTTAAATTTCATAGACCTCTTAGAAGAGATCTCTGAAATTCACATAAAAGTCTTTCTAATACTAAAGACTTTGAATTTTGGCAGAGAGGTAGATTATAGGTATGATTAAATCCACTCATAGCTGATACGTCACTGCTATGAGTGGATTTAATCATACTATAGTGCCACTTTAAGAAACTGAAAGGGCTTGAGCAACTTTATGTAAATGTTACGACACTTTGTGTGATCCACAAATTGTTGTTCTGAGTCTGGGTGTTCTTTGTGTACGTTTCATGTATGCTTTTAAAGTCCTCCGCGGCACAGTATATATTACTACTGTGAGAGTAGTCTTTAAAAATTTTTTTTTTGTTTTTCAGAGAGACGGCTTAAGGTGAGAAAAAGGCATTCAAAACGAATGCTATATTATCGTTACAAACCACTAAAATCTAAAATATCTAGGTCATAGCACAAAAATATATAGAACGCCATTTTACTGGTCTTGGCGTGTGGCACCAACATTTGGTTATTTCAAGGGCTAAATTTGATTAGTATAGTATGTATTTACATATATTGTTGAAAGGGTGACATTGAACTGAAGTCACGCAATCAAGTGCAAACTAAACGGTACAATAGGCATTCAATGGTGAACGTAGTATGGACTACTATCGTTGCATATTGAAACATTTTAATATAATATAAAACTTGATTTATCTGCTAACTGTAAAAGAAATATATATTAGTTATTCTATAGTTCGCAGAATGTTTCTACAACTTTCTGTATTTTCGCCTACTGTAAGAAGATTTTGTTGTAAGTAACAAATAAAGAATTTAGGAATCACAGACCTGTTTGTTGTAATTAAAAGATAACTATGATTTAAGCAATATGCAATACGATACGACATGATGAAATACCTATTGAAAAGTATCGTGGTGGAGTATGGTTTCAAATATTATATTATTATAGTTTAGGTGTAGTATTCATTCATAGATTAGCTTACTGTAAATTCTTACAGGAAGATGAATGTGGTTTGAGATACACAACAACGGGGGGCCTACTCGGTTCAAATACTCTATGAAGAAAAACTTCGAGCTATGAAGGAAAACTCTTGAAAAAATTTACGAACCCTCCTGGGGTTCACTGTCTCTGGAATCATGTCATTTGTCACGAGACATAGGATAGGAACGCAACAAACCAGGGGCCTCTCCAAGTAGATAAGATTGATAGAAACATAAATAAATACTTTATATGTACTTCCCGGTTAACAGATTTAATATAGGAGACACCAAGTAATAGCGAGTTCGACTGTGAGGTCATGATATACTTTTCGCAAGTCAAGAAATAATATCAAAGATATTACAAGCCCTGGTAACTTGATTAACAGCAACATACATCAAGAAAGTCTTCGTATTACTTGAAAGCCTAAATGCCCCAACACTTCCGAAGCGAGCACGCAATACGACAATTTATATGACCGTCTTCAAATCGGGCTTGTAATTTTGCACTCAAGCAAAAGTCCTCGAAATGTCCTAATTCTTTACAATGCCTAAAGAAAAACTGTGTAATTTATGAAATGATTTACACACAATTACTTGCTTACAGTGTTTACTACACTTAAATACATTTGGTTACTTGCGTGCAGAATTATACTTCTAATTTGGGCTCAGCCGAGATTAATTTGAATGTCATCCAATATTTGGTCCTATTTACAAAACTATGAAAAGATAGTTCGTTTTCTTTTTAAATAAGAAAGGTGATAAAGAACCAGTCAGTTCTACGATTACCTTATTTTAAATTACACTGATAATTTTTTGACGAGCCATATTTAAGAGAGCATTGCAGTCTTTGGGCAGTAATGTAAAGCTAATGTATTTCAACCGCAAAAACCAAACATATCAGTTTTGTTGTTTCCGTGGTAGAAATAAAATATACTCCAATTTAAGAATACTATGTACATGAGTGTATTTGATCTTATCTTAATTTCAAACTTTCAAATATAGTTTTAAATACACAATAAAATTAAAAATACATTGAAATACACAATCAAATTAAAAATACACTTAAATACGTCATAGTTAATGTCTCTGTTCTAGTGATCAATCGGATGTACACGTGTATTCAGATGAGTTATAGCAGTCGTAATCCTTTGTCTAAAAACCAAGTCTAATAACCTTACTAGGAAATGCAATGGTTAAACCATTGCATTTCCTAGTAACAGTTAAAAAGCTATTGCATTGGGACACATTTTGCCGACTCCGAATAAAATTACGCTAAGAGCAGAAAGATGATACTGATGATTAAAATGTCCAAACTTTGTTTGTTTAACTATATTGTTTACTCTGTAATACTCACAATTGTACTTAATATGTAATTGTATTAAATTAAAAATTTGTACATATTTCTAATTATCGTACTAAATAATGCATAGAAACAGGCTTACCTTAAAATAATCAGGCATCACCAAAGGCAGAACCACAGCCTCCTGTAAAACAGATTTTGCATCATCCAGCCCAACTACATCCTTCCAACGAACATCAGGGTTCCGCTGTAGAATATCCCTTTCCAGAGTCTCAACTAGATGATATTCATAACCAGACGCATCAAAAACTTTTTCTGGTTTCTCGTCTTTTTCATAGACTGTCGTTACATCACCACCTTCCATATTTGGATCAGTTTTCCTTACTGTAGGTTTTATAGGAATCAGATTTCTTTTTCCTCTTGGCATTCTCTCTACTGATCTAGTCTTTCTTCCACTGCTCACTGCAGAGAGTACGGAAGAATTCTTTCTGGACACTATTGAAGGAAGCGTAGGTTGCAGGTTTGGGTCTCGACGTCTTAATGTACCCATCCATTTCTCTGTAGTAGGATCTGGCTGTTTTTGAACTGCATCTGATCCTGAATCTTGGAAGTTTATAACTTGTGGTGTTACAACTGAAACAAAATTTAAAAACAACAATTTTGACTGTTTATGTATGCATTAACTTAGGGACTGCCTCTATGGGTATAAATATTTTACTACACCAATATATTGTGTCAATATTGTCATTAATATACTGTCACTGATTAGCATTATAGGATTATGTAGGTATGAACCTCGTTGATATAAAATGACGCCATAAACCATAACTTTATCGTAAAAGGGATTTAGTTGATCTAGAAAGTAAATAAAAAGTAAACAATGACAGCTTAATGTTAATTTTTGAAAGCCACCAAAACGAACACCATATATTATTTCTTACAACTAATTCAAAAATAAAAATATAAAGTTTAAATATGGAAAAGATTTGTGAATTAATTGAGAAATTTAAAAACAAAACAATTGTGTATGGTCTTGTATGAGTTTTGAATGAAATGAGTTTTTTTTTTACATTTAGGTGATCATATTATTCAATGATTTGGAATTAACAGCCTTTACCTATAGTGTTCAAGATTAAAAACTAATTCTAAGATCAGCCCTTATGGTAATTAAATCAAATCATAAAAGTGATAAATAACAAAGAAAACCTAACAACATATTTTTATATAATAAACGGATTAGGGTTTGTGATTAATATCACCCAATGGCAAGTGATGATTTAGACTATGAGCTTCATATTATTATAACTATCTTACGGCCTGACCACGGGGCATTCGCTGCAGCCAATTCGCGCTATATAAACAGCGGAGCGTATAGCGACTAAAACAAATGTATGGAAAGTACTGGGTATGACACGCGTAGCGGCGATCGGCGGGACACAGAGACAAATGTATGAAACAGCACGGCGCATGCCACGGTTTCGAGCGGTAGACGCGGCGAATAGTACAAGAGCCAAAACAGTTTAATTGTACTCGCCGCTAAATAATGCACTTCTTCTTCAAGTGCCGTCTTCGTTCCGAAGTTTGGTAATCATCAAAGCTATTCTAGTTTTAGATCCCCGTTTCTTTTCTCTTGAATTTCATTTTGCACTTTTTTTACATTTTTGGACACCAGGATTGTCATTTCATATCTATTATTACACTGTCACTGGTATTTCGTAGTAAAGTATTTAACATCCAACGTTGATTAAGATAAGTATATTGTATTGTAACTGAAAATTAAATCTGTAATCTGCTAGTCTTTTCTATATTGCTACGAAAAAGTCTTTTATTACAGTTACGAGATCGGAACTGAATTTTATTGGCCTTCTGAGGCTTACCATCTAGTGGCGCTGAGACCTTTGATATCTAGTAGGTATAAGAACCATCGTTAACTGTAGGTATATGACAGTGTAACATTCAACCAAAATAGTTTATTGTACACGCCGCGTGATAATGAACACCGAAACTATTATTGCAGAGATATAAGCTAGATCAGCTATTTTGCAGGAATATATAGAAAAGCATATGGTGAAGAGATTGTGTGAAGATATAAAAGTACAATTTCAATTTTTATTCAAATCGTGAACTCCACAATTTCTTCTAAACATCTTACTATGTATAAAATTTAGTTATCTTAAATATAAAATATATTTAGTTTCTTGTACAAAAAAATCTACTACTCTCCAAGCAATGTAGAGACAACGTTGATAAAGACATCTTGCTCTCTGTTTATATTGGTCGCGGCAGTAAACGCAACTGCCCATGGCGTGTCGCGTGTATTGCCGCTCTTCGCGCCGCCCGTTCCCGTGGCCAGGTCATTATGGTATATAATTATTCTAGCTTTTACAAACTGCTACGTCTGCGTTAATTTTGCTTTAGTCAATCAAGTTTTCCTTGACAAAAATAGCCCACATGTTATTTTAGATAATAGTCTCTGTGCCAAGTTACATCCTCACAAACGTTCACAAATAATAAGAAGATTGCTATCGATATAATTATATACGGTTATTATTATTTGCCTGCAATGAATTTACACAACGAATTTAAATTTTCTATTTATTTAATTAAATACTAAATAATATTATTTCATATGCCATGGCAAAGTGTGCAAGTACATTAGATATTATCATTAGAATCTATTGACTAACCCGCCAGATGTAAGTAATGAAGAAAAGTAAAAAATATTCTCTTTATACAATATAAGTCAATGACTGAAGGTACCAGACAGTTTTAATTAGAATTAGAAGAAATGTCCATTTATTTGTCACGACGGCGAACCTTTGTAGTTAGATAATTGCAATCTATGGCGACGATGGCAATTATTTGCGGTCGTGTTTGCGGTTGTGTGACATAAGGGTGTGTTGTTGGTTCGTTTAACAAATTGTTTAAAATTACGTTACTAGTGGACTATTCGGTAGTCTCCAAGTCGTCCCTCTGATAATTATTGTTGTTTCGTTAATTTCCTTTTTATATGAAATATCTAACGCGGAGAGCCAGGCTGGCTGTTAGCGTGGAAACTCGTCTCCACACTATGTGGTAGTATATATATATATATATAACACTATCTGAGACCCGCGGCGTTAGCCGCGTTTGTTGTTATTACCGCGGGCAACGCCGCGGGGCGAAGCTAGTCTAAAAGAAGTAGCCTAAGTTAGTCCTTATGTCATCAGCTATCTGCCAGTGAAAGTCCCGTCGAAATCGGTCCAGCCGTTCCAGAGATTACCCGGAACAAACAGACAGACAGACAGACAGACAAAAATTGTAAAAAATGTTATTTTGGCATATGTAAGGTGTAAATATACATATGCATTTAGTAAAAAGCGGTTATTTTAATATTACAAACAGACACTCCAATTTTATTTATTTGTATAGATGTCATACGGTGTGGCGGCGCGTCGCGCCAGTAACTCTGCGACGAAATATTATATTTTTAATTGTGCTATATTTAATATTCCTTCTCATGAGCTATCCTTTTATAATCATTATTTCTACAAAATATTTTCGATGTTGCACATCTGTAAAGCGTCCTGTAAATGCTCTTTTTTTTAATCTATATATAACTAAAAATGAATCGCCAAAATGTGTGTACGCGCATAAATTCCGAACGACTGTACCACTCCGAGTGGTGATGAATTAAGAATAGAGAATGTCGCCACCGCTTTTCATTCTGTGGGAGTCGTAAGAGCCTACTAAAGGGACAATCTACGCAGGACAATAGCATTGCAAAGAGAAGGAAAACTCGAAACGTACTCTGTACTCTCTGTACTCAGCGTGGCATAGAAGGCCAAAACCTCCTTTCTAAGGAGAGGCCTATGTAGAGCAGTAGACTATCAAAGGCGTGGATATGTGATGATGATGTAACTGCACCGATTTGGATAATTCTTTTTTTATGTGTTCGTTGTTGTCAGGACAAGGTATGTATAAAAGAAAATTAAAAAAAAAGACAGAAAGGACTGTGAGAGATCTATACTAATATTGTAAAGAGTTAAAATTTGTGAGTTTGTATGTTCGGGGGAAATCTCAGGAACTACGGGTTCGAATTGAAAAAATCTTTAAGTGCTGGATAGCTTTTTTATCGAGGAAGAATATAGGCTATAATAACATCATGCCATTAAGAGAAGAGTATCAATCAAAAATATTGTGAAAACGGTCAAAACTTATTCCTTTTGGGAAGAAGCGTGGGAAGATGACGATCTTCTCGGCTGCCGAATATGCAAGAGTTCTTCAACTGCTCTTCAAAACAACTTTTTAGATTCGCAGTATCTAAAACTAGAATAGCCTCGATGATGCCAACCTTTGAAACGAAGATGGCACTTAAAGAAGAAATTCAAAATCTTTTGGCTCTTATTACCGCCCTTTCGGAATACAAAGGAAACATGGGTGTTTTCACACAGGAGGGGGTCATCTACCAGCTGCAGATGGCCTGAGGTACGTCGGGGTACCAGGGATTTCCTTTTTAGGGTACCTGGTTCCCCGGCTACTAGTATCCGAGATGGCGTACAGTTTTTGGTTTGTTCGAGTCCGACATAACCACCGGTGGGTGGTATCCGAGGGAATTTCCGAAGAGAATTTTAGGTCATAACACCGCCGCAACGCGTTTCATTCTCAGTATTTTTTTCCATACATTTATTTTAGTCGCCAGACACTCCGCCTTTCGCACCGCGCGGATTATCGCTGCAGCGAATGTCCCGTGGCCATGCCTTAATACCTATCGTTAGCGCGTTTACTCCCATAAACCTTGTTCTGTATATAAAAAAAAATGTTATAATAAAGAATGTCCAAGTTACCTTGCGTGGGTAGGTGTCTAGTCCCGTTAGCCGCATGTGTATTGGGTGGTTTGTTCTTGGCTCTTTCTCTTCTGACCTCGCTCCTTTCCGTCCGAAGGCCGTCTCTGGGAGGGTTGTCTTCACCCTTCTGGTCACCGTTCCGTCGCGCTGTCATTCTTGCGAACCCAAAGGGTTGGAGGCTCTCCACCATCATTCTGTCCATCATTCTGGCCATGTGGTGGAAGCCAGATGATGGACTGTAAAAAAAAACAGAATTTGAACACTATGTTACAGTTGATCGTTCTTTTCCTACAGTTATTTGTCCTGGGTGGGAATCGAACACACAAAATCAGGCTCATCAATCAGAATCGCTAACTACTTCACCAACAGATCAGTCAAAAGATTTATCATACCTTAGAATCTGAGGACAGGCAAAAATGTTTAATTATTGTAAACACAATAAATATACAAACAGTGTTATAATGAAAATTATCTCGAATTTGCAAACAAATATGTAATGGCGCATGTTGTTTTTAATTTTAAGTAGACTGGGTAGGAAACAAGATAATTGATATAAAGATACATTATGCCTCAATTATAACAGAAATACCCGGCGTTGTTCCTAGTAGACCTCATATTTATAACCTTTAATTGTTTTAATGGAATACCAATATGCCAAAAACAACAAGGACATAAATATCGAAAAAAATTATGTGTGAGTGATCTATTCATATTATTATGTTTTTATATAAATGAATCATTTATATAAAAACAGCGGCAGTACCGTGCCATGCTACGCACATTGTGAAGCATCGACGAGAAATAAGGAACTAAACGGACTCAAAAATAGCTAAGAACAATCTTCGAAGCGGATTGTATATGGTGTCCAAATTTGAGCTCAACCGGTGCAGAACTTTTTTCATTTTCGAAGCGTACACAAACCAACTTTACATTTTTGTAAAATATATATAGATTATAAAAAGAGAAGACAAGAGAGTGAATGGTGCGGAGTGCTGAAGGATGTAGATGAGTTGCTCCTGCAATAGGACTAAATCCTGTGTAGCGGGGGACTTTACAAACATACAATAAACGGGTGTCCGTTTATTGTGTTTGCTGCTGTAAGAGATTTTTTAAAATATTTGATATATTTTAGGAATATATCCTATGTCTTTACAAATATATCTGAAACGGGCACAAAGAACACCCAAACTGAGAACAACAATTTTTGAATGACCAAAGTGTTCCATGTCCAAAATCCCATGTGGGGATTGAACCAACAACACCCAGAGTAGGAGGAAGCAATGAGGTAACCGATTAAACCACTACGCCATCCGTGCAGTTATGTCGGACTGGTGAACGAGATTATAATAGATGAAGTCAGATTGGCAGAACGAAGTATGAAAAATTTAAAAGCAGTTGGCCCCGGTGAAATACCAGTGGAAGTTTGGAAGTTACTAAAAGAAGACGGATTTGAGTGGTTGACTCTATTCAATACTCAATACTTTATTGCTTCCACAATGTAGATACTTAGGTGATATCAATTTAAATATAGTAACAATTATAGACCCTGACGAGCGCAGCACAGTTTCTTTGGGAGAGAGGAATTAATATTTTATTTATTATTTAACATAATAGTTGTATAATTTATGAATTTTATTATTTTAGAATTCTATTCTCTTATGCTCTTATGCAAAATATTCTTCAGTATGTTGTTGCATGAAGAGGTAATCCTAAAGGAATGGTGGCAAACCCAACTCGCACCCATTGTCAAAAATAAAGGGGATGTTCAGGAATACAACAACTATCGAGGAATTAAGCTCATGTCACATACTATGAAATTCTGGGAGAAAGTGATTGACAGAAGAATAAGAGATGAGAGTGAAATAGCCCAAAGTCACAATACAACAGACTCTATATTTGCAAGGCGTCAACTATCTGAGAAATACAGGAGTGAAGAACTTGCATATGGTATTTGTGGACCTCGAAAAGGCATATGATAGGGTAACTCGAGAGGTTTTGTGGTGGGCTTTGAAAGAAGTAAGAGGGCCTGTTAAGTATGTAGAATTGATTCGTGCTATGTACAGAGAGTCTAGCACTCATATAAGGTCGGTCACAGGAAACACTGATCAATTTAGTGTATCTGTAGACCTACACCAGGGATCGGCTCTGAGCCCATACCCTTTCCTGTTGATAGATGCTCTGGCATCGGACATACAGGAGGAGGCACCTTGGTACATGTTATTTGTGTTGGCCAGTGAAAATGGGGCGAGGTCCAGAGCAGACTAGAAAAATGGCAATAAAGGCTGGAGAATATTGGCTTGACAATCAGCAGCACCAAAACTGAATACATGCTCTGCGATTTCGGCGGTCTCTCCAGTTCTGAAACTATTTCGCTGGATGGGGTAGCGATAACAGTCTGCGCCAATTTCAAGTACCTCGGCTCCCTCTTACGATGTGACGTTGAAATTGATCCAACTGTACAGTATCGACTCAATACGGGATGGATGAAGTGGCGGCAGGTAACGGGAACAATTTGTGAACCCAGTTTCCCTTTAACACTGAAGGGACAAATTTATAAAACTATTATTAAACCTGCCGTCCTGTATGATTCTGAAAGTTGGCCCATAAAGAGAACGGATGAGAGACGCCGGAACGTAGCCGAAATGCGAATGCTGAGATGGATGTGTGGTGTGACTCGGATGGACAAGGTTAGAAATGAGTAGACACGAGGGAGTCTGAAAGTAGCGCCACTGGACGAAAAGTTAAGAGGTAATAGGTTATTTTGGTATGAACATGTTTGTATGAACATGATTGTGTGAGTGAGGATATGGCTAGGAAGGGAGTAAACAGTGAGATGACGCATGATAGAGTAGAATGGAATAATCATGCTTACTGCGCCGACCCCAAATAAAATTGGGATAAATGGGATAATAATAATAATGGGATAATGGGGATAAATGAGGTAAATAGAGATCTAGATATCTATATCTCATAGATGATGATATATAGATTGTAAATTTATAAGTTTTCTGATTTAAATTTCATCTCAACTTTCATAAACTTTCATGTTTATCATCAAATGATTTATCTTGATTGACAAAATTTATTAGTAAAAATATTTAAACATCCGTCTTGCACACACGAAAAGAAATAATCTAGTGTATAGGGAGCAGTTTAATACACTAGTCGCACCACAGATCGGGGCACGTCAGTGTCCTGACTATTTGAATAAATACTAGCAAAATTACTCCGTTTTCCTCATGGACCAACTATGTACGCACAACTAGTTGTGCCATCCCAGAATATGTTCTTAATGACACAACTATGCACAACTAAGCACAACTGATTTACTAAAACCATTCCTTTTAGCACAACTACAGGAGGAAATAAACAAGATTATTACTAACCTCTACAGATATTGATGATTATGTTGGCCACTTCTGTCATATCTTTGTATATTAACAAATAGAAAATTATAAATGCCATTTCATGTCATTTATTATCAGTAATTATTTTAAAAATATTGATATATTATTTTCGTGCATACGCTGGCGTATATCCTGACTGTAAGCATGTCTGTCTGTCTGTCTGTCTACGCCAGAAGACGAAGAACTTATACACCGATTGTAATTAGTTGTGTATCTAGGAACAAATATTAATTGAAAATTATTTAGTTGTGCCAATAGGAATGAAAAAAAAAATATTCCTCATGACACAACTAGTTGTGCATACATAGTTGGTCCTTGAGGAAACAACGAAAATTACAACAAATTTCAAAAAATTATAGAAATACGTTTTCAAATCTTTATATGTTCCTTTAGGAATCCCAATTTCATTTAACTTGAACCTAGTTTGAAAATTATTGCAAATCAAAATTTATTAACTATATCACTTTCTCACTCACCGACCATCAAAAAACTAACATAGTTCTAGCAGACACACATGTGTCAAATTCTTTTATCACACAGAAAAGTATTTTCTGTAACACAACTGATTACGTAATTCAACTGCGATAGCGTCCATAGTTATGTATATACGGGTATATGTGTCTAGGTGGAATATAAATAAGTTATTCTTTACAAATTTCGCATATAACCTGTTTTTAGTTTTTTTTACAAGCATTAATATAATGGTGTCAGACCGTCTTCCGATCGGCATGTCTCAGAGGAGCTTAGAGAAAAGTTCAGTTTCTTCTCATCTAACAAGAAATTGGCCATGTTTACCCAGCCTGAGTGATAGTGGCGTCATCAAGGGTCCGAAAGTTGATTTTTAGAGCTCCGTACCTCAAAAAGTAAAAAAGGAACCCTTATAAGATTACTTTCTTGTCCGTCTGTCCATGTGTCACCATGTGTGTTTTCTCAGTACCGGATAGACCTAGCAAGTTGAAATTAATACTAGATACTGACTGAAAAAGATATAGGAAAATTTCGATTTCAACTTTGGAATTTTCAACTTTTTTATTTTTCAGACCTTGCTTTTAACAAAAATTGAGAATTTTAGGTCAACCGGAGGTACCCTGTAGGTTTTGGGTCAAACACCTATATGGTAGTCCCCGTTGACCTAGACTCAAAACTCTTTGGCAAAAAGAAACATCTTACAGCATAAATAAAGGAATAATTCCAAAAAAAAAAAGTTGAAAATTAAGAAAAATTTTGGTACTTACAAATTTTCGCGAAAATCTACGTAAAATTTGGGTAGGTTCGACTCGTACCTGACCGGTTTTTTTTTGTTTTTAAGACCTGCGACATATTGCTGATAAAAATCTTACCAAGAGGGTTTACTAAGCACTCTGTGCTGTATAACCGTATGGGGTGGTACGTGTAAAACGGCTATGGTGGAAAGGGCTCAGAGGGCCGTGCTGAAGCTGGGTCACCTTTCCTTTTTCCTACTCCTTAGAGACCTTTATCTTCTAGCTGATGTCCTCACAGTCCGCCAACTATATGTCCTAAATGCTACCCTCAAATAGCATTCATTATCTACTGACATACGAGCCTTCGCGTACTAATACAAGACTAAAACACAATATTGGTTAAAATACCTACGTCCAGAGGTCCACTGTCTTCTCCAGGAAGTTCTATGGTTTTCTAAGTGGATATTTGTACAAGAACTTAAATAAATAAAAAAACATTTATCAACTTATCCGACACAAGTGTAAAAGACTTATCACTTCGTGGCTAAAGTCTCTTAATTACGTGGAAACCGAAAATCTAATCAATGTGCCCGCATAATATCATAAGTATATTACATACAATAATACACGCACTCACACAAACACGCACACACACACACACACACAAGCACTCACTAACTCATTCACACACACATACACACACTTTATTATTTATCTACAACGACAATGCTTTCAGCTGTCCAGAGTTTGGAGAGGCTGGTAATCTATAATACAGGTGTCCTAGTGCGGATTCCAGTCCTCCCACACAGAATATTCATTAATGTTTCCCATAGCCTGTACTAATTTAGTAATATTTATGATTGTAATCTGTGTGAGAGAAAACAATAAAGTTATTTGTATTTATAGTATCACAAAGATTTTGTGTGCTTTGGCAAATACTCTCCGACATTATCTCATGATAAAAACCCCAAAACTCGAAAAAGTGAACATTTCCAAATGGAAAAGGTTTTAGTTTCCCTAGTCTCAAAATCGATCATCATCATCATCAACAGCGTTTTACAGTCAACTGCTGGACATTGGCCTCTCCTTAGAAAGAAGATTTTGGGGTTCCATCGGGGCGGGGCTATCTTATCTTGATGAATAAGGGTGGTAACACTCCGTTGTACATTACTACTTTCTTGTTGTTCGTAAAAGAACAACATCATAAAGCGCCCTGCTTTATGATGAATTCATCAAGAATATAATAGGAAAGATAAAACTGGAATATATAATAAGCGAGTAGACTATTATACAGACCGGAGAAATAAATACTTTATATGAATGCTGTCATTCCTATTTTGACGTTTACATAACCAAAAATGATATTTTCTCGAATTCCCAATTTTATGCTGCACATTCCAGTAAACAATACCTCCGTTGTTTTTAAATTCTCGAAACATCTACAGATGAAATTTCTACAGTGCTTGTGGTAGCTATAATACCCTAAAAGTACTACAGGATCTACTGATACTTGAAAGCGAGAGTCTACCACGGACTATTTTACATACCCGATAAAGGGGTCATGTTCGAAAAATTGTCTGATACCCCCAATATTTGGGTATAAGGAGTCTCCAAACCCAAAATCCATTTTTCTTCTCAACACTCGGATGACATTTGCTAGGTACATAGGTCTAGGTGTCCGATATCACATCGAGGTCACTTTTAGGTCACGAAAACATAATTTTTCCAAGTGTGTTGTTGAAAATGTGTGTCATTACTTGTGTTGAACCGGCTTGTTGGAAAATCGTGTGCCACTTGACAGGTTTGTTATGGTGCCGTTGTCATGGCAACCCGTTGCGGAAACCAAGAACGGCGGTAAGATCCGATGCGTAAACCACAAACATTCGTAAGCATTATAATTTATGATGTCGAGGTGCTTGACTGGTCTACTTTTGGTGAACTTTTATAATATTATTTGTATGTAATGACGAAAATGGACTATAATTACTAACTACAGCATAATGGGTGGTGTGCATTGAACCTTTTTAAGTGTGTCAAAGGTTACAATATGATATTGGAATGATAAAGAAATTAATAAAACCTACCCAAAGTATGCTTTCGATGCGCCATCAAACCAGACGGTAAAAAAAGAGTTTGATTTGAGCTTGAGTGAAAAATAACATCAGCCAATCAAATACCTTATTGACAATGTACCACAGTTCATACGATACAATGTTAAAAGGAAAAATATTACAGCATTAAAGTTACATTTATCCATATTATATTGACTGCCTCGATGGTGCAGTGGTAGCATATGCGACTGCTGTGTTTCGGTTTCTGTTCCCTTGTCGAACCAAATGTTTCTATGATCTGCAAATATTTGTTTCAGAGTTTGGGTGTTTTCTTTATATCATATGTATGTAAATACAAAAAAAAAGTTCTATCAGTCAATCTAGCTTTCAAAGTACAAGCTCTGCTTAGTTTAAACTAGATGACGTTGTGTGTTTCTCATGAGATACCACAGGTCCCAAGACCATTTGTCTGAAACTGCTTTTACCAGTGCTTATATTCGTATGCAACCCTGAAAACGAACTCTTTATCACCAAGCACACAAGTGCAGTTTACTAACTTATCATAACAGGCAAATCCCCGTGAATTACGTATATGACTTGAACGTATTCTATATCCCAAAAAGGAATAGGCGTGTGAAATTCATAATTTTGTCAAATATTGGATTTTACGTGTTTGAGCCTTACATTACATTTTCCAAAAGACGACAGTAGGCTTGAGCATGGATTGGGGGATATAGGCAATAGTTTGAGCAGGTTCGAGTCGCATGATTACGACTTAACTAACTCGCTTCCCCGGCAATTGGCAAGAAAATGAACACTAGGGTGATTCTTTGTCGGTAAGAGTGCGACAGACCCCTTCATCATCATATCATCAACGTCCACTGCTGGATATAGGGCTCCTTTAGAAAGGAGGTTTTGGCCGACTATACCACGCTGGCCAGACGGGTTGGTATAGGGTTTGTTTCAAGTTTTCCTTCTTTTTGCAGTGCTGTTTTCCTGTGCAGTTTGTTCCCTTAGTCGGCTCTTACGACACCCACGGGATGAATAGGGGTGGTGACATTCCGTATTCTTAATCCGTCCGTCCGTCCGACAGACCCCTTTGCCACCCCCTAATGTGCAAGGGACATCCATGAGAATCTTCCATCCCGGTAACAAAAAAAAAAGATAATATTTATCATTTTAAACTGTTACGAAAGTAAATTATTTTAAAGACCGTAAAATAAAAATTTCAACCAAAGAAACATTACAGTATTAAAAGCTAACTGTGGTCATCTGTAAGGCCACTCAGTTCCTTAATCTGGCAAGTATCTTAGCAAGTTCCATAATTCAAATTGAGATCTTGTTGTCTTCTTCTTCATGCCTGTATACCAACAGTAAATTCTTGTAATATATTTACCTTTTTGGCTGTATAAACGGAAAATTCCAACATCGTAATTTACCCGAAGTAAATTTGCAACACGTCCACCACGCCTATTATTGCTCTGTGTGCAATGCTGCCCTGCAAAGGTGTATGACCCCGTGTTTACCTTTCAAAGGTAAACTTGACAGCTTCGAACCGAATGTGTGTCAAAGGTCATTGACTGGACACCTGTACGTGAGGTCAAACACCTTACGCTCAACGGCAATGCAATCGATGCGTCGAAGACATCGCCAATAGTTTAAGGACATTCTAGAGTTATAGGTTATTGGCCGTTGTTCCCTTTTGCAGTTAACTTTGTACCTTATTTCAAAGGTCACATAAGCCTTACTGCATTTGTAAGTTGACATTTGTAAGTTGACTTTTGACACGCTTATATTAGCGTCTCTTGTAAGTGACCAACTACATAAAGAAATTCAGAATGTTAATTATTACCTATTTGTAAATGTCATATCGATATGTATATAGGTAGGTACTAGGTATAAATCCTGTGGAATGGATGGTGTGCAATTTACAAATATAAATGAAACGAACACAAAGAACACCCAGACTTAGAACAACAATTTTTAGATCACACAAAGTGTTGTCCCATGTGGAGATGGAACCCACAATAGGAAGCGGAGAGGTGACCGCTTAAACCACTACGCTATCCGTGCAGTCACGCCATATGTGGTTCGGATGAGAATACTTTAGGTTAGATCATCATCATCATCAGCCTATCGCAGTCAACTGCTTGACATAGGCCTCTCCCATTGCACGCCACTTAGATCGTTTTTGGACTTCTCGCATCCAGCTCCTGCCAGTCATCTTGCGCAAATCGTCACTGCACCTAACCTGTGGGCGTCCTACACTACGTTTGCCGAGACGCGGTCTCCACTCAAGAACTCGTTTTCCCCAACTGTTGTCGGTTCTGCGGCTAATATAGCTAGCACGACTTCAGCTTGTTTATCCAGTAGGCTATGTCGGTGACCTTAGGTTGGATAGTGGAGCTTTTCATTAAATTTATTGACATCAGTTCAGTTTTTTTATTTATATTCAAATAGGTACATGTAGTATGTATTTCTTTACTTACTTATTAATCAAGAATACAAATCAACTAGGCACTACTGCGTCCTCGAACAATGGTATTAAATCCTCTTTATAATAAGACACAATCTACAATAGATTACATTTAGCAAAAATATCGTCTTTTTGCCTCAAATTGTAGTAATAGAATACCAACATAATATTTTAAAAATCCATAAATAAAAATATTTAATTACCATATTATTCATTTCATTTTCATTCTCATTCATGAATTTCATTTTCAATTCATTTTCATTCATGAATATTTATTTCATTTTCCATATGATAAGTACCTGTATTAGTGCAAAATATGTGACACGAGAACTATATACATATACTCTACTTTAAGTATTCATAAGTTATATATACCGAAGTATATTTCAGCTTTATCTCTGCCACAGGCTCTAAGTATAGGGTATACACAAGTATAAGTAATAAGCCATAATATAATTCTAGGGAAGAAACTCTCACAGCTTTATTTCATTAGTGTCATTTTTGTTACGAGCACAAATTCAAAAGAAAATTGGCACTGAATGCTAACGAAGGCCAAACTGTACACAATATCGAAATAACGAACCACATCAATATATTTTCTGTAGGTGTTTGACTGACTTCTTTATTTATTCTTGGATTTAAAGAACATAATTAAACGTGTAGTTAAAGGAATCAATTTTGGTTCCAAAATGTTTATGACGATGACTTCGCCATCGACTCCTCATATGACTCCTCGCGAAATCATAAACGGTTAAAACGTGTTGCATAAATAATAAAATCATTCATTTCTTTATTAAGAATACTAATAAGCTTCATTATTTTTCTGTATGAATACTTTTTATTACAAAACTAGTTGACACACACCATCGTCTGAGTTCATCAAAACGAATAAATTTTCCCCGTTTTGCAACATTTTTCTTTGATACCCTGCTCTTATATGATCGTTGCGTGAGGTTAATGTAGGCCCTTCTCGATAAATGAGCTATTCAACACTAAAAAAAATTGAATTCGAATCAGTTGTTCCTGAGATTAGCGCGTTCAACCAAACAAACAGTTTCTCCAGCTTTATAATATTAAGTTAGATAGTAGTGATCCGGTTATAATGAAATGTAATGAGGCAAATAACGCGTTAGTTAGGTGTTACTTCCAAATTATGTTTAATCATGTTAAAACGAAAAAATATCTGAAAGATTTGAACTAAATATACAAGTTACTCAATGAAACTAATAAACTCTTATTATTTTTTACATCGTTTTTTGTTTTCGACCAAATTTATACTTAAATACGTAGTTGCCAAAGTCTCTATTCATTTAAGTGGCTACCATTGATGCGCTTTTTTCGAACGCATCTTTTCTATGATAGTGATAAAAGTGAGAACAAAGTGACTACGTCAATGCTCTGAAATACTTTGGTAACAGTATATAATTGAATAAACAGGTAACATAGTTGAACAGTATAAGGTACTAAAAGGACTAAATGATTTACTGCGTGTTTGAGGTCATGGAGGCTTGAAATGAACTTTAATAAATAGAAACCTAAGGTAGAGTAGAAGAATAGTAATAAACTCACACACGGCCGTCTGATCCTAAACTAGGCAGGGCCTGCGATATGACAACCTGACTGCTGATAAACTTCTTCCTCCTCCTACGAGCCTTTTTCCAAAAAAAGGTTTGGGTCGGCTTTAGGCCTCACAGCTGAACTACGATTTTTCCATCAGACCTCCACAATCCAAATACTAGGCGAAGTTCTGTGAAGCGATTGCCACAGATATTCAAATGGTAACCAGGACCGACGGCTTAACGTGCTCTCTGATGCACGGAGGGGTCTCAATATCTTGATACTGGTCACCCATCCATAGACTGACCTGGCTATGGTTGCTTAACTTTATAATCTGTTAAACTACTCGGTTACCACGGTTTATATTTCTATATTCATACATATTAAAGATAAATTACACCCAGACAATTATTTGTCCTGTGTGGGCATCGAACACACTAACCACTAGACCAACAGGACAGTCCAGTGGATATACCTACTATGTAAGGCAGTTAGGTTCGTAAAGTTTATTTTATATTAAAACACAGACGTATCATTTAACGCGTGTCAAGAGCAATTGGATAATAAACCCAATAATGGGGGTTATAAAATGACACCTACGCACCAATTGGAGTTATTGCAATGACAAGAAGAAACTGAAAGAGACATCATTGTTAAACTTTGCCACACGACTTTGACCTTGAACATAATACCATAAGGTCTATGTTTCTCTGACGTGATTGTCAATTGAAGGTACTGCAAATTGTGTCCAGAAATTTATTCCTCTCAGTCAAGCAATTGTGGCCTTAAATAGGCAATGATGAAGATCTATAATTCTTTGAGCTCAACTGAGAGACCCTGTGGGTTTCTCTAATAGATTATGATTAAGGAATCATTAAACTTGGATTTGTATTAGATGTATCAAGTTAATTTTAATTTAGGCTATGGTCAACTACATTGAGAAAATTTGCGTGAAGTACGGTAACATATGTATCTATCTGTAATGTTTTTCGCTCAAGTTGCCTACGTGTAGGCAGATATACATAGTTTCTGCCTGCAAGGTTTTACAAGTGATGTATACAATACAATAACTTAAATAAACAAATAATTTAAACATAAAACAATCTACTATATACTATAATCTACTATACTTAGAGTTATTTTTTTAAACTAATTTAGTTATAAAGCATTTCCTTACAAAAATGACTTTTTTATTTCTTTTGATTATAACTTTCTTCTGGCGTCAATATACATAAAAATAAAAACAATACAGGTTAAATAAAAGCTTATAAAAACCAATAGTGTGTCTGAAAAACATTGAAAAAAAAAGGTATCAAAAAAAAATTAAATTTATAGGCTTTTCCTGAGAGAAACAATAGCCCATGTCACTCCTTATATAGACAGCTATAGTTTGATGCAAACTTAATGGCGGCTCTGAAGTTAGCTCCGCACACAGGTCTGAGTAGGTACCTACAGTCTAGTCGACTCGACTGTAGGTACGCGTAATATGCGCGCATGTGCAATGTACGGATGTAACTCACACAGTAAAAAGCATGCGTGTCGTGTGTCGGCCTGCCCATGCGCTCCTTTCCCGAGTCCCGCCGCTGTCAATTATTGTGTTCTGCGCATCGAAACACACGATGTTCCGAGCCGCCATTAAGTTTGCATCGGATTATACCTGGTAATAAAAATTATCAAAATCGGTCGAGCCGTTTTGAAGATTACCCGGAACAAACAGACAGACAAAAAATGTTTCAACTGGTTTTTAGGCATAGATATCGTGTAAATTACCGTGTGAGCATGAAAAAATCCTATTATTTTGACATTGCAAACAGACACTTCATTTTTATTTATTTGTATGAAAAACATACCTGTTTAGACTTAACTCTATTTTCTACAAATTTACTCAACTCCCGGAATACGTCTGCCATTGGTACTGCAAGTGACGTCATCAACGGCCTTCCTATACTCAAACACGTTTTACACATGAAAAACGAATGGAACAATCAATTAAATTAAAAACAAAACACAACTCGCAAATTAAATTCCGAGTCAACAAACCCGGAGCAATGTATTTAAAACTGACTGTCATAGAGTATATACACGACTCATTACTTAACGTACAATTTATCGCCTGTAGAAACAGTCTAGACATTAGGTTTTCCATTAGTCTGCATACGTAAAAACATAAGTATTAGTCACAATAATTTATGAACCGTCCGTTCAATATTTTTTGAATAGTTGACTGCGGTTTTCTTTATTTAAATGTCAGAACGTTACTAACGTTCTTCGTTTGTTGTACATACAGTAGAAAGATATAGCGAACACGAGCCGCTCTACGTAGTTGCAGCATGCATCCTGTATCGCGCAATGAAAATTCTATAGAAACTATATTAGGGAAACTTTCAGACATCGACCGCAGAGCCGTGATTTGGTAGTCATTATATAGTCTGGTCAAGGGATCTTTTCGTTGGTGAGACACAAAAAGACTATCAAACACACATTTCCGAATGATGTCAAATTTCAATATAAATGACAACTTTCTTTTCATTTACTATGCAGAGATATTCCTTTGTGATTTATAGACAAATATTTAATAAATGACTTAAATTAGAATTTCAAAATTATCAGCAAGTAACATAGACTATATTTTACTGCGATAACCGACATAGACGCGGGCGGAGCCGCTTGCAAAAGCCAATATGTAATAAAAAGGCTTGTTTATGTCGTATTGATTAAAATTTAGTCTCTGATTGTGTACTAAACTAAAACATGACATGTAAAATGTATTGCTAGCGTACATTGACAATTAATACAGTTATTTACTTTTTATGTAACAATTTGTTAACCTTAACCCTAAAATTTGTTTAACCTTGTTTAAAATGCGTACCGACTTATTCTTGAAGCCTTCATTTATCACGCCAATCTTGTGTGAATTAATAACAGGATTTGAGCCTAAAATGTTTTTTTAACCTTGAGACGAAAATACCACTTATTACGTAAAATTTCGTGAAATATAGTTTTGGAATAAGAGAGAGCATAACATATAGGTGAATTTTATTTATTTTATTATATTACTAGCTGACCCGGCAAATTTGTAGATGTATGTATTTTTCAGTGCTCAATCATAAGAAAATAAAAATGAAAAAAATCGTCAAATAAAATATTTAGGGATGGGTCACCCTTATCAATTAGAGGTATGAAAAATAGATGTAGGCCGATTCTCAGTCCTACCTAATAGGCACACAAAATTTCGGAAAAATCGGTACCGCCGTTTCACAGGAGTTTGGTGACAAACAACGCGACACGAAAATTTTATATATTAGATACATAATCCAGATAACAGTGCCAGTGGCAGTTGGTTGTGTAAATGAATCTCATTATGCATCTGTCAAAAGAATTGACAGGGCGCGTTCTCTTTTATTTTTGAAACTTAGGATCAAAACCGTATCTGCATTCAACGTAATAAATTAAGTGATTTTTTTATTATTAAGTATACTCAACGTGGTGACGGATTACAATACGGAATGTCACCACCCCTATTCATCCCGTGGGTGTCGTAAGAGCCGACTAAGGAAGCAAACTACAGGACAACAGCACTGCAAAGAGAAGGAAAACTTGAAACAAACCCTATACCAACCCTGGCCTGGCCATCGTGGTATCATCATCATCATCATCATCAGCCTATCGCAGTCCACTGCTGGACATAGGCCTCTCCCATTGCACACCACTTAGATCGATTTTAGGCTTCTCGCATTCAGCTCCTGCCAGCCATCTTGCGCAAATCGTCACTCCACCTAGCCTGTGGGCGTCCTACACTACGTTTGCCGAGACGCGGTCTCCACTCAATAACTCGTTTCCCCAACGGTTGTCGGTTCTGCGGTTAATATGGCCAGCCCACCTTGTGACCTTGGTTCTCTGCCGGATCACCTCATTCCTGTTGCGATCTCTTTGAGAAACGCCGAGCATAGCCCTTTCCATAGCGTCGTGGTATAGTAGGCCAAAACCTCCTTTCTAAGGAGAGGTCTATGTCCAGCAGTGGACTATTATAGGCTGTTGATGTGATTGATGATACTCAAAAGCTTAGTTCACGTAAAGCTGCCTCAGAATTTTGTAAGTACTATTTACAGGTAATATTTCGCGATACGTAATCTAAGTTAGAGAAGTTGACAGATAAATGTATAGAAAAACACTCCACCGACTGTTTGCCTCCTTGATTTAAATCGTAAAAATTCATAAGGAATAGGTGTTATGTAGGGACATAACGACCGTTCCTTATGGAGGATCTTCCTCTTTTGTTGGCCCTCCAAGCGGAGGATTCTCCAAGCATGCGAGGTGGGCATCAATGATGGACCACAGCCCAACAGTTGTAGTCGGGAAATTATGTATCTACGAGTATGTACTAAATATCTTTCATTTCTTGAAGCAGGATGAGTAGTTACTGCGTAGTTTTTTTATGAAATAAATTTCATGGTATTGAAGTGTGCACCTTGTACATACTTTAATACCATGAAATTTAAGAAAACTTGGTGAACCTTATTAATTTCTTGTTCAAATCATCGCTCGCGGTGCTTCTAATTCCATTTATATGAACTAGACATTGAAATAAAATCATGAATTTTTCCATATGCATTTTGAGTACATTTCGCTTATAAATGTGAAAATTAATGGACTACAATTTCATATAGAAGAAATACAAAAGCTAGAATGTTCAACTAACATGTAAAAATCAAGACCTTTACAGATAGTTAAAACGTTCGAAATGTCAAAATGAAATGTTACCGAAAGTGTAATTCATGATAGTTCATGATTGCACGGATGGCTTAGTGGTTTAAGCGGTCGCCACGCCGCTTTCTACTACGCCGAGTGTTGTGGGTTCAAACCCCACATGTAACGACACTTTGTGTGATCCGCAAATTGTTGTTCAGAGTTCATCGTTTCATGTATGTTTGTAAAGTCCCCCGCGACACAGGACATATTCCTAACTAGCTAAGACCCGCGGTGTTACCCGCGTTTGGTGTTATAACCGCGGGCAACGCCGCGGGGCGAAGCTAGTCAAAAAAAGTAGCCTAAGTTACTCCTTATGTCATCAGCTATCTGCCAGTGAAAGTCCCGTGGAAATCGGTAAAGCCGTTCCAGAGATTACCCGGAACAAACAGACAGACAGACAGGCAAAAATTGTAAAAATGATATTTTGGCATAGGTATATACCGTGTAAACATACATATGCATTTAGTAAAAAGCGGTTATTTTAATATTACAAACAGACACTCCAATTTTATTTATTTGTATAGATGCGAGTGTTGCCTTTAAAAAAAAAGAAGAAGTTCAAGTTATACGAGTTAAAACACAATTAATATTGTTGAAACCTGGTACAACTGAATACCACCAGGAACTCTGTACTAAACTGTTTAATGTATATGTTATTGCAAAAAAATAACATAAAATGAAGAAATCACATTGATTAAAACTTTTTTTACACGGCATCGTACATATATATGTATGTGTATTCATAGTACGATTATTTCTCCTGAGGCAGTAATTGTGGCTTTCTTTATCGCAGTCGAAATCTCACGTGAAGCGGGTCACGTTAACTTACAAGTAATTATTGACTTTATGAAACATTTCATATGTATTTTGAATAATGGACAAGTCTAGAATATAGGGCACCAACGGTATTGCGTATATGATTTTTCTATAGTAAGAGTTAAAACGAATTAATGATATACAATACCAGTCAATGCCTGCGGATTCACTCGAATTTTTTTTTCACATACAACTGCTCATCCCTTACTTTACCCCCATAAGGGTAAAATCTCCAAAAATCCTTTCTTAGTGGGTGCTTACATTTCCAGTTTGTACCTCCAGCGGTTTAGGCTCTACGTTGATAAATCAGGAAGGGCAAGTAATTTTAAATGTACAGGTAATAAAAGATATTTTCGTAGGATATATTAGGCACATCATATTTTCACAGAGTTTATATTGGAACTACACCACAGTGATTTTCTTTTGCTGCTGGGTTGGATTCTTAAACCTCTATAATACAATTGAGTGCACTGATAGCGTAGTGGTTTAAGCGGTCGCCACGCCGCTTACTACTACGCCGAGTGTTGTGGGTTCAAACCATTGATTAGTCACCATCATCATCATTTATTTGGCATTCATCATGATAAAAGAAAATCTCATTTGAACATGTACTTAATATGTCTGGCCCTCATTTCAATACTCGACTGCACGGATGGCGTAGTGGTCACCACGCCGCTTCCGTCGCTGAGTGTTGTGGGTTCGAGCCCCACATGGGACGACACTTTGTGTGATCCACAAATTGTTGTTCCGAGTCTGGGTGTTCTTTGTGTCCGTTTCATGTATGTTTGTAAAGTCCCCCACGTCACAGGATATATTCCTTACGCGGAAGTTGTCTTTTAAAAAATGTATATATTTATGAAGAGATAGTGTCAAGGCAACGATAAATCAACCTCACTTAAAATCAGTCAAGATCTTACAGTACTTTACAGAGGCCATACACCATTAAGCTTTGAAACGAATTTTAAAAGTCTAGATAAAATCTGCATATTTATACTGTAAAGATGAGCTGAAACCATTACACGGAGCGGCAAACAATAACAAAAGGATTCTTAGAAGCTATATGCAAAAAAAAACCTCTTAAAATTAGCCGTCAGAGGCGAGTAAACGGATTAATTCAGTAACACTTAATGTAATAATAATCTGGTATAGACCTCGACCTGGTGAAGCCGTAACCCTGACCAGTATTCGCTAATAATACGTCACATGCATTATTATTGTATCGTTTGTGTGTTGTTATTATCTTCTACTGAGTGAAATATATCGTTTGAAATGGTTATAATAGGATCAGTGCTCTTTTCACCAGCGCTTCCAGCAGCAACTACAAATTGTAAAAAGCTGCATTCCTTTTTCATTATTTTTCTAAAAATAGAGGAGTAAATTCTTCTTATCTGAGAGTAAAGTTAATTATAACCAGTTCAGCTAAAAAGAGGATTATTCAGAAGCTCCTCCCTTTGGAGTTTATTGTTTAATATTGTGACGAAGTTATAGACGACAGAATGGCGTAGTGGTTTGTGTAACGGACTGCTATTCCAAAGGTCGCGGGTTCGATTCCCGCTCAAGTCAAACATTTGTGTGCATGAACTTTTAATGTTTGATTTGGTCTGGGTTTCTATGTATAATATGTATGTATTTACAAAACAAAAGTATATATGTGTTTATATTAGTTGTCTAGTACCCATAATACAAGCTCTGCTTAGTTTGTGACTAGATGGCGTTGTGTCAATGTGGTACAAGATTAAAGTCAAATATAGGACAAACGATTGCATTTTTGGTAATATTATTATATAAAGTAGAAAACATTAAAATGTATGTTTTGTTATGACTCATTCATTATCTTTATAGTGTTTTATGATAACCAGAAAGACTAGTCATTCATATAATTATCTAATTAAGTATGTGACGTGGGAGTAATGCCACTGAACGTCGGAAATCGCAGAATTCTTTGCCCGATTCGTGCACTATCCTTTAAACGAAACCAAAATGTTGACTCAAACTGTTACTATTTAGCCATTAGACACAGGACATATGATCATGCTCATCACACAATTGTCCTGAGTGAGTATCGAACCTACGATCTCTGACTCATCATCATCATCATCAACAGCCTTTAATAGTCCACTGCTAGGCATAAGCCTCTCCTGAGAAAGGAGGTTAGGACTCAGCAGTTAGGGTCACTTAACCACTAAACCAACAGGCCTGTCAAGCAATGTAGCATTTACTCGTATTAACAGAAAAGGTATCCGAGTTAGAATAAATTATCATCATCGTCTTCCCGACCTTTTGCCTGGTCTGTGGTCTTCGTAATGTGTCGCATTACAAACATTAAGGCTGGTTTCTTTTGGCCTGTCGAATGTCCCTTCACGACACTTGGGTCGGGTATCCGTATGTCTGTTCTGTGGTTGAAGAGGCCACTATTACAGGAATATCAACTGGATTATACAGTACTGTAAATATATAATACAACGTTATACAAAATGGATCAAAGTAGGGTCTAGATTACGTTGTGTCTAAAGTAAATGGTAGAAAATACTTCGACAGGGACACCAACCGTATTGAACGCATGTTAACTAACTAACACTAAACTAAACAAAAGGTAATAGATGACAAATACCTGGATGTAGCTGCAATGGTAATGTGTGGTATGACCAGTAGTAAAATACAGAAAAGATGCCGAAATGCGTGAAAGTGAAGAAGTAGGAAAATTATGGTAATAAGGTAGAATAAAATAAACCACATGGCATCGATCCCTAAAGTATTTGGGAAATGGGTAAGTAGATGATGATATCATGAAAACTAGTGCTACTTTATGATTTATCAGGCGCTAAAAGTTAAAAATATGGAGCGTAACCATTACTGGAGTTTTTTTTTTTGTAAAGGAAAGGAGGGGTTCAATTAAAAACGAAATGACATTCATTTATAACTTGAAGCAAAAATAGTTTTGTTAACAAACAAAACAAAACCAACAAGCGACTTTAAATGTAATTATAGGACAGAATCAACAAGTAGTTTATAATATCTACCCTGTTGTAAGCACTTGAAAATGTTAGAAGATATTATTAAGGGAACCTGCCCTTCTCGAGCTATTTCTAACACTTCCCTAATCCTTTCCCTTATAATAAACCTGCTGCTTTTCTTTAAGTTCTATTTGGACGGCATTAGACTAGTCCCCTATTACTTGACATAAATAAAAATTGGCCAACTAAGGGCATTTAATAAATCTTATTTATTTATTTATATCTTTATAATGTACACTTTAATAGAAAATAACAAAAGGTGAGTTACAAATAAGTAGACGTAATAATCGGCGGTCTTATCGCTCACAGCGATCTCTTCCAGACAACCTTAACACGGATTTTAGGTATTTAACAGTTTAGGGTAGTATACATACACGTAACACATAACACGTAACAATAAATCTTTGCCTTTGGGGATATAAACATAAATATGCATATGTGTGTTATAAGTACTAATAAATATATAAGGCTTTAACCTATCACAATGATATCCATGTAAAAGCCTTCACTATATCTAAAATAACTTTAAAAGAATTAGTCGTATACTGCACTATACTAGCAGTTAAGTTATGCTTTGTGATTTGTGAATGACTTTTTATACAGGGCGGTGTCCATTACAACGTAGCATTTAAACTGCACCATAAATCGATAGTTTTAGCTCACAACGGTGTGACGCATAGTCGGATATACTCGTATCAATTGCTTTTTACACGCTTTATATTAGCTTCACTTGTATGTTTGTAACAGACTCCTTTGGGCGTGATTTTGACTGACCTTAAACGGTCAGAATTCGTTCAAACTTTGTAGATATATCGAGGACCGATGACAATACACTAATTTAAAAAAAATATAGTTTTAAAAAACCTAACAACACGCTTTCTATAGAAAACCAAACTAAAAAATAGAAAATAAATTTGAAAAAAAACATGGGGTGCTTTTTACTATTGACAGCAGGCACCCAACTTAAATATTTTTTTGTAACTTCAGTTTATAAATTTACTATTAATCTTTTTAAGAAGCGCCTTCATGACTTTTTATTCAAGAAATGCTACTATGCGGTAAATGACTTTTTCTCAGGAAAATAAGAATATTTTTGTTTTACTATTCATTGTTATGATTTTGTATGATTGTTACTTAATTAAATTATTTATTCGTAAATTAAAGTATAATTGAAACATTTTGATATTTTATGTTGACAGTTTTATTTGATATGTAATTAATTATGTTCACATCAATCGACAATTCGTTTCTAAACAATTTTTGCATGCCGTTAAGGTAGACCAAAAAGGACAAGTATAAATAAAAATGTAACACCGTTGTACACCTTTGATCATCAAATAAATAAATTATGAATATGAATTGTAAGAATAATCATATTGATTATTCTATAGTGCTAACCAACAGTTTAGTAGGACCATAGTTCAAAGAATTACCCAGCAACGGTAAGATAAGTTGAATATCACTGAGTTTATTTGGAAGGAATATACACTGTCAAGTACCTTCCGACATATCTGTAAACTTGCCCAGTATCGGACTGTCTGTAATTCTTCAGGCTTTCAAAAAATAAAAGTTGTTAAAATAATCATTTAGCCAGAAAGAGTATATATATATATATATAATATAATTATACATACACACACATATACATACAAATACATAAATATTTTATATACAATATAAGTATAAACAATTTATATTGATTACCATGAAATCATTAGTCATGTACAGTTTTTGAAAGCAAAGAGTACTATGAACTATGAACCTAAATAGTGATCTTTGCCCATATTTTTAAATGCTGTCGGTGTTTGGACACGTTCCACAATCTGACAGCCCGCACCGTGAAACATTTGTCATAGAATATGGTAGTGTTGCTAGGTACCATTAGCTCCAAAGATTCCGACGACCTTAAGGATCTCAGATGTGTGTCACTAAGGAACACAAAGTATAGACCTACATTGTGATATACCTTTGAAAATCTATAGGGTGTGTCAGTATATATATGTATAAGGATATAGGGTATGCCAGTATATAGCCGTCACCAGCGACTCATAAAATAAATGAACCTACTGAGTCTCTACCTTAATTGGTGAAAACGATTGCTAATGGAAACAATACTAAAATAGGTTTATCAACGATAAGAAAATATTCTTTGCTAGGTTATCAAACATACCATTTAGAGCAACGGTATTGGAAATATTGAACAGTATATTCTTGAAATCACGAAAATCTAGTTTGGCCACATTGTGAATTGGAATTCCTTCTTAGATGCTTACTTTAGCAAATGACTAACTCAGCTTTTAATCTCGAGATCTATCCAAAGTTACAAAAAGATTTTGCCCTCCTTGAAGAATAATAATGCAGTCACTTGGGGGAATTATCAACACTCATATTGTAAGATTTCATTTTACAATAGTTGTGTCAATGGAAGGTATTTCCTATAAACTACAAACATGAGAACTTTCTGATGCTAAGCATCAGGAACACCCCCTTTTTTCTGTGCGGAAATCCCCTGGGTACCACCTACCGGTGGGATGGTTAGTCCATGATGATGATGGTGGTATCAGTAGCCGGGAAACCAGGTGTACCCTAGAAAGGAAATGCCCGGTACCCCGACGTACCTCGAGCCATCTACGGCCATGAGGAATACCACTGAAATATAAACGCATAAATAGAACACGTAGCCTTGATTAATTACTAAACAATTAATCTTTTCCAAAGACTAATACACGAACGATTTTTAGCAATTAGTTCTGTTTATTATTTTTATTGTCATCAATGTGTTATTATTTTTAATGTATTTAAATCACTCACCAACCCATATCCCACGATGAATGAAAAGCAGGATGAGCCGACATGGCGCCCAGGGGTACTCCAAAGCCGAACTCGAACTTGACATCGTCTCGGCGAGGCCACGACGACTTGGCCGCGGACTCACGAGTCTCAGACCCAGACATATCGTTGGTCATTTTAGATTTTTTTAACTATAGACCTTGATAAAACGTTTTATTACTTAGTTCGATTACAATTTTCAATTACGGTAAATTTCGTTCTGGAGTAAAAAAATTAAGAGTTATACTTAAATTAGAATGAAAAATAATAAAAAATAAAAATAAATGACTTACTACAAAAATGTCTTTAATCTATTTTTTTTATAGTTCAACACAAAACCAATTTTGATACTTTCCCTACAACTGAAGATAAAAAAGTTTCGAAAAGATTTGCATTTACATCGCAAACCCGGGTGTTAAAAACATTACAAGAAATCGCTACAAGCGCAACCGTAGCCGTGTCCCAGCTACGCGGCTACAACGCTACGACCACACGCTACGGTGACCACGGCGTGACTGGCTGTCGGCCGATGACCGCAGACTTAAACTCGACGCCTCATTAATTTTTCATTAATGTCCCAAATCCTTTGTTGTGACTCAAAAATACTATTTCGGATTGTCTATGGAACATTCCTTTGACCTAAAGAATTTAATCGTAGATTTGTTCCTAATTTATGGTTTCTAGTAATTTGTCGATGGCCTCAATAATATAAGTTAATGTGAAGTGTACCATTTTCACTCATAATTTCTGTACACGGTCGTAATACCAATAACAAAAAACTGTATAAGTACGCTTATCTTATATAAATTTAAGTAACGGCTGTATTTATCTCTTTTAACCATTCGTTTTATATGACTATTTGCTACCTTAACAATTCGAAATAAAGGCAAATTACTAAATTCAATTTCGTTGATATCATCAGTTGTCAAAACATAAATTAAAGTGAACGATTTGACGAGAACACATAATGTCGAATAATAAATTTTCTGCAAACCTTCCTACAGGGTTGGCCTTTTTTATTTTATATGAGTAAACGAGCAGACGGGTCACGTGATGGTAAGCGACTACCCACGCCCATGGACACCTTTTTTTTCCTGTACGAACTTTCCTCCGACCACTCGGTAGTTAAGTCGAACTCAAAACGACCAAAAACCGCACGCCGTCTCTAGGTATCAGTAGCCGGGTAAGCCCTACACACAGGGTACACCTGTAATTCAAGAGCCAACACGGCGTTTCTAACTTTTAAGGCCGTCTCCCTTACCCAAGAATTAGCGTTAGTCCTCCGAAGTAATCTCACTTACTCTGTGAGGCCGTGGCATCACTCCGGTTCAGTTGACCCGTTTATGGGGAAGCATGGCTCTTCCACGGATAATACGTCAAAGACGTCGTTAATTTGTAAAATATTAAAAAAAATTGCGTAAGTATTATAACAAATAATCAAAGGTCAGCCACATATCCAGGGAATCGACAGATTTTAAAAATACCTTAATATATTTATGTCGATGCTTTTTTTGGAACCAACAGTAAAACCAAAAACATTTACCAAAAGTATATTAAGGCGACATCAAAAGTTACAAATACATCTAAAATAAACACATACATACAGCTAAAAATACAAACAAAACAATACAACTAATACAGAAGACAGGCAGGGACGAGTGGCTCGACCAGCCGCCTTTGAAAGCAAGCCGCTCTGATAATCTCTCAAATAAGGCATGTATTGCAACACCATATTATACATAGAAGCTTTATCAAGGTTTTTGTTTTTAGGTAATTCTTCAGGCGTTTTATCCCCTGCGAGTGGTGCTCTCTGTTGTTCTTCTCTGAGCTCTCGCCGAACCTATAACACAATAGCATCGTTAAATAGAGATTGAGCATATTTTTAATTGATAAACCTCGCAAGTGGAATATTGTTAACTGGAATAACTAATACCTTACCTTAAGAGTACTCTGAGGCCTTCGACGACCTGCCTACACAGAATTAGACTTTGCGAAAAAAGTTATAACTTCAAAAAGCTCCTGGTAACAGCAAAAATACAGAGAAGTACCCAAATGAAAGGTAAAGAGATAAAGGATCTGTGACATCGCTAATGAAAGTACTCCTGAGGACCGCAATAAGTAAAGAGCGAGTTCTAGAGGTCGCAACCCTCAGTAGTGAGGAAAATGACACAAGGAGGAGGAAGAATGCATGCTAGCAAAAGTTGGGTACCTCTGCCAGAAAAGTGAAGAATGTAGAATAAATGCTACTAAGATAATATTACTGCTAATACGAGCAGAAGCGATGTTTAAGAGCAGTGTGCTGGTTATGAGAATCGAAAATGATAAGCGGAGGTAGTATGGACTCGTGAAATAATGACTGCTAAATGCAACAGACATACAAGTTTAACGTTAGAGGCGGCTGGTTAGGTGATCAAATCGGGTAAGTTCTACAGAAAGGGCAGGTCAAAATACTTAGTAATAAAGGCGAGTTTATTTGAAAGGTTAGTGACAATAGAGGAATCTCGTTTGTGAGGTATTAAAGTATAGAAGTAAGTCACGTGTTTAGGTTTTGCGGATCCCTAAAGGAGTTAGACCTATAATTATTCATATGTGTTATAAGCAGAAAAGAGTTTACTATTCGAAAAAAAATATTAGTTTCAGAGATGACGAGCGATAAAACAAAAGAATTAAGTTCACGTTTCACAAGATGTAAAAAAGCGTCTATTGTTTAATTTTTATTTGTCCTGTATGTAGTATGTAATCTTTATAAATTAGATAGAACTAAAGAAATACCGCTCTTAAATTGTACTCTTAATAAATATTTGATATGCAGTTGTACAAACGACACCGACAAGATAGGTAGCTTCAACCCTTGATAATAGGCCTCAACCGTGCCCCAAAACTATTCGAAAATTCAAAAGTTTACAATAAACAGTATATTTTTTATAAACAATGCAAAACTACTAAATCACTTTGCACTACCTTCCCTGGCGCTTCCACGATGCGCTCCGTTGACATGTCACGCTCTATAACCTCTAAAGCCTCCTGAAGTTCCAAAACGGTTTCCTCTGTGGACAAATGTTTATACCTCAATATGCATCGTGCTTTATATTACCAGAAGACTTGTTGTGCAGCACACTCAGAAATATATTGATTGGTTGGTTTAGTGAGGTGGTATTGGTATTGGTTGTGGGCTTCGGTTTCCGCATTTAGACTAGTATTTAGTGGTCTTTCATGTGTCGAGGACTGGTTAGCTAGGTGAGCCAACCAACTTCCTAATATATTGATTGATTAAGTCATCAGTATATCTTTTGTAACATTGGAATAAAATATTTTTCGTGAATAGTATTTATAAATAACTTCGGTACCCGGCATGTTTTGCTATGATACGTAAAATATAAAGAAACAAAGAGTATTAAGATTTGTTTTAGTAATATATAAATTTTTTGTACTAGATACCCTCGTAGGCGTCCCCAGAACACACTAGTAAAGTGTCATCACAACCTGATATTTTTATTAATTTAAACGATTTTACTCACGGGTATATTTTGGGGATGCCGACTAGTTTTTTTAGTTTTATCAATGGGTGGTTCGACATTCCTCGTCGGTGTCAGACGCTGCAGTCTTGAATCAGTAACTGACACCGACCCGAAATGTTTTTAAATGGAAAAACTGTTTTCTTTGTGGTATAAAAGGCAAACGAGTAGACAGGTCACCAGAGGGTCTGGTGTAAGGTTATTTCACCTCTACTCGACCGCCACAGTAACCATTTTCGACGGTGTCATTGGCCCGGACTAAACTCTTCATCAGTGACGACGCCGAACGCGGTCACCGTAAAACAGGGAAATCATTGCTACTTTTAATTCATATTCATTTGATAAAGTGATTGGTTTTGGTCACAGTGATTTCACATGTGATTCTGATTCATGGACAAAGATAAAGATCATTTAAATCAATCAAAATTCTTTTTAACAAAGATTGCGATCTTTTCTTTTTTAGATTTAGACCTTTCGCGAGTCTTGCGCTAGCATAATAATAATAATTAAGTAGCAGTGTCTTTATAGACTAGGGAGCTTGGGCTTCGGAAACCTCACCCACTCGGTAAAAATCAAAAATTGTTTAACACTGGTTTTCCACTTTTGTTGGTTACTTAAAATTTTGTACTTTATACCTTAATATTACAGCTATAAAGTTCCTATTTTACCCTCCTAATAGGTACTTTAGTTTCGAAAGTTTAATACATTGGTTATCTCAAGATATTTCTGCTGTTAACAATACGAATATGTTATATCTTCTTAGTGGACGATTGTCTGAGAACACTGTCAATGCACTTTCAAAGAACTTACGGTCGGAAAGATAATTTAAAGCGTTGTCTGGTCCCAATGATTCATTCGTCACCAATCCTGGAATTTGTGTGTCATTGACCTTGGTCTCCGGATTATTGTTGAAACTCAGATTATCTGTGGTTAAGCTGTTTCTTTCCGTTAATCCTTCATAAATCACACTGGACTTAACATGCGCCTCAATAAGACTCACACGGGCAGCTTCTGTGATGATTTGATCTGTATAACTATCTGCAATATTTTTGTTGATTAATTTCACTTCACTTCACACAACAACACTTCAACACTATTATACACACCAGGATCATGTATTTTACTTGTACTTTCAACAGCATTTGCGAAAGTTACATTTTCTTCTCTATTTACGACTGTTGAATTTTCTTCCATCGTTTCTACAAACTCATATTCAGCATAAAAATCCTTTTCGCTCTTAGTCGTGTCCTCATTGGGTGTATAATCTGCAAATACAGGACGTCACTTAAGTAATTGTTGATTATATTTTTGTTACTCTTGTTTAAAATCAACTTACTTTCAGTCATTAAATCCATGTCCGTCAGTTCTTCCATGTTATAAGGCTTTGGTCTTCCAATCAAACTTATTTTTTTCTTCGCACTTGTAATAGGGATTGGGACAGTTGAAGGAGAAGTATTCATGTCTAATGGAATTACTGCGAGGGATCCTGACACATTGCTGGAAGTACTAGTATCTTCTATTACATCTCTTTTTTGCACAGAATTGTAATATTCTTCTGTTGATGCAATATTGTCCATTGTTGCTATTGCTAGTCTGGTCAAGTAAAGCTCGTCTAGACTTCCTGGATACCTCAAGGAAGCATTGCGTTCTATATCCAGAACAGTATGTAGGAGAAAATGTTCTTCTAGAGTCATAGATGCATCTACTTCTTGTATTTCATTTGATTCTATTTCTGAAAGGGTAATAAACTTTTTTCTTCAGTTACATGTTTTTATTATTACTACTGTTACTGAAATAATATTAAGTCAAACAAGTATAATATATTCAATTGATGACAATTCTGTTTTTCTAATTACCTAGTTAGCAAACACGGCCTACATTTAGCTATCAGTACAACATCTAGACTTCCAACAACTTAAACTATCACTGAAAAATTTCCAACTCTGAATGATTGCTATAGAACATTATTTATTCTTTGTTGTTGCGTGGTACCGCATTTTAGCTGTCTTTTCAATATGAAAATGAAAATTGTTGTATTCAAATTATCCAGGGGTGGGGACCTAGTGATCTGTAGGACAGGCTTATGCCTATGTCAGACACCAGTTCCTCACATATACAGAAATTTATGTAACCACAACCCTAAATAGAATTGTACCATGAACTTAAAATGTATATTGTGAGGAGAAATAAACTTTATTATTTATTATTCACTTACGAATTTAATATATCAAAGCTAAGTATTCCTATACTAACGTATATCACAAAGGGCCTCAAGTGATGCGTCACGCGAAGACCGCGGTGGACAAAGGGTGGCCGGTGCGGAAGGTGACCACAATGAACGTCCAGGTGGCGGTCCTCGCGGCGCTACGTTGCACACCAACCGTTCTACACTACGGAGACGCCCTCGCCACTCCGTCTGGCAAAATAATGTAAACTTATTATTCACGTAATATTTAAGAATTCGTCATCCTCCAGGAACCGATCGAGAAACTCCTTACTTAGCGTGTAGTTCCTCTCAGCTTCCTTTCCTTCGCTAAAAATGTAGGTAATTATATTGGTTTACTATATACGAAGGATATTTTTTGCATACCGGGTACTAACTCATACATCTTAAGGGAAATTGTATTTTTTTTTATTATTTTATGATATATTTTTTAAGTTATAGTTTCAGGTATTAATTACCATAAATCGACTTCGACCACAGCCAACCATGTAACTCTGCGCCCACATCATTTGACCAAAGTCACCATAGAAGCTGCTATCGAGATTTGGGCTGCAATTAAAAAAAAAATGATATTACCTTCACTTATAATAAGAAATACACTTGATAAAAATATTGCTATAAATTCTATTTTTACACATCGAACATACACATACATAATGTTATCTAACGAGGCTGAGTTAAGACAAGTTCTTTTATAGCTACTGATTTTGCACATGCACAGCAAAATGGTCATCTAAAACGATCTTAACAAGCATCGTTGTTGTATGTTGAAAGGAAATCAAGCCCCACCACACATTTATACACAAATCATTCTTTGCGATAGATAAAATCGACTAGAGAATAATCTCTGTTTACCGAGAATATTAAAGAATATCGAAATAATGAAAATAGACATCAGAAGTTCAAAAAGAAGAATCAGAAGTCGATTGAATGCAGTATGTGGAAATCTTGATATGCTAACCAGCTATTATGTAAGTGTAATACTCGTAATATAAAATAATGCACTTTACACTTAAACACACCATTTCTGTAATACTTACGGAATATAATTGGTAGCATTGCCTTTATATAATATATTCTGCATGTACCATATGTCGATCATTGACTCCACACGGAGTCCAGGCGCCTCGCCTATCACTGACGCTACACACTGACCCACTGGCACTGAATCTAAAGGTTGAATAAACATAAATAAATATTTTGACGAATACTCCACATAAAATATTTAGAAAAAAGTCCATATTATATATATTTGGATTATATTTTGGCAACAGAAAGGCTTCGGAGAGAAAATTTAGGCAGAGCTCTTCCCGATTGCGAACATATTTAAAAAATACATGGATTTTGGAATTCTTTTTATTTCTCACCAGACAGTACTAATGGAAAAGAAAGAAAGAAAAAATATGATAAGAAAATAACTTACACAGGTCGCGACATAAGTCGCGTTCCTCAGGAACTACAGGTGGTCGACACTGATCCGCCCAGCGTTGGGCTTCACGGGCTAACTCTTCCACCCAACGCTGAGATTAGATGAAATTATTAAATGTCTAATAATGAACTATACAAATGTGTGCTTCTTAAGAGGAGTGCCAGCGGTGCGCAGACCCTGGGGGGGGGGGGCGCAGAAATAACCTAACCAGCGTAGAACGGAGTTAAAAATTATTATCGATGCACCGATTGCACCGGACGCATGAAAACTTAGTTATGACTCGGCAAGGAAACACTGCCCATCTTTGTATTCTTAAATATAAGTCTTCTGTGCGTGTGTATGTGACTGAACTCCTTCTAAACGGCTGGACCGATTTTGATGATTTTTTGTGTTCAGGCGGATTTGAGATTGGTTTAAATTCACAATTCACTCCACAACAAAATGGACGTGTGTACAGGACAACGTCTGTCGGGTCGGCTAGTTAAGTAATAAACATCGACAACTATAATACACACAATAGGAAACGTTCGAGCAACAATATTTTTTAAACCAATTGTCATAGAATCGAGTTTTTAGTATCATTATTTAGGTAAGCTTACCATCTGTGAGACACGTGCATCATAAGAGATAGTTCACAGGGGTATTTTTTGTAATGGCCTTGAAATACTAAAAAACAATGTTAATTTTGACGTAAAGTTGATCTTTTAACATCCATTTTAATATGATAGAGCAATTATTAAAAATTATTTGAGTTATTTATCTAATTGCTAATACTTCCGTTATGGGAAGTTTTTGTTTTACGATAATCGGACATTAAACTCCAAAGTTACATAAGTTTTAGTATGGACGCTACGAAAAAGTCAACCAAAGTACAAAAATGGCTGCCATTCAGAGGCCGTTGGGTTTAGACCCCACCTGTAGAATGATTTTAGTGATAAAATAGAGCAAACTATCACCCCCTAAAGTGTGTACAGTCCGAACCCAGACACATTGTATAAGAGGGAACAGACAAGCAGACGGGTCACCTGATGGAACGTACCTACTGCCGCCCATGAACGCCTGCAACTCAGCAGTCACAAACGCGTTGCGTACACCGATTTTTTGTAAGACCGTGGTATCACTCGAGTCCAGCCGACCGATTTAAGGTTAAGCATAGCTCTTCCACAACCACGACTATGTCTAAATGTTCATTTTAGGGTTCGTACCAACTTTAGCATGTTTCCAGCACTGGCTAAACCTCGCAGCCGTCCAGCAGCTGCCTCATTCCGTCGTCGATTCAACCGTGCGATAACTCGTGCCTTCTCTTCGTCTGTCAGATTAGCACTTATGTAACCAACGCATTGAGGACTTGGCCCTTCCTAGAATATCAATCAGGTGTCACATTACTGTTATTCTTATTATTAATAAATAGCCTGTTTGAATAAAGACTTAATTACAGAATGAGCACTCATAGGCTAGAGTTATAGAACTATTTCGCTCAACTTTAAACAGGTTATCTCATATATAGAAGAAGAATGCCCACGCTAAACTCTCTAAACTAAGCTAAAAAGACAACTCCCGCACGAAGAATAAATCCTATATCCTATAATATCCTATAAAGACTTTACAAACATATATGAAACGGACACAAAGGACATCCAGACTCAGAACAACAATTTATGGCTCACACAAAGTGTTGTCCCATGTAGGGATCGAACCCACAACACTCAGCGCAGTTGGAAGCGGCGAGGCGACCGCTTAAACCACTACACCATCCGTGAAGTCGTGAGTTAACACAGTAAGTTGTAGAAGAGAAAATACAAACACAAACACACTACAATCTCACCCATTAACTATACACACACATATTCTTAAGCTCCTTCCACTATACTTTGTGGAGAGACTTGCAATCTGTAATACAGGTCTCCTAGTGCAGATACCAGTCTTCCACACAAGATTATTTATAAATGTTTTACATTTGCCGTACTAATTTTTTATTAACTACATTTGTAAACTGTGTGTTAGAAAACATTAAAGTTATTTGTATATATACTTACAGGATACTGACAAAATGTGTGAGCATTAGTGTTACCACACATTCTGGAGCCACAATAATTGATAGAAGATTCGGTAACCGCAATCGTGAACGAAGTAGAGAGACACACCACGACGAGTGCAGTGCCCTGCATTTTTCTAATATTACCGCTGAATTTGATTCATATTTTAGTTTTTTGGAGAACGTGATTGTTCCGAGACCGTACAATTTTGATGACACTTTATAGACTGATATTTATGATCTATGATGTCTTAGAAAAGATTTTAACTCAAAGGTTTAATGGTTTACTGACCTCTAGTTTAGTAATGATTTGCATAAAAACGGATTTTAATGCCTTTTTCACTAATAGAGAGAGTAATTCAAGAGGAAGGTTTATATGTATAATACATGCATATTATAGTAGAGAAAATTCAAGAATTTCAAAGATTATCTTAAAAAATATGTTTTTGTGCGCTTATATTACAAACGCCAACTAAACCTTACGAGATAGATGAGAATAATGTACTATGGAAATGTATATCTTAAAAAGATCTACAAAAATAACCCACATACACACATATAACCCACAGTAACCATTTTTATCTTTTTACATTTTACAAAAAAAAAATTGATAATTTACGAAGCTTTTTTGAACAATACAGTATTATTACTTATCCAAATAAATATATTTGATACATTGTGCATTTAATGTAGATCAAAATTGCCTTTTACAGCATATCATTAAAGTAAATTTCTCAGTAGATATCAGAGATTTAAAATGCGGGGGTAACGCGCCCGTCCGTCGCCGTCACTGCGTCGTGCCGTGCGTCCGTCCCGGGTGGCAAACGCCCTAAAAGGATCGGAGCGGGTCTTATAATATTGCATATAAATATGTCCTGTAGTATAGTCCTATCATAATAATAGTACAATTAATTACTCCACACTGACACCATATGTAATCCTTCCTAGTGTAATTTTGTTATTCTAATGATGACAAGAATTGGAGAAAGGAATTTCTAAGATCAATATATTTTGTTTTGTCAAACTGGACCCCCCGTTTCTGTTTTTTTAACTATACTGTATATTATATTGTTGATTTTTTATCTCTCTTCACTTTTTTCAAATGTGATTTGCTAGTTATTCAGAAAGGGGTACCAAGAATTTTCTTCTCGTATTTATACGTCATAGATTCGCTGCAAGTGACATATATGAAAATCAATAAAAAACCATGAACTATAAAATCATTTTTAATCAGGATACCATAAAACTAATATACAATCATCATCTAAACAGAACGTTTGTGAACATAATGTTAGTATCACATAAAAATTTACATAAAATATTGTGATAGCATTCCTTTTTCTACATTGTGTACTTTATAAGCACAATAAATAACATCAATTATGGCAATCACTTAATTTATGGTACGATACTTAAAGTCGCTCCATAGAGTAACATTTTTTTTTTTGTATTTTTATGGCTTGGTAACAACCATAGAGTAACAATGACATCTTCAGTGTTGCCATATAGTGACTTTTTACAACATTTTAGCAGTTTTTTTTTTACTTGTAACATAATTTGTTTCTGTTATGAACCGAATTACTGTAAATCTATTACACATTTCGATATTTATATGAGTGTAAATAAAACTTCGTTATAAATGACTTCAAAGGCGGCAACGTACATGTGACTGAGTTGCAAGTGTCCTTCCATGGGCGGCTTGTCACTACTAACGCCGCCCATGGAAAAGAACAGAACAGAACAGACGGGTTACCTGTTGGTAAGTGTACCATCAGGCTATCCGTCTGTTCTTTCCTATAATATAAAAAAAAAAAAACTTAAGTACATGGCATATTCTATATATGTATGACTTGTTTATATGTATCACACTATACATAAGTACCGTATTTATTTCTTAGAATTTAATAAAACCGTGCGAGTCTTACACAGTTCTACATAATGTGTAACATCTGACATCTCACTAACCATCTGATGGCCAACTCCAACGCCAAGCGCTCTTTCGTCAAATCAAATTAGCGTGCGCTTCCCCGGCTTCTTGTTACACACTTCCGTCCCTTTTAACGAAAACACTACAGAGAGCCTAGTGTGACTTTATTTCACAACTACTCGATCGTCACGTCCCGCACTCAACTCTTCACTACCGAAAATACCTGTTATGACAGTTGCGTGATCGAGAGTTGATCGGAACTGAATTTTGACCGGACTTTTATTAAGAGAATTGGTTATTAATGTTACACATCAAAAATATTGTGTTTAGTAACCTCTGCCACAAGGTAGTCATTTTAAATACGTAAATAACCACGTAAGGTTGGGAAAATGTCGTAAGGTTCGTTACGACTGTAACTAAACGTTTCTTTTGGCATTTAACTTATTAACGTTTAACAACTATAACGCTATACAGTGGAAGAAATATTTATAACTTATTTCCATTAAGAATTTGATAAAAAATAAGACTAGATATATTTTTGTAGATTATTAATTTTTACATTTTTTGTTTACGTTGCCTTAGATTATAGATGTCTAGAAAGAATGTCAAAGCTGTGAAAGCATCGAAAGAAATAGTGTCCAACTGTTGGCCGCCAATTTCTTTTCCACTGTCGGTGTGTGTGTCAGCAGTGTAGTCGCAAAACTACAAACTTGCAGGCACGCCAATAAAATAAAGATAGCCGATTTGTTATAGTTATTTTTCAGCCCAACACTCCATCTAGACGTTTAATGATCTAAGCTCGTCATTATAGAAATAATGAAAAAAAAATAAGAATTGTCCAATTCAAACCGAAAGCTCATTATTTTTAGACAGTAAGAATTTAAACCTGAGCTAGAACGATTTTAACTTTTTAGAACAATTTACAACAGAATTAAAGCCAATAAATAATATGTTTCTTGAAAACAAAACATTACTAAATCAAATAATTTCAACGCAATGTATATTTTTATCTAAACTATACAGATGCCCATAAATCCATATCAATTCTTAAATAAAAAACGAGCGAACCTTACAGTAGGCGCATATGATGTGTCACATCTGACCTACCATGTGACGGCCAACTTTAACCACGAGCACGTTCATTGGTCAAATCAAATAGCGAACGTTTCCTCCACTTCCTATTACTCATTTCCGTCCCTTTTCATAAAATAATAACAATCATAAAAACTAGAGGAAAGATGTTACACATCAAAAATAACATGTTATCATAATAAATTACCATTTACCGTGAATATTTTATAGTTGGCAACATTGAATGATACGTCATATGTATATTTACTTATTTGATGATTCATTTTCTTCTGTAGTCTCTGGTAAATAATACATTGAGTCTATGAAGTACTTTGTAATGTCAGAGACTAGACTTCTGTCGGAGATTTCTTGAGCAACGCCATATATCGCCATCTGCAATATTATAACTACTTTTTAGTGTTTGAATCAATTTTATCCTTTCTAAGGGATGAAAAACGAATTACATTATGTTTAAATATCACTTTGAAGCGTTCTATAACATAATACATATTTAATGTATCTTAAATGAAACAAATAAATAACATATATCCCTTGAATTTAATGTGATGTATGACATGATTTTTGTATAAATGGCTTGATGTTAGAAAGCATGAACTAATAATTATCTAATTCATATCTTTTGATGGAATCTATTTTTCTTCGACATCGACAAAAGAGGTTCTTTACCGATATCTTATGATCGTTTGTTTGTTGACCTGTTTTTTTTTTTGGAGTTTACTCCTTAAGAATCGATTTTCATATAAGGCCGGCCAGGTATTAAAAATATGAAGAGTAAAATTTAGTGATCGAATGACCTGGTTACGTTTTTTGTGCATCTATCGTTCCTTTCACATGTGTGTGTATAACTTGTATACTTGCGTGCAACCGAATCGTTCTTAAGGAGTAAACTCCAGTCGTGCCTCGGAGCCGACAAACACTTTTTTGTTAAATATTTTTATTGAGTAAATATTCCATTCAATCTTAAGTCGAATCTTTTAATTTGATATCTGGTGAAACGCTTTTTAAATATAGCATTGCATGCAGCGCGTCCAGTAACAGTGAACAATAGTAGAAGTAGGACCTTGCGTACCTTCCCATGCACGGGCGAGGTGTTGTCCTTGAGGCAGGTGGCGGCGACGGCCCGCACGTCGCCCACGAAGCGCTCCGCCAGACCCGGGGTCGTGTGCGCGTGCGTCACGCACATGTGGATCCTGGGGGCGAGAGGGGGGGTGGTTATACTTTATTTCACTTCAACCGTAGACAGCCCATTGACTTGCCTCTTAATAAAATAGGTCTTTTAAATTACTTTAAGTTGCTTTTAAGTATTCTTTCTTTTATAGCATACATGACAATAGTCAAAGGTTAAAACTCACCCAGACGGAAACTGCAAAGCGTTTAACGACCATCCCTTCTTGTGTAACAGGTCGGCCATCTTGAATATGTCAAACGAGTTAGAGCCCCAGGCGATCACTGATGTCGCAGGCTTACCGAACACGAATATCCCATCTATCTTGCGAAGTCTGAAATGATTGTATTCTTGATACATTACAGGTAATGATTAAATGATCCAAGAAATAGCACAACTATTATAATTTGTCTTTAAAAAAAAAGCTTTACACATTTGAGCCTGTGCTATGGTAACCAAACTGCTGGTAAACATACTTAACACACACATACACACAGACACACACAGATACATACACACACACACATACACACTCGCACGCACCCATACGTACACATAAAATAACCAACCAACCTGTACAATAGATCTCAACACAATCTGCTCTATATTGTAAAAGAAAAAGAAATAGATACTAATCGGTCGGACCCACAACACTCAGCGTAGTAGTAAGCGGTGTGGCGACCGCTTAAACCACTACGCCATCCGAGCAGTATTTTATTATTATTAATTAATTATTTCTAAATACATTTACGAGTATATTATAGATAAACAAAACTTGTCTTGTCTGGGAATCGAAGCTGGCTTAGCAGTCACAGTTAAAAGTTTTTTTCATTTTGTCAATTTATTAACCCCGGGAATAAATTATGTCTGTGCTAACCTCTCCATTAATTACGAAAGTACAATTGTCTTGTGGTGGAGATCTAAATTTTTACAATGAAGGTAGACACAATATTAAAGTGTATACTGACTGTTCCTCGATGTATCTGGCCGTGCGGATGATCTCGGCCGTCATGCTGACGTAGCGCGCGCGCCCCACGAACACGAGCGTGGCCCAGCACGCCGCTATCAGCCCTCCCGCACGACTGCCTGCAAATTACACGCCTTACTACAACTCTCTTCCTTATACATGAAACTCAATGATTTCCTTTAGGAGGAAACTTGCTCTTCACGAAACGAACGAAACTTCTGTTTCACGTGAGAAAGATCTAAAATTGAAAGAATTTGTGGTGACATACAGTTGCTCTGCGCATTACAACGGACAGTTGCTATGGGATGTTTGAAAAGAAAAGACGGAAATTTTGACGACTAGCTATTATGTTATTTATTTGAGGAAATATATTATTTTAAAGTAATTAATTATTATTCATTATTATTGCTAATTATGGGATAGTCACATACCCCCCTAAATTAAAAAGAGAAAGGCCTATATATGTAAGAAATTTGTTTTTTGAAGTTCGTTAGGACAATAGTGTAAGGGTTGCCCAGGAGTATTAACGTGGTTTGCATTATTAAAATGATTGACGAGTAGTGTACGTTATGTGTAGTCAGCATTATACTTTGAGTCAGTTTCATCTACAGTTTATTAAATTAATATGTTCAGAGTTAATCTGTTCATAATGAAATATATAAGTGCATTGATTTCGAATTTCAATAAAACAAGCGTGTTTTACAGTAGTAACATCTGACATTATTTATTTTATTTAAAGCATTTACTGTGTCTTTACAGGATCTTTATCCCAAAACGATACTATAAGTAAAAACGAGTAACAATTATTTTATAAAGACAAATCATTTGCTATAATACACCTTTGGGCAACTTCTTTAAACTTCGGCAGGCTACAGTTGTAGATATCTACATGTATTGAAATAATATTAATATACTTATGGCGCGTGATATAGGGGTAGCAGATATATATATATCGAAGCAGATTTGATCCAGTTACGGGAAACACATACGAGGGGTGATCAATAAGTAATGATAATCAATATGAAACAGAACTATTAGATTAAAAAAAGTATTTTATTTTTCAACATAGTCTCCTTGCAAGTTAATACATTTAGTGTATCTTTTTTCTAAGCCCATGATTCCCTTAGAAAAAAATTCTTTGTCTTGACCCTCCCAAAATGCCTCTACTGCGGCCATCACTTCACTATTGTCCTCAAATTTGTTGCCCCGGAGGTGTTCTTTGAGCCGAGGAAAGAGGTAGAAGTCACTGGGAGCTAGATCTGGCGAATAGGGAGGGTGTTCGAGCAGTTCGAACCCCGTTTCTTCAATGGCAGCCATCGCAACTGCGGCTTTGTGAGCCGGGGCGTTGTCTTGGTGAAACAGCACTCCAGCGCGCAGTTTACCGCGTCTTTTTGACTTAATAGCTTCTCGCAATCTTCTTATTTGGCCTGCGTAGTAAGAGCCTGTTATAGTGGCCCCCTTTTCCAAATATTCCACCATAATAATTCCTTCTGCATCCCAGAAAACAGACGCCATAACCTTTCCCGCTGAACTTGACACTTTGAATTTCTTCGGCGTTGGTGAGGAAGCTCGTTTCCAAGTCATTGATTGTTGTTTGGTTTCGGGATCAAAGTGGTGGATCCAGGTCTCGTCCATGGTCACAAAACGCGACAAAAAAAAATCTTTATCGGCCTGGAACTTTTGAAGATTCACCCTCGAAATGTCGACTCGTTTCTTTTTTTGCTCGTCGGTTAACATTCTCGGTACCCAACGCGCAGAGACCTTTTTCATATGCATTTTGTTGACAATGATTTTTTGAACGCTGCCATAGGAGATCCCTGTGACCTCAGCTACATGCCTTACGGTCACCCTTCGATCGGCCAACACGATATCTTCCACTTTTTTGACGTTTTCTCCAGTAAGGGACGTGGCGTCCCTCGCGATGTTCATCTTCAGTGGAGGTTCTGCCCAGCTTAAATTCCTTTGCCCAGCGTGCGACTGTGGAATATGGAGGAGCAGACTCCCCCAATGTTTCCTCTAAGTCGCTGTGTATGTCTTTGGTAGACATTTTTTTCAGGCAGAGGTACTTGATGACAGCTATTATTTCATTTTTCTCCATTTTGATGTTTTCTCTTCGACAGTTCGTATTCAAATGAATGTATCTCCCGGTAATGGTGTCCTATTTATACATTTTTTTGAAGCTGAAGTAGTGGATATATAAGCAAGCAGAAAAAAAATAATTTGGTTTTTTGTGCGTTCTAGAAATACTCGATTATCATTACTTATTGATCACCCCTCGTATACCACCGCACGAGTTCTTCCGTAAAATCAAATAGCGCGCATTTCCCGCGTAGTTTCCTGTTACACTCTTCAAAAAGCGAGTATAAACACATCAAAAATTACATTAGCGGTTACTGTTTAAGAAAGTCTTGATTTTGCACGCGGCTTTATATGTATTATCCATCTCTCGGAAACAATACTATGACTAGTGGCTTGACAGATTTATGTATGACACATGACAGATTTATGCGTACCATTGACAGTTGGGGATCCATAAACGCCGCCGGGCCATTCTGTGGTGACAGTGTATTGGTGATGTCTGTACTCGTGCTTTCTGTACAACACAACTGATGTGCCTTTGGGAGCGAAACCGTACTGTAAATAATAAAGTAACCATTACATATATTTAACAGAAATAGATGGGGAAATGAGAGAGAGGGAGGATTATCGTAGGAGAGCCAGGCACATATTGGCCAGATTCGACCTGAGTGATACCTAGGCTTCACAGAAAAACCAGTGTTAAGTAGTACAAGTGACTTACGAGTCGCAGGTGTTCATGGGCGGCGGTAAACCATCAGGTGACCTGTGCCCCCCTATACGATAATAAAAATGCTGCGTATGTATGGTGACGGATTCAGAATACAGAGTGTCACCACCCTTATTCATCCCGTAGGTGGCGTAAGAACCTACTAAGGGGGCAAACTACGCAAAACGCACTGCAAAGAGAAGGAAAACTTGACGCAAACCCTCTACCAACTTGTCTGGCCAGTGTGGTACAGTAGGCCAAAACGTACTTTCTAGGGAGAGGGCTTTGTCCAGCAGTGGACTAATAAAGGCTGTTGATGATGATGATACCATAAAAAACAATACCTGTAAATTAAATTGACTATCTTCGGCAGGTCTGGACCGCCTAAAGAAAGTAGTAGCAATAACTCACCTTGTGAGTATCAGCCGACATGCTGGCGACTCCGGGTAGTCTAAAGTCAAAGACAGGAATCTGATGGCCAGCGTCGGGCATGAAGGCGGCCACGAACCCGCCCAGGCACGCGTCCACGTGCAATGGCACGTCGTACTCCACCGCCACGTCCGACAGCGCGATGATATCGTCCATCGTGCCGTACGGGAAGTTTGGGGCTGAGCCTACAATCTATTGGCACGGTGGTCATATTACTCTTTAAGAAGAATTGGATCAGGGTCAAGGATGATATGTTTTAAATTTAATAAGTAAACTCCTACGCTTCGAAGAAGTGTAGCGGGATTCTCTTTGAACATAAAAAATAATATATTCTATGAAATAATACTGAAATTCTAGTTCTGCGATACAACTTAACAAGCGGTTGCAAATCAGAATTGTTAGTTATTATTGTGTCAATTAACCTAAGTTTTGTCTATTTCGTATGTATAAATCGGTGTACTGATCTAGTCCCAAACCCCGTCATAGCAATTTGTAAATTAATAGGCGAACGCGCGCTAGCTCCATTTCAGTATTCTTGAAATTACACTTAAATTTATTTATCTTTCGTAGACTTCTAATACATTTTTTTTAATTAGTAATAAAAAATATTCATAATATAGTCTGAAATAAAAAGGTCTGAAGTTTTGAATCGTATTAACAGTAATGCGATTCAAAACTTCAGACCTTTTCATTTTAATAATCCTACAGCGATTTTTGGAACTACCTACTTGTTATTACAAAAAAATGGAGTTGGCTGGCTTGCCATATAAAAATATGCCGTAGTACGCTCTGTATGTAGTTCTCAAGACAGACAACTTTATTCGCAAGATATACTTGCGGTGGGACAATACCAATAGGTTTATTTCAGGAAGATATTATTAAAGACTCACCAAACAAGTCCTCCTGCCAATAGCCTTCCTCATTTTATCCACATCAACGGTCATGGTCTCAGGGTTAACTGGCACAGTTTTGACGGACAAGCCCAAGTACTGCGCTGCTTTGTCGAACGCCGAGTGTACCGTCGATGGTACGACTATCTGAGGGTTGGAGATACCCTTGGCATACGCCAGGTCTCTGAAGGCTTTGCAGGCCATGATTATTGACTCTGTACCGCCTGTTGTTACCTGTAATAGACATTATGGATATTTCATTTATGGACAGCTTCGTTGATTTATTTTGAACGTTGAATACCTATTTACAAATTGAAATTTTCTAGTCTTTTAATTAAGGCAGTTTTGAATGAGTGATAATGATTAAAAGCATATACTTTTTTAAATGAATCAAAAAATTGCAACATTTGTAGTTGATCTATAGTATATTTCATTTATATGCAAAATAAATGCTTTGTGGGCGATAATACAAGTGTCGTTATGGGGTCACCTATTCTTAGCCCAGTTAATCCTATAATAATTTATTAATTACATTAATTATGGCTCTGAAAGTTGGCCCATTAAGAGAACGGATGAGAGACGCCTGAACGTAGCCGAAATGCGAATGCTGAGATGGATGTGTGGTGTGACTCTGATGGACAAGGTTAGGAATGAGTATATACGAGGGAGTCTGAAAGTAGCGCCACTGGATGAAAAGTTAAGAAGTAATAGGTTATCTTGGTATGGACATGTCATGCGGAGGGATGAGGAAAATGTGGCGAAGAAAGTTTTAGGTATGAGAGTTGAAGGGTACAAGAGAAGAGGCAGACCGAAGAAGAGGTGGATGGACTGCGTCAGTGAGGATATGGCTAGGATGGGAGTAAACAGTGAGATGACGAATGACAGAGTAGAATGGAAAAATCATACATACTGCGCCGACCCCAAATAAAATTGGGAAAAGGGTAGGCAGATGATGATTAATTAATTATTAATAATATTATTTGCTGAGCTTTTGCGCAGAACTTTACAAGTACGATGTTCACATTTTCCAAATTTAATCAGGCAAGCGACCTTTTGATTTTCTCAGGGTCACAAAGTTTACCCTTTAAGAAGTCTACTCTAGGGCGAGTGTTTTGATAATAGGCACAAGACAGATAAATCTAAACCCCGATGGGACCTCCTGATAAGAATTTTAAATCCAGAGCAAAACGCGATAACAGAATAAACGTGACATAGATAAAGAGACTCGAGCGTGTTTTATAGACTAGTACAACACGTATTTAGTGGAAGTTTACTAATAATATAAAGTTAAATAATATTGTCAAGTCAAATTTCTAAGAAAATGCAATGTAATTAAATAAACACCAAAATGTAATGTAAATTCATTTATGAAATGCAATAGTTGACTACTCTAGTTTTGAAATAACTGCGGTATTTCCGGACCGATACGACCTTGAAACCTTCAAGAAAAGAGCGTACTACTTCCCAAGAAGCCGGCAACGTGTTTGTGACTCCTGAGTTGCAGACGTTCATGGGCGGCGATGGTCACTTTCACTCAGGTGACCCGTCTGCTCGTCTGCCCCCTCTAACATAAAAAAAAAAACAGAAAAAACAGTTCGTGTAGTTAGAACATTATCTTTAGTATCACTTAAGATAATTATAATTTGTATTCCAAGGTCAACGACTAATACCTACTCTTGAACGTTTATAACAAACTAACACATTTGTACACATACATTGTGTCTTGTTACGTGTATATACATGCAATCTTTGAATTCTTGCAATCTACATACATCATCGGCCAATGACAACGATATGCTGATATTTTTCAGACGTGTGTTACTTTTACCACATATAGGGGAAATAAGAACGTTTTGTATAATTAAGTATATATAGGTATTAAGAATTCGACTTTAATAAACTATACTTTGTTTATACAGGCTGACAGAATTGGTTTCCCGGGGGTCGACATAAACGAAAACTGATTTTGGGGGTCGACGAGGTCTAAAAATCGATAAGTTTTATTAATTAGCACAAGTTCTTATTTCAAAACTTGAAGTGGTGTTACGAATAGCAACTTGTTATAAGAATGACTAATAATTTAGTAGGAAGTATCAATGTTGTAGTTTTAAAAAACTCAATAGGTCGATAAGCGTGTAGTAATTTGGCTATGGGTGTCTGAGGTTCATTTAAGAAAAGTGGTCTCCCCAAAATAGTTTGGGAATCCCTGATATACAGAAATAAATAATGTTCTGGGTTTCTAAATAAGGTTATTATTTTTATTTAGGTTCTTAGACTGCTATAGACAGTTTTTCAAGATTGGATTGTTTTTTTTGGATTTGTATTTTTTCAAGATGAAATTCGCACTATGGATTCTCAAACAAAAATAGACAATCTTAGATTATTTTTTGTAAACACACATGTAGAGTATAACATGTTTCAGCCAAAACATTTTCAATAATTTGCACCGAGCACGAATCGAACCTGAGACTAGCGCCACGTGTGCTGTAAAACTATTATTAACTATATTCATCCGTTTCATCATTTAACCGTACATTGACCCAGTAAACATGTTTGTAGATATAAATACCAATAGCAGTTATTTACTTATGCTAATGAAGTGTAATGTATGTTTAAGTAGGCCTTTAACTTTGTTTGGCCTTATTACCATAATGTATGCTTCTATATTTAAGTAGGCCTCTATCTTTGTTTGGCCTTATTACCATAATGTATGCTTCTAAAACAGTGATCAGCCTAGACCCGCGAGGCTATGAAAGCATCATTATTACTAGAGTCTAAATAAGTTACGTAAAACTAAGACTTGACTTACTTATTACTACTAACTCCCAAGTTATTGTGTAAATTATTCTATCCCTCATTTTTATTTGTGAGAACATTTTTATTTTATAGTCCGTCAGTCGTACGAAGTACCTATAATTTTTATCACCTATTACTAGAGAACTTGAAACTAATAACGCAAAATGGTTTTGACACAAAATATTTTTTTAACGTATGAGTGAAGAAACAAAGTTTCGTGCGTTATTTATTAGTTTCAGTTTTTTTAGTAATAGTCCCATAAAATCACAGGTACTTCGCACTATTGACGAGGAATTTCATATGTCGTGAGTACTGGGCACTACTGGGTCGAACATAATATATTAGCCGCCGGTGTATCCAACAAAAATTTCAAGGAGATCAGGCAAACGGTACAGCAGCCCGGTAATCTTACTCATCCAGTGAAATGTACACAAAGAATTGCCTAATACCAGTGAAGCAGTTGTGTCACTTCAATCAGCGAAGTCATGGCTCTTCCACGCCTATTTAGCTTGTGGCGACTCCCAGATAGAAAGAAACAGAATCATACTACGTCGCCATCTAACGAAGACACACCGAACTACGGAGTAACTACTGAATGATAATTGCTAATCCTGTATCGCGATTTGAAGAATTCTCTCGCCAATTAGCATCATCAACCGTTGGCCGCGAAATATAAGCTTTCATTGTACCCCAAATCCCTTATATCTATACTAATTTTAACAAAAATTGAACTACATACTTGCTATTACAATTGTAAAACTCGTAAAACTATTAAAATGCGTAAACAAAAACAACCTTACATCAACTTAGGAACTATAAAAATACTCTTTAAAATTTAGATAAATATATATATGTTTTAAAATTATGCTTTGAGAGTCATAAAATATATCTGCATCTGGACTAGACTGAAGAAACTCAATCATAAGCCTAATTGCTATAGCAGTTGGGCTATTGTCAGCCTGGTAATCGAAAGATTACCATCGAAAGCGAACGTTTAATTTTTAACATAATAACGAATATAAACAGTAAATATAATAAGTGAAGTGTCAAGTCCAATGTGTGGTGTGAGTTTGTGAACATTGAGAACTATTGATAGCGTTGTATTCGAGTTTAGCCAAATGGATGAACGGTTGGGGTCGGCTTTTAGTCTGCAGCGACACGGCTGAACATCAATTTTTTATGTGGAGCAACTGCCATCAACAGAAAGGTCTATCTTTATCACCGTCCCTATTCATTCCGTGGAACTAATGGAGCAGACTACGCAGGACAACAGCACTGTAAACAGAAGGAAAACTTTAAATAAACCCTATCAACCCGTCAGGCCAGCGTGGTTATAGTAGGCCAAAACTTGTTTTCTGAAAAATGAAAATTTTTCAGTAAATTGATACCTGAACGTGATCATCAAGTGTTAGTGACTCATTATATACAGTACAATTGAAACTTTAAAAGTGAAACAATTTCGTGACCTAAGTACAATGTTCAGAAAGAAACAACGTCGTACAACTATATAATTAAAAAAATACACAGTGTCAATAGATTGTGCAATAAAACTACAAAATCTATAGTGAACGCGAAACACTGAAAAAAATTGTATAAAAATGGACAATAAAAAATACAAAATATAACAAAACTTTGCATGGTGATCTACGAAACCTTTGACAAAACAACTCAGTGACCAGTGACCAATAACCAACAAATAAGACAAAAAAGTGTATAATTACATAGTATTTAAGTCATTAACATAGTGACCTAAGTGTTCGACATTGCAAAAAATTCCAATTAGATGAGTCATTTCTAACCGTTCTCGTTCGTTCAAATACTCCATCTTTCCAATGTAATGCTTAATTTCACTTCATGTAGTCAATGCATGTTTGGATCAGCGGCGCCAAGTGTGGCATCAATATATCAAACAAGCGAACGCAAGATCGAACCCTGCCAAAATTAGTCTTTTTGTGATTTGAAAAACTTTCATAATTCTACTCTCTTAATTTCTGCAAGATTAAGTTCAATATTCTATAGAAAGTCACCAACAGTACAACAAGTATATAACGTCACAGCAAAGTCCACCACGACAACTTCAAATAAAAATGGACTTCAACAGCAGTAACATAACGTACCGTAATAAACCTTGTAGAACAAGCTCGTTAACCGACCTGTCTAAACTGACAACAATTAGCAGCGACAATACTATGTTAGATACTACGATAATGAGTGTTCCGGATAGTTTCCATGACACCACCGACGAAATTCGTGAGTTAACTAATGAAATAAAATCAATTAAACAGCAATTGTTAAGCGCACATCAAGAAATCGACAATTTAAACATAGAAAACCAGCGCCTTAAAACAGACTTACAAAATATGATTACGACCGTAAATACCTACAAGAAAATATGCTTAACGCCTGAAAAAAAGGATACAACACCAAAACGTAAAAGTAAGTTGTCACGTCAAGTTAATTCTGCAGGTGACCTGCCCAATAGACGTGAAGCTCGAATCATTTTACCTGACTTCGCGACCATCAAACTCAACAAAGGAACTCAGACTACCAATGGTTACCAGACAAATCACTTAGATAAAAGATTACCTGATGCTACACCACCTACCAATCCTGCAGTACCGAAGGTTCAAATATCTAAACAAAAAGATAAGAATAAACTATGTATCTTGAGTAGTAACAAATACAACCGTTCTTTGTCCTCCATAGAGGAAGTTTTCGCCGAGTACTTCGATTACTGCCATATCGATTACACACATAATGCCTAACAGTACCATAAAACAATTATTAAGTAACATCGATGAAAAATTAAAGGGGTTCACACTAAATGACTACTGTCTGATTTTTATTGGAGAAAACCACATCATCACAAATGAAAACAACTACATTAACTTAATAAACTTAATAAATGAGTCCCTTCGAAAAGTTACAAACACCAATGTAGTAATTTGTCTTCCTACATATAAAATGGCATCACCCATATATAACTTCAAGGTTGAGATGTTTAACAACCTCCTTCACCTAGATAATCAAAACTATAAATACGCATACATCTTCGACAGCAATCGTAATCTAACATATGAGATGTTTTCTTACACTACGGGCAGAATCAATAAATACGGAATCAAAAATATATATGACAATGTTATGAGTAATATCAAGATTGATTTACTCTTATATTGTCAGACAAGTAGACAGATGAATTCTAACAACAGACAAGAATGTGGCGAGATTTTAACGATTCCTAATGATGACGAACATTATTCAAGCCAGGAAGTAAGCCCCAACTTTTTTCGTTTATAACAGTATACATATCCTTCATCAAAATATTGCTGGGCTCTTGACTAAAAGTGACACGCTTATTGTGTACTTAGAAGAACTAGAAAACAGTAAAAAACGGATCGATACTATATGCATAACCGAACATTTTATGACACCTGAACAGGAAGGACTTCTAAATGTACCAAACTACAGGCTAGCAGCAAGCTTTTCCAGAGATAGTAAAAGAGGTGGCGCGTGCATCTTAACCAGGGTTTGTCACAAGTATAAAGTGTTAAACTTAGGGAAATATTCTGTAATTAACGTAATTGAATGCTGCGCTATAGAATTGACAGAACACAACATCATTATTGCATGTATATATAGGGTACCCCAATCTAATTTGGATACATTTTTGGATAATTTAAACAATATTCTATATTTGTTGTGTTTAAAATTGAATAACAAAAAGGTAGTCTTATGTGGGGACTTTAATATCAACTTAATGAAAAGAAATAAGCAAGCCTTAGACTTCGAATATACATTGTTAAACTATAACCTAAAATTGCAATTTTCTCAACCAACTAGGTTAATCAGTAAGACATGCTTGGACAACATAGCACATAATGTAAAAGGCTGTAAAGGAGAAATTATAGAATTGGGCCTGTCTGATCACACCGCTCAACTTTTAAAATGTCCTGTTAAGAAAACATGCGTCTTAAAACGTTGGAAAATAAAAAGACGTAATTACTGTCAAGATAACATGAAGAAATTTGTAAATTGCATTAAAGCCCTCACTTTCTCGGATGTATATATAACTAGTGACGTCAATGAGGCCTACTCCTATTTTCTTGATCTATTTAAATGTTTTTACGATCTTTGCTTTCCGTACGAAATAAAAACAAAATCGATTACTAAAAAAGCTAATTGGATCACTAACGGGATAAGAAAATGTAGTAAAAGGAAACGACACTTGTTATGGCAATATAGGATAAATCCAACCTTTACTAATAAACAATCATTTAGGACATACTCTGCAAGATTTAAAAAAGTTATAACGCTAACACAAACATCACGAAATAACTACTTCATTAAGACGTCCCAAAATAAATCTAAAGCGGCATGGACCATAATTAATAATTCTAAGACCTGCTTCCCTCAAGAACCGATAACACAAATTCAAACAGGGACACAGAAAATCACGAACCCGTTAAACATAGCTCGGGCGTTTAACGAGTTCTATATTAGGCAAGTTCCCAAACCAAAAAAAAGGTCCATACAAGAAATTAACGTACGCTCAAATACCTTAAACTCTTTATTTATGGAGCCGACCACACCTCAAGATGTAAATCATCATATTAACTCACTTCGAAATACAAATAGTGCTGGCTATGACGGTATATGCACTAGGGTTATCAAGGAGGTATCTCAGTACATAGCTCCACATCTTAGTCACATAATTAATATGAGCATTTTTAACGGCATATTCCCCGAGAAATTAAAAATGTCAATAATTGTACCATTGCACAAAAAAAACGATAGACAGACCATGTCAAATTATAGGCCTATCGCTTTGATACCCATATTTTCAAAAATATTTGAGAGGGTCATCTATAAGTCCTTGTATAACTACCTAGAGAAATCAAACATTCTGGTAAAAGAACAAAAGGGATTTCGTAAACAGAAGTCAATCAATATGGCTATACATGACCTTCTTCTTCCTATTATATCAAATATGGATAAGAGAAATCCTGTATGTGCTATCTATATGGATCTAACTAAGGCTTTTGATTATGTGGATTATCCTACACTAATGCATAAACTTGAAAGATATGGTGTCAGGGGAAATGTACTTGATCTCATTCGATCTTACTTAACGGGCAGAAAGCAATTTGTAGAAATTAAGCAAATATGCTCAAATACCAGTGTTGAAAAAAAATATTGTTCCGAAAGCGAGATAATTAAATACGGCGTTCCTCAGGGTAGCGTGCTGGGGCCCCTTCTTTTTTTGCTTTACATAAATGACCTTCCTGGGCAAATAAACCACCCCATGGTTCTGTTCGCCGATGATAGCACTGTAGTGATTAAGTGTGATGATCCCAATACTTATGAAAAAGAAATAAATACAACATTAAATAGAATTATATCATGGTTTGCAAATAATAATCTAATTATAAATTTAGAAAAAACTAAAATTATGCATTTTTATCAAAGGACACCAAATAAAATCGTTGACATTAGCTATTTAGGGACAAAAATAGAATCAAATACTACTACTAAATTTCTTGGTATTAATATAGACAATAATTTGACCTGGAAATCCCAGACAGACGAAGTATGTAAAAAACTAAATAAATTTGCCTATGTTCTTTATAAACTATCAAAAATACTAAGCCTAGAATCCGTACTCATGGCCTATCACGGTTACGCTGCATCAACACTGAGATATGGCGTAATATACTGGGGCAATTCAGTTGATAGAGAACTTGTATTTAAAGCCCAAAAAAGATGTGTCAGAGCTATGTGTGGTCTAAAAAGCACCGACAGTTGTCGACCGTATTTCATACGTCTAAAAATTCTTACCTTGCCATCTCTGTACATATACGAAACAAATATGTTCGTGAAATCCAACATCTCATCATACAAACTAGCAACTAAAAGTTACTACAGAAAACTACGAGATAAAAATAAGTCGGAACTCCAAGTGACATATGGCAAAACTGCACTAATGAATAAAAGTACCTTCTGTATGGCCACCAAAATATTCAACAAATTACCTGAAAAAATTAAAACGCTAACTCTGGCCAATTTTAAAAGAGAAGTTTTAAAAATCTTGATAAGTAAGTGCTATTACTCACTAAAGGACTATTTGGACGACAATTCTATAATTACTGCTTCAGAAAATTGTACAATACCTCGACTATCCTAATGATTTTGAATTGACATTAAATTAATTTGTTTGACATTTATTAAAATTGACTGTATTTTGTATTTATTTTGACATGCATGTGATTATTAATTATTATCATTGACGTTATTAATAATGTGGAAGTTTAAATAATCCTACAAATTTATGATATTTGAAAAAGTGTATATTTGAAAATGTGTAAAAAGTGTATATTTGTACGCCCCTGGGCAAAACATAGAGGACTTGCCTATCCATAACATCTCACACTCTATTGTAATTTGACCTATGTTTACAAATAAATGATTCTGATTCTGATTCTGATTCTGGGGAGAACGCCACGTAGGCGGACACAGCAGAGGAGTCTATGTTGTCGTCTTCCAACGCCACACATATATTGGTCGGGAACATAAAAATTATTGTTTCCCTTATTATTCTAATTTACTACACACATAGGTACATAGGTATTGTATATTTGTATTATGACTTGAGTGTTCTTAAATTGTGATGATATTCTAATAATGAAACCAAGGCATTTTTTAGTCTTTGCATGTTTTAAGTATCTGGTCATGAAAATTTAATTTGCTATCCATTATTACTCCCAAATCCTTGATTAAGAGGACACGTTCCATTGGTGCGCCAGCGAGATGATATGTATTTGTAATCGGATTATGGGATCGAGAAAAAGTGATAGTTTTACATTTGGCTTTATTAAATGATAATTTATTTCATTGACTCCACTCTACTACAGCGTCAATATCATATTATAGCGCCATACAATCCTTAGCTTTATTTACAGAAACGTAAAGTTTTAGATTATCGGCAAACATCGGCAAAATCATTGATCATTATCAGAAACTGCAAAGGACCTAAGCAGAAATTGCAAAGGACCTAAGGTACTACCCTGACTGACCCCTGGTCGAGTATAATACTCTTCCGATTTATATCCTTCTACCTTAACAAACTGCCTACGATCTTTTAAGTAATGGAAATAAATTTTAAGAGAGAAGTTGAAAATCCCAATACAGAAAATTTGTTTAAAAGTACATCATTATCGACGAGATCAAAGGCTTTTTTTAAATCCAAGTACGCGGCGTTTACTTGACAGCTAGACTTAACTGTAGTACTTATATAATCTACAAATTCTAAATGTTTAATTAACGTACAGCGTCCAGGACGAAACCCATGCTGGCAATCATTTAATTGCCCCTTTATTGGTTTATAAATGGCGTTATTAAGGATAGATTCAAATATCATTCTAAATACACACAATACAGCAATAGGTCTATAGTTTGTTATATCTGCGGATGTTCCGCATTTAGGTATTACCGACACCTAACTTTCCACTTATGCTTTCCACCTCGCCTGGTCGGAGGATCCTCCCCTTGTGGAAACGGGCGGTTGTAGATCGGCACAGGCATATCATATATTTTGTATAAGTTTCATGTTTTTTTAATTTATTTTGCTTACTCTTTAGTAGAACAGAGATTGTTGCAATTGTGTGTGTTGATCTATCTATGACTTTAGAGTCTACATAAAAGACGATTTCAAACAATTTTTTTTTATGAAAAAAGAGGGACATGACACCCGTTCCTCCACAAGCTATTACTGAAGCATCAAAATAAGACAATAATGACACAGAAAACATAAGGATTACAAAGAACAAATATACACCCATGTATGTAAGTCGGGTGCGCCATTAACCACGTTACTTCCGAGTTTGTTAATGATTCATTAACACTGTATGGGATCGTTTGAGCTCTGACACTGCTGACGCAATCAAATCGTATGCGTTACAGCTGCATTCATTACGTTGTATAAGTCTGCCTTTATGTCTTACCAGCAATATAAGGAGGTTCTAGGACCAATTATGACCGTTTGTGTCATAGAACGAATTTGCGAATAGGACCAAATGAATCGAACCCGTTTGTCTATGTCCTCCGTGGAATAGACGTAAGAAGGAAAAGTACTAGTAGAAAAGTTAAATCAACACACACATGATAATGGAGTACTGGCAATAATATTAGTATTTTAAGGTCCACTGCGTTACCAACGTTCGTTAAATAAATCCTTGAGTGGCGATTACTTTGAATTAACATAAATGTGAAAGAAATGAACCGAATCAAGGTCGTAACAAGAATATCACTAATTATAACAACTTAGTACTAAACTACCACTAACTATCTTTATCTATACAAATAATTAAATTAGTGTTTGTTTGTATGTCAAAATAAAAGGTTTTCTTTTTCATGCACACTGTTATTTGCACGATACCTATGTTATGCCTTTACATAAAAAACCAGTTTAAATATTTAGGTCCTACCTTTCGGTACCTAGTCCCATATATTATAACGTATATTTTTCAATAGACAATGTTATGAGAGACATTATACGTAAGTCTTTGATCGCGTTTTCGTTCACATTAATCTAGAATTTCTTAATCAATTTTAATAATTTATTTTATTGCAGCAATATACTGCAATATACAAATCATTAGTAAAGTATGACAAAAATGTGCACAAGTTATGCAAATACAATATTTTTCCACAAGTAAGGACTACTTCATTCTAGTCTTGATATTCTTTGTATTATAAGATGCTTCCGTATTTCAAACTCGGAATACCATACATATTTGTAAGGAGGCGCAGTTATAAGCTTAGGGTATACTTGCACGGGCACGCCGTCATCGCGGCGGTAAGACCCGTTATGGAGGACTAGCTGACCCGCGCAACTTCGTCTGCGTCTCTCAATAGTAATAAATTTTCTCCGTTTTTGAAACATTCATCATTGGTGCTCCGCTCCTATTGGTCTTAGCGTGATGATATATAGCCTATAGCCTTCCTCGATAAATGGGCTATCTAACACTGAAAGAATTTTTCAAATCGGACCAGTAGTTCCAGAGATTAGCGCGTTCAAACAAACAAACAAACTCTTCAGCTTTATAATATTAGTATGGATTGGCTCGAGAGGCGTCACGGGACCCTCACATACCGACTGACGCAGGTGATCACTGGGAAAGGATGTTTCGGGGATCACCTGTGTCTGATCCGCAAGGAGCCAACGCCTTAGTGCCACCACTGCGATGGCCAGACCGTGGACACGGCTCTCCACACGCTAGCAGAGTGCCCGGCGTGGGTTGAGCAGAGGCGAGACCTCGTGGCGGCCATCGGAGTGGGAGTTCTCTCGCTCGATAGCCTGATTGCGGCTATCGTGCGAAGCGAGAGTGCGTGGAACTCTGCCGTCTCCTTCTGCGAGCAAGTTATGCTCGCGAAGGAGACGGCGGAGCGGGACCGGGAGAGGTTTAGAACTCTTCCGGCCCGCCAGGCCCGGGAACTGGCCAGGTACCGCAGGCGACTCAGGCGCCGGAGGTCGCAGAACGACCTCCGTCCTCCATAAGCGGAGGCCTGGGGGTGACAGGTGAGGCCATCCGTCACCCTAGCAGAAGCAGGCCGGGGTAGCGGCGAGCGCGTTGCGAAGCGCGCTCGCTTCCAGGGAGCAGAGGGAACATGGGGTTCCCACACGGCGGGGTCGTCTACTCGTCTGTAGATGGCCCGAGGTATGTCGGGGCACCAGGGACTTCCTTTCTAGGGTATACCCGGTTCCCTAGCTATTAGTAACCGAGACGGCGTGCGGTTTTAGTCGGTTCGAGTCCGACATGCCACCGGACAGGCGGTATCCGAGGGGATTTCCGCACGGAAAAAAAAAAGGGGGTATACTTGTAGTTTGATTCTAAAAGTAACTTTTTACAAGTTACCATTGCGTCCTTTAGTCAAACAAATTATCTAAATATACCTTATATACGGGGCACACGGGGCCCGTGCCCACGGCCCCCATCGTCATGGGGCCCCGAAAAACAAATACATAGAGCGATATATTCGCTTATACTGTACATTCACATTCAGTACATGATGGATTCGCTTTACTCATTTTTAAGCCTGGTTTTTTTTAAGTGAAAGTGAAAGACTTTAACAGTCTAAGATATAACAGAAGATTTTGCACAACAGATATCTCGAAAGAAATCATTGTCGTAATCGTAACCGATTAAAACCATCCATTCAAGCTTGCTTATCTAATTAATACCTGTTTTTATATCTTTTAGGTATGTATCTAAATGTACCTATCTATTTATTTCGTTATATTGTGTAACAGAGCCCCAAATTCTTGCGAGCCCGGGGGCCCCGGCATGGCCGAATTTTATTATGACTGAGTGAGGATTTCATTATGCAGACTTTTTGTTTTGTAACGATATAAAACAAAGAGTCTGCTTAATAAAACCCTCCACCTCACACATCATCATCACATCAACAGCCTTTAAGAGTCCACTGCTGGATATAGGCCTCTCCTTAGAAAGAATGTTTTGGCCTTCTATACCACGCTAGTCTCTAAATTACAATGCTTAATCGCCGCCCTTGGATACTTGCAACTCAAGAATCACAACTACGTTATTGTCCTATGAACCCCCCGCCCCCCTTAGGGGAAGGGGGTTCGTTCAAAGGGCGAAGGAAAAGAATTCCTTAGCACTGGTTTTCTGTTAGACTTTTTTCTGTTTTCTGTTAGTTTAGTTACATTAAGACCATAATTAGAAACATCCGACTTGTACCGACTTGTGCTCAAAAATACCGTATTATTAAAACTTATCTTAGCTATTACCCAAAATTCAGTCAGCTTTTAAAATTATAAGTACACCTAATCCCATACTAAGAAAACGGGTGGCACCTAAGCTTACTAAATCTCACGAAGACTCAATGATAACAACTCACGTAATTAATGGACGCTCCGTAACATAAACTTACCGTTCCACAGCAGTCTTCATCCCCATGAAACAAGTTAACCGCCATCCTAACGATTTCCGCCTCCATTTTATTAATGCCGGGGAACACGTCTGAGTGCAGAGGGTTCGTGTACGCAGTCATTGCGTAGGCATCGCACGCCACTTTACTGATCTCTTGGCTAACGTGATAAACTGCCCCGGAGACGCAACCATTTTTCCAGTCGTACGCACCTAAAAGTAAAATTTAAATATACCTATACTGACGCCGATAGAAATAGGGTATTGGGAACATGGGGTTCCCACACGGGGGGGGTCGTCTACTCGTCTGTAGATGACCGGAGGTATGTCGGGGCACCAGGGACTTCCTTTCTAGGGTATACCTGGTTCCCCGGCTATTAGTATCCGAGACGGCGTGCGGTTTTAGTCGGTTCGAGTCCGACATGCCACCGACAGGTGGTATCCGAGGGTATTTCCGCACGGAAGAAAAAAAAAAAGAAAAAAAAAAGGGTATTTAACACATATGTTAAAGGGCTCGGAGTTTAGCTATAGATTCTCGTTTTCTCCGAACGCCCGGCGCCCACACCTGTCTCTGTCCCCGTTGTTGTCCTGCCTCTGCGCCCCTGCACCCCGCTGGCTAGGACTCTCTTAAGCGGTTTATCTGTAGTTGGAATTACAGGTTTTTGACCCTGACGTGTTCGACGTCATATTATTCACATAACTTTCTTCATTTTCGTTATTATTAATAGGAACCACATAAAAATTTTAAGTGCATATAATATATTTTAATTATAATTTTATTATATTTATTTTTGCTAAATATTTGACAAAGCAGAGATTGTTGATATTGTATGTTGATCTATTAAATTAGAGTCTACAAAAAAATACGATTGATTTTTTTTATGGATAAAGATAGTTTGAGTTTGAACTGGATCTTACCTAAACTGACAAGATCGTTGACCTCTTCCATGACCTGTTCAGCGCTGAGACCAGATTCAGGCAGTTGTCTCCTGACCGTGACACCGGCCAGTCGTTTATTGACGTCATTCTTGAAGTCACTGTTGATTTGTGCCATCTTCTCCTCGATCTTTCGTCTCACAATTGGCACTTGACGTAACCATCTGAAGAACTCTTTGCGTAACCTTGTTGTGACACCTGTGAGGAGAGTCATCAAATTTAAATATGGAATTTCTTTTTTAACAAGTCGGAAAAATAACAGAAGTTCCAAAGTTCCCATTTCGAATTTAGGAAACTTGTATTCACACACACACACAGGAAATCTTTCCATTCGACGAAGGTAATGTAAAAAGTATACCTTTGTTACTTGGAGCTCCAAACAGAGGCTTATGTAATAGGGAATTGCGCACGCGCATCCGTCGTGTATTGCCAGAGCAGATATTTTTAAGAATAGTAGTCAACAAGTTGAACAATAGCAAACCATTGTGGTTAAGCTAACAACTTATCTAGTGCACACTTGAACTGTGAAGAGGCAATCGAACATATAATAGGAGTACACATTTTGAATAGTGAATAATGCCGACATAAAGGATTATTGTACAGAAACAAGTTTAATGAACTGTAGCTAGTGAAGTGTAGCTGTGGAAGAGATACATATAATAATAATATAACTCACACACGGCCGTCTAATCCCAAACTAGGCAGAGCCTGTACTATATTTTAAATACATATATATTATAGACTAGCTCGTACCCGCGACTTCGTTCGCGTGGAATTTGAAAAGTGCCTTAGTGGGTTCATTCCCAAACCGGGCAAAATTTTAAAGAGTTTTTCTGAGAAGGTAAATAGCCTAATTTAGTCCTTATATAAACAGCTACTTGGTAGTAAAATATTATCAGAATCGGTCTAGCCGTTTAGAGGATTAAACGGAATAGACAGACAGACTGACAAAAAATATTAAACTGGTTCTTAGGCATAGGTATTGTGCAAGTGACTGTGTGAGCATGAAAAAAACCACTGAGCTTTGACATTACAAACAGACACTACAATTTTATACATTTGTATATAGATAAATAACACCCAGACACAGAAAAAATGACCGCTCATCAATAATTATCAATTAACAATATTTGTCGTGGGTGGGCCAAACCCACAACCACCAGCTTAGTAGTCAGGGTCACTAACAGCTAGACAGACATACATATTGGACAGTTTGACTAGAGTTATACTATGGCTTCACAGGAAGTTGGTGTTAAGCAATTCTTTCAGTGCTCTTGATAGAGTGACTGAGGGCACCGGAGCCCAAAACCTCCCTCCTCTATTCTGGGAGAACGCACTCGAAAGGCAGCAACCTAGTTGAGTCCTTGGCAGCGGTAATCACTTGCCACAAAGGGGCCCGTTAGCTTGTTTGCTTCATTTTTGTATCATACAAAAATATTAGATTAAGTTAGTGAATAGTGCTTGGTAACTAAATCATCAAAATACAAATCATCGTTTAAAAGCACAAAACTAATTTTATGTTGTATATCCAGTTTTATGGTAAAATAGCAATAAGGCTCTTGATGGAGGCAATATTGACTGCAGTATTTTTCAAGGTCAAAGGTTACATGTTACAATTTTAACATAATATATGTATCTGCGTGGAGGAGGAGGCCTTTGTGTCACAAGGACACGCTGACGCCCAATAACTGCGGCATAATAATAACAATAACAATATTGTCTTGATATAATTATAATGTTAATTAATTTAATTGCATGTTAACACTTAACTATTTAATAATGTAACTATGTTGGCAATAAAGGCTTAATAATAATAATAAATGTATCTGCGTGACTGTCTGTGGCATTATAGCTTCCAAATGGATGGAAAGATGTTTGATTTACTTTTTTGTTTGGAAGGAACATTTGAAACAAAATTTAAGTCTGGAGCTGAACAACTAGTCTATCAGTAGTGTCAGTATTTTATTCACATTTTAAAAGTGCTGACTCATTTTGCCGCTTTATTTGAATTGAACTTAACAAACACAGGCAAATTCTGTGTATAGCAAATTACATTTCAACAGCATTATACAAAGCATGTTAGGCTAATGTGAAAATTATATAAAAACAATTCCTTACCTTCTTTAGCATTATATAAGCTATGTGCCCAGACTATAGCGAGAACAGAAGATGCAGTCATAGTGACTATCTGCCATGGCTCTTTGCCTTCAAAGAACTTGTTTATAGCCTTCAGGGGCTGCGGTCTCTCACTCATTGCTGAAAATAATTATGTTTTAAGACCGATTTTGAATAATTATATTAACCTCACACATCTCACACACGGCTGTCTGATCCCAAACTAGGCAGAGCTTGTATTGTGGTAACCAGACTGCTAATAAACGCTTATATATTTTTAAATACATACATATTATAGATAAATTACACCCAGACACAGAACAAATGATTGTGCTCATCACACAATATTTGTCCTGGGTGGGAATCGAACCCACAACCTATGGCTTAGCAGTCAGAGTCACTAACCACTAGACGAACATTTCATTTTCATTTATAATTTTGTCTATTACTGTAATATTCAGTATTAAATTAATGAAATATAATATGTGAATTAATTATGTGATTAATTAATATTTTCTTAATAATGCTTAAATGTTAAGGGCCAAATTATTTGCTGTATGAAAGAATGGTAATACAATGTATATAACAACTCATAACATGGACAAACACATCATTATTACAGACAAAAGTTTGCACTTATACTAAGAATTCATGTTCAGAGTATTTAGCATTTTATTTAAGTCATAAGTTACTAAAACTAAATAATATTGCAAAATATTCTTCATTGACTGTAGCATGAGTTTAATAAAAGGTTAACAGGAAAAAAAACATAAAAAAGCACTAGGTAATTTTTTTCGCTCACAGAGATATGAACAAAGGATTCATTGTGTAAATTCTTGATTTTTATTTTTATCATAACAGAGTTTAAGGTATTCATAATTAAAAGAACATCGGTTTAAAGGTCTTGTAAAAATAAAGATTTTAGGATTTACTAAATTAACAGATTTACTGCGTACAGAAACAAAGATTTATTTGTAAAAATATAGGTAAACACCTTACTCACCGGTCAACTTCCAATTTATATGAATTAAAACTATAAATCGGGTTAACAACTAGTTGCTCAATCAATTCTTTCGACAAATAATATCATTATCACGATTACACTGATAACGATTATTCAATACGGATTACGTTCGTAAACAAAATACCTAAACGTACTGCAACATCATACAATGGATGGAAAATTGTGAGCACTAATAATAAATGTCAACTTGTTCGTAAAGGCCAAAGTCAAAGTTATATCAAAACGAACAATAGGCGAAGTGCACGCGTGCGCGTACTTACAACTTTTACAGCTGTAGCCTGTGTTGTGTACATAAACTGATAACGATTAAATTCAGTACGCTACCTACGCTCAAACTCATTCTGACGTATCTTCTACTTGTCAGAATCAGAATCTGTTTTTTATTTTTTTATTTTATGACTTTATTTTTTTCTGTACGGAATCCCTCCACGGGCCTCCACCTACCACTGTCTGTAGTGTGGTGGCTATGTCGGACTCGAAACGACTAAAAACCGCACGCCGTCTCGGGTACCAGTAGCCGGGAAACTAGGTGTACCCTAGAAAGGAACCTGGTCTTTTTTCTATTTTGGAAATTCTATTTTGGCTGTTTATTTTCTGTAAGTACTTCTCCATAGTGCTCTTCTTCTTCCCGACTAAAACCACACGGTGTGCCACTCTAGGCTCTCAAAAATCATAGGACAGACATACGGGTATTCGACGTTGAGTTCTTAGGGCTCTGTAATCTTCGGCCAAAACCCTTTGCAATGTTGTTTGTAACATTTGAGTAGTGAAAAGTATAAAAAGTCCTTGAAATCAGAGTGTGGCAGAGACAACATGAAGTCTGCATAGGTAGAAACTCTATTATAGAAATATAAGCATAGAGAGAACACAGGGTACAACTGACTGGAAGTGGAAGTGATACAGGCAACCTGAGAGTTAGTTCCCCTGCCGATAGTTCCCTTTGTCTCTGTTTAGCTAAATTTTAACTGGCTATCGTGAAGTGGACATGCTTTTGATCGTACAACAGGCGGGAGAATGGAACCAGCCTACCACAGAGCTTGACTAGAAAGAGATAGAGGGGAATATTTCTTATCCATGTCCATCTTTCTGTGAAATATGAGGGGTTAATAAGTAGCCAATCTCAGCTTAGCTAAACAGAGAAAGAGGAAAATATCGGGCCTCCATCTCTCTCCCCGTTTTCTCTCTATCTTTATTTCTCTATGCCTAAAATTGTTTTTTATTAATTTATTACTGTCAAAATCTAGTTCCTAACTGTCAATTGCTGTCTTTTAACGGACTTTCAACTTTTTGTTCCAGTTTTTATAGATACGTAATTTATAGCATCTTTTTTTTTAAAACATTCGTGATAAAGTTTTAACTAAAAATAAAATCCTATAAAGGAGGACCGCAAGATATAATTTTTGTTAATGAATTCTGTAAATGTATATTTGTGCTTTAAATTTTACTTCAATTAAGGCTTAAATGTAAAAAAGTTTATTTACATGCTCATAGTACTGTAATTTAAATCTGGAACGCAAATCACTTTGACTCGGGGTAACAGCTGTTGTTATTATGAGTCATCAACCTCCAGTTTCCTGTATTCCAAACACAGCCAAAATGTCGAGAGCTAAAAAAGTTATTGAAGAAGCAAAGGAAATTAATAATCCTGAAATAGATTTAGTTGATAAAGGACTATCGAGCCTCGACGAGGTACCTGGATTGTGTAAGTTATATCTCTAGAAACCTGTTTATCCTTAAAAGGGCGTAGGGTAACCTGTTCTTTAAACTCGTTTCGCCGTACTCTAGCTAGTATTAAACATATAAAGTGATCTCAATTCTAAAATACGTCTAAATATATATATTTTGTAAACTTACATGCAGCCAGAGAGTACTGCAATTCAAGGTTGTGCAATAACTGCAAGCAATGATAATAAAAAAAAAAAATAGCAATAATCCCCGCCCAATATATATTTTCTGTGTACATGCCGTTTTAATAATTGTGTTTAGTATTTAGTTATCTATAGGGCTAGTAAATTTCTCAACAACCCAGTATTATTTTTGCTAGTGACATCATTCTCCATAAACAGTTATTCAATAGGCAATAGTGTGATTAAGGAAACAAGTAACATCTAAATACCTCTTTCGGTGATGGAAAATATACTAAAATATAATATATTAAAATTATATTGAATTTTTTTAATTAAAAATAGAAATTTAAAACATTTTTTACATTTATGTATACATTACTATTCTTTACAGCCTCCTCTTTATTATGTTGATGTATATTTAATATTTAATACTCATATAATGCACTAAAAAATAAAACTCAATTAAAAAATTTATTCTGTCTATCACAGATTCTCTACATTTAACATACCTTTTTTACATAGTTATTGATATTTTTATAAATATTCAGTTTCTAACAGGTAATTTATAAAAAATAATAATATACACAATTACACATAATCCATACTAATATTTTAAATGTGAAAGTGTGTCTGTCTGTTACCTCTTTACACTTAAAGAGCTGAACCAATTTAGATGTTTTTTTTTTATAGAGATCGTTTGAGTCCTAAAAACAACCCATGTCCTTTACATAGGTTATTTTTATCTCAGAAATCATCCTTTAAGGGGGTGAAAGTTTGTATGGCGAATCAATAACTGCTGAACTGATTTAGATGAAATCTAGTATAGAGATACTTTGATTCTTTAAGAAAGACATAGGCCAATTTTGTACCGCAATAACCAATATATATGTGTGCGGAGCCACATGCAAAAGCTACTATTACGACAAAATATGTTTAGCTACAGATAAGATATATAGTGTTTGAGGCCTTAGTATAATTTCAGTATCACACTAAGCTGTGATGTTGCTACAAAACTAAAAAAGTAATAATTTTTTTATTATATATAAATTTTACATTGTAGTTTTAATTTATAAAATCCAACTTTGTGTAATTAAGTCATTTTACCAGCTGCCACCTTTTATCAATAATAATATTCTGTTTTTTAACTTTACAGTTAATCTAGCCAACATTACTCGTCTGTCTCTGAGTCACAACAAAATACAAGTGGTGCCGGCAGTTCTTGCCAACCTCATAAACTTGGAGATCCTTAATTTTGCCAACAACCATATCCAAGAACTGCCTGGCAGCTTGTCCTCACTGCCAAAGCTTCGAATTCTCAATGTCTCTCTCAATAGACTCAATTCACTACCAAGAGGCTTTGGCTCTTTCCCGGTGTTGGAAATTTTGGACTTGACATACAATAATTTAAGCGAGAAGAACTTGCCAGGGAATTTCTTTATTATGGGTAAGTATTTTTTGTATATTTTAGTTATTTTTTAGTATTATAATGTATACAGATTACTGGAAGTGTGGGGTCTCTAGTAATCTGGCTACTCCGAAGTGGTTGGGAGATCTGGTGCTGCCCATGTTAATTAGACGTCCACACTATGCTCGGTAGTAATATAAATCCCCTTGATGTATACAGATGCTTAGTTTATGTTTAAACTGTAAGCTTGCAAATTATTATTTTATTCATGTTTAAAATACTAATAGTCATGTGTTGAAATAACTGTATATAATCCTTATTTAATATTAAATAACTCAAATGCTGCCTCACACCATAGCCACAGCAGTGCAATATTTAATATCATGGATAATATTTTCCAGAAATTCATATTTTCAAAATGAGCAATGAAATTCATATTCTGAGTCAAACTTATTATATAATAATAATAACCAAAGACATCTCACACACGGCGTCTGATGCCAAACTAGGCAGAGCCTGTACTATGGTAACAGGACTGCTGATAAACATACTTAAATATTTCTAAATACATACACATTATAGATAAATTATACCCAGACACAGAACATATTATCAGGGTCCCTAACCACTAGACCAACAGGCCGTCAAATATTACTTGGTTGCTTTTGAAAGTGATATTTATTATCTCTAATTATCAATTTCAGATAGTCTGCGTGCTCTATACTTAGGGGACAATGATTTTGAATATTTGCCTCCTGAAATAGGCAACCTGAAGAATCTACAAATTGTAAGTACATAGGTAATATTTAGAATTATGTATGTTCTAAATGTGAGTGGTGTATGAGGAAAAATGTATATTCCTATACCACAACTCGTTATAATTATTGTGTTCTTTAATGATTTTGTCATATTCTATATATGTCTATATTTTCCTGTTAAGAGGATTTTACAGTTTAAATATGTTTTTAAAGAGAGTGAAACATTTGGTTATTAAATAATAAATGCAGTCTGACATGTTCCTTTATATACCTTTCCTTATTTAATATTTTCTTTATTTTCTAACAACAATTTGCACAATTTTCATACTCTTTTACCAAATTTGTTTGGGCTTATTGTAATATGTTCTCATTTCCATTCTCTTCTATCATTCAACAGTCCATTACTTACTACCTTTATAATTATATCCTCCCTATTATGCAGTCCTTCTCTTGTTGACACAAGATTGCTCCTAGAACCCTACAAACACCCGTGGAGGCTTCTGTGCCTCTTCTGTAAGGAGGAGGATCCAAACCACGATAATCTATTGCTCGTTAATTTATTAACCTCTGATGCTATATTCAAACTGGGTAATATTCAGAAAGGGTCATGATAGTCAAACCTCCTTTTTAAGGAGAGGCCTATGTCCAACAGTGGACTATTAATGATGTGATGTATGTATTTAGAAATATGTATATTTGTCAGCTATCTGGTTACCATAGTACAAGCTCTTCTTGGTTTACGATTAGACAGTGGTGTGTGAGATGTGTGTAGTTATTATTATTATTTCCACCATGACTTATGAACATTGTCACTGTCCATAGCTGTCTATGCGTGAAAATGATCTAATCGAAGTGCCGCGAGAGCTCGGGAACTTGACGCGGCTGCGGGAGCTACATCTACAGGGCAATAGGCTTGTTGTGTTACCGCCAGAGATTGGTGAGTTATGTTAATCATTTATTAATATATTTCCGGTTAGTTGTGTAACTGTCCTTTGCTCAAAATTAATTTATTCTCCTCCTAGTCTAAATTTATTTTAGAGCTTAACACATATGGTTTACATATAAAATACCACACATATAAATTGGAATTTACAATTTTTTGTTTTGATTCCCAAACTACAGTCGTACAATTATAAGTGGGGAATCTAAGCAATACTCGAAATACCATGAAAATAATACTGTTCACTTTTTATTTATTTTGCCATTATTGACTTTTATGAATAATATAATCATCATTTATTGTCCTATGTCTGTGCTACCAAATTATACCAAACTAACCGTTTTATTTTAATAAATGACTGCTCGGATGGCGTAGTGGTTTAAGCGGTCGCCACGCCGCTTCCTACTGCACCGAATGTTGTGGGTTCAAACCCTACATGGGACGACACTTTGTGTGTTCCACAAATTGTGGTTCTGAGTCTGGATGTATGTTTGTAAAGTCCCCTGCTACACAGGATTTATTCCCAATGCGGGAGTTGTCTTTTTAAAGGAAAAAAGAAAAGAAAACAAGAAATATATACAAATGTGAATTGATAGTTATTTATCAAATTAAATCAAAATCTTCTTCTGGAGGCGACACTTTGAATCATAAACCTTTTTTTAAGTACTTTTGCTCATACAGGTTCACTGGACCTAGCCAGCAACAAGTCAGCGTTAAGAATCGAAGGTAACTTCTGGATACCGCCAATCGAAGACCAGCTCAAACTGGGGCCATCTCATGTGTTAGACTACCTGCGGTCGGAGACTTATAAAGTGTAAGTATCAAACCTCTCATTTAAAGGACAAGGGGACTTATCACACAAGAGCTGTAAAATCATATACATCTCAGCATATATTGGCCAAGTTTTTGAGATAATCCAAGATATCCTTACTAATATACTATAAAACCTTTCACGTCATAACAACTTAACTAATTTTCAAATTATTTTTTAATACCTACATATTGTTAGAGATACAAAAAAGGTAAAAAAACAAACACTACATTTGCGTTAAATGTGGCTGGATAAAGGAAACACTATTGATCCTTAAGTCTTGTCCGAAAGGAACCAACATAATCTCCAATGATTGTGGTCATCATACAATTATTATGCCTACAATGACTCATCATTTGTTCTGTGTCTGGGTGACTTGGTGTACTATGGTTATCATAGTCCAAACTCTGCCTAGTTTTTGATTAGACAGCCGTGTGTGAGGTGTATCAAATGCTCATTATTATTACTGACACCAAATAACAGCGTAATTACCCCTTTTTTTTTTTCTCCGTGCGGAATTCCCCTCGGATACCACCTATCGGTGGCATGTCGGACACGAACCGACTAAAACCGCACGCCGTCTCGGGTACTAATAGCCGGGGAACCTGGTATATCCTAGAAAGAAAGTCCCTGGTGCAGCGTAATTACCCTTGTGAATACAATACATTCTAAATTTATTTTATTTGTATAGTCTGTACAGCCGTCAAATGTCAGCGAAACCTCCGCCACCACCACAAACCCTGGACAAGAGCAAGAAAGCGAGCCGAGCCGCCTAACGTAACATCATTAATCCTTATGTGCCATAACTTATTAATGCTTAATTTGTTATTAATTTAAAATGTTAATGAGATTGTGTAAACAACTAATCAGAGATACAGATTCTCTCAGATGTTTAATTATTAGTTAGGTAATTAACGCCATTTATAGGTTTACTTACCTTTGGATTTTCTAACGTGTCGGTCACGTTGCGGCTGTGGTCACAGGCTGACTGGTTCAGTGGTGTACTTGGCAATTGACAATTTCTTTTCGTCATGTGCCATCATCACAGGCTAAACTAACTAACGAAAACATTACAGGACTTATGTTAATGTAAGTTAGAAAATAATAATAATCCTCTGTCCTTTCTGTAAGCAATTTGTTTCTATTGATCCAGTGATATGTATCACTGGATTCTACCACTGAGTCAGCCTATGATCACGGCCAGAGCATTCCTTTTTAATAATCATAATTCAGAACGTATCCACGTGACCATGTATTCGTGTAAGTTCAAACAATTCATAGCCAACTGAAGCTATTTATATACGTAACACAATAAGACAGTTAAGTAATATCAGTACCTCTTTATTTAACTACTTTCAAATTCTTGAAAACGTATCCAGCTTTTCAGTGGCATATTTAACAGATTTAATCCATTCGCGTTAAGAAAATAGTGACTCGTCGATCAAGTCCCGCCCCCTGACCAATCAGGTTTCAAGAAATTATCGTTTCGTACGAATACTTGGAACTCGATTGGTCAATGTGCGGGGCTTAATCGATGCGTCACTATTCCTTCACGCGAATATACTGTAGTTGATGAACTGTGAACTAAAATTCTTGAGGAAACTATTATTGAACAGCAATGATACTTTGTGTTGTGACTTTTCGTTGTATGTTTGATGAAGCATTTATTTTCAAAATAAGTGCAATTATTAGGAAAATAGACATAGGAAAACAAAATACATTTCAAATAACTTTATTTATACAAATCAATACCCATACAAAGACATCATAACGTTAAATGGATGGAATACTTGTACATGTATTTTTATAAAAACTTATAATAATACATAATATTCTTGACAAAGTTTTGTCCGATATTTGGAGTCCAGAAATACACTTTTATGTCATTTATGCCAAATTTTTATAAATACAGTAATGTTAAAATGTATCTATGCACTCAATGTGTTTCCATTTTATTATAAAAATATTATTAATGTAATACTAATGGCCTCTCAAAAGGCAAGGAAAGCTCTGCTAGAAGCTTAGAAATTCTAGGTAATTTTCCCACCTGGACAACTTTGTGTTAACGGTGACATATATTCTTAGCGATGATAAGTGCACTTATGGAATTTTCAAAATATATTTTTACAAACATTATTAAGGTGCTACAAACTAATTTGTATGTTGTGATTGTATTAACCTATTATTATTATTAAATATTACTAACGAATATATTTTGTCTTATTATACAACCCGTGCTTTTGATATTTTTGTGAAAGAATGTCGATTTAACTGTTATTTGGTGCAGTGATCAAAAATAATATGCATAATAAACAAATGTTACCAGGTAATGAAATAATTATGTTTGATAATAAAAAAACAACAGGGTTTATGGCTAAGCAACTGTCAATAGTTCCCAAAATGCTTAGTGTTGAAATACGTTCAATGGGTGAAATAACAAAATTAATTTAGGGTCACTTTTTACTATGGAGGGTAGGGGATAGCGAAAAGGAAGTTCGCTAAAAAGAATAACTGACCAGAATGGTCTTTGTCTTATACCGTCTTGTCTGTCTGATCTGGTAGAGAGCGAGATTATGTCGTCAGGCTTAACAGTTGTAAAAAGACTGAAGCATATTACGTTGAAATATTGAATTTACTTTCAGAAATGTTTATAAAATGATAAATGGTCAAACAAAACCTTGTCAGATGTTTACTTTTTAATTTTTTTTGTAATAAAGGAGGCAAACGCGCAGACGTGTCACCTGATGGAAAGTGACTACCGCCACCCATGAACGCTTGCAACTCAGGAGTCGCAAGCGCGTTGCCATCTTAAATAATTCAGGGTCGTTTTCATCTTCTATATCTATACATATTAATGTATATGTATGTTCTCTGTGGAGTCCAAAAATGCTAAAAATTTATTTTTAGATTAACCTAACAGTGATCCTGCGAAGTTTGACCCGATAGACAGATATTTTTGTTTATTTTGTAATTGTGCGAGACCAAGGCGGGTAATTATTGTTTTTTTAAATTGCGTTTATAATGACAATGATATTAAGTGGTATTTTTTCCTTTCTACAGTCAGCCTATTTACATTTTACAGGGATAAACAAAACTGCTTAACTCTACACTGCATCCAAATCATCAAAACGAATCTTGCAGCTTATAAAAAAACACAGTTCTATTCAGCCATTTAGTACTGAAGACAAACATAGTCATCATTAACAGCCTTTAAGAGTCCACTGCTGGACATAGGCCTCTTCTTAGAAGAGGTTTAGTCAGGACAAACATGGGACCTGGAATAAATGTTACAGGTCAAACACATACATATCAATCTTTTTGGGCAATTGCATTATGTAAGTACAGTCTTCTATTCTGCAAAATAAATCAGTAAATTAACTAGTCTTTTATAAATAAGTCCCCAACAAAATCCATTCTATAACTTTAGACTAGATTAGATACAGTGAACACAACGTTACATACAAAATTAAAAACAACTATCCTATCTAAACACACCATGTTAACCTAAAAACGTAAGCATTAAAAATTAATATAAACAGCTAGATATTCAAAAGAGATCACTTAAATAATTCAAGAGAAATTTGTTATACCTTTTGTTAGTTTAAATTTTAGAAGGACCTTGAGATGAGAATGACCTTGAAATTGAAAAGAAATCCTCAGAACAAGCAAAAAAAAACGTGTGCGTCAGTACACCCAACAGAAGTGATCAATTAGACTACTCTAAGTTGAACTATTTAATATTGAAATTGTTTATTTTTTATAATCACTTTCAAAAACGGTGACAGTTTTAGGTTATATGCATACTGAACACTGAGTAGAGAGAGGGGAAAGCCTCTGTCCGAAATACGGCTAGCTCTGTGGGTAAGAGTGAGAGATGAGGAGCCTACCTACCGCTGCCGTATGCGTGAGAGAAAGGGAAGCCAGTCAGACTGGCGCCGTAACGCGTTACGTAACGAAGCGGTTTACCCTCCCATAAGAAGTTATCAATTCAAAAAATCGCCAAAAACGGTAATAAAGTTGTACATCAAAATTTATTTTTAATTTAACAAAAAAAGAGTAGAAGTCTATTGAGATTTTATATATGTAGTGAATAGAATATATAAGGCATCAAACACATTTGAAAAAGGTTTGGGGTTTGGTCTCTTAATAAAGATAATGAATAGTACCTACCTTATAACTGCTCACAATTAGTAACCCACAAGATTTTATAATACATTATTTATTTTTAACAAATTAATTCTATAATTTCAATTGAAAGAATACGTTTTATATCCGTAAAAAATGAACGGATATGCGTACGGATAGCCGTCTCATAGCTAGTGACTTAAAATGTTTTAGTCATTACAATCTCACATCTTATTACATCGACAGACCTGTTGGTCTAGTGGTTAGTGACCCTGACTGGCTAAGCCGGAATTCGTGGTTTCGATTCCCATCAAGGACAAATATTGTGTGATGAGCACGGCGTCCGTGTGACCGGGTGTAATTTATCTTTAAAATGTATGTATTTAAAACTAAATAAGTATGTTTATCAGCAGTCTAGTTACCATAGACTGCTATGCATCCAACTCATATGACATTAAAAGACCGTAAAGCCAACAAAAAACTTAACAGTTCATTTTCACCAATTTAATCATCATCGTCTGTGTCGTCCTCATCATCGTCATCAGATATCTCCATGCTCCTCGTACTACTGCTGGGATGCTCCGGTTTCCGTCTGCGTTCCAATGAGAAGGCGTACGACTCATAATCTACAACTTCGTCGTCGCTTAGGTGTGAATTACCTTCGACGAAACTCGCGAATCTGAGAACAAAGGAGAATCAATCTTTAGACTGTAATTAAATCACATAATAGGATGACTGTGAAGTCAAATCGGTATCTTTTTTTAAACGTCAAAACGCTGGACGCGTTACATCTTAATATATATAATTCTTCTGTGAGTGTGTATGTCACTGAACTTCTCTCAAACGACTGGACCGATTTTGATGAAATTTTTTGTGTGTGTTCAAGGGGATCTGGGAATGGTTTAGATTCACAATTTTGTCCGCTGGACAATGTTTTTTTAATTAATTTTTAATTTATTAGTAGTTGTTGATTTTGGAATGTTTTACATTGGATCAGACAGACGGCGCTACCATCGCAGTGTCAAATTTGACAGGACAACGTCTGTCGGGTCCGCTAGTCTTTGTATGAAATACTATTTCGTGACGTCATACCTAGCTATTGTCAAATCATTTATATTTAATATTGATTTTTTTTTTTGCAGGCAAATGCCTACGGCATTAAGTCCGCCATTGTACAATGAATTGTTGTTTGTGCAAAAAGAATTAAAGCAATAAATAAAATAAATTACAAAACAACTGTGACTTATTATTATGCTAGTCCCAGACTCGCGAAAGGTCTAAATCTAATTCCATGTCTAATGTTGATATCAAGCTATCAAATCAATAAAAAGATTAAATTGATAATGGAGGACAATTCACATTAAATAATAGAGGCAAAATAATTTATTTTTAATCTACCAATCTACCCTATTGTTTGTCCTGGGTGGCAATCGAACCCACGACCTCTGGCTTAGCAGTTCGGCTTACCAGTAGATCAACAGGTCAATCAACTAACAACTAATTTGTGATGAGTGACAACATCCGTGATCAGTGTTGCCTCTACAGTTGCGTCTAGATATTCACTAAAATTTTTTTAGCAGGTCACCCTGTTGAAGTAAACTGACGATGACAAATAGGTGGGTTAAGGTGGTTGGATTTCGATATAACTTTACCACCCTCTAAGTGGAAATCATCGAAGAAAAACTTTTGCAAAAACGAAAAAAAAAACAATCGCTCTAAGCATTATAAGTTACTATAAAACTTAGCATTATAAAACTTTGAGAAATTTGATCAAGGCTTTAAAAATTATACACAATTCAAACTTGATACCCACCCTTCTAGCCAGTGTGGTATGGTAGGCCAAAACCTCCTTTTTAAGGAGAGGCCTATGTCCAGCAGTGGACTATTAAAGGTTATTGATGACCCTATTGAAAGTTTCCCAATAGACGATAAGATACGGCATAAAGTCAATTTACTATATGACTGCACGGATGGTATAGTGGTTTAAGCGGTCACCACGCCGCTTTCTACGGCGCTGAGTGTTATGGGTTCGATCCCCATACAAAACAACACTTTGTGTAATCCACAAATAGTTGTTCTGAGTCTGGGTATTTGTTGTGTCCGTTTCATGTATGTTTTTAAAGTCCCCCGCGGCACAGGATGTATTCCTATTCCTAAAAAAAAAAAAGCTTCCAAATGGCTTACCTCTTGGAATCATTCAGCTTGAGCATAATCTTCCACTGCGCACAGTCTGGGCTGGAGCAGTACTTCCGCAGATTCTCCAGCGCCATCTTGGTTTCCCGAGCTCCTTGCTCGTAGTATTCTTCACTAGTTAGCAGTCTTGGTTTGGGAGGGAATTTGCGACACCTGTGACAACATTATGATTTGTCAAAAAATTACCAGAACCGTGTATTGTAAACGACACCACTGACCCCCCCCCCCCCCCTGGGGTGTCGTTTACAATTCTTTTTTGTAAACGACACCACTGCTGACTAGTGTGATGTATGACGTGAAATAATACAATTTGTTAGGGGTTAATTTTTAATGATAATGTTGAAATTGGTCGAGTTCATAGGGATTCGTCTACGTTGTTAAGCAGTCTTTTCATTGCTTTTCACCAAGTGAGTGAGGTTAACGAAGCCCGCTCCATCAAAGGCGCTTTGCACATGTGAGCTGCAAGTGTCCATGGGAGGAGGTATTCGCTTTCCATCAGATGACCCGTCTGCTCGTTTGTCCTCTTATACCACAAAAACTGCGTGAGGGGTTTATGGACCCCCGGTCGGAATGAAGTTCCTTTCGCTTTTTGGCAGACGTTTGCTATACATATAAAATATGAATGTGAGCGTCGACACGCCAACTGAAGTGTCGGTAAAAAGTCTTGTTACTTTTCTAAGGAATTTTGTTCCAAAAAAGATCAGTGCTGCCTTAAAGTAAATAGCTATTATAGGAATGACTTACCAACATGTGCGTATCCAGTTGATGAGTGACTGTGGGAAGTATTTAGTTACCAACGTAGCTATGATGACCGCCGCTGAAGCTTCTTGATATTCGCTGCTGAAGAATATCATCAGTACTCCCACCGCCTGCGATGTAGAAATTTAAAATTATTGGACATCGTTTACAATCACTAGGGAGTAGTACTGGCTGATAACTTATAGATGTCACTATGAAATACCAAATTCCAAATCTAACCATTTTTAAGATATTGGACTTTTAAGATTGTTTATAAAAATTGCCGAAATTCTGCCTAATACAATTTTTTTTATAACTTATACCCTAAAATTTGTCTTTTTTTTACTATTTGTATCTTTGATACTTTTTTTATAATTTTCATTAGCAAAATTGTAGTTAACAAAATGTAATGCCAAAGTAGTTTTTTTTTTTCTTTGTGCAATATTTTGAAAAAATCTATGACAGTTAAGTAATGGTGTATTAAAAAACATGTACGTATTGTCAGCTATCTACCAAGGTCTAATAATATTCTAGGATAGTATCAGAATTCATAGAAAAAAACTCGGATGTAAGACGGTAGTATTAAGAATGAGTGTACAAATCGGTAGTACCTAATAAAAAAAATTGTCTCGTAATTTGAAACTGTTTTCTGTTCTATTCGTGACTAACTATTGCTAACTGGACTTTGATTTGTGCGTCGGATACTGTTGAAAATGACCACCTATATAAACGAGGAATATCTTGATATTTTGATTTCTTACAGATACTGCCAATCAGGTGATCTGCATGTCATAGAGATGAATATGTTGCGGTGGATGTGTGGAGTCATGCGAAACATTTACTCCTTTTGAGAAACATAGTTTGAGTCCATGTGGTGACACCACCCCTATTCATCTCGTGGGTGTCGTAAGAGCCGACTAAGGGAGCAAAGTACGCAGACAACAGCACTGCAGAGAGAAGGAAAACTTGACACAAACCCTATACCAACCCGTCTGGCCAGCCTGGTGTAGTAGGCCAAAACCTCCTTTCTAAGGAGAGGCCTATGTCCAGCAGTGGACTAGTAAAGGCTGCTGATGAGAAACATAGTTGCGCTTTTAAGCTAGTTTTATATAAAAGAATTCAGCTAAGCAGCCTGTCCATAACATCTAACAGAACTTACATTATGTCAAAGTATATAAATCTCACCTGCAAAATCCACATGACAAGATTCTTGCTTCTCTGGTTTTTAGGAGGTCCTATCCTATAGCACACCAAGAAACTAACGAAGCTGACCACCAATGTGTACCAGAACATATAAGTTTGGTACGTCATGACTATGGTGCGAATGTTCTCCCATATCTGTTGGAATAAGTACACGCCGACTGTCCATCCACCGATCAAAATCCCATAGGTTAAAGTTTTCTGTAAAAGAAATATCAAGGTAGAAACTATGCTGTTCGCTGTACTTCATTACAGTTTCTAAATCGCAAGACTAGACTGAGTTGACGAACCAAACGCGGCGAGTATGTTTAGACTGGGCTTATATCAGAGAAACTGCGGAGGTTTCATGAACTTTCCTGACAGAATCCCTTAATAAAGCCACTGATTCGACACCCTATGAAACCCTTCTAGAAGGTCGTTAAACATTCAGGAACGTCGAAACTTTTTCCACATGTCTCAACTTGAGAGGACCGGTATAAAATGCATGCATTAACGTAAGTTATTGAAATCAAATATTCCTTAAAGTTACTACTACTGTGCAAGCTGAAAATAACTGCAGATTTGTTTTATTCATTGTGGTAATAATATTGGTGCTCATTATTTTGTTCGAAAACTTACTAAACTAAAAATCACTAAAAATTTGTTTAGTCCTGTCAAGTACTGCGTTTTCAGAATAAGAAACGTTGTTTGACAGGACTAAACAAATTTTTAGTAATTTTTAGTTTAGTTTAGAGAGTTTACGAACAAAAGTATTAGCACCAATGTGACAAAAACACAAAGCTCCTATGTAGTAGCAGCTTACATTTTGGTATGTATTATTAGGGTTATATTTAATGGAATGCCAACCAAGTTTGTGACTCCATTGATTTTACATTAAGTTTGCTTAACAAGATTAAACTGTTTTCTATTTTTGTCACATAGGTTTTCACCTTCACATTTTCAGAAAATAGTTTTAGTTTTAAGTTAAGCAAGCTGGTCATAATGTCATGTTCAAACACCAAAATATCATCCTTACAAACTCAAACTCAAACTCAAACTTTCTTTATTTCATAAAATTGTTTGAAATCGTCTTCCATGTAGACTCTAAAGTCATAGATCAACACACACAAAAGCAACAATCTCTGTTTTGTCAAATAGTAACCAAATAAATTTAACAAAAATCAAACCCATACAAAATCTATGATATGCCTGTGCTGATCTACAACCGCCCGTTTCCAAGGGGTTGAGCCTTATGAGAAGAAAGGGCAAACAAACTCATGGCCACTCTTTTGCAATTCACAAGTAGATACAATGGCACTATTAAATATATCACAACATTGTTTTGATGTGTGCTAGTATGTCCGTTATTAAGGACTTAAAGGTGAAAAAACAACGAAGAGAAAACAAGATTAAAAAGAAAAAACGAATACAAGAGAAAATGAAGTGAAACATAAAAAATAGAAAAAATAATAATAATAAAAAACATACTAGCCACACCACATTTTTACTCAAGAAAGAAATAGCCTGCGCTAATTAATCCCAAGCATTCTTGTCCTCCATGTAATCCACAATCGAGTAGTAGGCCCTCTGGCACAAGCCACGTTTTATTGCGTATTTAAATTTGTTAATACTCAACTTCTGAATATTATTTGGGATTTTATTATAAAATCGGACACATTGAACTCGAAAAGACTTGTTTATCTTTTGGAGCCTAGAGGCGGGTACAACAAATTTATTTTTATTTCTGGTATTTATGGCATGTACATCACTTTTTTTCAAAAAGCTATCTTTATTTTTGTGAACATATATTACATTTTCATAAATATATTGACTTGCCACTGTCATTATATTTATTTCTTTAAATTTCTGCCTCAATGAACAACGATTGCCTAAATTATAAAGTGCTCGAATAGCTCTCTTTTGCAGCACAAAAATAGTTTGAATGTCGGCAGCATTCCCCCACGGCAGAATACCGTACGACATTATGCTATGAAAGTAACTGAAGTAAACAAGTCGTGCTGTATCAACATCAGTCAACTCTCGGATTTTCCTTACTGCGTATGCTGCTGAGCTGAGTCTACTCGACAATTTATCAATATGTGGGCCCCACTGTAGCTTAGCATCTAGTGTTATACCTAAAAATGTCGTAGTGTCCACAAGGTCCAGCCCGACATCCTTAATTATCACAGTAGTTTTCACTGGCTTGACGTTTGGCATAGTGAAACGTATACACTTAGTTTTTTGTTCATTTAATAGTAAATTGTTGACATCAAACCAATGAACCACTTTCGAAATGGCGCTGTTTACAAATGTGAAATCAGAAAGTGTCCGTTTTAGTCTAAATAATAGTGATGTATCATCTGCAAACAACACAATCTCGAGATTGTCCTTGACAAAGTGAGGTAAGTCGTTAATATATACTAAAAACAAAAAAGGGCCGAGAATAGAACCCTGTGGAACGCCCATTTCTACCACAGAGCCTGGAGACCGCTCACCATTAATATCAACTTTTTGAATCCTATTACATAGATATGAGGCAAGTAGTTCCAGGGCTTTATTTTTGATACCATAGTGCTGTAATTTCCTGATCAGCGTTTCATGAACAACACAATCAAAAGCCTTAGATAAATCGCAAAAGATACCTAGAATCGTGGGCATCCTCCCAGGCATCAAATATATGTTTTACTAGCTCAACACTAGCATCAGTTGTGGAGCGACCCCTTGTAAAACCAAATTGTCTATTGTGCAATAAATTATTATTATTAAAAAAACTGTGCAATTGATCATACATAATTTTTTCAAAAATTTTACTAAATACTGGTAGTACTGAGATAGGTCTAAAGTTAGTTGGGTCAGATGTACTACCAGATTTGAATAAGGGAATAATTTTACTAGACTTCATAAGATCAGGAAATACACCACTATCAACACATTGATTAAATGTAAATGACAATTGATTAGCCACAAGAGATATAATTGTCTTAGTAATTAAAACAGAATTTCCCCATAGGTCGGTTGTTTTTTTAACATTAATAGTGTTAAAGGCTTTAATAATTTCAAAGGGGGACACATATTGGAACTTAAATTCACTATCAATTCTTCTAACATTCTCTTTTAAAATTGATTCTGCTAGGTATGGTGAGGAGTTCAAAGATTTAGTAGTTGATACAGGAATGTTAGTAAAAAAATTCTCAAATGCAGCAGCAACCTCAGCATTTGATGTGATAAATTTATTGTTTATGTTTAAATTAAATTCATTATCACGGTATTGATCTTTGCCAGTTTCACTATTAATAATTTTCCAAGTGGTTTTAATCTACAGAAGTCTTTAAAAAATTTGTAGTCAATACTAACCCTCGGCAATAGTTTGCTGACATAGTACACCAAGACCATGAAAGATGCAAACACTCCTACGAATATTCCACACAGGTAAAAGAACAATGGATTTGCACTCAAACCTCTTGATGAGGATATCAGTATGATACCGCTGGCCATTAACAGAATGCGCCATATATCTACTCCTGGAAACAAGAAAATACTTTTTTAAACATTGGCAACTGACACTTTTAGGTCTTAACACTCAAAACAAGAGTTAATGAGATCTTATAATAGTTTTATTTTCTATTGTAAAAAGATAACTCCGTAGTTAGGAATATATTCCTGTCGCGGGGGACCAGACTCCGAACAAGTATTTGTGGATCACATAAAATATTGTGCCATGTGGGGATCGAACCCACCACCGCTTAAAGCACTACGGCATCCGTGCAGTCCCGAGTCGTAGCAATCGTAAAGTAGAGTAATCAAATCGAAAACTATTAAAAGTTGTACTGCCCTAGTGGCCTTTAAAATCATAGGACAACCATATCCGTATTTTTTTTTTGTTGACGGGGTGGAAAATCCCTTCGGATCTCCTGCTCCTCGGGGACTCAGGAGCCAGGAGTATGTGGTGATTCCACTAAAAACCACCCCGACGGCCGGCCTTAGGTGTCCTACTCTAGGGAGGACCCGGACCATGTTATTTCAGGTCTTCCCCGAATTGACACCATGCCTAATCAGGCCCTATCCCAGGGGAGAAGACTTCCCCCTTCAATCGCGGCCCGATCGCATCTTAATCAATCAGGCCTGTCATTCCATCTCCAACCATATCAGTATGCAACACAATTACTTCGAGCTCCTCGAATATCAATTCTATTTCTCCATCCCAGACTAGCCATATCTCTAAAAATATAGCCTCCTCATTATATTCCTTTTCCTTACCAAAATTTACTTTCTGTACCTGTTTTGTGTTTTGTATGTGTGTTTTTCACATCTGAAAATGATTACTTTCCTATGAAAGATCAGCGTATGGCCGGCGGCGGGCCATAAAAAAAAGTGCCAAAATCCCTATGCAATATTGCAGTCATAAAAAATTCAAAACATAAGAGCATTGCATTTATGATAACTTTTGACAACATTTAACATCAAGTATACAACAAAATTCATTTTTTATTAGCATTATGATATGATTTACACATGGGAAGCCCTGAAAAATCAAGGAATAGAAAAGAAGTATATAAGGGTAATAAAAAATGTATATTCCAACAGCAAAGCACAAATAAAATTGGAAGCGGAGGGGGAAACTTTCCCAATATACAGGGGAGTGAGGCAGGGAGACCCACTCTCGCCAAAACTTTTTTCATCCGTGCTAGAGGAAGTCATGAAGAAGATGAAATGGGACAACATAGGGATTAACATAAATGGAACACTTTTGAATCATTTAAGATTCGCGCATGACATTATACTTATAACAGATAACCCAGAATGCCTTAAAAACATGCTCCAAGATTTGTCAAGTGAGAGCAGAAAGGTGGGCCTAACAATAAACAAAACAAAGACTAAAATATTAACAAATAGATCCCAAATAAGCATCTCAGTAGATCAGGAAGAAATAGAATATGTAAATTCCTACATATATCTAGGCCAACTTATTGCCTTCAACAATCATATGGATTCAGAAATAGAAAGGAGGGTAGCCAATGCATGGAAAAGGTTTTGGTCTCTCAAAGAAGTGTTAAAGGGTAAACAATATACTATTGCTATGAAAAGGAGAGTGTACAACACATGCATATTACCAATTGTCACTTATGGATGCCAGACCTGGGCTAACACGCAAAAACAAAATCAAAAACTGCCCACATGTCAAAGAGCCATGGAGAGGAGTATAAGGAGCCATGAAGAGCCATGGAGTTACACAAAAAGAGACAGAAAGAGAGCTGTAGATTTAAGGCAAATTACGAAAATCGAAGATGTCGTAGTCATAACCAAAATACTTAAGTGGAGATGGGTAGGCCACATGATGAGAGAGAACAGGAATAAATGGACGAAAGACGAAGAAACAGAATGGACCCCTAGATTCCAAACAAAAAGGAAAAGAGGAAGACAAAGAAAACGTTGGTCTGATGTTAGCAATAAAGGCTTAATAATAATAATTTACAAATTATGATAACTTAATCTCTCATAAGCTGCAAACAGCGCGAAATGCCGTTACACTATTAAATGCTTTCACCGGTGAGCGCTAATCAGTGTAGCGGCACGCCGGTAACCGCTGATCAGCGTAGCGGCACGTGAGAAATTAATATTTCTACATATATTTAGTTCTATTACTTTATATATTTCTTTCTCTTAGTACTAATGATGAGTAACTCATATTGTTCTAAGCAGTATAATGGCAGACTTACTCAGAACTTGTAAATCAATAGTGTGTCTCTCTTTAGTGTTAACAGCCATACACGTAGGACCAAACAGACTGACGGACACGGTTTTCTGAATCTTCTTTTGAAACGGGTTGACGACAGACCAGCCATAACTGTCCTCTGTGTACTCTTTGTATACCTCTTCTGGGCTAGGTCCAATGTATTGTCGGTATTCATCATTTTTTATTTTTATGTGAAACTGGAAGGTAAAAAACAGTAAGTCAAATTTCTTAATGTACAACTAAAAGTAATATGGGTACATTACCTTGAATAGCAATAACTAATTGTTTGAGTTAAGCTAGAAAACTCTAAAAATATTACTACTTCCAATAATTTAAACCATGTCATCAGTCATTTAAAGTCAGATAACTAACAATCTCCAGTTTCCATTGCAGTTTCGTAGTTGTCCTCAGACACAGTAAACTCAGTATAACATCAGCAGATCAACAACCTTTAATAGTCCACTGCTCTCTTTAGAAAGAAGGTTTTGGGCCACTACACCACGCTGGCCAGACAGGTTGGTATAGGGTGTGTCAAGTTTTACTTCTCTTTGCACTGCTGTTGCGTTGCGTAGTTCGTTCCCTTAGTCGGCACTAACGACACCCACAGGATGAACAGGGGTGGTGACACTCAGCATTCATAATCTGTTACCACATGGAAGTCATCCACCACAGAGAACACACACTACTTTGCAGCAATGGCATCAGTAGTAATACTGATTGATTAATGACCCATCTTGTGAGTAATAATACTCATAAGACTAGGTCACAATTAGAAAGTGGATGTAGTTGATTTAGTGTTTAATACAAATGTTAAAGTATGTATGCATATTTCTAAAATTAAATGTAAAATGTTGAAATAAAGTAAGTAACTTTTTTTTTATGGTTGCCAAACCTGCTTTAGTGAGTGCACTAAAGCACACATTAAAAAGTTAGAAACTTGGAAAAACTCCATGGAAAGGAGTATGATGGAGAAAAAACTATCTGACAGAATTAGAATGGAAACCATAAAGAAACACACGAAAACAAAAGATGTAACAACAACAATAAAAAAGTTAAAATGGAAATGGTCAGGCCATACAATTAGAGGAATGGAGAAATGGTCGAAATCGATAATGAACTGGTTCACAAGTCATAAGAAAAGAAAAAAAGGAAGACCACTTCGAAGATGGGTGGACGACATTAGAGCCTTAGCAGGGGGCACATGGACAAGAATTGCTAAGGATAGACAGGAATGGAAGAAGTTGGAGGAGGCCTTTGCCAATAAGTGGCACACAGACAGAGTTGTCGATGAGTAATAGTTAAGCGTAGTAGATAATATATATAATATATAAGTAAAAAAAAATTTTACAATAATTAAGATGTTAAATACTGTAGATGAAAAACTGTCAGGAATAAAGGCTATTTTTATTATTATTATTATAACTTTTTTTTTAATATAAAGGGGCAAACTAGCAGACGGGTTACCTGATGGTAAGCAACGACTATCGCCCAAGGACACCTGCAACTCAAAAGTCACAATTGCATTGCCGCCCTTGGAGTCCCTCTCGACTATATGACTATAATTTTGATAAATTATATTTTTAATACTTACTCGAACTGTTTGCCAAAGGGCAAACAAGTTTTTTGAGGTGCCTGTGTAGCAATAAATATCTACAGTCTGTTTTGCTGAAGGCACATCCCGCTCTATTGTAGTAGGGCCTCCTAACCAATGTACTGTAATATAATTAAGAAGGAGTCTTAAATAAAGCAATTTGGTAGAGAAGTTCAAACCAGAAGCATTTTTCATTGACAAAATAATATGTATTAACGATGTTACACATTTTTTGTCATAAAGACAATCTATGGTTTACTATACTATTTACTTACTTTGTTTTACTCTCAGTAAGTCAGTCCCGTGACAATTGTTATCGAAATAAACAACAAAATAATGAAATACTCTTGAAATAAAGAACAGACCAATTAATGATCTGATGAATACATCATTCGTTTAAATAACTTTTATTAGAAAGAGAGAATATTGTGGATAAAGAACAATGTTTTATATATATACAGCGGTAGGACAAAATATGAATAACAATAAAAAACAAGTGTTATCTTACCATCGTAAGCTAGTGAATGTGTTTGAGTAAATAAAGCAGCTATCGATAACAACAACAAGCCTCGTTTCCGTTCGTTGTTGCCCATGATTATACGTCGTGTTCTCGATATTTACATAACCATCTCATCAATTCACCAACTTCTACTTAACCAAGATTATCTCTGAACAGAATTATCGCATCCTATTATTCTGAGAACCTCAAATTGTTGCCGACTTTGAAGTAATTTCTGACTTCCATCCAAACATTATTATCGCATTGAATGAAACTTTTTGACATTTAACAATGACTTGACACTTGACAGCAGAAATTTTGAGTTTGACTTTTAACAAGTAAGATAATTAAGTAAGGCTCGCCAATAATCAAAATAAATAAATTGATACATAAATTATGCAAAATGAACATTACAATGTTTTTAACAAAGATTTTAATATTAAACTATAAAAAAAAAGAAAACTGTACAATGTTTCTGGTCTTCCAACACTTTCTGAGATATCCATTTTTTTAGTTAGACTTAAGATTCTCTGTCCTTCTACAATATAGTTTGATTATTATGGCCAAAAAATTGTCAATCTCGGAATGAGAGCTAATAAGCTTTTACAAACCTTATTCTAGCATTCTCAAAGTTGTTCCTAAGTCTCATAAAATCTGTTTCATAGAATGAAATTTGGAACCATTAAGAATTTGGACAAGGTTAAAAAAGATAGAATTAATTTTAATTCTATCTTTTTTATTGAGAACCTTGCTTTCTTACTTTTTCTTTTATATTCTTACTTTTATATTGGACACATTTACTACTTAAATTTATAAGTAGTAAATGTGTCCAATATAAAAGTAAGAATTAATAAATTCGAATAAATGTATTGTAAAACGAAATAATTATTTATTCTGTTAGGTTTGTTTAGGCGTGCAATGCCGATGAATCAACCCTTTTTTTCCTTGCGGAAATCACCCTTCAGATAGCGGGCTACCGGTGGGGGAAGTACCTCGACGTATCCCGGCATACTTTGGCCTTGCTGTGACCTAACCAGGCTTACCAGCCCTATTAAAAAAGCCTTTAAAAGTTAAAATAAAACATGTCAAACTTACTTCATATTTTTATTTGGTAATGTCCAATAATGAAGTGAGTTGAACAAACACTCACAATACAAAGATCAGTCAGTCGGTTTTATTATGACAAAAGCTAGTTAACAAAACTCGTACAATGACGTTTATTACAGATAAAAAAGGTATTTAAATCCGTTTAACACACATTCTGACAAAATGAACAGAGTAACATTATATAAAATTTTCTGAAGTTGATTAATTAATTATTTGTACGTGTGTAGAATTTAAATTGTCTAAATTCTATGATGAACCTGCTTTTATGTCCCATTATTCAATTGTATTACATTAATAAACAGCTAGAAACTTGAGAAGGCACTTATTCCAATGAATTATCTCTACTTATGTGTATAAAATCAAAACTCTTTTATTTGACGAATTATTTACGAAACTTTTATATTGTCTAGTTAGTTGATGGAATCTTGATATCTGAAAGAATATAAAATATCATTGTTAGTTGAAATTATATTTATATAGGTGTCCTAACATTTAACGATAAGGCAAGGATAACATGGTGGACCTGCTTATGACTACTCGAGGAAAAAAAGAAAAAAAAAAACATTTTTTTCAATAATTTTTTTTGTAAACTAGAAAATTGATATCCTTATGATTTTTTTAACTGTTATGAAAACAGTTTTTCAATTATTATTTTTTGCATCGGCAACCTAAATATAATAGTACACACACAACCTGAATAGAATAGGTCATAATTCTTAAAACTCCCATAATTACTAGTTTTTACACTAAAAATTATCAAAATGTTTTTTCCTAAAATGTTTAATTTTTTTTACTTTCAGTCCACTTTCGGTGATTGTGGTGTAAAATAAAAGTATGGATAGTACTATGGCAAGTTTTTTTTAAAACTGACGCAACTAACCAAGATTCTAAAATAGTATAATACTCTTGTAAAAATAGCCACTGGAAGTGGAGGGAAAGTAAAAATGTTTTAAAAATTTCAGGGAAAAAAATATTTTGATTAATTTTTGTGTAAAAACTAGTTTTTTTCCCTGAAGTAGTTATAAGCGGGTCCACCATCTGGTGCCTGCTTATCGTTGAATTTTGGTACACACTGAATCAAGGAATAGGGATTTGAACTTCGGTAATCTAACTTACTTGGTGAAAGGCTATGAAAATATTCATCACCATCGTCATCAACAGGCTTTAATAGTACCCTGCTGGACATAGGCCTGTCCTTAGAAAGGAGGCTTTGGTATAGGGTTTGTTTTAAGTTTTACGATAATTTTTTTTGTTTTTAAAAAGACAAGTCCCCACTAGCAATAAATCCTGTGTCGTGGGGGACTTTACAAACATACATAAAACAGACACAAAGAACACCAGACTTTGAGTCTGGATGTTGTTTGTGTCTTCGTGTTTCGTCCGTGTGGTGACAACAATTTGCAGATCACAGAAACTGTCGTCCCATGTGAGGATCGAACCCATAACACTCAGCGTAGTAGGAAGCGGCGCGGTGACCGCTTAAACCACCACGCCACCCGTGCTGTCGAATTTTGTTTCGTTAGTCGGCCCTTATGAAACCCACAGGATGCATAGGGGTGGTGACATTCTGTATTCTCAATCCTCCGGACGGGGGGAGGGACTCAAAGGGCAGCAATTTACTCGTGACTCTAGATTTGCAGGCGTTCATGAGCGGTGGTAGTCACTTTCGATCAGGTGACCCGACTGTTCGTTTGCCCTTTTATACCTGACAAAGATCAGTGCAGGCAGCACTGATCTTTGTCTGCTGAATATGTCTGGTAAAGTGAATAGTTATCATAAGAATGACTTACCAATATGTGCGTATCTAGTTGATGAGGGCCTAAGGGAAGTATTTAGCTGCCAACATGGCTATGATGACCGCCGCTGAAGCTTCTTCATATTCGCTGCTAAAGAATATCATCAGTACTCCCACCGCCTGCGATGCGAAATCCACAATTACTAAACATCAAATTTATTATGGTTGAAACCGTCAGTTTACACATCTAATATTGTTTTTTTTTTTATTGTTTTACTTCAACTTAATTTATGAACATGACATTACAATCTGTGTCCCACAAAACCGGGTTGATGGTATATAAGTCAGTAAAATAGATCACTTTTAGTTAAAATAATTGCAAAGATTTTATGAAGTTCTATCTTCAAGCACTCATAACAAACAATTCAGTAAAGCTTCAAAAACATAAACCATATCTAATTTACCAAGTAATAACTACCTTCTTACTTCTCAGAATTATTAAATGCTAGCTATATTAATATTATAAAGCTGAAGTTTGTTTGGTTGAAAGCGTAATCTCAAGAAATTCTTGTTCGAATTGAAAAATTATTTTACTGTTATATTACCCATTTATAGTGGAAGGCTATAGGCTATTAAATAACATGCTGCGACCAATAGGAGCTGAGTATCACTGAAAAATGTTGCAGAAACAGGAAAAAATATAATTCCTTCCGCAGTTACGCGGGTCAGCTAGTTTTATATAAAAGAATCTAGCTAAGCAGCCATTACGAAAAGTGTGATTGGGCGAGGCGAACGGAAGTTAAGATCGAGATATAAGTTAGGGAAGATAGAAAGAGAAAGAGTTACGTTTCGTATATTACTGTAGGGGCAAGAGAGAGCGAGGTGCGATCACACATTTTCTTTCTCTTTTTCTCTCATAGACAGTTACGTATGAAGCTAAATAAGTTTTACTTCAGTCGTGTGGTTTTTAGCATACTCATTTTTTTTTAACTTTTTTTATTATCTTCTGAATACCAACAGCATAAAATACACTTACTAAAAACTAAACCTAATAACATTGTTGCTGTTGAAAGGCATTCGCAAATAGGTACCAGAACTTATATTATGTCAAAATACATAATCTCACCTGCAAAATCCACATGACAATATTCTTGCTTTTCTTATTTTTAGGTGGTTCTATCCCTATCCAATAGCACACCAAGAAACTAACGAAGCTGACCACCAATATGTACCAGAATGTAAAGGTTGGGTACGTCATGACTACAGTGTGAATGTTCTCCTGAATCAAATTATGATCAAATATCATGATCATGATCAAAATCCCGTAGATTAAATTTTTCTGTAAAAGAAATATAAAGGTCTCGTATCAAGAAATATGTGTGAGAGATTGTGCTGTTTGATATACTTTATTACACTTCTTCTCTTTGTGTAACGCAAGACAAGACTGAGGCGACAACCAAACGCGGCGAGTATATTATAGCTTATTGTATGAGTATAGAGTGATTATATGAGTATGTTATAGCATATTCAATTTAATGTTTTTAAGTATTTTTATTTTATTTCATAATTTTACCTGTACAATTTAAAAAATTTGCATGCTATCTAAATATTAGTGATGTGCCGGATATCCGTATCAGTATCCGCGGATATCCAAGGGAGAAGAGAGATCCGTAACCGTATCCGTATCCGTGACTTTTTTGGCGGATCTTTCAATACATGGATGAAATTCTATATAGGTGATTTTGTATTCACTGTAAAACTCTTAGGTATGTGTTTGTAACACTATAAACAGCAACTTTTTTTCTGGCCAAAGGCAAAATGAAAAAAAATTGGTCCTCCATTCAAATGACCAATCAAATGTTGTTAGTTTGTATGGAGAAACATGTTTTTTCTTTCGTTTTCGTTGTTTGTCCAGAAGAAAAGTTGTTGTTTATAATGTTACTAATATGCACTTCAGAGGTTTTCAGTAAATTTAAAATAACCCTGAATAATGGTTATTAGGTAGCTATAAAAACTATTGAACTCTGTTCAGATTACTTTTTATTTCTTAAAACAAATATTTGGCACCTTTGTATTGCAATCATTTATCGTACTACACTAAATCAACTAGGCAGGTCGTAGGCACTGAACGAGCTATCTTTATAATGAGATCAATCAAACATCTTTGTATTAGCTTATTAAAATAATGAAATATTTAAATATCAACGGCAAAGCGTCAAGTGGTGACAACAATCAAGGTCACGGGCTCCCATTGAGTAAGAAACTTAAGATCCGTATCCGTATCCGCAGATCTTGACACCAAATATCCGTATTCGGATCCGTATCCGCGGATATACTTTGTTAACGATCCGGCACATCACTACTAAATATAGCGAAATGTGTCTTGTGCTTTAAACATTGTAAACCACCTACTGTGACTACCACATTTTCTACAAATAAATATTATTATTATATTATATGTTTAGACCGGGCTTATATCAGAAAAACTGCAGAAGTTTCATGAAGTTTCCTGAAAGAATCCCTTAATAAAACCACTAACTCGACACACCTATGAAACAATTCTAGAAGGTCGTGGAACATTCAGCAATGTTGAAATTTTTTCTACATGTCTCAACTTGAGGAGAAAATCAGTATCAAGTATCAGTACAATGTGTACCAGACCAGTATACATAATTATATTAACGTAAGTTGCTGCACTTTATTATTCTGTAAAGTTAGAACAACTATGCAAGCTGTAAATTACTGCAGATATATTTTATTCATTTAAATAATTTATTGCACAACTATGTAAAAAACAGAAAATGGTTCAATCTTGCTAGACAAACTTTATGTAACATCAATAGAGTAAGAAAAATGACTGGTATTTTTTTTTACTGGTGATTACACTACGCGTATGTTACAGGTATAGGTATACACTATTAACGCGACATTCGGAATTCCATTGAATAGATCCCAATAATACATAACAAAACGTAAGTGTTTGAATATGAAATTTATATTTCAGGTTGAACATCGCATGGCAAGTGCGGGCCAGCGTGAGCCACCGCGAGACAGCGCTCGGCGGAGAGAGACCGTGCGGGTCCTCGATGGCCGGGACGAGAAAAAAAAAAAAAAATATATATTGTATTCAATTCTCGTCTCGGACATAGATCTCACGCATCTTATTCACACTCATTCCGTCCACGGCTCGCCTGGCCGGTGTGCATTTGAGCTGCTACTACATAGGAGCTTTGTGTGCCATAATGTCAAACACCAAAATATCATCCCTCTCAGCGGTGTTAAAAAAATTTGCAATCAATACTAACCCTTGGCAATGGTTTGCTGATATAGTACACCAAGACCATAAAAGATGCAAACACTCCTACGAATATTCCACACAGGTAGAAGAACAATGTATTTCTACTCAAAGCTCTTGATAAGGATATCAGTATGATACCACTGGCCATTAAAAGTACGCGCCATATATCTACTCCTGGAAATAAAAAAATACATTTTTAAACATTGTGTCAAAACTGTCACTAGGGGTAACAGTACCATTTAAAAAGAGACCACAGACTACATTGTAATATACTAAAGAGACTTAATGGCATCATTTAGGGTGGCAACGTACTTGTGACTCCTGATTTGCAGGTGTCGAATGGCGGCGATGGTCACCCCTCTGCTCGTTTATCTCCTGATACCATAACAACAAGACATCCATATCCTAGTGACCTCTCCAAGCCTACAAGTACGCAACACCGGCCTCTGTTACGTATGTTTGACGAGGGACGTATGTTTAGGTGTACTGCAAGTCCTCAACTTGCAGTACACCTAAACATACGTCCCTCATCTTATCTGTTTTCTTTACCCTAATTTACCTACTGTATTTGTACTGTTTGAAAACGATGACTTTGATAAGGAGTGTCGGAGTAAGGCAGTCTCAGGCCATGAAAGAAGCTCAACAAAACCCTTCGGTATATTGGAATGACCACATGGCAAATGAAATATCTGGACAGGTTTACATGTGTGTGAATTGTAAAAAAATGGTTTCTTCACTCATATATTTGTAAATTATTTCAAAACCAATCTGTAGATTTTTTCTAGAAACAGTTCACAGGTTTCTAGAATCACAGGTACTGCGCACTACTGACATGGTATTTTGTTCACCTTGTGTAGTTATGATGGTTTCTGACATCTTTCCACTTTACCTTTACAGTTTTTCAGCTTTACAACAAAATTTACTTCTTGTTATTACTTAATGGTTTACTAATTTTTATATTGTTTTTTTTACCTAATTATTTCTATATAAATATATATCTAGTTCAATTACAGCAGTTGATGTATGAATATATCTTTTAGTACTAATAATGAAACTTATAATCTCACTCATGTTGTATAACTAAATAATATAATGGCAGACTTACTCAGAACTTGTAATTCAATAGTGTGTCTCTCTTTAGTTTTAACAGCCATACACGTAGGAGCAAACAGACTGACGGACACGGTTTTCTGAACACCAGACCGGCCAACATTGTCCTTTGTGTATTCTTTGTATACCTCTTCTGGGCTAGATCCAAAGTATTGTTGGAATTCATCATTTTGTATTTTTATGTGAAACTGGAAGGTAAAAAAACAGCAGTTTAATGAGGGTACAACGTTTTAATTAGTTATAACTCCGACCTCCGACCTTATAGCACCTGTTAAGCTAGAAAGGAAAAGGTTTTTACACTAAAAATGTTACACTTACACTTAAAACCATCAGTGACCTGAGTCATTGATATAGGTCGGAGTAGGGAGATTTATTTACATGGATGTTAATATGACAAACCGCCCAAGTGCGAGTCGGACTCGCGCACGAAGGGATCCGTACAGTTCGTTGTGCCCCACTTGACACTAGGTGGCTCTGTCGTCCAGACACAACACAAGAACCAATTAATACTATTGTGTCGTAACAGTATTGTGTCGTACGGCTACTGCGCTCCGCTTTTATAGGGCTATCGAAATAACTGTAATGATCCCTTTTTTTTCGTTGACGGGGTGGAAAATCCCTTCGGATCTCCTGCTCCTCAGGGACTCAGGAGCCAGGAGTATCTGATTCCACAAAAACTCACCCCGTCGGCCGGCCTCAGGTGTGAGAGTCTACTCTGTGAAGACTTGGACCACGATATTTCAGGTCCTACCCGAATTGATACAATGCCCAATCAGGCCCTATCCCAGGGGAAAACACACACACAAAAAGTTCTGCACCTATTTAGCTTAATTTTTGACACGATATGCAACCCGTTTCAAGGATTCCTTTATCTATTTTGTATGTCAGGTTTGTTTATCCTTTGTCACCAATGCAACAAAGTGCCACAGCGAAGCGTGGCAGGGAACAGCTAGTAATTTATAATTTAAATGCTTACCTGAACTGTTTGCCAAAGTGCAAACAGTTTTTTTGAGGTTCCTGTGTAGCAATAAATATCTACAGCTCGTTTTGCTGAAGGCACATCCCGCTCTATTGTAGTAGGGCCTGCTAACCAATGCTCTGTAAAAGAAGAAAATAAAGGAGTCTTAAATGGAGCTTTCATTAAAGAAGTCAGTTTATACCAAAAGTTTCTTAAATTGCCTGAATGATATGTATATTATGTGTATATTTGTTACACATTTCGTTGTTAAGAAATAATAATAATCATTTTTACTAGAGTTAACCATGACTCATTGCTTGTTAGTAATACATAAAACTTTTCCTATGTTAGTAGAGACGATTTACAACAAATAATTTAGCACTCAATGAGAGACGGCGCTGCAGTGACCCATGTACCAGGGCCTCAATTCTGCTATTTTGTGTTAACGCCAAGCTACTGTCATCCCGTTGGCACGCTATTGAGATGCCATTGACATCGATGAAAATATCAGTATTATTCTAACATCAATTCACAGTGTCAATAGACTGTCGATATAGTAATAAAACAATGGTGTATAAATAATATACAGTAATATAACAAATCATCAATGGTGATATCAACAACATTGACATACCTGTTTTTTTTTTACGAAACTATTACAAAAACATCGACGACATTTGTATCATCAAGTCATCGGGAGGCCATTGGTCTTACATAGTTAGTAGAATAGAAAAAGTGCAAAACTATTCCGACGACATTACATCGACAGTCTATTGATACAATATTAAAATAGCAGAATTGAGGCCCTGCAATCCAACCTCTGAAATCATGGCTAATATGCTGTTAGAGCTAGCCCGCACCCTGCGCACTAAACATGCACACCGTTTTCGAATAGTAGTGTGAAAGCAGTCAACTCGCGCCTATGCGAACATCCCGGATGCACGACAGAAACGGGGTAGCACCAACAGCACCCTAAACGCATTGTTGTATTGGATACGGAGGGAGTTGTATGCTTTTCGAGTATATGTAGCCCACAGGCTGCACGTATTGAAAGACGTGCAGTATGCGCTGAAGAGTGTGATCTTAACCTTATTCGAGCAATGTGTAAACCTCCGGGTCAACATGTTCGCTCACACCGACAACGCCCTCCGTTTCCTTTCCAGATCCTCATCGTCTTTGAGGCTGGGAGTTAAAATATGCAATAGAACAAACGTAAAAACTTAAATATCTTTGTTAATGGTGGCATAAAACAAACTATGACTTAACCTTTACTTACTTTGTTTTACTATTATTAAGTCAGTCCTGTGATAATTGTTTTGAAAATACAGAAATACTATCCGTGCGACGTAACTTGAGAACTGTTTGGAGTACGACTCCCCGCCCGCTCAACTGCCACTTCCCTCCGAGCGCCCTCGTTTTACAGCAGGCAACGCCATTTTGTCTAAAATATTATTCTCGTACACGTAACGACGACGTACTCCTATTGTTATCAGATATTCCTGTTACCTATTATTGTGGCTCCTGTTATCGTTTTGTAATCAGACTTTCTGTTGTGATTTTGTTGTTAACCGTATTAAACTAAATTTTGAACATAATTCTAGAAGTATCTATTCATTGATAATGTATTCCCTAGTAGTCCGGAGTTGTTAAGAAAAGCGTGATATGTATTTTATTTTTTTGCCACTTTAGTGTTTAAAATTTTAACCTAATCGTTCGGAAATAGTTACCCATATACATTATATAATTCTGATTATACATAACATACTAATTATACAGTTCTGAATTAAATAAATTGAATTTTATTACTACTTCTTCGTAGCCTAATAATTCACGCAATCAATATATAAAATGTTTTTAGACCCAGTAATAATAAATAATAGTAAAATCAGTAAAAATAAAAGATTAACATAAAGTGTCGTTGTTTTGAGTACGACACTTAAATGTAAAAAATAACACAGACGAAGTCGCATGCGGAAGCTTGTAGTGCACTTTTGTGCACTCTGTATTACCTAACGCGTGTCTGTGACGTTACCGCGTTCTGGTCTCAAGTTATGGCGCTCGGGTACATAGTAGACTAATCAATTTTTGGCATAAACATAGGATGTGGTACAAGCAGACGAATAAATTTTAATATGAAAATTGTGGATAAAGAACAATTACTTACATATTTATACATCGGTGGAACAAAATACGTATTACCAAAACCAAGAAAAAACAAATGTTATCTTACCGTCGTAAGCAAGTGAATGTGTTTGAGTAAATAACGCAGCTATCGAAAACAACAAAAGGCCGCGTTTGCTGTTGTCCATGATTTCACGTCGGGTCCTCGAAATTTACAAAGCAATTTGATCAAATCCAATTTTCACTTAACTACGGTTATTCTGAACACAATACGAGTTATTATAGCAACCTTATCGTTTAAAAATAAACCTCAAATTGGGTGGTCAGTGTTGCCAACAGTTAAATTAACTCCCCAATTAACATTAAATTAAACCTAAAAAAATCCAAGGAGAGGCCTATGTCCAGCAATGGACTACTAAAGGCTGTTGATGATGATGATGATGATGATGAAATTAACTCTCGGCCAGATTCAACCATATAGATAATATAAATAGATTAAGCGAACTGTATATTCCTCTGTAAGGCAGTGCGCGGACAGTGACTCTTGTGTCTTGTCACCGTGACTTTTTTATCACTCTAGTCCAGCCTATGCGTTTGTATGGGTGTGTGCGCACGCAGAGTGACGTCCATCAGTCAGTCACATTTCTGTGACTTTTTGTCCGCCGACAAGTCCGTGACAAAATTGACACTGGCCCGGTTTTGCCAACAGTTAACTAAACTCGCCATAAGTATATTAATCATTTGTTTTCTTTGGTACTACGTAATACTAATATAAACAATCAATAAATCAACAAGTCGAGATCAAAAACAAAAAAAAAACAATGACAACAGTTACTTATTTGAAATTAGTTCGTCTTCTTCAGATGAATCACTTTTTATCTGCACTATCATCGTCGAAGTCATAGTCCACATTATTGACTTGTCTCTCGACTCCGGAACCTTTCCCTCTCTGACACATTAAGCTGCCATGGTTATGGAAGCGTCTAATTTTTGTTAGATTATAAATTAAAAAATTACGAAACAGGTGAAATCCTTCAAACAAAAATACAACTTCTATAAGTTACTACGTGATCCATTCGAAAGGGAATAATTGTCACATTTGATGTCGGTAGTGGTAGCCTGCTCTACGAAACCAAAAAAGGTTTTTATTAGTAGTTTTAAGGGTGATAATAGTTAAAAACCTACCATTTGGATTTTTATTTGGGTTTAAACCCGTATGCTCCCAAAAAACACGGTTTAAACCTCTTTTAACCCAATGGCTTTAAACGCTCTGTCCATCTATAGCTGTAGGTAAATATTTCAAAGACAGGGTGGAGTCACACCGAGACGGCGTGCGGTTTTAGTAGGTTCGTGTCCGACATGCCACCGCTAGGTGGTATCTGAGGGGATTTCCGCAAGGAAAAAAAAAGGGTGGAGTCACAAAACATTACCGTGGCACTTCCGTCCAATCTCAATGCTTCTTTTTCTATTAAAAGTTCTTGTTGTGGTTTGCATACACGATAAGAGGTAGGGGAACGGCGACAGGCGTAGCAATACAACATGGAATTAACGGACGATCGACTTAAGCTATGTGAGAGATTCTACACTCACTGCCGGCCGCTGTTCCGCTACATGCTGTCGTCCAAAATAGGATTCTTTAAATTTTATTTTGTCATTTACAAAAACAAAATATTAATTCATATTTTTAAATTTAAAAATAAATAATTAAGAGGACTCTCAAAGTTTTTGTGATTCATAAAATTAATTATGTACTCCATATTTATTTTTGCTTAACCGAAAAAACCGGCATATTTTTAACTAAGATTTTGTTCCCATCGATATAAATTCTTTAATTATTTAACAGCTGGCGCTTTGTAATGCAATAAGATGGTAATTAATGGAAATTGTTACATCTCCAATTATTTTAGACATAAAAAGTAATATTTTTAAGAAAAATCGCTTTTTCTCTTTCTTCTAGCAATTTGGAGACAACGACCGTGTCTTCAAAATCAAAAAGCCAAATGACACTTAAAATTTCAAAAAGGTTTTGTCATTGTCAAATCACGTCTCCAAAGTGAAGTGCGCGCACGGAGAGTGACAGTGACAAGTCACGGTGACAAAAGTCATCCGCGCGCGCACTAGTACGGCCTGTAGACAGAGAAAAAAGACTGTTTTGGTCTTTTATCTCTCTTTGCTCTCTGCACTGATTGGCTGATACTAAAGATAATACTTACTTTCCTATCAAAGGTTCTTGAGATATGCATACACAAACAGTTCTCACAGTTCGTCTTTAAACAGTATCCATAACTTCACTTTAATCTTACTATTACTACTAAACGACTAGAAAAAAACAGTACATTATAAAAAATTAAGAAATAAAAAATTTTTTTGGCGAAATCACAAGGTCCTGTTGGCAACACAAGCCATGTTCATGTTATGTTAAAAATGAAATTAGCGGTTCTTTTAAATATTAAGGCCGTTTCTTGAGATTCTTGTTTTAATTTTTGTGACGGTAGTTTACTGTGTGTGCGCGTGTGTAGTGATTTTAAAATATAGATCCAGATGAAAAACTAACTAAAAAATAGTAAGAACATTAATAATTTTTACAGAGTTCTTAGAAAAATCTTGACGGAGGAGAATAGGACTGAAGATGTAATAAAAGTAAAGGACTACAAAAAACTGGATGAATTTGCCCGGGATATTATTCAAATGCCGAAAAGGTAAACCAGAGTTGCCTATGTCTATGAACGGTCAAGATATGAGGACGTTTTCTTTATATAAAGTTGGCTAGGCACAGCAGATTAATCAATGAAAGTCCTGATAACTACTACGGTCAGCTTTGACTATTAAAGCCTAAACTGAAAGATATAAAAAGGTTGCTAGAATTTGTACCCGAATCATATTTCATGATTCTCGCAACACCATAAATGTAGCACCGGATTCTGAAGAGGAAGTTGAATGACCACCAGATTTACATATAATGCCGTAAGGGTCTATCATTGATCAATGTAATATCACTAAGTCCAAGGATCAGAAATAAGTCCTAAAATGTTAAGATTGATTTACGACACTCCTGTTACGTTTAATGTTTCGTCCAAATAAAAATGCTCAATTGGCAGTATAATGGACTTTTTTTTATCAACAGGTTCAGTTGACAATTAAAGCATTGAAATGTCGTAATCACAAGTCACTTTTTGGACTTAGTGATTAGATTAGTGAGATATATTTTTTTTAGTTAGACTCTGTCCTCCTACAATATGATAGTTAGATAATTTTAGCCAAAAAAACGGTCAATCTCGGTATGAGAGATAATAATAAGCTATATATAAGCGATATTTACAAACCTTATTCTAGCATTCTCAAAGTTGTTCCCAAGTCTCATGAAATCTGTTTCATCGAATGAAATTTCGAACCATTAAGAATTTGGACTAGGTACGCAACAAGAAAAGATAGCATTAAAATATTAGTGAAGTAAATGTGTCCAAAATAAAAGTAAAAATTCAGAAATTAGACTTGATCTATAGTAAAAAGAAATATTTTTATATTCTGTTAGGTACCCTAATTTAGGATAAAATGTAAGGTTTATAAAAAGATTAGTTTATATAGATTAGTACAATCATGACATGAAAAATTGACAGATTTTCAAAATTTCAGATCTCTAGTACAAAAAAAAGACAAAGACATGCGACGGTTAGATCATGGGACTTTGTTGACAGAGACAGCATAAAAAGGTTTTTAAAAATTAAAATAAAACATATCAAACTCACTTCATTTATTTTATTTGGTAAAGCATATACAATAATGGAGTGTTTGTTTTAACAAAATAATACAATAAGGCACTTGTCTGTTCCTTATAAATTGTACTTCAAAACTTGTACATATATATAATTACGGGAATGAATACTGCAATACAAATACATAATACCGGAATGTTATTGCAAATACTATTCAAACAACTTAATACAAATTATTCATACTGCTAATTTCAAATAATACATCAGCTACCATTCACCAGCCTTGACTTGACAGGAATGTTTAAATAAATACATCTCTAAAATACTGACCTAAACATCATAATGAAGTATAAATCACAGCTTTCTTAAATAAATTAATAATGCAAGTTTAAAATATAAAGTGATTTCGATGTGGACTTCATTATTATAAAGTTCAACTATAAATTTTATATTATAGAATATAAGAAAAAGTATATTTATGGTATTTTGTAACAAATTAAAAATATATTAGTTATGTCACTTTTTATTCAGCATAGAATTTGCCATTGTGTGTTGTTAATTTGGTGCATATTAACATCCTATACATTGTTGTGTTTATTTTGTACTAGCCGTGTGAGTTTGTGGATATAATTTTTAAAAGGAACTTTTTTATAAGGCATATTAGTTATATTATATTTCTATATTCACCTGCAACCACTAGCGACACAATCTATGAGTGAAGAATTTAATATTTATTGTCCAAATAAATTTAACTAATTGATAGATATACTGACGTTTACGATTCTAGCACCATCTAATATTACATTGTATGCTTTTTTCCTAGTACATATACTGTGCATTATTATGCATGTGTGCATTTAAAATATCTACAATTTCATGATTTGGTGTGCTCGTTTAGTGTTGCCAGACTATTAATTTTCTTATAAAACATGTAAATGTACACCACATTTGTAATGTCAAAGATTTATAGAAAATACTTTTTTCATGTAATGTGGATTTTCTAACTTGATATCATTTGTTTATATCGATAGAGAAACTCGTCGAAAGAGTGTTTTACAATATTCACTTTTATTGATGTCGCTTTATCTGCGATAAATCAAACTATTTTTATTCTAGCATCCATCTATGCATTAATTGATCTAAAAAAAAGCCACACCAACACTAACAAAACTGATGCGTCTTCTTTTAACCATTCAATGATAATTTTTAAGAAAGTCAATTCTGCTCTTGTATTTCAAAGATTATTATTATTATCAAAGAAGTAATTAATTAATATTTTTTTTATCTACGAAGTACCTACATACATATGTATTTTCGTACTTCGGTAAAATCTCACGATACAACGATCAGTCTTATAAGCATTGTTTTCGTTTAGTTTTATATTTGTTAGCAAAAGTTTACAATTCAATTTGATTATGACAAAAGCTGTATTACATATAAAAAAATATCTTAAATCCATTCACTAACAAACATTCTGACACAATGAACAATGTAACGTTATATAAAATTTTCTGAAGTTGACTAATAAACGATTTGTACGTCGTGTGTAGTTTCAAATTGTTTAAATTCTATGACGATTATAAGACTTGCTTTCGTAGTATCTCATCATTTTATCGTTTTGCTGCTGTATACAGCTAGAAACTTGTGAAGGCACGCTTACAAAGGCACTTCTAATTCATCTCTACTATGTGTTTAAAATCTAAAATCTTATATTTGTGGAATTATTTACGAAGCCTTGAAATTGTCTAGTTAGTCGATGGAATGTTGATATCTGAAAGAACATATAATATCATTGTTAATTAAATTTATTTTTTAAAATAAATATGTATTTTAGTTTATATCTTTTTTGTTATTGCGTCACTACAATTACTTCAAATATATTATAGTCATAATAAGTTGGATTTGGAAAATATGGAACCAAATATATTTTTTTGTATTTCTTTCTACAGAAATGTATAATTTATGTTAGGGTAGGTAGTTGGCTCCCACAATAGGGCGCGCGTCTGGCGCCCCCAGAGGATATTGGCGGTCAGAGCCATACGCGGATACCGCACGGTGTCCACCGAGGCGGCCTGTGCCTTGGCCGGAACACCCCCGTGGGATTCCGGCGAGTGGCTGACTTCCGGGTGGAGAGCGGATTTCGCCCTCCGCCCGAAGACGTACGCGAGTGGCGCGAAGCCGCTCGCCGAGCTACGATGGTGAGATGGTCGTTGCGACTGGAGACTCCACGCGCTGGCTTCGCCGCCGTGGAGGCTCTCCAGCCGGTCATCGCCGAGTGGGCAGGGCGGCAGCACGGGACCCTTAACTTCCGGCTGACGCAGGTGCTTTCCGGGCACGGTTGCTTCGGAAAGTACCTGCACTCGCTCGCTAGGAGGGAACTGAGTCTCGCCTGCCACCACTGCGACTGCAGTGAGGACTCGGCCCAGCACACGCTGGCGGTCTGCCCCGCATGGGCGGCGCAGCGCCGGGCCCTCACTGCAGTCATCGGAGTGGAGGGCCCGGGAGGACGACCTCCACTCGGACCCGATCCGCCGCCGGCGAACCGGGCGGCGGAGGCGCGCCTATCACCGCCTCATGCCGCCCTGAGTGTGGCCGCGGGTGGACGGGGTGGGTTTCCCCTCCACCCGCATTAGTTTGGCCAGCCGCGAGGGGGCGGCGTCCGCGTGTGCCGGACGTCGCTTAAAGAGGATATCTTGGGACGGAGCCCTTACCAGGAGCGGGCCGGCGCTGGGAGGGGTTCAGAAGGCGATAACTACCTGGACCCCTCCGGAAAATAGAATCGCAAAGAGGGCACACCGTGTGGTTTTAGTCGGTTTGAGTCCGACACACCCCGCCCCGCCGAACAGAAAACTCCGGCGGGGTGACGGTCCGAGGGGATTTCCACACGTAAAAAAAAAAGGTAGTTGGCTCCCACGCGGGGGGGGGGGGGGGGGATTGGTCGTCTACTTATTGTAGATGGTCCGAGGTATGTCGGGGCACCAGGGACTTCCTTTCTAGGGTATACCTGGTTCCCCGGCTATTAGTGCCCGAGACGGCGTGCGGTTTTAGTCGGTTCTAGTCCGACATGCCACCGATAGGTGGTATCCGAGGGGACTTCCGCACGGAAGAAAAAAAAAATTAGTACAGAATGTAAATTATAATAAGTGTTTATATTAAGATAGTCGATTGCGTACGTGTGTAGCGTGTGTCGGTGTTACCTAGCGCGTGCGCTTGTCGTGCGGCACGTAGAGCTGCCCGCCGTGGCGCGCCCACTCGCGCTCGAACTCGTGCTCCAGCACCTCGGCGCCGCGCTTGCGCGTCAGCCCCGTCTCGTCCAGGCTCAGCTCGCACATCTGCATGTCGTCCAGCCCCGCCTGCAGCAGCACGGCCGCCTTGTCGGGGTGCAGCTCCATCTGCCGCGCCACGTACTGCCCGTCGAAGTGCGCGTACCACCAGCCGCGCCGCTCGCCCTCGCCCCCGCCCCCCGCACCGCCCCCGCCCGCCGCACCGCCCGCGCCCGCGCGCACGAACGGGATGCGGAAGTAGCGGTGCCGCGCGCCGAGTACGTCACGTGGCACCACCCCCGTCGTCATCCGCGGCGCCTTGGCTGATCACACACAAACGTTTACTTACTTAGTTTTAATTCAAAACTTCTAGATCTTTTATGCAAGAGGGAGCAAAAAAACAGAAGGAACCTAATGGAAAGCGACTACACCAGCGGTGAGAACGATGGTTTGTAAGCACCGTCGTCTACCCTACCGAGTTTCGTTAAATTTTCATGACCCCTTAGTTCTTCACAAGAAGGTACAACTAAACAAAACAAAGATGAAGTGATCCGTACTCTTCTACTTCTTCCTATTTTTATTATTTCGTATCCTATTTGAAAATTATTTTTACAAGACCACAATAAAAAAAATATTTAAGTTAAAATTTGAGCAACAAAATCAAAATGAATTTTATCGTACACAAGCGAGAAAATGAAAGTCGACTGATCAGAATTTAAAATATCTTTCATTATTAAAAACCTATATTATCATAAAATAACGTGAAATGTATTTCATTGAAAGCTAAATACAAACAAAATCGTAAAAAAAATTAGATCTAATACCTATGAAGTTGAAGATTTTTAAAACCAGCATTTTCAGATTTTATTATCTGTGGATTGGCGCGCAATTCGAAACTTAAAAAAGAACATGTTGTTTTAATTTAAAACTCAGTCATTTGTTTTAGATAGTGTTTTGATTTAGTGAAATTGTCGTATAAATATAAATTAACTTAAAATTAGTACAATTTTCAAATATGAGTTCCGTACGTGGATATACTGCGGCGCAAAAAACACGAAACATTACCGACGTGTACGGGCCCAACACTGCTAGCAACAACTATTATTGGTTCAATCATTTTAGATTTGTAAATTTTGGGTTGAAGAACGAGCCTCGCGATCGGCCAGTAACTATAGTCGACAACGCCGAATTGAACGCGATAGTGGAAGCGGATTCAACTCAATCTACGGCTGAGCTTGTTGAGGGCTTTGGAGTTAGTGACAAAGCAGCATTGAAGCACGTCGTTGCGTCAAATGGAAAAGATAAAAAAACGAGATAAGTGGGTGTCAAAAGAACTAAGCGACCGCCGGCGAGACTTCGGCGAATCGGCATAGGAACGAGGGAATTCTGAATGGAATTGTTACTTGCATTGAAAAGTGGATTCTTCACGACAACCGTAACCGTTCGTGTCAGTGGATGGACCCGGGTACAGTACCTAATCAGTGCGCTAAAAAAGACTACCCGTGGGAAGATGACTGTCTGGTGGACCAGTGCTGAACTTGAACATCACAGTTTCTTACCGAATGGTAAAACAGTGAAGGCAGATGTCTCTTGCCAAGAATTGCAAACAATGATGCAGAAGCTCATGGTTTAACAATCAAGACTTGTTAATAGCTCTTCCCCAATGCTGCTCCATGTCAACGCGCGTGCTCGCTCTTCAGGACAGGCCATCGCAAAGCTACAAGAGTTACAGCTGGAAGTTCTCCGTCACCCACCGTACTCACCGAACCCCAACAGATTTCTACTTTTTTTTCAAAACTTAGACAACTTCAACACCCGAGGCAGTACAAACCGCTTTCGGTAACTTCATCGCCTGCCGTACAGCAGACTTCTATAGTAAAGGGATTAACTATACGTCCATCTAAATAGCACCCATCTAAAAAGGGCCATCTAAATGGCTACATTGTAAAGATACTTTGCGCCAGTACTTTGATTAGATAAAATAAAGAAAATAACCAAATTTTTACATTTTAAAGATTTCATACAAATCTCCAACTTTATAGGTACCTAACATTTTATTTTACATATTTACCAGCATCCATAATAGACTGTGGCGCCCTCTCCTGATCAGCCATGGTGGTTTTGCGTGCGTTCTTTGCCTTCCACGCATGGTACACCTTCAATCGACGGTGGAACTCGTGACGGCACGCCTTTAAACAAGTGTTTTTTAACCATATTAGCATTTTTACATAAAGTACGTGTTAATTCCAAACTATGGCATAAGTCGTTTAATTTTAACCCATGGCATAAGTCTTCGTAGACAACGTTAGTTTAACTATGCAATAAAACACGTCTTACCTCCAATAACTCAATATCACATGAAGTATTGATAGTATCACGCAGTTCTGAATATTTCCATTTAGACAAATCGTACTTTTGGTTGCCTTGTTGTATAGCTTGCTGCATTCGCACGCGTTCAGACCTGCATAACACGTAGCAAAAACTCAGTGGACTTTGAATGTTTGTCAATGGCAGCTTGGTTAATTAACTACAAACTAATCAAAAATAAATACAGTTAGGTATATCACACTACAGTTAAAAAAGCTTTTTAAAACTAATTATAAGTATACAGATTCTTGATACTTGTCGGGAGCCAATTTAATTGATAATTCAAATTAACTTCAAACTTTTATGAGTTCAATATTTACTAGAATGTATCGAAAAATCTGTTTTCATTACTAACTGTAGTGTCTTGTCTTTACACTTCTTTTGCACTCTTCATTCATTTTTTCATTAAAATACGTATTTGGAACAATTGTGATTCGTTTTTTTTTTAATCTTTGTTTTGTACGCCCGTATACGTAAAACGTGAGATCAAAACAAAGTGATCACGCATAGTGAGCACGCGTGATTATAATGCGATCAACTTTATTCGTAATGCAAAATATTGTGTCTTAAAATAACGTAATTTTAAAGTTCTAAATCTTTTACAATCACAAACATTTAGTAAGATTCATAAAGTCTCATGTATTTTACAAAACATTAGGTCACGAAGTACTTTTAATTTAATTAAGTTTTCAAATAATCGCCGTCACCTGGTGCAGTTTGGCTTTAATTAGCTGTTTTAGATCAACGGTGATGAGATCATTATGTATTTCGCTCACTACATCATTATATTTGTTTTAAAAAAGAAATTCATGGCGGATTCAGATTCAAGCCCTTTCTACATGTTAAGCAGTATACGAAATGCTTGTGATTGTAAAAGACGTCGTCAAACGTTTGCAGTTATATTTCGTTGAATTTATGAAGTAAAATGTATAGATTCTACGGATCTACATAACGACATACATATATTTAGTAAAAATTAATTCAACAAACTAAGATACACAGTTACGTACTCAAATTCGTGCAAGAAATAAGAGATTAAGCAGATAGCTTTAATGTTAGCGGTTAGTACAACGTAGGAGCCTCTTTCAATAATATTTGATATCATTCTCCTCCTTTCTTTTGTAGGAGTAATTTATAAAAGAAATGGGTAAGTTAAAAGAAATACGTTAAAGCAAAATTTTGCACCTGCGTAGTAAATAAATAATACGTACATCCTGAGAAACACAGCCAAAGATTTTCTTTGTCATTTATTACAAAGAAAATTATTATTCAATATTTACATGTAATATCGTATAAAAAATATATTTGAAATCAAATTATTGAAAGAGGGTCCTCATTGGAGCGTGCAAAAGAGAAAACGTTAGTCTATCTCACTCAGTACCTGTTCAATTTATTCTCTCCATTGACTGACTCCATTGTAGGGAAACTGTGCGAACATATTACAATATTACTTATACGCTAGTTGTTGTCGAACACTCGTATACACTTACACGTTTTATTAACGTATAGTTATTTGTCACTACAAAAAGAATAGGCACTGCTTTATATAATATTTCTTCGAAATATAATATTTGCCATATTTAATTAATGAACGACCGAATGGCGTAGTGGTTTGTGTAACGGACTGCTATTCCAAAGGTCGCGGGTTCGATTCCCGCTCAAGTCAAAGATTTGTGTGCATGAACATTTAAGGTTTTATTTGGTCTGGGTGTTTCTATGTATAATATGTATGTATTTACAAAAAAAAAAGTATATATGTATTTATATCAGTTGTCTAGTACTCATAGTACAAGCCCTGCTTAGTTTGGGACTAGATGGCGTTGGGTGAATGTGGTACAATATTATTATTATTATTATATTATTATTATATTTCTCCTTTAAATTATAAGTAAAAGTAAGGTATCACCAACTTTGATGCAGCATGAATTGCAATAAACCGCACTCTGTATTTCTTAACTTTCCACCGTTATGAATCATCCGTGCATCCGTGCCGTTTTTACTAAACTAATAACGATGACTGAACGGAATAAAAAGTCCAAATGGGTTCATAAATGACGAAATTCTGTGGTAAAATCTATATTTAAAAAAAAAAATGCAACCGAATTGAAACCTTTTAGTCGGTACTTTTGAAGTAGGGGAAAACCACGTTGCACCAGGGACTTCCTTTCTAGGGTATACCTGGTTCCCCGGCTATTAGTACCCGAGACGGCGTGCAGTTTTAGTCGGTTCGATTCCGACATGCAGACATATCCGAGGGGATTTCGGCACGAAAAAAAAGGGGGAAACCACGCTATTTTAATAAATAATCAAAACAAAAAAATGTGTCCAGAGACCATGCTGCAGTTTTTTTTATGGAAGCGGAGGCAGACTCCCAGGCGGGTCACCTGATGGAAAGTGAATACCCATGAACGCCTGCAACTCAGGGGTCACAAACGCGTTGAAGGCCTATTCGGAAGGAGTAGGCTCTTTTCTTCAAGGTTTCAAGGTCATATCAGCAGTAATAGTACATATATTTTGTAGATATGCCGTTGTTAGAGATGCCGTTTCATCATTATGATCAAAGATTTGGAAAAGGATTTACACCGTGATGACATTAATTCAAGGAAGAATCGTAAAGAGCTTAAAGAGTGCACTAATTCTTTTTTGAGTTCATCGATTACTGAAACCTATGAATAGCATTAATAAAACGTGTAAACTCATTCGAGTATGTTGTTTAAAGCTATATACAGAAGAGCAAGAGTGGCAGGCCAAGTGTGACTGTCGTATATATTTATTTTACAGTGATTTTCTGCTTAAATTTAGCAAAAACTATGATCAATAAAAAAAACAAGAAATTTTGTTTTTCATAGAAAAAATTGTTTTAGGTAAGTAACTTTGGTGTAAAAACAATTTACTATTACTTAAAGTGTTTTTTGCCATCTATTAGCAAATATCCCCATTTACGTCTTTTTTCATATTCTCATTGATAAGCGTCTTTTTTTATTTAATATAATTTATTTACACCTAATATAACGACACACAACAACAAATAACATTCACAATGACGGATTTTAAGCGATTTGACAGATAAGTAAAAACAAACTTAAAAGTTTTAGTTCCCAATGAACGTAGTAACTTGGATTTGGTTTATTCTGGTTCTTCCTTTTTTTTTAAAGTAGAATATTTTAGAAAAGGTATTCGTTTGTTTAGAATATCATATGATATAAAAGTTGTGTGTTGAAATAAGCCGTTCGGATATAAAGTCAATATACCTGCGCAGTTGTGGCGGTGAGCCTTCCACGTGTCCATTTGTTTCTTTAGCCAGTCTCATGGCCATTTCGTGGTCTCGCCTCTCTTGTTCTAACCTAAAACATAAATGTAAGTTATAAGTTGAATATAGCTAAAATAGTCTAAAATTCATGGAACTGATTTGTGCGTTAGTTTTTAATGGTGAATTATTTATTAGCTTCACAAGATTGTAAAGAGTAAGTTCGAAAGACCAGATATACGTGATCGTTAAAATTATATCCAACGTTGAGTCTATTCTTCGTTATAGTAATGACTTGTGAATGACATATTATATTTAAATTTTAGTATAGTTATAGTAGTTTAAGGAGTAATTTTATAGAACCTTTAAATTAAGAGGTAGTGGACGAGCTATGGTGCAATGTGTACTTTATCAAATTTTAATTATCTATTACTTTTAGAAGATCCCCAACAGTAGGTTCGATGGACCAAAAGAGTACTCGGTCCTTCGAACCGTCAATCGATAACGATCGACTGTAGACAAAGTCGTTTTGCTTTTTGAAGTAATTACATGTTTGTTAGTTAAGCTCTAATTCTTCGATGAATTTATAAAATATTCATATTCGTCTTAGAGGGTACAAAAAAAGAATCTTCGATTCAAAAAAATCCAATTTCCTCTCGATGTGAAATGCAGAGTAAAGCGACAGGAGTACTTCTCCTCGAGGAGCACCAAGGGAACATGGGGGTTCTGACACAGGAGGGGGTCATCTACCCGCCGTAGATGCCCCGGGGTACGTCGGGGTACCAGGGATTTCTTTTCTAGGGTACACCTGGTTCCCCGGCTGCCGGTTTTCAGTCGGTTCGAGTCCGACATAGCCACCGGTAGGTGGTATCCGAGGGGATTTCGGCACGGAAAAAAGAAAAGAGTTTAGTTTTTTAGAGTACCTCTCCCTGTTGTCCTGGTCGAGCTTGGCGGCGTGGTCCATCTGCAGCTGCAGCGCCCTGGCGGCGTGTCGGTCGGCCTCCTCCCGGCGCGCGCGCTCCGCCTCCTCCGCCTTGCGCCGCGCCTCCATCTCCGCCTTCCTGCACCGCACACACACACACACACCGCGTTACTTCACACACACCAGGTACTCAACACTGATACTTCCTTCACATACTAATTTACGACATGCTAAACGGCTTAATGCTTTTTATAACTTATATGAATTTCAAACTAACGGACTGCAACTGATATGAACCGAAATCGAATTCTGCTTTATTAGCACTAATTGAATATAACACTGACCTGAAGAAAATAGTTATTAAAAGTCTTTTTTTGTCATTTCGAAGTATCCAAACTAAACATAACCTTTGTAGTGGATCTCAGAGCACATCAATAAATACAAGTACTAAAAGGAGATGATGACTCATCTAATTATCCGATATTTTTTTTTCTTTTACTGATAATCAGAATAAACTTAATTGTGAGGGTAGACAAAAAGTTAAGTCAAAACTTTTTAAAACACAGAATCGGTGGTCAGTTGTTAGACTATGTTAAATATTTATTTTTGTAAATTAAATTCGGTTCTAGCCATACAAATTGGGTCCACAGGATCAGCGCAATCCAAGGAAATTAACCGAAAATTTTTTAACGTTTTTTTCGGGTCGGCTTGTTTTTAATTAGACGAACATATTTCCAAGATAGCTATATTAGATAGATAAGATAAGCTAAGATTCAGCTTGTTTTTAGATCAATGCTCCATATATTTTTGCAAAAATATTCGAAACCGAAAGAAAAAGTGAGTAGTATTTTAATTAACAAGTCATGCTTACAGCCTGCGGTGTTCCTCTTCCTGTTTTTGAATTTCCATTTCACGTTTCTTGGCTTCCTCGGCTGCTCGCATCTCCGCCTCGATCTTACGTAGACGCTCTTGCTCATCTCTGTAAACGTTTCAATTATTATTATAAAATTTAGACATGTCGATAAATAAATGACCGAGGCTGAAAAACACATATGCTTTAGCGTCGTAATGAAATCTATAATAGGTAGGATCTCTAATTTAATATGTTAATGTTTTATAAACCCTCAGTGGCACTTCAAATTAAGACAATCGTAGATAAAGTCAAAACAGTCTTCGCTGATGTTATCATATTCGAAGAGGAAGCGAAGCGCATGTGGTTGAGATTTCACTAAATCATCCAGAACAAAGGCGAAGACAAAATCGCCCATCATTGAGCTTCCATTGAATTCCATTGATCGTTTAACTTTGAAGAAGAAAAAAAATGTTAATAATATTGAAGCAATAGAATATATTCATAGGAAAACTTTTCCTCTACAGTTATTTGATACATAAATTTATGGATCACGAAAAGAACGGTTAAAACGATATTGGTTTTTAAAAATATAACATTTAGCAAACCTGTTCTTTTGGTCAATCATAGCCTTCTGTAGAGCCACCATTTGCAATTCGACATCCTTCGTTAGTTTTGAGAACAGTTGGTCGATTTCACTGCGAGACATCTTTTCGTTTGCCTGTAATAATATTTAAGTATTATCGTCTATGTTATCTGTTTATTTAGTGAAAAGGGACGGAAGTATGTAACAGGAAGCGTTCGGTATGTGATTTTTTTATATTGGCTTAGTGGTTAAACGAGCGGACGGGTCAATTTAGGCAGGCATACTGTGAGTTTATTTAAAATAAAGTCAATCGTCACGGTGACCGCGTTCGGCCTTGCGATTGACACGCATTAAACTCTTCACCAATCGCAAGGCCGAGCCAGCCCGGCCCTCTGATGGTAAACGACTACCGCCGCCCACGGAATGTCAAGAGTCACAAGTGCATAACCGAGCTCCCCCCTAACTTTATGTGGAGGCTGCTATAAGGCTCGCCTGCTTTTTTAATATCTTTATTCCATAACTAAAATTAAAAAAATATTTGAAATCGTCTTAGACTCAGTAACAAATCAACACACACAATAGCAACAATCTGTTCAAATATTTAGCAAAAACAAGTTAATACATTATTTATGAATATATGCCTGTAACGATCTACAACCGCCCGTTTCCAAGGCTTTGAGCCTTATGGGAAGAAAGGGCAAATAAAATCTCACCGAAAAATTTCACTGTTTTGTTTGTATAGTGATACTCACTTTAATGTTAACACAAGCATTTTTGATAGAATTCCTCAAGTCCTCAATATTCTTCTGAGCGCTGTCCTTCTCCTTCTTGAGCTGCGAGGTGACAGTCTCCATGTCTTTGAGGTTGTGTTGCAGCGCGTTGATCTTGGCGAGCCCGCGTATCCGCGGCCGATGCTTGCGTCGGACCAGGTACCCTCGGATGTTCTTTTGCAAGAGAATCAGGCACTTGCGACGGTATTCGATTTTGTTCTTTACTGTATAACAAATAAGAATTATTTCGTAATAACTAGTTCTCATAAATAGAGAATTATCTATAAAAAAAATGTGTGTGTTCCAGCTCCGACGCATGACTGGAGTTTACTCAATAAGAACTATTCAGCTGCACACAAGTATACAAGTTTTACACACACATGTGAAAGGTGGGGTCGATAGGTTGCGCACAAAAAACGTAACGAGGTCATTCGATCGCTAAATTTTACTCTTCATATTTATTTCATGCCGGGCGCCTTATATGACAATCGATTATTAAGAAGTAATCTCCAATACTAGTTATGGTCTTTATTTTATTAAATCTTTTGACGGACCAGTGGTTAGTGGTCAGTGATTCAGACCTCTGAGCCATACTGGATTCGATTCTCATGTGTGGATGGAATCGAATCCATTATGGCTCAGCGGTTTTATTAATAATAATTGTGATGATTTTTGTATAACTTATCTATGTGTGTATTCAGTATTAAATAAATAATGTTTGATTTCTAACAGTTTTCAATTCTCTTGAACCTTTTGCGCTGCAGTAGTAAATTCGACTGTAACGTTGAGAGTCGCAAGTTCGATTCCCGTCCCGCGCATACTTTTTTATGTAAGAATATATATATTATCTATTTGCATAGCATTGTCTGTTTGTACGTATAATTTATAGGTGTTTACGATAAAAAGCTATGCATTTATTTTATGATTTTCAGTGTTCTGCAGACCATACTAATGGCTTAACTTGGGTTAGATAGTGACGTGTACTATGTCCCAGAATATAATTATTACTTAATAACATTCATCAGCCGTATCAGTGGAGATTCCTTGACTTAATTTTTTTTATGGAAGAGGGACAAACGGGAGACGGTTCACCTGATGGAAAGCGAGTACCGCCGCCCATGAACGTCTGCAACTCGGGAGTCATCAAGCGCGTTACCGGCCTTTGAGGAAGGAGTACGCTCTTAAAAGTAAAGTAAGCTCACTCTAGTTTACATCTACTTACATTTAATAATAGAGAGTACAGCGAATATCGACTTCCTCCACCTGGACTTGACGAGCCACGACAGCACGGCGTCCACTATGGCCTTGAGGTTCTCCGGGTCAGACTTCATCATCGTGTCGAACTCGGAGTACTTGCCCGGCCTGAAGAACACGCGGGTCACTCCAAACTTGTAGTCTTTTTCTGATAGACCGAGACTGTGGACCATTGCCTGTTGAAGGTAGATAATAATAATAAATATCTAATACAAAACGCCATCTAGTTTCAGATTAAGCAGAGCTTGTATGTTGTAATTGTTGAATGCCATTGAAAACAGAAGAGGCAAAATGGTTGGCCACTTGATAAGATACGATAACTTAATCAGAATAATACTGAAAGAAAAAATAGAAGGCAAGAGAAAACGAGGACGGCCTAGATCAACATACATACAGCAAGTGAAGGAGAAAGTGGGAATCATGGCCTATCAAGAGGTGAAACAGATCGTAGTAAATAGAGGTTAGTGGCGATTGAACCGACAAGGGCTAGGCTCTTGAATAGGGAATATGCACGTGACACCAAAATGGACAAAATATTTTTATTTGTAATTTTTATTGCTAAAAAAAGATACCCATACAATTATTTTTGAAATTTATTATAATTTAATAGTGAAATTTAATCATCAAAAATTGGCTTTTTTAAGATTCCCTCGCAAATTTCTAAAACGCAACGCTATTGGTTGAATAAAACGGGACGTCAACCTACACTGTCAAGAGTGTCAACAAGTTGTGTTTATTTGTAATATTTGGTTTCTGGTGATTATTTGTTTCATTTTAAGTTAATAACTAATACGTTTTCAGTGTTAAATTATTAAATTCCCGTGTAGAAAGACTCAACACAATGACTGAATATACTTTGTCAGGTGCAGTTTTGATATTATTTTGGCACAAAGGAACGGCACAATATTTATAATAAGTTTTTATTGGCTTTTCCATGGTAATAAGCTAATTTTTATCACTCACTTTTTTAACTTTCACAAACTTTGTGAACTTCACTCCGTTGTTGACATCGAATTCGTCTGAAAGTGTAGTATGACGTCACAAAAAAAGCGCGCTAAAATGGACGTGTTCAAATTGCTCCAAAATGATAGTGATATTAATAAATTTTTTTTTGCTTAACGGTTTATATTTCGGATGTGTTATATTTATTTTTGGTAATGTAATAACGAGTAGAATCGTTTAAAAAAATAAAAAAATACATGCATATTCCCTATTGGGTAAGAGAAGTATAGAAAACAATTGAAATATATAATTATATAAAGTTTTCGTCTATGATATATTCGATCCGTAGACCTGTATCTGTAATCACTTAAATGTATAAAGTGTTTATCGATTAGTTTCGTCCGTTCCGTTTTAGGTATTTATTTTCTTTTTGATTCGAGTCGAATCCGACTATCGCAAAGTAATCTGGTAAATTTATGAATTTTCATGTTTTGGATCAAACTATATAATATCTTTTAAAAATAAAAAATAAAACTCATCTTAATTAGAATGAGTGTTTTTTAATTGTTCTATTTACAATAGCAATCTATGGGATATATAGAAAAAAAAATGATAAAATTAGGAGGGTAAAAGCATAGAGTGGTCGTAGTTACCTCACAGAAGGTCTTGGGCGCGAGCGCCCTCAGCTTGGGCGGGAGGAAGGAGCTGTACATGGCGTGCAGGTCGTGGAAGGGGGCGCGGGAGGGGTAGCCGTGCTCCATGAGCTCCAGCACCGCCGCCGTGCCGCTGCACTGCAGCTGCGTCAGCACCAGCCCCCCCTCCGTCTCGCGACCCACCATGCGCGAGTTGGGCTTGATGCACCGCACGAAGTTCGTGCCCTGCGGATATCGTGTGTTGCGTGACTCGGTAACACGACTAATTCTAATATATACCACGACGCCAACGACTAACTAAATCTCTGCAGCTGAATATTTTTCAATAAATTATACTCTAAAAATATGAGATCGTAAAAGGAACCGATAAATAGCAGCCCTCTAAACGAGACCGTGTGGCCTAATGGATAAGGCGTCGGACTTCGGATCCGAAGATTGCAGGTTCGAGTCCTGTCACGGTCGAAACGTGCTTTTTGTTATCTAGTTTTCGAACTAGAATTTACTTGTATTTAGTACATCGTCATTTTCATATTGATAAAAAAGCACTGCATTTAATGAAAATTTTGTTTTTCTGTCAAAATAGTACAATAGGTATTATTTTAACGGAATAAAAATCAAATATTGGGACTGTTTTTTAGAAGAATCTTCTTTCCGTTCTAACTAATAGTCTAATTCCTTTGATATCGGAAACTTCAATATTACAAAAAATTAAACAATATTTATGCCATATTTAAGAGTAAGCCCTGTGTGTACTCACAATTGTCTCTATTATTCTGCTAAAAATAATACTCTAAGAGTATTGTGCCCAAACCTGTTAAAAAAAACTAGAGTAATATGCCTTTTTTATATATATTTATAGTAAATTTACCTTTAAAAAAATATAACTTAAACAGACAACTTACATTCTCTTTCAATTTATCCATGAGCTGAGACAACTGACTTTGAAACTTAGCACCAACAGATATAAAGTTGAGTTTCCCTTTAGCATTGTTATTGTCGGTTGTTTGGAACAGTTGTTGCACTAGGGCGCTACGCGACTCTTGAACTAGAAATTCTAAAGAGGCGTGCAATGCATCGTTGTTCTTTTCTATGAATTGGTTCTGTAAAAGAAACGGATTTTTTATTTTTCAAAAGACAAGTCTTACACTAGAAATATATCCTGTGTCGCGTGGGAGTTTACAAGCATTCATGATACGGCCCAAAAGAACACCCAGAGACTCAGAACAACAATTAGTGCAATATACAAAGTGTAGGATGGGGATCGAACCCACAACAGTAAGAAGTGACGTGGCGACCGTTTAAACCACTACGCCATCAGTGCAGTCATTAATGAATATATTAAGTGAGTGAGAGGTATGGCTAAGGAAGAGATTTAGTAAGAATTTTTTTTGAAACTTTTTTTCTCCTAAACCTATTGAGTGGGGTACTAAATAAAAAAGTTTTGATAGGTGAATACAGAAATGTTATATGTTCAGCAGTAATAGTTAGTATTTTTAACAGAGTCGGGTTTGTAACTTTTTATTTACCGTATTATAGCATACAGCGCCGGCGAAATGTCGTAGGAGAAAGCCTTCATCGTCACGTAGTGTACGGTGAGCTTTTAGTCGAGATGAGCGAGGTACTTGCAGTCTGGAAATATACGTCACTTATCTATACATCACATCAACAGCCTGTAATAGTCCACTGCTGTACATAAGCCTCTCCTTAGAAAGGAGGTTTGGCCTACCATACCACGCTGGCCAGACGGGTGTACAGGGTTTGTATCCAGCTGTTCCCGGATCCCTCCTGTTACAGGCGCAGAGTGGCACACCGTGTGGTTGTAGTCGGTCCGAGTCCGACACACCACCCCGCCGCAAACCCCGGAGGGGTGACGGTCCGAGGGGATTTCCACACGTTAAAAAAAAAAAGGGGTTTCTATCAAGTTTTCCTTCTTTTTGCAGTGCTGGTGTCCTGCGTTGTTTTGTGCCCTTAGTCGGCTCTTACGAAAGTAAAGGATGAATTGCGTATTCTTAATCCGTCAATATACGGACACTTATCTATACTTAATATCTATATATCTATACTTAAATAGGCAAAGTACATTATTTTCTTCTTAGTTTCTCTTGTGACCTCTTTTTAACCCCCGACGCAAAAAGAGGGGTTCGTAGCTCCTAAGCGAAAGGACCGATTTGGATGAGGTTTTTTGTTAGAAAGCTAACATAATCGAGATGATCTTAGTTATAATTTGTGAAGATCATCAGCATATTTCTTAGTTGAGGGGAGATCCTTTCATGAACTTATTAACTGGGGAGAGCCATGCTTCGGCACGAATGGGCCGGCTCGACCGGAGTGATACCACGGGCTCACAGAATACCGGTATTCTTTCGTTGCCTTTCACTAACTGAGTGAGGTTACCGGAGTCCAAATCCCCCCTCACGCTGACTGGAGCTGGAGCGGCAACGCACTTGTGACTTTTGAGTTGCAGGTGTCCATGGGCGGCGGTAGTTGCTTACCATCAGGTGACACGTCTGCTCGTTTGCCCCCTTATACCATAATTTTTTTTTTTTTTTTAACTTCGACATTAAGGTTTTTTTTCTTAACAATAATTTAGTTAACTACGTTCGATTTTCTCTCCATTCATTACTTACCTGTTATTGTTAGCACCGAGTTGTTTGTGTACGGAATGTGTGAAGTGTCCAAACTCAGGTTTAGGCAGTTTTGATTCTTCGTCCAATAAATGGAATATGCCATGGTTCTTGCTCTCAATTAAATCTGCGAATATTTAGTGCTAATTAATTCCCTTAAAATACAAGATTGTTTTAAGATTAAAAACCCGTCTAATGTGGACGTCAGACAGTATCTATCAGAACATTTACATGTAATAATGACATAAGAATTAATATCTATTAATGTTACCTACATCGAAATGAGTTAATATAAGTAAGATATAAGTATCTATTGTTCTAAAAAATGTATATTATTTATCATAGTAACTATGTATAGTCTATAAAATAAAAAATAATGGTCTTTTCTGAAAACACAAAAAACAGTTGAACCAATTATCGATATCAAATGTTATTATTTAAACGAGAAACAAATATTTCATTAGCATATTTTTACCCTACAAATTGAATTTCTAAATAGGTCATACTAGAATGTAAAACGTTTTCGTCCAATAAAGTCCTAATAATCCGACTAGAGTCGACTTCTAAAGTCGACTCTAGTCGGATTATTATATAAGTAGTACATTTGACGATCACACAAAATACACTAAATGGACTTAAACAACTATAATTCGGCCCGACTGCATTTTAGTATCTAACATTTCCCACTTTTCTTTCCATTTTTTTTAAAATTGGCTGTGCGTCAAGTGAATGATTCAGCGTCCCCCAATTTTCAGAATGGTCATAAAAGACTTGCTGGACAGGAACCGGTGGAGCAAGATCATCTACTCCAGATACAACCCTGATGTTGACCCCGGTCCTCAGACAGAGCCACCGATCCTAGAGAGCCTTGTATCAACAGCATACACACCTATACAGTCTTGGTTATCGACGAATCTGATTTCAGGCACGTTAAGCCCCTCGCGCTTGTAAAGTTCCTGTTCGTTTTTCAAGATACGCTCGTTGAAAAACTGCTGAAGCTTCTCATTGCAGTAGTTGATGCAGAATTGCTCGAAGCTGTTCATTTGGAAATATTCTGTGGATCAATTTTACCAGTTAGTTATATGATGAGTATATTCAGAGTTTACAAACAATAGCATAAGTACCGTAAACATGACACAGACTGAGCTGATTGTTACTGTTTGTTGAAAATTAGAGATCGTTTGGTGTCTAAATTGTGTTTTGTTTAATTATATATTGGAAAATATAAATGTCCAGTCCTTGTAGATTTTTGTAACATGACAGGTCAAATACCGAACCATTTTACATAGTTTTTAACTTTGTAGCACATAGTTTATTGCATTATCAGAAATTATAAGGTAAATTACCAAATCCAGCGATATCCAAGACACCGATATAATAAGAGGAGGCTTGGAAGGGAATGCTGCTGTTGATGCGATGTACGATGTAGTCGAACAGTCGGCTGTACACGGCCTTGGCCAGCGCGTCACGGGCGTTGTTCGCTTCGTAGGTTTTCAAGGGGACCCTGGAACAGTCAGTAGTTTTTAAAGTCAAATTTTAAACATTTAAAGAGAGAATTCGGTCGGTCAATTTAATAGTCAGTGTCCGATTGTTAACAATATAAATTAAGTTATAATGATAAATTGTAATAAGTTAGCTGTGAACGGCACTGTATCTGTTGTCGCTGCGCTCGATAGATGGCGTGAGGGTTGATTTAAATCGCGATATAGTTTCGTTCACACAGCTGTATTTTGGGTTGATTTTTGTAGTCAGTATGATTGTAGTATAAGCTTAGATTTATTTGCATTTTGTCAAAAAAGTGAAATGGAGGAATTATACGCTTTACAATAAAAGGGTCTTTAATAAAATCTGCCCCTCCTGGCTCTCTAGAAGTGAGTTTAATAGGAAGGTGAGGGCACGGGTGCTCACATGATGGCCGTCCCCTTGGCGCCGCCGCGGGAGCTCTGCATGAGGCGCGACACGAGCGCCATGCGCAGCTCGGGCGCGTCCACGCCCAGCAGGCGCCCCGCCGTGGCCAGCGCCGGCTCCGAGCTGGGCGTCACGCGGCAGCCCCCCCGCGGGCCCGTGTCTTCCTCGAACTCCACGTTCCCGAGGTGCAGGACGGCGGCTACCACCGAGTACACCGATTTCTTCTCCTCCTCGGTTAAACCGACACGAGATAACGCCTAAAATAATAAAAAAAGGTTTGTACTTATTTCATAATACTTTGTTGATGTGTCAAATCTTTATTCTCACTTTCACACACTTTGTGGGAGTAATTTCATTAAAAGGGACGGAAGTGTGTAACAGCTAGCCGAAGAACCGTTTGCTATTTGAGACCGCTGTAAGGTTAGCTCATTTTTTTATTATATATTCCTTTTTCCATCTAAGTAACAAACTAAGATGGATTTCACTAACACTCACTATACCTGACACTTGTTATGTATGTGATATACACTTGTTATATACCATGATAAAAGCAGGTTGTCAGGCATAATTCTTAAGAATTTATCAGTTGTTAGTTTAGACCGCAGCTTTGTTCGTATAAATTATTTTTTACCTAAAGTGATGAGAGAGTTCTTTTGTACATTTGACAATGTGTTTGCAAAATTTCTATGCCCAGCAATGGACTGTTAATGTGATTTGTGATCATACAAAATTTCATAATGTTCGGTTCAGGCATGTAAACATAACAAATAAACTTACTTATGGATTTTAATTATTAGTGTTGATTACTTTATCATGATTTAACACCCAGACGGAGTTATATAGAATATAAAAAGTGAACAATTCATATCTTGATTTATTAAGTTATGACAGAATAATGAACACACATAAAATATATTGAGTCCATAGTAAAATAATATTATATCCATACAACCAAGTCCTAACATTTATATGTCTAATCAGTACAATAAATTTAACATAATTATAATAACTATCAACATGCATTTATTGCACAATAGTCACGTATTTTAAATGAACAAAATATGTATAGACTCTGCGGAGAAGAATTATCATAATTATCATCATCATCATCATCATCATCATCATCATCAACAACCTTTAACAGTACCACAACCTACTATACCACGCTGGCCAGAAGGGTTGGTATAGGGTTTGTGTCACGTTTCCTTCTCTTTGCAGTGATGTTGTCCTGTTTAGTTTGCTCTTACGACACCCACGGGATTAATAGGCGTGGTTACACTCTGTATTCTTAATAAATTAATATGTCACCACTGGGATGAACTTTTCATATTATTATAAATTACAATTAAAAACGTGACTAGCCAGAGAAGGTAGCATGAGAAATGAGCTCTGCCGTCGTGTTGGGTCCTCCTTAACTGGAGGAGTACATATTTGCAGACTTAACACCTCCAACCTTATAAACTTGAGTTAGTTTAGTTGTCTGTCTAGTTGTTTCTGAAAAAGCGTTCAGCGAGTGTGTCATTTATTTGTGTGTTTAAATTTTCATATAGGTACACAAATGTAAAATCTTTATGAATACACTAACTAAACTACGTTGATTGTACTTAGCTTTTATTCGCAATAAATGTGATTACTAGGGGACCTATCAAATACCTGGTTTAATCTTCCAAAGTCTTCGACATCATCCAGTATGGGGTCCCTGAGTCCTCCCTTAGCCTTTTGTTGCGGAGTCATGCTGTTGGGGCCGATTTTCTTCTCCGAGGCGGCCGTCGTGAAGTACTGAGTGCAGCCGTTCTTTAGATACTGTTAAAAGGTTTTTTATTAGTGTTTATTTTAGAAAAAAAAAACAACTGTTTACGGTTCTTGGATGTAATGCTGGCTGAATGTAATGTTACGTATAAGGCTGGCAGCAAACTTTTATGAGATTAGTATGAAAGTTTTAGTATAGTTTATCTAAAGTACTTGAATGAGTTTGCAGTAAAATACACAAAACGCTTTTGATATATTGTTTATAAATGAACAGTCAACTGAATTGTTGTTTAATTAACGTAATTATGAATGCACTCGATTTAAAAATATGATATTTTATCTTTACCAGTTATTTACTTTTACTTAATAAGTTAAGCAATAAAATATGGGTATTTTTTATTATACTAATGTCACCTGAGTAAATCAACACAAATGTACAAATTACGAAGTCGGTCAATAAAATATGCAGGTAGGTACTTACTGCAAACTGAAAGATACATTGCAACATTGGAGCAGAAATGTGTTCAGTTCTTTATTAGGAAGGCCAATTCTCGTAATACAAGTTCGGTCACAATCATTTTCCGATCAACTATCGATCTCACACCTGTCATAATAGATATTTTCGTAGTAAAAAAGTCAAGCATTACTAGAAGTCTTATACAATGTCCGTGTGGTGACGGATTAAGAATACAGTGTCACCACCCCTATTCATTCCGTGGGTGTTGTAAGAGCCGACTAAGGGAAAAAACTACGCAGAACAACAGCACTGCAGAGAGAAGAAAAACTTGACATAAACCCTATACCAACCCGTCTGGCCAGCGTGGTATAGTAGGCCAAAACCTTTCTAAGGAGAGGCTAATGTGCAGCAGTGGACTGTTAAAAGCTGTTGATGTGATGATTACTAGAAGTAGCAGATTCTTTATTCAATTTTCGGTTACAATACGATATAATCACATTTCAGTCAATGTTGAATGTTTAATACTTTACTACTAACATACCTTTTATGACAGTTGTGAGATCGAAAGTGGATCGGAACTGAATTGAGACCGAACTTTTATTACGAGAATTAACCTTCAGATTGTTACACTATTACTCCTAGGTTATAAAACTCACCAAATAGTCATCGGGCTTCTTAATTTCCAACGCAGTCCTTAACTCTTGAGGGGCTCCGGCACAGAGCAAATAAAACACATGGTAATTCCTCTCTTCTGCGCTCTGAGTGCATATTCTGGACTTTTCCAGAAGATAATGGGAAATAAAGCCGCCCACCACCTGGTACTTGTTGTTAAAGTGCACTTCCATGAACTTGCCGAAACGGGAGCTGTTGTTGTTGCGAGTTGTTTTAGCGTTACCGAAGGCTTCCAGAATTGGATTGGCTGTTAAAAGATATGTAAATAAATGGGATAAATAAAACGGTCTTGTAGATACATGGTATATTTGAAAGAGAAAATTTTCAGTGCTAAAGAATCAATATTCGTTGACTTCCTTAATTTCCTACGTTATTTCACAATGAACGCGTTATGTAGAATATAAAGGCTGAACGGCCAAATTGCAAAAAGATATGATAAAATATGTTTAAAAAGTTAATAAAGCGTTGAATTCATCTTCAGGACGAATAATACAGCTTCAAATCAAGATTAATAATAAGACAAATTTAGTGATTTAAAAAAAAAAAATTATAGCCTCTACAAACATTTGACTTGAATATATTTACGCCAACATTGCTTTTAAAAAACATACTACTACCAAACTACTTTAGAAGACGTCTGTTGCAGCAGAAACTTAACCAGTTGAGTTTAAGTCAGGTTTCTATCTAAAGTGTTCAGAAACTGGTGGCTTCAATCTTATTATATGCACCGAGAATCACCAAAACAGACAGTGGTATCAGAAGAGAACGAACCTTACTCCCTCACATCATTTCTGCTTTTGCAATGCAGTCGATGGTACAATAACCGTAAATGATAACTCACCGTCCAAAATCTTCTGTTCGACGGGCCCGGCACTTTTAGCCCACAGATCACATAGATACTTGAGAATGTATTTAGTTGACTCTGTCTTGCCTGCACCGGATTCTCCAGAGACGATGATCGATTGGGATTGCTTCAGAGATTTCATATCGCGGAAGGCTTTATCAGCTGGAATGTTATAGAAAATTATTACAATAATTTGTTTTTGGCCAGCTGGCACTTGTTTTTGTTTTAGTTTAAAAAAAACTGAATTTTACCATTCTGTATCTTTCGCCTGACGTCGCGACGGCTATAGCCAAATTCCTCTTTCATTTTGCGATGCATTTAGTATTCATGAATTATCTCCGATATTTATGGATAGATTACGTATTACGAAGCATTGGACATTTTCAAAAAATTATGATATCTGATATATTACACTTCATCTGATTGTCACTTCTTCATACTTATTCTGCAATCTGTGTTAGTTACTTTGGGCCTTTACCGGATGAAAGAAGCTTGGCGACTTTAAATTTATGGACAAAACCCATTGTCATGGTTCACTATCTGTCGTAAGCGGTAGGACGTTGGTCGAAGACCTTTGTTTTTAAGCATTGTGGCAAGAGTGACAAGAAAACTTAACTAAGTTTGCGAAGTACTGTCTATCCGAAGTCAATGGACGTCACGATATTATTATAACAAATTAACTTAAAGCAAGATGTTTGTGTCAAATGTGTAATGTGTATTTGTCAACTTGGTTCCGACATAAAATGATAAACAAACCGTTAAGCTTACTTTGTTCACTAAACAGGAAAATTAAAATTTCCTAGATGCGTCTCTTAGGATCGAACAAGGAAAAGTCCCTTAGATTCATAAATCTAAGTATGATTCATCTCCTTTTACGAGACGTTTATCTTTTGCACTGTTAGTGACGTAATGGGAAAAATATCATTTTTGTGAATGTGTTGGTTGTTTTAATCAGCTTAAGTAGCTTCTCTTTGAATTATATAAATTAATTATGTAAACAAATCTTGGAAGCCCCTTATAAACTACTTATAATTGTCACATCTAAAAATAAACTTTCTATGTTTACAAGTAGCTTGGATGACAGTACTATATTTTGGCACCTTGGAGCTGATTTGATGATTGGTTCAGAAGGATAGCGGATTTCTTTAGTGGCCATAGTAAAACCCTCGAATTTGGGCTCACATGACTCATTTTGACGAGTCTTACAGATTGGACACAGTGAGAAAGGTCCGATGATGCAGCTAGATTAATAGTAGAAGATGTAGAGGTAGAAATAAAGTTTTTATAATTTTATTGTAGGTCCATATTAATGCTGTTTTTTTTTTTTCTCAACTGTGATGTATTATAAATGGAAATTGAAAGTATGCTTAATGGTGCTGGAAATCCTGATCAAAAATTTAAAGAACTTAGAAGTAAGAAAGTGTAATTTAGTACGTAAATCAGCAAGGTGGCAAGATGACTAATTAAAGATACCTATCTCACGTTGACAGAGGATTCAGATAGCATCTAACAGGTGTTCTTCAAAAAAAATGAATAAGGCCCATGTCTCGATATAGACTGTTATAATATAAATGATGATACCCGATTTTAGCTTGACTGAACAATAATAATGATTAACATACCAAGAGCAAAAACGTGTGGCGGTAGTTCTCCCAACGATTTTCCTTGGTAATTCTTGATGGTGGCTGATGAGTACATGTCTTTTATATCTTCATAAGGGTTCACGGCTAGCAGGATATTCGCAACGTATGTCTGTAAGGACAAGTGAAAAGTTTTAATAATATTATCAGTACGTACGACATACTATAAAAAGAAATTTGTAAATTATTTTTCGCGTGAAAAACAAAAATAGTGCGTGAATAGATTTTGTTAATCAATTCACTATCCCTCAAAAACATTACTTCAGTAACTTAGAAAGGAAATCCATGGTACCCACCTCGACGGATCCCGGGCCATCTACGGCTTACATATTTACTTTCCTTACGTTAAGGGAAAAAACACTGTGTAAGGATTAATACGTCTACACCGAATATTTGATTTTAATATTTCTGGATTTTGTTAGGACCTGCATCTTGAAAAACCACATTAGCCTGCGTACGGAACACAGTTAAATAAAAAACTGCTTTATTTAAGATTTCTGCTTATATTGTATTCCACATGAATATTTATAAAAACAAGGATAGAAGTTAACTGAATATCCTTTTCACCTATCTTTTTATTTTAAAGTAAGACCTTTTGTTACAATTTCGTCTCAAACGTTAGATCCAAACTCCATACTTAGCTGGCCCACCTATGACTAGTGGGATAGAAGAATACTTGACTTAGTACTGATGGCATTCTCGAAGGATCTTGTTGTAAACAGCATATCTGAATCTTGAGTCCTCAATAACTCAAGGTAAAAACCATAAGACTACGCCACATGATACGGGCGACAATGGTTCGAGTTCGTTACGATCGATACCAAACCATTGAAATTGTTAAGTACACACGACAGCGTAGGTACATTATAAAATAATAATACTCAAGGTGAAAACACTGAAAACAAACTTAGTCATGAGTCAGTTACTTACGTAGATTTTGTTCTTTTTGTATCGCGTGAGAATGTTGTTCAGTAGTGTGGCTTCGTTCAGAAACATTAGTTCACCTGGAAGGTAAAATATTTATAAGTCAAACATTTTGTTTATCAAATTCGGAAACACCTAGCGGAAATTAGCTTATTGATAAATGGTCTTTTCTGCATTAGAGTTTGAAGGACAAATATTGTGTGATGACCACGATCATTTGTTCTGTGTCCGGGTGTAATTAATCTATTATATGTGTGTATTTAAAAATATATAAGTATGTTTATCAGGAGTCTGGTTACCATAGCACAGGCTCTGCCTAGTTTGGGATCAGACGGCCGTGTACGAGATGTGTGAAGTATATTTTTATATAATTAACCGGATCACATAATAAGTATGTCGTATCTTTGAATTTCCAAACGTTTCGATGTAGTTGGTCCTTGGTCCAACCATGTTCGCAGGTTGATGACATATATTCTTATTAAATATATCAACATAAACGCGGTAATTATTTAATTATGTGTATCATGGAGTGCCAAGGTTTAAAATATAGTGTGTCCTTTGGTCTCTGTTGAAGTCGTTTTAAGGATGACTCATATTCTTCAGCCTTCGTCTACTATTGCGTGAGATAGCTTATGTGGAAGATCAGATTATTCATTGTTCAATGTACAGGAGTAACATTAGTGCTTTTTTTGTTTATTAAATGCACAAAACACATTACAATTAATTAAAACATTAATCATAAATACATCGTTTAGATCTGGATCGTAACGTAACTCATATATGCACAAAGAAAAATAATGAAGATTATACAGAAATTATCTCTGGTCCATAATACTGTAAGTAATATAACAATAAATAACAAAGTAAGTAAGCATATAATGTGATGCAGATCTGAATGTTAATGCAAACCCAACTCACTATGGAGGATGTCTTTCACTAATTTACTATATCTGTTATAGTTATGATCAAAAACTTCTAGTAATTTATTGATTTTTGAGATATCATTATATTGACGCGCCATTCTTGGATGCTAATGGATTATAATAAAAAATGTTATTTTTATATATTTGAAGGGGAAATATATTCGTATCATGGGCACAAAATTTAATATTGAAACTGATTTGAGAAAGTAACTCCGGTGAATCAACAATATAATGTATAATTTTGTAGAGATAAACCAAATCGACATAAGTGCGGGTCTCTAATGGCTGAACGTCATATTTGCTGAGTCTGCTTTCGTAATTTAGATTTGACCGACCATGTTATGTTCTTTTATTAAAGGTAGTTTAACATTTGTTAGGGATTTGGTTTGTTTGTTGAAATATTGCGTTGTGTTAACTATTAAACTTTCTCGTTTCATGATATTTGTTTCACTGCTGTTAACGAAGCTATTAATTCCTCTACGTTAATAATAGGTATATATTGCGTTATTTTTGACCCAGTATTTAAGTATACTCGTATATATTTTTGAATAAAAATACTAGCGACTTTTGTTCCTCACTGTATAATATTCTTGTTAATCCCTCCAATTATTACTATGCTCAACTGCCGATTTGTGCTCCAAATACACATTTACTTTACACAAAAGGAAGAAAATGTCACACGTGAATCGAGAATAAAGGAAAACAATAGGTTTAATAATAAACTACGCTTTGTTTCTAAGATGGCTTACTAGTCTGTGATTTTGTTAATGTAGTATTGTTTAACTTTTATTATTGTTTTTTTTAACTAAAAAGTTTTGTTATAAGAATCACACACAACTAGAAAGATTTTTTCTCTATTTGTTATTTAATGTTAATCAAATAAAAAATAATTTTTGATGGACTCTTAATAACTTACCATCATTCATAATTTAAAAGAAAATTAAATACTAAATTTATATTACGAGTACTATGTATTTTCTGTATTAAGTATAAACAAGTCAAAACACATGTGTATGTATGTACATATGAATCATACACATTAATTAATATTAATCATAAACTACTGCGGAGACATTTTTTGCAGCAGCTACACACTAAATTACTATTTAAATATTTTTCCACACTCGTATACTATTTAGATCAGGATCAATAAACTTATTTTAAATTAAAGAGGTGTTGTAAGAATCAAATGTTAATCAATAAATTTATTTTAAATTAAAGTAGTGTTATAAGAATCTAATTTTCACAAGATTTGAACAGGTAGAATGTTTAAAACGTTGACTATTTAGATCAGGATTAATCAATTTATTTTAAATTATAAAAGGTTTTGTAAGAATCAAATGTTAACAAGTTTTGAACATATCTTGTTGGTCTAGTGGTTGGTGATTGTGTAATCACCAACACTTAATAATAATATACACCTAGGACTAATATTGTTGGTTCTTTTTTTGTCTATGCTATTCGTGTCTTTCGTGTCGCATCACCATACATTGTAACTGTTCTACATTTAAAACATTACTTTTTCCATCACTTCCAACGCGCGAGCATTGCGACACAGTGAAACTGTAAAACCTAGTTATTTTGGACATTGCAAGCCCTGTATCAATCTTGGAAGTATTCATTTAACTACCTTGAAGCCCCAACAAAGTGTTTATCCACAGGATCTACCAATTGGTTCAGGATCAGACGGCTGCGTGAAATGGGTGAGGTAATTATTATTATCTAGGGATACGTAAAATTAAGATCCTCAATAGCTTCGTGATACAAATGCTTAGAGTATCGGATGTTTTAAAGCGGATTATTTAAGGTAGTGGCTGCTTGTACTCATCATCATCATCATCATCAACAGCCTTTAATAGTCCACTGCTGGACATAGGCCTCTCCTTGGAAAGGAGGTTTTGGCCTACTATACCACGCTGGCCAGACGGGTTGGTATAGGGTTTGTGTCAAGTTTTCTCTTCTTTTTTTTGTTTTGTTTTTGCTTGTACTATCAAAATTAAACAGTAAGACTTTGGATTTTAGGTATTAAAACTCGAACTAATAGGTAGCTCTAGGTAGAGAGAGGAAGAGAGAGAGGGAGAGAGATAGTCTAAATTTTAATAACACTTACAATTATCATCTACATTCTTCATGGGATCTCCAGCTGGGAATATGTCTTCAAAGCTGCATACTCTTTTGGGGTACTTGTTGTCTACGGGGTACACATCTGCCTCCTCCCCCATGAGCTCATGGAGGCGGGCCAGTATGAACCCCTCGTTTGGGTCCCGGACCCAAATCAGCTGCTTATCCATCGTCATTGTTTACTGAAAAGAAAGAGAAAAGTACGTTAGGTATTGTTCAAGTGTCTGAAAGTTACTTATTATTATTATTTATTTAAAGTGCGTAATGGTTTGACCATTACAATACACATACCCAGATTACATAGACCTACAAGTGTATTAATGAATTAAGTATGTCAAACTATACGCCGGCACGTAGCTGAAATGCATATGTTAAGATGATGTGTGGTGTGACTAGGATGGACAAGCTGAGGAATAAATAGATTAGAGGAAACCTGGGAATAGCACCAGTGGATGCAAATTGAGAAGCAATAGGTTATCCTAATATGAACATGTGACGCGTAGAGATTAGAAAAAGGTAAAGAAGAAGGTTTTAGGTATGGAAGTTGATAAGACGTAGCAGACGACTAAAGGAAAGATGGATGGACTGCGTGAATGAGGATATGAATAAAAACGGAGTAAGCAGCGATCTGACGAGTGATAGAGGAAAATGGAAGAAGAAAACTCATTGGGCCCACCATAAATGTATTTGAGAAAGGGGTTAGAAGATTATGATTATGAAAACTATAATTTGGTCCAACTCTAGTAAAAGTATTTAATTACATCGGTTTGTTTTTAAGTCATTTACAACTTGCTCATGATTTCTTTTTTAAATATAAAATTGTTATCAGTATCTATTTGCGTAGGTATGTATTTATATATTTTTATACTGTATTTATGTATGTACTTATGTGAAATATTAATATGTATACGTGTAGTTGGCCGTGTGTTTGTTTGTCCTTTCTTCTCATAAGGCTTAACCCCTTGGAAACCGGCGGTTGTAGATCGGCACAGGCATAATAGATTTTCGACAGGTATAATTTTATTCTATTTATATTTCTATACATTTGACAAAATATTGTGTGTGTTGATCTATGACTTTAGAGTTTACAAAAAAGACGATTTCAAACAATTTTAAACAGTTTTATGAAATAAAGATATTTTGAGTATATGACAGGTTTGTGTGTATATTTTATGATTTGGTATGAAGTATACATATGTAAGTTGCTAAGTTTTGGTTATACTGCAACAAAAGAAACTGTAACCAAAATGCACATACTTCCTGTTTTCTCTGCATCACCCAATGATTGACTGGTAGAGAATGCCTTAGGCATTAAGTCCGTCAATACACCAGATGTGCATGATGTGTAAATAAATAAATATTTGTGATGCTCATTTGTAGTCCTGACGCTCAACGGCTAGACCAGTTGTGGCAAACCTAATAGAATCAGTTATATTACATTCAAGTCTAATCACGTCAATTAAGTAGATGTCACTCCGATTACAATTGACAGAACACCTACAACTCATAACTATTCATAAGACCACGTTCCCATAACGTTATTAATTACATAGTAATAATTGTATATCTCTACGGTGTGGCAAGCATGTAGGAAGTATTTACAAACACAAGTAAAACTAATTGTAATAATTACTTGAACATAACGAGAATACCATTAACTCACTTTCGTACCTGTACTGTAACACTTTCATGTGTATGACGTAATAAAAAAAATAAACAATGGTTCATGTGCGTGAGTTGTTCCGGTGCGGTGATCTGTGCCCGGAAGCAAAAAATGTACAGTCTGCCATAAAAAATTGCTAGTGTAACACAAATGGCTGAGATTAACTTTGGCCGATTGTGGACTTATTCCTTTTAGATTTAGTAAAAAGAACAATTAACACTTATGTGGAAATAAACATAATGCTAAAAGACCACGTAGGCTACTTTATTAGGTTGGACAATAAAACTGACTAATAACAATTGCTTTATAAAGCTTAAATAGAAACGAGCTCAATTTTATATTGTATGCTATTATTTTCGTTTCGGTATTCAGACCTTTGAGAATAATTAAATATCTAGGAATTTTTCAAACCGCACGCCGTCTCGGGTACTAATAGCCGGGGAACCAGGTATACCCTAGAAAGGAAGTCCCTGGTGCCCCGACATACCTCGGGCCATCTACAACAAGTAGACGACCCCCCCGTGTGGGAACCCCATGTTCCCTCTGCTCCCTGGAAGCGAGCGCGTTTCGCAACCTGCTCGCCGCCACCCCGGCCTGCTTCTGCTAGGGTGACAGATGGCCTCACCTGTCACCCCCAGGCTTATGGACGACGGAGGTCGTAGCCAGGGGGTGACGAAGCCTTCCTGAGTCGCCTGCTGTGCCTGGCCCGTTCCCGGGCCTGGCGGGCCGGGAGAGTTCTACACCTCTCCCGTCCTGCTCCACCGTCTCCTTCGCGAGCATAACTTGCTCGCAGAAGGAGACCTGGCTATTTGTAATTACCTGGCTATTTGTAATTAACTATTGAATATAATTTTAATTCTTTAATTAATTCATATATATGGGATTAAGCCACGCTGTTACGCGGTCTTCTACAACTATTAAAAAAAATAAAAAAAACATTAATTACATAAATTTCTTGGTGTAGTATTTTTTAAACTAAAGATTTTAGATCAATATATGCAGATAGTTTTTTCGCAGCAATGGGTTGTTTTCTTGAATAATAGATAGAATAGAATATATAGCAAAAAGTTTAAATCGTTATCTGCCTTTTCTACATGTGCAAATTCCCTTGGGGTGTCACCCCATTGCGGTCCATCGGGATCGAAACGACTAAAATCACACGGTGTACCATACTGCAAATGAATTCCGGGAACAGGTTTTATTGAGTCATTCAGACCCCTTATACCGCCTGCCTCAAAGTGCGGAAATCACTTTCGGGTATATTTCCCTTAAGCAAGTCCGCTTGTGCCTGGACGATGCCTCCTCACGACTAATCACTATTTGGTAGAGGGAAAAACCAGTCAATTTCAGCCGCGGTCACACTCAGCAAATTGGTTTGTGTCTGTGTCAATCTATAACCTGTGTATGTTTATAAGAACGCAAGGAATTTAATTTCGCTTAGAAATATATTATGTTAAATAGAATTGAAAGAGAAAAATGTTACTTAGGCATTTGGGATCAGTCTTTGCACAAAAGTATGTATATATAACGCAAAGAGCGCTTATTACGTTGCGCCACGCAGTCTCCTTTAGACCGACAGCGGCGCTGGACCAATAAATAAATAAATAAAAATACCTTCGCAAAATGGGGTCGCCATTAGTAAAAAGATTACGTTAAACGGTCGAGTAATTTTTGTGATTAGTTCAACAAAATAAAATTACGCAAGATTTTATTTACTGGTTTTTTGTCAACGTTTTGACACTGTTTTCAAAGAAACTGAAATGAATTTCGTGAAGAAATTACAGACAGACTTACAATATAAATAAAACGAGCTGAAAGTTTCAACTGCATAACATTTCTCTTAATTTAAGAAGCTTTTGGGTCTAAAAATGTTTCTAATACATGCTTAATCTGTTTTTTTTTATTTATATTGGTTAAATTCAAACCGACCTCTGTTCGAGATGACAGATCCAAAAAGCTGTGTCTGACTTTACGTAAAACAGGAAATGTTTATGATCTGGTAATTAAAAATTATTCTACGTCTTTTATTATTGGAGAGTGGCATTTTGGTATATCTGCGAACTTAATACCAAGGGTATTCTCTTCCAGTCGAACTTTTTCTTTATTGATTTTCCTCTATTTTGAGGTTAGTCAAGAAAAGATGGCCTGAACAGCACTTAAGTAATAGGAATTAGTAATCTTCTGCAGATAGACAGACGTGTTATAATATATATGAGATGTAGGAACTAATTTTAAGCGGAACGGAGGAACATATATGTCTATGTACTACGACAGACCGATATGCATATATCAAACCATTACCATTAACCTTGCAACAGTTCCTCTCTTGCACATACATACATTATTTAATCGATAAACCTTAACCCACATGTCATGAAGAACAACCATTCTAATCGAGAAACGATGTATGGTAAGACTTATGTGCCAGTTGGTGGTCCATTCCTATTGACTTTTCCATTAGTAGTTTGGACATATAAGTAAGCTATTCCAAATGTTTCTACCGTTTACTCATTCAAGTCAAATCTTTCATCTAAGACTTTCAGTAGGTGACACCACGGATGGCGTAGTGGTCTAACCGGTCGCTACGTCACATGTACTGCGCTGAGTAGTGTGGGTTCGATCCCCACATGGGATAACACTGTGCGATCCATAAATTGTTGTTCTGAGTCTGAGTGTTCTTTGTTCCCGTTTTACGTATGTTTGTAAAGTCCTCCGCGACACAGGATTTATTCCTAATGCGGGAAATGTATTAAAAAAGAAAAAGAAATCCATTTTTTAAAATGTCACGTACGTGGTGTTATTTAGTATATGTTTTCACATGATATCTAATTTGATAACGTTCAACTTCTACGGGTTTCTTTAATAAAATTAAGTGCACGTTCTGACAATGACGTCCAAGCGTGCACCGAAAATTATTATGCCTTTAACGGTGGGGCTTTCAGAAAAGGACTGAACTGAAGGCACCTTATACGCTGCTAAATTATGTAACTAATCATCTGTGTAAGACTAATAACTTGTATTTACACCATTAATAGATTCTTTCTTTGTTTAAATTCGCTAAGCTCTGTAACTACCAGTAGAATATATAATAATTTTGTTGGATAGTTCAGTCACTGAGGAAAGTTATAGGTTATGTAAATTAGGCTACGACTCTCAGGAGCGGAGAAGTGGCTATAAATGCATGAAAAACTGCGTGGAACCACTAGTTGTGAAACATCAATATTTTATTTTATATGTGGGAGAAAGTTTGATAAAGTTAATCCATCTTGTCATTCGCTACAAACAATAATAATTATCTGGTAAGCCAATGTTATCCACTGTGACGTATTGTGTCATAATCAAGGTGTAATGACCACAGTGCCTGTTTGTCGTAAGAGTATAACTATTTTGTAAAAAAAGAATGAGGCCGCGTTTGAACATTGCGTTTATATAAAAGTTGCATTCAATGAAATAGACTTGTGTAAAATGGTCGGCCATTTTTATCAACGAGCGACGTAAGTTTAGTACTTTAATAAGAGAAAACCTATGACATTTGTGAGATCGCGAGTAGACCGGAACTGACTTTTTAACGTTTTTTTACTAAGAGCATTGACCTTCAGAGTTATGAGATATTTACAAGATTACATATGCAACTGTGATGACATCCGTACTTAGAGTACCTGGGTCTTTCGAGAACTATGTTAGTGCAAACATATGCACAGACACGTACAATGAGAATAGTTCGCGTGACAACTTCCCTTTCTTTTTTTCTAGGATCAGGTATTCAAATGCAAATGTAGATTAGTTGATACATATTAAAGAGAAACGAGTAAGAAAATGCACGAACAATGGGCTATAATGGAATGTTGGGGTCTTTGTTTCTCGTTGTGGAGAAGTAAAGCTAACATAAAATGATAAATTATTTCAAGTAAACATTTGAATTTCGTATTGTGAAGGTGTGTGTGTGAGGTTACCAGTTATCTTGCCATTACAAAGTCCAAGCAATGGAAAATCGTTCTGGACGAATGGTTCTGGAGTGGAAAGCAGACTGAAAGACGTGAAACTTGAAAACTTCTTCTTGACTGGACTGATGATTTGGTGACAGTAGTAATAAGTAGAAAGTATAATGGAAACAGTTGAAAACTTTTTCACTTGATGGACATTTTAAGTGAGAGAATTAGAAAGAGAGAGAGAGAGAGAGAGAGAGAGAGAGAGAGAGAGAGAGAGAGAGAGAGAGAGAGAGAGAGAGAGAGAGAGAGAGAGAGAGAGAGAGAGAGAGAGAGAGAAGCAAAAATAGGTATTTCTTCTTCTTTGTTTCTTTCTCTTGCGGCGCTGTATTACTGGCGGAGCTCTCCTGCAACTCTAGCTCGCTCGCCCTATTTGTTAATCAACTTCATTTCATCTTATTCTTTTATCCTGAAAACGATTACATTTCCAAGTGATATTTCTAGTACATAGGGAACCGGCCATAAAATAAGCCAGTCCCACCATATTACACATTTCGTGCAGACTAGTAAAATGGGAAAACGGGTAGGAAAGTGACGATGGAAATGATTTATGGGAAAATTATATTATATATATATATCCTACCTAACAATTGTACAATCAGAATCATAATTAGAAAGGTATTTGTGCAATTTGAGCCCTCACCGTGTCTGGCAGTCAGATACCATCAGGCATTTCAACACGCCATCAAACCAAGAAATTATTGAAATAATCGTGTTACGATACGCATTCTTGTGTTAAACGGTACTAATTTACATTTTTTATATCGATTGCTTTGGTTGTAGAAGGTTAATATTATATATTATTCTATTAAATATACCTATTGCATTCTTTTCTTTTTATCACAGGTATAAATGGACTCCTAGGATATATAGCCGCCTAGTAATGGGTAAACTGAGGGCATAAGGAGTAAAGGATTCTGTTTTCTTCATAAACGGTGTTATCCATAATGTATTTACATATTATATTTGCTTCTTATCGATTTTCAATGTGGTTGTTAACCGATTATTCTATAGCTATTTTAGTAACTTCAACTTACAACAGTAAACAGTATGACGAATATAACCACCTTAGGCACCTTAATCTTTAAGAAAAACTAAAGTTCTATTACAATGCATAGATTACCATTAACTTTAGATAGTAAACATGAGTAATCAAAAACATGAACAAAAGCATTGATTGACATTACCATTCATATTCAACTTAAGAACATTGCGTGACAGAACGTCTTTCTAAAATAGGCCCAGCTTATTCAAAGTCATTCCGAGAAAAGCGCAAACGTATGAATACGTATAATGTAAAACTAGCGTAAATAAACGGACGGAAATTATGCAGTTCAACGAGACGAAACATATAAGAAAAGTACGATAGCGTGATTTTGACTACACAACGGAGTACAACAAAGCAACACTGGGGTCAACATACTAATGCTTTACAGGTAACTAAAAGTCTCACGAAGTTTCACAAGCATTTGTGATGCCTGCTCTGTTCCTAAGGATCATGACGTAATGTACATCTTTATCAACAGGCTTTAATAATCCACTACAGGACATAGGCCTCTCCTTAGAAAGGAGGTTTTGGCCTACTATACCACGCTGGCAAGACGGGTTAGTATAGGGTTCGTGTCAAGTATTCCTTCTCTTCGTAGTGTTGTTGCTCCTACGACACCCACGGGGTGGCAAGGGCTGTGATACTCCGTATTAATCCGTCACTACAGGGACTTTAATGTACATAACCTATAACTTTCTTCAATGAATACCCTATCTAATACAAAAATAATAATTAAAATCTGATAAGCGATAAGCGCGTTTAAACAAACAATGAAACAAAAATAAAACTCTTTTGTTTTATATTAGCAATGCATGTTCGTGAAAATAAAACTGTTATTTTATTATAATTACAGATCATTCCATTTTAATCTGTTGGATGCATTAAATAACATTCACAGACAAAATAATACATAGGTATACACTGTTATACAATAGCGTTCTATATAAAAGACTTACCTAACAATTCAAGTACAAATTGTTCATTTATTTTGCTCAACACAAACACCACGTATACAATATGATAAAGAACAAAGTGTTAAAACTATTATTACTAATTTAAATAATATTAAATGAATCTACCGTTATAATCTAAGCACCGACACAAAGCCGTACGGTAAATGCTTATTTGATTGCCGAATACTAAGCGAAAGGTTGTGTCAATCTTATCAAATCAGAATACACTATCATAAGTGCGATACGTTTTATTTTAATCAATTCAATGATCATTGTATTATAATCGCCGGCAGATACAAAAAAACGTCTCTAATCTTGGTTGGGAATAAGGGAGTACTTCCTCTGTCGCTTTTACGTGCTTTTCCTTTTAAATTGCCGACTCTTCGGACAAGGTCTCTCCTCTGTTAATAAAATTATCTGTAGTGAGTTATCTTGTCCGTGTGGTGACGGATTAAGAATATGGAGTGTCACTACCCCTAGTCATACTATCCTGGTGTACAGGAGTTACAGTGGTGGGCGTGTGGGTGGGATTAGTCCCAACCCCTAGTCATCCCGTGACTAGGGGTTGGGACCATGGCCGTGAAAGACAACATCACTGCAAAGAGAAGGAAAACTTGAAATAAAACCCTATACCAACCCGTCTGGCCAGCGTGGTATAGTAGGCCATAACCTCCTTTCTGAGGAGAGGTCTATGTCCAGCAGTGGACTATTGAAGGCAATTGATGTGTCAAGATGTGTGCGAGTTATCTTAAAGACAAGTTTGTTGTAACACTATCAAGTGATATTAAAATGCAAATGTAATTGACGCGCAGACGAATTAAGATTAAGATTTGCTTTCTTAATAAGCATGTATTTAACAGTGAGCGATTCAGTTAAATTTCTTCAAGGCCGTATGTTAGTTTAGAAGATTTAAAAAATGTTAATATATATTTAGTTAGTTTAAATCTTTTGCGATTGTATAAATCCCGGACTGCTAACCACGGAGGTCGTGGGTTCGATTCTCACCCAGGACAAATAATTGTGTGATGAGTACGATCATTTGTTCTGTGTCTGGGTGTAACTTATCTACAACATGTATGTATTTAGAAATATATAAGTATGTTTATCAGTCTGGTTAGCATAGTACAGGTTCCGATAAGTCTGAGAAGTTTTTATTTATTTACTTCAGTTAGGAAAACCAACAGCTACAAAAATGAAAATGGTCAGCTTGATATACAACATCCAGCCAATTACAGGTTTTCACTAATTGAAGCATTGTAATCTAACTGAGGTTCTGAAACACTAACCGACACGACACTTCACCTTTACAATAAATAATAATGGGTCTATAAATGTTACAATTCGAAAAAATTGAGGTTTAGCATACTATACTATAGTCCATCAACGTCGTGCGCGACCGTCCTGCGGGGTGACAGACGGTGGCGGGGACGAGGTACTCAAGATGTCAGCGGGTAGCGGGTGGTGTATCGGGGAAGGGAAACGCGATAGGCACACTTCTCTTCGTGTGTAGCCGTCTGCTAGAATGACGCGCTACCTCGCCCCCGCCACTGTCTGTCACCCCGCGGGACGGTCGCGCACGAGATTGCCGGGTTATAGGTATGCCGGCAACGCGTTTGTGACTCCTGAGTCGCAAGCGTTCATGGGCGGCGGTAGTCGTTTTCCATCAGGTGACCTGACTGCTCGTTTGCCCATTATTCCATTTTTTTTTTATTGAAATCGCAGCTCACTCGAACAACATATAAGGTTTTTTTTATAGATGGAGAAAGAAAATTTAATAGAAATGTGTGGATTAAATCTAACCGACCTATGGGGGACATTAAATTAAACTTTGAAAAAGACCAGGACGATCAATTTCATTAAAAATCATTTTGAAAAGAAAAAAGACCAGGACAATCAATTTCATTAGAAATCATTTTGAAAAGAAAAAAGACCAGGACAATCAATTTCATTAGAAATCATTTTGAAAAGAAAAGAAAAATCAGTCAGTGGACGTCGATTAACAAGTGGCTGGATATGAAATTTCTTGCACAGACCAATGTAATTGTTTGAGCTATAAGGAATATTTACACAAAAACACAAGAACCACAAAAGGCCGACAACGCGTTTGTGACTCCTGAGTTGCAGACATTCATGGGCGGCGGTGGTCACTTTCCATCAGGTGTCTGCCCCGTCTCTGTCATCCGTCTGCTCGTCTGCTACCTCTAACATAAAAAAAACCTCAGAAAACGTTTTAGTATTATATTATTATTCCAACTATGCATTGGTAAAGGTGTAAACGCTTTAGCTAGTTAATTAGACGCTTTGGCTAAATAATTCACTGAGTATTAATATCACTGAGTACATTCAGTTCGCACATTTCAATTAAACAATACAGTTAAACATTGTGTATGCTATTGTCAGTTTGGCATTGTACAAAACAATAATGTCCGAATTCTCCCGTAATTCTGTAGTACCACACTTAAATCGGTGTGAATACATTGTTCTTCGAATATGACCCGAATGCATTCTTAACGCACAGCAATTGCATGGACACGTGAACCGGTAATTATCATCTAAAATAACATTTGGCCTTGATACTTAAAGTTTCAAGTGCCGAAGTTAATACATAAAGATTTTTTTAAAACCCCGTATTAAGTATTAAAGAAGGGAACGAGCGAAACAGAGAATAGTCTGAGACAAATTGAATTTTACTCGTAAACAATTTTTTTTTGCATTTATTTCATACAAGCTTTTGCTCGTGGCGTTGTCGCGGTCAAAATTAGCTTATGTCCTTCCTAGACAATCAAAGTATCTCCATGCCAAATTTCTTTAAAAGCGGTTTAGTCAAGAAAGCGTAACGGACTTAATAATATTAGTAGGGCTTTAGTGTAATTTTGCAGCATAACATGAGTTAATGGTCTACAGTTCTTCTTTATTAACAAACAAATGATATCTCCTAAACAGAACACTGAACTGATAGACTGATTTTAGCTTGAACACAAATACTTGCGACACTATGGTGGTTAGTCAAGTGTCATTGTTAACACTCGGCTGCCACATATTGGCTTTTTTAAAACAATTCATGTAATTCAAACAAAGTCAAGTACAAAATTGGTTTAGAGCTCTGGCACTGTGGAAGATATTGCTTATATGTGATAAGGACGTCCATTAAACACTTTATGGTATACAGTGTTTCCGTATCCTTGTTTTGTTGCTTTACGTAAATAATACAAAGTAAGTATTCGACATACATGCTCACGATCACGCTTTTCTCCGCAAAAGTAGGTGACAGTAAACTTGTATGCAACAGCCATATTTATACACACACATACACATCCTTTGCATATAAGTAGACATGGCCAACATATTGGCCAAATGATTAAATTATGCCTTCTTTCTACGAAAACAATTTCTTCAATGTCGAACGAAGATAATTCAAGTGTAATATTATTAAGAATATACTATTTTTACAATTATACCCATTATGTTTTAAAGTGAAAACCTTCACAGAACTCATAATAACAATCACCTAAGAAGTTTACAATATTAATAAAATATACAAATTGTGCACTGAGTTAGTGACATTTACTGTTAAAGAACGTTTAAATCTCCGAACAAGTAGGAAAACGTAACTGTAAAATAAGTTTACGTAACAAAAGACATGTTGTTCACAGAAAATCTTATCTTTATCGTATCCACAATAAAGCCAGGTCAAAATACTTTAATACGGCGTGTTGCGATAAAACTACTAACACTAACATTAATCATGCCAATGACCTTTAACATTTTTGGACTATTTGCACAAAGGTACAACAATAAAGCCTTCCTGACCAACCTTGGAAGGTCTACAGACACCCTTTTGCTATGGCATTTACAGCTTTATTGTTAAAGGCAAGAATATAAATTGCCTTACCAATGATATACGAGTAAATGTATTTTTTCTCTTTATTGTCGACCTCGCAACCTATGGTTTGTGCTATTTTCAGAAAATTGATCCGCTGGACCGCACCTTTCTACTTTCTTATGTCAACGGTTTTTAATGATGTCCGGCACAGTTATTTTGGGTACAATTTGGTACGTGTTTTGCCTTTATAAGCCATCTAAGTAGGGTGTATTTCATGTTGCACTTTAGAGAGCAATTATGTATACCTTCGAGATGTTTGCCTGAAATGTTTTCTAATCTTCACGAGATTCCTTAAGTTCAATCGAATCATTTATGTTTTGTGTACTCGTTTACTAATTTTGTTAAAATAACACGGTTCACAAACAGAACAAGAAAATACATCATACAGCGATGAAATGATCCAGTAATAAACTAATAAGTGGTGTCTGCGAACCACCGGCAATGATACTTGACATTCAAAAGGGTCATTCTCAGCTGAGTCACTGATCATTATGTACACAATGAAGATGAAAGAGATCATGATAAAGTGAGAACATGATATACCAATAAAGAGGTGTCATGACTCACAATTGCCATTGCAATAAGCAGTGTGAAAATAAATCACAAAAAGTAAACAATTCACATCACATCACATCAACAGCTTTTAACAGTCCACTGCTGGACATAAACCTCTCCTTAGAAAGGAGGTTTTGGCCTACTATACCACGCTGGCCAGACGGGTTGGTATAGGGTTTTATTTTAAGTTTTCCTTCTCTTTGCAGTGATGTTGTCTTTCATAGTCTGGCAGCTTACCCGGCTCTTAGACACGAACGGTATGACTAGGGGTATTCTGCCTGGGTAGGGCCTTCTGCGAGGTAGTAATCTCGCGGAAGGAGGCGGCGGAGAGGGCCCGGGAGGACGACCTCCACTCGGACCCGATCCGCCGCCGGCGAACCGGGCGGCGGAGGCCCGCGTACCACAGCCTCATGCCGCCCTGAGTGTGGCCGCGGGTGGACGGGGTGGGTTTCCCCTCCACCCGCATTAGTTTGGCCAGCCGCGAGGGGGCGGCGTCCGCGTGTGCCGGACGTCGCCTAAAGAGAGGAAAACAACAATATTGAGACGGAGCCCGCACCAGGAGCGGGCTGGCGCTAGGAGGGGTCCGGATGTCTTAACAACAGCTGTTCCCGGATCCCTCCTGTTACAGGCGCAGAGTGGCACACCGTGTGGTTTTAGTCGGTCCGAGTCCGACACACCACCCCGCCGCAAACCCCGGAGGGGTGACGGTCCGAGGGGATTTCCACACGTTAAAAAAAAAAAAAAAAAAGGTTTGTATAAGTAAACAATTGAACATATTGGATTCGAAATTTAAATTCAAGTTATATTCCAAGCATTTCATAACGTCTTTTTATATTACAGAGACAGATGTTTCTGATAGCAGAACAAACATGTGGGGAACGCATACAATAAGTCAGAATAGAATCTTTTGAAATAATAATTTAAGTTACTTGTATTAAAAACAAAGAACTTGCTAGAACAAAAGCAATGGTCAAAGAAGGTGATTTTGAAGAGCCCTTGAAAAGCAGTGTCGATGTAAATTAAAGTAACGCTCGCCTTTATAATGACACTATTACTGTGGTAGCTGTCACGATTGAGTGCTGCTGTGAGTCAGAGCGAGGCAAAACTAAATTGTTATTAGCTGACCTCCGGGGTCGGGTTGCGACTTGTGTGCTACTTATTTTGTTAAGGAAATTGATCGGAATTACTGTTAAAAAAATACATACATTTACAATATTTTATTAAAAATAATCATTTATGCTTACTTACATCATCATCATCAACCTATCGCAGTCACTGCTGGGCAGACGCTTACTTACATGTCACAGAAACTCTAGCAGAGATACAAACTGTAAATTCGGGATTTCTACAAACTCAGACCCTTAGTCTAGTCCATCTACAGTATTCGGTATTTTCAATCAAATAGAAAAGGTAAATAGAAGATTAAGTAGACAAGAATTCTAACGTCGTCGGACGGTATCCGTGCCTGCAGGAGTCCACAGGAATACATCCCATGAACTCCTGTAGTTTGTAGCTGTTAACAACCAAAAATTTGGGCTTGATTTTGATTGACTTTAAACGGTCAGAATTCGTTCAAACTTTGTAGATATATCAAGGACCGATGACAATACACTAATTAAAAAAAAGAAAAATAGAAATTTAAAAAAACTAAAAAAAAATATTTTCTATTTTTTAGTTTAGTTTTCTATAAAAGGCGTGTTTTTTCAGTCAAAATCACGCCCAAGGGAGTCGGTTACAAACAAACATACAGGTGAAGCTAACAAAAAGCGTGTAAAATCGAAAGTGAGTTATACTACATTTTAAATGTAAATTGCAAAGTTTTAGACACATATACTTAATATTAGTCTGGCTAGCGCCAATTACTATCAATATCAAAACAGGTAAGTAAACGAAACAATAAAAGGTAAGAGACAGACAATGAATGTCCCAGCCTTGTATCTTATCTCGGACAAGACTCGAGAACAATGCATTACAAAGATATAAATTTCGTATATTCATCACCTTACTATAAAAGACTTGGAACATATTTCACATAGAAACGACAAGTGGAGCGAATAGTGATATAACATATAGTATACACGAATGAGGAAATGTGAATAAATAACATGCCAAGAGAATGACTTAAAGTCTTAGAACTGTGGCAATAATTTTGCAACAGACATTTGATTTGTGTTTAATAGTCCACCGCTGGACATTGGCACATAGAAAGGAGGCTTTGGTCTACTATACCACGCTGGCCAGATGGGTTGGTATAGGATTTGTGTCAAGTTTTCCTTCTCTCTGCAGTGCTGTTGTTCTGAGTAGTTTTCTCTCTTAGTCGGCTCTTACGACAGCCACGGGATGAATAGGGATGGTGACACTCTGTATTCTTAATTCGTCACCACACGTCACACCACACATGTGAATAGATAGTAATGTTGTATTGTGTAGGTGACCGAACACCTGCAGTATGTTAACAAGGGAACCGGATTTAATTGAACGCCCACAATATACATATTAAGAGGATACTGAATACGTACATTAGACAAATTGGCATATAAAATAAGCGTAAGCCAAGATAATGTTCTTTAAAGAAACATCAAGGCAACGTTGTCAATAATAAGATTATAACATACGACACAAGTTAAATAGTCATGACGCATAGAAGTGAGCATGATGTCGACAGAAATAACGTTTGGTCTTAGTCATTTAAACTAAATAACTTAAAACTCTTGTCTTCTACACGCTAAAGTTGGTCATAATTACTTAAACGCATTCATTACGAAATAAATTCGAATTCACATCACGCAATTCTAAGACATCGCTTGACGTAACTTGAGTATTAGAAATAAAAAACCTACAATATTAGTCATAGAGGTTCCTCAATGCCAAGGTTCGACCAGTCGCGTCGCCGGTTTTTGTAACATAGAAAGAAACTCGTTTAAAGCATAGGTAGATATTATGTCGGTCACAGTCAGACCTACTACGGTGAGACGGTTAATGTAACGTTTAGAGAATGTCTTTATTGCAATGGCCGAGAAACGGTTACACATAAAACCGTTGGCTTTAACATTATTATTGATCAAAACTGCACTTTCAACGGTGTCTTCGATCGCAGATGTGATGCCTGCGCAACTGTTGACCGAGACACTGATATCAGTTGATATGCAAATTGCTTAGAACGTGCGGAGAATTCCATTACCTAATATTTAGATTCAAAATGTCAGTTACTGTCGGCGAAAGTTACGAGTCAGATACATTAGAGAAATGTCATTTACCTAAATGAATAAATAAAAGTAGATTTTCAATCATCAATCATTGAACACAGCACTATGCAGCAAAATGAGAGACTGTACCTTCTTTTGATATCATCGATTGCATATTCGATCCCTAATTTCTGTAGCACAATTTTTTATGGTATAGGGGAAAAATAACAGACGGCAATAAATGACTACCACCATCCATGGACACCTAAAACTGAAAAGATACAAGTTCTCTTTGAGTGCTCCCCGCTCAGGATAAAACATTAAGACATTTCTTAAACATTTGTTTTATTCAGGATTTGTTGGGCCTTCTGCAACCTCACTCGCTCGATTAAAAGCCGTGTCATCAATCCGGTCGAACCTATCCATATGTGCCAAAAAATTAAGTATTCAATAAATTATTTAGCTTGTCGTTATGGTATTTTAATGGACCTCCAATTCCAAATTTTATCTGATTGGCCGGCTAGTATGATGCAAATAAACTTTGTGCTTCTATTAAGCAGTGACACAGGTTGCGAATATATAATTGCGTCAGTGCGGATATTTACGAGTTACGCCAATCTGATACACATAAACAAACCAGTCTGGCGGGTACGGAACGGATTTAGTGTTTCCGTTTGTAATGTTTCGAACCTACTCTTACTTTAAAGCCTCTGGAACACGCAAATGATCCGATAACCAAATTCAATTTTCTATTTTTGCTTATGAATGTCTGTTTAATTATACAGTTTATATTATCATAGTTACATCAAATCTTAATGTTTAATTCATTAATTAAAGCGGATGTGAGAATTTAAAAACAAGACTTTAACACTTTCATCGCATTTCACTACATTGAAGGTCGTTTTTTAATCGTGTTTCATATCTTGAACCGCTTATTTAATTAACCAAAGAAATATTCTTGTTTAATAATAATCAACTTACGGTAAATTTAGACTATATTCATATATTGGACATTAAAATACCTCATTTGAATCTATTTATAATAAATATTATAAGAAAAATATGAAAGTACTTCACAAAATAGAGTAAGCGGTATATATTCCATTACGTATAATTGTGTAGGCAAATCTAGCAGCGATTAAAATAATAACAACTGTAATTAGGTACACATACACATATATAGATAAAAGGAAGCATCCTTTCATCGCCACTGGTGAAACATTTATCTAGAACGTTGATCTACACATTAGTATTGTAGGTAAAACAGCTCACCATTTGATATTTTCTTGTGAAAACTACCTTTTAAACACCTTTTACCTTCTTTGTGCCTCTTCTAAAGCAACGAAAAGCAAAACATTTTCAGATTCGGAATACTTAGTGTTTATATGTTTATTATGTAGAAAAAGTGTAAAGAACTAAACGGTATGAGCTATTAAGTAAAACTTATTTAAATACAGATCCATGCAGCCGTGGATTATTATTCGTAGGATCCAGCATACATTTTAAACTTTCATGATACGAAATTCTATAATGTTATCGGACATCTGACACATAACGGCATCTAGTTTCAAACTAAGCAGAGCTTGTACTATGAAAACTAGATTGCCTGATAGAATACTTATTTACTTTTTTTGTAGATACATACATATTATACAAAGAAAACACCTTAGCTCCCAAACAAATATACATAGATTATACAAACATTTGGTCCGACCCGGGATCTCTAGTTATTATTATTTTTTTATTCGGTTTATCTGTTTTCCTAAAATAGTGAAACGGCACAACAGTATTACACTTTCACTAAAACTACTATTCTATAGACAACGGTAAAACCTTAACACAGAAACGTAGCTGATTACATTTGACTTCAAAACAATGCGTGTTGGTTTAGTATACTATTCATTTAACTTTTGCCATTTTATGCATATATACATCCCAACTATCACTAATTTAGTGTTTTATAAGTGCAAGAAGCTGTCCGGATAGTTGTGCGTTGTAAACGGAAGGGGTGTGGTGTATTATCACTACTGGACATCCTATAGCTCAGATGTTGATGGTTACGTGAAATAAGAACTCTCACGATATAGTATAAGGGGTAAATAAAGATTTAAAAAGCACTCTCTATAGATACATTTTAAACAAAATAGTTAAGGCGAGGTTGCAGCGATTTTGCACTTTTTTGAAGAGAAATAAATACCCTAATATGCATTTATTGTGCATAAAAATAAATATTTTTAAAAAATTAAACATATAATCTAGAGATCCGTAAAGATGGAAACATGATTTATGGAATTTGGCTCGATAAAAAAAAATCACAAACATAGCACTAACTCACGAGTTCAAATAGAAATTGTTGTAAAATTCCACCATGGATTCACGTAAAAATTATACCAAAAAATAGAGCTCATTTTTTTTTAGGGATTTGTAAGGATACATTTTCACATAGTTGTACTTATAAAAAAAGGAACCAAAAAATATGTTTTTGCGCTTGCTTACGGCGGCGAAGTTCGCCTGTCAGAGCTCGCTGAGCCTTGTTTGAGGTCGGACGCACGTCATTTTGCTCCGTGAAATTCCCCCGCGCAAATACGTAAAATTCGTTTTCACAGAGCTTCAACAGAATACTTATAAGTTAATTTTAATGTAATTATTCCTTCTATTTTATTAGTAAATTATTTCCGTCTACAATGTTTATAAAACACAAAAATGGTAAAATTTTACAAACACATGAGTTTCACTGCGCCACAGTCTAAAAAAATCAGTATGCATGTGAGTACGGTAAATAAACAGTATTCATTGGTAGTATAGAAAGAAGGTAATCAGAAAATGTTATTAGAAATCTCTAATTTTGGTATAGTCAGGCACATTTAAATTATGTGGAATTCAACAGTAATATAAGTTTATTTATTGTTATTTTGCAGCACTTCGATGAGACAAAGCATATTCACAGGCGTGGTTGAGACCCTACAGAAATCAATTTCTATTGATCATAGTACTACGTTAGTTTTTGTATTTATATAAATGGAAAAGCTTTTTGACATGCTGCGTCTTTATATATATATACCGTTATTATATATACCGATACGTTAGCGGGGGGTGAGGTAATGTTTGGACACCTACACACCGTGCTGCAAGAGCGCCTTAAGAGGCACGTGCCTAAGAAACGCGCAAATAAGCACTTACTATTTAATAAAAAACTCACTTCTAAAGATAAGTCTACATTTTTACCGCGTGAAACGTATAAAACAATTCTTTATTTTCCAGAAAAAAATCCTGAACATTGATCAAAATCATCGAAATTGACCATTGCTATTTTGAATATCTCTGCTATTTCGTTGTTCTACTTGAAAATAGATTTTTTTAGTAGAGAGATAAAGTATAGATAATACATTCACCGTTAAATTTATTTACTAATTGGAACCAAAAAGCCACAATCTAATCTTATCTAAATCTAATCTTAAACATCATTTAGATAATACTATAAGAAAACCAATAAAAAACGTTATTCTTTTTATGCTTTCTCTTGAGATATTTGTCCCATTGACAGTTGACAATACCATTCGTACATTTTTGTGTGATCATATTACTGAGTTGCTTGCATGAATGTCAGAATTATGAAGGGCACTAATTTTGGTTATGGTGGCGGACAGTTTTATTACCTACTATTATTGTAGCCATGTTGAGGCAAATGCCGATGGAATCATTTCTGATAAGGAGACTTGTATAAGTCGCGGGAAAAATCTTTTTTATAAAATTCTTTCCGAGCTTCAATTGAAACGTGATGTTTTCTCAGACTGATACGACAGTGAGACTAGACAAACCACAGATATTAAACACATGAGGACGTACTGGGTCTAACAATAGGGATGACAGGTTTTGACAGCTCATAGCGGCCATGTTTGATGATGGATCTTTGACGTCTCTTGACATTTGTGTTCAGTAAGGTTTGCCATTTTATCATGTCACGTTTCACTTTAAACCAACGCTTGGAACTTCTTTGAAAGTGACGAAGGAAACCCTGTTACTGTGAATGGCGAGCGCTATAACTCGATGTTAACCGAATATTTCTTTCCGGAATTTGATGATATTGATGCAGACGACCTATTTGGCCGATATATTATTTAAAACATAAATTGCATAAAATTATCTATCAAATAAATCAATCGGATGCATTTTTCATAAAAAATTGTGTGTTTTATTCAATTTTTAAACCAGGACGTTCTTATTGGTAGACCCCATACATACGCAGAAAGGTCGTCATGGTTATTTTTTAATTATGGACAAGTGGATTAAGTGAAACTAATGAATAATTAACCTTCGGATGTTATACACGTTCAGTTGTTTTATTTGTCTCATTGCATTCGACACTTCGAGCTCTTTGATTGTAATGCCGTTTACGAAATGTCTGCTAACGAGAATTTTCATTACGCTGTTCTCTTATCTTATCTGTTTATTGTGGACTGTAAATAGTCAATACTAGGAAAACTTGCATACAAAGTAAAACAAGAAATATGTCAAGGACCTTAACAATACACCTTGACTCAAGGTGTATTGTTAACACCAGGGACTTCCTTTCTAGGGTATACCTGGTTCCCCGGCTATTAGTACCCGAGACAGCGTGCGGTTTTAGTCGGTTCGAGTCCGACATGCTACCGATAGGTGGTATCCGAGGGGATTTCCGCACGGAAAAAAAAAGGTGTAATGTTAAGGTTAGATTTTCTAGATAGATGTCTTACTGTTGACTTTCAAATATTAGCAATAGCAAGCTTTATATAAGAGTTAGATATGTGTACATTAATAATACATCAGTTGCCTCTTATTAAAACTATCAATTGACAATCCCACGATTGGGGTCAAGCCGTAGATATCAATACAGGTTAACGAATAAATCACCCGGGGCGCGTACATGGTCATATCAATTGATGGTTGACTCCCCTTGGTGTAGCTGCGACGGAAAATATGGCTGTTAGCGCAGTTGAGTGTGAAATTAATAGGGAAGTTTCTGGAACCGAAAATGTAACGTTATCGTTTAAAACTAGTGACCAAAACCTATGTTTTATGAAGAGTACTGTTGTTCAGGTACCTCTATAGATTATCGATTTTAGCCCCATATTCTAAGCAAGCATTTAAGAAGTAGAAATAAAATAGGCAAAAATTATGCAAACGGATCCTATTTTGCCAATCTAGTTACATAGATATTTTTCTATTTAGCAGTACTTTTCCATGTGTAATGTCCTATGTTACGTAAAGATCATCTACAATATACCTATAGCGGAATAGAATATACCGCGAACGTTAGAGTGTATTGTTAAAGTTCCGCGCTAAGAGTAAAGGCATATTAGCTTTTATTTGTTGAAGAAAACTAAATACCGGTCTAAGATTTCGGAAGGATGCAGCTTTTTATTATGTAGGTGCACCAATTTACCTTCCAGTCAATTCCTCTTCTATAGACTCATTATTATTAATAAATTAGTTTACAATCGGCCGATACAAAAGTTTGTTTAAATTTAGAATTAATAAAAAAAACGACCTCACACTTCGCTCTCTCAGAAACATTCTACCTTTTTTCGTTCAATTAATTTAAAAAAAAATGGTTAATGTTAATGCTCTATACATTTAAAAATCTGATAAAATGTATGGTTAGAAGCATAACAGAATCTAATACATACTAAGATTAATAACATTATTTATTATCAACATAGAACCTTCTTTGATTGCCATTGAATCACTAAGAAATCAAGAGATTTAATAGAAAAAATTGTCACTTATAAAGCAAAAATTTTTAACAAGAGCGAATTTATAAACTTGAAATTAGGTCTGTATAGCGTATCTCTGATCTACCATATGAGATAGCTATCGAATTTATGTCAATTATTAAAAATAAGTTGCTTTTAAGCATTCTAACCTACGAGTGCTGCTAATTATTGTAATACCATACCTCGAAGATCTTACAATAATATATATATTTTTTTAGAGCATCCCTACAGGCCAGTCCTAAATAGATTACCGCTACAACATAATTATAGTACGAGTAATAATAACCTAGATCTCGTATGGGCAGCTATGATACAATACTTTACCTTCACGTAACAGTTTATTATTGTTATCCAAACCACATGGCATGTAATGGTGGAAGTAGTACACACTGTAAGTAAAGTGACGTAACATAAATTAATTACACGAATCACGTCAAATCTCAGCTGTTCTTCACGCGACGGCGATTTTAAAAATAGAAAACTGTAACGTTGCTGAACAAGAAATACTTTGACGCTATGATTTACGAAATGTCGTATAACACAAAAAAAAAATACGAGATCAACTTAATGATTTACGAACGATTTACGAATTTAATGTCTATTTTCGATATTTATATTGAAAACAATTGCCTACAACAACATCAGGTTTAGAATAAAGAACATTCTGGAGGGCGATCTCGATATTAATGTAGTACTCAATTAGTTGCAACGGAGGTTGTCGGTGATCGTAAAACGGATATCATCCCGTTAGTGCCAGATAATCTGTTCGACCGATACGGTAACGGTAAGTGAGCCTTGGAGCAAGAAAGCGAGCTGAGCCGTTGTAGCGTTACGCTCTGAAGCCTTGCAAGAACGATCGATATCGTGTTACTGAGAATAGTAACAACAGTTTGGAGATTTTGTAATAACTAATCAAAATATACAAAACGTTAATTCTTATTCAATCTTGCGTAGAAATGTTGACATTCTAACACCGGGTGTCAAAAGGTCATTACAGTAGAAGTTTTGTACGATTAAGTTGCTAAATCATTGGTTGAAGTGGTAATTACATCGTCTGGGATGAGATGTCTAAAATGGCTTTCACTATCAGTCGATATCGTCACATACATTCAAGTAAATGTTGTATTGGAAAGCGATGAGTATACAGTTTATTATAAACGAAGACTTTCCAATTAGATCATATACTTAAAAAAAAAAGATAATTACATAACCTCCTCTTTTGTGTTTTTGAAGTCGGTTAAAATTAATAAATTATACTAGTAGATGGATTATACGCCGTAATAAAATTGATACTATCTACATAGTTGCTATGAATAGTTGAATTTCTATACAATGTTCAACATTGAATTGCAATGACAGTAATTTATCTAAGCTTAGTCATTTTTGTTTTGTGTATTTGTTTGCAGTCTTAGCAGTGTGACACTTCTCTTTCTCGTGGCTTTGTCTCGCGATTAAAGAGGTAATCGCTATTCAAACAACACGGACTTTCTCCCAAAAAAATGTCATTACACTATTGTGGGTTCAAAACAATGGCCACGTGCATGTTCTGTCTACTACTAGTTCTCGGATATCCTTACATCCGGTAAGCAGCAGTCCATGACGTGCCTTCCGTTGGGGTGCGATACAACCGTGACGAGCGACAGTCATTGTGCTAATGAGTTTGACGTCATCCACCACATGATTGTAACAATTCCAGAAAATATTATAAATAAATTCAGTGTTTATTGCAACGAGCATGCGTAACAAGAGTTGTTAGAATTTTCGTAATTTTGATGGGTCGTTAGCCAAGTTTGTGGTTTCGGCTACTGTGTACTACTTATGTACGCACTTATACACACTAATTTGTGAACCAGTCGCGATTGTAGTTAAATAAGAGAGACAAAGCTAGCATATCTATGCTGGAACATTTACAATGTCAAAAAACTGTACTACGAGTGTACTACGAGTATAATAGGTTAAATACCGGCTTGCATAAATATTACTTACGTTTAAATTTGAACCTTATATACAGGATGTAAGGGACGTCGTGTATTCGACGACGTCCCTTACACCCTCACAACTCCACTTGTTGTATTAAATACTAGCTGGTACCCGCGACTTAGTGATGTAGGTAGTACGGTACGCGACCGCATTCTATAAGGCCTCGGGTTCGATTTCTAGATGCTTACCCGGAAAAAACAGACAGACAGACGGACAAATATTTAAACTGGCTATTTGCACCATAGTGCAAATAACCGTGTAAGCATGAAAAAAACCATTTATTTTGACATTACAAACAGACCCTTCAATTTTGTTTATTTGTAGTAGTAGTAATGAATAATAAATAGTGAGTCCTCGCTCCTCGCATTAAGTTTAAGGTTTACACCAAGCATCTCAAAAAAAGGTCAAAGAAAGACCTCGTTCCAGCGTCTATACTTAGACCACAACATATATGTACACGGAAGGAAAGCTATGAAATCATCTTAAATAAATGCACAGGGGGAAATGAACTTTATTATAACTTGAGATAAGTGAAAGTTAGATGATTTCTAATATTTGACGACATATAAGTGCACCAATGCCTTTCATAAAAAAGTATTGGATAGAACGGTATAGTTTTTTTTTTAATATATTGATGTCTTCATATAACAGCAATAATACAGGCTGCATAGTATGATAATGTAGACATGACTGTGTGAGTTGTTAATGTTACTACCGTGCACTTAATTCGAGTGCAGAGCCATGCTTTATAGTTTGTTCGATTCAAACATGTTTTTGTCCCTAGTGCGGATCTGGTATTACCAGAAAGTATCAGTACTTGTGCTCAAACAATACACAATTTGCGTTTCGTATGAAGATAACTTACAGTATCGTGTCTTTGTTTTATAAATACAAAGATTTATTAGTTGTGCATTAAATTACTTTAAACAAAGTATCACCGAATTCAATTTTATTTCAGAAATTCTTCATTCCTTAATTTTTACACTCAACGGGTGGATTTTTTTGTTTTAAATGGAACCAAACCGGTAGTGGGAATTGTCTCAATCGGTTCATGAAATATGACAGAGTTCTGAGGTGAGAAACATACCTATTACGGTCTAATTGAGATCCTCTTTTTTTGCAGTCGATTAAAAAGAAAGGACTGTTTTGTTTTAATTATTATTAGATGATTACTTACATTATTATTATTCTATAGTTGGTATCGAAATGATGTCAAGCAAATGTTAGTTAGAAACTTAGTAGGTGAATCGTGAACGCAAGGTCATAAAAATCAACGATTATATTAATAATCGTAGTTGAAATGATAATAACTATTGAACCGCTATTGGTATTCAATAGAATGTTACGATTATGCAACCGATACTTACCAAGAAATATAAAATAAATTAATTTAAAATCATCAATTGCTTAGTAGTTTAAGATTGATGTTTCGTTTACAAAAACTTCACAGAACAATACAGATTATTGTGTTTATAGAACTTTATTAACTTTAAATGGCAAGTTCTTATGCAGTAAAGACGAAATTGGTGTGTATGATTGTGGGCGGTATTCCCTCATACAAAGTGCGTTATTTGTTCTATACACTCAAAACATAGAATGGCGTATGGTTACATAAATCACTCTCAAAAGTGGTTTGGCCTAAATATTAGCAGTAGGTAGTAGAGATAATGGTACCGTTCTACTAAGTAACGGTAGTTGCAGATGTTTGATCAATAAATGACGTCATCCGTTCCAATAGGGGAAGTTTTCCCCTCGACATTTTGCTAAAAGGTGAAACTTATTATACCACCCACGAAAACATTGAGTCGTCTTCTTCTAACTAAGAAGCCGTGACCAATATTTGTTAGTCTGACAGTAATTGAAGCTCGTTTAAAGAACTTAAAACTCCATAGAATTGGTACACAGTAGGTACTTTCAGTTTTTTGCTAATACATTCTAATCTAGAAATTTTATATGCATCGACATGACAAAAACAACATATTAATTTTTTTATCTATTAAATCTTATTTTGTGTTTACAAAACGTGTGATACATTTACTTAGAAGTATCGATAACTATAATCTACAAAAATTAAAATTCTGAAAATTATAAATATACAACAAAAGATATCGTCGAATCATAGAAAAGTACTTTTAAATAAATTTTATATTACTTCTGAATTGCATAAAATGATATAAAAATAATGTACATAGCTGAGAGTAGATAATATTAGTAATAAAGTCGAATAGTGGTATACACTGCACTTTAAGAGGATCGTACCGCATTATTGAACAATGTACTTCAGCAGCGGAGTATTTGAGAAAAAAGTATTTGTGAGTGGCAGTTTTATTTGTTTACTAGGAACGTACAGGACTGACCGACACATACACACACGAAAACCTGTGAGTCTGATGTCAGTGATAATGTTGACCTTCTTAACGTATTTGTCGATAGCGACCCTGCGAACCATTCTCTTCTCAAATTCATAAACCGAATACGCAAGTGAACAAGAGCCATATATTGCAATATAGGCAACGATGGCTATTAGGTAGTTCCCTCTTTCTAGTCGAGCTCTGTGGTTTGCTGGGGATTTTTTTTATCTCCCGCCTGTTCTACGACCAAAACCATGCCCGCTTCACGATAGCCAATCACAGCTTAGCTACACAGAGACAGAGGGGACTATCGGGCATCCATCTCTCTCGTTACCTGTATTGGTTCCACTTACAGGCAGCTCTACTCCGTGTTCTTTCTATGCTTATATGTCTATGGGACAACGTATGCCTCTAGAAGGTACCTAAGGTTTGTACCCTCAGTCGTATCCTGTTGTTTCTACACGGAAAAAAAAACATGCAAAATTAATATTGACTAACACAAAGTAGGACAAATAAATAGCGTTAAATTAACTTACACAATCTTCATTATTACAAAGACAAACGCTATGAATCAAAAGATATTTACTCGTATATACACAATGTTAGAAAATAATACTTTTTGCAATAGTCGTAATTGGTTACATAAGGGTATGCGTTTAGTTTGAACTATCTAACAATTACTTCATAAGAATTGGTAACTCGCGTTTATTTATTATAATATGACTTATTCAATATAAGCCTTGACTAAATCCATCTCAATTTTTTTACATTTTTGTCCTAACTAGTGCGACGTTGACAGATTTTTAACTTCATTAACAAACTTTGAGGCAACAATAAAAGCGTCATAATAATAGTGTCCAACGGTTGGCCACTTTATCGCTGTCGGTGTGTGTGTGTGTCAGCTGTGTTTTCGAGCCAAAAACACTCGATTTGCAGCACGCCGGCATGATAAGGTTTGCCCGTAGCCATAAAGTGCAGTTAACCAATAGTGATTATTCAATCGATCAATCATTTCATCACAACCCACTTGCATGGATCGTATTACTAAACTGTAGATGCGATCAAAGATTGAAATAGATCTATACAGTTATTCAGACCCGTCCTTTACTTTTTCACTCTTTTGACATACTATCATTAAAATGAGATATTGTAAATGTTTTAAATCTTGAAACTTATAAGTTTCAAATATATAATAATAGTTACTTCCAGTAGACTGTTCTCGTTGTTTAATTATGCTGGGTATTAAAATTTTATCTCACTAAGTGGCTAGACGACCATTACATTCTGTTGTCTATTTATCACATATTTCCATTATATACCTGCTAGCCGTGGAGGACAATTGATTAGTTAATCCTTGATAACGCTTTATGATTACATTTTATATGAATCATGAATTACAGTTTTCCTAGAAACGGATAACAAATAACTCCTACGTTGATAAGAAGTGAGAACCATCTTAATCATTGATTTTATTGTAAAACGGGCTAGTGTCATATATTTACACATAGGTAAATTTTAAATTATGCTAATAAGACGAATTGTAACAGATAAAATATTTGAATATAATAACTATTGTATTCCAGTTGTTAACGATTCCGATAAGCGTGAATTCGATTACCTCAAAGGACAAATTTGTGTGATAAACATTATTAATTCGTTCTGTATCTGCGTATAATTCGATAAAATGTAGGCTTCTATTACACCTCTATCTATCTATTTATCATCTTAGTCAATCGATGGTTGTGAAATTTTACATCCATATCGTCAAGGATACAGAAAAGGACAATAGGGTGCTTTTCATTCAGAAAAAACTACTGTTCCCATAGGATAAAAATTTCGCTTGAGGGCGAAAGAAGATATACTTAATTTAGTATTGTTGGGTTTTAATACTTATTCATTTCAAATAATGACATCACTTTCTTATTCAGTATAATTCAGTTGAAACCACTTGAATCATTCTATCGCCAGTTTAAATAGGTGTGGCTTAGTAACAACTTATCAGTTTTATTAATTTTGCTTCTGTTCTCAGTAATGTCCCTATGCACGCTGCCTCTGCAGTCACGGAACGGAGACAAGTGCACATAAACCTATCATCTTTAAGGTCATGTTTCCCATCCTAGATTTCGTATTACTTTTCCTGGCCCCAATTTTCTGTGATCCTTTCTTTCCCATGAAAATACTTTTCCAGGAAGGACGTCAGGCAAGCGGCAGGCAGCTGGCTTTTAAGGAAACCAGCCACACAAACAATAAATGAAAAAATGGCAGAAACATGATGACGACTTGCCTGTTAACTTATATTTGATGATGGAATTGGAAGATAACTATAACACAACATTATTTTCTAATATTAAAGTAAATGAATGCTTAAATTTTAAAAAAATGCAGAGGTACCTTAGTAATTGTTAACACTTAACAGAACTGACAATGAATAAACAAAGATTCGAAGTCTCCTTTATATGGAACCCATGCTATTACAAACCTTCATCCTTCGTCGTGCCCGATCCAGACCTTCTGATAGACCTATCAGAAGGTCTGGATCCGGCACGACGACAGTGAAGAATTTGTGAACAATTTTAATACTAAATTTAACAGTTTTATTGTCACAGTTGTCATTTGATAAGAAAAAATATTGCAGTACTTTGTAATGTTATCTTATCTCTGATTTACATAACTGTCTGTCTAAACCACACCTTGCACCAAATAAAAAGCCTCAATATTTAAAAAAATAAAAAATAAATTTATTACACTTTAATAAAATTAAAATATATAATATAAATAAATGTTACATTTTACGAATGTTGCCAAAGGAAAGACCTGTTTGTTGTCCTTTATTGGTGCCATACTGTAAGGACACGACGTTTTGACCAGCTTTCAACTGCTCTTCTGTAAACTCACGTACATTTTTATCAGCCTCCTTTGGTCCAATGGACGGTTTACCAAAGTTACCAGCCTTACGCCCCAACGACTGCAAGCATACGACTACCGAGTATAGGTTCTGTCTTTCCCAAAGGTCGATTGTTTGGAAAGTTTCCTGAGGCGGAACTCCTAGTTTCTTGACAGCCTCTAGAAATGCGTTGATGTTCTCCATACACTTGAACGCCATTGACGACTGATTGATCTTCTTAACTGAACCTTCTTGGAAGGTATTGACTAGTTTGCAAAGAAGAGTACCATCCTTCAAGACTTGGTAGAAGTTTTCGGCATCACCAGCGGTGTTGGCGGGTGAGCCGGTAATAGTCTTTATCCATTCTAGGGTCTCATGAGCGATGTCATCGTTGTACTTGCTGTTGATCTTGGCCTGAGCCTCAGCGTTGATTCCAGCTTTACCAGCGCGGTATTCGCCCATGTTGGATGTTCACGATTGTACGGACACGTAGCCACTGAACTTCTTACGATAAGCATCGTTACAATATCAGCTTGATATAATGTGATAGCTATTATCGTGCGTTCTACGAAAGTACATGTAATATATTTTATCATACGGTTATATTATCGAGCACTATAAATATTTTATAACGGTGACGGTATCTAATAATCTTTTGCTTATTGTTATTCCAAATATTTGATGGCATTTAGGATTTTAGTGTTTGGTGCATTAAGGCTAAGACATTTTTGTGATTCGAATCAGTATGGCACAGGCGCCACCTAAATATAAATAGCATAAGATGTTTTTTTTTAAAAGACAATGTCCGCACTAGGAATAAGTCCTGTGTCGGGGGTCTTTACAAACATACATGAAACGGACACAAAGGACACCCAGACTCAGAACAACAATTTGTGGATCACACAAAGTATTGTCCCATGTGGGGATCGTACCCACAACACTCAGCGCAGTAGGAAACGGCAAGGTGACCACTTAAGCCACTACGTCATCCGAGCAGTCGAAGATATTTCTATGCTTAGGTACTATACAAGTTAATCAAGTATCTGAAACTATAACGTTGGTATTATTCATTAATGCTATGATCGAATACTCTAGAAAATTTCGTATAGCTTAACCTTATCACGTTGTGGATAAATCGAGTGATTGTATAGATAATATATCAAAGGACATTCTTGTGACAGTCACAATTCATAAACAAAATAGTTCAACTTTTTATCTATTTTAACTGTAATGAAAATACACGTCGCGTCCATCATTTCAGTTTGTCTCTATGTAACATTTTACGTTTTAGCAGATTATCTTCTTATTACTATCTTTATATATATAATTCTTCTGTGAGTGTGTATGTCACTGAACTTCTCTCAAACGACTGGACCGATTTTGATGAAATTTTTTGTGTGTGTTCAAGGTGATCTGGGAATGGTTTAGATTCACAATTTTGTCCGCTGGACAACGTTTTTTTAATTAATTTTTAATTTATTGGTAGTTGTTGATTTTGGAATGTTTTACATTGGATCAGACAGACGGCGCTACCATCGCAGTGTCAAATTTGACAGGACAACGTCTGTCGGGTCCGCTAGTATGCTATAATCTATTCTAATAACATTTATTGACTACACGGATTTCGTAGTGGTTTAAGCGGTCGCCACGCCGCTCACTACTACTACGACGCTACTACATGGGACGACACTTAGTGATCTACAAATTGTTGTTCTGAATTTAAGTTTTCTTTGTGTCCGTTTCATGTATGTTTGTAAAGTACCCCGTGACACAGTATATATTTCGAAAGTGGGAGTTCTTTTATTAAAAAAATAACCAAGAAACAAATAAATGACGATTTGATTTGAAGTCAAACGAGCAGACTGGTCACCTGATGGGAAGCGACCACCGCCATCCATCCGCCACCATCCTAAAACTAGAGGGGGAGGGCTTGTTAGCTAGTCGGCTCTGCATCATATTGACTATATAGTTGACCCTTTCTCAGAAAGTAGAGGCTTACTGCCGCGATGCTGAATTACACTTCTAACTAGCTTTTGCCCGCAGCTCCGCCCGCAGTCGATTATCGCGGCAAAAAGTAGCCTATGTCCTGTCTCAAGAATCAAACTATCTCCATATCAAATTTCATCAAAATCGGTTCAGCGGTTATTGATTCCCCATACATACTTCCACCCCCCTTTTCATCCCTTAAAGGATGATTTTTGGATAAAAACTCTCCTATATTCTTCCTCGGGACTCTAACTATCTCCACACTTCTAAATCGGTTCAGCGGGTTGAGTGTGAAGAGCTAACAGACAGATAGATAGACAGACAGACACACTCGCATTTTAATATTAGTATGGATATGTAGAAAATGCACATTATGTACATATTCTGCATATAAATATGTATAAATATAAATACAATTACTTAATATTGTAACGGTGCATTTCGCACCATTACAGTAATTTGAACCTTAGTCTCGTTTTTGTTTTGTTAGGTTGAATTTTTTGTCGTTTCTGCGTGTGCCGATGGTCGAGGGGCGGACGAGAGTAATAATCGATGTTGTTGGCCCGCGATTAGTTAGTCGATTTAGTTTTTCTTGTCCTGGCAACATTTTTTTTTTCCCCGCACTATGGAGCGACAAGCTTTTGCTCTGGCAGCACGTTGACTTCACTTTTGGACCGACCGCCGAGTGAAATGAAGCGAAGCTACTTTTTGTAATCTAATTTATTAGTATTCCTTATTTATTTGTTATGGACGAGGGCCTATTTCCTCTTTAAATGTTTGGCCAACCTAGTTAGGACTCGAGCTATTGGTTCGAGTGATTATTTTTGTTGAAAAGGTAAGTTTTGTTCGGCCACGTGCTTCACGCTTGGCTTGGCGGAATTTGTGGTTTTAACTCTTTGTTTAATTGGTTACAGGCAATGCTTATAATGCCGCTGCTTGATTTGTGAAACATTTTAGGACCCTGGTAAGTGAAATATGATTTCTTGTCAGAGTTATGATTCATCTTATGAGATAGGCTTTTAACCTATAATTTTTCCTTATTTGCAGATGAATCAGGGTTTTTAGTTTATATCTAAAGTCTTTACAATACCTAAATTTCTTTACTTTCTTATTGGAATGTCATTGCGTGGCATTCGGTTTTTGTCTCTCGCCGGCCTAACCCCAAGAAATTGGTTTGCGGTGGAGCGCCAGAATGGTAGAAAAAGCTGCTTAGCTGTACGCCGTTGTCTGGAGCCTGGGAGTGCTAACCCGCCTCTTCCACCACGTGGGATCCGGAGTGAGAAGTTTTCGGAGTTGGTTTAATTTCATTTCATTCGGACTGATCCAAGGTCATTGGTATGTGTTTTAGTTTTGTTATATTTTTCTTGGCGACGTGGCATTGAACACTGCAGGTCCCCAAGGGGTGGTATTTTTCATTAGAGAGTAGGTCAATGCTATGTCTACCCTTAGAGTTTACTGTTTTGTCTATTTAGTCTTTATGCGACTCTTTAAAATTTATTTAACCTTATATTTTTCTTATTGGAAAGGATTGCATTAATGACAGTACTAATTTGTGTATAAGAATTACCTATTGTAATTAGAGACATAAGACACATTGTACTCTACAGACACTACGGGATAATAAACTGCCATTAGAACTTAACATCTTGTATTCATTAGCTGCCTCCCGCCTTGTTTTAAAAAGGTTCAATGTTGGCTGAGATGTCCGAGGTATTTGTTGTGTTTGTGGTGGGTTCTGTGTTCTTTTAAGGTGGTATCTGGCGCCCGAGACTTTTATTTTGTTATTTTGTTTCTATTTGATGCCACCAGTTTAGTTTTATTTTCTTTAAAACACACTCAACACATATAATTAAATTTTTTTTAATTTTTTATTATTACAATATTAATATGTTGACGGATTAAGAATATTATGGAGTGTCACCACCCCTATTTATCCCGTGGATGTCGTAAGAGTCGACTAAGGGAGCAAACTATGCAGGACGACACTGCTAAGAGAAGGAAGGCTTGAAACAAACCCTATACCAACCCATCTGGCCAGCGTGGTATAGTGGGCCAAAACCTGATTTCTAAGGAGAGCCTTTTCACCAACACTTGTACCCAAAGCATGGCAACAATGTTGTTTACACATAGGCAAAAAGATATAAGCCAAGAAATTATTGTTTGTAAACTATCCAAAGAAATATCCTTATCCTTTATATGCTTTCTAAACAAACTAATACCTACACATACTAACATTTTATACAAAAGACTCTGAATGGTTGGTACATTGCAAAACAAGCCTTGTTCAAAGCACAGATGTATCAATTTTTTATTGTTTCTCTGTCGGCCAAAACACAATAGCCATGAGGTTGATTGTTTTAAACAAAGACTTAATACCACAACTGAAAAATGATAAAATCATTGATGTAATTTGGCAAACATATTTGATAAAGATTGCCTGAGAGCTTTACCATTAATGAGTGGTTTGTAGTATCTGCGAATAATAATACCTACAGAAAAACAAAGTATGATATCTTCTAGGAATCCTAGACACATTAGCGAAGACAGGTAGGCAGCTAATTAAAGCAATTCTATCATTTTTTACTGTAAATACAAGCATAATGCAGTTAGTGACCCTTACTGCCAAGCCAGTCAGGGTTTTGGCTTCAACTCCCAACCAGAAAAATAATTGTATGATGAGCACAATGATTTGTTCTGTGTCGGGGTGTTATTTTTCTATCATCAAAATCAACAGCCTTTAACAGGCCACTGCTGGACATGGGCCTCTCCTTAGAAAGGAGGCTTTGGCATACTATACCCACTGGCCAGACGGGTTGGTTTAAGGTTTGTTTCAAGTTCCTTTTCTTGGCAGTGTTTGCTCCTTTAATGACACTAACGGGATGAGTAGAGGTGGTGACACTTCGTGTTATTAATCCGTCACCACATGGATCTATCCATACTAATATTATAAATGCAAAAGTGTGTCCGTCTATCTGTCTTTGTGTCTGTTACCTCATCACACAACCGCTGAACTGCTTTAGATAAAATTTGGTACAAAGATTATCCAAGTTCCAAAAAAGCATATAGGGTAGTTTTTATTGCAGAAATCATCCTTTAAGGGGGGTGAAAAGAGAGATGGAAGTTTGTATGGGGAATCAATAACCGTTAAATCGATTTTGATGAAATTTGGTATAAAGATACTTTGATTCTTACGAAAAGACATAGGTTACTTTTTACAGCTATAACAAACATTTATGTGGGCGGAGCCATGGGCAAAAGCTTGTCTATAGTATGGATGTATTTAGAAATATTTAAGTATGTTTATCAGCAGTCTGGATACCATAATACAGGCTCTGCCTAGTTTGGGATCAGACTGTCGTGTCTGAGATGTGTGGTTATTATTATTATTTATTTTGTTACGAATTATTAAACAATTTCAAATTTAAAAATCCTTTGTCAATGTAGTATGTGTGTGTAGTAATGTGTATTTTGTTTGATTGTTTTAGACATAAAATGCATACACAAACTGACTTTTTTATGGTATAGGAAGAACACAACCAGATAGATTGATTAGCTGATGGTATGAGATTAGCGCTGCAGCTGGACACCCACACTCTCAACTTATGAAGCATGGTTCTCTAAATATAAAATATTTAATATAATATTAACTAAAAATTTATGCAGCCTAAACCTTTTTACCGGCCAGGTTTATTGTATCAATGTTTTTTTTTCTTATTAATTTTAAATAAAGTGTACTTAACAAGTTTTTAATAACTTTTTGATAGTACATATTAAGATGGAGGGTTTTTTTGTTTGATAAATGTACAATGAGAACCAATATCAGGTCTACTATCAATTTATTTAACAGAAAGATACAGAAATTAAGGCAATAGTGATATTGGAACTTTGTGGTATTTTTACATCAAAATTAGCAAGTGAGATGCTGACATTTTAGCATCATTGTTATTATTAAGTAACAGGCCTTTGCACAATTATCTTAGTAATTATATGTTGAGGAAACTGTTAAAACCAGCTAATCCAGTAGATCTGCAGAATTTACAGGTTTTAAGAATAATAGTGCATAGACTTGAAACACAAGACGATAAAATGCTATGACTATAAAATAATGAGTGTGGAGTATTCATAACATGTAAATATTTTGTGAAAATAAAAAAGTAAAGTCTCTTTCATAGTGTTTTGTACACTAATGACGCTTGTACAGGTGACAGTCATTAATGCAACTTAATCATGCAAAGATTTATATAATTTACTGTCTTCGTTTTTTCTATAAGTATCTACCCACTACATTCCTATAAGATTCTACTTAGTTTCATGACACAACCATGTAAAAGTAGCTATTAAAATTATATTATAGATTGATAAGATTACAGCGAATTCAAACAATACTGCGGTCATTTACAAGTTTGCATGAAAAACTGAAAACTACACAAACTTACCAAAACTTTACGAAGATGAATTACAACACTTTACACAGTACAATGACAATTAATATATAATATCCATTGTATTTTTCACAAGCCACTACACATACACAAGCCAATCTTTAAGTTTGCTAACAATTGAACGCGTCACGAGAATTCGTTTCAGCGCGAGACTGCAGAACAAAAAGTTGTTCGCGCTACCTTTTTCCGTTCGAAAACCTTTCTAATGGTATTCCCCTCCACGTGATAAGTGACGTTTGTGGTCAATTGTGATTGGCTGGCGCATTCTAGCTAGTGAGTTCAGCTGAAAAATGATTCAGTGTCGATAGTTTTTATTTTATTTCGATGAACATTTTTTTATTACAATTTAACTTTAACCTAGTGTTGTTGATGAGAATCCTGATTCAGATAATTTTTTGAGTGGTTTGCATGGGAAGAGAATGCTGTTTGGTTTATGGCGACTATTTATTTTCCTATTTATCTTTCTAAAATTTTAATCTCTAATCTGGTTTGTGAGTCACCAATTTTTGGATGATTAGGTTTGATTTAAGTTAAATTAGTATTTTGATGTGAATGCTTAAAATAAATTCGTTAATTCTATTAATTTAGACAATATACAGCCTGTATGACATCCTAGATCTCTTTCTAGTAGGTAATGACTTTGCAAACTAGATTTGATTTTGTAATGTACTTATGTGTGCCTTCATAATTTTATTTCAGTAAGGCTGTTGGCGTAACAATACAATGAATAGTCTTTTTGAAATATTTTTAAAAAGCTGTTACAACATCCACCATCATTATCGTGTGTTTATATCAGAAGTGTATAAATATACACTTAACTTAACACTAAACTTAACACTAAAACACGATAAATCGAGCTAATTTATCATGCTATAATCCTCTTAAATTAAAACAGTTCACAGTATCAGTTTCTTTTACTATTAAAAAAAAATACTATTTTATTTTATCGACATAGAAAGGCAATTATTTGTAGCTTGTCACTATGGTGCCTCAGTCAGTTTGAAATAATATGATTCGTGCGGAAAATAATTCACAATGTTATAAACTACCTAAAACTACCTAAGTTTTTAAAAATATTTTATTACGTTACAAATAATGTAATTTAAATTTTATCAAGATGATAAGGAACATGTCATCAAAATTCACAATGGATAGGAAGACATTTAAACAGTTAAAGTCGCTGACTCTGTATCTGATAGGTAATCTATATTTCTAGAGATAATAATATAATTTAATATTTTTCATTGCGTTGGGCAATGAAATAGGGCTATATGTGTGTGTGTTGCCGTTGCCGCCCCTAGTAACGTGTAACTTTACGTGTGAAGACGTCACACATCATACCGTGATTTACGGCGGGGCGGTGTGTCGGAACTGAACCGACTAAAACCATATAGTATACTATTCTGTGCCTGAAATGTGAGGGATCCGGAAACAGCTTATTAACAGCTTATTAAGACATCCGGCCCCTCAATTTAATAGCCTTTTTTTCTTTTACGTATAAAAACTCACTCAGGCCGTCATCCCACAGGCAATTGTGACGTACCGGCAGGCGGAGGCGCGTATTTCAAGACCTCATTCCTCATGCCGTGAGTGATGATTAGTAAAAACTTAGTCAAAATGACTGAATTAAAATGTAATGTTAACCCGCAATTGGAATATTTTAAAAGGCCATTTTCTCTAAGGTATATTTCACGAACCGTGTAGTCATTTTTCACATACAGAATATGTTGAAGTATTCTGTAAAATATTGTTATTCAGAAAGTAACCATTGCTCAATTTTGACTTTGAACTTTGTCTGGTGTTGAATGTTTAGGATCTTATGTAGTTTGTTGTAGATATTTGCACTTTGATACTCGGGGTTTCTCCTAGAAAAGGCTATCCAGAAGTTGATTGGTAGGATATCTATAAAGTTTCGAAAGCATGACTTAAAGGACCGTTCTCTGAGCACGCTCTTGGTCAATGAACCTAGTCTTGGCATATCCTCCCCAAATATATCCGTTTGGATTGAGGAGCCACTTTTCATATCTTAATGAAATTAATATTATTATTTAGTAGTAAATAAAAAAAAATGTAGCCTCGATCTTCTAAAGTTATATGAACATAAATGTCGCTCCTCAATCTAAATGTTTGGGTTGTAATCCTGTCATAAAAAAGTATAGTAAATTGTAAGTGTAGTAAATTATAATAGTCTTTTATTTCCTAACATTTTTATGTAGGGTGCCCATGAATAATTGATATGTAAAATATATTTTTTCGTTCCGTTTCGTACACAAATCTAATTTATTTTATTTCATCACAAGAGTCAGTATCTTAACACTGATAAATATTTGTTGCAGCATAGTGAATTATTACTTTTATATTAAATTATTCTTATCGATACAAAATGCGGCAAAAGTAGTATAATAATAGGTGTTATAGAATTTATCCCTGCCAGTAGTGACGCTGGCATGGGACAAGTATATATGTCGCTACCCAACAAAGGATGAGATGTTAAGGGTTTTGTTGCGACGACTATGATTCTCAATGTAAAATTCGTCAAAGCACCGACCAACCAATATTAATTCATTGTATAACTTATGTCCAAATTGATTAATAAATACCTATAAGAATTCCTGTACATTCTTATGTTTCGATAATTGTGGATTTGTTGAAAATTAAATTTTAAAAACTAGTCCTTGTGATTTCACATTTTGACATCATCATCATCATCATCATCAACAGCCTTTAATAGTCCACTGCTGAATGTAGGCCTCTCCTCAGAAAGGAGGTTTTGGCCTACTATACCACGCTGGCCAGACGGGTTGGTATAGGGTTTGTGTCAAGTTTTCCTTCTCTCTGCAGTGCTGTTGTCCTGCGTGGTTTGCTCCCTTAGTCGCCTCTTACGACACCCACGGGACGAATAGGGGTGGTGACACCCTGTATTCTTAACCCGTCACCACACGGACCATTTTGACATGGTCACCGTAAATAGCGAATTCATAAGGAATTTCAAAAATAAATTTATTTTGTAGATACTGACTATATACAACGTTGATCTGTATATATTTATACTCAATGTTAGTGTCTCTGGTTTTTGTTTCTGTTGTGATCTTACGTAGGTACAGTCGATTATTTATTATGCGGAACGTCAGGATTGGGGAGTCAAATAAAATGTGTTTATTTACTAAATCCATTCAGTTTTACCACTTTCTTTTGATGCTACAAATTCAAACACACTTCCTACTAAATGTTTTTGGAGTAGAATATAAATTTTGACCTATTACTTTCATGGCAATTCACGCTCTTTCATATAGATTGAGGAGCCACATTAAATTATTGTGAGGTATTCTTGAATTTCAACAGTACTAGACTCAGATTTTTAATAGGCCCTATACAGAATCACATACTACTAAGTGATATAAAATTTTCGAAAATATTCATTATAAACTTTTCGTGTTCTGGAGGCTATTTAATTCAGATCTTTAGATTGAGGAACCACTTTTACATTAACGTAACTTGAAGGGGTTATGGTTACCGTACAGGGCAAATAAAAGATAGAGTTAAGCCAACCTGGTTTATATTAAGTTAACTAAATCTATAATGGTATGGTTAGATGGTGTGAGTGCAACCTAACGGAATGGTGACCGAAAATGCACTGTTTTCATGTAATGGTGAAATAACGTTAATCGAGGTAAATCACTGACCACGTGCAACGTGATATTGGCTTGTGGCTTGTGTCAATTCGTGGATCGTACAGTAACTTTGGATATTCTTACTACAAATTTCAGAATTTGTCCTACAAAATTATTTGCTTACCTACTAAATAAGGGGGAGTTTCCTTTTAGAGTCTGAAGTGCCTCCTCAATCAATACGGACACAAATGAATCTTCTATGTTCCGAAATGAATTATTCATTGGTTAATTAAATTTGAGATATTGTCTTTTAAACTTTATATAATCAGAACTTTGAATTCTCTCTACGAGTACAAGAACTTTAACAGCAAGTCCAATAGTCAACACAATCGTTTGTTGATATGGTTTTATTATCTTACTGTTCTGTTAATGTGTTCCCAGTCCTTCGCTCACTTACCTCGTGGTGAGCATATTGTTACGGTCACCATGTTACGTTTGTCCTGATTCTTTTATTACCTAAGTAGCGGGTTATTTGTTTATATAAACAAAGTTGGCGGTGTTTTAGAGTTAGGCGGTGTTTTTTTTGACTTTTCAGTAGCCTAGTACCAAATGCAACATATTTCTCGAGTGAAAATAATTAAAACGACTCATTGAAATCATGCTTATTGTTCAAGCATGAATGCGCATATGCATTTGCCATCTGGAGGACGTGCCGCTTCGTATTACGTGGCGAGGCATGCACCGGAAGAAGTGCGTCGGGATGTAAACAAAACTGAAGCATCGGCATTGGGCGGCGTAGCTCAGGGCTGTGCGGAGAGCGCATGCGCGCGGCAGGTGGGGCGGGCGGGAGCGGCGCGGGCGCGGGCGGCGCTTGCGCAGGGCGGGCGGCGCGCCGGCGTCAGTCCGCGCGCGTCCTCGCCATGGCTCGGTGGCTGAAGGCTCTGGCGGCAGTGTTTCTGCTCGCCGCCGCCGTGACTGCGCGCAAGTCCCCCCCCGTGACCAAACACGAGCCCCAGATCGAGGAGGTCACCGCCAAACAGTTGGATCGAGTGCTGGAAGACAAGGATTTCGTCGCGGTTTACTGGTGTAAGTGCTGACACCCGTTCGCCGCCCGCCGACCGGCGTGCGTCTCCGTTTAATTTTGCGAGCTTTCGAAAGCTGGCCGGTGGCCAGGGCGGGGGCGGTCGTCGCCGTGTCGAAACGTCTGCGACGGCGCCCGTCCAAATGGGTTATCGTCGAGTTAATGATCTTCGGACGGGCCGAGAAGAAGACCGCCTCGGCGGACTCGCGCCTTTAGCTGTGTGAATGATATTTTCGAAACGAGCGGCTCGGTTTACGATTCGCGAGTTATGCAACCGAGCCGCAGAGACAATAAAACTTGACCCGGCTGCCGACCGCTGCGGGCGTCGGCGCGGCCTAAAATGGTACCGAGTCTCGTTTTCCACCGTTCCACCGATGCTGGCACCGCCAAGGTCGCAAGGCGCCTACGCTCTTAGCTCGGCTAAAACTGTGTGCCGCGGCATATGTCGCTGAAATAGACTTCCATTACGTGGTATCGGCATTCCGATCTTTTGTCGCCAACTGTCGATGTGATCTGTTTGTTGCTACGTCGCATTCTTAAAGATGGTCATTTACTAAAAGTGCAAGCTGCGAATGTGTGGGTGTCGGTGTGTGAGGGCGAACTTGGTCATTGGCAAATTCGTCAGATATTCATTAATTATCTTGATATATCTGTATCGGTTGGCGTGTCTACTATGCACCTCTCACTCATCCTAGTGATACAGTTAGTAGGTCTAGAGGCAAAAAATGACATAAATCGGTGCCTCGACACTAGTCGAAGCCGGCACCGATGCAAGGTTGTCTCTCGGCTGAGGTACTGATTTGTTCTGAGCTAGCTTTTGGTGTACTAGGCAAATATTTTTTGATAGTTTTATTAGGTACATTTGTTTGTCCATTTTATATAGAAAGTGTGATTGGGTATGACATATGCACCGGAAAACATACAAACAAAAACATAAACAAGCGCCTTACCACACAATAGCCAACCCTAACCTATCATCTTCTCTAAATCTTCTCTTCTCTAAAACCTCCTCTTATAAGTGAGGAAATAAATGATAAAGACAGTACAAAAATAAATACAAAAATAAAAAAAGTAAACATTGTCTAATACAATTTTTTTTTTAATAAATACGATAAAAATAAATACGTAATAAATTTTCAGATTTTAAAATCCTTTTATCTAGCAGACGGGCCTCTTAACAGTGTGATAGCTGCTATGAAAACTTTTGTGTTACAAAAATAGGCCCTGGTCGCCTAGCAAGTGATACAGAAAAGACATAATTATGAAAATGTGCTATTGGAATACTTCCAAAATCAAGAATGCTTACATTTATTCATGGATTAATGAAAATTGTTACAATTCTTGCACAAAAATACATTAATTTTATCGAATTAACGAAGCTGCTTTACAATGTGATCAGGGCCTCACTGATGCAAGGGTTTACCTCACTATTTGATCTAAAATATTAAGGTCAAATCGTTATTTGTGTGTATAAGTAATGACATGCTGGCAATGTGACCAGGGACCCACCGATGTAAGGGTTTACCTCACTATTTGATCCAAAATATTAAGGTCAAATCGTTATTTGTGTGTATAAGTAATGACATGCTGGCAATGTGACCAGGGACCCACCGATGTAAGAGTTTACCTCACTATTTGAACTAAAATATTAAGGTCAAATTGTTATTTGTGTGTATGAGTAAATGTTATTTATGACGAATATTTTAATTAGATTTTGTGTGTTATTGATTATATTAATAAAAAAGGATTAACAATAACACAAAACAAAAAAATATTAAAATAAAATATGTTTTCTTGATCGCTGTGCGAATGAATGCTAAATTATTTACAGAACCAGTCGGTAGTGTAAACTGCTACTTAAATTTTTTTCACGTCCATTTTACATCATAAAGAAGTATTTACTAGACAGACCCTGTAAACTCAGTAACCAGGGTTTTTCAACATGAACAAAATCTGAAACGGTATTCGTCCCGTTAGTTTTGTCAAGTGTATCAAAAGTGAAATCTAACATACAAAATTGTAATGATAAAGTTTTTTATGTCCTATACTAGCGTGCACCCGGAACTTTCGGGAGCAGTGATCCTTTTATAGCCCGGTTTATTTATACAAATAAATAAAATTGAATTCTTTGTTTTTAATGTTAAATTAATAGGTTTTTTCATGCTCACACGGTTATTTGCACGATACCTATGCTTAAAACCCAGTTTAAATACTTATTGTCTGTCTGTCTGTTTGTTTCGGGTAATCTTCAAAACGGTTGCAGCGGTTTTTATAATAGTTTACTATCAGCTATCTATTTAAGAAGTAATTTAGGCTATTTTTTCTTTTAGAAAAATCCTAAAAATTTTGCCCGGTCAGGAAAAATAATTACTTACACGCAAACGAAGTCGCGGGCACCAGCTAGTCTTGCATAAGATTTTTTTCGACCTCTTCAACAATAAATCAAATCAATTCGAATTTTAGTCAATTTAATTATTAATTTTTTAAACCATCATGAATTATACACCTTAACCGTCGTCAATAATAACACTATCTATTGGTGAAAACCGTACAAAAATCTGTTTCGTAATTTTGAGTTTAACGCGTTCATACAGACAGACATCCGCGACCGGGAGACTTCATTTTGTAATATGTAAGGATATTTACAATTTAAGGTTTATCCTATTGTGTGTGGTATCCATGCCTCGGTGGTGCAGTGGTAGAGCATGTGACTGCTGTGCTGAGGTCTCGAGTTCGACTCACGGCTCTGACCAAATGTTTGTATGATCTATAAATATTTATTTCGGAGTTTGAGTGATTTCTATGAATATGTATGTATTTACAAAAAAAGTATTTAAGTATTATTTCAGTTAATCTAGCTTTTGTACAACCTCTGTTTAGTTTGAAACTATGAAGGCGTTGTGTGTCAGATGTTTGAAATTTTATTTATTAATATAAAGTGATAAAACGGCCTCATAGAAAGATTTTTACCGAGTCAGTGTAGTTACCGTTGGCCCAACATCCTTCATCCTCCTTTTTTCCGTACAACAATCTCTTCGGAAACCCTCACCAAACGACCGGTGAGATGATTATGTCGGACTCAAACCGACTAAAAACCACACGCTGTAAAGCACAACTTTATTTTGTTTTATTGTTTTAAAAAGACAACAGCCGCGTTAAGAATATATCCTGTGTCGCGGGGGACTTTACAAACATACATGAAACGGACACAAAGAACACCCAGACACAGAACAACAATTTGTGGGTCACACAAAGTGTCGTCCCATGTAGGTTTTGAACCCATAACACTCGGCGCAGTAGGAAGCAGCGTGGCGACCGCTTAAACCACTATGCCATCCGTGCAGTCAAACTTACTCAACTTACTCGCAGAAGGAGGTTTCGGATTTTGACACACTTCTCACTCAACTCACTGTCTCTTGAGTAACTCGGCGGTTGAAACCTCCGGTGACCCGTCTCCTCGTTTGCCCTCTATTCCACAGGAAAAATAATTTAATGAGCAACTAATCACCTTGTAAAGAGAATCAAGTCAATTGTTCTAGATGACGTTGACGTATTTCCTCATGCCAAGAAACAAAACTATCAGATCTTGTCTTGTTACTGCCAAATGTCAACTGTAAACGTTATGTTGGCATTGGCTCTTACAGCCACATCATCGATACTTTTGTGTTCTAGGCAAACATTTCAGGAACACCGATAGCACAATCCCCATTAAATTTTAATTTTATATTGGATTGACTCCGCATCTATTAAAGTCCTACCTCTATCGCCTATCGGCCCATTCATTTCAATTATGCTACCCATGAACGCCTGCAACTAAGGAGTCACAAGCGCGTGTATCTTTCGTTGGAAGGAAAGATATATACAATAAAATCACTAAGTATATTCAAACAATAAGTTTTGGCTAATGCACTCTTCAAAACTATGAATCTCACGTCCACGTCGTATGTATCTCAAGTTAATGTTAAGTAAATCGTAACAACCAAATTTCCAAAACTTAACTTATGTATTATATGAACACTTATTTTATTTAAATTAAATTATTCTCTCTAATTATTATTTTTAGGAGACTTTCTCCCTCGGATATATCCCAGTCCTTTGCAGTAGACGTGACGGAATACCGTATGGTTTTAGGCAGTTAGATTCCGACCCGAGAAATGGATAAATATAAAAAAAACAAGCATAATTTGAAATTTGGCAATACCGGTAATTAATTACCCAAATTATTAAATATTGTATTCTAAAAGATATAAAAAGTCTTATGGTTTATGGTACACAAACGGCTGAACCTTTTCAGTATTTTTTTTATCAAATATTGTTCTCAGTAGTGGAATGAGATATTTGTTAATTCTAAGACTTAATAATGAAATTTCAATACGGTTACTGAAGTCTATGTTTAAAAATATCCCATACTTTAACTATTACATTTTAAGGTTGAAACTCAAATTTAATTTTATGGCAACCCATTAGGTTTTCAGTCATTGACTACTTATCGAACAGTCAAAAATATAGTTTATTAATATGTAAATGAATGAACAGAGTATACGATATGTAGTCGTATCGTGGATCCAGATATAAATATAATCGGTTATAGAGAAAATGCATTAAACATTAGATTATTTAATCTTGTTTAAATTAATTGCGAATTATCAGAAAAAATAATTATTTAATGAATAAATTATATTATTTCACGTATCTAGTAATGGTCGAAATTAATAAACTATATAATGGAACTTTGTTTATTTGAGATAACATCTATATTAATATATGCGAGGTTTCGATATATATCTCATTTCACAAATATGACACTGAAATTATTTCCAACGGCATATCTCCAATCGAAAGTTATCAGATATTAAGGTACCTATAAATTTTTACTGTAACTAAAATACATGCTACCTTATTACCTACCAACGTAACCTGTTTAATTCACGGTCGAGACTGAACAAGGAGTCTATTTTTTTTGTTATATCTAGACAAAGCAGTGTCGTTTACCTAGATATCGATGTCCAGCACTTCCTTCCATACATTGGTCTAAAACACACGGAACCTTAAATCGTGTAACCTAGGGAGAGCCAGGTGATACCAGGGTTTCACAGAAAACAGGTGTTAAAGACTTCTTTAGTTGTTTCCCATCAAGAGAGTGAGGTCGATGATGGTGTCCTTCGCGACGTATACGTCGATGGCTAACCTTACTATAGATTTCTGATATTATATGCGCGAATATGTCTGGCAAACCCGAATTTGGTCTCAGAGGTTCTGTCACATGACACACAGTGTAGTTGTCCAGCTGAGGTGTAGATGTAGTTATACACAGGCTTTACACACACATATTACACGACTTTATACACAGGCAAACGGCAGATTTCAAAAACAAGACCCAAGCGTCTTGTTTTTGAAATCTGCCTTTTAGAGTCAATGCTCTCAAGGTAGGGTGCCTCGTATTGCTCAAGAGCCTACTGAGCCTGATGATGTGGAATTACCGGAGGCACAAACTCCCTAATTCAGAGGTGTGTGGGCACACTCAAACGCAATGTACCTACCTACTTGTGTCGCTTAATTTACAGAGGCCCAAGTGTAAGTTTATTTCACATCTACTCGATCGTCACGCTGACCGCTTTTGACGCTGCGATTGGCCCGCACTGAAATCTTCACCAATCGCAACGTCAAAAGCGCTCGCTATTGGGAGCGAGTTGATGTGGAATAAACTTGCGATTGGCCCTCATTTGTTTATTGACGGCGGTAGACAAGTGCTAAAAGGTGACCCGTCTGCTGGATTGTCAAATATATCCTTAAAAAAATTGCCAAGCTCATTCTTGAGGGTTTATTAGGATACAAGACTGCACATCTGTGCAGTCTTGTATCCACTACGCCATCTGGCGTACTACTCTACTACGCTGAGTGTTGTGGGTTCGGTCCATACATGGGACAATACCTTGTGTGCTCCACAAATTGTCATTTTGAGTCTAGGTGTTATTTGTGTCTGTTTCATGTGTGTTTGTAAAGTCCCCCGCGATACAGGATATATTCCTAATGCGGGAGTTGTCTTTAAAAATAATGAAAATGAATTGATAGTGGAATAAGGGTTTTTGAATCGAACGGGACAAGGGTTCTAATGAGTATGATCAAAATGATTTTACGAATATTAAATAAAAAACTGAAACACTCGAGTGAATCAAAGCTTCTAAGAACAGATTTATGTTCTTAGTTACTGAAGTGTGTAAGAGTGTTACTATATTTACAAGATCTGTAAAAAAACGATTGTTGCATGGGTTTTTTTAATAGTTGCAAAGTAGATACAGGGATGTAATTATTTAGTAAAATTTATAAATTGAATTGGCGAACCATTTCAATTTGATTGTCATAAAAAACATGTTAGAACTCTTGGAGGATTTTGGCACAATGAATAAAGAACTTTTTAATTTCTTCCAACGAGTGAAAGCACTAGAAACAAGACAAAGTGGTTGCTCCAATGGTAATAATAAATGTGTATTATAATTAAAACGATCTATTTTATTAATTCTTAACTATATAGCTTGAAGTTATAAAAAACACGGCATATATATCACATCATCATATCAACAGCGTTTAATAGTCCACTGCTGTCTGCTGGACATATGTAGACCTCTCATTAGAAAGGAGGTTTTGGCCTACTATAGCACGCTGGCCACACGGGTTAGTATAGGATTTCTGTCAAGTTTCCTTCTTTCTGAAGTGCTGTTGTCCTGCGTAGTTTGCTCCATTAGTCAGTTCTTACGAAACCCACGGGGTGAATAGGGATGACATTCCGCATTCTTAATCCGCTGCCACACGGAATATTTGTTTATCACATTATATAAAGTTAAAATTATGGAAAAACAGCAACATGAAACTGGTGTCGTGTCCAGTATATATTTTGACTTGTCGCATTGCAAAATAGACTTTGGTCAATAGAATGATAGTTACACAGTGGTCAATGAAATAAGAGAAAAGATTAAAGACCAGGTTAATCTGAAAAAAATTGTTGATTCTAATCGTCTTTTGCAATGTCGAAGTAGTCTATTTTAATATTTACTCGTAAGATATCTTGTGTCGCGTGTCACTTTACAAACACACATGCAACGGGCACAAAAACATCCAGACTCAGAACAACAATTTGTGGATCACATATCCACAAATTGGTGTTGAGTGTGAGGATCGAACTAACGATCGATCGAACATTCAGCGCAGTTAAAAGCGGCGAGGTGACCGCTTAACCCTCGTACGCCGTACGTGGCAGTCATTTGACTCCAAGTACGTAATAAAAAAAACAACTTTTAATATAAAGTGGGTGTTAGGTTTGATTTGATTAGTTTCATTGTAATGTATTATTTTTGCATTAGTCTTGTACCTTAAGAACTTGTCGTAAACGATTTAATCTAGCAATGCCCAAAAGAGTTTACTGTTGATACTCAATGTTTATTTAATATACGAGTACATAAATGTGCCGTGTAGGCTGGTCTGGCATTAAACAGCTTTGTCTTTGTTTTGTCTTGAAAGACAATAATTTTTTGGCGCAATAATTTCAAAAGATGGAATGAGATTCTGTTTGGCATTCTTACTATTCCTGCTAATCTTCAAAAGACGTTCCAGGTTTACGACAAAGCATAAAGGGCATTAATTAAGGCAACTATTTATGTTAATAATACTTACCTAATATGAACATTTATAAAATATTTTACACAGGTAGTAATTGGCACTATGGTTTTGCTGAAATACGAGTATATACTTTAGAGTTTACTAGTAATGTGCAAATTTCGCTATAATATATTTCAGTAAAACTAAAAAAAAAATTTGTTAACCATTTAAGTCTGGATGTTAACATGAACACTTAATTACTTTCGCAATATTCATACATATATATGTTTATATTTTTAATATATATTCACTATTTAAATGTCGGAGAACCTAAGTACTTTATTTCTAAAAGATAAGTCGAGAAACACTGTCGAATTACAGTCACGATTTTAACGTATTATTTTATTACAGTAATTCACGTTTACATTAACAGGTTTGTTTTTATCTAAATAACAATAATATTAATCGCGATGTCCAAATTGCTCTATAAATATTTAAAACAATATGGATTCTCAAAACGTGAGTTAAAAATTTACTAGGGCGCTCCAAACGGTCTATTAAGAAACCTTATCCTAAACAGCAGACAGGCCAGTAAACGCGGTCAACGTCATTAGGTATTTCTTACGCATTTGTTTCTTCTCAGCATGTGAATCAGAAAACACCAAAAATAACTAAAGATATATGAACGGGGTCGGTGATTACGTCATTCTGATAAATGTACATAAATAAAACTTATAAAAAGCGTCGTGAAACTTTGAATTCTGTTTCGCTAACACTTTTGTTGGCAGAAGTATCTTTGAAAGTCGTAAAATATACATATGACGGAAGATATGCTAAACATTAACTTCGGACTATGTTGTAAATTGGTCATTTTGAAATGTCATTCAAATGTTATGGGAGATTATCCCTAGTTCTTTTTTATTAGTAACTTGGGTAAACGCACACAAGTCGGCCTCGCGTAAAATAATTTATTGATACTGGCAACACTGTCTATGTGAAATTTATTACGTGAAGCTAAAAATACATCTAGGTATACAAAGGTGGAACAGAAAGGATTTGTCATATTTTGTATTATTGTAGGTTAACGAGTCCAAAACATTTTGTAACACAGCTATACTAACCTTAGTTGTCTTTAACCACCAATCTCGGACCATGCAGGCTGTAAATGTCCATGTAAATATCATTTCTCTGAAGTCTAGCTATTGAATACAAAGAAATCAAGTCATATATACTTAAAAAAATATCCTTTAGTGTAAAAAACAGTTACTTAGTTTATGCAATAGTATTCTGTAATACATTACGATTGAATATAACATTGCCGTAACTGTGAAATGGTAACCATAGACATAAATTAAAAACAATCATGTTTTTTTATTTTAAGGACCGTCTGTTAAAAACCAATTAACTTTCAAAAATAGAACAGACACGTGCTTCTTATACACTTAACTGCATATGATATGGGGCTTTTAAGATTGATGACACAACTTAAGTATATCCATATCTCAATATACTGTCCGTATTCGGGTTTGTTATTGATTGTCTAGGAATAAAAATAGTTACCATGTTAGAGCCATGCTTCCGCACGAATGGGCCGGATGATACCAGGGCCTTACAGAAAACCGGTGCTAAGCAATTCGTTTATTACTTATCACCGAGTGAGTGAGGTTCCAGGAGTCCAAACCTCTACTCTACAACTGATTCTTAGGCTTAAAGGCGGCAATGTATATGTGGCTTTTGAGTTGCAGGGGTCCATGTGCGGTGGTAGTCACTCACTATCAGATAACCCATCTGCTCGTTTGCCCCCCCTATGCCATAAAATAAAGATACTCTCGCATCCCCGTAAGGATAGATAGATGTGTATTAAACAGCAACAATTTACCAAGTATAATAATTTGGTCCCAGTTGTGTTATAGGCGCAGATTTCTTTTACCGCCGTTTTCTACTACGCTGAGTGTTGTGGGTCCGATCTCCACATGGGACGACACTTTGTGTGATCCACAAATTGTTGTTTTGAGTCTGGGTGTTCTTTGTGTCCGTTTCATGTATATTTGTAAAGTCCCCCGCGACACAGGATACATTCCTGATGCGGGCGTTATCTTATTAAAATCAAATTAATTAAATTATTAAAATTTATTGATTTAATATCAAATAATGCTGGCAATCGCCAGAGATACCACTAGTTTTACTTAAATTGTTTACCATCAGACTAGCTACGTCTGTTTGCCAAATTACTACGCCAAAGTCTGAAATTGTCTCTTTCATATTCGCTTTTATAATTTTTCAACACTTAAAATGGATGACAAAGGTCTATTATTTCGTTTTAAAGGTCTATTATATTATGTCATTATTCAATTAAATGAACCAGCGGTTCTTACCGATAATCTCTATTTTACATACATACATACACTCACGTCTTTATCAACGAAGGGGTAGACAGAGGCGTATTAAAAGCCAAAATGTTGCCGACTATAATCCCACTTAGTTCCACATACTTAACAGTCTCACTCCACCTTAGTCCCACCTACTTGATAGCACAAGCTTATTGCCGTCAACAGAACACACATACACATATTTAAATACATACATATTGTGTATTAAGTTTATTTTCTTTCCTTCTTCATTTACAACAAACTTCAAGATGTGCTTAATTACTTTTGCACTCATAATTCTTTCTAACCACGTCATCGTTATTGAAAAGTGATATAGCGTCTGTCTTCACCGATGTAAAATAACTTACATTAACCTGTAAGTTATTTCACACTAAAGACAGATACAGACAGACACTACATCTCTTTTGATTTTTGTTGCACAACCCTCTTCTTCTAAAAAGAAAAGGTGTGTTTAACAAAGATTTACGTCAGCGTATGTTTGGATTACCTCATTAAATGTCAGTGTGTACTAGCCGTAAATCGTTGAAGTCTGTTAAACACAAAATAAGAGAACAGAGAAATCCAAATATTACAGCATACTACTAGTTTAATTTTCTCCGTCTGGATGGAAAAATATCTTCGACTTGAGAAACTAGCGACTGCTGGCGGCTTTGCACACATGTATATGTACATGCGTGCAGAGCCGCCACCAGATTTTGTCTATTAATTGAAGTATATCTAAGTAAAAATACCTTTTTCTAATAAAAGGTATATTAGGAAATATTATAGACTAAAGCGTTATCTGAATGATTTGCCGAATTTTTATTGGTGATGGTGACTCCCTAATCGTATTTGTTATTTTAAGTTTTGCATCTATCTAACTCTATCTTCGGTTCTTTTCCCACTCTTTTAAATTGTGTTGGATATTCTCTTCTTCCAGACACTTAGCCACTATAAGAGTAAACCTTTATCCTCAGTTATGTCATCAATAATTTCCATTCATCCGTATGCAATACCACTAGACGCAACTGACTTCAAAGACGACTATACGACCGGAGCCTACGTGCGTCTCCATTATTTAATGTCATAAAGCCTAAAACTAGTGATGAGTCCAATATTGGGTATCCACGTAAATTAATTTTATAGTACCGATTTGTATGATGAACGCTGAACAAACCAGCAACTAATATATTTTTGGTACTAAGGAAAAAAAATTGTTCTAGTCTGATGTCAGATATGGTTGTGCGCATAAGAAGAGCACTGAAATAATTTTCTGCAGTCTAAAATACCATCAGATATCTCGGTAAAATAATATAGAAAACGGACAAACTTTGTCGAAACTCGAGAATTGAGATTGAATCAGGTTTTAAGGCTACGTAAGCTGTTGAATCCTACTTATACTTTACTTTATACGGAGGATTCAACCACATATGTACAGGACTTTTAGGACAAAGCTTATAAGCAAAACCTAGTGTACTAAAAGTTTTGCACGTAGTGGAACCGACTTCAAACAATACTAACAAAGAGCACTTAAAACCTAGCAGCAATCGTGGTTGATCTACTGAAATTTTTGAATTCCGTTGTCTGACTTCGAGACTCATCATCAGATCTATATAACAATTAAATGGGGCCATTTCGGAATAAATCGCTTTCGACCAAAAAAAAGAATTTTGCAAATACGTCTATGTAGGACGGAGTTATGCCCGAACATACACTAAAAAGAACATTTAAACATCCGAATTAATCTTCCTTCTTTTTCAAAGTCAGTTAAAAATAAAATACACGTATTTCAAATTCCAAATCTCCAAAATAATGAAAATAGTTACCCCAAAGTTTCTTGTTGTCCACAAACTATTACCATTCGATGTTTTTCGTCTGGGTTTCTTCCAAAGAATATATTTTACGCAACAACAATCTATTTACAAACCATAAACTTTTTGCTGGAAGAATAAACAAAAAACTGAAGAAAGAACTAAATAGTTCGAATCTTAAAATAACCGACATGTTGTTCTATTAATATTTCATAATATATTTACTGCGGAATGTTTTAGTGATATACATCACAGACGTTAGCTTCGTGGCGATAGAAATGAAAATATGAATTTGACTAATGCCGATTAATATTATAAATTATATACGAGTATATACCCTTATGCTAATGAAAGCAATCAGCAGAAATATATTTTATTATTACAATAACCGCATTTTGGTATCCTCAACCCAATTGATCAAGTTCGAGCTTTTTAATTTACACTGTCTTAACTTACAAAAATCTAATAGGTATATAAAATAAATGAATATTTATTGCTCAGAATTTATACGTTACGTTTTTCGAATCATCGCGAAATTTTGCAGATGTATAAGCAGAAATAACGAGTAAAGCGAGGGATGGAAAATTATTTATACGTCAGCAAAACCGCAGGCGAAAACTAGTCTAGTATAAGGATTGAGTCATTGGAACTAATTTATACAATGGAACTAATATTAGCCAAGCCGATCCAACTAACGGTTTGGCTGATGCAACGCTTTGCCTATATGATTGTGTATTTAACTACAGTTGGAATTAAATTCATTTATACAGAAAAAAAATCTTGCCCGGCCTGATCTGAATGACTGATCATTATCGAAGAGCCTAAACCGCTGGGGCTATAACTTTAAATCTTTGCAGCTGATGTTGTAAGCGCCCACTAAAAAAGGATTTTTGCAAATTTCATCCCAAGGGTAAAATAACGGATACGAAAAATAAAGCACTGTGCAATAGCTAGTCGGAAGAATTAAAATATACAAAAGTTTTTTCTGCCATTACTTTGTTGAGATATTTATTAACACATTTTTGAATCACGAACATATTAATAGTGTTTTAAATCGTTACGTTAACGATAATGTCACGATAAACAATGTATTAAAAGAAAAAATAAAGTTTCAAACTTTAGATATATTTAGATGTACATACATACGTGTTAAGTTACTTTTTAATTATTATTTATCAGTGGTAATAAAAACCAAGATAATTTTAACTGAGTGTTGCCATAATAATATGTTATTTATTTTTCTCATCACAAAGGTAGGTGTAATTTTACCCTTTCGATCAAAAAAATAATTTTGCAAATACGTCTAAGTATGACGGAGTTATGCCCGAACATACATAGAAAAGAACATATATATAAACATCCGAATTGATAACCTCTCCCTTTTTGAAGTCAGTCAAAATGGTAATTTTAACTGAGTGTTGCCATAATAATATGTTATTTATTTTTCTCATCACAAAGGTAGGTGTATAACTTATAAATACTGATCAGTCAGACTAGGTACATCATTCCTTTGTGAGAATGCCATGAAATCGAGAAATTGAATATCGGTTCTCAGGTGCACTGTAGGTTTTATTTTCCTGTTAGTTTCTTTTAGAGAAAGCTAGTCGATAGAAATAACGAAATTAAGTAATTAAAGATTTTACACACGGTAGATGTTCTGTTCCCAAAATAGGCAAAGCCTGTGCTATGGTAACCAGACTGCTGATGTTTATCAGCAGTCTGGTTACTTGCCATCAGCCTACCGCCGTCCACTGCAGAACGAAGGCTTCTCCAAATGAGCGCCAACAACCCCATAAACAAAAATAAAATAAAATAAATACTTTGATAAACCTACATATACTCGTAAATACTTTAAAACACTTATATATTGTAGATAAATGTAAATGTAGATAACTTAAATTACACAAAACTGAGATTCTCTTTGTCAATTCCCTCATCGTCTCAATCTCGACATTAGTGAAAAGTATTTAATTCAGTGTCGAAAAAACTGGCAAGTGCTTGGTTCCGTACAATGATTTGTAAATTGAGACTTAATAGTTTTGATTATAAATAGGGCTCTTAATATTGTTAACAAATGTTAACAAAAAAACAAAAAAAACTGTTAATATTTAATAAATTTATATTGGATACTTTCACTGTAAACCTTCTTTTGATATGTACCTACATACGGTACACCTAGCATTTTTTTTATTTGTAATGTGTGGGACAAGATTTGATATGCTGTGTGTTCTGTGGATTTGAAACAAACTGTCCTTCTGTCCCCCCACAGAAAAACAGAGCGTCACTCGAATAATGCTATAAGTCTCCACTGCTATGCTATAAGTACACTTTTTCATTCAGACGCACGGAACCGTAAGTAAGGAGTAAGGAACCTTCTGTGCCAGGTCAAATAATAGTAACTTTAAGTATGTTTATCATCAGTTTGGTTACTGTATCACAGGATTTGGCTAGCGTGAGATAAGAAGGCCATTCGTGAGATAATCGGCCTATCATATTTTTAAAACGGTAAGATAAAATCTCACATATCTAAATACTATATTGTAGGCGAAGGCTAAGTCTTCAGAGATAATCTTATACGTAGGCTATGCCTGAATAATAATTGGATTTCCAAAGTTTATGTGCCCACTTCCCTGATGGAAAGAAAAAATGGAAACAAAGAAAGTAGTACACAGACACACGCACACACAAGACAGACATGTTGACAGTTGAGAGACAAGACAGAATTTAATTCTAGTTTAATATTGTCTGTGTTCACGCTTAACCAAGAAAAACCTATTTACAGTACTTTGAACAATCCAGGATTAAAATTGTCTGGAGAAATAGACGCAAGCATTCCAAGTATATATTAAGCACCTGGATTCATTTCATATTAGGAAGGGTAGGAAAAATCATTTCGCTTGAAATTAATCTTGCGAGATCATTACAGATGTTTTAGTTTACGTAAAGTATTGAGGGAACTGAATGATTTCTCCAAACTATGAGCATATGCACCAGTCTGTCTATAAATTACGCGGAGTACTTATGCCTGACCTCCAAACCCAGACTTTATAGTTTATAAGCTGGGCCGACATCGTAATGTACGAGTATTCTGAGGCAACGAGTGATTTCTATAAACAGCCGTCACTCGTTTGGCTGAAGACGTTTACCGCTTGCAGTTGTTAAGCGGTTGAATAGAATAAACTGATGTGGCCTTGCTGTTTCTTTCTTTTCTTTTTTTTTAACTCTATGATCAAGGTCGTTATCTGAAGGTAGAAGTTTTTTCATCAACCTCTTATTTCTTATAGAATTTTATCAAAATGAATTAAAAGTCGGAAAAGGTTAAATTTTTCGTATCTTGCCCCCACACATTATACAGTGCTGTTTTGTTTATTTTCTGTGTTTCATTCTAAAGCAAAGAAATATAAATTTTAAGAGTATGTCTATCGCAAATCTTCAAAAAAAAACGAGGTAATACTTATATAATATTATTATTAAATATACATACACATTTTCAAACAGATTTTTATAAAAGTAGGTACATACTCGTATATTTGGTTTCTATTACTATTAATTATCGTGATCAATATTATCAACAGCTTTTAATAGTCCACCGTTTAACATAGGCCTCTCAGTGGAAAGGAGGTTTTTCTTGTAACATTCTCTCATAATTCGATGTCTTGTTACAAGATATCTGTAGTTGACTAGTAACTATGAGATTAATTCATAGCATAGTGGTTAAGTTCTACTATCGATATTATAACGTAATTGATTTAGTTGAAATTAAAAAGAAAATATAATCTATTATTTTGTATTTTACTGAATAATTACAACGAATGTTGAAGAGGTCGGAGAGTTTGCGTCGCCAATATTATAGTTATATGAAAATAATTCATGACGATGTATTATTTTTAAAATATTTACAAACTACGAGATTGGAAACTGTAATACGCTCTGTTACCTCCGCGAAGTCGAAGCGGTTTAATAGTTAATAATAAAGAGATACTCTCTGCCCACTGATTTTCACGAAAACTGGAACGCATGAATTTTACAGTCATACAGAACAGTTTAATAGGTTCACGCTATAACTTTAGTGGGCGGATGAAACGTAAAACTAACCATAAAGATATCGTTACACAGTTAAGTTCTTAATTTCAACACTATTAGTGTTATTAAAAAAATCAACTACTTGATATAAATCTCTAATAAATAATAAGTTTGGTACTGTTATACTTTTTTTGTAAATAGATATATATTAAACATAGAAAACACCGAAACTCCGGTAATCGAACCAAGACCACAGCAGTCGCATATGTATTCTCGTGTCTTACTATTTGGCACGTTTACTGTACTTGAGACTGATATTATTGAATATAGGATTGATAAAAAACTACGGTTCTAGGTACCAGGGGATAATATCTAATCATAAGCAATTTAATATTGAAATTCTCTGCTAAGATGTCTAAAATTTTAATTTTCAATATTGTCTATGTTTGGAAACAAACGAAAACTGTTTTTATACTGTAGGGGGCAAACGACCTGATCAGTCACCTAATGAATAATGAAAATCGCCCAAAAACGTCTGCAACTCGGGAGTCACAAGCTCGCTGCCAGCCTTTGAGTATTTTTCTTAAAGGTTTAGAGGTTGTATCGGTAAGGAAACACCGTAAGCGACAATCTATTTCACAGATTCGTTGTTGCCATGTAAAAAGTTTGTTTAATGGCAATCGTTACACTTTTAAAAAGAGCTAGAAATGTATTACAAAATTGTTAAGACAATAATAAGATTTTATTTGACATCTAATACACAATGCCATCTAGTTTCAAGCTATGAAAGCTAGATTGACTGATAAAATACTTGTATAATTAAAATAAAGCTGTCAAATAATATGATATCTTACAATTCTTCTCAATAAATGTAATAATAAATGTTGAGTGGCTCTGATCCGCTCTCGGCAACATAGGGAATATGTGTATACAGTGACGTTTCATTCTGTTATTATAGTTTACAAAACTACATTTACTTTAATAATTAAATCGTTAGAGATACTAACCTTGTGGATAATATATTTCCTATTAAACGGTGTATTAAACAGTAAAACGTTTTCATACTCTTGAGGTAACATTAAACTTGTACAAGCCATTAAATTAAACGCAACTACGGCCACGAATCGAATCGTAATGTGGGTTCAGGCGTGTACGAGTACAACAGTAAATCTTATATATTTTATATTTGCGGTTTCTTCGTGCGTGAGTTTTTATATTTATGAGCTTATTTGCCAACAATAAAGATAAAGTTTATTGCGTTATACGAGCACATGTCAACAACTAGCAACAAGCTATTGCACTAAACATTAAACAGATTTGAATGAAATCCAAATTGTTCCAAGGATTGCATTGCTGTTATGCAAACTATAAAAGAATTCGGATTTAGGTTTAGATTTAGCGTATTTATCAGATGTTTTGAACATATACCCAGTATTAAGATCAACCGTGCTTTTTCTGAAGTTCTTCTGTAGTAATTGCCAGGTATTTTCGCTATCATCATTGTCGCAAGTTCTTAAGATTTAACAATAACTTGAAATTTGTACATAGATTGTTTTGTTAAGAATTTTATTTTATAATTTATTTTCTACTTCTGTTGTTTGACTCATTTAGTCAAACAACAGAAGTAGAAAATAAATTATTCCCTGCCTCAAAGAATAAAAAAATTGAGAGGCAAATATTTATGAACTGATAAATTCTTATGGGAGTGTAAACCGCTTCGTTGCGTAACGCGTTACGGCACCAGTCTGTCTGGCTTCTCTTTCTCTCACGCATACGGCAGCGGTAGGCAGGCTCCTCCTCTCTCACTCTAACCCACAGCCCTAGCCGTATTTCGAACAGACGCTTGTCATGAATTATTGATACATGATTGTCATGAATTATTGATACGAAATATGCTGTTTTTATAGAATATTTGTTAGTTAGTTAATAGTTTTAATAAATAGTTAATAACTCAATAATAATAAATAGTTAATAAATCAAATCGAAATTTTGGAAAAATAATAATTTTAATTCCTTTTATTTCTTCTTATAGTCTTTTAAGTTTGAAATACTTATAAGACTGTTTCCCTCCCGGCAGATGCAAGGAGCTGCGTAACGTGTGACAAAGTATTAGAAGAACTTGAGAAAATCGACGACGACACGGACACCTTTGGGGTTGACTTCGTCAAGATCAACGACAAGCGGCTCGCGAAGCAGTATGGCATCACGAAATTCCCCGCCCTCACGTACTTTCGTGAGAAGGAACCGATCATTTACGAAGGTCAGACCGTAACCACTTCCACTTTAAAATAGGCAAAAATCTCACTTACAATGGCAATCTTTTTAAAATTAATTAATTAATTCTTTCTCTTTATCGTGTTATCATTTACCCTCGGTTTCACACAAGTTAATGATCATTTTATCAGTCAATTATAATCTATCCCTGTGGCAAATTACATGCAGATTCGATTGGCCATTCTGGCGTGATAAAGTTACAAATATTCGTAAAACCACTCAAAAACTTTGTGGTTTATGATATTAATTGTATATAAATAAAATATCTAGCCAGGAAAATAATATTCTGGTATGACAATTGCGAAATTATTCAAAGTATCCACACAAGAAAGTATTGAATCGTTTTTATCGATCTAAAACAGTATCTAATTCAGAACATGGACTTGGCTTATATGTGAACATAGATGATTAAAACAAGTGTGCCAGGGACATTGATACCATAGATTGTATTAGTAAATAAACACTAATTGTTACTAACACTATATTGATAATATCACTTGGTTTATTAGTGCCAATCTGTTTGGCTTATTTTGCGACTGTTAAACGATAAAGTATTTTTTCAATTCATATGTAGTACCTCATTCATTTTTAACCAGGGATGTTTTTATTACATTGTCATGAGGAATAGTGCTAAACACTTTAAATTAATTAAATAATTGAAAAAAATCTAATATCGCTGTTATGTAGTTTTTAAAGAAGATACGTTTTTGATAGACAAACCTATAATATATTACCGTTCTTTGTAGTTGCTTCCAAAGTTTTTATTTCAGATCATCTATTAGTGTAAAAAACGTTAAGAGCGAGACTGATGTTAATTTTATTGTTCTTTAACTAATTATAAAGTGTGACTCAAGAACTTGTCTTGATTGTTAAATTTGTAACAGGGCTCTTTAAACCGGATCTCACCTATTTATAAATTGTGTAAATTAATCTCTCTGGACACTTAAAAATCTTTTCATACTTACAAGGTTTTAGCTACAATATTTTCAAAACAGTTCATGCAATATTAATAATATTATTCAATGCAATATTAACAGTAAATATTACAAATATGTATATGGAAAATAAAAGAGTAAGTAACTTATTAAAGTATTTTGCAATGTTATCAATTTTAGGAGATCTCATGGACGAGGAGAGCGTCCTGGATTTCTTGACGAGTTTAGAAGCAATGGACCTTCCCGACCGGATAGAAGAAGTTAATCAAAAGATCCTAGCAAAAATCATTGACGACACAGATTATGTAGCTGTTCTCTTTTGTAAGTATTGGAGTGTACTTCCGGGTTTTTGTACTTATATATTAGCAATTGTGGTAAATTCGAGTCATTTTTTCAACTAACCAATGTAATCAAATGGTTCTGTAAATTCTTTCAACGTAGTCCTGTCGCGTAGACTATCTTCCACTCAGACGTGTACATCGTAATTGTTAGCAAAGGTTAGAACATGTGTCTGTATATTGTCCAGAGTGTTTTGATTGTGTTTTTGACGTAGGTCCTGATCACAAAAGTTGCGGTCCATCAAACAGTAAGTAAGATTCTTAGCTGACGGCATGCCATCTTCTTATGTCAGCTTGGCTGTTTCTCTTCTCGCTTCGTGAAATAGTATTTGTGTATCTTCATATTGTAGATGTGCTTTTCGCTGACCATATAAATCGACAAGGGAAGAAATTTTAATACCAGTTTTAATAATATATTAATGGCTCGTGCTTACGTCGACAATTGGTGCTGATAAGTGTTTAGCTCAGATACAACATAATGGAACAATGTAATTCACAGAGCAAATTGTCTACAATTACAATATCTAACGACGATTTTTGTCATAACAGTATCAAAAAACCCACAAGTGAACAAAACGATGCTAACATGAATTATTACGATTAATCTACTTAATCATCACACTAATACTGTAATTTCACTATTCACTAAGCGTACCGTCCCCTATCTTGTCTAAGGGAAAGCTAGAATCAAAAACGCGTTTGCATTATCGGGCTGTGAGGTGAGCTATTTCTGATGTGTTATTTGCGTCCCGCTAGCAAGCTCGGATTGACGGACCGGCATGACACAACTACTACGTCAGACTCCCTCTCTTAACGACAGTAAAAAACAATTAAAGTTAGTATTAATAAATTACGAATTGTCGGTGCCAAGTTATAAAGAAGCGCGGCCAAAGACTTCCCAAGAACAAGATCATACGATGACCTTGACCTAAATATGTAATGGAAGATTGCCGTTTCCACGACATGAACGTTGTTTACAATGTTTTTTAGTAATACATGTTCAAGGAAGTTAGATTTCACATATATTATATATACTACTTCTGTAAAAGAAATAGGTGCGTGGAAATAATACGTATTAATGTTTACGAACCATTTTCACACAATCTTCTAGATCTGCACATGTTATATACCTACTTACATATTTTCACAGCTTCTCCAAAGGATTTTGGATTTTTATTATACATACATAGCAACAAACATCTCCGTTAGGAAATTGCACGACAGAAGCTTTATTCCTGCACACTCTATTAACACACAAAGCACATTCATTTAGGTATTAGGCACTTAACTGCACCGCTTCTCGTCCTACGAGGCATGAATTATGCACGTCAGAATTATCCGGTGACACATTAAATTAAAGCAACACATAACATGTTACAGATAAACCTGAATGTAAGAAATGTGCTAAAGCTCTCCAAGAGCTAGAAAACATTGATGACGAGGCTGATCAACTCGGGATCGGTTTCGTGAAGATCCACGACGAGGAACTAGCTGAAGAGTACAGTCTTGGAGATTTGCCAAGACTAGTGTACTACAGGCATCAAATACCTATTATCTATGAAGGTACGTGATTGATATTTTATTAGTATTGACGATCGGGTGCCGATTGTAAGATTGTAAGTCGATTAAGTTAATGAAGAGGATTTCTGTTTTGCATCAACCCATTACATCACTTTCACCTACATAAAAATTTAGAATTGTATAGAGAAATGTTTGCTGAGTGTGAGATAGTAAATTATTTAAAGTAAGTTAAATAACAGTGTTAAGACTAAAATATAAACAGGTCTGGCCATGGTTATTTCAGTAGTTACTAAATAGACTTGTGTACCTCTGCGTACTATTCATTTACGAAACAAATACGAATCTCTTCTGTGTTGGTCTTAAAAGTTCTATTTTAAAATTAATCTAAATTTTAATATTTAACTTCACGCTATTTCAGGTGAATTGAGCCGAGAAGAGGATGTATTGGAATGGCTGATCGCTAACAAATCCACGGGTGATGAGGAAGATATCATTGAAGATGTCACGGCTAAGACCTTGAATACTTTGATCGGAAATGTTGATAATCTTGTCGTACTATTTTGTGAGTACCTGTACTTGTACTCGTACATAAAGTTTGATGTTTGTGGCCCTTCATTAAAAATAAAACCTGATAAGATTTGACGACGAGTTTCTGTAAAGAGAGTTATATAATTCTCAAAATCATGTTAATGTTTTCAGATGACCACGGCGATGAAGAATCGATGACAGTGCTAGGTGAACTCGAGAAGATAGACGATGACTGTGACCGTCACGGTATACAGTTCGTTAAAATCGACGATCAAAAAGCAGCCAAAGACTTTGGGATCGATAATGTACCATCCATAGTCTACTTCGAAAAACAGATTCCCAATGTATATGACGGTAATGGAGTTAAATATTTGCATTATTTTATAAATCTTTTAAAATTGTCCTTGTGTTGACGTTGGTTCATTGATTTTTAAAGGTGATCTTGAAAATGAGGAAGAGATTTTAGAATGGCTCGTCGATCAATTGGAGAAAGACGAAATTGAGGATGTTACTGATGAAATGTTGGATCATCTGATCAAGGATGGAAAGACTGTCGCCGTGTTGTTTTGTAAGCTTTTTTTCACGATATATATATTTTAATATTCTCTTAACCTTCGTTCTTAAAAGTCACGTTTTTCAACAGATGATAATAACGATCGTAAATCGCAGAAGGTTTTAAACGAATTGGAAAATATTGATGATGAGTGTGACACACTCGGCATTGCATTTGTGAAGATTGATAACGATGATGAGGCTAGAGAGTATGGTATTGAGAAAGTGCCTACACTGCTATATTTTGAGAAGGGTATTCCTACCTATTATGAAGGAAATCTTGAAGAGGAAGAGAAGGTTTTAGAGTGGCTCAAGCATCAAACCGAGAGCGATGAAATTGAGGATGTCACCGATGAAATGTTGGACCTGATAATTGATAAAATGCATTACGTTGCTGTGCTCTTCTGTAAGTACCTTTTTAACATTAGTAGGCACGGCCTTAACATTGGCTATAATCATTTGAAACAATGCCAGCATTGTAATACATAACGCGTCTAAAAATAAGAAATTTTATAATTATTTAACCATGTACTATCAAGAACTGACATATAAATGAAATACAGTCTTTCAAATTTATTTCAGACGACAAAGACCACAAGAAAAGTCAGAAGATTTTAGCTGAATTAGAAAACATTGATGACGAATGTGACCAGAATGACATTGCTTTTGTTAAAATCGATGATGACAAAGAGGCTAAAGAATATGGTATTGAAACAATTCCTACAATGGTCTTCTTTGAGAGGGGTATTCCACATGTTTATGAGGGCGACTTAATGAAGGAAGATGAGTTACTTGGATGGTTACTCCACCAGAAACGTCACAGCGAGATCCCAGAAGTCACTGATGAAATGATGGATAAACTGATTAGTAGCACCCCCTACTTGGCTGTTATCTTTTGTAAGTTTTGACTAAAGTACAAGTAAACCCTGTGTAGTTGTGAAAACTATAAAGCAATCTGTTGAGTAATATTCAATCTTATTAATTTTCAAGTTATGGTAAAACAACAGTTGCAATATTATTTCAATCAATCTATTCGTATTTACCTTTTATTTAGTCTAATTTAATTACATAGGTTGTATAAGAAATAAAAAAAAATGATAACCTCATTAATTTTTGTAAATTTTCTCTACATGAACGTATGTTCTGCAACCGATTTAAGGTTAATATGTGATGGTGTTTTTTAGATGATAAAGAAGACAAACAAGACATCCGAATCTTGAATGAACTGGAAAATATTGACGATGAATTAGAAAAGGAGGGCATTGTTATTGTTCGTATTGACAATGAAGAAGAAGCAAAGGAATATGGTATCGATCATCTGCCAACTTTAGTATACTTTGAAGAAAATATCCCAGCTATATATGAAGGAGACCTTATGAATGAAGACGAAGTATTGGAATGGCTGATTGAACAGAAAAACAGTGCTACGATTGAAGAGGTCACCGATGAAATTCTTACAGATTTGATAGAGGAACACGAATATGTTGTTGTATATTTCAGTAAGTAGTTATCTGTTTCTAATGACATTTTAAGTTACCATTTAAATTCGCAAATGGATTCAAAATCTTTCTCAAAGTCTAAGTTAACCAGAAGTGCGTGAGACACAAGTATAAATTAAAGCTTAAAGTGGACTTAAACTCTAACCTGAATTAAAAATTATTTCAATGATTACTCTCGATCAAGTACCTTTTAAATAAAAAAAAACAAAACAAAAATTGGTCTATCAGTTTTGCTATAGACAGTCACGTAGATCCACATGCTAAATTCATAACACCTGTCCTTCTCTATGCCTAGACTGATAAGGTGTTGTGCCAAGTATTAACTACAGGGCATTGGGCATCATAGAAAGTACCTACTAGAATAATAATAATTTTTAAGGTGGTAACTGCGAAGAAGGTGAAGAATGCGACAACATATTAGATGAGCTGGAGAATATCGACGATGAGTTAGACGAGACCGGCATCATCTTTGTGACCACTGAAGACTCGGTGGTAGCTAAAAAACATGGCATCAAGACTTTCCCCGCTCTCGTGTTCTTCAGAAATAAGGACCCGCTCATTTACAAAGGTAAATGATTTATGGTTACTTGTAAACCTTAATTTTTTTTTAAACCTATTTAGTTTAGGTTTAATATATTTTAGAGGTCACTCAGAACTATGGATAATACTTATAATGTGTCTTCAGAGTCTACTAGAAATATTTATTTATTTATTAAAAACAATTACAGTGTCTTTACAGGATTTATCCCAAAACGATACTGTAAGTAAAAACAGTAAGTAACAGTTATTTATACATAAAAATCATTTGCTGTAATACATCTCTGGGCGACTTCTTTGAAGTTCGGCAGGCTACAGTTGTAGATATCTACTTGTATTGAAATAATATTAATAAGCCTTATGGCGCAAAGAAAATAAAAAATTGGCCTTACTAAAATATATACATGTATATATTTCTAGTAGACTCTGAAACAAATCATATAAAATAAAACTAATACTAAAAGACTATTGATCGTTAAAGGTGATATTGAAGACGAAGATGAGGTTCTAGCTTGGCTGACTGATGAAGATACCTTAGAGATTCCCGGCAAGATCGAGGAAGTTAACTCTAGAATGTTGGAGAAAATCCTAGAGGAAAATGATCACGTCGTCGTGTTCTTCTGTAAGTAATATTTTATGAACATGTAATGATTTAAAAACTACATAGTAATATAAATTTGTAGAAATAAAAAAAAAATATATATATTATTGTTTTGATGGTTTATGTATTTAATATATTTTGATAAAGTTTTCGAGGAATACAATTCAGCAGTTTATATTTTAAATAGAAAACAAAATAAGTATTTAGATAAATTAATAAGATTAACACATTTTAATCGACCACTTCTTTTGCAGATAAAGAAGGTGATAAGAAATCACAGAAAATTTTAAGTGAGTTAGAAAATATTGATGATGAATGTGAAGAGAAAGACATTGATTTCATCAAGACATCTGACGACGGCATTGATAAGGAATACGACCTTTCCGAACTTCCAGCTTTGGCTTTCTATAGACATAAGTTCAGAACAATTTACGATGGCGACCTTATGCATGAAGAAGCAATTCTGAAGTGGGTTCTGGATCTCCACGATTCACAGCCCGATGTTATTGAAAATGTAGATAGGAAGACGTTAAAGGATCTAATTGATGACGTTGAACATCTGGCAGTATTTTTTTGTAAGTAAATGAGTAGTTGCGGTTTTTGAAAACAAAATGAAAGAACAAGGGTTTTCGTTCTCGGAAATTTTGTGTACCATTTCTACCTAAGACAAATATTGTACGATGAGAAAGGTGGATCATTTATTCTGTGTCTGGGTGTGATTTATCTATAAACGTGTGTACGTAACTAGGACTACGGTTATAGTCGGTAAAATGTTAGCGTTTATTACGCCTCTGTGTACCCTTTCGGACATAAAGACATTGGTGCTAATTCTGTTGTTCGAAAACTCTCTAAACTAAAAATAACTAAAAATAAAATTGTCCTATCAAATATTGCGTTTACAGAATAGGAAACGTTTTTTTACAGAACTAAACAAATTGTTAGTGATTTTTAGTTTAGTTTATTGAGTTTTCGAACAACAGAATTAGCACCATTTTGTTTCTTCTAATGTGAACGTTTTCTTTCAAAGTGAGCGGTGACTTGTTTTCTATAAACTATAGTAAGCATAGTTTTTTTTATAGACAGCGACGATTGTGACACTTGTGATGATGTTCTCGAAGAGCTGGAGACCATAGATGATGACACGGACAAGCATGGCATTCAATTCGTTAAATCTAAAGATTCAAAACTGGCTTCAGATATTGGCATTTTTAGCTTCCCAGCACTCGTGTACTATGAAACAGGGGTACCTATTATGTATGATGGTAAGTAATTCTATATTGTAAATATTTTTCTGTAAATATAATATAAACTTATTTACTGTTTATAGTCAAATCAGATGTAGAATAATACTGTGTTTATCTAATATATCGTCTTTAATATCAATTCAGTGACTTAATATTTTCAAAAGAAGGAATTGTAGTAAGTTATTTGTATTGGGCTTAAATAAAAATACTAAGTATTCTATATCTTGATGTTAGTTAAATATGTGTCTATGTTTTAGAGATGTTTGTACTATTAGGTCTAATAATTTATCCTGTTTATAGGTGACTTAAAGAACGAAAATAAGGTTCTGCAGTGGCTTGTAGATCAAAAAAGTAAGAATCCACATCCATATAATAAACGTTTTTAATGTATCTATTTAAGGTCGAGAAATTTGTTTATTGTTAAAATATATTTACTATGAGTTAAGAATATTTTACGTGCATGACATCATTCTTGATAAATCTCTGAAACGACTCTTACTTTATGCCTTAAATGCTGGATGTTTGAGCTATGTCATTTTGCATGACAGTTACTAATGCCTGCAGGTGAAGATAACCACCGACATAATAAAGCTAATATTAAATCAAAGGCCAATGCAGATAGTTACAAAACAACAACGGGGTCAAATACCTATATACATATTAAGAAAACCCCAAACAATGCAAAACCTGCAGAATGGAAAACTATGGGAGTGTTGAAGGTTAGATTCCCAGGAAGAATTGATAAAAAAGAGCAAAAAACTAAAATGATATTTAATAAGAAGGATGAGAACGAGGATGACGACGATGACGAAGTTGACGTTAATGACGATGAAGAAGAAGACAATGCAAAACTAACACCTATTAAAAGTATTTTAAAATTTGAAAATCATAAAAAAGACGCTACCTGGAAAAGAGTCAATCGGCATTTAGCTTTAGACAATCGTTACAAATACGATGACAATAGTTATAATAATGATGACGATGACAGTGCAGATGTTGATAAATATGATGATGATGAAGATGATGACGATGACGAAGAAGATATTGACGATGATGACGACGACGATGATGATGACGATGACGATGATGACGACGATGATGATGATGACGATGACGATGACGACGATGACGATGACGATGAAGACGATGATGATAACGACGATGACGATGATGACGATGATGATAACGACGATGACGATGATGATAACGACGATGACGATGATGACTACAAAAAAAGTAACAAATATAACACCATAGGTAGAATGAAACTTGGAAGGCAACATGGGTTCGAGGAAGATGAAGACGATAGTATATTGGGTAGAATAAAACGAATGTTTACAGGTAATTGAACGTTAGAGTTCCCAATGTCCATGCACGGACCCCGCAACATCTGCATGGTCGAAAACCCCGCATGGGATCCACTCTAGCTATCGCCTGCAGTCATTCGCGAACGCTTACACAATAAATGTTTTCGAATCTTTTACTAACATAACCATTAGAAATAGCGCTTTATTATCAGCGCAAATATTAACGCAGTTAACCTATTGTTACCTTTACACCGGTTATAAACGAGATTTTTACTGACTGCAGGCGATCGCTGTTTCTACATTGGAATGGGGGCGAAACCAGCTGTCCCAAAAATGACTTATGAACCCTACCAGTGCTGTCCCACTAAAGTTCAGAGTCCGACAAAAGTAGCGAAGGCCACGCCAACCAAGATGCAGTCGAAGAACCTCGAGAAGGGAAAACCGATGGCGAAGCCACCGACGGGTAAAGGCAAAAACAAGGCTCTCGTCAAACCTGACAAGAAGGGCAGAAAAGGTTTAGATGAATCTGGCAATGTTTGGTGGTGGTAAATTATGTTAATATGTTAGATCACCTCTTGCTTTAATATCTTGGATATTAATGCAAGGTGTGCACTAGGCATCAAGCGGACACGAATGTTATGTTTCACTATTCCTTCACCCGTATCTGTAATAGACCTAATTGTGCATCGATAGTCATGGCGTATTAACATTGCTAGCTTTACAACCTCGTGTCCCTTGACTCCTGCAAGCACTTAACAGGGTTGAATGTTGTAACACGTTGCACATGGACTGTACTCGCACGTTCAGGTGTCGAGATCTATCGCAACCTGCCGAGCCACGAACGAGACGGTGCCAGTACAGCCCAAAACTTCTTAAAAATGTGCTTTACGATATAATTCAAGATCATGATGGACTAAATATTGGGATAGTCTAGTGACATTGTAAGCAGGTGTACAAATCGTTATATTCATTGTAAATTGTTTCCAATATTTAGAAATTTAATTTAAATCGAGACAATAATAACAGCAAGGCATTTCTCATTGTATTTTGCCGGGCCATCTTGAAAGACTTATAATTGTTGTAAGGATTTCATGTTCATATAGTTTTCTAGTCTTCATGGAATCTCATTATTTTGTAATGCTACATTTGATAAAATATTACTCTTATTTATAGAAATAAAAACTATAGCTCTTAATATTTTATATCAATATTAAACTAATAACTGGATTAATATTTTTCAAAAGCACAGTGCCGGCAGCAGTGCAATAAATCTCATCATTATCGTTTAGTTCAGTAACGATAAGATCGGACAGCAATGGGCGATCTCTATCACTAGCTGGGCTACGTATTATGTACCTAGGTTGTTAGTAATGACAATTAAATTATTGTTAACTAGTGTTTCTATTGAAGACTAATTATGTGTTAGAGTCGTCTAAAGCCTTCAGGTCGAACGGTGCTGGCTTTTTGTGACAATTATGTCGATATGTAAGTTGTATTGTTTGGCCGAAAATTCGCATGAATGTTTAATTTATTTACTTGTTACGTTGAATTGTTGAGTCGGCGGTGAAACAACTTTTGTTAAATAAATACATTTTTTTCTAATAAAACAAATCTGTTAGTACTCATTTCACACACGAATGATGTCAGCATGGTATTGCCGTAGTTGTATCCGCGCATGACCATAATTGGATTTATAATGGTGAGTTTTAAAAGTGAAATGGATGTGGTTTCTTTAAAATATATATTATTTACTTAGGGTTTTCAGTGCACAGTAAAATGTATGACTATTTTAGGGGACCTCTTGGATGAGTCTGAGGTATTAGATTGGATGGTCAAGCAGAAGGAAGATGAAAGCATTGAGGAGATAGACAGAGACAAATTATTTAAATATATTGAGACCAAAGAGTTTTTGGCTGTTGTTTTCTGTGAGTATCTTAATAGATGCATTTTTTTCCTAATTAATTATCTCACTATGTATACGTAACTCAAAAATTGATATTTTTCAGACAAAGATGATGATCCATCAAGTCCAAGAGTACTTAGACATGTTGAGCTGATTGATGATGAAGCGGCAGAATACGGTATCAAAATAGTCAAATGCAGTGATCGTTTAATGGCAAAAAAATATGGTTTTCGCAATCCACCTGGAATAACATACTTTAGAAAAACGAAATATATAAATTATGATGGAGATATAGACGATGAGGAGGAAATCTTGGACTGGTTAACAAATCCGGAGAACATGGAACTTACAGATCACATTGAAAAAGTCAACAGAAAGATGTTCCACAAGATTAGGCAAACTTCGGACTACGTTGCAGTATTCTTTTGTGAGTTTTCTTTAATATTATTCGGTACCCTTTGGACCCAGGTTTTGGAAGGTCTAGTGATGTATTCTCACTACTCTCACTCTGGGTCTGCCAATGGATTTTACAAAGTACTGCCTATTGTCTGCCTTCTTATATGCTAAATTCTTATGGACGAATTTCATTTGGTGTTCTGGCAATTAAAACCCACAAATTTACATCAATTTATATAATATTACCCACTCCTTGAAAAAAAAAACTGGTACTTACAAATCCAATTATATTGCACATTATACATGTTTTAGACAGTAATGACTGCAAACAGTGTCCCAAAGTGCTTGCGGAGATTGAACACATAGATGACGATGCTGATGACTCTGGTATTAACTTTGTGAAGATCGACGACAGACAAATGGCCAAGGAGTACGGTGTTTTCGCCTTACCTGCTGTGCTGTTCTTCAAAATGGGCTCCAAGGACCCTGTTATTTATGCTGGTAATATTTGTTTTACAATGATAAAATTGTAAAAAGTCTAAGTCCTGAGAGAGAGCTAGTGATAGGCAAGGCCGTGGGATAGTCATGCTTCGACATAAATGGGGCGGTTTGACCGGAGTGATACCCAGAATTCTCGGTAGCGAGTAAACAAAGGGTGCTATTACTCTTACATCTCTTGAGTTGCGGGTGTCCATGGGCAGCTTTAGTCACTAACTATCGGGTGATGTGTAAACTCTTTTATAAATGCTCTACATCATAAAAAATGCTGCTAAGTTTTGCATCTTTGTGAACCTTAATTTTTTTTACTTAAACTCTTCTAGGATGTCTTATTCATTATGAACCTGTTGCATAAGATTAAGAGCATAAATAATAATAATAATAACTCAATACATCACACACACGGCCGCCTGATTCTAAACTAGCTGATAAATATACTTATTCATTTCTAAATACATATAGCAGTCAGGTTCGCTAACCACTAGACCAACAGGCCCGTCATATATAATGATCTCTTGACACTATGAGTGAATATATTTTTTATACTCCATCTTCTAAATTCTAATAAAGAAATTAAAGATAATAATTACTGACACTTTAATTACATTTTAGGAGACTTATATGATGAACAACAGCTTCTTAGTTGGTTATTAACTCAAAAGAACCCAGCAGGAGACGTAATAGAAGCACTTGATGGACAAGACCTAGTTGATTTGATTGAAGAATCAGGTTCCTTGGCAGTCTACTTTTGTAAGTTGCTTTACAGTTTTTTAATGTACACTTCTACTCTGAACAACATGACTCAACTAATTTTATGCTATTCTATTCTAAATTTCTAACTCGAAATTAAGCGTCCAAAAAGAAAGTAATGGACTGATAATAACCTCTAAGACTCTTCGTATATTTAGGCGACACTTAGATGGCCTATCTATCTATCTCTTTTAATAAACTATCTCTTTTGTTGTATAGATAAAACAAAAACGTATTAAAATGTTCCTGTTACAGTCAATGCCACAGATAAAATTTAATTTATTAATCCTAATTGCTTTTTAATAGGGAACAAAACTTTATGTGAAATGTGCAATTCGAAAGCAATGAGAAAATCATCGAAAGAGAAAGATCATAGGGAGCAAGAAGAAGATGCGCAGGATCAGGAGGGTACTCGAATCCCTTAGAGACGTGTCCATTGGCAATTTGTTCCTTGCAAATGCAATCTTGTCTTGTTCCTATGTCTGTGCAGTAATTTCTTTTGCATGTAGCATGTCATAACTTAGAGCTACAAACTGGTTATTATTTGTATTGCGATTTAGAGATTTGATATAAGTGTATTTTTTAAACATGAAGACATAGCCAAACTAGACAGATCTATAAAGTGCCTCATATAAGACGTTCATTACGCCTCACCACTTATTGGAGAGTTTATAACAATAAACTGTTATGAAAATTGAGTAATTCTTGATGAGTATGCTGTTATATGGGTTAAATTTATTTGTATTTTGGACCCGAGAAATGGATTGAATTGGACTTATCACGGACTAGCCTATGCCGAGATAAGTAGGTACCTGTCATGTATGTCAGTTAATAAGCAATAAAACTTTGTTAAACGTCTAATTAGAACGTCTAAAAATACAGACGTTTTATGCTTCAACAATTTATCCAGCATAAGCCGTACCTCCTATAAAACTAGTCTCTGAATCACCCTACAAAAAAATACTAGTCTACACAGATTGCTAGAATAATTACTTAGCATAAAGCCTACTTAGTATGGTAGTCTCTTTGTGACCCTCCACGTCCATCTGTGTCGAGTCTGCGAAGTTTTAAAATACCTACGCATTGTGTTACCAAGTCCCAGTAAATAACGAATGTATCTTACACAGCATCGTTTCTCAACCTATTTTATTATATTAAGGATGTGAAAATTTAATCTAAGAGTGTGTAGAAATTTGCACAGTATTTGTAATACAGAGAGCATACGTAGCGTACATCGGAGGAAACTCGAAAACCGCTGGCATTAAACTCTAATAAAAGGCAAAAATTTTAGGCTTCAGATTCTTTTAAAAAAAAATTGCTAAGTAAATATAAATTTCAAAGTAATGAGAATGAAAAAAGAAATGAATCTAATACTGAAAAGGTTGAGGAACAATGTGATGTTGAATGGTTTTGGTTTATATTAAGTAGAAGCACATAAGTAGTTACACATGGTGCTTGCAACTGCACCAGAACATTCATCCATTCAATAAAGTTTACCCACAAATTGTCACTACACTTTAACTGGGAACAGATTTGGACGTTTCAGATGGAACGGATTGTGAACAGTGCGCTGGAATATTGGAAGAACTTGAAAATATCGACGATGATTGCGATAGACATGAAATTAAATTCGTAAAGACGCAGGATTATTCGATTGCAGAGTCTTACGGTGTAATAGATTTTCCAGTGCTTGTGTACTTTGAACACAATGTACCTAATGTGTACGAGGGTTCTTTAGCTGAAGAGGAAGAAGTACTGCAGTGGTTGATCACTCAAAAGACCGAGGACCGTATTGAACTTATTACAAGAGTTATGTTGGAAAAGATGGTAGAAGAAACACAATATTTAGCCGTTTATTTCTGTAAGTAGAACTCATGAGTTAATGAGTAAGTAGCATGTCAATGTTAAACATTGCACCAACCTCACATATAATTGGGAAAAGATACATGATGGCTTGTTAAGAATATAACTGATGCGTGTATTTACAGATAAACTAAACTGCCACATTTGCGATCACATTCTAGAAGGTCTGGAAAGCATTGATGATGAATGCGATGTCTACGGTATTCACATGGTCAAGATTCAAGATCCACAGTTAGCAAAAAGATATTCAATTAAGACTTTCCCAGCCATGGTATACTTCAGGTAAAAAATGTTATGGTTTTGCGTTGGTGTGGTGGGTTTGTGTAAATTTAAATTAAAGTTAAATTTTGGCTATTTTAAAAATATATACACACATGATATTAGTATTCCCATATCATTAGTTCCATTACCAATTTTTTTAATACCAGTGTTTCACTTAAATTTCGTGATAAATATCTAGATCATTGTTTGGTTCAAAATAAAAACTTCAATTTACTTATATTGATATAGGATACCTGTGGTGAAAAAGGCTTAAAAATATACTGGTAGAATATATTTAGAGAATTCAAACTTACTTTTAGGAATGGAAACCCACTTTTATTTGAAGGTGACTTACAAAACGAAGAATCCATTCTAGAGTGGTTAATTGATGACGACAACAGGGAATTGGCAGATGAAATAGAATCCGTTAACGACAGAATGTTGGAGAGGTTACTGTATGAATCACATCTGCTTGTGGTCTTTTTCTGTAAGTAACATTACACAAACTTACTAAGAATACTTTATAATGCCAATGATTTAAAATTTATTGATGTGAAACAAATCCTATACGAACCCATCTGGCCAGCGCAGTATGGTAGGCCTAAATCTCCTTTCTAAGGAGAGCCCTACCTCCAGCAGTGGTCTAGTAAAATCTGTTGATGATGATGATGATGTCTTAATTAAGTGAAAAATCGATACCAAAAGAAAAAAGATTTATCTAATATTATGACCACTAGAGCATAAAGAAATACGTACGTACAAACGTAATCCTAAATTGAGGGGTAAAAAAAATTCAATATAGTTAACACATGTTACTTATAGTCTTTTTTTCAAATATGCTAAAGGTTTATGATAATGGTCTGTTTTTAGATGACGATGAAGACTGCGCTGAATGTGCGGAAATTCTGGAATCTCTAGAACAAATAGATGGAGAAGTTGACCAGTATGGTATAGATTTTGTCAAGATCGCTAGCTCTGAAGCAGCCGCTACCTACAACATTGTGAATATACCATCACTAGTCTACTTTCGAAAACAAATTCCGATGCTGTATGACGGAGATCTCCACCAAGTAGACAAAGTTTTAGCTTGGCTGACTTCTCAGGACGTTTTTGAGATAAAAAATGAAATTGAGGAGGTTAACCGCAAGATGCTGGACAAATTGTTAGAGGAAAATGAGTTCTTAGCTGTTTATTTCTGTAAGTAAAGTTAAATTTATCGCAAAGGAAATTTGAGTTTATTTTATAAAAACCGGGTTTCCAGCATTTTTATTGCTGACATTCGCCAAAGATGTCTTATTCAAATTCAAAGTCTTAATAGATTCGGCAGATTCTAACAATATCGATTTGATTACAGACGAAAAAACAGCAGAAAGTCGTGCGGTGTTAGACAAATTAGAAAACATCGACAGTGAGACGGATAATTTGGATATAACATTCGTGAAAATGCAAGACCCCCGTTACGCACGTAAATGGGGTGTAACAAAGCTCCCAGCTATTGTTTATTTCAGGAAAAGATTTCCAAGCATATACCGAGGTAGGTTGGAAAATGTGTCTTGATTTTTCTAATTCGTTTTCTTTTCACTGTCGTCGTAGGTGTTTATTCCAGAATACCATTGAATATCAATTGTATTGGCATTATATAAAACATTTTTTTTGCAGGTGACCTCATGTCTGAAGATGAAGTATTAGAGTGGCTCCGAAAAAACCGATTCCGACAGCCAGAATTGAATATATTTATGTACGCTTTGATAGCGCTTTCAATAGCGTTCATCCTGTATACAGCGTTCTTACTACAATGCTTCAAGCCGGCCCCTCCTGCGCAAACAACGCATCCGAAGCAGGCGTGAGGCCGCATAGACTTTGTCTTCATCATAGATTGTGACTTATTAGCTCCAATGGGTCTAGACAAGACGCAAACGCTTAGAAGCGTTTCTTTTAACAATCTCGTTACGTTTTATAGTCTTTATGTTTAAAGTATGTATCATGCAATAAACTTATGACACCCTTATCATAACGTAGGTAAATATATAATCTTTAGATACTCCTCTTTTACGTTATAACCGAAATGACGTTCCATGCATGAAACATACTTTAACGTGCGCCTACATTTTATGGCTTTGTCATTCCCTATACGTCATATTAGTCCTCATTTAGCAATTCCTACAGTGTCTTCGTCTAGCCCCGGGCCATCAACGAACCGACTTTGACATTTGATCAGTTAGTTCTTGGCGAACCACCGATACAAACTCTCTCTGGACTAACGATCAGTTTAGACGCAACATGTTCTTGGGATCAAGCCTTTATTGAGATTTTAGTGGTTACTGGATTGACGTGAAACTTTTTATAAAATTTATCCTGATCTGGATGTGATGGTAACCTATGATTCACGTCCCTTGTCTCAATGGCATTTGGAAGTACGACCGTTTCGTTAAGACTGTTCTCGGTAGAATTCTGTATGGAGATATAGTGTGAGATGTACCGTTTTCCATTATCCAGACAGTGTTTATGATTTAAATACTTTGCACCGATTATGTCTTCTTGTTACTTATTGTCTATTATAGCCTTTGAGGTTCCATTGAGCCTTTGTTAAGTTTGTGTGTTGAGTTTTCTGAGCTTTCGAACAATATTACAATTCAGTTTAAGATATTATGAGAGCTGTATCTTTTATTATCTTAGTTTAGTTTTCTCTCCGTTTCAATTTGAGCATCTTTAAGTTTACAACCGGCTCGTAAATCACCGCTAATGTGTAGCATGTTTATGTAACAATGAATTTTATAGTTGTTTAGATAGTAATTTTGTTTTAGAGCTCACTGTTTTCGAGTGACTGTCCAATGGGCGGGACCTGGACTGACTGCTACTACGATACTTTGATACTATGTATTTTATTTTCGAACGAACAAGACAAACATTCTTTAAATAATTATAAGCTTGATACAATGTTAAATATTATATCAAATGTTATAAGTTTGACGTTAAGTTGTTGATTGTGCAACATCCAACAATAATCTGTTAGTTTATTTTCTTTTTGACAGTTAGTTAACAAAAAACAATCGACCCTATAGGGAATGATTGTTAATGTTACTAAGGATTCAAATGACGAATTTGTGTACTTGTATTACCTTTCACTTGTTCATTACCACAAGTTTAAACTCGAATTACGGTATTTTGATGTAACTTAAAGGATTATTACAATTAACATCGATTAATAAATATGCAGTACTCATATGTTCAATAAACGTAAAAAGTAATTATGTAGATCAAAAATCAATCATTTTAAAAATTACTGCATGTAATATCGTTATACATTAATCTGTAGATTGAAAAAAAAACATTATAAATATTTTACTTAATTCGCGTTTTAAACAGAGTTTAATTTAAAAAACTCGTTACATTCACAAGCAACTGTCAAATTCAAAATAAACAAATGAACAGAGTATAAAAGTACGACCTTTGCCTTCTTTTCTTTTTTTATCTCCATTTAATCTTCGTTTCGTTAATTTCTAAAGTTTATTAAATTTTCTATTCCAAAAAGGTTTACATTTAAACATTGTGGAATAACTAAAGTAATGAAAACTCCTCGTTATAACTTATTTCTGTCAGGTAGGTACTTATTACAGTTTATTAAAAGTAGTGTTGTGCTCTATACGTGTTATAAGTAACGTAGTATCATGCCCGTTATAGGTACTCTATATCATTCCCGCTCGTATTGTATATTAATGTGTATAATTATAATGATACCTTCATTAATGAAACAGAAAGGGAGGCATGATGACCATGAATGCACATAGCGTGTTACTTTTTCAAAATCACTTAATATAGAAACAGTAGAATTTATCCATTTGATTACAACGAGATAATAGCGTAAACTATAAAATGTATACAAAAGAGACATAATAACAGTTAATAGATCGCTTGCAAACATTTTAGAAACCTTTCTAACATCCCAGTATATTTTATGACGAATCTATTTATATACAGTATTGCAACCTTATAGTCTTTTTGCTTTAATAACTCTGACCAATCAAGGTCCAAGCTTTAGTAACGAAATGATAATTTCTTGGAATTTGATTGGTCAGGGCAGCGTTTGATCGATGCGTCACTATTTTCTTAACGTGAATGGACTATCGAACATTTGTTTTATATGCCTGGAGGGATTTATATGAAATGTCGCACTTCAAAACGAATAAAATAAACTGGTCAACTTTACCAGGCTGGTGTGTATGGAAATATATACTGGGGTGCGTGCAAGTTGAGCGTTTATAGTGAGAAGAAACTTAGTGGCCTCCAGTTGGACACTATTATCTTAGAAGATTTTATGGTTTCGACGGTCCATCTAGACATGTTAATTATCTAAACAGACATATTTACGTATGTGTTATTGAGCATTTTGTATCTGTATCAGTAATTTACTAAAATTAACTGATTTAATCCAGCACAAAATTTATGTTATGTTAACTTCCATACTGTTTTTCTACATGCCATGATACAATAGGTATTTTTGTAATACTCTTATAAATGAAATTTAAAGATAGTTCTAGATAACGTTTCTAATTAATTATGACCACATTTATCAATGAAAACATGCCAGTAACATATATTAATAATTATATAATTAATTTATTTAAATACATTTATTTAAATTTATTTATTTAAATTTATTAAATATAATATGTGTTATTGTGCTGACTTTGCTTTTAATATCTTAAATCAAAGTTTACTGGATTTTAAATAAATCCATCCTCTTTGGCCATTTCTCCAGTTTCTATAGATAAAATCTTTCGTTATGTGCCTTCATAGTCTAGAAAAAAAATGCTCAAATGAGTCATGCGCAAAGACATGCGCATTCGTTAATGTTAACATTGTATATAAAATGTAAATATATAAAATAAATAAAAATAGTAAAATTTTATTTGTTTTATTACTGTGTTACTACGCAATTAAACCAAGCCAATTAATGTCTAAGATGACTGATGATGAATGTCATAAAGACGTAATTATTCTTTGTCCTTTATCTCATAGTCATATTTTCAATAACTAAGTTTAAAACTTTGACATAACAACTATTAAAAATTAAAATGAAGATCCTATATACACGGAACATGATCTATGGCCCCATTACTTAATACAAGCTTTTTATTTAACTAGCTTTGAATAATAATAATAACTTCACACATCTCACGCACGGCCGTCTGATTCTAAACTAGGCAGAGCCCGTGGTATAATATAATAATATATCCCTCACAAACTCACACACGGCCGTCTGATTCGAAACAAGGCAGAGCCTGTGGTATGGTAACCAGACTGCTGATAAACGCACTTATATATTTCTATATATATACATAGTTTGGATATACACCTAGACACAGAACAAATCATCGTGCTCATCAAACAATTATTTGTCCTGGGTGGGTATCGAACCCACGACCTCCGGTTTAGCAGTCAGAGTCACTAGACCAACAGGCCCGTCAAATGCATTTATGCCCGTGAATGCATCTCTCCATTTATGTAGAGGAATCTCTCTTTTACCAACATGACATCCCATTGACAATGACAACACAAAATTGAGACCTTTTTATTTTAAGACAATATTCACTTTGAGTGTTTTATATTTTAAAATGCTTTTTATTAAATTAAATTCGGTAATCTTTGTTAAAATGACAGCTCCCGCACTAAGAATACATCCTATGGGGATTTTACTGAAAGAGCAAAGCATGGTTAAATTGTAGAAAATCTTTATTATATACCCGCATAACTAAAACAAGCTTAGAACTAATTAACTTCATAATATCAGTCTGTGATATGAACAATATTAATAGGTATAAATATGCATCGGTTATTAAATTTACGACATTTTAGTTAAAACAATATCCAATTGGCTAGAAGCTTCTTTAGGTATGTTCCTAATGAACATATGGAATTTTATTATTACACAATTAATTAAAAAATCGATGTCAATTTTAATTTGAATAGTACGTTGAGCCGAAATAACTTATAAACTAACAATAATTAGTAAAAGAAAATCAGTACACCAATACGTACTTAAATATGGTAAATTCAATTGTTTACATAACGTTTACTTTTAAATATATATACCTACATATTTTACGTCTCTAATTCACAAATAACCTGATCGTCCTCTAATAGTTCATTCGTCAATTATTAATTTGGAAAATAATTTATATATCTTTTCTCCATTCGGGATAAAGGCGCGAAAGTTGTATTAATTAATACAATAATAATAATATTTCGCTGATTATTTGATTATCTGACACAACACCATCTAGTTTCAAACTAAGCAGAGCTCGTACTATAAAAACTAGATTGACTGATAGAATACTTTTATACATTTTTTTTGTAAATACATACATATTATATAGAAAACACCCAAACCCTGAAAGAAATATTTGGAGATCGTACAAACATTTGGTTTCCCGGGAATCGAACCCGAGATCTCAGCACAGCAGTCGCATACGCTACTACTGCACCACTGAGGCAGTATATTTCCCATATATTATGTGAACTATATAGTATTACTGGATAGTCTACTTATCTAAAACTACTTTTCTAAAAGTAGTACTCAAAGTTTTCAGGCACTTCTAATATGGCAGCCTTTCGTCCTAACCGTTATTTTAATTCGTAAATCGAAATGTCCAACAGCTTTTAATTAAAAGTACCAACATTAAGTACTGAACAATTTCTGATAACTTGACCTATGTTATGATCAGCTGTGCGTCTTTGTGGTACTTCAAGTATTTCTTCTTCTCGCTTTCGAATAGAGCAACCAGGCGTGTAGTGAACTCGGCATGGACAGCATCTATCTCCTCAGGTGTGGGTTCTAGATTTTTCTTAACTTCCATTGGTGCTCCGACTGGAACATTAAAACATTGGGGATGTAGACATTAAATAGTTTTTTCGGAAATATAAACATAGTTAACAGCACTATACAAACCCAAACTAGGTATCAAGTACCTTGTTTCGGTATTGAACATAGCTGTATGTGACTACAGGTTTCAGAACACACAGATTCATAGATTTGATTTGTACTCAAGACAAATGATTTTATGATGAGCTAGATGAATTGATCTGTGTCTGGGTGTATTTATAATGTATACGTGTGTCTAGAAGAACGGGTGTAGGACACCTGTTCTTCTAGACACATGTCTCTCCTGCACAAAGGGGGGATCCTCTGACAGGCAAGGTGATCAACCTGACGGGCCCAACGATTAATGTTTGCGTAATGAACCTTAATTGCGCGATGTAGGATTAGTAAGTGTAGGTACCTTCGTTATACGAGTATGGTACAGAAAAATAATCGTTTCATAGTCGACAAACAAAATGTACTTGGTAATATGTATGTTAATGAACAATATTTCAAATCTTGCATTAAAATAATCACACTGAGTAGACACGTTACAATCAAATGCCGCTACAAATAGCTCCACATAATTTTTTTATAAAAATAATCAATTAATAAATTCTCACCGACAGTGGTAACAGGAGATCTCATAGGCACCACGCCATATGAGTACTGGAACACGCCACGTCCCAGAGGGAACATGGGGGAAATGCCGGTGATCTTGCGGACCTTCTCCTGGAATCGTCGTAGAAGACTGTTCTCTGGGTTGCTAAGAGGACGATACAGATCATTCTCACCAAAGGAAAATACTGGCACTATAGGCGACCTGAAATAAAGAGATAAGAAAGAAATACTTACAATAATATTTGATCTGTCTGGGTGAAATTTATCTATAAAATATAAGTATTAAAAAATATATAAGTATGTTTAACAGCAGTCTGGTTAAGATAGCACAGGCTATGCCTAGTATGGAATCAGACGGCCCTGTGTGAGATGTGTTAGGTACATTATATATTATTATTGCCGTAGATTCTATTTGCAGAAACCGTTTGATGAGGAACTATTTATTACTGGCCATTTTCGTAAACCTTTTAGTTTCAATTATTTAGTTTTGGTTTAAAAAGCTGTAGTACGGAAAGATTGGAAAGTTCCAGACTGGTTTGTTGAAAATCAATCTCTAGAATATTCATGATCAGTATTTCATGGAGCCAAAAAAGTTCATAATTTAACCTACCGTACAGGTCATAGAGTAAATGAAGATTTAACTAATGCTAAGCCTTCATAATTAAGAAAGTCCTTGAAAATTAATGGCAAAAAGTAACTAATTGTCATCATATAATGACAAACAAAGCGTTTAGTATTATTTAAGAATTTTTCTAACGTTCCGTTTTACAAAGAGTCTTTTATTCATAACAAATTGATGGATGGTTTAAATTGTAAAAAACTTACCCAGACTTCATAGCAACGCGAATAAACCCTTTTCTTCTTTTTAATATCACTTTATACGCTTTCGGGTGAGCATCCAGGGCTTCGGCTGCACCGCCTACTGTCATTGCCACACAATTCCCTTTGTATTTTTTCTGGTCCAGTAAATGGAGTAAGCTCTCTTCTGAAGACGAACATATCCCCAGAGCAAGGCCGAAGTCTCTGAAGAAAGGAACTAAGAAATGTCCACCTAAGGTGATGAAGTGACTGCTCATGCCCGGGAATAGTTTTTGGAAGCCAGTTGCGTTCGTACAGAAGGCTCCGAAAGCTCCAAAAGAAAGGACACCGTGAGGAAAGATAGCGAACATATAGTTACGGTCGGGATCTAATTCAACTGTTTTGACTAGTTTGATTGGGAAATAATCGCAATAATATCGCCACCATCGCCAGTTTCTCACCCATTCTGATCTGGAAATAAGAAATATATTTGATCATTTTTTATTTTATTTAAAAAGTAAACATATATGTATTTATATCAGTTGTGTCCATTTCATGTATGTTTGTAAAGTTCCCCGCAACACAGGATTTATTCCTAGAGCGGAAGTTGTCTTTTTTAATAAAATAAAAAATAAAAAAAGTTGTCTAGTACCCATAGTACAAGCTCTGCTTTGTTTGGGACTAGATGGGACGTTGTGTTAATGTAGTAGAATATTATTATATTATTATTACTAAGTACTCGAATTCAAAATAAAAATAGAAAGTCAAACGCCATATCTACAAAAATATCTCGACTTTATTCATAGAAATCTACTGGCGACGATCATCAACAGCCTTTAATAGTCCACTGCTGGACATAAGCCTCTCCTGAGAAAGGAGGTTTTGGCCTACTATACCACGCTGGCCAGACGGGTTGGTAAAGGGTTTGTGTCAAGTTTTCCTTCTCTCTGCAGTGCTGTTGTCCTGCTTAGTTTGCTCCCTTAGTCGGCTCTTACGACACCCACGGGATGAATTGGGGTGGTGACAATTTGTATTCTTAATCCGTCACCACACGGACGACTGCTGGACGTGGACACGGACTGGCGACGATAGGTACCTATATATTCATATATAATCAGTAATATTTGATACCGGGCTTTGAAAATGGAGCTTCACGTTGTTAGCGCTATGTCCATGTGTAAAAATTGTAATACTCGTATTAATTTTGACATTAATTTATTTGTGATATCTGTTTTCAAAATTGTTACTACCTCCAGTTACGTGCGTCCTTCTGAACACCAACTTATTGGATAACTTTAAATTAAGTTATCCTATGTTTCTCAGAAAATTAAAATATACTTGCTCTTAATGAGTAATAAATGTCTTAAACATTATTATTGGGTATATTTATTAAAATAAAAAATGGCTAAATTATGTCTCCGGATTCTTTGTGATTATGCGTTTAAAATTTGATGTACCTAAAAGATACATTATACGATGTAGGGGGTACACGAATACACGGGTTACCTGATGGAAAGTTCTACCTTCGTCTTGTCCATTATGTATCCACTGATAGGTATATGATATGTACATGGGTAAAAAGATATCTACTAACTGATAAAATTAACGTGTAATATTAATACTTATATCATTAACCTACATAATTGTGTTTTCAATTCAAATCAAAAGTTACAATTTTTATTGTGAAATCAAGCCCATTTAATAGTAGAAGTGCTAAGCAGGTTCATACTCTTTAATATTTGTTGCTTCAATACTTTAGATAATTTCTAGGGTAATATTAATCAACTAGCTGACCCGCGCAACTTCGTCTGCGTCTCTCAATAGTAATAAATTTTCTCCGTTTTTGAAACATTCTTCATTGGTGCTCCGCTCCTATTGGTCTTAGCGTGATGATATATAGCCTATAGCCTTCCTCGATAAATGGGCTATCTAACACTGAAAGATTTTTTCAAATCGGACCAGTAGTTCCTGAGATTAGCGCGGCCAAACAAAGAAACTCTTCAGCTTTATATTATTAGTATATCATTGCCACATTTTTGGTAGTTCGCTATCAGGATTTTTAATTTATAACCTCTAAAAGTTGTATAAATAAATACCCACATACAAACATATAAAACCCAGAAGTACTTACTTCCGTCCGCCGCGGCTACATATATCAATATCCCTCAGCATCCAAATCCCATAAAGGATGGCGACCCACCAGAGGCTTGAATACGCGAGCGTTAAGAACAGATATATGGAAACTGCTTCTCCGAACAGCATGAAGTAAATGACCCCCATCGCGCCCAGGGTTTGTAGGCGACGAGTCCTCGGGGTGTTTATTGGAGCCCATTCTATTCCAAGCACGTTTGACACCTTACTGAAATTAAGAAATATGATAATAATTATTCATACAACTGATATTTAGGCAAAGATGTATAGGCCTTTTTTAGGCCTCCGTATGTTACAGAAGTCGTATATCTAATACAAGGACTTCAATTAAGTTCTTTTGGGACCACACTAGCATAAATTTATTTATTTGAAACTTAATGCACTTGTTGTACAAAGGCGGACTTAATGCCATTAGGCATTCTCTCCCAATCAACATAACAAATACATACATATTCGAGCACAGTCACTGAAAAACTCATTAGAACGACCCGGGAATCTAACCCAGGACCTAACGGCATCGCAAATAATACACTGTGTTAGATTTATTTGATTCGGAACAGATATCATTTAAAAAATCAATATTAATAAGAAATTATAAATATACATCTTAAAATAAGTCTTCTAAAACTCTTTTATTTACACACTTAGTTACATATTACAAAAACATTGAAATGAATAATTATGATACAAGGCGTTCGTGTGTGTTTTTCAAAAGCTAGCTTTACTTCGCTTGAAGCCAGAAGTATATTTTTGGAAATATGTCTATCAGAATTAACTGAATCTACCATTCTAAACTATTGTCAGAAGACTTCATGACGTCACAAACGTACAATTTGACAGAGAGTCAGAGAAACTCATACTAAAGGCCCTATAGTCTGCTACGATTCCCATAGTCGTGGGAAACTTTGTCCTCGAAGTTGTTGACGAATATGTCTACCTAGGACAAACGGTCCAATTAGGTAAGTCCAACTTCGAGAAAGAGGTCAATCGTCGAATCCGACTCGGCTGGGCAGCGTTCGGGAAATTACGAAACGTCTTCACGTCCAAAATACCTCAGTGCCTAAAGACGAAATGCTTCAACCAGTGTGTGTTACCAGTGATGACCTACGGAACTGAGACGTGGTCTCTTACTATGGGCCTAATCAGAAAGCTCAGAGTCGCTCAGCGTGCTATGGAAAGGGCTATGCTTGGCGTTTCCCTGCGTGATCGAATCCGCAACGAGGAGATCCGCAGGAGAACAAAGGTGGTCCGCTTACCCGATGGACGGACGACCTGGTAAAGGTTGCCGGAAACCGTTGGATGCAGGCCGCAATCAACCGTCCCCGCTGGAAATCATTGGAAGAGGCCTATCTCCAGAAGTGGACAAGCATAGGCTGAGGTAAGTCTGCTACGAGAATGTATGACTTAAATGAGTTCAGTTGTTCAGTCACATGTCAATTTTCACTTTTTTACGATATTTGAATGCCGTGAACACAATATAGACTCACGTCTTTGACCTAAATATACAGAAGAAAAACAATTTAAGTGGATTATAAATTTATAAACGTTCCTCAATTACTTGTCAATACATGTAACAAAAATTTACAACATAAATATTACTTAATTAAATATTATATATAGTTCAACGAATGAAATTGGTAATATTATAGGTAAGTGAACATTGTCGCTAAGTGAATTGCAACAGCTGATATTTGAACGTATTAATCTAATCGCAGTAAATTGAATTCAATCATAATTTGTACAGCAGTTTTATCAACCACATTTATTTAGGTACGTCAAGTAACGATTAACAACATTAATAATGCTTCGTATTAAATGCCTAATCGTCAAGTTAGGAGCAGTAGATTATTAATGTAATTTACAGAACTTTACATAACAGTATCTAGATATTCGTCATAAAATAGACATTGGCAAAAATTGAAGATGAACGTTTAAAGTTGTTAAATGAAATAAAGTTACTGTGAGATGACTGTCTTACTAGGAAGGATATTTCGAAAGCTTCAAATACCAATTATTTAAAGATCACAACATAGAAGCCCTTACAATAGTGTTTGAGGTTAGAGATGCTCCACTGATAATATTAGATATATTTTTGGGTCATAGACATGCAGATCCATCTGGACTTATGCAATCATATATTCATGACACAAACCTACGAGTATTTCTATAATATCTGTGACGCTCCGTCGTCCGTTCACACTGAGTGAGCAACGGAGTTAAAGTCCAAACATAATACAAAGATTAATAATGACATTGTAACAAATGAACCTTTGTCTTATCTAAGCTAGAAAAAGCTGACTCATATGCTAAAGGAGAACATTATATAGACAACCGCCACTCTTAGCTGTGGCATATTCTGATTTCATTGATGTGAATAAGGAATATAACTGACACGTAAAATAATGGTCATGGGCGGCATTGCTCACTTTCCATCGGGTGACCCGTCTGCTCGTCTGCTGTCCCCTCTAACATAAACATAAGATAAAAAAAAACATCTTTTAAGCTGGTTGTATGTCTTGTCAAAATTTGAGCTCAATCGGTGCAGAACTTTTTGAGTTTTTGAAGCGTACACAAACCAACTTAACATTTTTATATCTATAATATATCAGAAATAGTTTTACCAACTTTAAAGTTACATTTTTTATATACTTTATGAGTTTGATCAAGAATTTATTTAAGGAACTACATATAAAATACCGGGTGCCCTTAGATCTCCACGCAAGTCAACGAGAGAAGTATAAAAACTCAAGACTTTCATAATATTATATATTTTTTAAAGGACAACTCCCGCAGAAGCAATAAATAATGTGTCGCGGGGGACTTTGCAAACATACATTAAACGGACACAAAGGACACCCAGACTCAGAACAACAATTTGTGGGTCACACAAAGTGTTGTCCCACGTAGGGATCGAACCCACAACACCCAATCCATAAGGATTTTCTTCTGAAAACCAAAAAATGGTTTGAAATATACCTCAAAAAATTTGATAAACTTTATTTGAGTGTTAGCGCGATAAACCTATAGTAAATCGCATTTACTTGTACATGTATATACCTTGTCTGTCTTCTGTCTATAGGTCAGCTAGACTCAACAGACTTAACTTCATAGATTAAGCACTTTCAGTTTTCCCTGAATTTAGTCGAAATTATAAAATTAACCTACAGATTTTGACCATTTTTTGACCAGGTTTTGACCATGAACAAAAGAGTAAGTATGGTATGTGTGTGTATGTTATGTGTCATTCAAGCAGTAGTGTGTGTAGTGTTTAGTTTCATTAATTTAATGCATTTTATATAAAAGTAGCTGGTACTCGCAACTTCGTTTGCGTGGAATTTAAAAAGCGCCGCCTTAGTTGGTTCGATTCCCGGACCGGACAAATCTTTATAAGGTTTTTCTGAGAGGAAAAATAGCTATAGTAACTCCTTATATAGACAGCTACCTGGTAGTAAAATATTATCAAAATCGGTGTAGCCGTGAAGAAGTTTACACGGAATAAACAGACAGATATACAAAAAAAAAACTAGTTTTTAGGCATAGGTATCTTCAAGTAAATCGTGTAAGCATGAAAAAAAACCTATTATTTTGACATTACAAACCGACCCTAATTTTATGTATTTGTATAGATATAGATAAAATGGCTTTATGCAGTTCTTCTCTAAATAAACTTTAACTGTGTCAAATTACACGTTCATCCGTTCGCGCAATTTTCTTAAAAAAGGGTACAAAGTTTAACATGCCAGTATTATTAATTACCAACGCATGTGACATGTTTAGGATAATTAAATACGATCTTGATAATTATACGACGATATTGAACTTGTATTTATTACAGTGTCATGTTTTCTCATAATTATGTTGATTTATGAATATTGATCATAATAACAACAATGATAGTACATACTGCGTTCTAAATTGAACGGAATGTTACACCATTCGACCTAAAACGTACTTAGCTTTTATTCATTTTCTTTTAGGTTGTGACAAATTAACATTCAATCAGAAAATTCTAGAAACTAATCGCGCGCTAACTCTAAAGCAATAATAAATCTAAATATTTTCTATACAAAAAAATAAGATTGAAGTCTTTGTTAGTAATGTCAAAATATTTGTTTTTTTTTCTCATGCGCACACGGTTATTTGCACGATACCTATACCTAAAAACCAGTTTAAATATTTTTATTCTGTCTGTCTGTTTGTTCCGGGTAATCGGGACAGATTTTGATAATATTTTACTACCAGGTAGCTGTCTATGTAAGGAGTAACTTAGGAATTTTTTTTCTCTCAGAAAAACCCTTTAAAACTTCGCCCGGTCCGGGAATCGAACCCGACGCCTTATGCACTGCAGTCGCGTACCTTACTACACCATTTATTTTTCATCAATTCTGCAAATTAAACAAACATTTTGAACTCAAATTCCACGAGAACGAAATCGCAGGTACCAGCTAGTGACTACACTAGCTGGTACCCGCGAATAATTACATACCGGAGAGTCAGATAAATAGCAGATGGTTGGTAAAACGTTGGTATGGAATAAAACCTGTTTTAAAAGGACTTACGGGTAGGTTTAGGACGAAGGTCAGAGCTATCTAACATAACCAATGTTTGAGCGATCTAGTATCACTGGCAAGGCTAAGGCATACATCGGGGAAAGCTTTACGATTAAGACTGATCAATTTAATTATTAACTGTGTTAATAACTTATTTGTAATTAGTTAGTATCTAGATAGCGATGTGCAGAACGAACGAATGTTATTATTATTAATTATATTTATCTATCTAATTACTCCATAATAATAAATTTTAGTAGGAGCATAACCTAAAAATATATCAATGAGTTTTGAATATTTTTGACACGTAATAAAATTTGTTATTAGTTATAGTTACAAAATTTTTATAATAACCTAGCTTATCCTAAAAAATGATAAAATCGTTATCAGCCATATTAGCCCCGCAAGTATTAAAACTCGTAGGTGAGAAAGTTTGAAGGTACCTATTTAAAGAGTGATATGTTATCAGGTGTTTTATCTAGGTCGTGTTTCGTAACCCAGAAGATAGCCAGTTTATTTATTTAAAGAATCAAAATTCCTATCATCGAACACGTTATCCTCCAAAAAATAATAACTAGATGATGTGCGGCAAAGGCGGTAACGGCGAAATAATTTATTAAATAATAGGAATCAAGTTGTTATTAGACAAGAAGATACCGTTTTGATGATTAAATAAATACTAATTTGGGTTGATACATTATAATTTATGAATTAATAGGTACAACAATTGGAACTATAATGCTAAACCTATGTCCATATAACATCATATATATTTAATTCTCATATTTTGAAGTAAGTTACTTATTGTTTTCAAATAAACCCTCATTAATGTCTGTAAATACAAACTATGAGCGTTGTTGTATTTGAAGTACCTATCTATACTCTATACTTACAAATAAATAAAATTGGAGTGTCTGTTTGTAATATTAAAATAATCGCTTTTTACTAAATGCATATGTATGTTTACACGGTACCTACATATGCCAAAATAACATTTTTTCAATTTTTGTCTGTCTGTCTGTTTGTTCCGGGTAATCTCTGGAATGGCTGGACCGATTTCGACGGGACTTTCACTGGCAGATAGCTGATGACATAAGGAGTAACTTAGGCTACTTTGTTTTAGACTAGCTTCGCCCCGCGGCGTTGCCCGCGGTTATAACAACAAACGCGGGTAACACCGCGGGTCTCAAGAACTATGAGAAATTATAAGAGTAATTATAAGAACCATGCGTCTTAACTTCTTTAATAGCGGCTAACACTTTAAATTGTTAATTTGGCTCGACTGATTCATTAATAGAGTAATGTAAGCTTGAGTTGAGACTAGACGTCCACCTCCTTATATTTTTAGTATACGAGTATTGAGTGAATAAGAGTTGAAGAAATTACTAAGATATCGTATTTTTCGGTATCATCTTAATTAAAAACTGGAAAATAAATGAAGAAAATTTGGGTTAAAAGAAAATTACGATACTTAATCAATATTTTTTTTAGTGTCTATATTTTAAATCTCGCAAGACCAAATATTTTTATTTATTTTTTCAAGATAAAATGGGAGCAAACTTGAATCAAACAAAAAGAAATAAAAACAAATTTGAAATAGTTTTACTAAAAGCGCAACACAAAAAAAAAACAAATAAATTTTTTGTCTTTACGAACCTCCTTTTGCAGTCAGTGAAAAACGGTCCTTACTCCTAGTACTAGGTAGGTACTCCCACGAAAAACGACAACTTCAACGTAGGTTCACAGAAGTACTACTAATTCATAAATTCTAATTCTCGTCCTATTATATAGGTAGGTACTCCAATTTTGAGTGTGTTTATCTTTTTAATAAACAAAGACTGTTTACATCTTCTATTGTTTACATACCAACCGTCGTACTTTAATATTAAACTTTCTATGCTTACTTGAATATCTTTATCGCAGTCTCCATTATTATCCTTCACGAGCCGCTCGCCTTATCACGTAACATTGACACAACTACACACGCGTTTACACTACACTGTCCAAGAAACGACTGAATTAAATAAACTTGGTGTTTCTAATCATACTCAATGTCATTTCGATCGAATTGTGTCAATTGCGCTTATTTCTGATTACAGTGATTTTGTTATATTTGTCATTAGTTCTGACGCAGAATAACCTAAGAACATCCGAAGAATGATTAAGCTTATTTGGCTCTGTTGAATATGATCCTTTCAAACAAACTGATTAAGTAAACGTTAGTAATTTAAAGGTCTACGTTGATTGAATTGAGCAAAAAAAACCGGCCAAGTGTGTGTCGGGCCACGCGCTGTGTAGGGTTCTTGTTACAACATGCGGGCTTAGAATGTATTTCCATATTTTCACCCACAATGACGTTATAAAACGGCATACCATATAGGGATCTTCAGTATCCACTGTCTTAACAATATTGGCACGCGTTTCATCCTAATTAAACAGAGGACGCTCTATTTCAGAAGTTCCCAGACGTTTTTCTCATAGACCACTTTCAAAATTTAACTGGTTCCAGTGGACCCCCTGCAGCTACATTTCTATCATATTCCCAAAACTCGACAAAAAATGTGAAGATTAGATCTTACTATGGCAATTTGCGTTGAGGCTGAGTTCTAACCACGAATAAAAAGAAAAAAAAAGTGAGAATTGATTAGTAAAAACTTAATTAAATAATTTAATTGAATGGAACCAATTAATTCTCACTTAATTAGAATTGGCAAACTCCCCATTCGGAGTGGTAAAAAAAAGGTGTTGTATTTATTCAAATATGTATTGTTATCAGATTACATTATAATATGATTCATAATGCCTGCTTTAAAATTGATCAGCATTTCTTTTAATTTTGGATCCTTACTTTCCAGAAACTGAAAAAGTGAGTAAAATTTTGTTAAATATGCAACTTTTGACAACCATCGTGCTTGAGTATGTAAGAGCAATCGTTGGAAGTCTTCATCATTTTCATCGCACAATTATGCAAATAAACGCGTATTCAACGCATTGCTTCTTATTTTGTCAACTGCATTAATCACAAATTAAAGCTATTTGTGCAATCTATCACTCAATCTTTTCACTGCTAGGTGTTGTCGTAGGATAACACACTGAATTGCAGTTACATCTGGTATAATTCTTTTAAGATGGCTCATAACCCACGATATCGCCCGACCATGGCAGGAGCTCCATCGTTTGTGAAATGAATTGATTTTTCCTTAAAAAAATAACTCACTACATTAATATTGATTCACTTTTAGTGTCCGTCTCCAAAGTTTTTGCGAATAGTAGCTCTCCATGAATTTCTTCGTCCATAACAAATCGAACATATGCCAATAATAATGCTTCATTGCGTGGTAAAGTTGTTTCGTCCAGATAAATAGAAAAATAAGTTCTTTGCAGATAATTACACAAGAAACTTTCAGTATCAGAACTTTTTTCATCAAAACGTCTTTGTACAGTGTTGTTACTCAAAGGAATTCTTTTCAGTACGTCAAATGGAGTTTTGTGCAGAACAGTTTTGAAAACCTCTTCAACAGCGAATAAAATTAACTGTCCTCCAATGGTGTGCGGTTTTCCAGATTTCGCTATAAGTAATGAGATATTGCAAGCCATCATCGTTACTTTCAGATGTTAAAGCGAATGTACTGTGCACGATGGGTCTCTTTTCATATTTTCCTTCAATGCTTGAAAATATTTAAAATCTTCACCTATTTTATCAGGATGACACCTTCTTAGATGACCTTCGAGCTTCGATGGTTTCATAGAGCCATTGCTCAAAACTTTGCATAAACGGCATATGGGCTATCGGTTGTCTGCCTTTGTGGGAAGAAAACCAAATTTTGAATAATCAATAGTATACTGTCGACATTTCTTCTTAGATTCAGCCATGTTTCGTATCAGTTTATTAAGTCAGGAAGTTAGTTAGAAAGTTAGTTTAATTAAGGCATTAGGAACTTTAAATATTTATAACCATGCAATCCAATCATAATATATCTCTCCTTAAGTGAACGACCACAGTCAGGTCAAAAAAAAATACTAATAAGGTAGGGACAAAAAGTTCAACCTTTTTCGGCTTTCTGTTCTTTTATGGAATTATCTAATAATAACTCTGTTCAGTATTTAACATAAGCAAGCATTACAAAAATACTTATTACAATATGATATAGGTAGGTAAATACTTACTTTTTTCGACACTGGCAAACACTAACATCGATTCACTTTACTTTACTTTTTCTTTCGAAATTCCGGAAACATTTGAGTAACGTTTATCCCTGGCATTCGTATTTATATTGGTGAAGAATCAAACAAGTTCATGCAAGATTGTAAGCGCACACCACAAGTCGTATTTCGTCCCTTTGCACGTCTGAAGAAGCGTTGCGGGCGGCGGCTTGCAAGTCTCGACTCGTTGTACTAAATATGGAGTATGCAAGTTTTCACAAGTAACAGTCGCTAAGCTTCTTAAAATATTATCTGCCTGCATTGATAGGTGAAGTCAAGCCAACATTTTAGTTCTTCACTTCACTTCATTAAGACTCCCGTGGAGCCCTGGGGGTCCACCTAGACCACTTTGGGAACTAAGGATCTACTTTAACAAAAATTAACCTTATAAAGATCAATATTTTATAACGTATCACTGAATCGCGAAATAGTCCTAACAAAATCTCAATATTTTTAAAAGTGTTATCCAATGATACCCTCTGATACTACAAACTCTGGGATAACTGATTTGTTTTTTATCAATGACCATGCAAAATTACAGCTTCTAGTACTAACAGTATCTTAGCTAAGCTGCGGACGAATAGTCGGGCGGACAGACGGACATAGCGAAACATTAAGGGTTACTGGTTCTACTACCGAACCGTAAAAAGTCACAGCTCTACTATTTCTTTCTAGGAACCATTCAGGACATTTTCGAAAACAAATAGTATGGCAAGGAAACCTTTCATTAGCTAGCCAGCCAGCGCATGTTAAATCACGTCTGTATAGGTGGGTACTTGTAAACAACAGTAGGTTTCATTTTACGTGTTTATTTTGTCTCGTGGTGGCCAAGAAGAAGGATACGAATATGGTTACTATAATTATTTTTTTTATGGTAAAGCAGGCATTTGGTCACCTGATGGTAAGTGATTTTTGCCAGTGCGCAGGCAGGTTCGGTCTCCGGTAACTTTACACACTCGATGAAAGGCAACGAAACAATTGCTTCACACTGGTTTTCAGTGAGGCCGTGGTACCACTCTGATCGAGCGTAGCCTTTCTGTGTCGAATCATGGCTCTCCCAGTCAATAAATTTAAAAAAAGTTAAGTAGGTATCACTCCTTTTGACCACCCGTGTATGTTAGTTAAATCGCGGTAAAAAGACTATGTTACTTGCTGATAATGTAGCTTTCAATTGGTGAAAGAATTTTTAAAATCGGTTAAGTGGTTTAGGCGTGAGAGCGTTACAAACAAATTTACTTTCATTAAAACAAGTACGAGAGTATGGATATCCAGTCCAGTTTCCAACAAACAAACAAACTCACTTTTACATTTACAAGTAATCCACGATTAGCTCTACTGGATGGGGGGCAAGGCACCCCGCACGTATATGTGTGGGCTGACTCTTATTTAAGAAGCAACTGAAGCAGCCAAGGTCTGCTGGAGTTTTCGGCAGCCTTTTTCACAGATTGTATTCGATTCCTTTCCAAAAGACCGATTTGTCCCCGACTACAGTGTGATTTCAGTCAGATGTGGTTTCAGTATGGTTCGATTTCTACACACCGTTTCATAATCAATTCCGGTGATGACCCACTTAAGTATCTGCACGATAAAAAGTACTCTACTGATCTGCGCCTCAATTCTGCTATTTTATGTTAACGGCAAGCCACTGTCATTTCCTTGACACGCTATTGAGATGCCACAGATATCGGTCAAAATATCGGTATTCTACTAACATAAATTCACAGTGTCAATAGACTGTCGATATAGTAATATAGATTATCAATGGTGATAGCAACAACATTGCCATTTCATGAAAATTTAATATTACATTTTCTTACAAGTAAAAAATGTATCGTTTACCAAACTATTACAAAGACATCGACTACATTTGTATCAGTGACCAGTCATCCCGTTCCCGATCCAGTCAGCCATTGGTCTTTGAATAAGAAAAGTGCAACACTATTCCGACGACATTCCATCGACAGTCTATTGATACAATATTAAAATAGGAGAATTGAGGCCCCGGTTGAAGTCGGTGTCAATTAAATAGGTGCTTGATGAATAGGCTAGGTTCACCGCAGTAGATGCGAGGGACATCTTTAATGGTTTCAGACTATGAATGCTTTATTAGACCGTTGATAAATTTAGAGTATATTTTAGCATAGTTAGTCCTATTCAGTAGCTTTGTTAGTCCTGTTTGAAGTCAATTTAATTTTATTTAAATTGTTGTACACACATGTTACTTACAATAATTAACAAAGTACACATTCATGGGTCCATGCAGCGGGACAGAGTTACTATAAAATGTTTGTAGGTACTACAATTACTACTACAATTTTCCTGATGGTTACCGATAATAGCGATCAAACTGAAAACAAGGAACGTATGTATTTTAGAATGAGTGGCTAATTTTACCTAAGTGTACCTACAATGTCAATCTCTTTTTCCCCGATATTTTATAGGACTTAAAGGTAGGGGTGGATCCAGCTTTTAACTCATGGGGGATATTTTTGTGTTGGGTGCTCCAATTTGATTATCTTATTGTAATTCTATGAACTAGGCCCAGCACAGCGCCATATCTCCCTGTTCCCTAATTTTGACAGAACAAACTGATTGCTTTTTTTTTCCTTTCTTTCTTTTTTAAAAAGACGCCCGCATTAGGAATATATACTGTGTCGCGGGGGACTTTAAAAAGATACATGAAACGGACACAGAGAACACCCAGACTCAGAACAACAAATTGTGGATTACACAAAGTGTCATTCCATGTGGGGATCGGACCCACAACACTCAGCGTAATAGTAACCGGCGAGGTGACCGCTTAAACGCTTTTCAGTTTAAGTAAGCAGCTAAGTACATAGTAGAACAATCACTCACAATATTTTTGTGTATTGTTGACGTTAGTGTGTGTTTTTCGGGTCAATGAATACCATACCCATATGGTAAGATCAAGTGTTGCTCATATTATAAATACCTATCTAGAAGGTGTCGAAATTATAACCAGTCATAGAACTAAAGGTAGCTAGCTATCTTTGTAGCTAAATACCACCCGCAACTGCACAAGTTATATTTTTGACTTCAACGAAACAGAGAAAATCAAAGTTAAGATTTTTTTTTTGAAAAGTATATTTAAAACTATCAGTGCTTTGATTTATATCAGCTCGTCTTGTCTTTCTTATTTTATTAAAGTCAGTTGCAGATCGAATTCTCTTTTTGAAATTCAAAATTAAAGCAGATTATTAAGTACCTACCTCAAATTATTTTCCTACTTATTTTTAGAATATAAAGTTTAGTGTATTACATATTATTAATTATAATATAGTTACTATGTAATTCACAAAAATAAATACTTTTCTATAATATATGTATATAAAAATGTTGGTTATATGAAGATAAAGGTGAGGAAACATAAACACTTTTACATTGATGTAACTTTGGATATTCTTACTACAAATTTGTCCAACAAAATTATTTGCTCACCTACTCTAAATAAGGGGTTAGTTTCCGTTTAAAATCTGAAAAGGCTCCTCAAGACCTCAATCCAGACGGACACGTCGATATTTAATCTGCTGCTTATCATAATGCCAACTTACTGGTTATGCAAATTAAAAATTAAAGCAAATAAATATTTAATATAACTTAATGCTTACCGCACCGACTCGGGTCTCTGCATCCTATCGTATTGCACACTGGACTTACGATATAATAAATAACACTATTTTCCTTGTGGCTTAATATTGCCTGTAGGTATCTGTAATTATTTATGTTGTTAAAATATTTGTACATTCACGGCTATATCCACAAACGAGCAAGCGGAGGCGTATAAATAGCCCTCATTCGCCTATTATGGTACGATTCCCACTCTCTACCTAACAATGGACAAGCCCATTGAGCTAAGTCACGGATTTATAATATTTACGCATTAGATCACGTTAGCTAGTATTTTAATATATTTTTTTAACTAGGAGTCGATGTTAACATGGCAACTAGCGCCCTCTCTCTCATGATAGTTATAAACTAAGAATTTACACGGTTTGAAACAAATTATTTAGCCCAGCACCTTCAAAAATAGGTCAATATGCGAGACGATTCAGAAGTAAGTTTTATTACTTATTTCATACGAATACAGCATTAATTAGTTTCCTTAGTCTGATCATAATGGTTCATACAGGTCTTCTACAATTTAAGGAGTAGCATTGTAAAAAGTGCAAAAATGTAATTGCTCAAAATATTTAGATATTTAATAAATTTCACTAGGAACCAGTTAAGCTTAAATTTTGTTAATTTCTTTAGTAACTCTGTCTTTTACATAGGTATTTGAATACCTCATTTACCTATTTTATACTCAGAAATAAAAATTTGTCAAAATTACTATCTTGCATGCATGAAGGTTAGGAATGGGGTAGTGATAATGAAAACCCTATTTGGAACAGGTTTAGATGCCTTAAAGACAAGTTTAAAATTAAATCGTGTTGCGGAGAAACTAATAACTGTTCAAAAATATCAGTATTCATCAAAAGCCAATAACAGTCCATAGCTGGACATAGGCCTCTCTTTAGAGTTTGGCCTACTATACCACGCTAGCCAAACGGGTTGGTATAGGGTTTGTTTCAAGTTTTCCTTCTATTTGCAGTGCTGTTGTCCTGCGTAGTTTGTTCCCTTAGTCGGCTCTTACGACACCCACGGGGTGGACATGAATAGGGGTTGTGACATTCCGTATTCTAAATCCGTCACCACACGGACAAAAATATCAGTATTAATATTGATAAAAAACCTCATTGATGTAGTTATTATGAAAAATGGATTTCTTTCTTATTCTAGAAAGATTCTTAGAATGAAGATTTCAATCGTGACCAGGTTAAACAATGGATCATTTTTGCACAACACTGTTTAATTGAGATCTAAATCTTTAACATTAAACATTTTTTGTTTTTTTTTGACTTGCCTTGCGCTTCTCTGATCAAGCATATTCTATAATTCTCTTGTATTTCCTGCGCACAAAGCTAAAAATTCTCCTAGACAGCTCATTTCGTTCCTTCCTTCTATCATTGAGTCAATGACATGCTGGCTCTCACCTCTGGAAATATTACCCATATATGAACCTCGACTCCAATAGCCTAAATAATATAAATATAACGATCACATTTAATTCGAAAATAATAAAATTTAGAATTTAGGCACTGTATGCGTGATTACTTTATCAAAAAAATAATGTTCAGTTACTTACTCCTACAAATAATTGACAACAATAAACCATGCTAAATTAAGTAAACAGAATATATAATAATATCTATGAAAATAATGTGTTCTAAGAGACTTTATATTAGGGGTATTATATTACCGATTTGTACTGAAAAATTGAAACTCGTTTTTTCCAAGATGTAACAAAATGTATCAAAATATTTACCCTCATTATTTAAACATGGCTGCCATCTAAACGGAAGTTTAGACGGTTTCATTTATGCCTTTACGATAGAACTCTGGGGATTTAGATTCGACAAACTGTGTGAAAGCACTTTGTACTGCCTCCTATGAAGAAACTTTTTTTATCACGTAGAAAATTTTGATTTGATGCATATTAGTTAATATATTTTTATTTTACCCTGTCTTACATATGGTTGCCAAACGTGGATCTATGATCACAAGGCGGGACATAAAATACTGACCACTCAGAGGGCAATGGAAAGGAGCTGTTTAAATATAAAACTGAGAGATAGAGTAAGAAACACAGAAATTCGGAAGGTTACCAAGATAAAGGATGCTCTACACTGCTCTCAAAGTCTAAAATGGAGGTGGGCCGGTCATGTGGCGAGATATGATGACAGTCGATGGACAATCAACATCACGAAATGGAACGGACTGTTTGGCGTTAGAAAGAGAGGTCGCCCGTGCGCCCGGTGGCAGGACGAGATTGTGGCCTACGCAGGAAGAGACTGGATGACCACCGCCAAAAACAGAAAAGAGTGGAATTCTTTGGAGGAGGCTTTTACCCTGAGGGGGTCCACAAATTAAACGCGCATGATTAAATAATTATTACTACTTCAATTATCTTATTATGAAATAATTCAATTTTACCAACTAATAATTAGCAACCCATAATTGTAATTTATTTTATGTGGAATAAATAAAGCTATTTTATTATTTATTATTATTAGTTAATATTGTAGGTAGCGGTTAAACCATGCCGCTTATTCCTGGGTAGTTTGATTCATATCGGCTTCCACTATCTCCTTCAATTCAGCGTTAATAATGTATGTGGGTGGTCTTCGTCGTGGTTCGTTCCTCAAATCGAAGTTTCCATTACGAAAGCGTTTAAATCAAAAACGCACGGTGCGTTCATTAGCAGTCTCCTCTCCAAACTCAGCGTTGATATTGCGAGGCGTTTCTACAAAAATTGAGTTGAAAATCGAACGCTGCACTTTTTTTTATAGAAGAACCTCGTAGGTATTATGTTTCACAGGAAAATCTCACACCATGAAGGTTTTAAATCTATTCAAAGTATCTATTACTACTATTATCTATTACTATTATACAACTTCAATTTCATACTTTAACCCCTATTATTAAACATACCTACTTTAATATGTTGTAACAGACAATTATGCTAGAGCTGCAATTGGTACCTAGACATATTTATCTCATATCCAACGCATTTACAGTGTAAATAAAAATAGCGACACAACGAATTATAGCAGAAGAAATTTGAAAAACTTACTATTATTAGAGGCGAATTCTGTCCAATATGCTTCACTAACTTGAAATGTAGTGGAATTACCAAATTTGGAGACACTGGCGACATCTATTATATTATCGGGGTACCTGCAAAAAGTACTGCGTTTCTAAGGGGGTTTTACGACGTTGTTGTCACAGGACTTACAAATGGAATAAAATCATATGATGTAAAAATTATATATCTATTATTAATATACCTAACTAGTCTTTTTTTTAATATAGCTAATATTTATTCTATTCCAATTAAAAAAGAAAATGTCTGGCTGCGGTAACGTTAACCCAGCAGAAATTAATTTTGTGAAATAACTAAAAAACTATAAGTAAGTGTAACAAAACAAAAATGTGCGCAACAATTACGAAAATAATTACACATTTTTTGTCTATAAAACTCATTTTTCTTTAAAAAATTATACTGATTCTACTGCGCCAATTGAACGCATTTTGACGGACACTTTTCATACACAGAGTGTCGGTACTTCTTACTTCTACCTATTATTCGATATACTCGGTGCTTGTATCCTCAATAGTCCATAATTTATATTTATTATTATCGTCTTTTTCATCGATTTTATATCCCGAATATGAAGTACGCAAACAAATTATGAATGAGTTTGGAGTAGGGGGATTTGGTCAACCTAGGTTGTTGTTGAACCTTTTGTTTGGACTTGGACGTATTAATTCTTAGACAATAAAAAATAACAAGAAACAAAATAAAATAACCTTATTAAATAAATAAAATTTATTAGACTTTTCTATCTGTACGTAGAATGAACAAGGAATCAGCCCGTGTGTGAAAAAGCAGGGACCAAACGATTAACAAATAAAACAATACCCTCTGTCATCTTCAAAAGTATTTCATCAAAAACATTTCTTCCTGTGTATACCAGTCCTTAAAACACACACAACCTGCTAAGGCCGAAACCTGCTAATTACACATAATTGACATAATATAAATTACATTTATAAGTTTCATAACTAGTAAAGGGCATTACTAAATTATAATACCAGGTATTATAATGAGTAGGCGACAAATCTTTATCTCTATCTTGATAAAGAGAGAAAGAGTAAAGGGACCTACCCCTCTCCCCTTACCTTCTTAAAATATTTACATACATGAATTACATAAAGTATGAAAACGCCGAACCGAAAACATAATATCCACAAAGAGAGAGGGAGACAGTATCACAAAATAATAAATGTTTTTCCTCTTTTTGGCAATGAGACATTATATAAATCTTTAGGATTTAAAATTTAATTTAATAGACATCTATGAAATTTTGTACCTTACCTTACCTTACTTTTTTATCATATACTTTAAATAAAAAAAAAAATTGTTACTCATTTCTCATCAATTAAACCACAATGTGGCACAGTGAAGCATGGCGGGGTACAGCTTGTATAATATAATTTTGACACAATAATTATGTTTGGAAAAACATTCACCACATTAACAAGGGCAGACTTCAAAAAAAGAATTATGCCTCTTTTCAGTTTAAGGCCTAGGAACAACACTTGCTCCCCCTAAAATCTTTAGTTTATGGTAAGATTCTAGATCTTCTATTTTGATGGCTACTAAATATCATTATGTATTATTTCTCTATAATTTTTAATTCTTTGTTCCGTCTCTTTGATTGAGTCCTTTAGGTCCTTGTGAACCTCACCATATGCCAGAATGGATTGGTTAGTTTCTGAGAAGATGTTCTGCAGGATTTGAAGGTGCAGGATTCTGAAAAGTTAAAATTTATATTGTTACTATGAGAACTTAATATTAAAAAATAAAGTTAACAGGAAGTCAATAAATTTGAAATTAAGGTATTTACTTTCTTTAACCTAATCTGAGACATTAGTTTCAATCAATTTTTAATAGAAATGTATTCATTTAAATTCTGGGCTTTTAAGTGGATTACACATTTTTAGCAGCTATGTTAATAAAATAGTAATGAGACTTCTAGTTATTTTTTTATCTAATAGCTTAATTGTTCTTATTTTTAAGCTGGAAATAATTATATAATATATATTGTTTACTTTTTAGCACTTCTTTAGGTTGGCTATATAGATATTATTTGGTTAGGTGAAGCTATTTAAAAAAATACTTTTTTATTCCTTATCCAATAAAATAGGTTAGATACCTATAATACCTTTTAATGTAGATTAAAATTGCTCTTTATAGCATATTATTAAAATGAATATTTTATAAGACAAACAGGATTAAAATGCAGGGGCAAAATGGACAGTAGGATCAGAGCGGACCTATAATTATTGCATAATAATATAAAGATGTCCTGTAGTCCTATCACAATAGTAGTATTAGCAGTATTTAATCTACATTACACCCGGACGGGGCGGATCGCTAGTTTACAAATAAATTCATGTTTGCATTTACAATATCGAATTACATAAAATTTTAAATGATCATAACCTTTTTTAAACTTAAATAAAATCATAGATGAATGCACACAAGTCATTGCAACAACAGATTTTTATTATTTAAAAAAGGATTGCAGAAAATACCATGTCGACCTCTGCTTAGAAAGAGAGGTTTTGGCCTTCCACCCACACTGGCCAGATGGGTTGGTATAGGGTTTGTTTTAAGTTTTACTTCTCTTGTAGTGCTATCTCTTGTAGTCCTCCAGGAGGTTTTCCTTAAGGTGCACTATCATGTTCTTGAGATTATTAGTAAATAAGCTTATATATAACAAATAGGCATTAACAAAGTTACCAAGGTCCTCTACTAATACTTACTTAGATTTTAGATCCAGAATTCTTGTTTTCAGAGTCAAAAATTCACTTGAATTATTTCCAAACTGTGTGACATCATGAAGGCGATGATTGAGCCACTCCATCATCAGCTCAACCTTCTCACTTTCCTGTTCTTCTAAAGTGTTCATTTTTTCATCTAGACTTTCTTGAAGTTCTTTAATCTGAGTTTTGTTGCTTTTCTTGCCGGTAGCAGTTGATTGTTTCAGGTTTTCTAACTCTGATATAAACGGTGGTAGTTTTGTTTGAATTTTTTGTATTACAGCTTGATTGAATTCTGCTTGCTCATCAAAAGTTAGTTCTGATGCTGTTTGATGCATAAATCCTGAAGAGAACAGAAAATGTATGAGTGTGTCAACTAGTACAATTGTTCACACCACATAATTTATATCTTTTACTGACCCTGCCATATAAATTATCAAAGAAATGGTGTGGAGGTAGGTGTGGGTGAAAAATACTTTACAACCTATTCTCATACCTACCAAATATACAAAAAAAAGGTCAATCTGTTTAAGAGGAGTGCAACCACAAACACCAAGACATAAGATATTTCTATATTAGATAATCTTAACCATGACACTGTTGTACTTAGACATTCGAAAAAACTTCAACCATTAATTGTTTGAATTTCAAAACTTGTTTAAAAACTCTCTTTATTTACCTAGTTTGAGTAAGTGGTAATAAATATAATACGGTAGTGGTCTGACATAGAAGCAAGGTAGCCAACAGCACTGGTAAGCAACATCTTTTAAGAATTACTATGTTGAAGTGGGCTAGCCTCAATGCCAACTTAACAGTTTGTTAAACGTTGGAAAAGAAAAGAGCAGCATCTAGTGAGAGGATCTAGAGAGACAGCATCTAGTGAAACACAGTTTCGTTGACACTATGGTGAAAAGCAATGAATGAATTACTTAACACTGGTTGTGAGGCACCCAACGAGGCTGTGGTATCACTATGTTTGAGCAGGCCCCTTTGTGTTGAAGCATGACTCTCTCGCGGTGTTATAAACCTTCCTGATAATAAATGTATAGTGGATGTTTATAATAATATGAATAATGATGGACCTCTCTTTCATCATTGTACTAATAATATTTTTAATGGTTACAAGACATGTTTAAATCTTTTCTCAATCATGTTAATAATTTTATTGCAGTGAAAAGTAAAACATTAAGAACCGCATTGAACCTCAAGTTAACAAAAGTAACATTTAGCATTCTGGTGAAATATAACAACCTGAATAGGCTTAGTTTTATTATTATATATATTTTTACTATAATCTGCTCAAAACAGAGGGGTTTGGTCTGGATTCAATAAGTTTACCTAAATTGCACATCACATCAGCCTTAAAAACTTAGTCCACTGCTGGACATAGGCCTCTCCTTAGAAAGGAGGTTTTGGCCTACTATACCACGCTCGTCATACGAGTTAGTATAGTGTTTGTGTCAAGTTTCTGTTCTCTTTGCAGTGCTGTTATCCTGTATAGTTTGCTCCCTTAGTCGGCTCTTACGGCACCTACGGGATGAATAGGAGTGACGACACTCTGTATTCTTTACACAGATATTACCTTAATTTGATTCTTATTAAATATTTAAATTTCATTTACGTATATTGTCGTCACATTTGTTTTGTAAATAGATCAAATGATACATACCCAGTACTGTAGCAGTACTTTCATCGCTAGCACTTAACTTGTGTAGACTAGAATAATGTTTGAGATCACAATCGGCTATTATTTTGTTAACTTTGCCCTTCAACTTTTGAGATAGTTTATTCTCCCAGCATACTTCTTTGATAATCTCCATTAAAACATTTTCCTGTCTCATATTAATATCTAAAGTTACACCATCAGTACTCGTAACTGAATCCATTGTTTCTAATGATAATTTAACGATTTAAAGATAATAACTAATATTACTCATCAATAACAACTTCGCAACCAAAGCAACCGTTCCTATATTTTGAATGGTAAATGTTTTGGTTTCGTTCGGCTACCGGCATCTAGTGAGTTTCAGTGTTGCCAGTACTGAAATGTGAATTCAAACAGATTTGTATTAATAAAAATTGACCTTTGTTGAGCTTTATTCACTATATTATCATTTTTTAAATACATAATGATGAATATATCAATCTACATGAACTATTTCTATTGTAGTAGGTTTTGTACTAAAGTGTAAAAATATACAAAATTTTTGAACGAATTTAACAAAGTCATATGGCATGAAAATAAACGTACTGTGTGTGTTTCTCTCATTCATGCGTAAATGAAAAGAAAGAGTAAACACTACATAATAAAGTTAAAGTAGCCAAAGTTAGATGTAGCATCAAAGTCGGCATTCTATTTATTATTTCGAAAACTACTTTGCTGTTGTATTACATATTTGTATTTGCCTCATTTTGAATTTATCCCGGTCACAAATTGCTTCATGTTATGAGTGTATTCATATATATTTTATCTTAAAACCACTCATTAAACAAAATGTCGTCGGGAGCCATAGATTCCTTAAAAAAATCTGGGGAGGATCAGCCTCCTAACAATGGTCAAAACATGAATTTAGGTGAATCTCACAAATCAACTGAAAATGTAGACAAAAATAAATCGAATAAAACCTCCAGTGAATCTCAGGGAACATGTTACTGGTTTGTGTAAACCTGTCTCTTTTTAATATTGTTTTGAAAGAGGTTCAATAACATTACTGACCTGTTTGTTCTTTTTAGCGGGAAAGATCGTAATCTGAATATAGCAGAGTTATTATGTGCATCATGCAATCGATGGTTTCACGAATCATGTATTGGATATCAATTGGGAAAATTGGTCCCTTTTATGACAAATTATCTGTTTATATGCAAGAACTGCTCACCAACTGGACTTGAAACTTTCAAGAAGAACCAGGCGCGTAAGTTAACAAATCTCTGTTCATTTACATAATAACTCTCAGTTATATTTCAATTCCAGTAAAATACAGTAATTTACATTGAATTCTAAGCATTTTTGTACAGATGTTAACAATATTTTCTGTACAATAATTACTCATACTATTCTCATTTTATGTTTGAATTATTTTCTTGCAGCATTCCCTCAAATGTGCCTGACGGCTATAGCAAATCTCAAGCAGGATAGTGTAAAGGTAGGCAGCAATAGACATCTATTCAGCAAAGATCGGGAGATCATACCTTACATTGATCAATATTGGGAAGCTATGACTACCATGCCCAGAAGGTATATAATTTGTTTATTTATTTACACATCATGCACATTAGGTGCAAGTGCAGACTTTAGTCTAAGGCATTCTTTACCAATCAACAATTGGGTGATGCAGTGAAAACAGGATGTAGGTGATTTGTTTTTTTTTTCACAAAGAACACCCAGACCCAGAATGACAAATTGTGGATCATACAAAGTGTCGTCCTGGATCTAACCCACAACACTCAGCGTAGTAGGGAGCGGCGTGGCGACTGCTTAAACCACTAGGCCATCCGTGCAGTCATATACTGCACCTATACATATTATTCATAAGTACATACATAAATACAGTACAAAAGTATATAATTACATACATACGCATATAGATATTAATAACAATTTGATATTAAAAGATCATAAGCAACTTGATTCATGTCATAGAATATGTATAATGTATTTTTGATGATTTTGTAAATCATCAAAAATACATTATCATCATATTTTTATAACTAGCTTGTACCCCTGTCTTGGTTTGTGTGGAATTTGAAAAGTGCTGCCTTAGTGGGGTAGTATGTGACTGACTGACTGCACAAACAGGCAGAGAGACAGACAAAAAATATTTAAACTGGTTTTTAGTCATAGGTATCAAGCAAATACTGTGTAAGCATAAAAAAACCTATTATTTTGACATTACAAACAGATACTTTAATTTTATTTGTTTGTATAGATTGATGATCTACTATCATATTTTTCTAGTAAAACTAATAAGGTTTAGACTAAAGATTTATACATGTAAAAGTTATTTTTCTATTCCTCCAGAATAGTACTTTTGTCAGTGACAGGTTCAGTAGTTACCATTACCATACTGTTATTATAACAAACTCACTTTTCCATATTAATTAGGATTTGTTTTGGATCAAAACTAATCTATCCCGCCAAACTATGTAAACAATTAAAAAAATGCATTTTTGACCTGATGGTAAGCGACTACCGCCGCCCATGGACAACTACAACTTAAAAGTTCAACTTTAACTTTTGGTTAAGTGCTTTGTGGTAGAGTGTAACCACAATTTCGCCAATGTCATGTATTTGAAAGACAAACTGTCAAAGGATTTTATGTAGAGCTGTGGTAGAGCCAAAAAAATTCATTCTTATTCTAAACTTTTAACTTAAACTAGTAAAATAAACTTAAAAGTACTAGTGCATTTAAATCTCTGCTCCCCTAGAAATGGGGGAAGACGGTTTTGAGCTTCGGTAACCTCAGTCATTTGGTGAAAAGCAATGAAAGAATTACTTAACACTGGTTTTCTGTGAGGCTGTTTGCTGTAGTGGTTGAGCAGAAGGTCAATTCTCGTAATAAAAGTTGGGTCAGAATTCAGTTACGATCAACTTTCGATCTCACAACTGTCATTTAGGGTATTTTCGTAGTAAAATATGAAAGTATTACTGAGATTAGCAGAATACCGATTTAATTTACTGTTACAATGCGATATAATCAAATTACAGTCAACGTTAGGTGTTTAATACTTAAAAACGAGAATACTTTTTATGACAGTTGTGAGATCGAAAGATGATCAGTATTGAATTGAGACCGAACTTTTATTAACAGAATTGGCCTTCAGGCCCATTTGTGCCGAAGCATGACTCTCCCGGTGTTATAAACCTCCTTAATAAAATATATGTGTTGTAGTATGTGAAACAAAACGTAGCTTTAACTCATGTTACTGGCTCATTTCACAAATAATACTTAAGCTGTGGTTGTGTTCTAGAATTGAATTGTTTATGTTGTTTTTAATTATTTTATTTATACTTCTTCTTTCTGCTCTCTGATCTGCAATCTCTCTGCTCTTTAATTCTACAGCCAATAAATAAAATCAGTTGGTTTCAAGATAACTCTCTTTTAATAATATGTATAGTGGATGTTTATATGAATAATTATAGACCCTTCTTTCATCATTGTATAATAATGAATATTTTTAATGGTAATTTAAAACCATGTTTCAATCTTTTCTCAATTATGTTAATAATTTAATCGCATTGAAAAGTAAAACATTAAGAAATGCATCGAACCTCAAGTCTTGAAAAGTGACATTAAACATTCTGGTGAAATGTAACAAGCTGAAACATGCTGAATAGGCTCAGTTTAACGAGAACTATGAATCAGGTCTAGAACAAGTATGAGTATAGTTGAGGCTACAATCTTAGGGCCCGTCCGCACAGCGATATTTATGCGAAATCTATGTAACGTACTGCAGTCCTTCAGAACTTATGACATATCAGGACTGAGAATTCCATATTATTTCATTTCCAATCCATATCATTTAGAAACTTGCATGAGTTACGTAGAGGTAAAGAAGTATGTTGGAATCAAACTAAATATAAAAGGCACCTTTGTGAAATCAATCCATGAACAGGAATTATATCTGATAAAGCATCTTCATTAAAAGTAAACAGTTTGAAATTGTATATGAAGAAACTACTTGAATTAAAAAATAAATTCTGAAAATCATAATTTGAAATTATCTATTTATATTTAGATTTAAAAAAATAAAAAAGTCCATAAACATTTTAACAGTATTACAGTAATTTTTATGTGTAACTTTAACTCTAATAAAAAATTGTTCATTTATAAAAAAGTGAAAATTATTCTTTAAAAAGTATGAACACTTTAAATCCAAACTATATGGTGATAAAACTAAAGAGACTTTATTCAGAGAGTACTGGTTACATTTAAGTCTCAACTGTCAAAAATTAAGAAAAGCTATAAAATATATAACATTAAGAAATTATATAAAGGTAATAATATTACTATAAAACTTCTTTTGTAGTCAAATGTTAAGTATAAATTAGCAACAGCCTTAATCTGTCCACTGCTGGTCTAGGCCTCTTCTTAGAAAGGAGGTTTTGGCCTACTACACCACGCTGGCCAGACGGTTTGGTATAGGGTTTGTTTCAAGTTTTCCTTCTCTTTGCAGTACTGATATTCTGCGTAGTTTGTTGCCTTAGTCGGCTCTTACGACACCCATGAGATGAATAGGGGTGGTGACACTCCGTATTATTAATCCGTCTCCATACCATAAGTATAAATAGTAGGTAATTAGTTTTCAAGATCTAAGTTAATCTCTCTAATAATTAAGTTTATGTAGGTATGGCTAATGTTACACTATAGTTAATTTTTTTATGAATTTTTATTATTACTTTGTAATGGGGTAATATTTACGTCTTACTGTCAGCTGTGAAGGACCAAAATAAATAAATGTTTTTGACGCTAAATATTGAACAATGTATACAACCATTAAAGTAATTATTAAGCAAATAAGTTACTAAAAAAAGAATATAATATTTGTACAATGGAAACAGTAGAATATCTATACAAATAAATAAAATTGAAGTGTATGTTTGTAATGTCAAAATAACAGGTTTTTTTTCATGCTTACACGATAATTTGCACGATACCTACGTCTAAAAACCAGTTTAAATTTCTTTTGGTACAGATTACCAAGTAGCTGGAGTATTTAGTGAATAAGGAGTAACTTAGGCTACTTTTCCTCTCAGAAAAACCCTATAAAAGTTTGCGTGGTCTGGGAATCGAACCCAAAGCCTCATAGACTGCAGTCGCGTACAAAGCAGCGCTTTTAAATGCGAACGTCGCGGGTACCAGCTAGTTATGGACATAAATCTATTTTGTAACAACTTTTTTTCTTTCAAATATACATATGACATTGACGAAATTGTGGTTACCGCTATACCACAAAGCCTTGACAATATTCTTACAAAAACAAAACAAAAAAATAAAGTTATATAATAAAATAATTTAACGTCTTTTGTGCTCAAAACCATTAAGTAAACGACTTTTCACATACCTATTATACTTTATTTTGCTATAGAGTAACACAATCCTGGTATGCAACAGTACAGCGGGCCCTAATAAAGGACATTCAAGTGTTGTTCATTTATGAGGAAGACGCCAACCAAGGTCCAATGTTTGGGTTGTACAATATGGAGCTTACGGGCATTAAGCCCAACTACGAAGCTATGATCAAGCAGGGTCAACTGAAGGTCACCGATATGGGTATTGCTACAAGTAAGTGGATAGTTGAATACACCACCTATTTGCAAATACTTTTATAGGTATATAACAGAATAATTATTTACACAACAACTTGTTAAGAAAGTAAGATACCTCAGTCTTACCTGACCTTTTTACTGATATAAATGCAGATAAGTATATACTAAACCACTTCAGAACGGCCGAACGGAGGCGATGGTATTCTGTAAAAAAACCGGTCAAGTGCGAGTTGAACTCGTGCGCCGAGGGTTCCTACCCATTATACCGCCATAATAAAATTGATATTTGTGTGTGTGTGTGTTTAATGGTTGAGTTGGTGCCAATTAAGCTAGTCCTCTAAATTGTATGAGCGCCCATACAACTCAGAGCTGAGAACTCAGCAGTACTCAGGACTCTCGGAATAAACTTAGAGAACTTAATAACAATTAATGTAAAACACAAAAAAATTACATTTCAAGCATTTTTCGTATTTTATTTTTTCATTACTTGAAGTTTAAACCTTAACATTTTGAGCATTTGGTTTGATCTATGCAATAAATTTTATTTATTAAAAATAACCTTGTTTCTTGTCTCCTAATAGTTTGGTTAGGATATCCTAATTAGATAATATCATGTAGTTCTAAAGCCGAAATCGTGCCTTGGCATATTTCTTGAAAAATCGAAATCCTAACCTTGCCAATGCTGGCTGGCTTTTCCAATTAATGTTTCCCATTAATGACGCCCACAATAGTAATTGTTTAAAACAATACAAGTCTCTAGGAGGACGATACAAAAAAACTAACGAGAAACATCTTAATTTTTTGAAACACAAAGTAGCAAAACTTGTCACAATTTTGACACCGTTTTGGCAACCCTGACTCATGGTGTAAGTAACCCGTTAATTTAAGGTTGCTCTGTTGCCAGGTTATAAGAAAATACCTTGAACATGTGGTTTTCTTATAGCCTGGCACCAGGGCTACCTCAAATTAACGGGTTATACCTTACGACAGACCCTGTAGGTATATAATAACATCATCATATTCTCTGATCCTGGACCTACGAGGGTCACAACGAAAGGTTATAGAACTGTTCTGTTACTGTATGGGAAGGTTCTATAACGACTTCAAACATGAGTGCTGCGTTACCGTATTATAAATCTCCTACCTTGAGACTTCTCTGCAAACGAAGCGCGGCTTAAATTCATCTGGTCCGGTCCAACTGGACACTATTGATCACCTAATACACGAACAGTTATACTTCTTATAATTCCCTCGTTCCTATTGATTAACCCCCCCACTTAAGGAACTCACCAGCAGTAACCGCGTAACGTAAAACTGTGTTCTATTTATTGATTTAAACTACATTCCTCATCATTCAGGTAATTTTCACTCGATAAGTTATTATAAACGGGATATTTACCATGTTTACTTTCGGGAATTAGTTTTTAAAAATTTCTGCACTGTTGCAAGCACCATGATCACGGATGAACCACCTGGTGCGTCACATCCATCAAGTGTTGTTCTAATGTGCAACCACAACTTCAATTGTTGAGACTTTTTTCAGTAAAACCTAATCGACGGTAACGAGTTCCCGATGCCACAATATATTGGCAATTTTTTTTTAATAAACATAGTATTTATACATAAGCCACTCATAGTAACCATTGCCGACAAATTATGTATAGTGGTTCTTAAAAGAATGTATTAAAATACAAACAGTTACCAAAACTTCCTATTGTATTCAAGGATATGAGAAAGTATCGTAACCTTTCTAAGTAAAATATGTACACGTAGAGATTGTATACAATTAGAATGGATAAATAGAAGACTCAGGACGACAGGACGGTAATTAAATATGCACGAAGTCTTGTCAGGGTCAATCAATTCGCGTCTAGAGAAGCTACGCTATAAATTCTACAATTGCCGTTCAATGACAAACACGTTATAAAAGTTCTCCTTAGACGTCCTACGGCGACAATACACGTCTTATAAACCTATTAAGTTGCTACTTACAGATGTACACTTTAAATTTATATGCATTGAATCAACCGTGTCCAACGATCGTCCGGTACAGAAGCACCGAAGATTACGTAAAAACAAGCCACCGAGTTGACCCGAATAACGCGAATAAAACTTAAAACTATTGTACGCCTGTGTACGGTACAACACCATAATTGTTACTCTGTTATGTCGCTTTGGAAACGTTCCAAAAACACTGAAAAATATACACGTAATGTTTCGAACAGCGGTGCATACATCGAATTGTAGATCCGTCCACAAAGACATGTTATTGAATAATGACATTGTTCTTTATGCATTAGTGTATGTAAACACTAAGTTCGCGACGCACACTGCTGTAATATTAAACACTATATTGTGCGTTAGTGTGTCCGTATATTCGCCGATAACTACACATAGGAGCGTCGCGTTAGCCGCGCGATTTCTCTATTGATTTTAGATTTAAATAGTTCACTTCATAATCACCTTGAACTTTATGGCGGGTGAGTTACATTTCATTAGTGTTATTTTTTCTTTTCTTAAATTCACAGCTAGACCGCGTGAGATTGTAATGTGCATATATAATTAGTTTACACGGCTATCTGTTATCAGAATCGTAATTTGCCTTGAACAAATGTTTACTTATAGCGTTTAGTATCGACGACTTGGTTTTATCTCGTTACAGTAAGTACAGGAATAGTATTTTAGTTGTATATTAGTTGGTTGTTTATGTCGGGCACTACTAGCATTTACACGTTGTATTGCTTCGTCACCTAAGACAACGATTTAATCAGCAAGTAGGTTCGTTTCGATACGTATTTTATCTTATCACTACTTACACTAAATATAAATTATGACAAGTTTGTCAGTTAGTTCTGATATCGGTGTTGACGACATGGATAGTGAGTTGAGATTCCACTTGATTTAACGTTTTTTAAACGGTCTCATAAACCGTGTTGTCCTGTAGCATAAATTAATAACTCCTGTTATTTAATTCACCAATACCTCTAGCTCTCAAAAAGTTTTTTTTTTATAATTAAAAAAATATTTACCTTGTACCTACTTAGTATGACTTTCTTATATAAGACGATGTGTATTTATTCTGGGGAGCTTTAACACAATGAACTCGTTTTGTTTTAGTTGGTCAACGTGGTTGTCTCGTTTTTTTATGTTTACGCTTTTATTTCAATGTCCATTTCCTGTATGTGGTTCAAAATATTAGGTAATTTAGATATTATCATACGTTATTATACGTCCGATAAAAGTAGGTAGGTTTAGTTTGAATATAAAATAGACACATGTATTGGAGGTAGACTCCTGATCATTATATTCGTGAATTCTTGTTTCTCTGTGTAGGTACCTATTCTTTATCACGAAACCCGAGAAACACTATTACCCCAAACAGCTCATTCGTAGAAAAACTTGGATGTAATGTAACCTATTTTAAATTAAAATATTACTAGTTAGTTACGTCACCTTAAATATGTAAAGTACCTACACCGCGCGTTAGTTGACGAAACCAATTATTACTTTTCTACTAGCATTCTTTCTTGTATAAACGTGTAAAATATAGTAAGTACACATTCGACCCCGGTTGATTACTTGCTCAAAAAATTATGTACAGTTGGTTACTGCTAAGAATTTTTAATCGCCCAATTCTGATAAATGTTTTATTTACTATTTCCAATTTATTTACATGTTACTTATTCGATCTATCGTTGACCTAATAGATTTTACTTTTGTTAATTACCATATATATGTATATATAACAACATTAATTAACTTTAATCTCTTTATGACACGTAACGCCATGCGCACGGATAAATATTTAAAACGTGAAGTAGGTAGTATTGATCGCCGTTGCCTTTAGAATACAAAACATCAAATGTATTAAAACTTAATATTATCGTGTTAATGTCGTTTAGATTAGAACAATCTTCTGAATGTTCAGTTAAATAAACTATCAATCATATTTTTCTATTCTCATAATGAAAAGAAGAAATGTTTTTTTTTTTAGGCATCACATTCATCGAAGTCTTTGTGCGCTGAAAGGATATTAAATTCCAAGCTACTTGTGACACGTTTTACCTAATTGTAGGAGGTGTAAAGAGCGTTATTTTTAGCACTCAGTAGACACGTCTAAATATTCCTAGTTAAATATCAGTCTATAGAAATAAGAATACAATATACCTATATGTAGTAAAATATTACATTACTTGTTTTGTTCACACTTGTGATGGTAGAGTGTTCTCGTCCATTCTACAATTAAAATAATTACTAGTGTGGTAAAGCATTTGTGTTATGCAGTTTTGTTAGTAAGTGATGAATTCTTTACACAGGGACGTCGGATATGAAATCAGCCAATCGAAAATGAGTTTATGTAGTGACTAATGATCGTATTGCCGTATCATTAACTTTAAAAAAAGTATCGGCGATTTCAATGCACCTAAATCGATAATCGATTTGATTGGATATCACAACTTTGAGTACCAAAAAAATATTTTTTTTTAAATTGAAATCACTACGAAACGATATCTCGCAACACACGCACAAGAGATAGTCAGTAAATTTCAGAACCTTCTTTTTAAACTTGGTTTAAAAATTGGGCTGAACGTTGATGATTCGTGTCATGATGCAATGTTTGCACAAGGCTGTCTCTAAAATTAGGATTCGCGAAACAGTTTTTACTACCTGATGTATTTGTGAAAGTCTTGTTCTTGAAAATTTTGCACAGTAACAGGATTTTTAGGTTTCCTTATGATGGACCAAAATATACATCATGGAACGAAACACATTTTTTTGTTGCTGACATGACACACACACGACGAGGATTGATGCTGGACACGGTTTTTTTTTCTAGTGGTCATAAAAATACTAGGATTCTATGACAGCGGTAGTATTTAATTCTGACTGATGTTTTCCATGTACCCACTTGATACACGTGGTAGACGACGTTTTCATAATTCGCAGTAACGTAATATAGTATATATTGCTCTTTATGAATAATGTTCCTATGATTCTGATACTTCTCATTATTCCAGTTAGAATCATTCCGTCATATAAGAGTCACTTACATTGAAGATGTAAATAATAGATAATGTTAGCTTTTTCTTAGCGTGAGAAAACTTTCATATAACTTAACTATCCTTTAGAGTTTGCTGCATTTTAAGAAATGCCTTATATTTGCTTACTACCGATAAAGTAAATAGTAGTTGTGTGAATGTGGTATAATGTGGTATAAAGCAATTATGAAAAACACTAAAACCCCTTACAAAATGGTTTCTAAAAAGATTACACTATAAATAAATGTAATTTGCGGGTGGCGGTAGAACCAATAAGATTAAACAAGGTCCAATAATCGAGTGATCTCAATCAGCTGGTGGTTGGTCGATGGTTTTAAATATAATCGATATAAGGATATATTATGTTTTCACAGTACCACTAGCAGGGAACGTTAAGGGAAGGCAAGGCAAACGCCGACCTGCTGTCAGCGGTGCAGCCGAGCCGGGTGCTCCTATCGGGAAGAAGGGGAGGACCGCAGACGTCGGCACTTTGAAACTACCCTCACATGGCTATCCTACAGAACATCCATTCAATAAAGATGGATACAGATACATACTGGCTGAGCCAGATCCCCACGCACCATTTAGACAGGTCGGTAACTTATTATGCCTTGTTGAGGTTAATACGGCCCATGATTGATCTTGAGATTGTTGATATTATGGTGTGTTATGGTTCGTTACGTTACATGAATATTCAATTCAATTAATAATTAAAGGAGATGTGCAAACCTCCCATACAAATTCGGCCTGCAACGAACACTAATGAAATAGTTTGTTGTAAAGAAAAATATTAATTCAATTATTCTGTTAAATAATTTTTAACTAAAACTTAAGATTATTATATTGAGAGAGAGAATTAAATTAACTGAATTTTCAAATGAATTATGCTAGTTATTATCTACAGGAAATTACAAAATGCTGACTACAATTAATTTTAACAGTAAAATAAATGTAATCATGTCAGCTATATGACAAATAAAAATAACCTATCAGCAAACGTAAACGCGCAAACATTGATAGGTATTAGAGACGTGACAGACATGCTGGTGAATAAAAAAAAAGTTTCCATTTAGGAAAAATCGTATTTACCAGATTGATTCGTGGATTACTTTTATGAAGTTATAAATGATTATGAATAAAATAAATAATTACAGTTAATGCTGTAAAAAATAATATCCATAGCAATGTACTGGCAATAAATACCATTTCAAACTATCAAGTTAATCAAAATCAAAACTTATTAAATCAAAATATTTTTACAGACCTAACAAACATGTCAATAAATTGGAAATAATCCATATATTTATAAATATTATCAACTTTGTGGCCGCTTCTAAGCCTGATTTTGCACTATTCTTTTATATGACGTAGTCAGATTTTATATTTTTTTTAATGAATTTATTTATTAAAAAAAAAATGTCAGCACCTTGTTCGCCCGTCGCTGGCGCTCGGTCGTGCTGCGAGGTGCATTGTACCTAATTATGCGTTTATGGAAACCAATCGCTTTATCTAGTAAAACACTGAATATTTTATAGTTTAGATTACATTAGATGCGTTAGATCAACTAAGTTTACTTCTGATTTCAGTGAAAATCCCTTTATAACAAAGAAACGTTACACATACATATTCAAATGCATACAAGTAATTGTTTATTAAGTTCTAAATGACGTGTTCTAGTGTCGTGTTTTGTTTTGCGCTGAGACGAGCCATTCTTTGAGGCCCTCATATCACCTCATGATAAACCGGTCCATGCTGGACATAACTCTAATGTACCATCGTGGCGTAGGCATTGATGTAACTCCGTAATTACCATCGTTAGATAAGAATCGCTACGAATATTAATTGCTTACATTTCCGCTACAGACAGTAGGGTGACTATATTTTCGGTATATTATTACTATTTGTCGAGACCAGTATAACGTGATCACATATTCTTCTGTTGTTTTGGTGTAGAAGTACCTAGTACTTGTAGTAAAGTATCTAAGAAAACTTTCTAAATGCTTCTTATATTCATACTGTTCACTACAAACTCTTCGCTGAGATTTGTTGAGTTCTGGAACAATATCCATAATATTCTTTGGCTCCAATTTTTATTGTTGATGGTGAACAAAAAAAAGAAGATTTTGTGATAATAATATTAATTTTCAATTCATGATAACCGTGAAACTCCCAAGGAGAATTGTTTAAATAATGTACTTACCATTTATAATTAGGTATTGTTGTTATATATAAATGTTTATTTCTTGTATGAAGTGAATTATCTTTGAGAAATAATGATCCTGACCAATGTATAGAATACTGAATACTTTACTAGGCAGACCTTGAAACCTTGACCTTGACCTTTGAAATTTAAGTTGTTGTTTTATTACTATCATCACCCTAAACATCGGTGTCCAAATTTGCGACTCTTATTCATTGAACAGACGATTTAAGGCACCCGTACACTAACGAGAAATTCATGAGTAGAGATTAAGTTAATAAGGACTAGAAATAAAATCCTATTCGTGTGGTAACGAATTAAGAATACGTGACACTCACCACCACTATTCCGTGGGTGTCGTAAGAGACTACGAGACCAAACCACACAGGAGAACAGCACTACACAGAGAAGGAAAACTTGACATAAAGCCCAAATCGTCTGGCGCGGTTGCGGAGTATGGTAGGCCAAAACCTCCTTTCTGAGAACAGGTCGGTTGATCAAGAAATAAAATCAATTATGTATTCCTATATTTTGCTACTTAAAATTCTTTTCACACGTTAAAGAATTGGTTTACTAAGTGGTTGGACAATTATTTGATTAGTTAGGTTGTGCAATACATATTGTTTATCATCATCATCATCAGCCTATTGCTGTTTACTGCTGAACGAAGCCAATAATACACAATAGCCAATAGTTGGCTTGGGTCTCCAAGCCAACTATTGGCTATTAATGCATGCATAATGCAAAAGAAATTCTGTATACACTTAATGAAATAAAACCTCCTTTCTAAGGAGAGGCCTATGCCCAGCAGTGGACTGTTAAAGGCTGTGTTGATGATGTCGATGATAATGAAATAAGAAGTAAATAAACGTGTCTCAAAATCTAATGTATTGGTGTAATTATTAATTATCATACATGTCTTGTAATTATGTATACAAATTATACAATTATATAAAATACTTATTTCAATGACATTCTTATTCACACGCTAGCGATCTAAAGTAGTAATAACACTCGTTTTTTTGTAAAACCATTTGTGAAATTACGAGGACGTGCAAAAAATATTTATTTATTTATTTCATACATAAAAAACTTTTAGCTATAAACATTACTACAATGAAACAGATTAATCATCCGAGAGCCAATTAAAAGTTTTCACTTCTAGTTTTTATTATTTATTGATAAATGAATTAAGAAATCTAAATAATTAATTAGAGAAGAGCAGAGATGTAGATCTTATATTTATTATTGAAGTTTCCGAATGCTCAGTAAGCGAACCAAAAAAAAACCTTAACCTTTCAGGCTAGCACAAATAGTAAAAGTTTTACGTAATATTTTAAATTATTATTAATCAGTGTCAATGATTTTTGATTTTATTGTTACATTTGCAATAATTTTATCACATTTTTTGTATCTTAAAACCAACAATATAATTGTCTACAGGAATTTGATGAAAGCAACGAGTGGAGCGGCAAGCCTATCCCGGGATGGTTATATCGGTCACTATGTCCCGGCGTAGTGTTGCTAGCCTTGCACGACAGAGCACCTCAGCTCAAAATATCTGAAGACAGGTTGGCTGTTACAGGTGAAAAGGGATACTGTATGGTGCGGGCTACGCATGGTAAGTTTGGAGTATTTTGACTTAATTCCGTTATTAATTCCAATTTCTTTAATAATCTTAATAACCATTTATAACTCAAGAACGACTGGACTTTGGGTTCGTTTCCTAAATGACACCCAGACACAGAACAAATGATCATGTTCATCACACAATTATTTGTCCTGGTTGGGAATTGAACCCACGACCTCTGGCTTAGCAGTCAGGCTCACAAACCACTAGACCAACAGGCTCATCAAATATTATTAAAGCGACGAAGACGTATCCGTTAAGCGTGTGCTAGCCTACGTGTTGTGTTATTGTTTGGTCGATGGTATGTCGCAGGTGTGTCGATGGGGAACTGGTACTTCGAGGTGTGCATCGAGGAGATGCCGGAGGGGACGGCGACGCGCCTGGGCTGGGGGCGCCAGTACGCCAACCTGCAGGCGCCCGTCGGATACGACAAGTTCGGCTACTCCTGGCGCAGTCGGAAAGGAACCAGGTACTTATAAGTATTAAATTCTAGCTGTACTCTTTTTTTTCTGTGCGGAAATCCCCTCAGATACCACCCACCGGTGCTCATTTCGGACTCGAACCGACCAAAAACCGCACGCCGTCTACATCTCTACGTAACGCCAAGGGATCGAGCCGATCGGAGATCTTTGGGCTATCGGCGGTTCGAGTCGCTCTCCGTTGGATGCGGTCCAAAGGGAGAAGCTGATACTGAGGTGCCCCTGCATAGAGATGAGAACAGTATTCCATATGCGGCCGGACTTGCGCCTTATAGAGCTGAAGGCGGTGGGCCGGAGAAAATATTGCCTCGATCTGTTAAGCACACCGAGATACTTCAAGGTTAATTTGAGCTCCTCTAAATGAATTAAGATTTAGAATTCAGATACTGGCTGAGGCAGGTAGGGAGGTTTCTGATAGATTTAATCATGAAATACCATATTCCAAACCTGACCATTTTCAAGATATTGGACTTGTAAGATCATTACAAAAATTGACAAAATTTTGCCTAATAGAATTTTCTTAGAACTTATATCCTTTATTTTTTTAATATAGAAAAACAGTAAAAAAGTTTTTATCGGTTTGTACGCTAATTCTTATACTTCCGGTCTTTGATCTCAGTTTTTTTCTATGAATTCTGATCCTATCCTAGACTATTATACCTCATAAGATAGCTGAAAATAAGTACATGTTTTTTTAAGAAATAATTTACTGTTATACATATTTTTTTGTCGTCAAAGTTTTTTTTGCTATTATAAAATATCTACTTCGGTTCAGTTTGTTAAATACCTACAATTTTTCTAATAGAAATTATATAACAATGTATCAACTACACAACAACAGTAAAAAAAAAGGATATAAGTTCTAAAAAAATTGTATAGTCCAATATCTTGAAAATGGATAGGTTTGGGATATAGTATTTCAAAGTGAAATCTATCAGAAATTATGGCTGTCACAACTCCTTAAAATATGTTAGGATAGATGCTTTAGGGGTTTCTGGTTACTGTAACCCTGTATATTATACAAGGTGTAAGGGACATCGTACCGAATACTGAAATAGTGTATTCAGACCATGATTCTGAGTTGAATTCATTTTTTCTGGAAAATTCATTTTTTTCAGCGGCGTGCACGGGATTATGACACTAGGTATGCGGAGTAGTCGGTCACAAAAACTTCTTCTTTTATAGATTTTTAGCATAGCCACAGCCACGCGACGGATCTCTAAATCGGAAACCATGCCAACAGAACAAGTCTTAGATGTACTACTATTCATGTACATCTTCAACGGGAACGCTGACAAAACTGCGATAGATCGCGGCGGAAGAAATTCTAATAAGTAAAATAATAAGCTAAAATATTATAACTACTCACCTGGTCATCTTCAATTTTCTGATTTTCACATATTCAAGGTTAAGGTTACTTGAGATTACTATATCCCAATGTAAATAAACTCAAGATTTCGGCCACCTCAAATATCTTATCCAAGTGAGTGATAGTTACAGACCTTTAGACACAATTTTAATCTTTTCACTGAATGACAATTGTGAGAACTTGTTATTTTTAATTTAAATTATACACACATTTTCCACACATACGTCACAATCAAATAACATTAAAAAAAATCAACGGAACTCAGTAATAAACTGTTAAATGTACACACTTTCAAATATTAAAATGAAAAATAAAACTATAATTATACTGGCGCAAACAAAATAGTAAACAATGAAAAAACAATATGGCCCCCGCGAAACACGAAACATATCTGCTATTTAAACGAACATTTCCGATTACTCGAACTAACTTCGGTAGCCTGCGGCTGGAGGCGGGGTAATAAAATAAATGGGTGTGTGCGTTTGCGAACTGTGCACGGACACCAAAATTACTACACACATGCGAACAAATGTCCTGCGGGACGCGACGGCATGTGTTGGTTGGTGAGGCGCAGCGCGGCTTGCTTGTCGGTAAACGATAATGTTTGTGTGGTGCTGTTTTTAAATAGTAGGCGTTTTTAAGTTATTATATTTTGTTTTTTCATTAATTTACTATTAATTAAAGTCATCTGAAACGTACGAACGTTTTATTAAAATGTCTGTGAATAGCAAGTAAAGCACTGCATTTCTGCCTACAAGGAGCGCACGCCTCTGATTTTTTATTTTCCATTTTTCTCGTTAAAAATGATATCACAATGAGCAGACAGAACATTTTACCGAAAACAATTTAATAAATACCAAAAAACTGCAATGTAATTAATCAAACAGCTAAAGCGCGCGGGGCCTACCCCCCGGCCGCCATTTTGTGTTAGTGTGCGTAGACTGTTTGCACGGAATACACATGTAGTTATTACTTTTGTGCGATACCTACGGGGAATGACCTTAACCTTTGACAGCTGTTTGCATAAAAAGTTTAATTTGCCGGTAGAAAATTCCAATGATTTTCGACTCAGAATTTTGGTATGAATACACTAGTTCAGTATTCGTTACGACGTCTTTTACACCGTGTATAGTCCGCCCTCTAAAATCGTTGATAGGAAATCAATCCGTGCAAGAGGCACTCCCTTCCTCCGACAGCACGTTAAGCCGTTCTCGGTTGCAATCCAAACAGCTGTGATAATCGTTACAGGTAGTTGGACCTGTAAAAATTATAACAATCTTCCTACATAACTTCGATATCGTTACTGGGTCGTGGAGATCTAATGGCAGTCGCTCCACGTAAAACCGAAGGTTAGCCGTGTCGTAGACGTAAAGCCGACCCAACCTATTTTGGAAAAAGGCTCGGAGATTGATAGTGATAAAAGTCAAGCTTCTAGTCTTAAGTCAGGAATAATCTTTTTATTTAAACGAATAGTTCCGTAAATAGCGCCACTGACAGTTGCTTATACATCTCTTTCTCATGGGTATCATAACAACCAATAAAGACGACTCCCCAAGCCGACATATACAATGCTTGTTTGTCAATAAGGAATATAAATATAGACCTGATACAATGGTGGTAATGTTTCAGATTCCACGAGTCGCGCGGTAAACATTATAGCGATGGATACGGCGAGGGCGATACTCTCGGCTTCTTGGTCATGTTGCCCACGAGCACAACCACCAAGTACACGCCCAATACGTATAAAGATAGGGTAGGTATCAACAATAATAACGTGGGGGAAATGTTCTCCCCTGGGATAGGGCTTGATTGGGCATGGTGTCAATTCAGGGATTACCTGAAATAACATGGTCCGGGTCCTCCCCAGAGTAGGAAACCTAAGGCCGGTCGTCGGGGTGGTTTTTAGTGGAATCACCACATACTCCTGGCTCCTGAGTCCCCGAGGAGCTGGAGATCCGAAGGGATTTTCGAAGGAAAAAAAAATTGTCAATAATAACATGATAAACATAGTTTTATATTTCTAAATACATACATATTATAGATAAATTACACCCAGACACAACAAATGATCGTGCTAATCACGCAATAATTTGTACTGGGTTGGAATCGAACCTCTGGCTTAGCTTTATTTTTCATAGATCAATCTATGTATTTCGTCCCATTAGCATTATTTTCTACTAGTTTTTAATTTTTTTCAGAGATGGCTAGTATAGTTAGTAGCATTAGTACTTTAAAGACGCATCAGTACTCACTTAGAATTAGACAGTTATAGTCAAACCGCCGTAAGCTTGGCCCTCCTGATGGTTTGCGGGACGCGGGGCGGGTGATGCGCTCGGCTATACATGACACGATGTACTAACTCGATATGTTCAGATTTATTTGTTTGAGATTTAATCTACACACGATGTAATAAAAATCGAATTTATTTCCATGTATTATAATGTCAGTGTATTGTAAGTTTTTATGATTAATTGTAAAATTTAATACTGTAAAATAATTTTAATAAAATCACCTTATCTTCATCATGTAAATTATATTCAGTAACAATTTAAAAATTAAGTAAAATAATAAATATTCTTTATTAGAACTTAAACAGTAGAACCTCTGTAAGCCGAACTTCAAGTTTTTAAATCTTTTTGTGACGCAGAGTCGGCAGATTATCCATGTTGCAAAATAATACCGTGTGTAGCAGTCTTAAGAAAAGTAACACGTACAGCAATGCTTTCACGTCAGTCACTGGACAGCGACGCGCTAGCTAATTGGTTGAATGCACCCCCGCCAAGCTTACGGCGGTTTAACTATAGTTACATTGCTGCTAGTTCATACATAGGATTTCTACATAAAGTAGTAGTAGATGTAAGCACTCACACAAAATTTGACTGTCAATGATCAATCTTAACGGAAGTCTGAAAAGGTAAATTAACTTCAAAAACTTCCAGCCCTTAGTAAAATTCAAGAGCCACCTGTACTATGAGGATAAGGACAACATCCAAGCATCTCTGAATAATCTCAAGGAGCTGCCGGGAAGTAAGATATTCTTCTTCAAGAACGGCGAGTGCCAGGGCGAAGCCTTCACCGACATTTATGAAGGATGCTACTACCCCTCAGTGTCACTATTCAGGAATGTCACTGTTAGCATCAATTTTGGGCCCAATTTTAAGTATCCACCACCAAGCGAATACAATTACAGACCGGTGAGTTATTATTTTTAGCCTAATGCACATTTATCACCTGTTTATAATTTTTTAGCTTTTGCTTGCGGCGTCGTCCGCGTGGTGTATGTCGATTTAAGCAACCTATGTTACTCGCTGACCATTGGTCAGAGAATTTTTAAAATCAGCTTAGTGATTTAGGCGTGAAAGCGTAACAAACAAACCGAGAATAAAACATACCAACAAACTCAATTTCACATTAATATTGTATGGATAAGCAATTTTATACAAATATATTTAATGTCGTAGGGCATTTGTTAAAAAGAGAATTTGTATGGATATGACCAAATATGGAAAAGTAACCAAAAAGTTTATTTAAAGGATATAAAATTGACGAATAATTATAATTTTGACCCAAAATCCTTTCATCTGTATACATATAATATACAAATAACTCATAAATATGTCACTAATTAAAAACTTTACAAAAACATTCAATGGAAAACAGGGAAACCACTATTTCATAACTTGGTTGAAAATAATATAACTTAGTATTGTGTGTGTATACGCACGTGTAGGTGTGCATGTCGCGAGAAACGTAGGTATATATAATTGCTAAATCTCTATTTTGATACGTTTTTGTTGATTGTTGTAATTTACGCTCTCATAAAAACCTGAGTGGTTTAAAAGCAAGTGGCTTAGTATTTTAATAATGTAAATTTTAAACTTTTCCTCAATCAAGCAAAAAGAAATAGTTATTTAGATTTAAAATATTATAAGTTTGGATATATTATTTTAAGACACGATTTTAATTATACCACTACACAAGCTCTGAATAACGCAATTATGCCTAACAGAGATTACGTATAATAATAATAAACGTATAATAATAATAAACGTATAATAATAATAAACGTATCAAAATAAAATATAGGTTGTGAAATGTGAAAGTTTAAGAATTAATGTAAATTATTTGTAGTTTGTTACGATGTGATAATATTTTAATCTAATCAAATTTTTTTAGATGTCGGATAAAGCTGAAGAAGCAATCTGTGAACAGACCATGGCAGACCTGTTGTACTTGACGGAGAACGAGGGTAAACTACGATTGGACAACTTTAATCTCTGATACAACTAACACCGTTAAGTCGGTGTGCAAGAATGAATGGACCGAGTGAAGTATTGTATTGTGTAATGTGACGCGTACCTCACATAGCAAGCCTCTTGTTTGCAGACACTTTGAAAATAGTCAAACATTTTTTTTAATGACCAAATTAGATGTCTACATAGTAACTTTAAAACTATCGCGTTCTATCATTTTATATAAGTGTTCACGGAATTTAACGCTCTCACGATAGGTATTAAGTACATACTTTTGAATTGCCTGATGTTTCGACCAGAAGGCCAATTCTCGTAATAAAAGTTCACTTACAATTCAGTTCCGATCAACTTTTCATCACACAACTGTCATTCAAGGTATTTTGATGTCTGTAATATGATTATATCGTATTGTAACCGAAAATTGAATCTGTTATCTGCTAGTCTTAGTAATACTTTACTATTTTACCTATACTTTAAAAATACCTTTAATGACAGTTGTGAGATCAAAAGTTGATTGGAACTGAATTGTGACCGAACTTTTATTACGAGAATTGGCCTTCAGGTTGCACTCACGGTCGACACCTACTTAATACCTATAGTTAGGGCTTTAGTTCCCGTAAACAAAATTAAATACAGATTTGAACATGATAACTAATTAAGAAGCAGCTCGAACCAATTACGTTTCACTCGAATTTGTATCTGATTGTTAGTGAGCTAGTGCTATTTGGACTTGAATCATATCACCAAACGTAAGAACTATCTCCTAAGTATATGTAATTTAAGTTTGCCTTAAGTATACTGTTTTATAACTCAGATGCAATTGGCTTCAGATCAGGCTTCGTAGCTATAGTAAGATATTATCCCTAAGCTTCAGGAAAATGTAACAATCCGTTCTGGTCACAATTCCTTTAATTAAATGAATTCATCTATGGTCAAAATATATTAGTCAGTTGTTCTGTAACTTCTATTTAATTGATGTTGTGTAAGAATTACAATAATTAATCAACGAGTGTAATTACGAAATATTAGTTGATTAATCCAGTTTCGAATAGCGCGATCTTTAAATGTACATAAATAGAGAGATACGTATATTAAAATTTCCTAAAACGAATACGTCAAATAAAGTATTATATTAGTATGTCTTAAGTCTATAATTAAGAAGAGTACAAATAAAAATCATTTTATTGAGAATATTGATTTGCTATTAATTATTGGCAATTATACAGCATTATGTATGGCCGTGTGGTGACGGATTAAGAATACAAATTGTCACCACACCAATTCATCCCGTGGGTGTCTTAAGAGCCGACTAAGGGAGCAAAATAAGCAGGACAACAGCACTGCAAAGAGAAGGAAAACTTGAAACAAACCCTATACCAACCCGTCTGGCCAGCGTGGTATAGTAGGCCAAAACCTCCTTTCTAAGGAGAGGCCTATGTCCAGCAGTGGACTAGTATAGGCTGTTGATGTGATGATGGATGATGATGATACAGCATTATATAAGTAATTATGTGCATTTATTTTAAACATTAGGTTATTGTAAAACTTAAATTGCATCAAAAACTTTTTTAGCGGTTCAACAATAAAATTATGCCTTTGAAGGCTTCTAGTGCTAGATATATTTAGGAATATTTGATTATAATCTCACTAAAAAGTACATGCAATAATAAGTTTTTTTGGTGTTTTTTTTTTATTTAACAAAAACTTATTATTCAATGTAACAATTGATTTACATTTGAGTCAGTGTGTAATTATAGTCCTACGCGAGTTTATGGACATTGTATGGCAATCCGCGAGTTGACAGGATGTTTAAAAATGTGAAATAACTATTTAATAATTAAATAGATCTAGAGAGCCTTAAATAATATAAACGAAGAAAAGATAATTCGTAATTCATTTTCCCTTGAGATAAATAGGATTTTTTATCCGTGAGTCACGTCGTTGCCAACACCAATCAGAAAAAGTTTCGTAAAGGTACAATTTTTAAAGCTCATTAACAAATCTGCTTTCTTGCTTATCATGTCGTTAGTTAGCGCGAAAATACAATTAATAATTTGCGAAGTCGTGATTTGAATTTGTGGCAAACTATTCAAGTTCTTTCTTCATTACAAATTTCTTAAAACAGAAATGTTAAAAATTTTGTGGGTACCTGCATATTACACTTAGAGTAAATTTTCATAAACTCCTCTGTCGAATGATGTCGTCACGTGATCATAATGCCGCGTGTTTGTAACTTATTTTTATTTACATTAAAAATACTTTTGTTTAAGGGTAAAATATTACATTAAATATTACTCTAGGGGTATTATTTTAAGTATATAATGCGTTTAAAACTATTTTTGAAAAGTTGTCAACTCCCGGATTATTGGAAATTATTAATGCAATTAAGCGTAATTCAACAACAAAATATCATTATGCCTTTGAAGGCTACTAGTGCTAGATATATTTGATTATAATCTCACTAAAAAGTACATGTAATAATAGTTTTTTTGGTTGTTTTTTTATTGAAACAAAATATTTTTATACTTCAATGTTTTATCAAATACGTTTTTATAATGTCGGCTATCAATCCATAATAATTAGTCGTGTGCGTTATATGATGTGTATTAATATAAGTATTATGAGATGGAAAATGAAAAATGTTGATCTGCATGAAAACCCGAAAAAAAATTATTGTGTAGGAATTAAATTTTAATGTCAACATGTTTTGTTTTATTTGTCAAGGTTCCTATCTTCCCTCTTTGAGTTCAACTTCCCCTCAGTATCCTTGAGTAGCTCAAGGTAACGTTTTAGAATTCACCTCTACAAATTTCTCATATAATATATAAATTTTGTCTTAGTTTTAGATTTTATTGGCGGTATACCTAGCTTTTATACCTAGTTTTTAAGAAAGATTTTTGCTATTCTAATTTTTTTAATGAGAAGCCGTTGGGTGCGGGCAGCACAGGACCGGTTGTTGTTGATGTTGGTGAATCTTCGAGGTGGCCTATGTCCAGCTCTGGATGTCTTTCAGCTGAGATGATAATTAGAATTTTATTTACCCCAGAGCGAAATACGTGGGCGTCCAACACTTGCTTTTACAAAAAGGACATATACATAAATTCCTAAAAAAAGAAACTGAAAGACTGACTGTTTGATCAACGCACTTTATTATTTTTGGTAGAAGATCCTCTACGATGTCTGATTTCGACCACAACGCTGACATAGCTGGTTTTGTACAGAATTGTTTCGTTTCTACCATAAAAAGAATAATTAGCTCCATTCTTTAATATTGCCGTGCGAGTGGTAAATATGTTCTGCTCTACTTTCACAAACAAATTAATTTAACTCCATGAAATTTAAGCAACGTATCGTATTTTCTGGTAAATATAAACTAGAACGCAGCATGTACCAGACGATAAGCAGCGTATTAGTTTTTATTTAATTAATAATGACAATTTTGATTGATAATTATAAGTAGGTATACAATGTTTTTATTTCATCTTTATTTCATCATGAATGAAATAAAGGTCATAGCTGGAGGTGGATGGACAACAGTTGCTAGAGATAGAGGAAAATGGAAACAGTTGGAGGAGGCCTTTGCCCATAAAGGCACACAGACAGGTGTCAAATAGAATAATGTTTTAATAAATCTATTTGTAAACGTTTTGTATAAGATGTTTGAATAAAGCCTAATATTATTATACAATGTTTAATCATCATCAACAGTCTTTAATAGTCCACTGCTTGACATAATAACATGCCTCCCCTTAAAAAGGAGATTTTTACAATGTTTGGATTTTCTGTATTTGTCAACTTTGACTTTTTTTTTGTAAAGTATGTCATTTGAAAGTAAAAGAGCAAAGCGCACTAGTTACTTATAATATTTATAAGGACATGAATTATTCGAGTAAGTTTTATTGCACATTTGGCCAAAATTAACCATTTAATTTGAAAAAAAAAAACATTTATAAAACCTTTATTCTGGCCATAGGGTGATATTTATGTTTTCACAGTAGCAATAAGTAAACATAATATAATATCTAAAATTTTTAATATTTAGGAGCTACAGGAGAAAGTAAAGTATTAAATAGTACTAAAGGTATTAAAGCTAATCAACATTAACTTATTTCCCAAATCCCCCTTTGCAGTTTGGACTACTTTCCACAATCTTGTCACTCTCCTCCCATTGCTTAGGAGTTTTGGCAACTATGGATAAAGCATGAACGCCAGTTTGTAGCTCTTCTTTCAGAATATCATTGACTAAACGGTGTCTCTGAAATAAAATAAATGTTATTTTAAGAATATTTGACTTATATATTTATTATTTATATATTTTAGGAATCAATTTGAATTTGATTTTTTTTTGAAATTTTATATTTTTTTTTGCTTCCTATTATGCTGAGTGATGTGGGTTCGATCCCTACATGGAACAACACTGTGTGATACCCAAATTGTTGTCCTGAGTCTGGGTGTGTATTTTTGTAAAGCCCCCGCGAGACAGGAATATATTCCTAATGTGGGAGATGCTTTAAAAAAATAAAAGTTATTTATTCTCCCATATTGTCTGTAAAAGAAATCTAACTAACATTATGTTGTAATCTTTTACATAAAGTATTTAGGTACTACCACACACACACACACACACACACACTACAAAAACAGTTGTGAACAAAAAAGGTAACCAAAATTTATTTGTAGTTGATGAGTTTGAGCCATGATTACTTAAAGAACTCAATTTTTGACAACCTTTTGTGAGTTTTTTTTTACAATGCAGAATCTAAAGTTATTAACATGTTATTTGTAACATGTAATGATAATGGGATGACCTAGGTACTGGTTAACAAAGGTGGTTTTAAGAGAGGGGATGTGTGTGTGTGTTAAAAAGCAGACCTTATATTTAGGTAAAGGTGCTTTATTACATAGTATTAGTAATTAGGATATACTACGATGCAATCTTCATCTCACCTTAATAAGTGTTAGTCCATCAAATTTGTCAGACACTACAACAACTTTGAAGTGTGTTTCAGCACCCTTGGGAACATTATGCATGTACGATTCGTTAATCACATCTAAATGTTTGGCTTCTAATGTTGAAACTAATTTACTTCTAATTGTATTTTCTACTACACCACTCATCGAACACATATTTCTACAGATATTGGAGATACCTGAAAGAATAATTCTCAATTTTCAGTTCTTGAAAATCAAATTAAAATTAAAATAAGTTTTTAACGTACCCGAGCGCAAAGCGATACTCATTAGTTTCAATATAAAATATGTATATCAGACAATTAAATTTATTTACTTTGCGTTTCTAGTTAATAATGAGTGGAAATTACAAAATTAACAACAGCTGAGAAAACATACGAAACGATACCTAACATCAGAGTGACATTTCATTTCATGAATGACAGAAGGTAAAGCGTTTAATATTTTCAGCAACAGTGAAGGTGAAAACAATCTTTGCATTGATCGCTTATAATTTTAATTTTAACCTCATTTGTCACAAGATTAAGTATTGTCAATCGGTAATGTAATGTATTTTGTTTCAGAATGTTTTTTGCTCCACATCACACAAAAACTATTACACGAATTTAGATGCGCTTTTTGTTCTATTTCTGGAGGTTTAAATCTGTGTATTTTTATGTTGGTACACCAAATAGCATAGATATAAGTACTTAATAATTATTGACTCAGTGACCTTTCACAATTAATATTTATAAAGTAGAAGAAAGGAACTTTTTTAACTCTTATAGCTACATATATGTATATTGCTTTATTACTATTAAAATTGATTGCTATATAACTATTTTTTGTCATAAAAAAATATAAACCATAGTAACCAGAATGCTGATACCACAAATTTACTTTTTATTAAAAAACACATCAACATTATAATTAAATAAATTACGCCCGGGTACATACAGAACTATTGAGCTCATAGCGCAATTTTTTGTCCTGGTTGTCCTAACGCGTAGTGGTAAGGCACATGACCAATAGGCCCATTAATTATCTACTGTAATTATTATTTAGTTCCTTATTCACAGATTACAATTGTACTTTCTCCCAGGTGGTTTTATTCCAGTCTACCTTTGTGTGGTGGTGAAATGTCGGACTAGGTGCACATAGCTCGGACATAATAATAATTGAGAAGATGGGCAGAAACAGTGGGACAGATTATACATACAGAAATAGGTATGTGACCTATTTACTTGCTGAGTTTTAAACATATATTATATACATAAATTATATATAAAACTGGATTTTATGAAGAATGTAGGGTTCTATTGTGATTGGAAAATTGGAATCAGGATGTTAGGTAGGAAGGGGAAACAGGTGATTTGAGAATGGAATAGAGAGTGGGTCAGAAGGTTGTCATATTTTTATTGAGGAGATCTGCATTCAGGTAATAACAGCCTCATCATCATCATCATCCTATCGCAGTCCACTGCTGGACATAGGAGACCATTGCACGCCACTTAGATCGAAGCCAGCCAGAGCCATCTCGCGCAAATCGTCACTCAACCTGGCCGCCTAATAATAGCAAACAATAAATGTCTGTACTGGTGGCTTAGGTTTGCCAGCTGAGCTTGGAGTCGATAAATAGGCTTAGGTTCTTAACAGAAGGATTGAAGTGAATTACTACGCCTTTAAAAGTAATGTACTGCAGTTTATCTTCGTCTAGCCTTCCAGTAATCTGTTGACGCTCGATAATAGACCTGCAAGTCATCGGCATAAAGATGGTACGCACATTGAAGATTCGGAGTGATGAGATTGAAAAATATTGTGAATAATAGAGGAGAGAGAGTTTCACCTTAAAAGGTGACACAGTCAAGTTCACGCCAACTTAAAGAGGCTTCATCGACGTGGACAGACTGTTGGCGCCCATGGAGATATGACAACGACCATTCCAGTGTATCAGGTGTAACCATAAGATACGAAATTATAGATATAAGCTTAATAGTAGTATCGTTACCAGAGGTTCACTTTTTGCAGGTCCTACGTCAAGCAGCAGAATACAATAGATTGATAAATTGATTTAGAAAACTAATAAAATATTAAGTAAAATTAGAGTAATTTCAAGGTTAGTTTTTGCACTAACTATTTAATTACTTAAAACTAAAATGCAAAGAGCAAATTACTGAAAAACTTATAGATGATTTATTTTGATTGGACTTATTCGGCAATAAATTTGCTTTGAATTTTGTTGGATCCTAAGGAAGTTTATACAATGACCGTGCTCATCACACAATTATTTGTCCTGGGTGGGAATCGAACCCGACCTCTGGCTTAGAAGTCAGGGTCACTAACTATTAGACCAAAAGGCCAGCTTGTAGTTTGAATGTTGCCTGCAGCGTTTGATTTTGTAGTGATTTGTTCATCGCAAAATCAAGCCGAGAGCACGCGTGCGCAAACTGACCTGGCAAAACAATTTCATCTTATCTTATTATATATCTCATTTTAGTATCGAGCGTTAAGCCTCTGTGTTACAAGACGGTTATTCGTTTTCTTCCTACCACTTTTATAGCCGCGAACATTAAATTATGATCGCAATAATTATTGCTTTCATTTTGATATTTCATGTTTAGAATCTCGCGAAGCAGCGTTAATTGAAAACTTAGCTAATGACGAGACCAAGTTTGAAGCACTTAATTTCCACATCAATAAAATGTTATTGTTATTTGTTTACCGACGTAATTAAGATTAAACAAAACTGAAAACATTAAACCTCATAGCGTTAAAGGCTGAAATATCAAATAAAAGTTTATGCGTATTGTCAGTGGAACTATCGCAAGCCACAAATCGTCCCCCGCCAGCTATCTATAACGTAATATGAACTTGCTCTAGATTTTTTTTATTGGATTTGATGGATTGATTTTTCATTGGATATTGGAACTGAGTTTGTTTTCCACCCCCATCCCCCCTTTGGTTCCATTCACGTGATATATCGTACGATCAAATAATATCCGTTCTTCTTTTTCACTTTACACCCCATTTTTGCAGGATCACTGAGTTTTGTTATGGATGCTATGTTTTTATATGAAATATTAGTGATTTTCACATCGAAGGTTTTATTTTCTTTTGACTATACTGATATATTAGTTTTATGAATACTAGCCATGCCAATATTGTTCAGATTTGTAAAGGTTATTGAATTAATGTTATTTTAAATTCTCTTTGCAAATTTTAAACATATGGCTGAAATAGATGCTTTCGAGCAAAAACCACGTCTTTTCAATGCTCTCAAATGTAAGTATTACAAAGTTTTTCAAGATGAATAAACTTAGGTTCAATATTTTTTCAAATTTTACTAGCATTGAAAGTCCCAGTTATTCCGTGTGTCGTACGCCGGACCCCAGTTTAGGGTTAAACTCGGTGTTACTCGTAACGTAGAATGGAATAAATATGTCGTATATTGCAAGGTGCTTTAATGATGAAAGGCTGAAATGGAAAAGGCACTGGAGGGCAACACAATGACCTCTGGTATTGTCTTCGAATGCCATTAGGCATTGCAACAGCTTGGCACAACAAATGGGGTTCTCCTCCAATGGATTAAAGGCACAGTAGTTCATACGGGAATGACGCTGCAGATGAGCTGCCAAGGAGGGGCTCGGCAATCTCGGTCACCGGCCCAACCACACTCCTGCCACTGTCTTTTAACAAACTTCGATCCTGGACTAGACAGCGTACTCGTGAAGCGCACAACCGAAGGTGTAAAAACTCACCCGACTGCAGACAGTCCAAACTGGTGCTGACTGAAGTCTCATCACGACTTACTTGCAGACTGATCAGTCTTAGCAGACTAGATATCCGAATATTTGTAGGAACCATAACAGGACACGTAGCCCTGAACCAACAACTATTCACCATTTTATACAACGGGCAGTCCTCTTTGCAGAGGATGTCCGAAAACAGAAGAAACGGCTGCCCACGTAACCCTGGAACGGGAGGGCCACACAACGGGCTAGTACCATACCTGGTACAAAATCGCTCTTAGAAGCCCGTGAACGTTCCAGGAGGCTTCTGCGCATCTTTTCCTTATTTTTTTCTATTTTTAAAAAGACAACTCCCGCACTAGGAATAAATCGGAGCCCACAACCAATACCAATAGATGGTGCGAAGTTCGCTGCGTCAGCTAGTAAATATATATATGTATATAAATAAGAATACGATGCATATTCATATTATTTTTTAATATCTTTTAATTAAAATTGTCAATTTACTTTTACCAATTGAGAACTAAAGAATACAATTAAATCGGACAAGTCAAATCTCAGTGGTTTATACTTTCAATTTACCGCATGTATACAAGCAAGATTATAAATACATTGTTAAAAGGGAAGTTAAATCATTATTCTCACACCGGTTTGCATTTTTAGTGCAGGTAAGCAATTGATATACAAAGGCACAGGTGCATTTAATTATGTTTTAACTATGATAACTGCCTCGGTGGTGCAGTGGTAGGGTATGCGACTGCTGTACTGAGGTATCGGGTTCAATTCCCCGGTCAGACCAAATGTTTTTATGATCTGCAAATATTTGTTTCGGACTTTGGGTGTTTCTATGTATAATATTATGTGTGTATTTACAAAAAAAAAGTATATAAGTATTCTTTCAGTCAATCTAGTTTTAGCGCTGTGGTAGCCTAGGATAAATTTATACTGGCTTAAATTTTAATAATAATTAGACACTCAACTAGACTGCGAAAATGGCCAATGAGTTTTACAGATAATAAATAAACGTGTAATAATTATTAAATATATTTTAACTCAGCACATTTCACTACGTCTATAACATTTAAGTTCATATCGTAGTTATTCATACGCCAGCGACCTCTATTTTCAGCATACAGCTGGACACTTTTTCAACTTTCCCCCATATGAGACGGTTCTCCCTGCCTCTGCACTCCATAGTACGTATAAAAAAGTACATCAATACTTGTCATTCAGAAAGGGTATTGTTTGTTAACAAACGGTACCTGAATCCTGAATAATTAACAAAATTAATATGAACCAATATTTTAACAGATTTTTAAATAACTGTTCGTTTTATTCAACAATTATATTACTAGTTAATATTGCTCACGAAAGAGGCAATAGTTCGTGCTGTTGTGCTTTTAGCGCCATACCTTATCGCATCTAAATCTTCATGGGGCTCGAGCTTCGATGCAGCAAAAGCAATGTGTATTAGCAACATTGACTCGAAATGTACTGATATCACACTATTATTACTGACTTGGTGTTTTAGGCTGGTAACGAGGGTTATACAAAATATTTATTTAGAATTTAAAAAAATTAAGGAGTTTTTTTAGAATTAGCTTCTGCGTCGCAAGTCCCAGACGCTACGCGCTGTCGCAGTCGCATGGTGTTGCGCTAATCTATCACGAATGGACCCGGCACCTGCACGGAAATCCCCGGAAAGCTAAGAAATAGGTCTCAAGGTTTTCATTTTAAAGAAAATATGTAAGTAATTAAAAAAAAACAGTTAAAAGGAAGTTTGTTTTACAAGCAAAGCTATAGTAAAACTAAAATGAGAAGGGGGTTAGTTCCTATAGTGTGTTTCTTAATTTACAAATTGTCTTTAAAACCTTCACCATTTTTGAAACGATTTCAATATTTCTTCTTTTGATTGAATGGATTCTTCTCAAGATTCATTGTCATTTAAATTGGAAGAAATTTTTCGAATGAAAGTAAAAGCACGAAGAATACAGCCCATTCCAATTTATGACGATGTCAGTTTGGAGTCGGTTATACTTTCTCAAAAGTTAATTATGTAACAAGTTGGTCATAATAAATACAATCCTACACAAAAGTATCGTACGCCTAATGAATGAAGGATAAAAACGTACATCCCTTTAAACGTTATTTTTCTAAGAATTTGCAACAGATAACACAAAATTTCTGGTGAAAATTTAATTTCCTGTTGTGGTAAAGATTTGACATATAATTCTGTTTTCTTTTAATTTTGACATCCGCAAAAGTGACACGTTTTCCTTCCTCGTTACAATTTGGTTGAATGGTTTGTTTCAGTTTTTGCGTCAGTTTCCTAAGCCCTCTTTTCCATTTGTCCTGTTAACGCCATCAGGGCTATTAGTGGCTTTGCAAAAAAAGGAACGACGAGAAAAAGCGTACAGTTCAATGAATGAATAGCCTTTAGAAGTTTTGTTAGACATATATGTAGCTATTATGTGGTATATTTATGTATTAGATTTAGTAATACATAAAGCTTTGCTTTTCTTGCTAGTACACAAGAAGGTTGCCTTTTATCTAACTAAATAATATTTGTTTGGCATTGAAATTGACAAGGTATCTTATGGTTACAGTTGATTTTTAGCACCTTGTTTGATCCGTATACCTGCCAATAAAAAGAAAAAGTCACGAAAAAATTATCAAAAATTATCTGTTAAGATACAAGTAAGTTTTAAGGTGTTAAGGTAACATTTCTAGATGAGCGAAGTTGTTTGTTATAAAATACACTTTTTTTTTACTTTGGAAAAAAACGGGCTAAACTTGAACGAGGATTGGATAAATCGTGGTGCGCGAGTCAAATTCGTACTTATCCAGTTTTTGTTTATATACCAGCAATTGACGAAGATTATATGTAGGAAGGCTACATTATCAGCATCATCTTACCTTTTTCTTAAGTAAGTATATTTGTGGTCGGTGCAATGAGTTTACGTTTTCCATTCTCCTTGATTACGTCGACTTTTTCTTTCAGAGACTCCTTTATTTCATTGCAAAATAGTTTTAGCTATTTCTTTTATGGCCGACCACCTGGCTGACACCAACCCTCCTTGGGAATAAAATCATACTTGGTTCATATCTCATTCGTTAGCATGAATCGAAATGCTGGTCAACTGAAAAGGGAAATCTATATGTATATAAATGTTAAGTTGGTTTGTGTACGCTTTAAAAACTCAAAAAGTTCTGCACTGTTTGAGCTTAAATTCCTAAAACCCACTTCAAAGATGGTTTTTATTTATTTTTCAAGTTACTTTTGTTCCTCATTTCACATCAATGCAACCATAACGAGCCACAATGAAACATGGCACCGTACAGCTAGTTTGTTATACACTGATGTCAATGAAGTACCCACTAATGACAAATGGAAAGACTTTACATGTCACAAATTATCAAGAATTATTATCAATGTATGTATATACTTAATGCCAGTCTAATTTTAAACTCTAGGTGCCCGTTAGTTCGTTTTAATTGACATCCACGATTATTACGTTTGTATATAACAATACAACAGTTTTGGTAATGTTATCCGAGTGCCAATCAGAATTTTATATTGTCCACTAACGTAGCATCGTGTTGCATTCGCATCGAATATGAATACACAAAGCCTACATCGGCCGTTATAGCTAACAAGTTGATTAATATTGAAAGCTTGTTTCATATAACCATTTTTCGTATCTTTGCTTATTTAAGTTCAAATGTACGCCAGACCTTGGCCTACTATACCACGCTGGCCAGAGGGGTTGGTATAGGGTTTGTTGTGGCCTAAGGCCGCCGCTCCGACCGCGCTCCCCGTAGTGGGAGGCCGCGTCTCCTACGCGGCGGCGGCGTCTGCCCCGACTCCATCGGCTCCCCAAAAGCCGAGGAGGGGGGCCAAGGCACCGGCCCAGGCGCCGGCCAAGGCACCGGCTAAGGCGCCGGCCAAGGCACATCCCCAGGCGCCGGCCAAGACGGGGCCTAAAACGGCGCCGAGGAGCGGAGTGGCATTCCCTCCGCTCCCCACTCCGACACCCCTGCCGGGCCCCTCCGCACCTGTCCCCTCCAACGAGGGTTGGCAGGAGGCGAGGGGCTCCAAGAAGTCCCGAAGGCGGGCCAGAAAGGCTGCCCAAAAAGCAGCCCAAGCCCAGCCTTCGCCACCGGTGGCAACGGCCTCTGCAAAGAGGCCGCGGAAGCTGCAGCCGCCCAAAACCGCGGCTGTAGTTGTGACCGTGTCCCCGGAGGCGGCTGACGGCGGGCTGTCCTATGCGGCCGTCTTCAAAAAGGCCCGGGACAGCCTCGCCAACGAGTTTGGGACGGTGGGGGTCAGGATGCGCCTCGCCCAGACGGGAGCTCGAGTTCTCGAGTTCCCTGGGGCTGAAGGCGCAAAGACGGCGGACTCCTTCGCAGAGAAGCTGCGGGGAATATTTGCAGCCACAGATGGTGTCAGGGTCGCCAGGCCTACCAAGTGCGCGGAACTGCGCATCTCGGGCCTGGACGACTCAGTGACGGCCGAAGATGTCCGCGCTGTAATCCGGGAGAAGACGGGGTGCAGCGCGGACAACGTCAGGGTCGGCACCATCCGCCCCGGTCCAGGAGGGCTTGGCGCCGTGTGGGTCAGCTGTCCCGTAGCGTCGGCCAAAGTATTGGCCGACGCCGGCAGGCTGCTCGTCGGTTTCGTGAGCGCCAGGATCACAGTCCTGGCGGCGAGACCGATGAGGTGCTACAAATGCCTAGCATCGGGACACACGCGCGTCAAGTGCGACAGCTATTTTGACTGCGGCGGACTGTGTTTCCGCTGCGGTCAACCGGGGCATAAGGCGGCAGAATGCTCTGCCGCCCCTCACTGCCCAGTGTGTGCGGCGGGCAATAAGCCCGCCAATCACCAGATGGGGCAGAGAGGCTGCAAGCCTCCCCGCAGTTCTCGGCAGACGTCGGGGGTTAGCCAGTCGACCCAGGCTGCCTCCGATGTAGTTCGTGCGTCGACGTCGTCGCCCATGGAGGAGGTTGAAGAGACGATCCAGTAATGGATCAAGTCTCCAACCTCCTGGTCCAGACGAACCTGAACCACTGTGCCGCGGCGCAGGATCTCTTCCTGCAAAACCATGGCACAGTGGTCGATAGGTGTTGCCGTAGTCGCGGAGCCCTATTCTGTCCCTCCCCGTCCAAACTGGATGGGTGACTGGGACGGCTCCGTGGCAGTCGTCGGTTCCACGACGGCTCATTCCCCGCCCTTGTCGCTAAGAGACAAGGGCACTGGATATGTTGCCGTCGAGTGGGGGGGGATCACCATATATGGTGTCTATTTCTCCCCCAACCGGAGTTTGAACGACTTCGAGGTTTTCCTAACCAGCTTGGAGACCTCGATACGGCGACTAGCGTCTGGGCACGTCCTTGTGCTGGGGGACTTCAACGCAAAGTCCATTGCGTGGGGTTCCCCCAGGACGGACGCCAGGGGCGAGGCCGTAGAGGAGTGGGCGGCCTCGGTGGGCCTCTGTCTTCTAAACAGAGGCTCCACCAACACGTGCGTGCGACAGCGGGGGGGGTCGATAGTGGACCTTTCGTTCGCTACCCCTGCCCTCGCGAGTAAGGAACTGGTGTGTCCTGGAAGAGGTTGAGACGCTCTCGGATCACCTGTATATCCGATTTGAGCTCTCCCGGACCCAGGACTCCAGTAGGGGTCACGTGGCGCGGCGTTTATCCCGCTTTCCGCGGTGGGCTGTTGCCAGGCTGAACCGGGACCTACTAGAGGAGGCAGCCATAATTCACTCGTGGCTGTCTCCTCAGGCTCCGACCGAGGAGGTCGACGTGGGGGCTGGCCGCTTTCGCGATGCGATTACGCATGTATGCGATGCGGCCATGCCCCGCGTTCGAGGTCGTCGGCCTCCAAGGAAGGAGGTCTACTGGTGGTCCCAGGAGCTGGCGGACCTCCGTGCGGCCTGTACACGTGCCCGGAGGTCCTACACGCGCAGTCGGCGGCGTCACCGTGGAGACGGTGAGGAGGACCGGCTTCATGAGGAGTACCGACGGGCGCGAAAAACTCTGAAGCTGGCCATTAGCCGCGCCAAAGAAGAAAAAAGACAGGAGATGCTGGAGGGTCTTAATCGTGACCCCTGGGGTCGCCCTTACCGCGCGGTGCGACAAAAGCTCCGCGCGTCGGGCCCCCCCCCTTACGGAGATTCTCCAGCCCAGCTTCCTGCGAGAAGTGGTTGAGGGCCTTTTCCCGCAACGAGCGGAACACACTCCCCCGGCGATGGCCTCCTTGGCCGGAGACGACGGGGAGCACGGGGAGGAAAATGTTCCGCCCGTCCGGGATTCGGAGGTAGGGGCGGCTGTTCTACGGATCCGTTCCAAGAACACCGCCCCTGGGCCAGACGGGGTACCGGCCCGAGTGCTGGCCCTGGCCCTCAACCACTTGGCAGACCGCCTCGGGGAGGTGTTCGACGCTAGCTTGGCGTCGGGACGCTTCCCTGAGTGCTGGAAGAGCGGGAAGCTGGTCCTATTGAGGAAGCCGGGACGGCCTGCCGACTCGGTCGCGGCCTATAGGCCCATCGTGCTGCTGGACGAGGCGGGCAAATTGTTTGAGAGGGTTCTTTCTGCCCGCATCGTCCGGCACCTCTGCGAGGTGGGCCCCGATCTGTCGGACGCCCAATTTGGTTTTCGGGCGGGGCGTTCGACAGTCGACGCTGTGTTGCGCCTGAGGGCCGTGACCGAAGAGGCCGTGAGCTGTGGCGGCGTGCTGTTGGCGGTGTCATTGGACATCGCCAACGCATTCAATAGTCTGCCATTCAGATGCATCAGGGAAGCACTCCACTATCATGGGGTGCCAAAGTACCTGAGGCGGCTGGTGGCAGACTATTTAGAGGAGCGTACCGTCGTGTACGAGGACCGAGAAGGTAATTTGAGGAGTCGGCCCATGTCGTGCGGTGTTCCACAGGGGTCTGTTCTTGGACCCCTCTTGTGGAACATAGGGTACGACTGGGCCCTTCGCGCCGATTTCCCCCCCGGGCTGGGTGTAATCTGTTACGCAGACGATACCCTCGTGACAGCCCGGGGGGCAAACTTCCAAGAGGCGGCGCGCCTGGCCACAGGGGGAGTCTCCCTGGTGGTCGGGCGCATTGAGGCGCTGGGCTTACGGGTGGCCCTAGATAAGACGGAGGCCCTGTTATTTCATGGGCCCCGTCGTGGTCCACCCCCTGGCGCCTCAATCGTGGTCAACTCGGTCCTCGTACCGGTTCGGGCCCAGATGAAATATCTGGGCCTGATCCTCGACGGGAGGTGGCTCTTCGACGAGCACTTCCGACAGCTTGCTCCAAAGCTGGTCGGCGCTGCGTCTGCCCTAGGGCGACTGTTGCCCAATATGGGTGGACCCAGCGTCGCGACAAGACGGCTGTACACGGGGGTTGTCCGGTCAATGGCGCTGTACGGTGCACCGGTGTGGGCGGCGGCTCTGACCGCCCAGAATAGGGTACGCCTCTGGCGCCCTCAGAGGGTAATGGCGGTCAGAGCCATACGCGGTTACCGCACCGTTTCGACGGAGGTGGCGTGCGCGTTGGCCGGAACTCCCCCGTGGGATTTGGAGGCGGAAGTGCTCGCCGAAGTTTATCGGCGAGTGGCTGACTCCCGGGCGGAGAGCGGATTTCGCCCTCCGCCCGAGGATGTGCGCGAGTGGCGCGAAGCCGCTCGCCGAGCCACGATGGCTCGTTGGTCGTTCCGGCTGGAGACTCCACGCGCTGGCTTCGCCGCCGTGGAGGCTCTCCAGCCGGTCATCGCCGAGTGGGCAGGGCGGCAGCACGGGACCCTTTCCTTCCGACTGACGCAGGTGCTTTCCGGGCACGGTTGCTTCGGAAAGTACCTGCACACGGTCGCTAGGAGGGAACTGAGTCCCGCCTGCCACCACTGCGACTGCAGTGAGGACTCGGCCCAGCACACGCTGGCGGTCTGCCCCGCATGGGCGGCGCAGCGCCGGGCCCTCACTGCAGTCATCGGAGTGGATCTCTCGTTACCGGCCGTAGTACGCTCCATGGCCGGTAGCGACAGTTGTTTTACCGCGGTCGCAACCTTCTGCGAGGTAGTAATCTCGCGGAAGGAGGCGGCGGAGAGGGCCCGGGAGGACGACCTCCACTCGGACCCGATCCGCCGCCGGCGAACCGGGCGGCGGAGGCCCGCCTACCACAGCCTCATGCCGCCCTGAGTGTGGCCGCGGGTGGACGGGGTGGGTTTCCCCTCCACCCGCATTAGTTGGCCAGCCGCGAGGGGGCGGCGTCCGCCTGTGCCGGCCGCAAACCCCGGAGGGGTGACGGTCCGAGGGGATTTCCACACGTTAAAAAAAAAAAAAAGAAAAAAAAAGAAAAGGGTTTGTTTCAAGTTTTCCTTCTTTTTGCAGTGTTGTTGTTCTGCGTAGTTTACTCCCTTAGATTGACATGTAGATTTACAACCTTTTAATTATAGCTTGTAAAATATTAAAAACCGAGTTGCCCGAAAAAGAGTGTAATTACTAGTCTTAAGCTTCCTTGCAGTAAAATCTCGACTGCTGTGTTTATTGTTCTGTTAACAAAAGCGTCAGTTCCAAATGGGATCGGTAGGTTCATGTCAAAGAACAGCGTGACACGCTAACACGGCATCTAGGTGTGTCCGCGCGATGGTTCCGATGAACGCTAGTTGCGCTGTATTGCAAACCCTCAATTTAAAAGGTGATTTATTTTTTAAGATGCTTTATCCTACTATAAAACCTTTTTCCTCTCGTTCAATGTAGTATACAGAAATTGAAATCGATTTGAGAATCCTTCTTAGTTCAACAGAAGACATGATCGTAACTAAAATAGCAGTCTGTAAAGAATTTCAAGGCTAAAATGGCTGTATGTATATTTTGACTATAAGATAAAGCACCAAGAACTATTTATTTAATACTGCTACTGTCTCTTCGCATCCCGCATTTCGCATAGTTCAGCTGCAGCTTAATAGAGGGAGAATATCGGACGAGAAAGAGTGAATGAGTGTCTCTTTTAATCTAATCGAGAATTAAAATCAATACAGATTGGCAAAATGTGTAAAAATGTTTTCTACGTTTTCCATTTCCTATGGTGACAACACAATTTTATATTCGTAGTGTGGCCACATCACAACCGAGCGACCGACAAACCGGATATTAGAAGCACAACACACTTTTTGCTCTGCGTTCGCTTTGACAACTGCATTCAACCTGACGTTTAGTGATATGATCTATCATATTGGTTACTGAGCTGGTTTTAGAAAGTATTGTATAATGATAGACACAATCAGAGACAGATTTTGGTTAAAACCTCGTAGTTTACTCAATAGGCGCAATTTATTTCAATTAGACTACGTTATAAATACACTTGTTGTTTTATAATTTATGGTACTATATTTTTATTTTATTTTTTAATAGTATCGATAATGTATGTTGCCAACAACCTTTTAATCCGTTTATTTTTAAAATATGAATTCCATATAGATGAATAAAGACTTAGGTTAAATCAGGATAGCCTAGGAAACGGGCTTACCGTAGTTTAGATTTGAAAATGCCTGATGCTCTTTCAACGGCCTGAATCAGGAAAATTTAAAAAGAGATTGACCACTTTCCTAATAAACAAGAGAAAACAAAAAAACTAAACTGAGTTAAAGTTAGAGTTCTTTATCGCAATTTTTTAGGGAACTTCCGTCTTAAGTAATTAAAATAGCAAGGGAACACATCACTCATCATAACAGTAGTACTCTCTAACTGCGCTGTCGTCTTCGCAGTGCATGGATGTACAGTACAGGTTCACTGGGTAAGTCGACATAAATACTAGGGTTATAGTTGCGATCATTTCTGATAGATTTTACTATGAAATACCTTATCCCAAACCCAAACATTTTCAAGATATCGGACTTTAAGATTTTTATAAATATTTCCGAAATTTTGCCTAATTTTTTTTATAACTAATATCCTTAATTTTATGTATTTTTACTCTTTTTGTGTAATTGATACATTGTTTTAAAATTTCCATTACTATTTATCTTTGACAAATATTTTAAAAAATCCATGATAATTAAACTGCAAATGTGTAAAAAAACATGTACATATTGTCAGCTCTCTAACAAAGTATAATAGTCTAGGACAGTATCAGAATTCATAGAAAAAAACTTAGCTGAAAGACCGGGAGTATTAAGAATTACCGTACAACCCGGTAGTACCTAGTTGAAAACTTGGCTTGAATTTTTGGACTGTTGTTGGAGATGATGACCTATGCGAACGAGGAATATGTTCATATTTTGATTTCTTACGGATACTGCCAATGCATATCCGTTGAGTTTAGGTTTGGAGTTGTTAAGTTTGGGATACGGTATTTCATAGTGGAATCTATCAGAAATAATGGTAAGTACAATCCCTTAAGGTATTTAGGTCGACTTACCCTTATTAGCTTACCCTTAGACTTAGTATAAATAACTAGTACTAAGTGCTGGCTTGTAAATGTCAGAATAAATGTTTTTCTTTCTTTTTAATACCTAATTAAACTGTACCACCATAGATAATGTTACCAGTTATCAAACTTATTCTTTATTATAACTTTGAATTAATTTGAATAACTACGTACTCTAAGCAGCCGAACAGAGCGGGTGCAAATTAGGCCATTTCGTCAGGAGCAAATAGACGAACTGTTAATGACTTAGTGGGCACGTAATTTTTAACAATTAAATTTCAGTATCTAGTTCTGTTGCTTATTTCAAACAGTATCGCATGTCGGTTGATCATTAGCACCGCTATGAAAGAATTTTATGTTATAGTTTTAAAACTACAGTCGCTAATTGGCCATTAAAGTGAAATTAACATCTATATAGAAATGTTAAGTTGGTTTGTGTATGCTTCAAAACTTAAAAAGTTCTGCACCGATGGAGCTCATATTTTGCCATGAAATACAACCTGGTTCAAAGTTGTTTTTATATATTTTTTGCGTCAGTTTTGCTAATAATTTCTCTTCAATGTAATCACAATGACAGCTAGTAATCAATAAAAAAAACAAGCTATTCGCATGTTGAGCACAGGGGTTGACAGTTCAGTCTAAGGTTACTTGCCTAAAAAATCTTCTGGGCAACTACTTAATGTTTAAAGTACATAGTTCTGTCTCTAGCGGTTTTCTTTCTGTCAGATGGATCTACAGATGACATGAATTGTTAGCATAAATACGATGCCATTTCGTTCAGCCATATTCCATTTTAATTATGGTCTGGTGTGGAACGAATCAAATCTAATACGCACTGAACGTATTGGCGCTTTTTTTGGGCCTTGGGCAGTCCCTAGCCATAAAATTTTTAAGTCACTCAACCAACCACCGAGATGCCAATCCTCGTCGATGCGACTATTCTCCGGTCAAGGTTCCGTACTTATTGTATTATATTAAATTCCTATGGGTAAGTAATGTGACCTAAAACATTTTTTATATATTGTATTATTTGTTTATTATGTATTTTATGTATGCTCGTTAAGCAAATCGTTAAATTTTAATGATTTCTGATATTCTATTCTGCCACCTGTGTGTGTGCTTTCACTTTGTTGTGTTACTTTAACTTACGAGATAGTTTCAAAGAGGTTATGAAAATTGTTTTTTTTTTTGTTAATCGAACCTTTGTTTGTTCTGTTATACAGAGTTTATTGTCTTAATGGTTCTAATCGTATGATTTCTATTGAGACAGTCTTTTGATCAATGCGATAGCCCGATAAGCCAATTAAAGTAGGATAGCGCATCAGTAATGGACTGGCTCTGGCGCGACCGCACTACTGGGGTACATGAGTAGCACCGCGTTTCATCTGCGCTGCGCATGCGTTCATCGAACGCGAATGTGAAGGTGCTCTAAGAAAAAGCGTACTGTAAATAACATTGTACATTGACTACTACTTACCAAGAACATTACACTACTCCTTAAGTTTTAAGCGACAGTTTTAATATTTTAATGCAAGGACCAAACATTTTTACTATGTTCTTTTGTGTAAAATAAAAGTTAAACATTTCTAAGCACTTAAATTTTATTAAACATACCTGAAAAGGGAGAACAATCGGAATGTATTGCCTGGTGGCATTCCGATCATTTGTTTATCGAGCCGCAGTCACGTCGAATTCAAAAACTTTACGCCCCGAATCCATTCCGCAAATAAACACAGGCTTCGAGTTCAACCGAAAAGGCTTTTGCGTATAAATCTTCAGCGACAATACGATGTTTGTGTTATGCCGAGCGGAAAATTTACAACGAAATGTAATTATTGTAATCTTTTCAAAAGTGGAACCGAGCCCTTCTGTGACAGACGTAGAGTCTACCGACTCCCGGATTATGACGTAAGTGGGCTAATGTTTTCCGACAATGTTAAGTTAGTTTAGTTAAGAGAAATCCCAAATTTTGTTTGCTCTTTACCTGTTGTAGTAGATTAAATTGGCTAATTTACTTTCAGGATTTTTGTTTTAGCTCTGTGGAGTGACTGGATAAACTTCTTACAAGTAGCGGATTTTATTAAAGTATATATACACTAATAAAGTGAGGGATAAATATACAGTATTTAATTATTATAAAAATATAATAAGTAGTAGATACAGTAAGTAGTATTTATATATCCCTGTTTTGAAGCCCCAAGAGATACTTTGGGAGTAAACAAATATTTACTCTCTGTTATAGTGCTATGGTGGGTGTCCCGTGCAAGTAAATAAACAAGGAAAACCAAAAGCCGCCTTTACAAGACTCATATTTTGAACTTTCAACATGACGATAAAGAATCTATTTTGATTTCCACCTACCCGTTTAAGAGAAATTCAAGCAAACAAGTGAAGAGCATGTCATCATCTGCCTACCTTATTTTAAAATTGGGGTAAGCCCAATTTTATTTGGGGTCGGCGCAGTGTATATTATTCTTCCAATCCACTCTATCATTCGTCATTTTACTGTTTAATCCCTTCCTAGCCATATCCTCTCTCTCACACTGTTCAACCACCTCCTCTACCACCTCACCAAATATAGATGCAAGGTGAAAGTCTATGAGTGGCTTTACACATTAACTTATACAGAGACAGAGAACCTAATAATCCTATCAACCCTATAGGCTATAACATCAAAAACTATTTACACGAACGGGAATAACGCGCACACACACACACACATACGTGCGTCAATCACACACACACACACACACACACACACGCACGCATGCATACTCACTCTCACACACGCATGTTCTTTTTTAATTGTTGCATGTAATAGACATAGTGTCTGTCAATTGTAACCACGCTACATTTTTATCTATATAAATATTTAATAGAGTTCATAGTGTTGGCAACATTGTATCTGGAACGCCATTTTGACGGGGATAAAAAATGGCGGTAAGCGAGCAGCTCGTTTCTTTTAAAAGTTTATACTTTATGAAGTCAGAAACCCGGCTTAAAATTGTTACTTTAATATTACCAATATTACTACCTTCAATTGTTAAAAATAGTGTAACGTGGGTACATTTTGATTTTCATTTGATTCATAACGTACTAGGTTACAATCGTTTTACACGTTATGTGTAATTATCTAAAACTTCTTACGATAACTATGTATTAATAAACAAGGCCATAGCCTTGTTTATTAAATTCACATATGAATTTGTGCTCTTAGAGTAGCGATGTACATTATATTTAGAAATAAAACGGTGATTACAGAAGGACTCTAAATTACTATCAAACCTAGCAAGATATACAAACGTTAAAATCTGCAGCTTTTGGTTTTCCCTGTTTATTTACTGCCACGGGACACCAACCATAGCACTATAACAGAGAGTAAATATTTGTTTACTCCCAAAGTATCTCTTGGGGCTTCAAAACAGGGATATAGAAATACTACTTACTATATCTACTACCTATTATATTTTTATAATAATTAAATACTGTATATTTGTCCCTCACTTTATTAGTGTATATATACTTTAATAAAATCCGCTACTTGTAAGAAGTTTATCCAGTCACTCCACAGAGCTAAAACAAGAATCCTGAAAGTAAGGTAGCCAATTTAATCTACTACAACAGGTAAAAGGCAAACAAAATTTGGGATTGCTCTTAACTAAACTAACTTAACATTGTCGGAAAACATTAGCCCACTTACGTCATAATCCGGGAGTCGGTAGACTCTACGTCTGTCACAGAAGGGCTCGGTTCCACTTTTGAAAAGATTACAATAATTCGCGGGTTCGATTCCCGCTGAAGTCAAACATTTGTGTGCATGAACAATTTAATGTTTGATTTGGTCTGGGTGTTTCTATGTATAATAAGTATGTATTTACAAAAAAAAAAGTATAGATGTATATATATCAGTTGTCTAGTACCCATAGTACAAGCTCTGCTTAGTTTGGGACTAGATGGCGTTGTGTGAATGTGGTACAATATTATTATTATTATGTCATTTTATACCTTGTCTGGTCTCCCTTTTATTTTAAAGGGGTAACAAAATCTAACACACGGGCCTTAGCCAAGTGTGCCAAAAAGGGATGATGATATGAAGTTAAGATGATGAGGATGAAGCGAGAAATTTGCGTGTGAGACGGCATGTGTTAAGAAGGACTGCTTTTTGTAAGAGTATGAGAGAGGATTTCGGCATTTCCAATGTGTTGAGGCTATCTTGTAGAGTCTTCGGTACTACACCAGTTGTAGATATGACAATGGGTACTATTTTAACTCTATCTACCTGCCATTGCCTTTTTATTTCCGTTGCTAAGTCTGTGTATTTAGTCATCTTTTCTGAGTGCGTCGTGAGGAGATTGTGTGTGTTACATACTGCTATGTCTATAATAAAAACTATTTTGTTAGTTTTGTCTAGTATTGTTATATCCGGTCTATTATAATGTATGGTTTTGTCGGTAATTATTGTCCTATCCCAATATATTTTAAATGCATTATTTTCTAGAACTGTACTGGGTTTATATTTATAGTAAGCAGTTTTTTTTGAAATAAATGAGTATTTGTGAGCTAGATTTTGATGGATTATTGCTGCAACTTGGTCATGTCTGTGTTTATAATCAGTTTGTACAATAGATTTACAAGAACCAGTGATGTGTTGGATGGTTTCGGAACTGCTATGGCATCGTCTACATAAGTCGGTAGGAAGGTTAGGGGTACGGATTATGTGTTTTTTATAGTTAAGAGTATCGATAACCTGATCCTGAATAGCGATCACAAAAGCCTCGGTTTCTGGGAAGAGTTCTCCGCGCCGCAGCCACTCGTTCGACGCTTTTCTATCGACGTGTGTTTGGCTGAGATCGGCGAGATGTCTGCCGTGTAGAGACTTTTGTGCCCATAAGTCTATTTTCTGCTGTTTGCTCAATAATTTTGGTTGAATGTTTGTGTCGTTTAAGTTGAGCGGAGTTAATTTTTTGTCTATATCGGTTAAGAATTTATGAAGATGGGATTGTCCGGCTTGGGCGTAGAAATATTTGCGTAACTTATCTATAAGATTGTTGTGTAGATTCTGTATGTCGATGAGACCTCTCCCTCCATCTTGCCGTGGTAATGTAAGACGTTGTGTGCACGATCTGGGGTGATGTTTCCTATTGGTTGTCATGTGTGTGTTGATTGTGCGCTGTAATTTAATGAGATCGCTCTGGGACCAGGCTAAAATCCCAAACGAATAAATAAGAACTGGTATTGCATACGTGTTGATGGCTTTGATGGTATTGCGTGAGTTTAATTGGGTTCTCAAAATCTGACTTATTCTGGCTTTGAATTTCTGTGTTAACTCTAATTTTGTCTGTTTTTGCTGAATCTGTCTAGACTGGCGGAATCCTAAATATTTATACGTCGTATGTTCATCCATTGGTTCTATTTGTTCACCTGTATCAAGTGTATAAAAATTGTATTCTGTCTTGCCGCGGTTGATTGAGTGAGTTTTACATTTGTCTACCCCGAATTGCATATGAATATCTGTCGAGAATGATTGTGTAATGTCAGTTAGTTTATTAAGTTCAGTGTTATTAGTTGCATAAATTTTAATATCGTCCATGTAAAGTAAGTGTGAGAGTATGTGGAATGAGTTATTGCATCTTAATTTAAATCCTATATTTGTACTATCTAGCAGTTCAGATAAGGGGTTGAGTGCCATACAAAACCAAAGCGGGCTAAGCGCATCTCCTTGAAATATGCCTCTTTTAATTTTTATCAAGTCAGTGGTTAACTCGTTATTTATTAATTTTAATTTAGTTTTCCAATGAAGCATGGCTGTGCTTAAGAATGTTATGAGACTAGGGTGAATTTTATAATGGTCCAATACATATAATAACCAACTATGGGGGACCGAATCAAATGCTTTCTTGTAATCGACGTACATCATATGGATGTTCCTATTTTTAGTTTGGGCTTGTCTCATTACTATTGAGTCTATGATTAATTGTTCTTTACAACCTTGGCTATTTTTTTTACACCCCTTTTGTTGTTCTGCCAGCACGTTGTATTCATTTAAGTGTCTGTAAATAATTTCGCTAATGCAACTTGTAATAATTTTATAAATAGTTTGCAAGCATGTGATAGGTCTGTAATTTGCAGGATTTTTGGAGTCTGACCTTTTGGTAGCATGTATGTGATTCCTTGTGTTATGAATGTTGGCAAAGTGTGCGGTGATTGAATGAATTTGCAAATGTGACTGTGGACGAATGGGTGTGTGCAGGTTAATTTTTTATACCAGTAATTGTGTATATTGTCGGTGCCTGGTGCCTTCCAGTTATGTGTGCGATTGATGATCTGAATGAATGTGTCAACTGGGATGTTTTCAAACTCCATTTGGTTAATGTTTGATGTGTCTGCTATTTTTTGTAACCAGTCGGCATGAGTGTTGTGTTGCACTGGGTTTTCCCAAATGCCAGCCCAGAATTGATGAAGGTTTTGTGGTGAGGGGATTTCTGTAGTTTTTGATGTTATTTGATTATTATGTCCTAGGGTTCTATAAAACTGTTTTTCATTATTTATGAAGTTTCCATTTTGCTGTTTCCGTTTAGTACAATTTAAATATCTTTTAAGTCTATTTGCGGTCGCGTTTAATTTCTGTTTTAGTGTGTCAAGAAAATGTTGTGGTTCTGTGTTAGGTTCTTCGTGTTGTGAATGAGTTTTATATTTATTCTTTATTTCCTCTACAGTTTTTAGTATTCTCTGACTTCTATTTCCTGACATGTATTGTGTTAATCTTCCTATTTCTAATCTATATTTTTCTATTCTGCTTTCAATTCTTCTTTGCCACGCAGGCGTCCTATTCCGTTTATAAGTGGTTATACTATCTTCAGTGCTGAATTTAGTGCCGTTACAAATAGCAGCTGTATAGGCTGCTGAATATATTAAGGTGTGTAATGAACTAAAGTCTAATTCATGGTTTAAGTGTTTCGGTAAAATATTGATATTTAGAAATTGAGTAATTTTAGCAAATTTTCGTGACGTCTTTTGTATTGGAATATATGGTCTTGCTTCTGGATCAATTATATTGAAACGTGTAAGAGCTTTATTAAATTCTATTTCTATCCTATTACTATCTAAACTACTATTACTATCCGTGTTATGAATCGTGATGTTTTCATTCTGTGCATTAGTTGTTGTGGTTGTTTCAGTCAGTGTTAGTGTACAGTCTATTAGGCTTTCGTGTGTGTTGTGTGTTTGTTCAGTAATAGAATCGTTTAGGTTAGGTAAAATTTGGTTATTTTGATCTGTTAGCTTTAACTGTACTTCGTGCTTTAATTTATTTATTCTCTTAGTGTATGTTTTATTAATGAATATTAGTCTTCTTTGATCTGCTATTCTCTGTTCAGTTAGATTAGATAAATTCGGATGTTTTTCTAAAAACAAATCATAATTTTTTTTACGGTAGGCAGTCTTATTTGTCTCCAGTTCTGTTGCTTCAAGGTAGCATCTTATAACATCATCGTTCATTTCTTCCGTCCATTTCATTCTACTGTTGTTGAAAACATTTGCTCTATTGCGTGTTGTGTGATCGTCGTGACTATGTATCTGTGAATGGTTAAGGGTTTTATCTCCTATTTGCTCTTTTACTTCAAAAACTATCTCATCTAACACAGGTTGTGGCAGTAATTTTCTTCTAATTATGGCTCTTTTTTGGTCTCCTAATCGTTGTCGAGTGGCATGCATGTCGGGATATCTATTGTCAAATTCTCGATGCAAAGCTTCTAAATAGTTGTTCATTTGTGAAGTCTCGCAGTTTGTTATTAAAAGGTATGTACGCCATATAAAACGGTTCATATCTTCAGTCCATTTCTTTCGCGTACGAGAAGGGCCAGCAGTGGGTACAGGGTTAGTGGCTAATGCCTCCTGCACAGCAGCCGTTGACCTTGTAGTTCGGGATGAATATGTACAAGTAGATGATAGTGATGAGGTGGGTGATCGAAATAAGCTATGGGTTGAAGACGGTGATGGTATATTAGAGAAGAGTGAATGTTCTGACTGTGTGGTACTAAGTGAGGGTGAAGGTAATCGCTCGGTTGATCGGCGTTGCATAGCATACGCGTTATTGGTGCTAGTGCTTGCTAATCTTGCTGTTCTTCTTGTCATGTATGGAAGGCAAGTTTGAGGGATGGAAGAAGATAATGTTTTTGTATCATCGCCTGAAGAATCGGCTGTGACCTCAACGTCATGAGTCCGCCAGTTCAACTCATTACGACCGGCTGTAGCTTCTACGCGATGAGCCCGCCTGCTCAGCTCACCTCGACCGGCTGTAGTAGATTGTTTGGTGAGAGTCCGCTTGCTCAACGTCCCACCACCGATGGTTCGCATGCTGTGGCACCCAGCATCGGCTCCAGATGCGCCCCGGCGCTCCCCGGGAAGCGACCGTAAATTATACTTCTTCTACTCAGTTTCCATAAGGTGCTCCATTGAATGGGTTTGGGATCGTTAGTTGGATAGGTGCTAGTATCAGGTCTCCGGCCACTCCAGAAGCAGAGACCCAACACAATGATGAGTTGTTAAGATCATAACCAGTACCCGATACCCGTAAGCCCCCCCACCACGGCAAGGTGATCCCCGGGGGGGTTATTATTATTATTATTCCAAATGTGAGAGACCTGATACCCATAACACAAGTTAAATCTTACTTTGGGTATCAGTGTCACAACATACCGCTTACCGTGTAATATTGTGATCCTATTTAGTTTTAATTGTAAGTGGTTTATTGTGCAACTTAATGCAAATAAAGATATTATTATTATTATTATTATTATTACCTTTTCTTCGGTCTTCCTCTTCTCTTGTATCCTTCACCTCCCATATCTAACTCTTTTCTCGTCACATTTTCCTCATCCCACCGCATGACATGTCCATATCAAGGTAACCTATTACCTATTTCTGACCTTGTCCATCCGAGTCACACCACACATACATCTCAGCACTCGAATTCACAATTCAAGCGCACGTAATATACTAAAATGAATCTTTTTATATTTTGCAATGAAGAGAAAGTGTAATTAAGATAAATGCCAAAATTTCGGGGTGCACTGCTAAACCAGCTATGTACTTAATACCTATCGTGAGAGCGTTAATTCCGGTAAAAATAATTACACACGTATTATGGAACGCGATAGTTTAATAGTTGGTATGCTAAATTTGGAATGGAATTAATATTAAAATGATACAAATAAGGATGAAATTTTGGTAAAAATAACATGTTCTAAAACCAACATGTAATTCAAGACATTCATAAGAATGTAAAATCACCATAACATGCTTAAAAATGAAGACGAAAAACGAAGTCTGTCAAAGTTTTGTAAATTTAAAAATAATAATAAAATTTTAATAACTAAATTATTAATATTCCTTTCCAACATCTTTACCCATGAACTATGTAATCGTTATTTGCATGAATACAATAGAGACTTATCGACAATAATTCAAAACTTTGTAAGCAGGGTTATTTAAAGACATCAGTTATGATAGCAAAGACACTTTTTATCTGTTAAGTATATTATTCGTTTAGTATTTCATTTGCTTCCTAAGTTAGTAACTCATTTATATTGAACATTTTGACATTGACTGCACGGATGGCGTAGTGCTTTAAGCGGTCGCCACACGGCTTACTACTACGCTGAGTGTTGTGGGTCCGATCCCCACATGGGACTACACTTTGTGTCATCCGAAAATTGTTTTTATAAGTCTGGGTGTTCTTTGTGACCGTTTCGTGTAATTTTGGAAAGTCCCCCGCGACACAGGATATATTCCTAATGCAGGAGTTCTTTTTATAATAAAATAAATAAATAAACTAAACATGGGCGCTACCATCGGGATAAGGTGATGATTGGCGGCATTACATGTAATACAGACTGGCTGATTCTCGCTCTGGTTATCAATTTCTAACAAAACCTGAGATCTTGATAAGTCAGCTATGCAAGTGTGAGTCCGATTGTGTGTTGGAACTGTAAGCTGCTTTTTGTTGTTAGTCGCCTGAATATGGTCTGTATGGTATTCGTACCCTCAAATCAGATCGAGTAAAACATTTTATAGTGAAACTTGCAGTTATGAGTCTTAAATTTAACTTATATTTTATTGTAATTTGTACCATTGTAGGATTTTTTGTTTGGTACGTATGTATGTATGTATATTTATGTCATTGTTTCTGTCTAACCTCTCAATAATTTTCACTTACTATACACATCAATGTCTAGTGCACCTAGTGACACATTTCAGCACAGCATTAAATCCATCATTAGATTGTACAACTCATATTTGTGCATAAAGAATTTAAAAAAAAAACGTTTCTTACTGATAAACTTTAAGTAATTTGAGGGTATTTTACACGCTAACATGCTTCATTAGTTGTCATCACTTAAAGCTTGTATTCATCTTGTTATCATTCAATCAAATATAAATCTCATTTGTTATTTTAATAGGTCCAATTTGCATTTGACTGGTGGTTTAAAAGTAAACCAAATGCTAACACGGCACCGCGCTAGGTAGTTTATTCTTTAGCGACTCTCCATCACAGGTTTGTGTTCGAGTTGCTAATTTAAAACAAGGAAGTGCCATTAAAAGCATACCTTTCTATATCGTGTAAACCACTTGCAAATTTATTCGGGACACTCATCAAATAACATGACGGTAACATTTTCATTTCTAGCAATATTTATAATTTTAAACGTTATGTGGTAGTATTAGGGCTTAGTATCACTTGGTAGTGCCCGCGAAACATTTCAATTTAAGTATTATTCTAGCAATTTGCATTGCAGTGGGCTTTATTATGAGGCTGGACTGAGTAGCTGCTGTGTCCCGCGGATTTAGAATGATCACGTATTTTGCATCGCCCTAGACTACCGTACAAAGATAGATTATTCTGGATAAGCAAACTTTAACTGTAGGAGGGCCGGTCAAGTGATACCATGTCCTCACAGAAAACCGATCATGATGTTAAGTAGTTCTTTCGTTGCTTTACACCGAGTTCTGAGGGTTTCTAAAGGTCCAAACCCACTAAATCTGAGAGGTCTCCACACAAAGGGTGGCAACGAATTTATGTTTCTTGAATTGCAAGCCCATGAGCCCATCAGATGGAAAAAACCTTAAAGTAAGCTGTTCTTCCTTCAGGCAAGATAGACGGCCTGTTAGTCTAGTGGTTAGTAACACTGACCGTTAAGCCAAATGTCGTGGGTTCGATTCCCACCCAGGACAAATAATTGTGTGATGAGCACGATAATTTGTTATGTGTCTGGGTGTAATTAATCTATAATATGTATGTATTTAAAAATATATAAGTATGTTTATCAGCAGTCTGGTTACCATAGCACAGGCTCTGCCTAGTTTGGAATCAGAAGACCGTGTGTGAGATGTGTGAAGTTAATATTATTATTATTGAGCAAATAGTCTTTAAAAGCTTCGTCTACAGACTAAGTATGCGTCCTCATTTAGAAGGATAGTTAAATAAGTATTACTTACTAAAATTTATTACAAGCTAGCAATAAAAATATCGAGCAGCAGCTGGAGATAAAACTTCAGTACTTCAGCCCCAAAATTATTACGGCCGGATGGCCTAGACAAAGACTCTAATGGCAAAGGTCGCAGATTCGATTCCCGCTCAAGTCAAATATTTGTGTGCATGAACATTTAATGTTTAATTTGGTCTGGGTGTTTCTATGGAAAATATGTATGTATTTACAAAAAAAGTAAATAAGTATTTATATCAGTTGTCTAGTGCCCATAGTACATGCTCTGCTTAGCTTGGGACTAGATGGCGTTGTGGTAGAAAATTATATTAACACTCGGATGATAATATTCGTGCTTTGATGAAAAGTAAAAATCATTGACTGTGTTGCTACTGTGATATGCCACGCAGAAACAAATCTCGGGCTCGTAAATTGAACTTAACTTCTTTTTTTACATACATTTTGTATCTTATCCTCTATAATAAATTCTCTTCTTACATTGCATACATCTACGGTCCAACACTGTCGTGGTGCATTTTCAAAGCCAAATAAACATTTCTACGAGGCTTAGTAAGCATTATTTATAAAGCGAGGCTCACGTTACAGTATTACTGAGCAAGAGAAGCGAAATAATTTATTGCGGACACTTAAATTGTTTTTGTAAAATTAATTTAGCTGATGGAGTAGCTCGTTTAGAATTTAGCCAGCGTTTTCCCTTGATTCTTGATAAAGGTATCGGACTTTATAGTCCAAGAGATACGAATAATGTCCAATTTATTTACACCTATTTCTTAAACGTACTCATTAACAATGTTTATGACATAATTAAGACTTTTATTCGAATTTTAATTGGGTAGTAGCTTTAATAAGGTATCGTGTTTGATAGGTTTATAAATTGTTAATAAACTTAGTAATTAATAGAGACAAGTCGACGTACCCCCTACTATTGCGCGTAAATTGTACATGTCGCTTCTATAAGTTTTCTGAAATGTTCCTAATTTTATTACGGGTCGGTATTTTTAGTTTGTTCAAATTTCAGTGTCATGTAGTATAAACCCTATGGGGTTTCAATCAAGGTTTTTCCTAAAACAGTTACCGCTATGTGTGTGTGTGTGTGTTTGTGTGTGTAACTAGGCGGGATCTTATTGATGTTTTGTTTGAGAAAGGATGAGAATAAAAGTTTTGTCGTTGAAGTTCACCATAATAACTTTATGACGAATATTTATCTAGGGTTAGCTATGTGTAGCGGTAACTATTTTCGGAAAAATTTAGATTATTAATGCGAAGATACCATCAATAATACTGGGTCCTCTATTTAGAAGCGAGTTCTTTACCGAATTATCTGTCTTTCGGGATTAGACTGGATGGTAACGCAATAGGCGTAAGTGTCACAGATTGCAGAAACTGACAGACTAAACCTTTTACATAAATAAATAGTACTCAATGCAATGTATGAATAAACCCAGTGTTCTAGTCATCTTGACGTCAGTAGGCGTGTATAGTCTGTATATTAATGTATCGTACAAATACATGACGTTAAACATATGTAGGATTTATCTGCTTCCTTAATTTAGATATCAGTTTAAGAAAGTTTAGTAAAACAAAAAAAACTGGATTGAAACTGAAAAATGTGACGCTTTCGTAAAATTTATGTCAAAGCTATAAAACATAAATAAAGCGACTACAGAATCCACTTTTAAAGTATCAGATTAATAAAGTTCAACAAAATTCACTTGGTACCGGAATTCAAAGTAGCACTAGTACGTTGTAGTAGCACGTTGTGAATATTTAGTAAATTACAAACTCCTTTCAGTAACTGGAGTTTCTGCAGCGCCTTCAAATTTCAGAGTGGACAGTGTTTCTAACTGAACATAAGTGTCATTAACTATATCCGAGTTTGTTACGAGCATGTATGGCTTGGAACGCTGCACGCTGTAGTGCTTCATTTAATTGAAGTATGAATTTATACAGGCCTAGGAGACTTTCTTATTCGGTGCTACTTTCAAAACTCCTTTTCAATAAGAAGTTGAACCGACTTCAAACAATACTAGGAGCACTAAAAACCTAGCGGTTGATTTGCTGTAATTTTTTAAGAGTTTCATTATCTGTCCCCGAAAATGTATCAGATCTATATTAAATTTAAATGGGACCTTTTCAAAAAACAAGTTTTGTTTGATTAAAAAAAAACCTGTATACAAACCTCGTCCTGACAATAACTAAATTATAATGATGAACACAAAAAAAAGAATTATCTAATTTGGTGCAGTCGTTCGGAATTTGTGCGCGTACATACATTTCGGCGATTGATTTATATACTCATAGATAAGCCAAGTCAAGTTTAAAAGGTGACAAAATGGTTTAATATGGACTAGTTACAGGACAACGCCATTGGTACGCCGCGAAAATGGCGGGTAATGTTGGGGTCAGAAAATATAAGGTATGTGTTAAGTTTAGTAACGGTTCCTCGAATACTGATCAAAGGTACGATCAAACTTTTTAAGTACTGTTTAGTGAATTTAAAAGTTTATGCAATACACGTGAGTTTGTTGCAAACAATTTCTACAGAAATTCGATTGTTTAGGAGTATAAAACCAAACTTATACAATAGTACTTAAATAAAAACACAAATTATCTAATTCATGAGACTACCAATGTATGATATTATAAACAATTTTATTTTTTTTATTAGTTGAATACCATTGAATAGAGTACTTGAATTTTTTTCTAGGACCATATAACATTAGTGTAATCTTTTAAAGTTATAGCTCCTCGGAGACAATAATTTATGGAAAATGATAGTAAATAATTGCGACTAGTTGAAACAACAACTTGTAATTTAATTCTGCACTAAACTACATCGCCGTAAAAGCTATACAATATAAGAGGTATTCTATTACGCGTTTGAAAGAGGACGCTCATAAATAGGTTCCCTCCCTCCCTCCCTCGCCTCTAACTTATTATCGGAAACGTGGAACAGTTGTTTATAAATTGTAACATAAATATTGTAGGTAAAATAATAATAAGCTGTGGAATTCATCATTGTCGGTTAAAAATATGCTTTCACGAGTGTCTTCCAGATCAATCAAATTTTAATAACACTAAGAATCCCTTTGGAGGTTTCTTTTCTAGACATTCATTAGTAAGCAATTAGATAAGGTGTAAATCGTATAGAAATAGAGTGTTCGGTCTCGTGTCTAGTTGTATTTTAGATAATTTGAATTATAAGTATTAAAAAAATGGCCATCTTTTAATTTAGTACTGTTAAGTTTTGCTACTTTTATATTAATACGTAGACACAGTGTTCATTATGGTCATCGCCAAAGCCATGAGCTCGAGTTTATCACTCAGGATCACTAACCACTAGATAAATATTCGTGTTTCGGTATTGTATCAAGAGCAAGAGCATACTTACATAACAAGTTATTATGGTGAACTTCAACCACAAAAGTCTCATTCTCATCCTTACCCAAACAAAACATCAATAAGATTCCAAGTGATACTTATTCCTTTTCATCTTCAATCACTTCAACACCGCGACTGGCGTGAAAAATATATTTTTCAGAAAATTTGACGCTCTTCAAGCGCGGTATAACAGAAATGTAACAATTCGAATCATTCATTTGGAAACAATTCAATTAGGCGCCAATTGCGCCCTGGAGGAGTCACTGAGCGCTAACAACGATCCTCGAGCTGACAAAATAGGACTGGTAATGAAGACGGATTACTCCACAAAAACAAGTGAAGGGGAAATAAAAATGGCGCCGAACGAAAGATGTTTGGATAACCTTAGAGGCGAATGTGTAGGTAATAGTCTTGTAAGTGTTTTATGTAAACGTGAAATGCATTAGCGACTGTGTCTGTTTTATTTTAAAATGTTTTTGAGGGTAGCCGAGTTGTTTTAGGAGTCTGAAACAAAAGCCTCGTTTACCCGGGTGGGTGTGTTTTTGTTGTGTGTGTTTGATGTAAAAATAGAGAATAAGGAACTCAGCCGCTTGGCTGTCAAGTTTATAAGGTAAATAATATTAGATTTTAGCTTGTTGCATAAATATTTTAATGAACTTAGGCAAAGATTAGATTACTTAGATTAGATAACTTAGCAAAGATTACTATTATTTTTGATTCAGTGTTGATTCTATTCAATTTACCAGTGCACGCAGAAATGAAATCTATTACAAGATATACGAGTACAATTAAAAAATTAGAATTAAAACACATTTCAAAAAATTTGTTGAAGAATTCATTTATTAAAAATATGGATAAACACGCACGCAAGTCAGATACTTGTTATTATACTTATTTATTTTGAAATTTTATGTTTTGAGTTTTGAATTGTGATGATCTGTGTATATCTATCTGTGTTGTAGGTCCTAAACTACTCTTTTGCGTCTTGTTCAGAGAGTAACTTTTAACTGTGTAAAACTTCGTGGAAGGACACAGAGTAGTGAAACTTATATTACTACTGGTACTACTTATATTGTAGTATCGTTTGTGTGGTAGGATTAAGATTACGCAGTATCACTACCTCTATTCATGCCGTGGGTGTCGTAAGAGCCGCCTAAGGGAGTAAAGTAGGCAGGAAAACAGCACTGCAAAGAGAAGGAAAACTTGACACAAACCCTATTCAAACCCTTATAGCTAGCGCGGTATAGAAGGAAATTTTAAGGTAAAAAGCGTTTGATTACGTAGATACTGTCAAGATGATTTCAGTTTATACAACGCCTATGTAGTATAAACTTTCTCGAGAATTTCAAATTGTTCTTAAGTAATATTTGGAAGTACATACTTTCATATACCTACGTACATATTCTTTACAAATAACAGGGAAATAAAACTCAGGCAGATGTAAACAGAGTAGTGATCAGGGACCAAGAGAGACTACTCCTAAATCTGAATCTCATTGCTTAAACGCTGACTATTATTCCCCTTCCTTCTAGAAGACTCGCCTAAATCATAGAGTTGTTACAGTATTACGTAATAAAAACTGGGCAGGAATAAGTGGATGCAGATGATCAGAGGAGATCTCCTACTCATAGATTGGATATTTAAGCTTCTGCAATTTTGTGCAGAATATAACTCAAGCGATTATGGGTGTTACGGCATGGCTGGCTGGCCTGTATGGTGACAGCAGATACACTTGCAAGTATCCTCCAGTATATCCATCCAGTAGGTATCCAAGTATAGCAAATATATTTGACACCTGGATTCTCTCCCTGAACCTGAGGACACTCAAAGGACAAAGTAATCGGTTACATCATAGGTTTAATAAATTATATTGTTGCGCCATAGTATTAAATCTTTATTGTATTGTGTAGTTAGTTGGTGAAGAATCGAGAGTCGTATGAAATCTGGTGGACAGCGCCATCTAGTATCAAGTAATGCACAACGACCACTATTCGTTGTAATATTGATTTATAATTCCGATACCTGATGTGCCATCTAATGTCGAATATCGGAAGATAATAGTTCACAGAAATCTGTAGATCCTTTAATTTACGTGGGTCTGTCCAGTACATTTGACCGGATTCTCGGGATTACTTTGATCATTTCTATAGCCCTATAAAAGGTTTGGCGCGTTGGTCGTACGTACAAGACAGTACTGTTTTACGAGACAGCGGATAAACATCACAGCGATATTCTAGTGCGACCTAGGAGTTATTCAGATAATTATTGTTTATAAAAGTCATCATGCCTTGCGGACCGTGGCCCAACCGTTATGTTATGAAGTTGTACATACAAGTATACTCGTACTAATCGGTGCGAGCACTGAACTATGTTTTTTCTTTCGTGGTACGTGGAAGTCGGAACAAAACCAAACGCTAAAAACATGCTAGCCTGCACTTTTGCGACTTAAAAAATACGGACACAATCACAGATATCCATGATCATTTAGCTTCGTTATAGCCTCTAGTTATAATGTAATACGATTGCTTTAATCTCATCTCAAATTTGTAAAAATGGCGTCCTCCACGTATAAAACACAATGCGTCTATTTAAAAAAATCCGTATCACATTATAAAGACACCGGCGGCACACCGTGAAATTGGTCGGTACCGTCGGCTCCCGCGAGGGGACGCTTCACGGCCTGTCTTTTTCGACGCCAAGTGCCGTCCAACTAGCCTTTATTCATTTTACTTCGCCTCTTGAGATTTTGGAGTTTCAAGTTTGTGATTCTTTTAGCACGACATATTTTGTTCTGAGAAATTGGGATGCAGCGAGGGAAGTTTAGAGGCGCTGTGCATCAGATTACTCGGTGAGTACGTGAGGCTCATCTGTTACAGTTTTGCCATCTTGAGAGTGCTAGAATGATATATTTAAATAAATCACGTAACAAATAATTTTGAAAAATTAGCAGCGTATTATGTACATTCCTATAAAATTCATCCACACATTATCTACCAAACTTAGCCCACGTGAACCAGGGACAATTGCTGTTGCAATTATTTGTATTCTACATAGTAAAGCTTAACAGTTTACAATTATAACGATGGCGTACCGTAGTCAAAATTTATTGCTTTCATTACCAAATATGAGTGACGTGTCAGTTACAAAACACTGTGGTTGACGATAGATATTCTCTTTCCATTTTTACCGACGCCGACGTCAAAATCATTCCAAAACTCGATAATTCGTTCGTCCCAGATAAAAAGTCCACGTAAAATGTATTCCGATCTTTCTTTTGTGTGGCTCTTTCAGTGGAGCTCAATGTTGATCATCGATGGGTTTTTTATTGCTCTTATCTGTTCCCAACTGCCGACACGAGTCTGTTTGTGAAGTTTAGATAGTACCCTCATGTTACGAGCCTTTGAATTTTTTATTTGTGAATGTTCTCGCAGATTGAAATAATACTATTGTATACAGTAGTATCGATTCTAGTATGGAGTAGACACTAACTTATGCCAATATAGATTATCTCTAATAATATTATAAAGAGGTAATGTTTGTAAGTTTGCAGGAACTACTGGTTTGAATTGAAAAATTCTTTTGGTGTTGGATAGCCTTTTTATCAAAGAAAAATATAGGCTATATAACATCATGCTATGACCAATAGGAGTCGAGTATCAATGAAAAATGTTGTGGAAACGGGGAAAATATATTCCATTTCAGAGAACCAGATGAAGTTGCGCGGGTCAGTTAGTATAAATTAGAAGAGTGTGATTGTTTGTTTGAAGTTATTAATTTAAAGAAATCTTAAAAATCCACTTTGAAAGCCCTCACGCTAGTTGGTATACGTATATTAAAGCAACAAGAGCGATCAATAAGGCTTGTATAAGAGGACTTATATTTCCCGGGAAAAGCTACTTCAGTTGCATGACCCAGGTCAAGATTTTTCCACTAAAATCTATTGAAGAGATCCATGATGGATTTTTGTGCACTTCTATGTCCATTTTAATACCCTCTACAGATTTTTACGAGAAATGGATCCTTTAGACTTTTGGTATATTAGTTTCGAAACATCCAGTATAACTTAGTGGTAAGCGAGGATGCAATGGAATAGAATGCAATAGAAAAGTTAGTGGTATGGTAGATTTATTTTAACTTTCTATTGCTATTTTATTGACAGTACAGAAAAAAAATGAATTCTTTTTATAACCTATAAAGTTATTAAATTTTTTCTAAGAAATGCGCAACAAATATTTCTCCATTAACTAACTGCATTTGGGAATTCAAAATAAACTCGTCATATTTTATCTGATTACGAGATCGTTTTCTTGCTACTATTAATTTAATATTAGTACATACTTCTTTAAAGTATTTCTGTACATCGTCAGCTTAACTAGTGAAATGTCAAGTTAAAAGTTTTTTCAAAACATGCATATCCTGAAAGATCCATTTCTCGTAAAAAGCTTTTTAAGATATTTTTTTGTAAGATATTTAAAAATGTAATCAATATTTATTTATCGACATCGAACACACAATGCCAACTAGTTTAAATTTAAGCAGAGCTTGTATTATGAAACCTAGTTTGATTGATAGGATACATTTATACTTTTTTTTTGTAAATACGAGTACAAACATTTTAAATATAGAACACACACAAACTCCGAAACAAATATTTGCAGATCATACAAATATTTGGTCTGACCATTGCACCACCGAGGCAGATGCATCCATGAACACTGTCAGGAGTTGGAGATAGACTACGTCTAATAAGTAGGGTTGCCAATAGAATGGCTTTAAAAAATAGTTTTTTTGAACGGTTAGGAACTGTATTAGAACACTTAGGCCACACAATTTTATTTATTTATAAACTCTGCTCCTTCAAAGTACTATAAAATAATACTGAAACTAATAAAAATGATTATGAATGCAATAAATTTGCGCCAATTTATTAGAGTAACAAAAGGGAACTGAGTATTGTAACAACAAAATCTTTTGATAAGGGTTGCCACAACAAAGTAATAAAGAACTGTTTTAAAATCCATTGGTATTAAACAGCTATATTCATCCAATGAATATTTTAAAACGTTCATTTACACAAATGAAAGAACGCATCATGGCCGCTGGTTGATAATTATTTAAAACGTCTGATTAATATTCATTATACCTCTTGTTAAGTACGGCGACAAGCGGTGTAAACTTAATTTATTATAATTACCATCGGTTTGTGTCATGTCACTATTTTCCATAAATAACACTATTTCGGTGCGTCTGGTGATAAAGAATACAGAGTGTCACCATCCCTATTCATCCCGTGGGTGTCGTAAGAGCCGACTAAGGGAAAAACTACGCAGAACAACAGCACTGCAGAGAGAAGGAAAACTTGACACAAACCCTATACCAACCCGTCTGGCCAGGGTGGTATAGTAGGCCAAAATCTCATATTCCAAGGAGAGACTTATGTCCAGCAGTGGACTGTTAAAGGCTGTTGTATAACACTATTTCATGAATTGTTGAAAACGATCTTTGGTTGGCAGATAAATAAGTGCAATATTTAAAAATGTATCTATTTATACCACTACTGGCCTGGAGGGGGAGGCCTTTGTCATGAAATGGACAAGGCCATAAACAAAATTAAAATCTAATTTTAAATATTTATTCTTTTTGGTTAGGCTATATTGCATGTTTTACCCACGAGGCGGCTGTACGCGGGGGTTGTCCGGTCCATTGCGCTGTATGGTGCACCGGTGTGGGTGGCGGCTCTGACCGCCCCGAATAGGGCGCGCCTCTGGCGCCCCCAGAGGATATTGGCGGTCAGAGCCATACGCGGATACCGCACGGTGTCCAACGAGGCGGCTTGCGCCTTGGCCGGAACACCCCCGTGGGATTTGGAGGCGGAAGTGCTCGCCGAAGTGTATCGGCGAGTGGCTGACTTCCGGGCGGAGAGCGGATTTCGCCCTCCGCTCGCCGAGCTACCATGGTGAGATGGTCGTTCCGGCTGGAGACTCTACGCGCTGGCTTCGCCAGCGCGTAGAGTCTCCAGCCGGAACGCCAGGCCCTCACTGCAGTCATCGGAGCGGATCTCTCGCTACCGGCCGTAGTTCGCTCCATGGCCGGTAGCGACAGTGTCTTTACCGCGGTCGCAACCTTCTGCGAGGAGGTAATCTCGCAGAAGGAGGCGGCGGAGAAGGCCCGGCAAGACGACCTCCACTCGGACCCGATCCGCCGCCGGCGAACCGAGCGGCGGAGGCGCGCTCACCTGCGCCTCATGCCGCCCTGAGTGTGGCCGCGGGTGGATGGGATGGGTTCTCCCCTCCACCCGCATTAGTTTGGCCAGCCGCGAGGGGGCGGCGTCCGCGTGTGCCGGACGTCGCCTAAAGAGAGGATATTCCGAGACGGAGCCCGCACCAGGAGCGGGCTGGCGTAGTTGGGATGTCCAGAAGGAGATATCTACCTGGACCCCCCCTAAAGTAGAAGCGCAAAGAGGGCACACCGTGTAGTTTTAGTCGGTTCGAGTCCGACACACCGCCCCGCCGAACAGAGGACCCTGGCGGGGTGACGGTCCGAGGGGATTTCCACACGTTAAAAAAAAATTTTGCATGTTCTAGTCCTAACCACTGTATGAAATAATTTGTTTAGTAATTTTCAATCAATATATTAAAAGTAAACCAAATCACAATCACAGTAAACATCAATCATTTCATTATTTGATTATGTAAAAGTAGCAATAATTTCCATGTAGTAATTTCCACTAGTACCGTCAGGTGAGCCGTGTGCTCGCTTACCCTCTACGTCTACACCATTGAAAAAGTTCCGATTGCTAAAATAAATAGCACACCGTTTCAATATCAATTCATTTAAAAATGACTGAAATATAAAATGGTTGCATTAACACAGTACTCGATTGCATTTGCTCCAATGATTTAGAAATAAAATCGCGAATATTGAAGTACAAACGAAGCTTGTCCCACATTTTTCTGTGCATTAATGAATCCTCCCATATGTCGTTTGGAAATCGGTTCGTTAGTATGTATGGATAGAAAATAAGTGGCACAAGTAGGTAATTGGAATTTAATTTATTATATTGTATACTATTTAGCTGTTATAGGACCTATATACTCGTATGTGTATAATATGTTATACAGTACAGGTTGAAAATATGCAGATCGAAAAAAAAACTGGCTGGTTTTTCAACATGATAATTGGGGTAAAAGTATTTTTTTAAGCTAATACGTTTACCCGAATTATTCCGTTAAAAATCAACCATTTTATTTTTAATATGAAGGCATTTTGCGCCGCACAGTCTGTTCTGTGTTTAGTTAAAGTCTAGACAGCTTTGTGTAATATCACTCGGAATATTATTACACAGGTTTATATATTTAATTAACTTATGGTATTGTAAAACCGTTTCTAAATATTTGGAGCACATACTATTGAAAAAAGGTTACTTTCTACTTACAAATATTGACTATTCCACATGTTATTCCAAGCTTGTGTTTATTAATTATTAATTGTAATTCTAAAAGCATTTATTAATTTTATACCTATAATTAAAAATATGAATTTCATGATTATGAATAAAAATATGAAATTACAGGCCATTTTAGATACGTCATGCCAAGAAAATAATATATACGGATAAGAATGGCTTGTAGATTAGAGGCAGATAAAAAAGACGGACCATATAAATGGCCAGAAGGAGTTGGAGAGACTTAGATAATTGCTGCTAGAACGGTGAGGTGTCCTCAAATAGTTGTACTAACATCAAATAGTTGAGATAATGGAATATGAAGATTTTATAACTATACTCATTATCACAACACACATATACAAACATCTGTGTTATCAAAGTAGAAGGGAAAGTTATATTGAACACCGACATTTTGCAGCCTGTAACGTCAATCGGCTACTTTGATTGTAAAAAGAGGGACAGAAATATACAAAAACGTAGACAAAGCGAAAAAGGAAAATTTTACGTTACTATTCGAAGGCCAGGGTTGCATACCTGTCACTCGAACTTGACTGTAACGGAAATCCAGAACCTTATTTTTCATGTCAAAAATATAATTTTATTTATTTCTGTTTAATTTCTGTTGTGATTCAAAATTTATGAAACTGAGAAGATATGGTCAATTCTTGGCACACCAAATAATAGATTAATTTTAAATAATGGTTGGCACTAAAATTAGTACTGCGATGGACCATGCTAATCACAGTAAATGCTGAGGGTTTACTTATTTTGTGGGGCACATAAGCATCTCAACTTCATCGATAACTTACTTGGTTATATACAATATGTAGGTTAAATAATTGGTCATGTTTTTTGTATAATCCAACTTAGAAATATTAGTATTATATATTAAATTATCGCCGGCAACGCGTTTGTGACTCCTAAGTTGTAGACATTCATGGGCTGCGATGGTCACTTTCCATCAGGTAACCCGGAAAAAAAAACATATATGACCATAGATAACTTACCTAAGATCAATAGTTGTAAGCCTCAAAAAAAAATGAATAACTACCTAATCATATTATAATGTATTATTTGATTTTTTGTTTGTATTTCGTTTTTATTTTAAATACGTACGAGTATAGCTGAGAATATCGCTTCACGTAGAAAATAAGTCAAAATACCGAATTAAATTTATATTTATTAGTTTCAGATTTTACAGCTCATAAGGTACAGAAATTTGTTACAGATATTGTTGGACTCCAGGAGTTGCAAGCAAAAAGCTCAAAATAAATTCTCGTTTGTGTACGAACAAAATAACAGTTCCTTTGTAAAGCTTTATGGAGTTGTAGTATACTCGTAGTATCGTTTTTGTTATCGCTATGGACTAGACGGCATCGCTGTGAAGTCAAATGCAGCGAGTTGTTTTTTGATCAAGTCGGAAGCATCCAAATGAGCTTTTGTTTTAGTATTGCGAGATGTAAAATTTTGAAGTATTAGCCCTTAAGCCCTCCGTGTGGTGACGGATTAATAATACAGAGTGTCACCACCCCTATTCATCCCGTGGGTGTCGTAAGAGGCGACTAAGGGAGCAAACTACGCAGGACAACAGCACTGCAAAGAGAAGGAAAACTTGACACAAACCCTATACCAACCCGTCTGGCCAGCGTGGTATAGTAAGCCAAAACCTCCTTACTAAGGAGATGCCTATGTCCAGCAGTGGACTATTAAAGGCTGTTGATGTGATGATGTGATGTGAGCCCTCCAATGATGTTGTTCTAATACAAAATCAAACTCTATTATTAACAACACATTGTTAAATATCTTTATAACGCAAGGTATGGACGGTACTCAGGACGGTTCTGTATATGTTTTTCATAGCGACTGTTTGTAGGTCACTGATAAACAAGTTCCGTTCTAATGCTGTTGTAGTAAGGCATGTGCAAGAATGAGAGGGAATATTTGGGAACATCAATGTTGTTGTCCTAGTGTTGTCCCACTGTGCACACCGCAGCAGGCCACAGACCACCCTACTGGCGTTACATATATCATTGTCAGACCAATTTGCTTGACCAATTGAACATATTTAATAAACTAGAATCTAGTATATTATTCGAGCAACAATATCAGACGAGAATTGGGTCTTCCGATTATTCCAATTCAGATACTTAATATTTAGACGGATTTTGTTTATGTATGAATTCTTTTGATTAACTTGCTTCCTTTCTAAAAGTTTGAATTATTTAAATTGTTGTACCTTATAAATGAGCATGCATCTAGCAAGCTATATTCAATAGCTTGATAAATAAATAGAATTGGCTAAAGCTTAGTAAAATACATATGGTAGCGTAATACTACAATATTACATTCGATAACAGCAACAGTACATAAAAAAAACTACAAGTATGTTAGCTCTGTGTGTAATATTTTAAGATTTTTATCAACACCCCCTGTTTGATATGTCAACGCTACCAGCCGATGGTCAAACATTCGCAATCAACGAAAACTGGTGTTTGTCGTGAGCGAATAAATTGGACCGGGCACGCTTCAAGCTGACTCCTGGCGCCTACGGTGACGAGGGATGGGCCAGGTTAATTATGACATGTCCATAAATTGATAAAATAAAATAAGTCTTTAATATAAGTATATTAAAAGACTTATTTTATTTTATCAATAATATAAGTGCTAAAGTGATAATTATATAAGTGCTAACATATTGTCTGTAACAGTCACAGCATTTAGAGTAGGGTATTCATAACAGTTTAAAAACTAAAATACCTTAACAATTGTTACAGAATACTCAAACCTGTTATTATTCAAAAGTTTATCCTCACTATAATTAAATAATTTAAAAGGCTTTGCCTTAATGAATGTAGCTAAACATTAAAAAGAAGCTCGTATTTACGAAACTATTTTGGAAAGAATAATTGCTATGTTGATAGTAAATAACCCGCCAAAACTCTATGACTCTTTCTGACGGCGGCATTTTGTGCAAGTTAACTCTTTGAGTAAAAAGAAGTATTAGAACTCAGAAACGATTTTACGTGAAAAGAGGATTATACCAGTGTGAAAGCTAAAATCGTCTGCGGGACTCCTAAAAAGAGGCCGATACTGAAAATGCCACAGACAGTTGCTAGTTAATTTTTTGTTGAATGATGTTTCATCTTTATGTTCTGTTCATTTTGCTATTTTTTAAGTGATCATATATTGTCAAATAAAGTCTCAATTTTATGAAAACGGAACATGGTAACTTTTAGTCAATAATTTTAGCTACTTCATGAGTTTAGTGTGTTGGGATTATCAACCTGTGACCATGCACATTGCAAAGTTTTTTAAATAATTAAAGAGAAAATCTTATTAACCTAATTATTCGCTACTTAAAGTTTAATTAGGTACAGTACTTTTATTCTGGAGAAAAGGTATACTATGTTCTTTTCCGCAACCTTTGCAGTGTGTACCCAAAATATTTCATAAAACATGACTTTTACTCTCTCACACGATTTGATACTGATGATAGTTTTTCAAAGAAGGGCATCCTTTCCCCTCCCTAATTTAACTAAATATAGGCTACACTTCAGCTGTAGAAAAAGGCACTGTTTCTAAGAGATAAAAGAATAATGCTAAGAAGATGACAAAAACGAATAACAATTAATAATACCTAATTTTACAAAAATATTATTTCAACCCTAACTTGATCAATAATATGAAAGACAACTCAAAGCCCGTTTGCTTTTCAATAACAACACGTTATAACAGGCAGTCGTGGGCGTACATATCGATACGATGGACGAATAAACCCCCAGAGAGTCAAGTTATGGGGAACTGAGAGGCGGGATTCAATAAAGAATTGAAATGTATTTTCCGTTAGAATTGTTTGTTGCGTGCTGGGAATAACGCGCGTGTGATTACTGCGCGGAATGAGGGATTGTTTTCTTAATACCGTATTGGTATTACCCACAGCATTGAAGGGTTATAGGGAATGAATAATATAATGTGTTCATGTATTAATTTGAGTGTGGCTTGGGAAAAAGAGTGCACATGATTAAGAGTTAATTGTAAGAGTCTCCAGGAGATTGGTTTTGGCAAAAGGAATCAATAACTCCCTTTGATTTTACTGTTGAACAGGCAATAAAAATAAATAGAACAATTTTATTAAATGATACTTTTAAGACTTTTATGAGTTTTTATACTTTTAAGAGTTATAGACAATATGTGATTAGGTGAGATGATTGCTATAAAATGGGATTTATGAGGTAGAGTAGGTAAAAACGAGCGGGATTTAAATTATAGTCTATTGAGAATTTGACAGACTTTAATTATACCACGACCTTACAAATAACGGTGTTAAACTAATATTTTGCTGCATGCCCAAGCAAGGCCCAACTCGATACCAATAACAATAAGAATAAACTACCTTAATAAAAAAATATCTAACTATGTATTAACTAAAAAAAAACAAATGAAAATAAAACTTAAAGAACTAAATACATTTCAAACAAGTTTTAAGTTACACATTTAAGCTTTATGTAAATAATAGCTAATAGCGTGGTCACATTGTTCTCAAAGCCGCAGATTATGTAGGACAGAAATGCCTTAATCTACCCAGGGCTTGTGGCGTCCCAAGAAGCCCTGATTGATGCCCTCGGCCCCGAGGAGATGGTTCACAGTCACATTCAACTTAATGTACGGATATTTGTCATTGAGGACTGTAATTGTGCTTAAAGGACTTCTGAAGGACTTACTTTCAGAGCGATTGACCGCTGAAATTTTTTTTTTATGAATTTTACTTTTACTCAATATTATTTCGTGTTAAGTATTTTTGTGTATACATTAATAGACGAGAATACAATATAAATATATTTTAAAAAGTATATGACGCAGGCATGAGAGGTAAGTTAAGTAATGGTTTTACTTCTGAAGGACGTCTAACGCTGGACATAAACCTCTCCTAAAGTTCGCCACTACAACTTGTCCTGTGTTCCTTGTGGGGGGCCTACCTACGCTGGATCATTAGGTGACCGATTATAATAATATAAGTACAGGTTATCTTTAGAAAATAAATGGAAGTTCACTCCACTCTTTTTAGACGAAAGTATTTTAGCAATAATAATTGGAGCAGTATCAAAGTTGCACCGCATCATAATAAAAATAAATACGAATAAATAGTTAAATGTAAAAACTTACTCTGATGTCATTGTGGTTCTTAATCATCATCATCATGACCAACACCTTTTAATAGTCAACTGCAGGACATAGGCCTCTCCTTGTTCTTAATACGAATATACAATTCTTTTAGAATTAGAACTCAAAATTTAAAAAAGAAATTTTCATTTTTTGGCAATAAATAATTTCTGCATGAGTCTCTATGGAAATCTGTTGTCTATGTTTCTAATTGCATCTGGTAAATGGTGTTTCATTATTAATGTAAATACTGGTACGACGTTAAAGCAAACGCAATATGCTACGTTTAATTACATTAACCACTTCATTACTGTATACGCGAAGCTTGCTAATGATAATATATAATTTATGAGATGCCAGCCTCGAGACAAGAACTAATCCACTTCTTAGGGGTTGCCCGCCTTCCCGCACTTTAATTATGATGTTTTTATTTCCGTACGTACAGTTTACAGCTGCCGGTAATATTTCTTGAACAAAAAAAGTTTTGTTTGTGAAGGTATTTTTGCTGCTTTGAATTTTAAAAGAATTAGAAAAATGCGGACTTGCAATTTAAATTCTGAATCTTCTTCATATAAAATATTAGTATTTTAATCTCGGTATAAAATTTGTATAGAATATTTATTTTTCATTCACAATGGACAATACCATGAATATCTGTAGCACGACGAAAATAACTTAGTCACAAATCCGAATTACATTAAATAATGAATTATAATCATGATTTACAAATTGCACTCTCAAAATGAATCATTGCCACAACAAATTTTGTGTCATGAGTAAACTTTACATATTTTTTTCTGATACGATCATAATCAAGGTAGTTGGGTACTTCTGTAGCCAGCATATTCATTGGATTCATTTGTTAAAATAAATCATTAACACTAATAAAAGAAAGGCAGTGTTCTGTTTCAATTATAAAATATTTATAATCACAACCACCCGAAAGGTTCAGCATCTTTCCCCTTCAAAATAGGTCGTGTTTTATCTGCTTTAAATTTGGTTAATCAAATTAACCTCCGATTAACAACTTAGAGGTGTTGTGACGGTTAATTGGAGGTTCATTAGAGGTTAGGTAAGGGTTGCCAATGAACAAGGGGCCCCACTAGTGTAGGGAGTATTTACGAGCATTGATAGTTTTTATTAAATGTATTATTAGGAAATATCATAGATGAATCGCAATATGTTTAAAGAAAAGGAAATACAGATACCACTGTAACATTACCTACCCCTTTTAAATACTCAATTGTAATACTAGTCGTCATTACCTACTCACTAACAAGTACACTCACTATGACACTTCTTTTTTAAATTTTACACTAATCACACATGGCAGTCTGATCATAAACTAGGCAGAGCTTATGCCATGGAAACTGGACTTCTCATAAACATACTTAAATATTTCTAAATGCATACATATACATAACCTCCTTTCTAAGGAGAGGCCTATGTCCAGCAGTGGACTATTATAGGCTGTTGATGTGATGATGTGATGTGACATATACATAGTATATATGTATATTACCACTACACTTTAGTTTTGAACAATTGTCAATTTATTGTACCTTACTGTTTCTTTGAAAAGGTTACCTCTATGAGTTCACCAAAACATTTCAGAGAAGAAAGAGTAACTGTTAGCAAATACAAGCAAACGTGCACTCGCTTAAATGTAGAAAGAACAAAGGAATTTTTAAGAAGACATAAATAGTTCATGTGCGGTGTGGGCAAAGTGGGCCAATTGTTTTACCCCAATGGGCCCATAAACAAAGTGAGCATGCGTCCTAATTAATTTCTAAAGCAACTTCTGAAACTGCAAGTAGATTAATGTGAAAACGGTTACACCTAATGTTTTATTATTAAGAAAGAAGCTTATAGTTCATGGAAAATAGTTTCTTTTATAATTAAAACAATAGACTTTTCTTAAGTGAATTAAGTTTCATATAGGCTAATTTTTAAAAGTTTAATTTTTAAGTTCAAAAATAAAATTAGCTATTATGTAATCTCTTTATTCGAGTAATATCTACTGATTTAATTTTTTTACTTGTTTTGTGTATGTAATTTATTATAGAACCTCATATAGAATACCTGATTGAGATATGGGACACTGCTTCGAAATCGAATATCCAAGAAATTCAAGTCTTGCAAAATAAAGCAATAAAAACACTTTATAACTACGACTACCTAACACCAACACTTAACATCGACAAGGATACCAAAATCCTAACAATTAGACAACTATACATTCTTAAAACTTGTATACTAATACATAAAATCATAACACAAGGTACACATTCACAATTAAGCTTCAAAGAAAAAACCTATACATACAACGCAAGGAAACGAAAAAAACTAGAAGTGTATAATATATATATAATATATTATATAAAGGTATAAAACTTTATAATGAAATTCCTGATGATATTACTAAAAGTGATAGCTTGTTTAAATTAAAAAAAAAAAATAGGAGATTACATTAGGATAAAGTACTGACTCTAATGAAGTTGTCTGTATATCTTTAGTTTTATACTACTGTAATAGTGTATTGTGATCACAGAGATACTTAACTAATTTATTGTGTTGTTACATTTTCTCATTATGTAAGTGAACTGTATTGTTCTTTTTAGGAGAAATAAATGTCTCTAAACCGAACGTGCCTAAATCACGGTTTCCGTATCCGCTGGTAAAAAATTGCGCCCCTATTTTTAAAATATTAAAAAATATTTATTTACAAATCAAGTCGGTATGTTAAAATCATTTGGTATCAGATAAACATTGAATTAACATTTGACTTAGAGCATGGGCTTTAAAAATTAAGTTATAAAAATCTATTCACAAGGTTTTGGTTGAAGTTCAAACTAACAAAAAGAAAGAAATACTTTTTGATACAAAATCTTTAATTAGACGATCTAGGTTAGTTTTTTAAACTGTTATATACGGGCACAGATTCTGCAACGGCGGTTTATTTACAAGTTAAATGAATTTAAAAAAGTTTAAAAATATATAAATATGCACCAAAGTCGTCCATGTCGGATAGGCTAGCGTGACAATAGAACGTAAATACAGGAGTGAAATGTCCAGAACAAGTTATTAACCTCAAGAGTCCGCGTCACCAGTCTTTACGATAGGAAACGTTGACAGCTATAGGAGGTATGATAGAGGTAAGTAATAAATTGAATATGAATAGTTCTGTTCGCGTATACATTATGTATGAGTAAATGGTAAGACCATGAAAGGTTTTAATGATAATAGGCATAAAGTTGAAAATGATCACAACTAATGGCAGACCTGTTGGTCTAGTGGTTAGTGATCATGACTGCTCAGCGAGAGGTTGTGGGTTCGATCTCTACCCAGAATTTTTTGTTGGAACGATGGTGGAAAGTTGCAGCCAGTATTAGTCCGTACAATTCCTCGGACCACTCTCGCACGGAGATAAGTAATTGTGTCATGACCACGATCATCTGTTTTCTGCCTGGGTGTAATTACAAATATATAAGCATGTTTATCAGTAGTCTGGTTACCCCAGCAGAGGTTCTGCCTAATTTGGGATTAGATGTGTGAGATAAAAAAAGAGGTCAAAGTAGTTAATTTTGTATGTTACTAGAATTGACCTTCTGACCGTCCGTGCGACATACGTGTTGGACTTGCAAGCGTGTTACGCTAATTTTACTACTATTAATGAAGTAAGCATACATTTTAATGTAATTATAAAAGGCTTTTGGGACTAATATTTAATAAAATCTCTATGACGAATTAGCGTAGAGTTTTGTAAGTGTGTAAAATATGATAATCCTGTAAATGTATGTAACTGGCGCCACAGTTGCAAATGCAGCTAATGGCCCTTTCTAATTAAATATTTACAGTTATGTTAAAATGTATATGTACGCATAGGCCTCTTGATTTATTAAAGATTATTTTCATCGTACTCTCAATATATTAACTCTTTCAATGATGACCCTAAACCTACCTCAGCAGAATAAATCATCACATTCCTTGTAACTTTATGATAAAACATATAAAGAAAGTAACAGAAAGTTACTTCGTCTGAATTATTTTCTTACACGTAACCAAACATATTGTGACAATCCCTCATAAACGTATATTTGGTCGTTAAATAAAATTCAATTATGCAATAAAACATGTTTTATTGCTGTTCGATCATTTACGAGAATTACAAGCGTTCCGGTAGATTTAACACATAAAGGGTATTGCTACCATGTTTCAACGCTTCGAGTTAATTTGGTGTAAAAATGTAACGGTGTATGGAGACGAGCAAACATGTCATTCATGTCGACAAGGAACGACGATATAATAGGCATTGTTACAAGTTATTGAAGCAATCGACAGGGTTCGGAGTATTTCAGTTTAAAACTCTCGCTATAGTCAACGCAGTTAAGGGAACATTTTGCGTTCGGCTTTTTTTTGCTGCGAGTCAAATTTTTAACACAATAAGATTAAGTGCATCTTTTGCTAGTTAAGGTTATGGAGTAATTATCTTAGTAGTAAGAGTATACTCCTCTGTTGTCATCGACTATACTGAGATCATTTTGAATTATACAATGTTAAAAAAATATCCTTTAAGTACAATTTATCACTTAAGGACATAATGAGCTAAATATAAAGGACAAGCTAAATATTATATTAAATTAAGAATACTATTTTAGCCTTCACAGCATTGCACCTGCTATTATACAGAAAATGACACTAAGACTAAGTAATATGGCATAATACCTTTTACTTACTTTCATCTCTGATTACAGAACATGCATACGAGTATACCTGGTACCATAAGGTAACTGCATATTATCAGTTCCTATCCTTTTTACCGTCTTTTTTCGTCCGTCAATTACGTTTCCGAGGAGTATTGGCGTCAGGGTTGGTTGATTGTAATTGTATATCAACATAATTACAAAAGATATTCTCTAGAATGGAAAAATAAAATATTAGTTTAATAAGTATTCAGTCGAAAGTCCAATCATATCAGAAATAACAAACAGCTGATCGCAGCATCAGCTTGTCGTGATAGTAAAAGAAAATTATAGCAGATATTCATAAAATATTTTTTCTCTGAATATAAAAGGTCCTGGTTGCGATGCAAAAGTTCGACCGAAAACTTTATTTCATTCCAACAACGCAACGAGGAACAAGATTTTATTTTTCAGTGTCTGATAAAAGGCAGTTTTCTGCAAACTGGCGCTACAACTGGCTGGATTGTTAATATTCTGGCCTCGGACAGACACGAGCCACCAACGTGCCTAGACTCTGAACCATGCCACTTGCCAATGCAATGTCTTTAATAGGACCCATAAATTGAATATGTACATTAGCATGCGAAGAGTACATTAAAATAGACTGTTCGTTCGTATTTTTGTAATATATGCATTGGGTTTGTGTTAATTTATCATTAGAAATGCGTTTACTTGTTTTGGAAATTCAGAATATGTTTCAAATAACCGTTTATATAAATGATGAATGCTTGTGCTTGTCGAATATTTGTTTAAATCTAAATTAACATGTTTTAATTACCTTCACATGTAACTAAACATAAATCTTGGAAGTTCTAATTTACTTTTAATTTCCGTATCAAAATGAATATTTGTAATGTTTTCAGATTGAACTTACTTTTTAAATTGCTTTAATTTGACGGACGTGACGGATTAAAAATACGGAGAGCCACCGAATTCGTCATGTGGGTTCCGAAGAGCCGAGTAAGGGAGCTAACTACGCAGGACAACAGCATTGCAAAAAGAAGGAAATCTTGACATGAACGCTATACCGGGTGGTATAGCGTTCATGCGTCAGCGTGGTATATTAGGACAAAATTAAAAGCTGTTGATGGGTTGTTTGAATCGACCTTAAAAGTAAATTAAAGTTTACTTTTGTATTTATTTTAAATATGTTTACATTTTGTAAACAACCTACTTACTATTTGATTTGTACGTTACCAATTTATTTCTATAACTTTTACTTACCAGCACATACTTAATATATTTCCATCTTTAGCTACTTGCCTATGGCTTCAGAAAATGGATCGGATTCTAAATGTAATTGCTTCATTAGAAATTCAATATGGTACAATACCACCTCGAGATAAAGGAAATAAAAGGCATGTACAAAGTCTGTGATGCAACAGTTTTGCGTTAGTTTTTATGAATATTGTAAGAGTAACAAAATCTGTTAGATCCACTGAATGGTCAAAGTTTTAGAATCCAATATGGCAGCTGGACTACAAAAAAATGTTCGTGAACTAAACGTTGGAGCTGCTGTGTGTAAAACGAGTCTCATTAGATAGTTCTAGCTGTAGAACTATTGCATGTTAAACTCTTTTTAGAAATTCATTATAAGTTACACAGTATCACTGATGATATTAGTGTTTCGTAATATGATGTGTACAACAACAATACATGGTTTCACTAACTCGTAAACTATTGTTTTGCATGAAATATAGTTTTCCTAACGGGAAATAACTAGATTGAATTGCCTGACGTTTGGAGCAGGTTGCACTTGCCGTGGTCAGAGGCAGACTAACGGAAAACTGCTTTAATTAGTATATAACATGTTATCCTGTGGTTAGTGACTTAGCATTAATAGAATGAATAATGTTCCTGAGCTATTAAGAAGTTTAGTAAATTGCAAGGAGTAAGCACATGGAATCTAGGGAAGGACTTTATAGTTTGCAATAGGTTTAACTCCTCTTTTGTGTTCCTTTAGTACGAACTTTTGCGTTTTATACGTATATATCCAAAGTTCTATTATAAATTATCTTGGACAAAGAGCGGGCAGCGTAACTGAGAAAACTGAATATATTATTTTGAAATTTTTAGGATATTGTTACAATTGCACTGAATTAATTTATGACATGTGTACACATCTTTCAGAATATGTTTTAGTATCGGAGATTGTATTATTAATGCGGACTGAAGCCAGTAACTAGCTGTACTACTTAAAAACTTTATGTACATTTTACTATATTAATTATCTACAAAAAACACTAAAACCGAGAATCGATACCTATTTTTCACTGAAATCGAAAACCAAGGTTCCAATAAAATATCCATTGTGTGTTGTGCTGAAACATAATACGTACCGTTGAACATTTTTTAACAAATTTTGTGAGCGGATACGCAGGCATATGCAGTAAAAGTTTTACTATGTTATGTTTTATATTCATCCCGTGGGTGTCGTAAGATAAGGGAGCAAACTACGCCCTGGAAAGAGAAGGCAAAGTTGACACAAACCCTTTTTTTTTTTTTTTTTGTTTTTTTTTTTAACGTGTGGAAATCCCCTCGGACCGTCACCCCTCCGGGGTTTGCGGCGGGGTGGTGTGTCGGACTCGGACCGACTAAAACCACACGGTGTGCCACTCTGCGCCTGTAACAGGAGGGATCCGGGAACAGCTGTTGTTAAGACATCCGGACCCCTCCTAGCGCCAGCCCGCTCCTGGTGCGGGCTCCGTCTCACTGTTGATGTTCCTCTCTTTAGGCGACGTCCGGCACACGCGGACGCCGCCCCCTCGCGGCTGGCCAAACTAATGCGGGTGGAGGGGAAACCCACCCCGTCCACCCGCGGCCACACTCAGGGCGGCATGAGGCTGTGGTAGGCGGGCCTCCGCCGCCCGGTTCGCCGGCGGCGGATCGGGTCCGAGTGGAGGTCGTCCTCCCGGGCCCTCTCCGCCGCCTCCTTCCGCGAGATTACTACCTCGCAGAAGGTTGCGACCGCGGTAAAACAACTGTCGCTACCGGCCATGGAGCGTACTACGGCCGGTAGCGAGAGATCCACTCCGATGACTGCAGTGAGGGCCCGGCGCTGCGCCGCCCATGCGGGGCAGACCGCCAGCGTGTGCTGGGCCGAGTCCTCACTGCAGTCGCAGTGGTGGCAGGCGGGACTCAGTTCCCTCCTAGCGACCGTGTGCAGGTACTTTCCGAAGCAACCGTGCCCGGAAAGCACCTGCGTCAGTCGGAAGGAAAGGGTCCCGTGCTGCCGCCCTGCCCACTCGGCGATGACCGGCTGGAGAGCCTCCACGGCGGCGAAGCCAGCGCGTGGAGTCTCCAGCCGGAACGACCAACGAGCCATCGTGGCTCGGCGAGCGGCTTCGCGCCACTCGCGCACATCCTCGGGCGGAGGGCGAAATCCGCTCTCCGCCCGGTAGTCAGCCACTCGCCGATAAACTTCGGCGAGCACTTCCGCCTCCAAATCCCACGGGGGAGTTCCGGCCAACGCGCACGCCACCTCCGTCGAAACGGTGCGGTAACCGCGTATGGCTCTGACCGCCATTACCCTCTGAGGGCGCCAGAGGCGTACCCTATTCTGGGCGGTCAGAGCCGCCGCCCACACCGGTGCACCGTACAGTGCCATTGACCGGACAACCCCCGTGTACAGCCGTCTTGTCGCGACGCTGGGTCCACCCATATTGGGCAAAAGTCGCCCTAGGGCAGACGCAGCGCCGACCAGCTTTGGAGCAAGCTGTCGGAAGTGCTCGTCGAAGAGCCACCTATCGTCGAGGATCAGGCCCAGATATTTCATCTGGGCCCGAACCGGTACGAGGACCGAGTTGACCACGATTGAGGCGCCAGGGTGTGGACCACGACGGGGCCCATGAAATAACAGGGCCTCCGTCTTATCTAGGGCCACCCGTAAGCCCAACGCCTCAATGCGCCCGACCACCAGGGAGACTCCCCCTGTGGCCAGGCGCGCCGCCTCTTGGAAGTTTGCCCCCCGGTCTGTCACGAGGGTATCGTCTGCGTAACAGATTACACCCAGCCCGGGGGGGAAATCGGCGCGAAGGGCCCAGTCGTACCCTATGTTCCACAAGAGGGGTCCAAGAACAGACCCCTGTGGAACACCGCACGACATGGGCCGACTCCTCAAATTACCTTCTCGGTCCTCGTACACGACGGTACGCTCCTCTAAATAGTCTGCCACCAGCCGCCTCAGGTACTTTGGCACCCCATGATAGTGGAGTGCTTCCCTGATGCAGCTGAATGGCAGACTATTGAATGCGTTGGCGGTGTCATTGGACATCGCCAACAGCACGCCGCCACAGCTCACGGCCTCTTCGGTCACGGCCCTCAGGCGCAACACAGCGTCGACTGTCGAACGCCCCGCCCGAAAACCAAATTGGGCGTCCGACAGATCGGGGCCCACCTCGCAGAGGTGCCGGACGATGCGGGCAGAAAGAACCCTCTCAAACAATTTGCCCGCCTCGTCCAGCAGCACGATGGGCCTATAGGCCGCGACCGAATCGGCAGGCCGTCCCGGCTTCCTCAATAGGACCAGCTTCCCGCTCTTCCAGCACTCAGGGAAGCGTCCCGACGCCAAGCTAGCGTCGAACACCTCCCCGAGGCGGTCTGCCAAGTGGTTGAGGGCCAGGGCCAGCACTCGGGCCGGTACCCCGTCTGGCCCAGGGGCGGTGTTCTTGGAACGGATCCGTAGAACAGCCGCCCCTACCTCCGAATCCCGGACGGGCGGAAACCCTATACCAACCTGTCTGGCCAGCATGGTAAAATAGGACTATTAAAGGCTGTTGATCTGATGTGTGTTGTGATGTTTCATAATTATAACTTTAAAATACTGTTTATGTTAGAATTTTCAGTTCTTTTCGTCTGCTAGCCGCACAGTGAATTTTACATAAATACTACAAAAATTAACAGATTAAATTATTGTGCAAATATTTTCAAATTACAAACCTATTGCGAGAGAGATTGCGATTGCGAAAGGTTTTATTTAAAAAAAAATGCAAGGAATTTGCTTTCGGAAATAAATTGCAAAATTGGTTTATAAAAGAAAAATAGAATAGATATATATATCCTGTGTCGAGGGGGACTTTACAAACATACATGAAACGGACACAAAGATCACCCAGACTCAGAACAACAATTTTTGGATCACATAAAGTGTCGTCCCATGTGGGGATCGAACCCACAACACTCAGCGTATTAGTAAGTGCAGTCATTATAATGTATACTGCCCTACAAACATTAAAGTACAGTAAGTGTCAAAAATATTGTCCGTGTGGTGACGGATTAAGAATACAGAGTGTCACCACCCCTATTCATCCCGTGGGTGTCGTAATAGCCACTCACTGCAGAGAGAAGGCAAACTCTATACCAACCCAAAATAGTAGGTCAATACCTTCTTTCTAAGGAGAGGTTTATGTCCAGCAGTGGACTATTGAAGGCTGTTGATGTGATGTGAAGTGTCAAATAGATCTTTGAGTTATGTTTTTATTTTTTAAATTATTTAGAACTTATTTAAATATAATTTTTCATTTCATTAGTTCGCAGTAAACATGGTCTATATCGTTGAAAATAGTTCAATTCCTAATTAAAATACAGTAATAGTGCTAAATTTGGTGAATTTTAATTACCAATCTACTAACTGCTTATGGGACGATGAAAAAAAACTAATTAAAATGCAGTAAATGTGATTCGTGTATAACTGTTTTTACTGTACTTTCGGCATCTGGATATGTTTTTCAGATTACCAATTAAAGCACAGAAGCTCAATGCAACTCGACTTTAAAAATTATTAGCAAGTTTAATGTTTGTTTGTGTTCGGGTTTTGATTTAACATAGTTCACTGCATTAAACACACCTTAAATATCAAAACTGTAGATGACGGCGTGTGATTTTAAACTTTACATAAAGTAAGATTTATAGTTCCATGAATTAACTTGACAAATGATAGTATAACAGCCGCTAATAGTTGATAGAAATCTACGAATAATAATTTCTTATTATTCGTTAATTGAAATACACATTGATTTGTTTAGACACTCATGTTGAATAAACTCAGAGGCGACAAGGACTTAGGACGGCTCCTTGTCAAGACCGTTTTACCCTACAGCTACGGACCCCCCCAAAACACAATTGAAATACACAATCATTTTATTGTTTTGCAGTACAATCAAATTGACGAAAATTTGAAAAATGTCTCGAATTATGGTTTTTTTAAAGGATTAGTTTTAGTTTTGATAGTGTGCTTTTTTTGTTATTTTATTGAATAGATAAGATAAAACAAATGTGACTTATACTGTGAGATTTTCTTTATTGCACTCCAAATCTCCTTAATATTTTTCCATCTTATAGCTTTTAAATTACAGTAAAAACTTAAGATTACCGTAGTTTAGTGTATTTTGTCATTGCAAAAAAATATCAAACACAGTAATATCGTTTTTACTGTATTTTAGAAGGTAAATTCAAAAAAAGCAGTAATATGCTTGTAAAATTAAAATTATTAATTAAAAATAAAGTATTGTCGTACATAAAAAAGCGTAGTCGGTAATATTTTAGACCACATTCATAGACAGAGACGACACGAAAGAAGAATAAAAAAATAAAAAAAAGTTAGAAAAATAAAAAGAATACAAAAAACGTTTGAAAATATTTTATTCTTAATTTGAAATTTAACCGCGTTTATCTCCGAGCTTTGTTTATGCACTTACACAATGTCTGTAGAGCAGTAGCATAGGGTAAGAGGTACTCGTTTATATAAAGGCTCATTAAATCATAGATCTTTTTTAATAGCTAACAACGTCTAAAATCAAAAATAAAGAAATTGTTGTTAAATATTAAAAGCGAATAAATATTGCCTGATAATCCTGTAAAGTTAGACAACAGGTCTTACTCGCCTAACAAATACTACAGCAAACATCTTAACTTAGTCGTAAACGATTAAAATAAACAAAATATAGTCATTGTTTTATAGACGTTAATTACTTATTTAATTTAGTTCTGTCTTTATCTTCTAACATCACCATCTTTGTTTATCACAATGGCTTAGACCGAGACAGTGTACGAGTATACTCCACCCTTATGTTATACCCCTTAGTGTAAATTCGTCGTAACAAAGATATTATAAGTATGTCCGTGGGGCTCAGTAATTAAAGTTAACGAACTTGGTATGCAAATGAGACCTCTTTATCGTTTTTGGGTTAAAACATCTATTACACGACTTTATAAGGAGTCCCCGCGGTGGCAGGGCGCAGCTTATGTGCGGCGCAACTTCATTTTGTGGATTAACCATGACATTATGGTACCTTCAATAACGGGAAGTGTGCAGTGCTTAATATATCTATATATACATACATGTTAGCGAGGTTAAAGGTCTGAATAAAGACGAAGAAATATTTGTCTGTGTTTAGAATTCTAAAGAATAAATATAGGCCAAAATAACAAGCTAAACTAAATTCAGATAGTCATAAATGCGTTGAGTTGAGCAACTCTATATATAAGTACACACAGACGCATTTAAACTTACGCCTAATTCCCGTACAGGGGAGTTAGAAATGATAGGACTACAATTGCCATGATCCTGACATACAGCTTGCGCCTATTCCACATTTGTCGAGCATTTCATACACTTCTGACGAGGCCCTTCTTCAGTATACTGCGTCTCTGGTTAATATTGCCTCTGGTTAATCTGCGTAATGGGTAATATAATAATATGTCTGGCTCGCATACACATATATTTAGTTTGCATACTGACTGACTTGCTATAATTATACCTATATAGTCTATGGTAATGAGACCAAAAACGTTTTCAACAAGAAGCTGTTCGCATAATATCCCCTCCGCGGTATATATGTGTATATCTAATGGAGATATTCGACACATTAATTGAGAACCTTTGCTTGGAATTCAACTGAACGTTTAGTGAAGTCTTGACAGGAAACATGTGAATGAATAAAAGAAAAGGATACTTCGGAGATCACCTGCGTCTGATCTGCACGCAGCCATAGCGGCGACATACCCCCCCAACGCCGGCAGAATGATCAGCGTGTGTAGAACAGAGTCGTGACCTTGTGACGGGTATTTGAGTGGGAATTCTCTCACTTGGTACCATGATTACGGTCATGGTACGGAGCGAGAGCGTGTGGAACTCTGTCATTTATGATGAGACAGCGTGGTTTAGTCGATTCAAATGTCCCAGGTGCGATTTTTTTCCCAGTAGGCAGCAGAGCATGAGCATAGATTTCGCGCCGGGGGATCTTCAAAATTAGTTTTTAATGTAAAGTAAATCGAGCACCGCGAGCGTGAGAGACCGCGAGAGAGAGTTCCCTTACCCGCCGCCACGCTCCCTCTGCTGCCTACAATTTCTTTTCATTTTCACGACTCTGTCATGCATCTGGGAGACTTATAATTATATTTTTTATTGTCGTAGGATGCTTTCTTAACGATTTTTTTCCGAACCACCTATTTTTACATTTTCGCAAATTGTGCGGCAACCTAACACAGAAAACGATCTTAAGAGCTATAATTGAAGCCCAAAACGGATTTCCTACGAGTCACACAAGCTAAGAAAATGAATTGATTTGAAATTGATTTCTCCTAAAGTTCCGCAACTCATCTTTTTTTTGTTTTTTTTTGCCACTTGTTTGATTTTTTTCTAATAACTTGCCACGAATTGAAATACTTTTTTTTAAACTAGTACTTTTACCCGAATTATCCTGTTGTTGTCCTCCTTCCTACCGTGAGGCTAGATCCCTCAGGCGGCTTCCTCCGAAGTCCGTGGAAGAACAGGGCCTCGGACTTGCGCAGAGCCACCTCGAGACCCAGCCGCCGGATTAATTAAAACACCTGCAAAAAAATTTCATTGTACAATATGTGTATCATGCCAGTTTCATGTACTTTTACAATTCCTTTAAAACTTTATGTAGCAGCATATTTTTAAATTTAGAAAATGTAAAAAAGTTACGAATCTAGAGCAAAAATACACACTTACTTCAAACTTATATGCTACTTCAAAATAATCGAATACAAAGCGCTAATTTACGAAATGTCGGTTATGATAAGTCATTAGTAAGGGTTTTCTATTATAAGAGAAGGCTGTATAGCAGTTGAGAGCCATTGATCTAGATAACAGCCCAAAGAAACGACATAAAAGGTCATCCAACAGAAACCACAAATCACAAAAGCTTAGAAACGACCGACGCGACGTCATGAGCGTGAAAAAAAAACGTTCTGCGAGCTGAAGTTCTGTCGACGCGTGACAGTCATCTCTAGTGTTAGATAAATGACCTGCTATTTCAGGGTACGCTCGCGTCACTTTTTTGACTTTCAGCCCCTTAGAGATTTCTGTGGAAAAACTGTTCTGTTTCATATATTAGTAGCGATGACAGTAAAATGTTTTTGTTTATGGGTCGGTCATTTTTTGACGGGAGGTAATGTGAGGCGGCTGGATGGATCCCAAGTATGCCCCACTTGGGAGTCAACAGATATATTGGATGTCGGCGTTTATTTTGCGAGCGTCTGTTGTTGTAATGGAATTATGATTGCCTTGTTGTTTGTTTCGTTCTGTTATTTGAGCTAGGATTATTTTTAATACGCAACACAAAAGATGGTGGTATATTTTCTTTTTGTTTATTTCTTTCTATATAATAGTTAGGGTTGGCAATCGTAGCGTAGCTAATGTTCATTTTATTATATTACATTTTAGGCTGGTCTATTAAATATTATCGAAACACTTTTTGAACACAAAACACCGTTACAAATAACAATCGAAATATTCTGCATAAATATAAGAATATAAAAATATTCCATTTACCTTATTTCTTTTTTTTCTTTTTAAGTAAGGGCTTCCCTTTGCATTAGATAGGCTAGCGCAAAATAAATTACGAGATAGTTTCAGGCATTCTGTTTTATTTAATGGCAGATTCGAGCGTAGGTTCAGGCGTGTATTAACTGTGCTATATAATATATCGATAGACTGAATATCTTTGAGATGAAACAGATAATTTCATCGTGGGAGAGCCACTCTTAGGCACATATGCCTATGTCACATATGCCATATACAACGGTCTAGAGAAAACCGGTGTTAAAAATTTCTTTCGGTGCCTCACCGATTGAGAGAGATTACCTGGAGCCCAAACCTTAACCCCCCCCCCCCCCCTTCTCCCTCTGATTCTGGTGGGGAATACTTAAAGGGCGACAAAGCAATTGTGGCTCTTGAGTTCATGGGCAGCGATCATCATTATCATCAACAGCCTTTAATAGTCCACTTCTGGACATGGACCTCTCCTTAGAAAGGAGGTTTTGGCCTACTCTACCACGCTGGCCAGACGGGCTGGTAAAGGGTTTGTGTCAAGTTTCTTTCTCTTTGCAGTGCTGTTATCCCGCGTAGTTTGCGACACCCACGCGATTAATAGGGTTGGTAACACTCCGTATTCTTAATGCGTCACCACACGGAATAGGCAACAATAGTAACTTATCATAAGGTTCCCCGTCTGCTCGTTTGCCTCCTATGTAATAAAAATGATACATAAACACAAGAAGTGCAAAATATTGAAACAATAAATAATTTTATTTATAAACGGTCTCATTATTATTCAATTTACTCCTAAAAGTACACACCTTTACCAATACTCGTGACAAAACTAAATAACTTCACAATACATTTTCGTATCAGAAAATTTGTTTCCAATGTCATTATTGTCTTCTAAACACCTCGAGATTGGAAGAGCTTTATGAGACTTCAAAATTGAAACACAATATTGGAAACAAAATTAAGGCGCCGAGGAGGCTTGTAATATCCGGTCCGAACCGACTGACATAACGCCTCGGGCCACGCTACGAACATAAACACTTGCAAATTCACTCTTGCTTCAAGTCTATTTCCATCTTGCTCTAGTTTTAAAAGTGGGAACAAGGGGAAACGTGATAAAAGGTGTTTGAAATTTAAACAATTTGACTAAGTTTGGATGATGTAATGGTACATGAACATGACAGACGTAACGGTATACCTACACGTGACACTGTATACCTTTCTGACCTTGTCCTTGTTAATATATTTTTTGTTATTATTTTTTATGATATAGGGGAAAACGTGACTGCCCCTGATGTTATGTATAGACAATGACCATAGATAGCAAAAACAATAACATCGTATGCTGTTTAGGTATTATCGTTGCCTCTGGAAACTGCGTAGCTGATATCCTTTTGTGCGCGGCTAAATCTAGTTTCTCTCATTCTTAAAATTGTTTCAAATCTATCTTCAATCAGAAAAAACACATCAGACAAAAGCGATTCAGTCAGACTGAGGGTTTAACACACAAATAAAGTGTTATGACTATAAATTCTTACAACAGATATATGTTAATTTGATTTGGTTCTATATTATGGTTTAAGAAATTTTACTGTTTCATCGATCGCAAATCTACCAGCTGTTTTTTATTGCAGGATTCTATTTGCATATTTAAGAGGCTGTACCTGTGTCAATTTTTTAATTACTGCTTTGTGTGTGTATTGTAATGTAATTATTTTTTTATTCATTTGTTTACCAAAAATATTATTTTGCTCAGTTATTGGATTCTCTCCTGTGATTCCACACTACCTGAAAAACGGCGGTACTTATGGAGCGAAGTAGTAATATTCAAACCAAATTAACTGAACCCACATGGTGTTACATCAAAGAACATATTGATATAATAAGAAAGGAAAGTAAAAGTGTTGCTTTCACATAAAAAAACATTTTAACTTAAATAATTGATAAACGTTCTCTTATTACTTACATTTTTAATTTCCCTTGCCCAGAAATTACAAAAAAAAAAACACGAGACAATCATCGGTTGTCCTTTTAATTTAAGTGCCAGTCCGGGAAATGGGAATAAAATGGTCGTTCCTTAATTATCCGAAATATATTAGCGAATTTGTGACCTTACCCCAGGGATTCTGGAATGTCGAAGGATTAATGGGCCCTCCGGCAAAATGCCCATTTTAATTTTATTTTACATCTAATACGGCTTGTCACTTTTGTTTTTGAGTGCATATAATAAGTGTCACTCATTACGCAATTAGGTTGCTAGTAAGATTAACAAAAAGTCTAAATCTGCAACTATTTATAGACTCCTGTTGGGTTGTTATCGAAAGTTCAGATCCTTTACAAAAGACTCATTTGTAACGGAACACTACGTTGTCTTAATCGGTTCAAGTAGCAACTTCACTAACAACTCATGAGGTGGCTGAGGTAATGCCCGATACAGAATCCACACTAAAAAAATGCCAATGCTTTGTCATTAGAAAGCTATTGACGTTCAACCCTAGCGTACCATCACGTATTAACTGTCCACCTGTTATTTAAAATTCAAGAATCGTTTGACCCGCAGTGGTAATCCGGTCTAACTTCTTAGCTTGGATTATTATTATTATAGCCTCTTTATTTCCATAATGAATAAATTACAAAACAAATATAAATAAATCAGGAATTAAAAGTACATATTAAGTGCATGCATGAATTAATACAATATTACAATTGATACAATGATTATTATATAACAGTAGTATAATATGTATATCATTCGTCATTTTAAATAAGTTTCTAAATAAATATATTCAGGTTTTTTTTATATATATATTTATATATTATAATTTTAAATGTTACTTTGGTCAGTTTCATACTAAATGACGATTGGTTACTGTACCGTATTCCTCATAATAGTTAAAATTAATTAGGGATGCTTCTAATTATTGATATTTGTGAATCGATTGTTACTGACGAGTTGGAACCCGCGTAAACCACGTAGAATATTAGGAACCCGATGATCTGTTCTAAGTAGAGTATATTTGATCCATGGCTTGTTTTCTGTAGTACTATATCTACATATACATTACGTTTTGAAGACGTGAAGCTCTAAAATGTAAAACATCTTATATATTTTATTCCACTATAAAAAACCAAATTGCACAAATTTGGTCATTCATTTTCTACCAAAATTTATTAGTCTGTAACTTTAGCTTTAAACAACATATTAGGCATAATACTAATATTTCTTGTAATTGAAACAGTATGTAAATAGTAGTATAAATACAAAATATACATATATACACTTACATCTCATATCAAATAGAGCGTTTAATTATCTTCAGTTAGTGTCATCGTCAGTGTGTATGCAATTAACATATTATTCTGTTTGATTTGAATCTAGATTACGTCATAGGCTTATATTTGCAGAATACCAAGATCTACAATTAACATAATCTACTGTGACACTAAATGTATTCCTATGGTCTATGTACGTCGTAGCCAACTTTTCGATCGACTCCACTATTCCGACGTCTACGATGCAAAATTTCGGTATTTAAAAATATACATACAAAGAAAGACAGAATGGCGCGTATTTGGCAGATATTAATATTCAAATTTCTCGAAGGTTCTTGAATGAAATTAACTTTATTTTTTGATCAGCATAGTATCATTTAGTCATTCAGTTTGCATGCATCCTGATCAAGATTGGACAAATGGGTTAGGTTTTTAAAGCAATTTCACCTTCACACCCAGCAAATACTGAGAAGATTCGCCAGAGTTCCATAGGATTAAATGGAGCGAATTCGTGTTTGTGATTCTTCACATCATCTTCACATCAACAGCCTTTAACAGTCTACTGCTGGACATAGGCCTCTCCTTAGAAAGGAGGTTTTGGCCCACTACACCACGCTGGCCAGACGGGTAAGTATAGGGTTTGTGTCAAGATTTCCTTCTCTTTGCAGTGCTGTTGTCCTGTAGAGTTTGCTCCCTTAGTCGGCTCTTAAGACACCCACAGGATGAATAGGGGTGGTGACACTCCGTATTCTTAAACCGTCACCACACGGACTGTGATTCTTAACCGCCTTTTAACAGTAAGACAGTGATTTTCTTTGAAAATTTGTGACTATTAAAGGACTATTAAAGGTATTGTTCCGATGATTCGCTCATGGAATAATGATAACATTTAAGTAATATCGATTATAGTTAAGTTAAATTGCAAAAAAGTTTTGTTGGCGGAACAATTTAAAAGTATGCAGTGATTTTTTACGAACTGAAAACTTATATTTCTCTACCAGAAAAAAAAATGAATCTTCAAGGATCGATTCCTAAGACGGACGAACTATCTACAGGTATACCTAAGTGAATTTACTTAAGGAATTTTCAAGCACTTAAGAGTTATGTAGTATTAAGATGGATTCTTAAATTCTTTATTTATATCATATGGATTCCTAAACTGTAAACAATCAAATAAATCATAGTTTATAGCACAAAAGCAGCCATTTCCATTAATCCAAGGCCGTCCCTTAATGCAAATGATGACCCATCCTGAACCGGTGTCATTTGATTGTACGACAGAAGTTATGTGTTATACATAATACTCTGTTATATACAGAAACGGTCCACTCGAATATAAAATTCTATTTCTAAGTAATGTTCACTCGATTTTGTACTTGTAAATATTTTTTACATCATTTTTTGTGTAAATAAATGTGTAAGTACAAATTAACGTCTAAACAGTAACTTTGTTGTTTTTGTCCTTCATTCATTCAAAAAGATACAATTTCTGGGCTACTTCTGACATGACATGATTCGGACATGTGTTCATCCACATATCTATATGATGTGTGTATTTAGAAATATATAAGTATGTTGATCAGCAGTCTGGTTACCATAGCTCAGGCTCTGCCTAGTTTGGGATCAGGCAGCCGTGTGTAAGATGTCACATCACATCATCATCAACAGCCTATAACAGTCCACTGCTGGACATAGGCGTCTCCTTAGAAAGGAGGCTTTGGCCTACTATACCATGCTGGCCAGACGGGTTGATATAGTGTTTGTTTCAAGTTTTCCTTTTCTTTGCAGTGCCGTTGTCCTGCGTAGTTTAGTCCCTTAGTCGGCTCTTACGACACCCAGGGGATGATTAGGGGTGGTGACACTCCGTATTCTTAATCCGTCACTACACGGATGTGTAAAGTTATTATTATTATTTATATATGTCTCTCAATCTCAATGGCAAGTAAGAATTACTACTTGATCAGTTTTTCAACGAAAATCACTTCACACACACACACACAGTCTGAAATTCAGGTAATAAACTAAATGAAATAAACTAAACTTTTAAATAAAGTAACAAACTGTCGACAAATGCCTTTGTTTGCCATTTAAACTAGCAAAAAAAGGCTAACGGTTTTTTGTTAGGAAGAGTACCGATGACTGGCATATTTCTGAACACAAAGTACTGCATCGATTTCTAGAAATTTAGACTCACTAAAGGTAAAATCGAAGAGCCTTTACATCCCAAGGAAACTAAGCACGTAGTCTGAACGCCGCGGTGTGACGGAAAATATCTTTGGAATATTGTGGTAACAGCTCTAGCATACGTTATAGTTTGCAACATGTTACTGCTATTCACTTAAAAAAATATATTAAAAATTATTTAAAAAGCAAAAAATGTTTTAAGAAATTATCTATGTTTAATGTACTTAAGATCCGAGGTTGTGGTAACCATGGCAAGTTCCGAAACGGTTTTCAAAAATTACTGCTAATATAATAATTATAAATGAAAGAGGAGCATAAATTTGAACATACCTATTATATAACTGTGGCGACTGCCGCATACAAAGGAAACAGAAACATACTACAGCGCCTTCTAACGAGGACACACGGCACTACGGAGTAACTACTGAATGAGAATTGTTAGTCCTGTATCATTTACACCTTAAAATATTATGACTTTTTTTTAAGACACTCGAATCAGAAAAGCAGTTAGCTTTGGCTTCACGCGTTCTCTCAGCTCTGTAGTCAACATTGACATTCATTTTAGGACTGGCTGGTTACAACTCTTTTTTTACGTAGCATACGCTAAATATGCGTTTTTACTTAAGTGTAGCGAGCATACGCAATGAGGTTGAGCATGGTCGGCCTCACGCTAAATTGTCTGTCTCTTTGACAGGACAAATGGAATTTGTTTTGTAGGAAAATATGTTAGTGGATAACGTGATAGAGTTTGCTATCGCAAGGTGGCGATGTAAAGTATTTTGTACAGGTAAAATAGTACAGCTTAGTAATGTATTCATTCTTATACATTTTAAATACCTTACGAGTGCTATGCTTCGGCAAATGTGGGTCGGCTTGACAATTTTTTCGTTATTTTTCAACGAGCGAACGAGGTTACCGGACCAACAACTCCCTTTCCCCTAATTCTGCGGAGGGAGATTTAATGGAAACGCACTTGTGACTTCGGAGTTGCAGGTGTATATATTATGGCTTGTGAGTGTGTAAGGTCACTCACTTACTTTTAATTTAGGTAATCAAGATTATTTACTTTTAATTTAGTTATCAAGGTTACTTCGCCTAAAGAGATCTTTAGGCAAAATAACCAAAGACAATAGTCTTCCTTAACCAAGCACGCATGTGTTGTTTGATAAATAAACTCCGATTACCAACAATTTGTTACTAGCCCGCTTTTCACTTGCCGCTGCGTTCACATAAATCATTGTTTGCGCAGTTTGCGCCTATTATAACAACATTATTTCGTGTTAGAACGAAATCTACGTGTTTATCGCTCATCCAGTGAGGCGGGGGCTTTATTTTTCTATTTACTCGTTTAATTTATAGCGTGAAATCAGGGAGCTGCTCTTTCATATTGTACTGAAATTTTGTTGCAGACTTTGTTTTGATTGTTTATTGATTATAGGTGATGAACTGATTAAGATTAAAAATATTAAAATGTGGATATAGAGAATTCATATACTAAGTTAAATACTAAATCCAGAAAGTCCAATTTTTTTTTGTATTAAAAGTGTTTCTGACTCTTAATTTTTGAATAAAATTGAAAGCGAGGCCTTGCAAATTAAATTCTTTTGATGTGGCCTTAATATAATAAGTTGTCCGAGTCGGAAGCAGCAAAAAAATTTTGTCCCCTGTGGTAGCGTTAACAATGAATCAAGGTACGACGGGGTTAAAAAATCCTTACTGGATCCAAAACCCAAATCAAATTAAATAAAAAAAGTACAGAATTTCGTCGATCATTCAATATTTTTTGTGGTTATCCAAGTTCTTTTTAAACTCTGTTTTCTAACATAACATTTTCATGCAGAGTTCAAACTTCAAGTGGAATTCGTATTGGATTGTCAAGTGTATAGATTGTTGCATAGTTTGGATAGAGAGTACTCTAAGCGGGCGCTTATGATTATGGCTTCGCTTTAGCCGGAGCAGTTTCGAAACGTTGACGTGACGTGACGTCTAAACAACCTCACATATTGAGTAGGTTATGATGTTTGAAAAACCTAAAAAGAACTATTCTGCACTTGACTCAAGTTTATGACTATCCAGATTCTCAGACAATAGACTGCGTCAAAGCTTATGTTAAATATCTGATACGTGTTATGACGTCATCATATACAACTTATATTTTTTATACATATGCTTACGTAAGCGAGAGACGACACAATTAAGAGTGAAAAGGTCTAAGTGCTGACAAAGAGGAGACCGTCCAGGCGGTAGAACAATTAATTAGAGATTATATAGAACGTCTTATTGTTCGTTAAGTAAATTTTAAAGAGGATCGGAATCCCCCTGAGAATTGGCCAGACCTGATTTAACGGGGTTCGATTTATGTTTGGAGGGCACGCGAGAGATGCCTCTAGGGTACTTCCCAAGACATAGGCGACACTTTAATGATTTAACTAGTCTTGCGATCGTAATGAAATTTTACATAAACATTGTCAAAAGTGTACAGAAAAAGAATATGGGTAATTTGTGCTCAGAAAAAATATACTGTTCTAATAAAAAACAATGTCATAATTCTTCGTAATGAATATTTAATGAAAGACATCTAAAAGTAATAAGAAAATATAATCACAGTCTGAAAATCTGTGACAACTAAATTCATAATCAGGACTACAAAGGGCTTATGTTGTTTTTTCAGGTCCTGCAATCAATCCTGTCGTATTCACAAAGGCGCCGGTAAAAGCCTATTAAACGCTCACATTTTATGGACTATTAGTTTAGTCCCATTTACGTAATACGGACAAGCTTTTAAACGTATACTTTAAGAATAATATTAAGAAATTTGAAATTCAATTTGACAAGAAACGTGGGGTTTAAGAAAAGGAAACGGTAGGAAAAGAATATTGCTTATGTTATTACGCATTATGGTTTGAAGTCTAAAGACCTCGAGGTATTACACCTCGAGGTCAAGTTCGTGTGTAAGGAAAAATGGCTGTTGTCGGGCAGTCGGAGAAGTAGAGTCTGTGTTGTGTGTTCTCTTACAGAATCCAGTTTTCGATACTATGATAAAGTACTTATTTATAGGTATGTACATATAGTGTGTGATTTTGGGTGTTCGGATTAAATTAATCTATCAATAACAGCTTCCAGCTAGCGATGAAAGCTACAGTAAGAGTTGTTATTATTATTATTATTAATGATATTTATCGCTTTATTGTACACCAGATATAAATATACAGTAATCATCTTAAGTTAGTACAAGTGGTGGCCTTCTCGGCGGCAATCTCTTACAGGCAACCGTGGTATGGAGAGAAAACATGAAGGGGAGGAGGTATTGGGTAGCGGCTGGTGTATTAGGAAATAGATAAGAAGATGAAATCAAAGTAGTATATATATAGCTTAAAAAAGTGAAAATTACACATAGTATCTATTTGTTGGACTAAGGTGAATATATAAAATACTAGAGGGAATATACTATGTGTTGAACACGGCTAGTGGTGGTATTAGATACATATAATTAAATAAATACGTGTGATTTATAAGTTCTAAATACATGTATTATATTATAATTAATTAATACATATATTATGATAAATACATATATTAAGTAGGCTGTTGAACGGCAACGTGATCAATGATTGATTTTAATCTAATTTATGGAAGGCTAAAACATTTATTTTGTTTGTCAGAGTAACTAAAAAAGAATTATTAATTTATATCATTTATTCTAAAAAAAGTAATAATTATTATTGTCAGAATATAATAAATAGCAGTATTTTGATTAAGAAAGTTTTATTGCAACGACAAAACATTTATTGTAACGACAGACGCAGCGAGGAGGAAAACCTTTGCGTAAACCTAGCTGGTTGAAATAATAACGGCTTTACGTAGTTTGGGATTACACGGCCCTCTGATCCCAAACTAAACACAACCTGTGATATGGTAACCAGACTGTTTATAAACATATTTACATATTACTAAACATACTATCAAAGAAATTACCCCCAGATACAGAATAAGGGATCTGATCATCACATAATTATTTGTCTTGGTTGGAAATAGAGAAAGACAAGTCTACTATTAGATGAAATAGGAGATCGCTAATAAACGTACGCTTATCGAGATACTAACAAGAAATTTTGCTTTAAGTATTCAGAGTTCAGAAATGGTGACATGTCGCTGCTATGGTCTAATAATAATCACACTAATGTAATATTATACGAGTATATAAAATTCTCGTGTCACAATGTTCGTTCCCGTACTCCTCCGAAACGGCTTGACCGATTCTCATGAAATTTTGTGTGCACATCGGGTAGGTCTGAGAATCGGCCAACATCTATTTTTCATACCCCTAAATAGTAAGGGTGACCCATCCCTAATTTTTTTTTGTTTTGCAATACAACGTTTGCCCGGTCAGCTAGTAAAAGATAAAGTTTATCTGTGTGTATCGGCTATTGGTATATCGGCTAGACCAATTTTGATATTTATCCACCCGTTAACACCGCGGGGTACTAGGCAGCTAGTTTAATATAAACTAAGCAATGTTCTTCATCATCACATCAACTGCTTTTATCTGGACATAGGCCTCTCCTTCGTAAGGAGGTTTTGACCTACTATACCACGCTGGCTAGACGGGTGCAGTGTTGTTGGTCTGAGTAGTTTGCTCCCTTAGTCGGCTTTTACGACACCCATGGGATAAATAGGGGTGGTTACACTCCGTATTCTTAATCCATCATCATATGGAAATTTTTAAATTTTCTTAGTAAATACTATACTAAGAAAATTGAAAATAAGGATTTGATTGGTGACAAAGTATATAAAATATGTTTGTTCTAAGGTCTTTATCGATACAAGTATGTAATACATACTGTACGCTAATGGTTTGTAACTTGGACCAAATCTAGCGACTTAATTGAATTTAGCGATATACGCTCGGTTCCGGATTTAGAAAACGCTTGAAAACAAAAGGACGTGTATTTTAATATAATTTATGTGCCTTATAGAAATTTCCTACCCTTACAGTTAGAAGTTGTCAGGAAACAAAAAGGGATAAAACCATTTTGTTACTTAGCTAAATGGTTTTCTGTTACGAGTATAATGTTTTGTTTTTTTCAAAAGACAACTCCCGCACTCTGAATATACGAGTATACTGTGTCGCAGGGGACTTTAGAATCAAACATAAAACGGGCAAAGAACCTCGAGACTCAGAACATAAATTTGTGGGTCACGCAAATCTCCCAGGGATTGCAAATAATTACAAATAAAAATTGCTGCAATTAGCACTATTCGTCAATTGGATGTGGTTACTGGTTCCGAGACTTCATTGGACTTCATACTACTGTTATAGGCAATAACTACTACTAACCACCACTACCACACTACTAACCCCGGCTACTGGTACCCGAGACGGCGAGCGAAAACCACTCGGTCGGTTCGAGTCCGATATAATTACCCCACCGGTGGATGATATTCGAGGGGATTTCCGCACAGGAAAACAAAGGCTGAAAATAATAAATGTGAAAGTTATGCAAGTTTTAATCATAGATAGTACTATTAATTTAATATTGACAAGTCAAAAGCATCAGAGCAAACTTAGTACTGAGAACATTACTGCATTATCGAATGGTTTAGACAAGTTTTCAAAGCGAAGCTTATAGACGCAGATAAAGTTTGGTAGAAATCCTGAAATCAGTCTAGTGTTTATTTTATAGCTTTATTTAGAGTCTCTATTAGTAATATGTTCATTTTATATATAAGTAATAAAGCTAACACACTAATAATTATGAAACAGAACTCGTAGGATGGGTTTGCAAAATATTAGTAGGTTATTTGCAATCCATCACTTGGATAACAGCCACTTAATCAATATGCACTTTTCAAGAATAAAAATTACCTCGCACAACCAACCTGTAAAACAATTTGTCGCCTTAGATATTTCCGGACTGAAATGTCCGACAAAAACTCCGGAAAAGAGCGTACCTTACCCACCTTCCGGAATCTTGCTTACTTACTTACTTGTGATTCCTGAATAGCAGATGTCCCTGGTTAGTGCAAGTTATCTTAACATAAAATGAAGTCGCTTTTTTTTCTTGTACGCTTAAATCTTGACCGCCTCGGCAGTGCAGTGGTAGCGTATGCGACTACTGTGCTGAGATCTCGGGTTCGATTCGGAGTTTGGGTGTATTCTATGTAAAATATGTATGTATTTATAAAAAAAGTAAATAAGTATTTTATCGGTCAATCTAGTTTGCATAGCGCAAACTCTGCTTAGTTTGAAACTAGATGGCGTAGTGTCAGACGTCGGTTTTTTTTTTAAATATATCTACAAAAAGTCGGCGTTGATATGTGTATATGTCCTAAGGATAAACCACAATAACCATTTTTATCTTTTACCTATAATAAAATATAATGGTTATTTACAAAGCTATTTTGAACAATACATAATTTAATTACTTATGCAATTAAATACGTTAGATACGTAAATCAAAACCGGTTTTTACAGCATATCATTCAAATGAATATCTTAGTAGATATCAGAGATTTAAAATATGGACAGTATAGTGGCAGCGGTCGGCAGGAGACGTAGCGGGCGTATACATATTGCATATACTCGTACGATGCAAGATGCTCATAATAATAGTATAATTAATTATTCTACACTGACACCACATTAGTAGTATCTATATTGCACTCGTGCAAAGCCCGGACGGATCACTCGTGTAAAATAAAATGAAAACTAAAATTCAGTGATTACTTCTTACTTAAATTCTGTATTTTCGGAACAAATTTAGAAATTTTCTTTTCCTATAAACCCAAACGGAACCTACGAGTATATCATTTGTTTTTATTAATATGTATTTGAGAATATTTTAGACTTTTTAACATGATTATATTCTTGCGTATATAACATATTACATTAATATACTCAACTTATTTCATTAAATTTTATACAGTCATAACTATGGGCATACGTTCTTAAGGTCACCTTAAAAAAATAAGCTTGCTCAGGTGTTATCAAGTAACAAATTAGCCCAACTTGTTTTAGTTATAACTAACTTGGATAAAAGGTTTGAGAACGGGCAATATCTCATCGTAACAATTTTGAGATCGAGAGCCCATAATAGCCCCTCTCAATAATCCCGTAAAAGCCCTTAAACTAGTTTAAAGTTATTAACATCGTGTAATTTTGTACAATGTAGTGTTATTATTGTACATAAAGGACGCCAGAGCAGCATATTTTAATAATAATGGCTATCTTGTTAAATGGTATGCTTAAAGTTAAAGTTTCAATAGTTTCTTATTAGATATTGTAATAATATTTTGTAGCCAGCTAAAGGTCATAGGGTCCTTTAGCTTAAAGCTTGCCACTAAATGCCTTGATATGATCTTTATTAATACTCGTATTATACAGCTGGAGAGCTTATTTGTTGGATGAACCCGCCTATATCAGGAAGTACTGGTTCGAATTTAAAAATACTTTTAGCTACCTAGATAAATAGATTACCGATATACATATATATTACCGATATATATATATGTATAGAGAGTATCACCACCCCTATTCATCCCGTGGGTGTCGTAAGAGCCGACTAAGGAAGCAAACTACGCAGGACAATAGCACTGATATTCTACTACGGCTAATTCACAGCAAAAACAAGAAAAAATTAACACAAATCCTATACCCATTTGGCCAGCTTGGCCAGCAGCTATTCCTAAAACCTTCTTTCCAAGGGGAGGCCTATGCCTGTATTTATAAAGCTTACTTGAAATAATTGACCTTTTGCCCTAGGAGTCTCTCATACTGTACTTCCATACCAAAATCTTATACGAGTACGTAGATCCAAGTTTGCAAATAAATGATCAAAACGTAACGTGCCCAGAGCTAAAATGTCCCGTGTGATTGGACAGACTCGTAAAGTCTTAACGACAGTAGCCAGCAGTAACTATTGATTCTACAGTTAACGTGGGTTAACTGTAGTTTTAACAGCCGACAGTTAACCCTTATAGGTCAGATACAAAGTTGTAAAGGATTACTGTAGTGGACTGTATCGGAAACGTTTAGTTTTGGGGACTTTAGATTATAGGGTTGTGATAATTGTTAATTTATTATAAAGTGGTGATAACGCTATCGGTTCATGTAATATGTCGTTTGAAAAGATTATCTGGAGTTTGTAATAAGGTCTTTGCTCTGGTAACATTTCGTTTTGATTTTTCTTTACAAAAGCATTTAATGCAAGGTTTTAAACAAAAAGGTTGTGGTGAGCTATTTTAATTGTCAAGTTTAGAAATTACAAGACTTAGAGGTCCATACATGTATGACAAGGCTGTATAAATGTAAACTTACGAATAATATTGTAATAAAATACTTAAAAAATAGAAGCCCAAATTTTTATTTATTACTAATGCAATTTGTTAAATTTTCGGCAAAACATTGATGTTAATTCTGTGCACTTGATTTTTGGGCGTCAGTTTTATAAAATTTGTTTTACAACAACATATCTGACCACGACAGCAAAAATATACCAAACTAAGTAATAGATTCATAAATCCTGACATGACAGTGGAGAAATATACATTGACAAACTACCACAATACCAAATAAAACATTGTAACAAACTTGAGTTACAACAAAAATTATATATAATGGATGGATGATAGGCATTGAAAAAATGATACTGTATTTTTGTTTTTACAAAGCCTTTGAAAAAGTACAACGAGCTTAAATCCATCAAAGTCACAAAACTTTTATCACCAATCACCTTAACAACCTTTTTATAGGATTTATTTGTTTAATTTTTAATAAGTCTTCGGTGAAAAGTTTATTGAATGAATAATTATTAAAATCTGTTTTAATCATTGTTGGTGTAACACAAAGTGTTTTCTATTTTAATTTTTGTTATTAGCATAGAATAAACTTTGTACTATTAAAATATATTAATATACTTGTAGAAAGGTTTTAAACATTTGGTTAGAAAGTCATTGTTCTGTAAATATCTTATATCTCTTCTTAGCAATGTTTGCTTTTATTATGACAATAATATATATTTATCCTTAACTTGTTCTCAAAGCTTTATTATGTCCAACTTCCACGAGCAACACACCAACCAACCCTTGGCTCAATATATATGTAACCAACAGAACTCTTTGCTGCCGGCTAAACCCTTCTAATATGAAGAGGTATGTTCACTTAGCCGAATAACTATAGTCACTACAGACATTCTTGGAAGTCATCACAGACATCAGAAGTTTGATAAATTATATCTACGAGTTGAGATGATAATAATAGCCGACCATCTTGTCACCATAAATAGTCATACAGCGGACGTGGACGTACAGCTGCGGAAAAGAAACCGCGAATACCATTCCATAATATACCATAACCCTTTGACATCGGTCTAACGCGTATGTATTTGAAATAGATCCTTAAATGAACCCTTTTAAATATAGAAGTACCACCTTTAAAACGAATATAAACAAAACGATACCTCGTAATCACAATCGTTTATACATTGCACTACAACTAGAGCTGACTCGATGATCAGATGGTATCGGTCTCGTAAAGAGGATCGTAAAATGTTCTCCGAATTGCAATCCCCAATAACTAGGATGCATAACACGAATATTTAACCTGTGGATGTGGTAATACAGTCTCAAAGTCGGAACAACTCAATATTTCGACAATAAAAAGCTGATTGAGCTTATTATCGATAAAATTCTTCTTCTTCGTCTCAGCGTCAAAGACGTCTACTGCGGTGCATAGGCCTCCCCCAAGTTTTGTTACAATAACCTGTGCTGCCCGCATCCAACGGTTTCCCGCGACCTTCACCGATATCATCAGAGGAATTTAAGGGCTTGAAATACATTATGGCAAATAACGCAAATAAAGATAAAGAGTGAAGTTTATTCCGCATACGACTAGAGAAGAGAAGTCTTGGATGAGAAAAAATAATACCTTTTCAACAAATTACAACAACATCAAATTACAAAGTATTTATTACGAGTATATATAAGTAATGGAATAGTAACGAAAGGACCTTATAATAAATTTAATACAACTAATTTCTACATTTATTAGTGACGATGTAAAAAACCGTCATGTTCGAGTCTTCGTAGGTCCTAACCACGGAAGCTAGGCAAATCTATACAAGGTACGTTTTACGAGGAGACACACGACACGTATTTGTTAACGTGCACGTAAACAGATCGTTCCGCGGTCGTTACGTTGTCGTCTACACTGGTCTCACGTACGCCCATTGTGATTGTAAAACTTAATAGTCTCGCTATTTACTGACGATAAAAGTTTTGGTAAGGAGGTTCAATGGCGATAAAATAAAGGTAACCTTTACGTACTTATGTTGAAAATTGTGCCTTGTAAGCAGTGTTGGACATTAGAAATTGCTAATTATTCAAATGTTAGAATGGAATATGGTCCCTTCTTTTTTTTTTTTTCATTTTCGTTTTTTTCATTTGGTTATGTAGGACTCGAACCGACCAAAAACCGCACGCCGTCTCGGGTACCAGTTGCTGGGGAACCAGGTTCACCCTAGGACGGAAAACCCTGATACCCCGACGTACCTCGGGCCATCTACTTGCGTTAATAACCCCCTCCTGTGTGGGAACCCCTATGTCCCGTTTGTGCTCCCAAAAGGGGGGCGCGCGCTTCGAAGCGCGTCTCGCCACCACCCCGGCCTGCTTCTGCTAGGGTGACAGATGGCCTCACCTACCACCCCCAGGCCTGCGCTTATGGAGGACGTAGGTCATTCTGCGACCTCCGGCGCCTGAGTTGTCTGCGGTACCTGGCCCGTTGCCGGGCCTAGCGCTCCGGGAGAGTTCGAAACCTCTCCCGGTCTTGCTCCGTCGTCTCCTTAACAAGCATAACTTGCTCGCACAAGGAGACGGCGGAGTTCCACGAACTCTCGCTCCGTACCATGGCGGCAATCATGTTACCGAGCGAGAGAACTCCCAGCCGCCGGATCCGCTCCACGACTTGGGCAACCCCGGCCGTGGCTCTCAGGGTTGCCTCACGGTGCGTGGCTGGCTCTCTGATAAATATGCCCCGACTATGATAGAAAATAGAATGGAATATGGTCCCTAAATTAATTAGACATGTTCTTTGCATGCATTTCAAAATAAGTAGTGTTGTTTACATTTTATTTGTTTACATTATAACATACACAAAAATTGTACAGTAGCAGTTTTATTCCACAGTTACAAAACTAAAACCATTTGAAGTTAATAATAAATATAAAGTATAAAACTGAATTAGTTTTTATTTTTCTAAAGACGCTAACCGCTGTAAGTATTAGTTAGACTTTAATTATGATTTTGTATTGAATAAAATATTTATTGAGAAATAACATAAAGGAGGAGTAGTGCTGCAAGTAAAACTGTGAGGAATAGTTAATAATTCAATTAAAACTTGAAGAGCCTTTATTTTAAGACATGATATACGCTAGTTCAACTCTTTATTGGTGTAATTTAGCATAAATACATATTCTAAGTAAAAAACACTAATCACCATTCGCACACAACAAACCACTTAGTTAAGTGTTAACAAGTTGAGATGTTACAGTAGCAGAGTCGAGATAAGTCGAGGGTAACACAAGTTCGCCTCGAGCCTTGAATTTTGTGTTCTCTTGAGTGCAGCGTACGGCCTAAGCTTACGTCACGCTGTCGTGACATACTGTACAACAGGATTATTAATAAATTAAAAAATATGAATATTCTCTCTCACTCTCTCAACTGGGACGAATGTGAAACCTGGGGGAAATAATACACTACTTGTGATTCCTCGTAGACGGTCTAACCTCTAGACAGAGTTTGTATAATAGCAACCAGACAACTGATAAAGATACTAGTAACGTGCCTTTTTTTATGTTAGAGGGGGCAGACGAGCAGACGTGTCACCTGGACTATCGCCACCCATGAACATCTGCAACTCAGGAGTCACAAACGCGTGGCCGGCCTTTTAGAAGGAGTACTCTCTTTTCTTGAAGGTTTGAAGGTCGTATCGGTCCGGAAACACCGCAGACGATAACCCGTTCCACAGATTGGCTGTGCGGGGCAAAAAGTGTCTCGGAAAGCGCACAGTAGTGGAGCGCCAACTATCCAGGTAATGAGGATGAAGATTTTGCCATGTGGAACGATGGCAGAAATTTGCGGCTGGTATTAGTCCGAACAATTCCTCGGAGCACTCTCCATGATATATGCTTACCTAATTACTTATACATATTTTAGATTAATTACTCCCAGGCAAAAAAAATAATTAATCGTGCTCATCACACAATAGTTTGTCTTGGGTGAGAATCGAAACCACGACCTCTGGCTAAGCACGCTAAATCGTGCTGCTAGAAAAAAGCCTGTTAATTCAAAAAACATACACACAAGTGTGTACGACACACACTATTGTGTAGTACAGATTTGGCCATACTGTGCTTTATGAGAAGATAAAAAAAGGAAAAGGTTTACAACCTAACTACCTAACATTGAGTACTAATCCTACAAACATGGAGACACAATTCTATGTCTTATTGTCTTATACTTAAGGTACAATCTGTCTAGACAATTTTTATTGTCCTCAGGTTAAAATACCGACAGGTTACACAACATATTGATATTCCAACGAAGTTAAGCCAATAAACTCAGATTACTGCAACTTTCTTAACTAAAGATAAAGCTTGCACATTCCGATGGTACGCCACGAGAATTCTAATGTCCCAAGGGTTCTAACACTTGATAATGCAAAGGGATTAAGTGCCAACGGTGCTGTAAAACAATGGACTCTTACTGCTTTAGAAGGTAATCCAATTGCGTTCAAGATGTTTGAAACGCTAACAAATTAGTTACGTCAACAATTGGAAAAAAAGTTGGCGTACAAAATCTTACTTGTACTTTTACCATGGGAGAGCCATGATTCGGGACGTATGGACCGGCTCGACCGGAGTGATACTCACAGAAAACCGGTGTTAAGCAATTCTATCGTTGCCTTTCACTGAGAGAGCGAGGTTGCCGAAGCTCAAATACCCCCCCGCTGACTCGAATGGGAGGGACGCCAAGGGCAGCCAATTGTGACTTTTGATTTGCAGGTGTCCATGGGCGGCGGTTGTTGCTTACCATCGGGTAACCCGTCTGCTTGTTTGCCAACTTATAAAAAAAAACATGTAATATTTGACGCATGCATATGAATCAATCTGCAATCTGTTAAATATTAGGTATATTACTGTATTCATAAGTTTGTCTGCCTCGGTGATGCAGTGGTAGCGTATACGACTGCTGAACTGAGGTCTCTGATTCGATTCACGAATTGGAACAAATGTTTGTATGATCTGCAAATATACGTTTCGGATTTTGGGTGTTTTTTTTATGTATAATATGTATGTATTTTCGAAAAAAAGTATAAAGGTATTCTATTAGTTAATCTAGCTTTTATAGTACAAGCTCTGTTTAGTTTGAAAGTAGTTAGCGTTAGCTTTAGCGTAGTAGATAGTATTTATAAGAACGTAATAATGTAATAAATGAAATATTAATTCACATACACAAACAAATCGCCCACCTTTATATTGTCAGTATAAAAATATAATATTTCTTATAATCCGTGTGTGCGCAAACACAGACTGTGACTAATGAATATAACTTTCTGGCACCTTCACGTGTCTAATTAGTATTTTTTTGAGCATTGAGATCTACTACGTGAAACAATTTTTTACCTTTCTTCTTCTAAAAACTTCAAAATTATTTTAAATAATTCATGCTTTTTTAGAAAAAAAAAACAATTTTCAACTGAAACAGGATTGTTTTGTTGTCCTTTGTGCTGGTATATGGAATATTACTGTGTATATTACCAAAGGGGTACGCAGACGCGAATTAAAACCATGTTTTAAAAGCTCACTAATATATATATATATATATATATATACGAGGGGTGATCAATAAGTAATGATAATCGAGTATTTCTAGAACGCACAAAAACCCAAATTATTTTTTTTCTGCTTGCTTATATATCCACTACTTCAGCTTCAAAAAAATGTATAAATAGGACACCATTACCGGGAGATACATTCATTTGAATACGAACTGTCGAAGAGAAAACATCAAAATGGAGAAAAATGAAATAATAGCTGTCATCAAGTACCTCTGCCTGAAAAAAATGTCTACCAAAGACATACACAGCGACTTAGAGGAAACATTGGGGGAGTCTGCTCCTCCATATTCCACAGTCGCACGCTGGGCAAAGGAATTTAAGCTGGGCAGAACCTCCACTGAAGATGAACATCGCGAGGGACGCCCTTCCACGTCCCTTACTGGAGAAAACGTCAAAAAAGTGGAAGATATCGTGTTGGCCGATCGAAGGGTGACCGTAAGGCATGTAGCTGAGGTCACAGGGATCTCCTATGGCAGCGTTCAAAAAATCATTGTCAACAAAATGCATATGAAAAAGGTCTCTGCGCGTTGGGTACCGAGAATGTTAACCGAGGAGCAAAAAAAGAAACGAGTCGACATTTCGAGGGTGAATCTTCAAAAGTTCCAGGCCGATAAATAATTTTTTTTGTCGCGTTTTGTGACCATGAACGAGACCTGGATCCACCACTTTGATCCCGAAACCAAACAACAATCAATGACTTGGAAACGAGCTTCCTCACCAACGCCGAAGAAATTCAAAGTGTCAAGTTCAGCGGGAAAGGTTATGGCGTCTGTTTTCTGGGATGCAGAAGGAATTATTATGGTGGAGTATTTGGAAAAGGGGGCCACTATAACAGGCTCTTACTACGCAGGCCAAATAAGAAGATTGCGAGAAGCTATTAAGTCAAAAAGACGCGGTAAACTGCGCGCTGGAGTGCTGTTTCACCAAGACAACGCCCCGGCTCACAAAGCCGCAGTTGCGATGGCTGCCATTGAAGAAACGGGGTTCGAACTGCTCGAACACCCTCCCTATTCGCCAGATCTAGCTCCAAGGATACACCAAATGTATTAACTTGCAAGGAGACTATGTTGAAAAATAAAATACTTTTTTTAATCTAATAGTTCTGTTTCATATTGATTATCATTACTTATTGATCACCCCTCGTATATATATATATATATATATATATATATATAAGAGGGGAAGGCGCTGTCTGTGCAGTTTGAGGAATAAAGATAGGCAAATTCGAATTATATTGAACAGGAATAGTACACAAGGGGGAGATAGGAGAGGGGGGGGGGGGCAGTATAAGGCAAGATTCTTTATCTTATTCATCTCTGATCAGTCCAAAGATATGATAGAAGATCAGTATACTTTGAAAAGACAATAAGCAACTTTGAAGTCGAAGCGTTTATAACTCAAATGCCTTACAATTAAATGAGACAGCCTTAAGAGTTAAAAAAAAACATCATTTATGATACTCTATCTTAGAAGATCGACAAAAAAGCCCAAACAGTTCAACCATTCAACGGCCACTCGAAAAACTTATTCATTTACAGTATCCCCATTATATCCCCAGGTTCTTTTTATCGCTCCGTCAGCTCACCATGACAAATCGCTTCTCTAACACCACTTGTCCAAACTTTTTTCTATTAAACTTGGAGCCCCGTGGCCAGGTATAGTTGAAGTTAAATTTGCTTCTCGCCACTGTCTTCACTCTGGGGAAATACACTAACTTAATGCAATTTAAACATTTATTCGTTTGTACAAATATTTTATTTACGTTTTGTTTATGTTTTATTTTTCGGCATTTCAATTTTTTCAAATTGTTCAACTACCAAAGTAATAAAAGGTGCTGCTATGAAGGTCGAATTCATTATACGGGTGGTTAATCTGTGATAGAATAAAAAGAATAAATATTTATATTATATGACTAAAATTGCATTTTTCGGGTATCATTGTAGCAAGCTCGACAAATATGACTATACATTTCTCTGAAGTTCAGAAATTAATTTATTTACAAACACTCATACAAATACATAATAAGCTGCTTATTAAATGTTCTTTGCTGTTACATGAACCTTTATATAATGAGGACTACGGACGACACGAACTTTGACTTGACTGGTATTTATGAACGTTTGAGTAACGAAACTCCGGAGTAACGCAAGCACTGAATTGATGAAATACGAGATCGTTTGAGTAGCAAAACTTTGAAAGTAACCACATAATATAATTGAAAATTTTTGTATAGTTTTGTCTTTTCTTGCTTTCTTTAAGTTAGCAACTTGCTGCGTTTTATTTAACAACTTACGAAAAACATACGGCTGAACGTAAAACCTCCTTATTGTTTAAAATAATAATTTATTACAGAAAACCGATTCCATAGACAACAAATAATAATTCGTGATATTACATTACATTATCAACTTCATTTTACATAAAAATAAAATAAATAATATTATTATTAGAATAAATTATTTAATTACTTCACTGTTTAAAATTAAGACATGTCAATAAGCCAAGAAAAAATCATAAAATATTTAATTAAATAGTCAAAATTTGATTTCATAAATTAAATTACAGGAATAAATGTTTAAGACGGGTAAGGATAACAACTTCGAACACTTTAAACGTCAGTGTTTTGTATTTTCAAGAGAAATAACTGAGAGCTTTTAGCCTCTTTCCGGTGATTTCATAATCAAATCTTGACTCAATGACAAAGAGTACACCTTGAAAAATTTTCAAGGGTAAAAATAATTTAACCCAATTATATTTATCGTATGAATGTATTTATAACTGCTTTATACAGACTTCGTTCCACATATTATCTTATATATAAAATTCTCGTGTCACAATGTTCGTTCCCGTACTCATGAAATTTTGTGTGCACATCGGGTAGGTCTGAGAATCGGCCAACATCTATTTTTCATACCCCTAAATGGTAAGGGTGACCCATCCCTAATTTTTTTTTGTTTTGCAATACAGCGTTTGCCGGGTCAGCTAGTTTACATATAAATTTGCCCGGGTTGCCTTAATTTTACCAGGTTTTCATAATCTGGACCTGCGCTGATGACAATTGGCCAATTGGCAAAGTAATTAAAACAGATTTTCTCTAATTTATTTTCATGTATGTTGCCCCGACCACTCGAAAAGTACTCGTCTACCTCGAAGAGTAATCGTGGAACATAAAAAACGAGTATAAATAATAAAAGATTCAAGCAAAAATTAATCTCTGCTGTTAATTTTTTTATCAGTGTCTCGAAATAATTGAATCCTCATGACAGAAAATAGTAAACAACTTTTTTTTTAAAGAGGACTCCTTCATTAGGAATGTATTCTGTGTCGCGGAGGACTTTACAAACATATGTATATGAAAGGTCACAAAGAACCCCCAGACACGGAACAACAATTTGTGGATCACACAAAGTGTTGTACCATGTGGGAATCGAACCCACAACATTCAGCCTATTAGGAAGCGGCGTGGCGACCGCTTTTTTATTTTTCAGACTTACAAAAATAATCGTTTGATATTTGTACCATAAAGGTGGTGTAAGGGTTGTCAAGAACTTCTTGTTAGGTACCAGGAGTGCCTTAAAGCTATGGCAAAATAGCTCACGTAATTAATGAATGGTCCCTGATGTTATTTGGGCTTAAGGCAGTTTTGCAGAGACTACAATTGATTGTTAATCTAAAATTTAATAGCCAGTAGTTTAATAACAGATGACTCCAACTCTGTTAGGGAAACATTGGATTTAGCGATGGAAAATTCCATGCATCTTGTTGACGATGTTTAATCGTTTAAATTCAAATTTTATGAGCCCGATTGACATTTGTTAATTAAGTTTAGTTTTAATGAACGAATCCATAAATGTCTCATGGAATATTTACCGTATTCAGATTTAAATGTTGATATAATATGAGCCTTGCTAACTACGTATCAGTAGTCAGTGGCTAATTGTGTTATATTTCTGTGTATCGATCGTTATCTCCTATTAAGGGATGAGTGAACCCATGAACGATACACTGTCGGGCCTGTTGGTCTAGTGGTTAGTGACACTGACTGCTAAACCGGAGGTCGTGTTTTCGATTCCCACCCAGGACAAATATTGTGTGATGAGCACGGTCATTTGTTCTGTGTCTGAGTGTAATTTATCTATAATATGTATCTCTTATATAAGTATGTTTATCAGCAGTCTGGTTACCATAGTACAGGCTCTGCCTAGTTTGGGATCAGACGGCCGTGTGTGACACGTGTGAGATATATTATATTTTAATTTAACTTGATGTTTATTTCACTTCATTTGTATAATGTCGACTGCACGGATGTCATAGTCGTTTGGTTGGTCAGCGGTCACCTCGCCGTCTTACAGCGCTGAGTGTTGCGGGTTCGATCCCCACATGGGACTACACTTTGTGTGATTCACGAGAGTTGTCTTTAAAAGAAATGAAATGTAAAAAAATGGCGGTCAATGATATCTGATCAATATGGTCAATGATATTTGCTTTCTTCTATTCAATAAGCCGTTTACAATACAAGGTGACGATCCACTATAATCTTGTTCAAAGGAACACTTGTCTCTTAAAAGCGCAGCGTATTCTCGAAACGCAAATATAATCAAGATTAAAACGTTCCATATTCAAAACCATATCATCTATCCTTGCTTACTGAGCACAAACAAGATTACTTATAAACCAGTGTTTTTTTTTTTTTTTTTTTTTTTTTTTTTTTTTTTTTTTTTTTTAATCGCTTTTCCCCAGTCAAGGATACACCGGGACCTTATTGAGCTAAGTGTATGCTATTCTGTATACATTAATATACATCTACCCACCCCATCTGTTGTAGAGTGGGACCTCTTCTGCTCTGCGCATTTCAAGTTCTAAGTGCTGTTTATTACTAGTTATTTCTTTATCTGTTAACTGTTAACCCGGAGCGCGAACAGTTACAGCACCGCGGTTCTTTCCCTGCGACATAGTCTGCGCACTTCTCGCGCAGATGCGGGCCTCCGCAGTGACTGCACATGTCCGCGCCCCCGGTGCAAAATTTACGGCCATGTCCGAATGCTAGGCACCTTGTGCACTGGATGAGCGGAGACTGGTCCTCCACTCTGACCCTTTGAAGGTCGAGGTAGAGGGCTCCAGCCTCCGTCATCCTCCGCCATACGGCAGGCCTCACCTGGAGGATGATGTGGACCGTGTTCGGGTTTCTAGTCCGTTTCTTATACTTAATGTTTAATTCTTCTATGTCTTCTTCCGGTATATCATAAAATATTTCTCTGTTCTGGGTAAAAATGGCGTTCTTCAGGTCCTCATCATCGCTGTCGTTGTGCACGTCCCTCAGAATGACCAGAGGGTCCTTGTTGCGCATTGGAGCTGCCTTTAGTCCGTTGCCGCGTTTTTCTAGGATGTTTTGGACTTTGTTACGCTCTTCTTCTGTGTCGCAGCCTATGATGACGGTCTGATTTTTCGCTTTCCGGACCTTGTTAATTTTGAGGCCGGTACCTCTAGCATCGACTGCCTTCTTTACTCTGGCGAGTATTTGGTCTGCTGTCTCCATGCCGCTCTCGAAGGTGACCGCCACCGAGTGAAGCGCGGGGCGGCGGGCGGGTCTTGCTGCTGCGATGCTGGCGTATGTTGCAGGCCCGACGGTTTCGTGCCTGGCTGCAACGACTTCCTCGGCTAGTTTCTCGAGGCGGTCGTGTAGTCGACTTTCGACATCCATGGTCATCTGTTCCACGTCCGCTAGCTTCTCGCCGATGGTTTCCTTTAGGTCGGAGCCTCGGTCGTTTGCACTGACGTCGAGCCCTTGTAAGTCCGTCTGGATGGTCTTCTCCATCTCACTGATACGCTCAGTCAGCGTCGCCTCCATCTCCCCCAGTTTCTTGATGACATCATCCTGCCCTTTGGACGTCAATGTTTCGGTCTTTGGCCCTTTGGCCTCGAGCCTCTGCATGCGAGCGCTGAGCTCGAAGACTGCTCTCATTCCTTTGTCGGAGTGCGCCTCCAGGAACTGTTTTATATCCCTCCTCATTTGAGGGTACTCCTGGACCTTCGAGGGTATATCCTCGAAGGTCTTCAACAGCCCCTGGAGGAGCTGATCGCTCGACATTGCGGCGTAGTCATTTTGACGCTTGTTGTAGGTCTCTCTATTGTCGAGCGATCTCCGTTTAGTCTCTGGCCTCTTGATAAAAGTCCTGGCAGCGTCCTGCGCTGCTGCGGTTGAGGTGGCTGGACTGGGAGTGGTGGGTGTTTTGGTAGCGCCAGAGGTTTTGGGCGTGCGGTATATCTCATCATATAAACCAGTGTTGGCTTGCACTCCACGTTGATGAATCTCTGCATAATGCACATATCATTACCATTTATTCGACGTATTTTGTCTGCTTTGCGGTGAAACTTTCAGCGGTAGGGGTTCTGATTATAGTGGTGTAATGTCATTTAATGAGAAAAATTAAAAACAGTATTATGTTGATTTTTTAATCGGCGTTAAACTGAGAAGTTACATTTTTATTACTAAATAAATGTCTTAATATTACGTATATTATATACTTATGCTGTTAAAGGTATGTTTTGTCTAGAATTGCGTTTTTCCTAATGGCGACTGTAAATATTAAGACATCAGACATAAAGAATGCACAGACTCAAGACAACCATTTTAGACTCAATCAATCAATCAATCAGTTTATTTTCATTGCGAACATGGGTTTACAATTAGGTGTTACAGTTATAATATTTTTTTCTGCCACATCCTACCTTTAGGCATGCAATAAGATAACATTAATAACGAGTTGGGCTTATTTAATACATCATACGAGGTCAGAATTCTATTTTATGTCAATATCAATTAAAATAACAATTACAATTATATTATTAAAAAAAGGAAAAATGTCATAATCATAATAAATAATGTATCACATTTATTAAAAAACTGTATTAATAGAGGGTATGGTGTAGTTATTAAAAACATGCATTCTATTATATTTTCTCCGTTAAAAACTCAGCTACAGAATAGTATGCTTTCATTTCTAAAAATTCTTTTAACTTGCTCTTGAATGCACTTATGCTCAAGTTTTTCCATTGTTGCGGTAAATGGTTATAAATTACTGGAGCCATACAGAAAACACTTCTACGCATAAGCACAGTTTTTGCTTGGAGTAGGCGCAGTCTACTATTATCACGCCTGTTCCGTGTAACCGTATCTTCAAGCCGCGGAAATAAGCCTGGATTTGTTTTAACAAACATTGACATTTCCAAAATATAAATGCTTGGCAACGTCAATACTTTATACCTCTGAAAGTAAGTTTTACAGCTATCACTTGTTTTTAGTTTAAACATTGACCGTATGCATCTCTTTTGACACTTAAAAGCAATTAATGTATCTGTAGAGTTACCCCAGAAAATGATGCCGTAGCGTAAATTTGAGGCAACTAAACCGTAGTATGCGGTCATCACTGTTTCTGTATTGACGATTGACGTTAACGTATGCAAAGCGTATGCAGAACTACATAATTTTTTGCAAAGCGTCTCTATATGTGATTTCCAATCTAGTTTTTTATCTATTGTTAACCCGAGGAACTTCGAAGTCGTAACATTTTCTATACTATGATTGTCAATGTTTATATTTTGGTATATATAACTGATTGGAGCGATCCGTTGACTGAAATGTATAATCTTAGTTTTATTTAAATTGATTTTTAAATTGTTAATGTCAAGCCAGTTTATTATGGATGTCAAGGAATTCGTAATGTCATATTTATATTGAGTTATATCATTATTACAAGATATAGTAATTGTGCTATCATCTGCGAAAAGCGTTACAGTATTTTTTGTACATTTTGGAAGGTCATTAATATCTATACTAATATTATAAAGCTGAAGAGTTTGTTTGTTTGTTTGTTTGTTTGAACGCGCTAATCTCAGGAACTACTGGTCCGATTTGAAAAATTCTTTCAGTGTTAGATAGCCCATTTATCGAGGAAGGCTATAGGCTATATATCATCACGCTAAGAGCAATAGGCGCGGAGCACCAATGAAGAATGTTTCAAAAACGGAGAAAATTTATTACTATTGAGAGACGCAGACAAAGTTGCGCGGGTCAGCTAGTATAATATAAAAAGCAAAGGTCCCATTACGCTCCCCTGAGGGACACCGTACAAAACTTTCCGCTCATCTGAAAGATATAGCTCCTCTCGTTTAGTAGTGGGGTTTATTATTGCTATTTCTGTACGTTGTTTTCTGTTCTCCAAATACGATTCGAATAACTTTAGGACATTACCTCTCACTCCATAGGCATCTAGTTTTCTAATTAATATATCAAGTTTTACATAATCAAATGCCTGTGTCATATCACAAAATATTGAGCATACAGGCGTTCGTTTGTCTACTCTCACACTCACACTAAATTTTGTTTCAATGTGAGAATCAAACCATCAAATTTCATTGGCGTGTCGTAGTTGCGAGGTGATGACGTTACCTATTGAGCTTGAGCCGTTCTTAAAGTCTAAGTCAGAGTTTGAATGAGCATGTCCCCGCTGGAAATCATTGGGAGAGGTCTATGTCCAGCAGTGGACAAGCATAGGCTGAGGTGATGTGTGTGAAGGTTAAAGTTTAATGAACGCCTTAACCAATAAAATGAATGTTGTGTTCACATTATTAGTGAACTATAAAGGAGTTGCTGACTGTCTGTTGAGGTTGTTACCTCAACAGACAGTCAGCTGCAGTATAGCAACAGATATAGCGACATACTTTCTTTCTTTTTCTTCGCTGTGATTTCGACTTGGAGTGTCGTTGTGTATGATTGTGAAACCGTGAAAGATACCGGCTTTCATGTTACGTCACAAATGGGGCGATTTGGCCGGGACAATATCATGGCCTCACAGAAACTCGTAGATTGAGTAAGATTAATGGAGCAGCCCCCTTCTGTTGCCCTCTATTGCTCCACTCAAAGAGCGACAACTCATCAGAGTTGCAGGTCTATATGGGTGTCGGTACTTACTTACTATTGGGTGACCCGTAATTTATTCAGAATTTACAATTTAATTACCTAATTGGTAACATCCTTAATTATATAACTAATATAATTGTTTTTAATTGCAGGTAATATGATAATCATAATTGTGAGACATTCAGAATGCTTGTTGTCATTCAGTGGTTTGGTAACAAATCTGCAGTTAGAATGATTTTAGGAAACAAATAGCCGACTAAGGGAGAAAACTACGCAGAACAACAGAACTGCAGAAAGAAGGACAACTTGACACAAACCCTATATCAACCCGTCTGGCCAGCGTGGTATAGTAGACCAAAACCTCCTTTCTAAGGAGAGGCTTATGTCCAACAGTGGACTATTAAAGGCTGTTGATGGGATAATGATGATGTGAAACAAATATATTCTAATGCCGTGGTGTACCATTGTTCTGTAAAGTGAGGCTCTGTTATCGAAGGCAATTTTGTCTAACAAGAGGTGACTGCTTGTTTTTTTTTAAATTGAAAAGTAAACATTCAAAGTGTCGATAAGTAGAAAAATTACCTATCTCAGTTTAAGCAACTCCCCGCATTTTAGCACTACAATTTTAATGCTCCACAGTCTAAACTTTGATCTATAACACAAACACCCGGTTTCGTAAACGTTACTTAACAGCCCCAACGAATACATCGGGTTATTTTTTGACGGTTTAAGAGGAATTCAGTTATAAATACCCTCTAAGAATTCTCTTGTCTGTCTTTTTTTTTTTTATTAGCATAGGGAGGCAAACGAGCAAACGGGTCGTGTGAAGGTAAGTGACTGCCACCGCCCATGGAAACCTGCTGCTCAAGAATCACTAGTACGCTACCCCCCTTTAAGTCTATTTCAGAATTAGGGCGAGGGAGGGTTTGGGCTCCGGTAACAACACTTACTCGTCAAAAAGCCACGAAGAACTACTTAAGACCGGTTTTAAAGGCTCTCCAAACTACGACCCTCTATCTCTCTCTCCAAAGAAAACCAAGTTCGATTCTCCTGCACCTCCTCCCCTCCTGCTTTCGCATTTAAAAAGAATGTACATAACGAGAATACACAACGAGATGGTGTAAGTACCTTAACCAATAGTACACCTTCTGAAATTCAGGTGTTCAGTGTGTACGAACATAAAGAATATGTATTTATATATTTATATAATATCTGTAAATTTTGTTTAGCTTTATATGCTCATTGATAAAAAAAAATAATCACAATTGGTTCAAGGTTGGCTGGTAGAGTACATAAGTGTATGAAGATGTAAAATAAAATAAAATAATATACTGGTTACGACAATCTTCTTTCACTTAGCATTAGACAGAATTTTAAAACAGTTCGAAGCCTTAAAGAAAACTATTGTATGAATACAAATGCTGGTTTACGGAATACTCAAGTCATTGTTCGAACTCACACTAATTTATCGATAGCTATGTGCTAAATTAGTTTGAGTTCGAACAAAGTTGTTTTGTTGACTATGTCTGGTAAATGTTGTTACAGTCAGGTAAATGTTTGAACTTTATCTAATCATAGTTGAGTTTTAGTTTACGTGTATGTGTGTGTATACATGTATTATGTGTTTCTGATTTCAATACATTAAAAATAGTGTTTGATTATTGATATGATCTTTTGTACGTAACAGCTCGTTCTAGCTATAGTTATGAGATCCTGACCTGCTCATCATCAGTATAAGCATTCTCCTTTATTCCCGTTCCTTTCATTGTACTTCTAATTTTGCCATTCCCATATTTTTAGTCAATTTATTACGAGGGTAGGCTTGTGCCCTTACTCGTAGTAGGTAGCTAGAATTATAGTTGTCAAAATAATGACGTTGTTATAGCTAACTATCATTGAAACGTGTCAACACCTGCACTTGCTTTTTAACATTAAAAAACCATAAAATAAATCTGATTAATTCTCCGTGTAAAGTGTTTTGATTAAACGGTTTTGTTTGGACTTGTTTGAATTATATTTAGTAATGAAAACATTATCCTCTTTCTATTGGTCGCTTGATCTGAAATTTGGTAGGTACACACCTTTAGTTCTGTGTCAATTCATTTATGTATGTTCAGTATTATTATAAAAATCTAATTCAAAATGGCCAAGACCACAACAAAACCATTTCACTAAAAATATCCAATTTTTTTAAATTGATTTTGGGCTTGATTATATTGTTTACATTTTATTGCAAATTCTTTTAGACTGAGAAAAATAAACGTGTCCTTTAACCCTAAGTACTGCCAACGAATTTTACAATATAATGATCCCTGTTACTCGAGTAAAATATTTGATCCCTTGACATGAAGAGAAATTAATTACAGCGTCGTTCTCATGAGACGGAAGAAAATTAAATGTTTTACCTACTTATTTTGAAACGTCACAGACGCCTAATTCATGGTATAGAGGCAAACGAGCACGGGCACACCGTTATTGCGGGGTTAAGACCCGTTATGGAGGATTGGCCTGAGAGGCAAAGTGGGACTCTCTCATACTGGCTGACGCAGGTGATCACCGAAAAAGTATGCTTCGGAGATCACCTGATTCTGATCCGCAAGGAGCCAACGCCTGAGTGTCATCACTGCGATGACTGGACCGTGGACACGGCGCTCAACACGCTGACAGAATGCCAATGCCGTGGAAATCTGCCGTCTCCTTCTTCGAGCAAGTTATAGTCGCGAAGGAGATGGCGGAGCGGAGCGAAAAAAAGGAGTACACGAGCAAACGGGTGACAAAATGGTAAGTGCCTATCGCCGCCCATGGCAACTTAAGAGTCATAAGTACGTTGCCAGCCTCTGAGTGCCGCCTGAAATTTAGGGAAGGGGAGGGTCTCTGTTATTCTTACTTAGAAAAATACAATTGAGTACCATCAGCATTTAGTAAGCATGTATAATATCGGTAAACAGTCTGTATATGTCAAACTAATACATTGTTTACAAATAGTAAATTGCCGTGAAAATTAGAATTAGAAATGAAACAATATTGTTTATTTATTTATTATTATACAAATGACAAACTTATAGTAAAATACAAAACCACTTGGTTGTACATCTTTAGTGGCAATAATTACGCAGCAAACTATTTGCTTCTTCCGAGCTCACCTTAAATGTTTTCAACGTAAACATTTATAATTTCAGCTTTTATTATACGAAATAAATTTGCCTTTGCATGCCCGAGAATAATTTGTTAAAAGCAAAAGCAGATCAAAGAGATCAATGAAGTTTAACGTAAATATATTACCCCTTAGAATACAAACGCGTGTTTTATAAGTGAGCTCAAATTGTTACTGCCTTTGTTCTTGTATTAGGCACTAAATTAAAAATTCTTGGAGAGTCTAAGTTGGATATTAGAAATTGAAAGGTACGAGATTGAGAGCACTTGTTATCTTTTTGTCTCTTTATTAGCTTAAACACGTTATATACGTTTATTAATAGCTATAGAACATTATCGACTTTTACAAAGTAGAATAAAACACTATCTTAGTGTAACGTTCAGGCACTTCTTTAACATATACATTATCCACACACACGCGTGCACTTGAAAACACACACTGTCACGCACGCACACACACACTCATGCGCGCGCGCACACACAGACACACACACGAAAAACATCACGCATATATTAACCTATAAGTGTAGGGGTAAAGGAGCTAGGGTAAGGGATACTGCAAATCTTGGATGGGGAAATGGGACTGAGTGCGAAAATAAGGTTATCATTTGTCACCTGGACACTTACGTATCCTGTATGTCTATGCATTCGTGTATCTAGTATATAACTTATCAGGATACCAAATTGAATATGAATTCGGGGCAGCAGCTAATGAATTGGGTAACAAACAGAGCTGAGCCTGAACCAACTACATAGGTTCTATTCGGTATTAGTTATTTCTTTGTGTATGATTTTGGCCTCTAACACTAGTATCCTGAGAGATTGCACTCGAAACAAATGTATAAACTACATAAGTGTTTTTGTTGTCACCTAATTAAAAATATATATTATTGGCCCGATGCGCATGCTTCATGAAGAATTGTTAAAAAACTGTATCCTTCATTACTTAAATTTCCTTTTTCTTTTAAGTACTTTTTTAATTCAAGTTGAAATAAGAGCAAACCTCTTCAATTAAGTAATAAATTTTCAATATCCGTTCATAGATGACTCAGTTTTGAGGTCACAAACATTTCATTTGTTTCTAATGTTTTTATAAAATCAATAGATACAAATATTTTAATAAAACAAGTCAATATTTTTTAGTATATTTTTTCCCATTTTTAAATTATAAAGACGAAGTAAAACCAGAAGTTTTAAAATAAGAAATACAAAAAATCAATTTTTTTAAACTTCGTAGAAACCGTTACGAAATTCAGTTTTCATTGTATTATTTTATGTAATTTGTAAATCGTATTGTATATAATACATAAACGTTTGTAGCTTACAATATCAGAGTGTGGAAAACCTATTCTTTAAGAGAGGACGATAAATATTAAAGCTTACCTTGGACGGTTTATCGCGCATGGAGCGGCAACCGTGAAAAACGGATAAATGTGGAATCCTCACAAATCCCGTTGCCTGAAAAGTTTCGGAACGATACTTGTGTATACGAGGCTTATGTCATGCGGTTGAAGCCCTGATCTGTAGGGTTGGTAAATTGGCACAGCGCGACAGTGTGAACATACCTAGCACATACAACATGATTTTATTTACGAACTTTTTCTGTAAATTCTTCATAATATTACTACGAGTATACATAGACATACGAGTGTACGTAGAGAAATATACATACAGTTTGTTATGTCGAAATTATTAATAGATATGTCTATTTCGATGTCGTTAGCCAATTGGAGCAAACATTTTTGTTGGTACAGATTATTACTACACATTTTATCGTGCCCTTACGTAAGTAGTTTTTATGATATTATGATTATCAGATATGACATCTCATACAATACATTGCTGGTATTTGCTTATATATCTATAGAAATGGTTTGTTTACGCTTTAAAAACTCTCAAAGTTGTACACCGGTAGAGCTCAAATTTTAACACGATATACAACCCGCTTCAAAGATGGTTTTTATTCATTTTTCGTCCCAGTTTTGTCCCTCATTTCTCACCAATGCAACCACAATGTACCACAGCGAAGAGTAGCAGGCTACAGCCACTGACAAATAAATTACACTGAACAAATGATGTGTGTGTGTGTAGTAATCGAATCCACTATAACATTACACATAATATTTGTTGGAGAATTCAATATTCTGAAACCTTTTAAATAAAACTCTGCTGCTGAATCATTAAGTTTCAACCTTTATATACTAAAAAATAATATGATATGGTGGAGATTATGATGTAGCTGAATGAAATGAATATAGCAGATTCGTTATATGACTGCACTCATAAAATATTTGTTCCGTAACCCTACGTATATCTATTAGTGCATTTTAGAATAAAACTTACCTGTGGTATGATATTCCTTTATCTTTATTACCTTTTTTATCGTAATTTGTGCACTTTCGGAATTTTCAGGGAGGCAGTTTTACGCTTTTTTATTAGTACGTGCGCTTGCTCGTAGATGTCTTAATCAGGACCCTCGCGTTTTGTGCGTTGATGGCGTATGCACCTCTTGTTTGTGTATTATATAATCGATTGTAATAATAAAATAATAATTGAATTATAAAAAATAACAATTAAATAGGTTATTAACACCTGTCTCACATTGTTTGCTAAAAATCAATTAATTAGTAAACTTTCCACATTGGATCTCAGACTACGTGAGTGTCTTCTGACTAAGAGAAGAAATAAGAAGTAACTAAGCAGTTTAAGACAGCATGTGAAATGGAAACACTATTTAAAAAGCTAATTATCCTAAAATCTCAAGCTCAACCAGCTTAAGATCCTGAGTCCAGGCGAAGGTAACTAATAAACCAAACGTTTCAGACCAGTATTTTACTAATTGTACATCTTTATTTTTTAAACTTCTTTCTAAGGAGAGACCTATGTCCAGCAGTGGACTATTAAAGGCTGCTGATGATGGTGATGATGGTGACATCTTTATTGCCATCAGCACTGAAGATAAATGGCTCGACTGGAGTGATACCACCGCCTTACATCCCAGCCCTCCCCCCGATTTTGGGGGCAGCGGGGACTGAAATAACGGCAACACACTTATGACTCTTTATGGCAGTTGACCATTGGTGGCGGTAGTGATTCACCATCAGGTCACCCCCTTTTGCCATAAAAATCCGAGTGAGATTTGGGTAACCTCCAAATCCAAGGGGATCCAATCTAAGGGGGGAGGGGAGACTCAAAAGGCAAAGCATTGGTGACTTTGAATGGTGTCCATGGGCGGCGGTTGTTACTTACTTAATCCATCTTATTTTTAATTAAATACATCAGAAATTAATTAAGATGTTGATATATCTGTTCTAGTTTCTTCTCAAATCACAAACTGAATTGTCATACAATAGTTCTTGTAGTAACGAAACGGCCAAGGTATCGAGTTTGGAAAGTTAGGGCTTATAGAATTAGGGCATGTAGAGTTAGAACCATGTCTCAGTCATCAGTCTCAGTATTAAATTTCATTAGCTTGAAAGAATTAGAACATGTTAAAACTCATACAGATTTTTACGGTTTAAGATTACTCTTAAAGTGTAACGATACTCATACACAAAAAGGAAGTGGAGATATACGTCAATTTATCGTTCCTCGTTCGACAATAGAGCCCGAAGTACTAAGAGCGATTTGTTAGAGCACAATGAATGTTCTGCAGATAGCACAGTCACTCCCATTAATCCTAATAACGGCTGCGTACTGTGTCGAACTTTAGAAAGATAGCTTTTGAGAAAAACGCTTTAAGGGCTATAAAATGAAGAGAATCACCCGGTGGATATAAGATTGGGTCGCGCCCTTAGTGTAGTGTGTGACCGAAAAAAAGTTATATTTGTGTAAATTTTTATACAAACAACGTCTTTTAATGATGAATACGAAGGACATTGACGTACATTCGACATGAATATGGATCTATGTATATCGTGATTTTGAAATTAACAAATGGAAAGAAAGAAAGAAAGAAAGAAAGAAACATTTATTTGCAGAGAATACAGGTGGTACCAGATTTTATAAAGGTGTATAATGTTCAAGCTATATTCTGCCTGTACTAGGCATGCAAATATTTTTATAGAGACTCAAAACATTAACTAATGATAACTATTAACTAATAAAATTAACAAAATGTCAAAAAAATAAAATATAAATATTACATAGAAATTATTAAATTTAGAAATTATTAAATTTATTGAATTATTATATCTAATTTATTAAATCTACAAATGATCATTTACATCAGTTTTGTATTGCATGAACTCTTTCATTGTATAAAAGCACTTATCAACTAGCCATTTTCTTAACTTAATTTTAAAATATTTAAATGGGAGTTCCCTAAGGCTCTTAGGAAGTTTATTAAAAACTGAAATGCACATGTGATACACATTCTTTTTTTCCATAACGCTTTTTATATTTTAACATTCTGTACATCATACCCTAAAGGTATATATATTCATAAAAGTGGATTAAGAAATCACAGGGGTTTTCCTATATAAAGTTTTTACTGAATCTGAACTTTGTTTCTAGAGATTCTTTTACGCAAACATAGCCTAAAGTTAATAAAGATTCACGATCTTTGTTGACAAATATTAGCCTGCCTACATTAGAATGTTATGTAAAATTGTATTTTTTTACAAACATTCTGATATTAAAACAAACATTAAAAACAACAATTGGTTTGAATGACGTCAAATTTCAGTTACTGCCCTTTGTTCCAATACCATGTATTTTCTTTAAGTCTGTGGTAATATTTTCTTCTTTTTGTTTAATTGTTACTATTTATAAGATCGTTTAGTAGTATATGTATTAAATTAAACTTAATTTTGTTTACGAGGAGTTAGGCGGTCACCATGGGTGATTAATTTCTTTATTACTAATTCTTCATTTATAAGATTGCATGTTTATATGTATACAACAAAATACTTAATCTAAAGCATGATTACGGATGACTCCCTAGATGCATTTCCTTCTCTGTTTATATACAGGACGACTTCAAACCACAATCCGGGCTTAGCTAAGTTTAGGATGGCATTGCCATGTTCTGAATCAGTTTGAGGCAAACAACACAGATCTGTTAAGTCTATACGACTTAACAGATCTGTCAGATTATTGCCTCTTATTTCTAGTAATGAAATTCAAATCGTTCATTTATGGTTTACATGAGTTTATAATTTACACAATTTAGTGTTATCGTAGTTGTGTTGTGTTGTTATTAGATTCACCGAGTAAATACCTAAGGCAATATTAATTTTTATTTTACCACTAAATTATATTTTTTGAAGTGAAAACTTCTTTAGGTGCGTTGGGCAGAGGTGCGTGGTCCAGAACCTCCATGTGGTGCACCCTGGGCAACGGAGACGGCAGCGCCTCTCTCCCTAGGTGGGGGAGGCGCTGCCGTCTGCGGCCAATTCCGGCCGAGGTGGGAACGGCCCGCCAAGGGCGGTTCGGAGGGCTGCTTTCCGCGTGTCCCTCTGTTTGGCAGAGGGCATAGGGGAGAGCGGGCTGGAGCCGACGGGTCCACTGCCGCTGGCTCTGTCCAGAGGTGGGGGACACTGGTCTGACGCAGACCACCGTCCGGCCATGTCGTAACCCTGACTGGCAACAGTCAGGAATGACGGCTCTTCGAGGGCTACGAGGAAGGCAACCTCTATAAAAAATCCTGGGGCGGACGGACCCGGTCTGGTGCAGACCCCGTCCGGCCCAGCCGTAATCCTGAATGGACAGGACCAATGGATCTTCGGATCCGCGAGGACGTAAACCTCTATAAAAAATGCTCTAAGCCCACGTTCTGACGCCTGGCAAGGGGCTGAGTCGCTGGAGGGAGTCCAGTGCCGAAGGCGTCCCCGTCGAAGGACGTTAAACTATTTAAATGACATGAGGGCAAAGATGAATTAATCTACCCAGGAGGGTTCCGGGCACACAGTGTCCGGGAAATCCCTCCAACGGCTAAACGGCTCCGGCAGCTCCCAGTCGTATTCTGGGGGGAGCACCGAATGTCTAACCTGCCCGTCGCCGAGCAGTAAATCCGGCGACGTTATCGCGGAGGACGCTTAAAACCTGGAGGTAGTGTCGAACACCGACACTGCCTCGGAGATGAGCGGAGGAGTATGGTCTCAGCTGCGGAGCAGCACCAGAAGGGTACTCCAAAGCGCAAAAGGCGCTCGCTTCGCCTGGGCCTGAAGAGGCAATTGGAGTCGGCCTCGAGCGATGAAGCCACGGCTCCCAAAGTCAGCACAGGCCGCAGAGGCGCTCGCGGCGGAGGCCGACTCCCCAAAGCCAGGGTAGCCCAAAAGAGGGTGACGGGGGTCGCGTCCGAGAGATCGACCACTGGTGTGGGGAGCGAGGGTGTGCTGGCCTCGATGAGCTGCGAAGCAAAATCGGCAACCCCGTCGACCGGATTGAGGAGGCAATCGGCGCGGCCGATCGCTTGCTCCAGACGTCCGGGGTGGCCGGGGGCCCCCCTCAGGAGGCCCTGGTAGCGGTCGTGCGCTCCATAATTGAGGCGGGCAGACTCCTCGTGGCCGAGAGCAAGGCCCACGTTAGGGAGAGAGCCCGCCTCGAGGCGGATCTCGCCAAGGCTCGTGCCCACGCTGGTGCCACACCAGCGCCTTCGGCACCGTTGGCGCTGTCCGCCCCGGAGCCCTAGCCGGACTTAGTCCGACTCATGGCGTAGATGGAGGAGCGGATAATGAGGCGCATCTCCGCAATAGAGAGCACCCGTTGTCGCCCACCTCTGGCTCCACCAAGGGCAACCTATGCGGCCGCTGCCAGGGCGGGCCTAACAGCCCAGCCAGCAGCTAGGGTGGCTAGGCCGTCATCAGCGCCCCCGCCCCAGAAGGCCGGAAAGGGCAAAGGGAGGGGGAAGGCGGCCCCAACCCAAGCCCTAGTCTCGGCCACGGCTGACACCGCACAGCGCCCGTTGGAGCGGGGCTGGACGGTGGCCGGGGATAGTAAAAAGAGGCGGAGCGCCGCCAAAAAAGCGGCCAAGAAGACGAGGAGGCACGCCACCGACGCCGCGACGGGAGCGCCGAGGAAACTCCGCGCCCCTCGCTCCTCGGCCGTCGTTATCACTTTGACGGCGGAGGCAGCGGAGAGGGGCGTGGGGTACGCCGAGTTCTTGACGAAAGTCGAGTTGAGTCGAAAGACGAAAGTTGAAGAAAAACACACGGACGGGAGCCCAGCTCCTCGAGGTCGCCGGCGCTACCAGTAGCCCCAGAGCCGACGCCCTAGCGGCTAAGCTGAGGGAGTCACTGGATGCACGTCCGAGTGTCCAGGCCCACTAAATGCGCCGAAGTTCGGCGAAGCCTAACTGAGTACGAGCAATGGCTCGCTCAGCTGGCCGTCGTCGTCGATGCTTGTCGCCCCCACCCGGTTCTTGTGCTGGGGGACTTCAACGCCTGGTCGCAGGCTTGGGGTTCCCTGCGCACGTACCCGAGGGGTAGGGCAGTGGAGAACTGGGCTGAAAGATTCGGCCTAGTTCTCCTAAACCGGGGGGCCGTGGCCACGTTCGTGACGGCGAGGGGTAGTTCGATCGTGGACATCTCGTTCGCATGCCCCTCGCTAGCGCGTCGTGTCCCCCGACAACGACGCGCCAGGCGTCGTTGTCGGGGAGGAGACAGCGAGAGAGGCGGAGCTGTTAGCGGGTTACAGAGTTGCCAAGAGGACCCTTCAGGCAGCGATAAAGCGGGCCAAGAGCGAGGCCCGCCGCGAGATGCTGGAGACACTGGAGCGGGATCCGTGGGGACGCCCCTACCGTATGGTTAGGGGCAAGATGCGCCCATGGGCCCCGCCGCTCACCCGGTGTCTTTAGCCAGAGCTGCTTGAGAGGGTCGTTGGCTCCCTGTTCCCAACGCGAGTGGTGGAGCATACTCCGCAACAGATGGCTCCGCCTCCGGCGCTTGAGGCGCCTAACGTGAATGACGATGACGTGCCTGAGGTCACTGGGGTGGAACTAAGGGTGGCGGTGTTACGGCTTAAAGCTAAAAACACCGCCCCGGGACCCGATGGCATTCCTGGCCGAGCGTGGGTCCTGGCCTTAGGCGACGAGGCTCTCGAGCCCCGACTGCGAATGTTCTTCAGCGCATGCCTCGAGCGGGGCCAGTTTCCGAAATTGTAGAAGACGGGGAAACTGGTCCTCATCCGAAAGGAGGGGCGCCCGGCGGACCTGGAGGCGAGAGCCCTTGCGGCTCTGTATCAGTGGCGCAAGGAGTCGCGGGAGTTGGGTCATTGTCCCGAGATTCGAGAAATCGATGACCGGAAATCCCAAGGCCTCGCTTCGCGCGCTCGCTTCCAGGGAGCACAGGGAACATGGGGTTCAAACACGGGGGGGGGGGGGGGGGTTTGTCTACTCGTCTGTAGATTACCCGAGGTATGTCGGGGCACCAGGGATCACAATCAATTATTCTTTATAAACATTTTCGTTTAAAAATAATGATGTCCCTTCGTAACGAGAACACATTCCTTTTGTGTTGTAGGCTGTTTATTTAATAAACTGGCATTGTTTTAGTCTATGCATGTATGGAGAGTTAATTCTGTTCACTCTTTCTCCCGCCGTTAATAATTTAGACGGAGGGACACCATAATTTTGTGAACGCGATTACGTATGCGACAATGTAGAGCGGTACAAGGGTGCCCATAAATTTTTTATAAGTTATCTTTTTAGCTGAACGTTGTTAATGAGTTTCAGTCTTAATAGTCTTGGACCTTTTTTGAGTGATATTGTTGACTAAAATAGAATGTACCCTGAGTGTAGCTTACGCATTTCAGAGATTGTGGTAACTACAGTAATATGTACAGTAACACATCCAGGTGTATATCATCTTTTGAATTTTTTTCATATCGTTATTGTTGTATTTATTGTATTCTATCAGTCAATCTAGCTTTCATAGTACAAGCTCTGCTTATTTGAAAATATTATTATTATTGTTATCTATGAGGAAATCATTGGGAGAGGCCTATGTCCAGCAGTGGACAAGCATAGGCTGAAGAAGAAGAAGAAGAAGATGAGGAACAACACTTTGGATCCCCTGTGCTTTTCTGTACTCTTGACAATGCACCGGTAATACTTTATAAGCGTAATGCACAAACAGACACAAAAATACCCCTTTTTTTTGTGTCTTGAAATCCCTACAGATTACCACCTCAGCAGAGTACGGGCCACGTAATCTGTTAGATTTGAACCGATTAGAACTTCATGGTGTTTCTTAATGGAGCCTAATTACATTTGAAAAACCTGAATAGGAATGCGCTTTTAAATTTTAATAATACTTATATGATAATCCGCTAAAACTAATTAGGGAAGACAACTCCCGCACTATGAATATATCCTTTGCCGCCTTAGACTTTAAAAACATACATAAAACAGACATAAAGAATACGTAGACTGAAAACAACAATTTGTGGATCACACAATGAATGCGACGAAGTGATTGCTTAAACCCGCGCTATCCGTGCAGTCAAGTATGTATGTATGTAAAACTAATTCTTCAACAGCCTATAACAGTCCACTGCTGGACATAGGCCTCTCCTTAAAAAAGGGGTCTTGGCCTACTATACCACTCTGGCCAGACGGGTTGGTATAGGGTTTGTGGCAAGTTTTCCTTCTTTTTGGAGTGCTGATGTCTTGCGTTGTTTTGCGTCCTTAGTCGGCTCTTACGACACCCACGGGATGAATTGTTGTGGTGACATTCCGTATTCTTAATCCTTCACCACACGGACTGGATGTGATAGTCCACTGCTTTACATAGGCCTCTCCTTAGAAATTAGGTTTTGGCCTATTATACCACGATGGCCAGACGAGTTGGTATAGGGTTTGTGTCAAGTTTTCTTCTTTTTGGAGTGCTGATGTCTTGCATTGTTTTGCGTCCTTAGTCGGCTCTTACGACACCCACGGGATGAATTGGGGTAGTGACATTCCGTATTCTTATTCCGTCACTACACAGATGAAACAGACACATAGATGAAATTTGGTAAGTAGATACTTTGATTTTTGAAGAAAGTCACAGGCTACTTTTACCGCAACAACCGACATTGACGCAGGCGACATTTATTAGCGTTAAATATTTCTAAATACACTACTTTTAAAGGGGATTTCAATTTACCATTACCTTTTCTCACCTACCGAAACGTTCAAACCCAACGCTATGTAGTTATTTACCACACATCACCTATGTCCCAAACAAATTACAATGTCCGCCAATCCGTCCTTTGTCCGGGTGACTAATGTGTATACAGCTGTAATTCCACAGCCAATGCGCTCACTGACCGGCTACAGCCGTTACTCACCAAGGCAGTGTGTGATTGGTGCTGCAGTTTCGAATTACAACTGTATTTTTGAGAGCAAAATAATATTTTTTTAATGCATAATTACTGCAATGTTTAAGTAATAATTACACTATTTTTTTTAAATATTATTACTCCGTTTATTCGTGTCAAAGAATGTGTTTGTAAACCTTTGTGAATCTATGTCATCAACAAATAATTAATAATTACTACTCTGTTAAGTATAACAACCCCGGAGATATTGTTACCTTTTCATTAGGAAAGAAAAAAGTTGTATCAAAATATTATTTATTTAGTTTTGATCAGTATTATACCTATAAGTGATTATGTTTACACTTTATGAGAATTTTATTTTTTTTCTATCATAGTCATAATTATTTATTATGGAACGCGACAATTTAATAGTTATAACAAAATTTTGAAAATTCTAATATCTATTTCTTTATTTTAAGACAACTCCTGAATTGGGAATATATCCCGTGTCGCGGACGACTTTACAAACATTATTGAAATGGACACAAATAACACCTAGTCTCACAACAATAATTTGCGGTTTAAACAAAGTGTTGTGCTGTAGATCGAACCTAGAATACTCAGCGTAGTAGGCAGCGGTGAAGTGAGCGCTTAAAACACTACGCCATCCGTGAAGTCAAAGTTTTAGTTCAGTTTAGTTTTTTCTCTTAAATAGTAATTAGGTACATTAGTTTTATTGCTGAAAAGTAAATAATAAGTATAGAGCAGTATTCTCAATCAATAAGTTTTATTATTGATGTTATAACTAACGAAATAAACATAAATTGAAGCGAGTAACAGACACACCATAAGCGAATAAAAGACACCACAAGCGATTATCAAGATGTCAATTTGGGTCCATATCGTGAATGATGGAAATATCCATAAGCGGCGCCCCCTTGGGACCCGAAGTTGGCTCATTCGCGTCTTATCTAAATAAGCCATTAGACCAAAAATGATTACGATCATTAAGATCTTGTTTGTCAGTTTTCTGATATTCAAATTAATTTCATGTACTTCTGCATTTAAGAATTTTAGTGCCTATTAAGTGCCTATTAAGTGCCTATTAAGTGCCTATTAAGTTAATACGTGTGTTATATATTAGAATATTTGTATTGTACCGTATATTATGTAGTGTAAGATGTCCACAGGCCTGGTGGAGTGACGATTTGCGCAAGATGGCTAGCAGGAGCTGGATGCGAGAAGCCCAAAATCGATCTAAGTGGCGTGCAATGGGAGATGCCTATGTCCGGCAGTGGACTGCAATAGGCTGATAATGATGATGATAATGATATATTATGGTGTGTTTCTTTTTATCCACTTTTTTGATCTTGTTTTCAGTAATTTGAGATAATAATATATTTTTTATATGTACATGCGTTATGCGTACCTAAGTTATTTAACAAGACTTAAGTATCTCAACTGTCCCTGTATAATATTTTAAGAGCATTTTTTAATTATTTTCTTGTTCACTCAGAAATTAGTTTTTTACTAAAAATATTTTCCTAACAAAGGCCATCTACTGATTCGTGAAATTGCAAATATTCATTAAACTGCTGGTATAAATCTAAAATTTACATTTATATGTTCCACTTAGTCCAGGGTTTTAAATTAGAAGGTTTATTTCCTACTTTGATTCAAAATTATTAACTTATTTTCTATTTTTCTGGAACTTCCTCTATTGGGTACGAGTATACCCGAATGCCCAGCAATAGACTCACTTGTGACGATACCATATAGTTTTTGGTTTACGTTTTAATTACAAGACACCACCTCACCTCACCGATGTGAAATGATGACCCGAGGGGGGTTTGTTTCTATACCGCCGAAGAATCTTATTTTTCCTTAATTTCTTTTCCGTGACAATTTTTTTTTATCTAATATATTTTTACTGAGATTTTACAAGACGACCTATACACCGTTCGTAGTTTCCGCTTCACTGTAGGATTACCCCTAGAGGCAAAATTCCTTTGTGTTAAAATTCCTTGTAATTGTTATTGTCAACCGCTGGTAACATTGTTTATTGTTATTTCAAAACTTGCTACTCATTTTTTAATATGAAACCCAATGCAGTCATAGGAAATGTAATAAATTTTACAATAGTTATTATTGTTGGAAACAGTTCTTAATTAAGTGTGGAATATTTAAGTGTCTACTATTATCCTACACGAGATTCATGCTTTTATAAAGGAATTGCTTTAGTTTATTGATTTTTTTATTGATTACCTTAGAGTTAGTTCTATTGAGTGTGACAAGAGAAATAATAATTAAAGTAGATTTGATTGCTTTAGTTTTCGATTTGGTTTTAATGATTGATATTGGCTTTATTAAACAGCCCTTTGTTAGTGTCAGTATGATAGTATTACTCTTATTGCTTGCGGTTGAAATAAAGAAAAACCCCCTCGTTGTATTAGCTAATAGCACTGACACGGAGTGAACACTTAAGTCTAATAATTACCACAAACCACTTAATGCAGTAAACAAAGTTTTACAATCAAAGTAGTGCTAAACAGACTATAGTTTGTGTCTGCTATTCTGATTAAATTTGTGTCTTCAACCTTAATTTACCTGAGTCTAGAATGATTTCAGAACTATCCTTTATAACTCAACCCAACCACAGCCTTTGTAGCATATGGATATTGTCTATCATAGTGGCTTTGTGCCGTAAGTCAATCACTAAGTCCAGGCCAAGTGAACATTTTGTGATATCAGTCAACCGTTTGTTGGCGCCGCATCATTTCCATTCAGCTTAGATAAATTTACTTGGACACACATACATAGAATATAAAAGGGGTCTTGTATTTTATATCGTTTTCGTTTAAAGTGCTCTTGTAATACTTTCATGGGTGTTTAAGTACACAAGTTGATCATAAAATGAAAATTCAGACGCTAAGTGGTCATATAAGAATGAGAATGCTCTTTTAACTACTTAGACCTGAGGAATTGCTGGTTTCAAGTATATTACAATCAAGAGGAATTACACTGACTTCTCATGAAAACATTAAGCATTTAACGCTATATCAAACAAGAAACGATATTGGGTATCGCTAAATAAATGTATTAAGTATATAAAAAGTATTATATATTTTTAAAGGCTTTTTATTTATTTATGTATATAACCCAATTTTATAACTGTTTTATTTGCATGTGTTGGCATACTATCCTGACTCGCTTTAATGATCGAGGCGAACCACACTCTAAAATAGCTCAAAAAAACCTTAGTCAATTTTAAAATAAATACATACATGTGTAGTAACTTAGTGTTTTCACTTTATTTCGAGTTCTCATATACTATTTTGTCTTCGATGTATTGATCACCCAAATCTGTTTTGTCAATCAGTGATACAAGTGTTAATAGGTTATAGTTTCAATCTCCGTGCTTTGTGTAACGTTATACGTGTCTTGCTGTTCATGTCTGTCAATTGCTTGTGTTGTAGGCATATGAGTAGAATTGTGCCGTGAGGAAACGGCCAGAAAACTATAGTAAAATAATAACATCTGTATAAGTTAGAGTAAAAAATTGCATTTGAATGTGTTGAAAGTTTAAAAAATAATGCAATAACGATCATAACTTATTATAAATTTGAGTAATTGAAATGTAAATTTGACTGCACGGATGGCGTAGTGGTTTAAGTGGTCGCCACGTCGCTTACTACTACGCTGAGTGTTGTGGGTCCGATCCCCACATGGGACGACACTTTGTGTGATCCACAAATTGTTGTTCTGAGTCCCTTTTATGTGTGTTTGTAAAGTCCCGCGCGATACAGGATATATTCCTATTGCAAGAATTGTCTTTTTAAATTAAAAAAAAACCCTGCGTGGAGTCTAAATGATGTCAGTAAAAAAATATATAAATCTTAATGAATTCTGTTCGACTTTCAACATATATGACGAGAGTAGCTTTTCCAAGAAATTTTCAAATCTTATTCTATTTTCTGACCATTGTAACAAAATTCCAAATAAAACGCCTGTATCTTTTTTTCGAATAATAGTAAAATCTTTAGACACACATTTAATAGTATATTAACTATAAATCTAACTTTCTTGTTAAACCGTCGAGTACAGTTTACACATACCTACTTTGGTTACGTGGAGGAGCTAAGAAGAAACCAAATAACCATGACATTACTACTATAAAGGTTTTGAGTGATTACGAGAAAATTTTTAGATATCGATCTCTCTTGAATATAACATTCGCACCGTTTCTTAAATTCTATAATAAAGAGGCATGTTTTCATCTGTATGTCCCTGGGCTGAATCTCTATTAGGTTTTATTAGTTTACCGAGATTTACCAAATTTAAACTTTGACTACAGCATTTACACTTGCATAACTTGAGGTGTTCGGCAGTTAATCTCCGGTCTATGTCAACTTGTGACCTATATATTTATTGACATGTAATTATGCAGACTACTAATGATGTCTTAAGAATGTTTAGAAGAATGTTAATGTTTCATCCAGTAACCTTTTGAACAACAGAATGTATATACGGGTATGAAAAGCTACTGAAGTCTGAGTACCGTTAACCCATCCAAGACAAGTTGTATGTATAACCGTATGCATACATTTCACCGACTTCAAAATAGATTAAAAAAAAGGGCTTGCAATAGTAAACCTTTTTAACCAGGACAAAGAAAGAGGAACAGTAGGATAAGAAAATCAAACAGAGCGAGGGACCTAGAGTTTTGAGTAGGTCTCAGACTGGAAATCAGGACGGAGACTAGTAGCTCTTAGAATTCGGGGCCCTATACCCAAATAAACACCCTGTAAATTTATTGGACAGTGATATCAAATAGCCACTCTTTAACCACGGTATTTAAATATAAATGCGGATTTTAATGACAAAAACAGTCGGCTTTAAGGTCCAGTCAGAGCAACTAGAAATCTTATGCGTAGGTATTTGAGAAGTTCACTCCGGTGACCCTGGGATGTTTCTCAGTGATGGGGTACGGCAGGGAGGTTGCGTCAGTTACAATACTGTTTTGTTGTTTTTGTTATGTAGTATATATTATGTATGTTAAGAAACCCTGATTATATAACATAAAGACTAATATGTAAATTTTGCTGTTTTTTCAAATCTAAATTTAAAACAATGTACTACTTTATAAGAAAATTGCCTTTTCTGTAATATAGGTACAGCTGTTACTAATACATTGCGTAGATACAAAAGGTAACAGTTAACATAAGAGCGTATTGGAAACCCAAATAACAATTTAAATTCATGTTGCAAATCCAGCAAAAAGATATTAATTTGAACACGTCATTTTTTAAACCCAACAGCGCAAATTATTCAAATGTCCTTTATAAATCTAAATAACACAATTTAATCAATCGGTTTTTGATAAAAAGCTCGTTTATGTAGGCCTTCACTGTGATTAATAATATTTGTAACATGTTGCATTATTTATCCCGACGAGTCCATCAGAATATAAATTGACATGTTCAAATGCTATTAACGGTAACAATGTTTTAATAAATGAACAAACAGAGATTGGTCTTTCACTGACATTAGGATTGAAATATTCTTACAGTGTTGTAAGTGTTGTAACACAACATACTACAAGAAGTATGGTACTATTTTTGTTCAGTTTTAAAGACTTATGCTTTTAGTACACGTGGTCAGTGTTACGTAATGGTATTTGTGTAGAACATATGAATATATTCTGTACGTAGGAAAATAAATAAGATTTTTTTTTTTTGTTTTGGTGATTGCCACAACTACAACCAACAAAATACAAAATTATTTTTTGTTGTCGTATGATTGTACTGGCTTAGCCAAAAATATCACGTGTCAATGGTGCAATGCGGATGTCGTTCCACTTTTATTTTTAAAGGTAGGGTTACCCACTGACGAAGTAACACTTATATCGGGCATGTCATAACTGGATTATCTTTTCGTGTGTAGTGGCTGTTGAAGCACAGTTAGTACAGTAAGCATAAACTGCACTAAAGTGCTTATTGGAATACGTGTCCTTAAGGAAGACCCTATTTTAAATTATTTTAACGTCATTTTAGAATGCACGAATGCGTTTAAACGGTCGCCACGCTGCTTTGTATCTAGCTGAGTGTTGTCGGTTCGATTCCCATATGGAAAATCACAAATTGTTGTTCTGAGTCTGGGTGTTCTTTGTGTCCGTTACATGCGTTTGTAAAGTCCCCGCGACACAGGATATATTCCTGATGCGGGAGTTATCTTTTTGAAGAAAAAAAGTTAATGTTTAATCAGAAGTTCATTTAAAAGTTGTGTATGTACATACAGATATACTCATGTCTGTTGTCGTGTCTATGATCATTTACCACAAAGCTGCATACTGGTTAGGTTTTTTGTTCTTCAGTTCTTGATTTAAAAGGCATGTTTGGATGATTTCCATTCAAAATTAGAATACAGAAATTAGAAATTATGTATCGGTGTTCTCTTGGGTACACAGGATCTTATAAATAATACGGGTTTCTCCAAAACCTGCCAGTTGACTTACATAATATTAAGTCAATTCTATGTAACTTTATATTACAGAGCTATATTGCATGCAAAATGTTAACTAATTGTAAGTAGCAAATTCAATTGTTCTACAGAAATTTAGGTAAGGTATGTGTGTAAAATAACTAATGTCAGAAATATAATTAGTAATGTGATTGTCAAATAAAATCTTTGTAAAAAAAAAACAAAATTAAAATAATGTGTGATAAAAAAAAATTACAAGTCACCTCATATTTATTTTAAATTAGTCTCAAATCACTTCTAACTGCTGGATTAACTCTAAGACACCGCAATGATTTATAGAACAACAAACACAGAGTTAAAACAATAATTAACACTGTTTACCGTTCAACTTCTGACTTTGTCGTTTCCTTTTTGTAAATGAAATAAATGAGAATAATTTTATAGGACTAACATAAGACAATGTGAGTACTAATATTTCACAAAATAAGCATAACAGAAAAACTTTGACTGACACTAAGAGTAACGAACAAAGCAATAATTAATATGTATACATTGTAAAAAAATACACAAGTACATATTATTCATTATCGATATTGTTCACAGTTACATAAAAAGTTCAATACGCTTTCAAGTAAATATTAGTTTTTTTTCTTCCAATTTGAATTCGACCAAACGAGAAGAATAGGTAGGTTTAAGTAAAAAAAAAAGATAAAAATCTAAATCGGTTCGTAAATGTTATAAGGACACATATTGAGAATCCAAATCCCTCTCCTATTTTGTTAGAAATCAGTTAATGTATATTTTTTTTTTTTTCAATCTATGACAAGCTACGAGTTTTAATTATTTTCTTTATATTTTATAGTAATTAGCTGCATGAATGAAAGTATCATTTGGGATAAAATTGTCTAATGTAAGCTTCACAAGTACTTAACTGCTGAATAATGCGGGTATGTTTTCATTACCTGAATGTCTGACTGCGGTGGTGTTCTAGTTTTGAGCTGGCTTTGCAGCTTGAAACTGAACTGGTTATTTGATATAAATACCATTCTGAATGCCTAAATAGCATTTGCACACTTTAAGTTGTTATAATTTTAAGCTATTGCATAGCTTCTATCGCGGGCCTTGAGCGTGGAGACCGAATCCAAAAATTCCGTAACGAAAATAACCTAACACCTCCCACTCCGACCGGCACAGTGGTGATACTTTTTAGTTTTGCCATCTATCGATGAATAGCAGAACTTTTTTTAAGGTAGGGTGTTCCTTTGACATGACAAAGGGGGGTGACCAGTTTATTTTTATTAATGTAATAACATCCACATACAATACCCCCCCCCCCACCAAAAATTTTATAATTGCATTGAGGTCCCTTCAAAATACCTCCCCTTCTCACCCCTCCACTTTTTTCATTTATCCCCCCTTTGATTTTCTCGGTACCTGGAGCACTTGGACACCCCATGTTTGGGTTCGTCTGAACTGGGAAAAGGAGACGAACAATCTGGCCCCTACAGATTTTTTAGCTGGTACCCGCGACCGCGCTTTGTTCGCGTGGAATTTGAAAACGCTGCCTTACTGGGTTCGATTCCCGGCCCTGCAAATTTCTATAGGGTTTTCCTGAGATAATTATTTAATACTAAGTTTATTAATACTAAGTTGATAAAAAATGCTATGCAATAGCTTTACCGCGGCAGTCCCCGAGTGCCACACGTCTTTTTTTTGTCACTTTCATATGTTAGCAGAACTACTTGTAATTAGGATAAAATGTTTGAATTTTTTGCAAAATAAATAAATTTATCAGTTGTGCGTTTATCTGCATGCAAGGTTTTAGAATTCATTAAACCTTTCCACTGTCTTTGTTGAAATTTTTAGTTTGAAGTAACAATGAATAGTATCTTCTACTTCAATTACAGGATATTTACTGTTTGGTTGTTTATAGGTTATTAACTTGTGTCTGGTTCGCCCATTTTAAACTGCACTCTTTTCTGGATCTACACCATTGACAACTTTTATGTAAATTTTCACCATGACCGGTTCAACATTTAAGGCGTGATATTTAACTTTTTTAACGTATTACAGACTTCAATGTACCTGAATAATGATGAATGCTATTAAACTGTAATATAATTTATTTCACCATCAGACAAAATGAACACAATAAAGAAATCGAATTATTGCAGGACTTCTTGATTATATGACACAAATAACTAAAACTAGTTCCATCCACACTGGGTCATCGTCATTAAGAGTCTTTTATAGTCACGGACCGGACATAGGCCTCTCCTTTTATAACCCGCACCATACTACGTATAATGGTACAAGGTTATAACCTGTATATTTATATATTCAGGTACACAGTAATAGTTCGTAGTGTGTACTCTACTCTTCATTCCTTAAGTTTTCATTTCTGGGAATCGTCTCATCAAATTTGAATAAGAAAAAGAAAAATTCACCAGCTTATGGACAAAGATGTTCTGAATTAAAAAAATAAAAATGATAATTCAACCGAATTTAGAAGCCTCTTTATTTTGAAATGGCTCAAAATACCTAAAGTTTATATAATAAAGTTACTTTTTTACTATCAGAATTAATATGTTTGTATTTGTTTATTAAAGACGAGAGATTATGTCACAAACCTGATTAACTTAAAGCGTTGATAACACACGGCTCGTCGCGCACCGCGTCGTGTATTCTTCCCTTCAGCGTCGGCTCTCGTAGACTTTATCTCGGCAGATTACAATATTACATAAGGACCTGCTTATTCCATTAGCTTATAAGCTTAGAATGGAATAACTTATAAATCACTCCATTCTAAGGGGAAGGAGCGCGATTGTGCACTATCTCTTTTAAACCTGTTAGTTACATTGCTAATATTTCTCTTTTTCTTTTTTAAAAGGCAACTCCCGCAATAAAAACATATTTGTATGTCGCGGGGGACTTTACAGATATAAATGAAACGGACACTAAGAATACCCGGAATTAGAACATCAATTGGTGTATTACACAAAGTGTTGTCCCGTGTGAGGATCGGACCCACAACACTGGATGTAGTAGAAAGCGGGGGGACTGTTAACACTACTACTCCATCCGTGTAGTAAAATCTTTGTTAACTTAAAAAACTGAAGTTTTTTTGGTCAGAAAATTGGCTCTTAGCTCTTTTTTCAATGTTTCATTTTTTTTAAGAAGGGAGAAAGTAAAATATTTTTTTTTGAAAACTGTCATAAATTTTCTTAGATGTAAAATGTTAAAAAGTGAAAAACATACTAAAGTAAATAGACGTCATTAATTCAAAAAATGTCCTCTGAAAATTCTTGAGGAGTTTTTCAATTAAAATATGAACACCTGCTCTCCAAAATTTGGAAACACTGATTATACCCATCAAGAGTGTTTTTAAAATGACAAATGATAGACAGCTGAGCTTGAAAAGTTTTTGAAACTAATGTTTGTTGATTTTGCAAACCAGATTTGAAATTACGTGGCCAGCCATTTCTTTAAGCCGTCGGCCCATCGTGCCTCAGGGCGCCCTACACTACATTTGCCTACTACTACATTTGACAACAGTCCGTCTAAAGACATGACCGGCCCACTTCCACATCATCGTACTGATTCTCCGTGTTTTCCGGACTGTCCAAGACCGGAACAGTTGGTGTTCCTTGGAGGCCTTCGTTCAGCAGTGGACGGCGATAGGTTGATGAGAAATTATGTTAAAATTACTGCACTTGTGACTTAAGTTATATGTGTTGATGGAGGTGGTTGTAACTTACCATCAGATCACATCTGCGTCTTGGCTGCTTATATTTTCATAATAAACAGTAAGTAGTATCTACTATTATTTTTATATCAATTGTATGATTGATAAAAGCGGAATGATTTCTGTCTTTTAACACTTAACTAATATCTGATACGGGTCAGAGATTCAATTCTCGTTTAGTGCAAATGTTATAAAGCATAATTATCTATAAATAAAAATAAAAGTAAAATGAATATATGATTTAAAATTCTGATTCGTTTTCCAGCATTATGATAAGATAGGCATATATTAATTCTATGTATAGCGTTTTTTTTTAAATTGACACAGAAAATAAATAATTGTAGTATTACATAAAACGAGGTTAACAAGATCCCGTTAAAGGCTCACATTACTGTAACCGCGGAATAGCATTGATTTTCAATAACCACTAATTGCTAAATCAAAATGATTCCATCGTGTTTATTTAGCCAAAGCGCAATAGTATTATATAACATAGGTACAAAACATATAATCATATTTCAAAACTTTATCCAACCTATTCAAGCCCTGGAATACCACAAATTATTTCTTTTCTCCAAACTGCCATGGACCTTTTTACCTTTTTAATATTCGGACGATAAAGTGTTATTTTAATTTACATTCCATCTCTATATCCTAAAAGATACCGTATAAAGTGTGCTAAAATAAAATATCAGATCGGACCATGCTTGCTCACCGACTAAGCCTCACATTGGCCAGTGGAAATGGATTCAGTCAAGTTATTGCTTTCATGTTTTCTTAGGATATGCTAATGTGTATGAATACGTGGAATTTTCATTTTGAATAATATAAAGGGACTTTTTAGTATTATTTGTTTAAAGCTGCTAGAATAGGCAGAGTATTGGAATTCGTATAACATCCCTTAGGGGATGCAGGCATATAGACATGTGTGTAACTTCATCTGATAGATGATGGTGTCAATTCAACTTTTGTATTCAATCGATAAAAGAGCTGGAAATCTAAAATACAAATTTTATTTATCCATTTCGAACTACTATTATATGTAATCTTTTTGAGACGTTATGTCTAGCAAAATTTCTGAGTCTAAACTAGGCTTTGCCTGTGCTATGGTAACGAAACATCTGATCTACATACTTATAATGTAACGTAATGTAATGTAACGTAATGTAACTTAAGTAGAACGTTTCTTGTGTATCTGTGAAATTTTGTTATTGGTATTTCAATAACTTAATTACTGATGTTCTTGTTCTGTAAGCTGTAAGCTCCCCAAATAAAATAAAATAAATAACTAAATATATACATATAGATAAATGACCCCCAGACACGAAACAAATGATCGCGCTCGTCGTACAGTTGCTCTGGGTTCGGAATCGAACCCAACATCTGATTTAGCTTTTACTAGCCCAATAAGTCAGTCAAACAGCCTTTTTGGCAAATATCTGTTCTTTTATGTAACATGTAATATATAATAAATTTTCTATCCACCTTTGGATCTCTGTAATATTTTGTGTAGGAAATTTGTTCCGGTCATAGATACGTAAAAAGGAACAAAGGATTAATGATTATGGATATGACCCACCTCTTACCCATCCTCCAGGTAACTTCTCTAAGCAGGTAATAATAAATAAACATTGAGGTTTCCTTAATACAATGAGATAGCCGCAGTTAAAGGTTTTTACAGAACGAGGGTAAGACAACTTATTAGCATAAAAAAGTACATGCTGAGGGAAAGTGAATTTCCTTATTTTAGTATAACGCACAACGGTGTGTTTGAAGGGTTGCCTTTATCTTGGCATTGATGGTAAGACAAAATAATAGCAAAATGTAGTCGTGATATTTAACTAAATACAATTAAGAGAGAAAGAGCGAGTTTAAACATTCCTATCACTGATATGAATAACCATTCATTAGATTGGACGTGATTAGAAGTATCGGTAATCTATCGGTAACACTGATAGTGTTAGAAAAAGTTATGTCTGTGTGGGGACGGATTAAGAATACGGAGTGTTACCATACCTATTCATCCCTTAGGTATCGTAAGAGCCGACTAAGGGAGCAAACTAAGCAGGACAACAACTGCAAAGAGAAGGAACACTTGACACAAAACCCGTCTGGTCAGCGTGGTATAGTAGGCCAAAAGCACCTTTCTAAGGAGAGGCCTATGTCCAGCAGTGGATATAGGCCTCTCCTTAGAATATAATTAATAGGCTGTTGATGATGATGAATAGGAACCTGGTAACAGCCAGTTTGAGTTACAGGTGAGCAGCCCTGGCCTGTTCATAGCTACTGCTTATGTTCCTCGGAAGTATGTTTGCATGTTAGCATTGTAAACATTAAAAACCATTTTTCTGTCTTTTTCCTAATCTCATATGGGGTTGGTTCAAGAGGATTTACACACGTTGCAAATTGGTTTCTATTATTGCAGCCTGCTTGACCCAAACTTGACTCTCGTTGAGAATATATACGTTTTTAGACGAAACAAATTAAGAAAGTGCATAAAGGGAAATGGATGGGGCGAGAGAGCTAGCCTTGGATGAGGAAACGGTACTAAGACTTTAGTAGCTTGTAGAAGTCAGATAACTTTAATTGGATTTTTTAAAATTGTTTACAAGTGTGAGAAATTAGTTCATCAACTAAATGTTTTTATAGTCTATATGGAAACTATAGATCTTTTTGTACAAATGATTTAAATATTTAAGTACTTTCTGTATAACCGTTTATTTCTCTTTAAAAAGAAACAAATAAATAAATATACATTTACAATTACTTGGTCTTACTGACTGATTAACAAATCAGATCCTAAACCGCTACTGCTACAAACTTAGAATTACGGCTGATACTGATGCTTTTTATGTTATAAGTACCCATATGACATTTGGAAATTTTACCCCTTTCATGACGTTTGGAAATTTTCAAAGATAGGCACACGAAAAAAGAAACAATCACAACAGCTAGTCTGATATGCAAAGTAATGTATTTTTTTAATTAATAGTAATGAATAACCTGTTAAGCAATATTAAATTCGAAGTAATAAATAAATTCTTTTGAAATGTCAAACTTGTTAAAAATTTGATATTGCTTAGCTTTTAATACTAACCTTGTAATTCAATGAAAATATTTCCTTTGTCGTACCAAGAATGTCACGCTTTAGTTAATTCTTCTGAAATGCGTTCTACAAATGTTTATATTAAATTACGCACTTAACGTGCCTGTAAAACAGGATGTAGGTACAACGAGCCGGTTAATTCATGCATATGAGTCACAAAATTTAAGATATGGTTGACAAAATAGTATTTTTGTTTTGAAAAAAGTAAAGTTGCTGACAGGCTTGTGTATTTAAAACATTTTGTTGTCATTGATAGCAATTTGTTAAAGTCACTTCTCACCTACTTTTTTCTGTGTTCTTAACCCTGCGATGTGCGGGTAACAGTGCGGATGCTGCTATAATATTTTTATACAGTTGTATATACAGTTATAACAGAGCCTCACACTAAACCAGAGTTAAATAATTCTTTAAATGCTTTTTACTGGGTGTGAGAGTATAGGCACCTCCACCCTTAAACCAAATAGGGGAGGTGGGGGAGGGGGGATACGAAAGGTCACAACATCCATGGACAGCGTAGACACTTAACGTGGATATTATAATATTTCGGTACAGTAATATTTCGAACATCTGATACACAACGCGATCTAGTTTCAAACTAAGCAGAGTTTGTAATGTGAAAGCTAGATTGACTGATAGAATACTTTTTTTTTGTAAATACATACATACGTCATAGAAAACACCCAAACTCCGAAACAAATATCTGCAAATCATACAAACATTTGGTCCGACCCGGGAATCGAACCCGAGACCTCAGCACATCAGTTGTATACGCTAACACTGCGCCACCGAGGCAGTCTTGTTTGTATCTTGCTCAGCAATTAAGAGAATGTTTTTAAAAATTAATTGTTAAAAAGGTTAGCTTTTTAACATATCACCGTTGCCCGCTATTTCTATCTGGATCAACGGCCTACCAACCTATATTTGGATAACCCTAGTCAAATAGGAAAACTATAACAACTAGTCATAATAATGTCTATTAACTCCTTTTTGTTAAATAATGAATCTTTAAAAAAAAGAAATTTGATTATGAAATTTTTTGTGACAACATCTACAACCATTAAAACGGTTTTCATTCCTTAATAATGCAACATTACAACCCAGAATTAAATATTTACACATATTTATAAAGAAGAAAAAAAAAAACAAATTGCAAATCTCGATTCAGTAATATATTTTGAAAGCACGGAAGCCTGAATGTTGATTGATAGATTAATTTAAATTCATAACACGATCAGGTCCGAGTTCCATTTAACCACGTTTTGTGGTAATCCTATAGATTCCCCATTAGCCCCATATTACGCAGCCGTGCCGTTATATAAAGATAAATGTTTGTTATGATATTTTAGTGAGAGAATATATACGTGGACATTGGATATTTCTTCTTTTGAGGAACGGTCCTCAATATGATAACTATGTTGTCCTTGTGTCCATTAGACCGTCTGTCTGTACTTTTTCTTAGGAATGCCCAAGGGTTTAAAATCTCCAGGCGATATTTTCGTTGAATTAATAAAAAAAAATGTTTACGATCCCTTACCCTACGTAAAAGTAAAGTAAATAGGTTATTTCCCAATGACCTTAAATTAGGAAATTTGTCTGAGAGAAAAATCTTACAGCTGAAATAAAGGAAAAATTCGAAATTCGTTCATGTGTAACAAATATTATGCAAAACAAACTCGTGACAACAACAGATAAGTTGTTGGCATTCATGTACGTTATACTTATGACTATTTGTTACTTTGACTTTTACTCCTTTTCGTTATTTTCTCTGCGATGAATAACAATGGCATTTACATCAAAGTTACATCAGGGCCACGTCCTTAATATTAATGGCAATCTTCCAAACGTCAAATCAATTAAAATCGTTACACGTAGCAAAATAGGGGAAGTTTAAAATACAATAAATGTCAGCAACAGAAACGTAACAAAACAAAATTCCGATGGACCCACTATTCCCAGGCACCGTAAGAAAAATGAAATGCTTCTTTAAACAAAGCCTGAACGTCTACGAACGTAATTAAATGGTCCTCCTACGGGAAATCGTGGCCAGCGGTCAATTCCCGTCGTAAAATGTAATCTCATTGCTTCGCTATTTCATGGATTAATTAAAACAAAATGCAAGGGATGTGAAATTTGAAAATAAGCGACGAAAGGACGCATCATGTCGTCGTCGATGCCCGTTTTTTTTTTTGCTAATAGTGGCTAAATAATTATTATGCTTATTAGTGTAGATGGTTAGATAGATGTAGATATCTTTTTGACATTTTTCGTCCATTTCTTTTTGTTTACAGTTATTATATTTCTTTAACAAATCAAATAATGAAATCGAAACAGTCTGTCTGCTGTTATCTTTTCACCGTTAAACCGCTGAAGTGATTTTAATGAAATATGCATCGAGATATTTAAATTTTTGAGGTCACGGGCTACTTTTTACCGCGATAACTGTCATATACGCGGGTGGAGACACGGGCAAAAGCTAGTATCTTATAAATTTTAAATCGTGGCTAAACGAAGCCACTTTAAACCAAAACTGTTTACAATACGACTTCACGGATGGCGTAGTGATTTAAGCGATCGCCATGCCGCTCACTACAGCGCTGAGTATTGTGGTTTTGATCCCCACATGGGACGACACTTTGTGTGATCCACAAATTGTTGTTCTGAGTCAGGGTGTTCTTTGTGTGCGTTTCATGTATGTTTGTAAAAGTTCCCCGCGACACAGGATATATTCCGAATGAAGGAGTTGTCTTTAAAAAAAATACATGTTACATACACACACGTTGTATACACATACATACAATTGTTCGTTCTAATAGAATGTCATGTTTAACCGCTTACTATCTGTGAGTTTATATATATACTTATTTATTACTTGTTTATTTTTAATATATACACTTGTTTGTCCCTATAATTGTACCGATAATATTTCGTGAGGTAATAATGGTGTAATCTACTTGATATTTAAATTCCCTTTCTTACTTTTACATAAATGTTAAAGATTTTCGTTACCCTCCTGCCTATCTTTATATCAATACCATAGAGCTATATAGGAAATTTGTCTGAACAACGTTAGGCCGCCTTAAGTACAAATGTCCGCCGGCCCTTATCAACGATGTCCTCGTATTTTCTTTTTGTTTGTGAAGAAAATTGATTTCTGAGAGTAAATGAAACAACGCTACATTCCAAAAGAATGTTGACTTAATTATTTCATATTTTCATTTTCTGTCGCTTTCTGTTTATCACGATTTGAGTATGAAAGGTAGGAATTTAATTGTCGATGTCTGTTTTATTAACTTGGAATATTCGTTTTTTATCTCTCATTTATTCTTGTTTAAGAAATGATGTTTCCATTTTATGAACGGATATTTTTTATTCAACCTTAGGCCAAATTCGGATAAGAATAAAATGTGACGTATCTATAAATAACTCATTTTATTAGCGTCCACTGCTGGATATAGGCTTCTTCCAACTTGTGATTGATGTGCCACAGATATCAGTTAAGGTTCAGTCCTCAGATGGTCAGTGGATGGGGATATTCTACCGCTTGTTTACCTATTTGTGTTCGTCCTTCTAGGACAAGTTTGTTCTAACGGCTTTAAGTCTAGACTGGGTAAGTGTACACTGTCAGTTGCTACTTCGGCATGCTGATTCTAGAATTAATTATTATGTACAGTTTTAGGAAATTATAGTTTGCCTCAATGTAAATACAAAAAACTTTTTAGATCATAACTGCTGTTTTGCTCTTATTTCTGCTAATTAAAAAACCTGTGTTTTCAGGCATTTCAGTTTCAGGCCTTTACCTGTCAAAGATGAAATTACAAATTGTTGAACGAGCCAAGCGTGATTAAGCAGGAAAATGGAGATTTTAGTATTGGGATTATTACGAAGGCTTTATGTCCACTTCCAGCTACTCGATGTCATGGCGAATGTTCAAGTGATACCATTATTAAGAAAAGGAGCAAAAAAATATACAGATAAAATATTCGCTTCTTATCCTCAAGATACATTCCAAGATAATAAGACTTCCGTGATAAACAGAGTCCAGTATGGCGTCAACGTGAGTACGTCAGCTCTGTGACAGATGATGCCTTTATGAACATTCCTCGGGGACGCCGGACAGGAAGTGAGGAGCGGGGACGACACTGATTTATTGTTTGATCACGTCACAAATCTTCAAGCACTATATATTTAAGGATATAAGCGTTAGGTTTATGGGTTGTGGTTATTAAAATATATAGTTGACAAATCAACAGGATTAGAAAAAATTGTCTGTGAGCTACTGTTAATTTGTAAATAACATTATTTAGAATTAAAAATACACTAATAAAAAAATAAAATAAAAAATAAAATAGTTTAAAAAAACTAAAAAACACGCTGTTTTATAGAAAACCAAACCAAAAAATAGAAAATAAATTTTAATACATTTGAAAAAAGCGTTGGGTGCCTGTTGTCAATAGTAAAAAGCACCTCACTACTACTATTAAAACTATTTTTCTTTTAATATATATATTTTTTTAAATTAGTGTATTGTCATCGGTCCTCGATATATCTACAAAGTTTGAACGAATTCTGACCGTTTAAAGTCAGTCAAAATCACGCCCAAAAGAGTCGGTTACAAACAAACATACAAACATACAAGTGACGCTAATATAAAGCGTGTAATAAGTGAACTTTCTAAGAAGTTTCAAGTATGTTATGGGGTAAACCAGTGGACGGGTACTCACTAGTGCTTTGCAAGCTTTCGAAAGTCGTATCGATACAGAAATATAGTAGGTGACCATTTGTTTCACAGATTGGTTATGCGAGGCCGAATGTGTCATGGAGAGCGCACAGTCGTGGAGTTTCAATTTTTCAAGTGATTGAGAATGTTTTAATATGATACATGTGACCATGTTGAAGTGTACAACGAGTTAATGTCAATTAGTCTAATATATCACACAACACGAATCAACACAGTTAATGGGCCAAAATAGCAGTAGGAGATAAATTTTGTTTCCCTTTTTAATCGAGTTCAAAAAGGAGGAGATTATCAATTCGGTTTTTTTTTATGTATGTGTATGTTCGGGCATAAACTCCATCATATGTGGACGGATTTTCAAATTTTTTTGTTCGAAAGGGGTTAAAACCGAAATGGTGCCATTTAATTGATGAGTTTCGGAGACAAACAATGGAACTCTTCAAAAAATGACAGCAAATCAACCGCGATTGCTGCTAGGTATTGTTATAAGTGGGCTCAACTTTTTTTTTAAATAATTTATTCTTGTATCAAACAAACTACAATAAACTCGAGGGTGAAGCACTCAAGGAGCGAGAACAAATTTGTTTATCTCGAGTTGTTGGCACCACATGAGGCGATACCCACTTACCCTCAGGAACCTTGCCTTTGAATATGTCAAATTAAATAAGTATTCTAAACGCCACAGCATTCGACCTTTATTGTTTAAAAACCAATATATAACTATATAAGTAGTTTCGACAGTAGTTCCCTCAGAAGAATTTACCAACTTCAGTCTTTTATTCACTGTCTCCGTTGAAAAGAATGTATCGAAAGACTCATCTAATTGATTTGCCTCTTCATTAGACAACTTCCGAACTATTATTCTTGTCGTAGATCTTCATTAAACAAATAAGTTACCTTCAGCGACTAAATGAATACAAGTAGACCGTGAGCCAGATCATTTTGCACAGAGAAGAAACCCGAGTATTTATATTAGCACTACTTATATACAAGTGAAGGGTACTCGATGGCACTCGAAGCGGCGACAAAGCTTTTATTTATCCTCTAGGAAGATTAAACGAGTTAAAATATTCATTTGAATCGTTGGATCTTAAATTAATTTGAGCAGAATTCCGTTGAGTATTTCTTTGTTTGTATTTACTCGTAAATTTGCGACGAGGTTTTAAAATTCAAAATGCTTTATTGTACAGAAATTGTTGTACGTTTTATTGTGTTCATAATTAGTTTGTTATATTAATCAATTTTGTACTTAAAGACGCGGCCCTGCCGTAATAATGTTAATGAAATTTGGCTGAATTCTGGTTATGAGAACATGATTTTGGCATCTCTGTCGAAAGATACGCTGTACAAGAATATTGTATATAATTTAAAGTTTCTGAAACTAAATTGAGGTTTTCAGCCTATTATTACGCCCAGTGCTTCCTGATTGAAAGGTCAGGCCATTCAAAGGTAACTTATACGTAATTACGTTAATTATTAATGGAATGCGAATTTTTAAACAGAATTCGGTAACACTCCTTATTTGATAGAGGATTTGGTATTTTAGTACCCATTTTCAGAAGATAGCAGTGTATGCAATATCTTCTCGATTTGTGAACCGATTTCTATCATAATTATTTAAACCCATTTTAATTTTAAGAAAATATTTCAACGACCAGGTTAAAAAAATCATCACTCATCACTCTTTAATTCTTTTCAGATAGAGGTATATGCAGCTTATTAAAATTAATCACAACAATAGAAGTCAATGATATGTTTTTTGGGTTCTATAAATATAGGTATATAATATACCATCATCATCATTACATTGTAAATGTCTTACACATTTAAAATGTAATTATTATGATATCACAGTAAATAGAGGCGTGGTTTGGAACTGTTCAATATTTAAGATACTATGTTGTGCATAGGATAATAATACACCATTTGGAAATTATTTCATTAAAGAATATTGGATAAAATAAAATACATTAAGATAATCAAACTAAGGTAAAATAATACATAATAAATTACAGGTTTGCGTTATCGTACAATAAGGAAAGTATGCAAGACGATGAACAAACAAAATAAAATAAATAGTGGAAGCGAAATACCAACAAATAGTTTATGAAATAGCATTCGCGAAACGCGAAAACGTAATTAAGAAAGTTGTTTTAAGTTTAACGTCTCATGTTTTAAGCGCGTTTTAATTGTAGCTGCCGTGTTGTTTTTGTAAATTATACTTTTGCTAGGTGTTAGGAGTTTACGCTGAAACGCTAAGATACTGTAATTGGGTGCATGTAGCTCCTTTAAAGCCTTTTTATAGCGATAATATTTTTATGTTTTCTACGTACAATAAAATCAGTAACTATCTTTATATCAGTAAAGATACTACACTGGTACAAAGTACTAAACGAATTTTCACAAATTTTTTAGGACTGGATGAATGGTATAAAAATATTTACTTAAAAACTCTGTGATACTAGCGAAGCGGGAGACTTCTGATTTCTAAGAAAACGAGAATTCGCATTCAGATTCAAATACAGTATATACCAAAAATCTTAAATAGGCGCAATGATGGTCATAAATAGGTCTATTCTATTACATAAGTACGTACTTTTTCTTCTAAAATGTTAAAAGTATCAGTCATTTAATGTCATTTAAAGTGAGTAAAATTATAATATCTATTTATTTATTATTATAAATAATATAATATATATATATATATATATATATATATATATATATATATATATATATATATATATATATATATATATTATAATAATATAATTTAGTTGTTGGTAATTATTCTGATTACATTCGTAACAATATCAGTACAGTGAGATAAAATATGGATCCAATGAAACAGTTACTAGAAATTTTGTTTAAAAAAGAAACAATAAAAATAGCAGCAATAGTAAAAAAAAGATGATTAGTAAATTTAAATACTAAAATAAAAATAAAAAAAAATGAACATTGGTTTTTACAAACTACTACAACTAGGCAATAACTTTGATTTTAAACTTGTTAAGCGGACGTGAAAAATTTCGAGATCATTATTTTTAATAAGATTATTATTGTAATGCAGCAAATTCGTGTCAAAGGTGATTGCAAGCCAAGGTTCGTTCTGCATACTGGTGTATAAAAAAGTATTGGTTGTCTGGGATAGTAGTGAGGAACGGATATTGAAATGTTTCCGAGTAATTAGATCTCATCTGACCGTTTACTACCCTATGCAGAAAGCAAACATACAACATTTGTCTCCGGTCGCGTAAGCTATTCATTTGAAATTGAGCAAGGCGACGGTCATAGGAGTTCCTATGTGAGAAACCAGTGCCCCGAAAAGCAAGGTGTCTAGTGAATGACCTTTGAATTACCTCTATGCGTTGTGAGTGAATACTATAGAAAGGACACCACACAACCGAGGCAAACTCGAGTCGGCTGCGTACCAGGGCGTTGTAAAGAATTAACTTGGCTTGGCAACCGAGCAAATGGGCTGCCTTTTTAACTATTACTTCGACATGAGTGTGAAACTTTAGCGGATCATCGAGTACCACACAATATCTTTGTTGCAAACTATATTTAAGAATACTATATTTAAGTAAAAATCTTGTATTGGTATCCCATTTCCTTGACCCACTTAATTTATCTCTAATAGGACAAGGCTGAGATATATTTTATCATAGAATGTTCAATCACTATTGATAAGAGAGCATATTAATCTCATAGATTACGTTACTATCCTTCTTTTAAATGTGTGTTAATAGGAATGATAAAATCGTCGATACGTCATCGACAGATGATATAGATCACCTTAGATAGAATAAAACAACTGTACTTTAATAGTCCACTGCTAGACATAGGCTTCTCCTTAGAATGGAGGGTTTGACCTACTACACAACGCTGGCCAGACGGGTTGGTATATAGTTAGTTTCAAGTTTTCCTTCTTTTTTTTTATATTAGAGGGGGCAGACGAGCAGACGGGTCACCTGATGGAAAGTGACTACCGCCGCCCATGAACGTCTGCAACTCTGGAGTCACAAACGCGTTGCCGGCCTTTAAGGAAGGTGTACGCTCTTTACTTGAAGGTTTGAAGGTCGTATCGGTCCGGAAATACCGCAGACGATAATCCGTTCCACAGATTTATATGAAACCATTTTTTGCCCCGCACAACCGTGCGGGGCAAAAAGTGTCTCGAAAAGCGCACAGTAGTGGGGCGCCAACTATCCAGGTAATGACAATGAAAATTTTGCCGTGTGGAACAATGGCGGAAGTTGCAGTGCTGTTGTCCTGCATAGTTAGCTCCCTTGTTCGGCTCCTAAGACACCCAAGGGATGAATAGGGGTGGTGACTCTCTGCATTCTTAATCTAATTCATCATCACATTGACTGTCTAACTATGTTGTCGTCAAGATATAATCTTTAAGTCGGAGAAAGTCGGTAACATAAATACGACACTAAAGGAATTAACAGAAATATTCATAGCTCAAATTCGGTGGAGCAGCAAGAAAGTGCTTATCGAAACAAAATGGATGAACAAACGCAAATGTGAATTATTTTTCCCTGTCCATGAGAACAAATTCCTGCAACTCGGACGAAGGAAACGTATTCTTGTTGCTTAGTTTCAACACTGCCGAGCGGAAAAATCTCGTAGACCAGGTTTTATGGGTGACAACATTAAAAATATATATACTTATGTTTTCATATAACTTATTTTGCACAAAGGTATCTGACCCACTTAATATTGAATGGGTTTTACACTTTACACAAAACAATAGAACAACATTATATATTAATGGTGTAGAAAGTGGGTAGAGAATTCCTGGTCAAGTACATGAAGTGTTTGAACAAAAAACGGTTGTTGCAAAACGGAAAACTTTGGTTTTGATTTTAAGAACTGCTATTAAAAAAATGTTTTCCATGGACGCGACATTATTAAGACGTATCATTATTCGGGTTGGCATATTATAGAATAGAATAGAATATGCTTTATTGTCCACCAATTACAGCAACTTGGTTAAATATTATATATCATCATCATCAACAGCCTTTACTAGTCCACCTCCCTAAGGAGAGGCCTCTCCCTAAGGAGAGGCCTATGTCCAGGATAAACCTCCTTCCTAAGAAGGAGGTTTTGGCCTACTATACCACGCTGGCCAGACGGGTTGGTATAGGGTTTGTTTCAAGTTTTCGTTCTCTCTTCTACTCAGAATATTACAGATGGATATGCATAATGGGCGGCCTTATTGCTAATAGCAATCTCCAACAGGCAACCTTTAGATGGACAAAATATCCTGTATACCAGAAGTAGAAGACAGATCAGATGCGTTTTAAACACCCGCATTACTGTAATCATATTTTATATTATAATTTAATGAGTAGGCTAAAAGAGGGCTCTTAGATTCATAATAGGTACTATTTTTTTTTTGTCTCAGGAGTGTTTATATGCAAAATAAACATTAGCCCCAGTTTGCCTGAATCAACTCGCAGGCACCCTGTTATCTATAACTCCGCTTACGTTGTAAACTGGATTAAGAATACAAAGTGTCATCACCCCTATTCATATCGTGGGTGTACTAAGGGAACATACTACGCAGGACAATAGCACTGCAGAGAGAAGGAAAACTTGACACAAACCCTATACCAACCCGTCTTGACAGCGTGGTATAGTAGGCGAATACCTCCTTTTTAAGGAGAGACCTATGTCATGAAGTGGACTATTAAAGGCAGTTGATGTAATGATGATGATACATACAATATAATGCATGTAAATCAAAGAGGTCATCGATATGAATATTGTTGTGGCATGTGATAAGATAGCTGAATCTTTAGTCATTGTACCTAGTAGCTTTATTTAAATATAATAATAATAATATACATATATAATATACCTCACACATCTCACACACGACCGTCTGATCCCAAACTAGGCAGAGCCAGTACTATGGTAACCAGACTGCTGATACACATACTTATATATTTTTAAATGGATAAATTACACAATATTTGTTCTTGGCGGGAATCGAACCCACGACCTCCGGTTTAGCAGTCAGGGTCACTAACCACTAACAGGTTCGTCATGTAAGATAGTCGAAAAAAAATACAAAAATCGGAAAGAATTAAAGTTTCAAGGCCAGCTAAGGTTGGTATTCGGATATTATTTATAATATAAGGGTGGCGCAATAGAACGTGCATATTGCATCATCTTTTTTCGCGGGGTAGAAAGTGCGCGGGCGGGGGGAGCCTGCATCGTTGGGTAGGCGGGCTCATGGAGTTTTAGTCACTATGAGTCACTTCGACGGGAAGCGTCGCGCATTTTGCGTGCGCGCATTTTACGAGAACTCTCGTTCATACATCGTTACTAGGCGTTTATATTGTTCTGAATATGGACTACGGCAAATTAGTAAAGCTCCGAGTGCTAATTTAATTAAAATATGGGTACAGCGTTTTGAAGAGACTGGTTCAACGTTTAAACCACAAGCAAAAGGTTGTCCAAGAACATCTAGGACCGACGACAATATTGAGAGAGTTATGCAGTCTGTACGAGGAGATCCACAAATGTCTACTCGTAAGAGATCGTCTGTCTTACACTTATCGCGACGAAGTTTGCAACGAATTTTAAACTTGGATCTTAAACTGCATCCTTACAAGCTGCAGTTAACACAAGAATTGAAAGAGTCTGACTTCGGAGCAAGGCTCGCATTTGCTAATGAAATGCTTAATCGATTTTCCAATTTTGACAATATCCTTTTCTCAGATGAGGCCCACTTCCATATCAATGGGTTCGTAAACCGTCAAAATTGTCGTTACTGGAACAGTGAGAATCCCAAACTCAAGCACCAGAAACCACTGCATAGTCCTAAAGTGACAGTATGGGCAGCAATCTCTGGTAGAGGAATAATTGGACCGTTTTTCTTTGAAAATGCGCGGGGGCAAAACGTCACTGTTAATACCGAACGCTATGTTGCGATGTTGGAAGGTTTTTTGGCTCCAGAGCTTGAAAATTCAAGAATAGTGAATTCTAGGACTTGGTTTCAACAAGACGGAGCTACCTGTCACACATCAAATGACTCCATGGCGGTTGTGAAACAGATGTTCCCTGGCAGACTGATTTCGAAAAGAGGTGATATCCCATGGCCCCCACGTAGTCCAGACGTGACGCCTCCTGACTTTTTTTTGTGGGGATACCTCAAGAACAAAGTCTACAGTAATAATCCGAAAAACAACGATCAGCTCAAGGAGAATATCCGTGGTGAAATGGCAGCAATTACACCAGCATTACTGAAGAAAGTTTTCAATAACTTCCGTTTGCGATTAGAGGAGTGTCGTCGTAGAGAGGGTCATCATTTAGACGATGTTATTTTTAAAAAATAAACTTCAGTTATTTCTTAATAATACCTCAGTTTTATTTTAACTATACCTTTTGTATTTATTTTCTAATCAATATTTTAAATATGCACGTTCTATTGCGCCACCCTAATGTATGTGTGTAAATGTAATGTATAATTTTTTTTTATTATCACCAGAAATGTATTTGGATTAATTTTGTGGATTTCAAACTGAATTATAGTTTAAACCTTAACAAAAGTTTCGATCGATTGGCAGCGAATCAGGTACGGTGTGATTTAAATGAAACATCGGGTATTCTTAAAAGGTATTGCATCTTAAACTTACCTTCACCACACAGATAACTTTACAGGTGTAAATCCTCACGTTAAGCGAAGTCAGCATATCGTAAGCTTAGCAAGCAAGGTACAGTGGATTCAGTATAGTGCATAAGTTTAAAACAGATTCATGAGAGTTTTTGAAGGCTCTATCGAAATGATACACTAAGGCCCTTTCATTAAATACTAAACTTGATACTAAACTAGTTACGTACAAACTTACTGAAAACGTTAATATTGAATAAGTTCGCTAATAGTTCTTCGTTCTATTTTTTTGGTTGTTTTGTTTGTATTATATAATTTTTTGCAATAAATATATTTTATATGCCTCTTAACCTTGGTATTGATTGCCTTTCTATTTAGCCTACTTGATGACTCTATCCTAGTGGACTCTCCAATGATATGCCAGGACAAATGTGTAGAGATCCGTGGCTTGTTTCGTTTATCACATCTGAAAATGATTAAATTTCCAAGGACAGCTTCAAGCAGGCAGTCGGCCGTAAAGGAAAGCAATAAAAAATTCTTAGCGGTGTTGTGCGCCAGCCTCAAACAAAATTGGAAAATTAGCGGGAGGAACATCACGACGATGATATGATTCCTAATTTAAATACTTTTATCTTTTTGACTGTGTCTCTGTGTGTGTATCTTATAATGAAAAAAGTATTGTCTGAAATTATTGAACGGCTGTTTGGACGATAAAATACATTGTTAAAGACCTAGTCCTACAAAACGTTACGGGTGTAACTGATATTGTATTCTACTTTATTATTTTCTTTATTGTTTCTTTGTTTTGATTTTCTTTAACACTTTTATAGGTCACTAATATAGGCGACCGACTGTGACCGGTTTAACAACTAATGAAATAAAATGATGAAATGAATTGTAGTGCTGTTGTCCTGAGCAGTTTTCTCTTTAGTCGACTGCTGTGACCACGGGATGAACAGGCTTGGTGACACTCCGTATCCTTCATCCGTAACCACACGGTTTTTTTTAAACCTTATTTTAATTAAATTGTATGGTTATATTTCAACGCATTATACATAATGATAAGTCTCAAACTATAATTATGTTGTTGGGAAGATATCATAGACGATAGGGATCTAGTATTTACATATCTTGACTCGTATGTATTTATATGCAAATGTTTGTACGAAAAAAGTTGCTTACTTGCATTGGAACTGAATATTTCTTTAAAAAATATGTATGTATTAATAAAGAAACAATGCGTCTATGTATATAGGTACTCTAGTACCTACATTCATAGACGCATTGTTTCTTATACTTGCTCTTCTTAGTTAGGTCTCTATGTATCTATCTACAGTTTTTTTTTTAAATAAACCTTTCGTATAAGGAATATATCCTGTGTCGCGGTAGACTTTACAAACATACATGAAACGGACGCAAAGAACACCCAGACTCAGAACAACGGTAGGAAACGGCGAGATGACCGCTTAAACCACTACGCCATTCGTGCAGTCGAGTTATATTTATCCATTTATCTAACCATAGTTAGTCAGATAATCGTCGATACCCAAAAGATCCCCAACTGGCTCGATCCCTTAGCGTTACGTAGAGATGTAGCTTCGGTCTGCATTCTCTATCGTATATATCATGGAGAGTGCTCCGGCGAATCGTTCGGATTAATACCGGCCGCAACTTTCCGCCATCCACACGGAAAAAATGTCATCCCCGCCACTTGAATAATTGGCAGTCCAGCACTGTGCACTTTTTAAGACACTATGCCTGGACGGAGTTATGCCCAAATATACAAAAAATATATAAACATCCGAGTTGAAAACCTCCTCCTTTTCGAAGTCGGTTAAAAATGTAAACTTTATAACACAACCACAAAATATTCATGTTTCGATAAACATTCCGAACACATGAAACCAATAATATTAATTACATACCTAGATATCGAAATAACTGAGTACTATCACTGCGATTGAACCGCTCCGGGCAATTTTTTCAGCACGTGCCCCGCTCATATAAAACGGTCACGTAACTGTGTTCGTGTATTACATAATACATTAATAAATATTGCTGCCGGTTAGTAGGCAGCTTTCTATTGCGAACCAATTTTATATTCATCACAAATACCGTTTCAAAATATTCAACTCGTTCGCATAATATTTATTAATCAGATTAGTTGGGAGGGGCTTTTATTTAATCCAGCAAAAGCAGACCTGAGGAATATTTTTCCAAGCACAAGAAAGGCGAGGGCCCTTAAACTTAGTGGTTGCCTCCTGATCAAGAGGCTGACAAGGTCTACAGGGATTGACAGAGGCTTTCTCTGGGTCCCTTGCAATAGATCTACTTGTAACGGATTTTGCAGTGTTTTTGTTTTTTGACACATCTTATACACAGCCGTTCCATCTCGAACTAAGAAAAGCTTATGCTATGATAATCTTGTACACATACTTTTATAAATATTTAGAATTCTAAAAATACACATATTATACCTAAGTTACACTCAGACACAGAACAATTGTGGTGGGAACCGAACCCAAACCAACAGGCCAGTCAGTCAGTCATTGTGGTTGCCTGGACTTTAACATATCACTTCATGTAATCGTGAAGTCAATGGATTTCGAACCAACCATCCTTCGACCTGACACCTTTAAACAGATGCGAAAATCTAAAAAACTACAAGGCCTAACAATCAGATATGTCAATAGAATCAACATACAATAAAATCAACAAAATATACGTTTTATTTGTGTTTTTGTATGGATAAATTTCGTACCTGTCGTTTTGTTAATTTGTGACTATTAAAAAATTGGATTATTCAAACGTGAGAGTTTAGAGCAAAGTTATTCCTTTCGTGACAGCAATAAAGATGTCTACGGCTTCAAAACATTTTTATTAGTTAACAAATTAGTTGTGATAATTAGATCTCACAACTTTTTGCTACATTTGTAACTTTCATGTGTACTGTATAATGTACTGTATGATTGTGAAACTAGGTGACTGTGAACAACAAAACTGTGAACTACGCAAAAGATCATATAACTAGAATGCAAGCCTGTAAGCAGTGAACTGACGAACGGTCAACCCATGTGATAAATATTGGTTACTATATCTTAAAAGATCTCTTAAAAGAAAGCAGGTTGTAAGGGATCTCGGTGTTGCTTTTGATGAAAAATTGACTTTTCGCGAACATTATAATAATATACTTAGCAAAGCTTCGAGCCTTCTGGGATTCATATTGAGAGTCACGAAGGAGTTCAGGAAGGCTCGTAGTCTTCTCCTCCTTTTTAATGCACTCATTCGCACTGTACTAGAGTACAATTCACCTGTCTGGTCTCCTTACTATGCTGTCCATATAAATAGAATAGAATGTATCCAAAGGAAGTGCCTTAGAATATTGTGCTTCAGATACAACGTTGGCCGGGATGTTTGCTCTTATGAAGACAGATTAGACAAGTTTAAGTTGCTCTCCCTTGAATCATTCATTCCGTTGTTGACTGTCCTGACTTGCTTTCCCAAATAAATTTTAACACGAGGTTTAGGTTACGTCAGCGTCACTACCGAAGCTTCACTTTGAATGTGCATCTAAATAATATTTCTTTTTATAATCCCATTGTTAGAATGTGTCGTCTCTATAATGAATTACTACCCCAACATTTGGACACCCTTGACATATTTAATACCAAATTTAGTAAATTTAAAAATAATGTTACGCATATTATGTCATCAACGTTAGTCTGATATGTTAAACATCTTATACATTTTAAATACGTTTCAAATTTTATACTTATTTTTATTTTTATGTTAATACTTAGCTCTTTAGGTTGCATGTAATCTCATCTTGTATCACCTACATTGCCATGTTGTGTACACATATTTAGGAGCATAGCTAAGATCGAAACTGTTTGTGTTAGCTATCTATAAGACTAAGCTTTGTGTTATGTTCTGTTTTGTGTGCCTCAATAAATAAATAAATAAATAACGTGTCACCATAAACTTGAGGTAAAACCTACATTTAACGACTACGTCAAACCGAACACTCAAGTTGGTTGTGCAAACTTTCCCCGACGAAAGAAGTGTCTGTATACGTTAAATATATAATTTACTATCATAACTCACTCTAATTACACTTTTCGGCTTGTTAACTGTAAACTATTTCAAGTAGTTGAACGGGAGATTTAAACTAGTTCTTCAACATTTTCAATTTAGCAAGAAAATAAGCTACAAGTTGTTAAATGAAGATGCCTCGCCGACTGCACTAATTTAGCTAACGGGTACTCTGTTACATGAAAACTACTGAGACTGCGATGTTACTGATGGTGTTTTTGTGAGAACAATTTATACAGGATAAAATTAATTTATAGGTCTCGAACAAACCAAAGTTTTATTGATATATATTTTTAATTTTGTTGGCTATATAATTATAGTTACTGTAATACCGCTGCATAGAGTTTAACCGAGGGATATGTGGTTACTGTTTTGCTGGACTTTGTTATTACATCTTTCTTAATACAATTTTTCTTAAAGGCAACTCCCGCATTAGGAATTTATTCTGTGTCGCGGGGAACTTTACAAACATACATGAAACGGACACAAAGAACACCCAGACTCAGAACAACAATTTGTGGATCACACAAAGTGTCGTCCTATGTGGGGTTGAACCCACAACACTGGGCGTAGTAGTAAGTGGCGTGGCGACCGCAATTAATAAATTAATTACTTCAAAAAAAAACTTTATTTGCATGTATTACTAAGGAATGAAATTCTATTAACTATTACTTTAGGTTAGTTTTGTTTAATAAATTAAGTATCTCTTGTTATAATGGATAAACTCTAGATAAAATTTTCAGTTGCTAGTTCTGCGAGTGCAACTGTGCTGATTACAGATTTTTGAGTAGGGACACCATAGGGATTATTCTAATTATTATTTTGCTTCAAATTGATGTGTTTTGTAAATTCATATTAATTGCATAAAGTACCACTGAAGGTTGAAAGATTCTCTCTGTACAAAGTTTGTTTTGTTTTAATAATTTTTGACCATTACAATAGTTTAAATCATGTATGACAATCTACCGCATACATATTTTACTACGAAACAAACTCGATACGAGTAAAGCAGTACCTTAACCGTTATATTTACACAAGTCTAGAGTTTCACAAGAGTGGCTAGTGTCATAAAGTGTCGGTGCTCAAGTTAACCTCGTTTTTCGCACAACTTCCTAGTATCGATCCACTTCTCAGAATATGGGACAAACAAACCAATTAGTAAATTGTATGCCACATTGCTCTCAGTGGAAGTAACTTGTGACTACTAAAATTTATGTCCGAAATAACTTATTTCTTCTGACAGTTTTTAAAAAGGGTTGGCATTTATGAAGAGTTACGTTCCATTTGACAATTAAATGACAGTTTATTGATGTTGAATGAACTTTTTAAAGTTTCGTAAACAAAAGTTAAGTTATTGTGTTAAACCGATAATTCATAGCTTTTACTTAAGTGTGGCTGCATTTTCTCACAAATAACCAAACCGTTATTAAGCAATTCTTTCATTGCTTTTATTTATATACAACTTTATGCACTCGGCGAATTTAATGCCTTGGGCATTCTCTACCAGCTAACCTTTGGGTGGTGTAGAAATCTGGTGAGGTATATAGTTTACTCACTCACTACTTGAAATATGTATACATACATATATGTATTTATATTTCTGTATAGATATGTATGTATATATATTTCTAGGAGTGAGTGAGGTTACTGGAGCCCAAACTTCCCCTAGTTTTGCCTCTGGTAAGGGGGAGAGTTACACACTAGTGATTCTTAAGCTGCAGGTATACATGGGAGGCGTACCATAAGGTGAACCGTCTGCTACTTTCTCCTCTTATACCATAAAAGAAAATAGGAGTGTCTCTCTCTCCCGACTCTCTTTGTGATCTCAAACAACATGGGTTTTTTTTAAATCTATTTTTTTATTTATTGTACTGTATGCAACTATCTGGGTAGGCATGGTTCAAGTCATATAAGAAGTTCTATAATTAAAAAGAATATAATTTTGTTATTCGTTAAGTACCATAAAGTCAGGCTTTATTTATAAACTTAACCAGAAAATTTATGAAGAGTTAACAGATTAAAGTAACTAAGAACGACCTACCATATGTCCCCAGGGCAGTTTTAACTTTAATCAATGTGAACGGTCGTCGGCAGGCAATTGGAAAGGAATTGCGATCACAATTTCTAGTCTACGAAATAATACTGAGGGAATAAGTCCACTACTTCATCTGATTACCTTTTATAGAAGCCTTGTTCTATGTATATATAGTTTTGTTGTCGTTCAGTAAGAAGAAATTCTAATCCATAGAAACACCAACATCAAAAAAAGAAAATACTTATGGATGTGACTACAAAAATATAATAGCTTCAAAGGAACTTAACGCTAAAGTAAGAAAAGTCAATCTACCTTTTACACATACACATACATATATATGTGTGTATATATATGTGTATGTGTATATATATGTATATGTATATATATATATATATATATATATATATATATATATATGTACATATAAATATATGTGTGTGTGTGTGTGAAAGGTAGATTGACTTTTCTTACTTTAGCGTTAAGTTCCTTTGAAGCTATTATATTTTTAAACATATATATGTATATGGTAAAATGTTTTTGTTTTCTATGATGCGGGAAGTCCTATCACAGTTTAGATACTTCACCGCATGTTTTTACTTGAATCAGGTCTGCATTATCGTCCCATGTAGCGATCGGACCCACAATACTCAGCGTAGTAGTGGGCGGCGTGGCGACCGTTTATACCACAGTTTTTATGTAATAGGGGGCAAAAGAGCAGACGGGTCATAAGATGGTAAGTGACTATCTTCGCCTATGATCACCTGCAACTCTCTAGAATCTTATCATCTGATCCTGATTTGGTGGGAATGGATCATCTAAGGAGTATAACCTTTCGATTACAAAAAGAATTTTGACAATCGGTCCAAAATTGACGAAGATATCGCGTAATAAACATATAAAGAAAATACATTTACCGTATCTAACTAAACAAACTAGATTCAGAAAAACAAAAGAGATTCAGTTTATTTACGCTGAATCTGTTTTGTTTTGATTGACAACTGTACAATCCTCTACAGTGGTGTTCAATATAATTACAGTGTATGCCACTAAATATCGGTTTATAGGATCAAAGGAGATTCACTGATTGTGTCCATAATTTCAGCATTTCTTGAAAGAGAAAACAAGACAAAGGGCCAACAGTCTTATTGAGCTGTGTGAAGACATATATTTCGATACTAGTATTTAAGCAAGGATTGGCCAATACTGCTGGTAGTACCTACGCTCTTATCTAGTGTATGGAAAACAAGCTGTTGAGTTTCTTATAATAAATTAATTAAATAGGTTAAATTACAAACAAAATAACAATATAGTTATTGAAGGGCAGCGAAAATTTGATTGAAAATATTACCTTTTAACGCATGCGCTCTAAAATATCAGATTATAAGTACCTATCATATATCTTTGCATTCAGGTCTGCTTGTAACCACAGACAGAGCAACATGGTCGAAACATCGGACAATTCAAAAGAACGCAATACCTATTACGTGATAGCATATTCATAATTATAATAAAATCTTAATATTATTGTAATATACACATACGCTAACTATGGGTACCCGAGGCCTACTAAGCACACATACATATCCTATAAACCGTAAATAATTGTTAGCTGTTCATGGTCGCGTCGTCAACTAGAAACTTCGAGAATTGAAGGTACGACAACTGTTAAACTCATTTAAATCAGTAATTTATCACACAAGTCCATCCTCAAGCTCTGGTCTAAAATGAACTTTACTTACCAAGAAATAAATTTTACCTTAAGAATAACATCCAACAAGTAACAAAATTAAAATCAATAAAGCTAATATAAATGTAAATTCTCACATTCGTTCTAGCCTATTTTTTGTTAGCTAATCAATTATTATTATATGACGTATAAAATATTGTATATTTCTTTATATGAAATGAAATCGATACCTCATGGGTAGTACACAAACAAATACGAAAATAATGTTGTAACCCAACACGTGAGATAAAACATTAGCTCACATTGGTAAAACCATTCAATACATAGCTGTCAACCCAAATCAACATACTAATAATAGAAATATAATACGCTTTATGAACGAACGATAAATAAAGGTAGAACTATACATTATTAAGACAAAATGTGGCTCACATAGGCGGCGTACTGTCTAGGTTTTTTGCTTAACGAAAAACGGGCCTCCGTTTTCCTCAGGGATTTTCTTTATACAAAATAGGAGACACAGTACAGCGAAACAGAACTGATATCTCAGAAGGAATTATGGTGATAAATAATTCAAAGTAAATTTATAACCGACGAGTTAGTGTATTCAATTCTATTTGTATACAGGATGTGTTGTTATGCGTGGTTAGTGTTTGTTATTCCCGTCAATAACCAGTGCGTATGCGAAACTGACCTGAAGGCCAAATCTCGTGATAAAAGTTCGGTCACAATTCAGGTCCAAACAACTCTCGATCTCGCAACTATCATAAAATGTATTTTCGTAGTAAAATAGTAAAGTATTACTAAGACTAGCAGATTACCAATTCTTTTTTCGGTTACAGATATAATCACTTTACAGTCAACGTTGGTTGTTTAATACTTTACTACGAAAAATCCTTTTATGACAGTTGTGAGATCGAAAATTGATCGGAACTGAATGGTGACCGAACTTTTATTACGAGAATTGCCCTTCTGTTCGAGCTTAATCTTCAACATCCGTTTCCATAAACATTTTTCCCTTTCCAATTTTTTTTCTTAACTGCTCTTTCTTTTACATTCAACTCACAATTTTCCTTTCACTTCCTGAAGTGCCCGATTGACTGCAATGTTTTTACTTATGGTGACGTAAGTTGGACTAAAATTATAGTTAACAAAATGTGGGCCTTTTAACATCCCTCTGCTTACCCTTTCGTTAATAAATACTTGAGTGTATGTATGTATATTATGTACCGATCGTATTTTGTAAGATCATACGGTTAAACAAGAACATTCCCGTAAACCCCTGATAGGAAGCCGTTTCAGGAGTTTATGACAACACTACAGCCATTATAGACTTTGGTGTCAGTTTTATAATAGTCACGACTGTGATGGAATAGATAAGAAAGAAAAGCCTTTGTAAACATTATTGTGTACATGTAACAATATAACACAGTAAAAAACAAATTTATTTTAGAAATAAATTGTGTAGGAGTTTATATAAGACGAGTTTGGAGGTATTTTTATCTACAGTGCTTTCAGTAAATATATTTTTTTTGGTTTCCTATGGAAAGTGTCGCAATACCAGTAGTACTTTGCTATCTATACCTACAGCGTGCTGTGTTGGTAAGCTATACATTTTGATCTTTAAAGGCTGTAGATTTTTTTGTTTTTTTTTTATTTGTATTATGTTACCTAGGGAGTATATTAATGATCTGACACATCTTAAACAGTACAGATGGCCGTCTGATTCCAAACAAAGCTGTGCCTGTACTATGATAACCAGATAAACATCCTTATATATTTTGAATTACATTATTTTTGATTAACCACACCCAGATACAGAACAAATGATCGCACTCATCACACAATATTTGTCCTGAGTGGGAATTGAATCTACGACTGCCGGCTTAGCAGTCAGGGTCGCCAACCACTGGACTAATATTAGCGTCAATTCAATAACAAATTGTTAAGGGGTAAAATTTTACTACCTTACTAAGAATATTATCCGTAAGAAAATAAAAATAAATTTGTTATATTTCCTTCTAAATTTATATTTATAAGGACATTACTACAAACTATAACGATAGCATTAACTTCCGTCAATATTTAATGTTGCTTAACGCAAAATTTTAAAATTTAATTTAAAAGCTCTTAAAAATAGTGTCCAACAATTAGAGACTCCTTACTGCTGTCACTGTATGTGTGACATAATGTATGAATGATCGATTTGTACTCACACGAGCATAGATTTGAACACACACTAACATAAGTCAGTTGGTTCGTTTATTTTCGTTGTTTTGTTATGATATGCAAAAAAATCTAAGCTTATACAGTAAACATGTATATAAACAAAACTAGGAAAATATTTATTTTAATATACTGTTATGATAGACACTGGAACAGGCTCAGAAGTAATTTTCGTGACTTTTTTTTTGACGGTCTGCATGTATTATCGTGTAATTTCGGTATTTTTAATTAATGTGATAACCGACTTTTGTTGACTTCTAGTATATATTTAGTTTTTAAAGTAAATAGGCCTATGAAATAATTAGCTTTGTGTAAAACTGTTAACGAGAGAAAATATTCAAATTAAAGGTAAATGAAAGAGCCCTATCTGGCCTCAGTCCTGCATACAGTGTTTTATTTCCATCTGATAGTTAAATGTTGGTTAAAATTAATTTGCAAGACTTGTTTACATAGTTAGTTATAAGTGAAGCAAATAAAAGCATGCTAATAAAAGGTTAACGAAGAGTAAAGAATTAACCCATAAACTGTTAATAGCACAAATAACAGTTTATACGACGAAATTAAAAAGGTACCGTGATTAACTTGAGAGCCATAAGCGGCAACGTTAAATTCTCACATCAGCATTAAAAGGCTTTAAAAATATATGTAACCAACACGTCGCGTTGATGCTATCCGGGAAATTTACTATTATTGCGAACTGTGAAACTCTCATGAAAGTCTAGGGGGCGTCATATGGTGCATAATTTTTGTGTGCAAAATTTAAATTGACCTATTATTGTTTTGGTGTACGCTGAGGCCATGTTTTTTTTTGTGGGTGTTATTTAACAAGGAAGGGACTTTTGAGTGCCACTGAACAAATACTGACTTCTTATACTACTATCTGTTACGGTGGGTGAGCCACGGCTTCGGCGCAAAGGGGCTGGCTCAACCAGAGTGAAAACAGGTGTTCAACAGTTTTTTGAAGTGAAAACTTCTTTAGGACATTTTTGAACAACAAACAAAATAATGTATTTTCCCCAAGTTTCGTCGAACGCATCATACTCGCTACGTAGTAGTAGTAGCGAGGAGGCCGCTTAAACCTATACGCAATCTGTACAGCATGTACTGAAGTCAAATATATAAAAATGATATAATAATTTATTATATATTTATTATATATATATATTTTATTATTACGTTGAGTAGGTAGTCAAAATTATGTATTTTTGTAGTTTGTAGTAGTATGGATGAGTTGTAAATGTTACGACATGTATGTTTGCACTTAATTACATGTGGTTTTTAATACTTAACAAATAAGGATCTGCCACCCGTCAACAAAAGAAAATAAATCATTTAAAAAAAAAAATTAATCATCATTACAAGTTGTAGCACTAGCAACACACTACTAAAAATACATTTTATAGATAAATTACACTCAGAAACAGAACAAATGACCGTGCTCATCACACAATATTTGTCCTGGTTGGGAATCTAACCCACCACCTGCGGCTTAGCAGAACGATAATAACCAATTGTGCAATATATTAATTGCATTTAACAAAACCTTGTTTTTGTAGATGGTAACTAACTAGATGGTACATTTAGTTTTAATTTTAGAACAGAATATTCTAACAATCATAATTTGCGAAAATACACCTCAAAACCACAATTTCACTTCAGATCATATCAGAAAATACCTTCAAGAATATGAAGACTCTGCTAGCTTTCTACGATATAGTTGTAAATATTAAAACTTAATTTACCTACCCATTCACGCTGAGGTACAACACACAAACATTCAAGTACAGGCTGTTACACAATTTAAAATACAAAATTCTTTTATTACTATAATAAACTGAACACTATTAATACATAAGGAGTTGGCATAAATGTATATTATATGCTAAAACTGAGAGGTCTTAACTAAATTGTAGCTCATATATTTGTAGTCTGTATGTCTAAATATATCTGTTCATTGTATAGTGAAACCATTATATTTAATTGTTTTCTTTGTGTCTCTCTTCCCCTTCACTTTAATCATTATACATGCATACGCTATTTTATATATTTTAAAATGATGACATCAGCGTTACTGCTCTCTGTTCAGTTTCTTGATTATTATAAGTAGTAGCATCAGCAATTACATTAGTAATTGTATTTCTAAAGCGACATCTACATGTATTTGTTAAAGGTTACCTCATATGTTGCAGAGAACCAGAGAAATGTGTTTGTTTCTTAAATTTATTTGCTTTAGAAAATTGAACAGTTTTGTTTCTACACGAGGAGTTGGATATATCGTTATTTGAAAATAGCATAGTGAGTGATGCTTAAAATCTAGCTATTCTTTTTACTATTACGCAAAAAATATTTCGTTCTAAAGACACTTCTAATCCAGGAAAGTAAAGAAGAACAATAAAGGCAAACAACAAATAGTCTTTAATATATTTATGGCGATAATATGAAACTGCTCACATTTATTGAAGATAACATCAAGGATTCTTTTACTTTAGAAACAAAAATTATTACTTCAACAGCGTCAAAAATGATTATTAACTGAAAGCCGAGTTCAGCCCTCTGTTTGAGTGCAGATGCCGGTTTCCCACAACGGTCTTGAGCAATTAATGTATTAACCTAGTATTAAGTATTAACCTTTGTGGAAGAGAAAATAAACTTTATGCGATATTATCTTATTTAATTGATTTCCTGCTGTAAAAGTAACAAATTTATTCCATGTTTGACTGTAACCATTATATTATAGGCCCTATTACGTTTTCTTCAGAAATTTTCCTCTTTGATGTTCCTCGGTGTATTTAAGCTAACTGTCAAATTTTCTTAAGGTTATCGGAGTAATAAATTTCATATTATACAAATATGATAAAAGTTTCTTTCAATGATCTATACAATTTGCCAAACAAGTATTTATTTTATTTTATAAAGAAAACATTTGAAATTGTAAACAATCTGTAGATAAAACACACACAAATAAACATATAAGGCATACAATACTGGGCTATTGTCGTTGTGTGCTTTACGATACGTAGGTACAACAGTCTGTGTCTGTGTACATTGCCTAATTTATTCAAGTTTTCAACGGGACATACTGTTGAAATTTCAGCAATTTCAGTTTATTTTGTATGTAAAAAGTTCGCTAATACCTTGACCTTAAAATGTGCAGTTTTGAGTTATGGCCCTTGTTATGTTGGGTTGAAACTCGTTTGTCTTTTAGTGCCAGTTAAGCTTTTAGGGCTCTGTAGCTAGATAAAACCTTGAGTTACCTAATGTTTTAATACTTTATGCAATAAATGTTACAGCTTTTAATATTATTTTTATCTACTTATTGTTTGGTTTCGGTAAAACTGGCAATATTTTTATGTTATGAAATTGTTCGCTAATATTGTTATCTGCAAGTTAGTTTTGTACTCTAAATGTAAATGCAAAATCCGAGGTAGTAGGGACGGCCTTTGCATACGGAAAAAAATATATTTTCCTCCGTGTCCGTTAATACTTTAATGGCTGGTTCTTTAAACTCGATTATTAAATCAGTCTAGCACTAAAAGCAAATTAGATTATACAACTCAGGAATAAAATTAATTATTTTTAGAGTAGTTTACTTAAGTGTTATTACTTGCCAAGATTTGTTTTAGACTTTATAAAATGATTTAAGCTTAATGCTGAATAACGACGACAGTCAGAAATATTAAAATAAAATTTTAATGTCTTCTGACTGCCTTGTGATAGTTATTGTCACACATTCTATCAAACAAAATATATAGTCAATTAATTACTATGCATAAATACTTAATAAATAAACCAAGACAATTAAAATATCTTATATGTTTTTACTACATTTGGTAAAATCTGTACTTTTGCTTATTATTTTGTAGTAGTTTTAAATGGACTGTCATCCTGGCGTTCTGTAACAAATCCCAATCTGCTATGAACCGCCCATTGTACTGCTTCTGGAATATATTTCTAGAATGTACATTCCTATATGTGTACTATTGTATACTATTTTAGTGTGCCATAAAGAATATTAAATTATCTATTAATGAAACTATAATTTACTTTTACTATAATATCATAAAGCTGAAGAGTTTGATTGTTTGGTTGAACGCGCTAATCTCAGGAACTACTGCTTCGTATTAAAAAAATCTTTTCGTGTTGGATAGGCCATTTATTGAGGAAGGCTATAGGTTATATATCATCATGCTAGAACCAATAGAGTTGAGCATCAATAGAAAATGTTGCAAAAACGGTTATCTCTTTGTTTAAGAACTTTGTTGTTTGGCGCAGATGAAGAAAACAAAGTGCAATAAGTCCACGGAATCATAAAAATGTTTAGAAAACAAATTCTTAGTGTATTTTTTTCTAAATATTTATTTCTGAAAATAAATACAGAGTTAGAAAATTTTGATGTAGAATTTAACATTTTATGTTACACTAACCAGTTACTTTCTAAGACGAAATTTCTAAAGCTATGTACAAAAGAACAGCTCGATTTTGTTGGACTCTAAACATCACACGAAAGCTAACCTTATCTCAACTATGTAGATTTATTTCGCTAAGTTTCGTCGGTAGCACCAAGATAAGAAACGTGGAATAAATCCGGAACGTTATGCATTTAAACTATGGTTTAGTTTTGAAATCTGGAATCATGAAGGGGCATTGCATGGTTCGAGATGTGGTAAGTTTGTTATTCGTTGCAACATTTTATCTTTAAAATAGAAATGCGTCGTGGATTTCTATTATATTGTTCTACAAAAATATTATTGATTTTTAAGAAAGTTCAAAGTTTATATCACATCACGTATTCAGTTCACTGGCTACGGTCTAAATATGTCTTTAAACGCTCTAAGTCTTAAATCTGGATTAAATTGTCATCATACGCTAAGAGTGCAAACATACCTCAGAGCCATCTAGTGAAAACTATCCTAATTCCTTATCCTACATCTCGCAATAAAAGTTGTTTTGGAAACATCGAACCGGGCGGCGGTCCGCTATGAATGATTACCTTGACTGTCATAACTGTAGCTATTATTTTGTTTAAAGGACTTTTTTTATAAAGTAGGGGACAAATCAGTAGACAGGTCACCTGATGGAAAGTGTTAGCACTTTCCATCAGGTGACCGGTCCGCCACCCGTGACCAGAAGGGATTTTAGGTGAAAAGCGGTGAAAAGCGCAACGAAAGAACAACTTAACACCGGTTTTCTGTATCACCGGAGTCGAGCTGGCAAATTCTCCCACCACTAGCATGCTCCTTCCAGGGCTTTAGTAAATCTGTATTTCTAGATATCATCATCATCATAATCAACAGCCTTTATCAGTCTATTGCTGGACATGGGCCTCTCCTTAGATAGGAGGTTTTTCTCTACTATACCAAGCTGGCCAAACATGTTGGTATATGGTTTGATTCAAGTTTTCCTTCTCTTTAGAGTGCTATTGTGCTGCATAGTTTCCTCCCTCAGTCGCCTCTCACGGCACCCATGGGATGAATAGGGGCGATGACACTCCGTATTCTCTTAATCTATCACCACACGGAATTCTAGACATGTAAAAATATCCCCCGCGACACAGGATATATTAGGAATATAGGGAGTTGTCTTTTTAAATATAAATTGATATATTTATAATGATACATATACATAAATGAAAGGAAAAACTTTTTGAGAAAAAAGTTCTGCATTGATTGATCTCAAATTTAGAAACGATATACAACCTGCTTCAAAGATTGTTTTTATCTATTTTTAGCGTCAGTTTTGTTCCTGATTTCTTATTAATGCATCCTCAGTGTGCCATAAACGAAGCATGGCAGGTTGTAGTCTTATGTAATTACGGATATCTTTATTGTTGAAAGTTCTTACTATCTGCCATCGACCATGTGGTCAATGAAAATCCCCAAGGTCAAAAACGTTCTGTTACAAGTAGGTTTATTTATAAAAAAAAACAGATATGATCCAGCGTTTGTGTGAAATGAGAAATCTAATGTCTTACCTGATTCATTCCAATAGATTGGTAGGATTCTTTTGTTCTGAGTTACCCACAAAATATATGACATACGAGTATGTACATATATTGTACCTTGAGCGGGCGTATTGAATTGGAAAACATATTCTTGTGTACCGCGTTTGTAGTGCGGGAGATGGGCTGCTAAAAAGGTTTTTAACTTTTTAAAACAAGTTTAAGAAAGAATGTGTTTTGTGGTTAATATTTACGAGATGGATTACAATAATAGCGTTGTAGCATTCTGCGATATGATTTAATTAACTGTTTGATAGTTAACATTCACAGTCGTATTGCAATGCTATCATTGCATATTCATAATTATAACTTTGATTATTCCAAGTATGACAACCTCACACATCTCACACACAGCAGTTTGATCCTAAATTAAGCAGAAGCTGTGCTATGATAACCAGACAGCTGATAAACATATTTAAACATTCCTAGAAAAAAAAAATAGACATACATCCAGACACATAAGAAATGATCGTGTTCATTACACCCACTACCACTGTCTTAGCAGTCAGTAAGAACCACTAGACCAACAGTCCATCCAAAAAAATTTACGTAGTTGTTAACATATTGTGACGGATTAAGAATACAGAATGTCACCACCCCTATTCATCCCGTGGGTGTCGTAAGAGCCGACTAAGGGAAAAAACTACGCAGAACAACAGCACAAGGAAAACTTAACACAAACCCTATACCAACCCGTCTAGTCAGCGTGGTATAGTAGGCCGAAACCGCCTTTTTAAGGTGACGCTTATGTCCAGCAGTGGACTATGAAAGGCTGTTGATGTGATGTGATGTGTAACATAGAGTATGCATAAAATATTTACACTAGAAAGATCAAAATAAATTTAATTCATTTTAAGATATAAATCAGGGTTTAAAGTTACTGCAAAACTTAATATTTATTAATACGAGTAGTTCTATTTTTTACGTCTACACTCCTGGACCACTATTTAGCTTACGAAAAGCTGTGTAGTAGGCGACGTATTGGAAAAGATATTGTTTGTTATTGCCTCAGAAACTCCTGGAATTTATCGACAGAAATTGGACTTGTTTTGCTGTTTTAATACCTGATTTACTTATCTCTATATGCAAAAATTCTGAATTGAAACATAAATGATGTGTAGCGGTGTGGACGAAATTGAGATAAGGAAAACGATGGCTTGCGTTGTAAGAAACTAAAGAAAATATAGGCTATCGGTTAGAGGTGAACTGACTGTGTTGTTTAAAATTACTAGTAGATGTTCTTTATTTAACCGAATATTAAGAAGGAAGGAAAAAGGGAATCTTTTGTTTAATTTACGAGTTATCACTTCTTGTACGATTGTGAACCTATCAAATTTGTATTTTTCTGAATAAGTTGATTCCTGTGTCGTGGTCCGTATTTTAAAAGATTTATGGCGTCCGTCGGTCTATATGGGGTCCCGTCTAATGGTAAACAGGCAGCATAGCAAGGTCTTTAAAAAATTTGAGCAACATCATAATCTTGCCTATGTAGTTGTTTAAAGACCTGGCGAGTTAAGCAAGTTTCCTTAATATTGTAATAGCTTTTAATGCACACTCATTCCAGAAAGCTGGAAGGGGTGTCATGGGTTTGAAGCTAATTTCTTGAACCACTTCTTATAAATAATTTTGGTTTGGATTCGATTAGCTTCAAAAACAGCCTCAGCCAATATATCTCAGCATCATTTGGCGAAGTCAAGCCTAATTACTATCTACTGAGTAGACTCCGGAGTAGCGAAGGAGACATCTGGCGGAGGGCAATCACCCGAATCAGCCTCCACAGCGGGACATTGGGACGACCTAACATATAACCGTCAGGCTGAGGCCCGCCAAGCATGATCACCTAGTCTGCTTTTTCACCCTGTTGTAACATTACTATACAATAACGATTTTTTAGATTAATATGTCGCGTCACGTCATTGTTTTGTTTTATGGAATGGGGGGCAAAGGAGCAGACGGGTCACCTGATGGAAAGCAATTACCATCGCTCATGAACGAAGTGATGAAGTCACACGCCTTTGAAGGAAGGAGTTTGGGTTTGAGTTTGAGGAAGGAGTACGCTCTTTCCTTGAAGGTTTAAAGGTCGTAGCGGTAAGGAAATACCGCAGCCAATAACTTGTTCCACAGTTTGGTAGTGCGATTCACAAAGTGTCTTGAAAAGCGCACAGTGGTGGATCGCCAATTATCCAAGTTGAATGCACTATGGCCACACTAGTTATTCCATACATATTCGTATAATAGTACCAGTAGTGTTACAAAAGTGTATCTACCGTTGCATGTGCCAGAAAATGTTCCTTCGATTAAGCGATTTACTTGAACTGTTCTTGAGTTTTCATCAAAAGGAGCAAATAAGTTACATCTCATTTTGTGATAACATCTACAACAACGTAAGTCACGCGAACGTAAAAGTGTATTTTTATTTAACTAAATTCAGAATAGATTTTTATGATGGCCTAACCAAGTCGGTCAGAGAGTTGTAGACAAAGGTTACGTGAAAGCAAAGTATTAAATGTATCAAATATCTTAATAATAGCTGTTCCTATCACATCATCATCACATCACATCAACAGCCTTTATCAGTCTACTTCTGGACATGGGCCTCTCCTTAGAAAGGAAGTTTTGGCCTACTATACCACGCTGGCGAGGCTTGTTGGTATAGGGTTTGTGTCAAGTTTTCCTTCTCTTTGCAGTGCTGGTTGTCCTACGTTAGCTCCCTTAGTCGCCTCATACGACACCCACGTCATGAATAAGGGTGGTGACACTCCGTATTCTTAATGCGTCACCACACGGACGACGCTGTTCCTATAACCCTCCTATTTAATAATCAATTGGATACAATAAAGTGTTAGTCTTACAGTAAGCGAGCTTTTCATAAATTTTATAAACATCTATATATAAATTCAAATGAGGTATTTTAAAGCTAGCTTTTGTTGCTAAGCGTTGTGTCTTTTTAACACGCTTGGACGCCCCAAACCAGGTGGTTAAGGTGATAACCAACCTGACACCCAAAAAACAATGACCCAACATTTCAAATTGTTTAGCAGAGGAGCATATATTTCGACATTTATTCAAAAGTATTCTTAGCGCATGTCTAGACATTAAAACAGCCATATCGTGAGACGCCAGCGTGGCCAGACACCGCTTTTCTGCTTTTTACCTAGTGTTTTCAACCGTAAATCCACCTAACATTTTAATCTTTCGCGTTTCCCTTTTTGAATAATTATCTTGTAACCATTGTTTCTTATTACATTGCATTATTTCTTTGAAAGTTGTAACAAATAATAGTATCATATTTTTAGTCAAGATTAATTAAATTTTCACGACTGATACAACCTTCAAATCTACCAAAAAAAGGCGTCCCTCTACCGCAAATGCTGGCAACACACGTGATTTTTGAGTTGCAGGTGTCTATGGGCGGTGAGACTCAGTGAATATCAGGTGTAACGTTCGTTCAGCCCCCTATATAAAAAAAATATCCTAAAATAGTCGTTCGTCTAAAAATATTGCATCTCAAAAATTTTAACATCTTTTTACGGCCGATGGAGCAAAAAGTTCTGGAGTAGCGCCCACGTACCGGAAGACGAAGTGTGGGTAGGCCCTACAAGGTGGTCTGACGACCTGGTAAAGGTCGCGGGAACCCGTTGGATGTGGACAGCACAGGACCGGTTGTTGTGGAAAGCCTTGGGTAAGGACTATGTCCAACTGGCTGAGACGATGATGATAATCGTCTTTTTACTTTATTCATTCTTAAAAATAATTGTAGTGATAATCTAAGAATACCTCTACCATGAAATAATATACCCTATTAACTTTTGAAGTACTGTTATTTTCAACAAATTAGTACTTGAATAGTAATGAGCCATTTATAATATTATACTATTTACACATCATAATACACATAATGAAGAGAATTTTAATGCCGTCTTTCCCATTTAAAGTTGAAATTACCTTCATCAAGAATTTTATCAGTTCAAGTCGCTTTCTTCATGCAATTAATCATATTTGATTAAATCTTTACGAATTCGTCCATAGCATTATGATCCTAAACGTTCAATCTTTAAGTATAATTTTGAAAATTTAAAGTTTTTTTTTGTAATCGTATATATATATATTTCTTATATAATTGTGATCTTTTCGTTTTCATTTAATACGAAAAATAATTATCAGAAATCTTAAAAAGATTTCGGTTTCCTCAGTCGAAATTATCTTCCTCCTTTGTCTTCTTCAGGACGACCATAAAAGCAAGTAGCCAAATGTCAAACCACTGACCCTAAATAAAATTAAGAAGAGAGCAGGAAATGATTATGAGAATTTGTTGGTAATGAGTTTTGTTTATTCCAGTATTAGCCAAAGTAATTGGATTTACTTAAAAAGCGAGGTTTTTAAGTGAATCCAATTAGTTTGGCTGGGTACCACTCAATATGAAAATCATTCTAGTAACTATGTCGATTTTTTTTTTAAACAGCTCCCGCATTAGGAATACCTATATCATGTGTCGCGGGGGACTTTACAAACATACATGAAACATACACAAAGAAAACCCGGACTCAGAACAATAATTTGTAGATCACACAAAGTTAAGAAGCTACTATTGATGACTACATCTCGGTCGCTGTCACAATATTAGGTTGTTATGAGTTATATCAGCTGAAGGTTCTGTCTCAGTGGAATCACTAATCACAGAACAGGGCATACAGGTACGCGATTCCACTCTTCGAGTTATAGCAATTTCAATGCACTTTCCCATTCGCAAATAGTTTAATTATGTTGCTGGTTACTTCGATTCACTGTCTTTTCCCACACAAGTCACAAATTAAAAAAAAGGTTGACCTCAGGTAGGTGTCAATATTACACATTGCGCCCACACCAAATAGAAAAAAAAATAGAAGGGCGAACACTCTAATTGTTTAATCAATATCAACAAAAACAAATAAAAAGTATCATCAACAGCCTTTGGTAGTTCACAGCTGGACATAGGTATCTCCTTAGAAAGGAGGTTTTGGCTTACCATACTAAGCTGGCCAGACCGGTTTAATATAAGGTTTGTTTTAAAAAAAAAATGTCTGAAATAAAATATCAAAAAAATTGATTATAAAACAACTAGGTATACCTTGACGTAAGCTCATATAAGATTCATTTTATTTTCCTTGAAGGAAAACCATAAAATAACTTTATCAACACACACAAACACACCAAAACACCGGATCCAAGCCATAAAACTTCAAAAACTCGACTGTTATACATGCCATGCGTATTACATTCAATGGCTTGGCAAATAATAAACTGCAATATAATATATTACGAACACACATTTTATTATTTCCTACGAGTCCATTATGAGGTGGAACTCTATAGAATTACAGCAACATGGATGAGTATACCATGCCTTCAATGAGTCGCAATAGATCTTAGACAGAGACCAGAGACCTCCATCTTCGTAGATACATGAGTATCAAAGGCTTGATCACATCATCATCAACATCAGCAGCCTGTAATAGTCTACTGCTAGACAGGGCTCTCCTTAGAAAGGTGGTTTTGGCCTACTATAGCACGCTGGCCAGACGGGTTTGTGCCAAGTAAAAGTTACAAATTAGCCTAGATTTAGGAGAGGGGTCTCCTAAATCTAGTCGAGGCACTCGAGTAAAGCACTTATGCCTCTTGAGTTGCAGTCCGCTATGAGTATCAGTAGTCGCTTACCATACCTATTTTCCTGTGGAATTATTGTGGAAACCCCCTCGGACCGGACCGGACTCGATGGTGTCGGAATCGGTCTTACTAAAACCACACGGTAGTGTGCCGCTCTGCGCCTGTATTAGGAAGGAACCGGGAACTACTGTTATTAGGATTCACTTTCCATACGTGGCCTAGCCTTTAGGTCTCATGGTTAATGATCCTGATTGTCTTAACCAGAGATCGACGGTTCGATTCCCACCCATGAGAAATTAATTGTGTAATGTGTACGATTGTTTCTTCGTTATGTAGTTGTAATTTAACAATAATATGTATGTTGAGAAATATATAAGTTATAATTATTAATATTTCAGTTTATCAGGAGTCTGGTTTTCATAGTACAGACTCTGTCTAATTTGGTATTAGACGGTCGTGTTTGAGATGGGTCAAATTATTTCATTAATATTACATTACTTTTGTTTTACAAATATGCTCTATCGAGTATTGTTAACGCAAACATTAGTATTATATTATACACATTATCATTCCTTTCACTTGTAAGTCAATTCAAATAAACGTACGCACGGATGGCGTAGTGGTTTAAGCGGTCGCCACACCGCTTACTACTACGCCGAGTGTTGTGGTTCCGATCACCACGTAGGACACGACACTTTGTGTGATCCACAAATTGTTGAGCTGAGTCTGGATGTTCTTTGTGTCCGTTTCATGTATGTTTGTAAAGTCCCCCGCGACACAGGATATATTCCTAATGCGGGAGTTGCGAAAAAAAACACTTTGAAAAAGCACGAGTATAGTATATTACCGCAGTTCTGATTTAATCATTTAAAAAAGTGTTATCATATTTTTAAATCCATAACGCTTCAGTGCAAATTATAATTTAGTTTAACATGTAATTAGTTACAAAATAATTAACTTGATTTACGATAAACGAAAATGTAGATTAAAATAAAATAGGTAAAAGATACTTATGCCAAGTACTTTTGTGATAAAAGTCTTTATGAAATGACAAAAATTCCAAAAAACTCGAAGTTCCATCTCATGCCTATTGTTAAGACGAACAATTGCACCTTCCGCTCCAGTGATGCATAGCACCAACAAATCGCGCATCGCCATGCGTTTACGCAAATTCTAGTAAATACAAGACTGATGTAGGCTAATTCGCTCCCCTTCTTTATCCGCCCGCTCCTCATGTCAAACCCATATATCTTGTAGCGATGATAAAAAAATTTTTACTACATTTTTGAAGTGAAAACTTATTTAGGCACGTTGGGCATTTTTGAAAAACAAACAAATGGAGATGGGAAAAAAACCATTGAACTCGCGATACTGTTACCGTTGCCGACACCTCTGTGTATAAGTATCTACATATATTAGCCCCGTTTACACGAGAGTTGAGTTTGAGTTGAAATACATTGATAATATAAACATATATTGTGTATATATATAAACGTACAACATAGATATATATTCATGACGGAACTTTTAACTTAAATTAAAATATACTTCTTTTAACCAAAAAAAGTTTTCACTTCTGTCGGTATTCCCGGAGTGCCACTGTTTTTTAAAAAAAAATTATGGTAGAAGAGGCACACGAGCAGACGGGCCACCTGATGGAAAGCGATTACCGTCGCCTATGAAAGCCCGCAACTCAGGAGTCACAAGCGCGTATGGCCTTTTAGGAAGAAGTACGTAAATACCGCAGATGATATCAGATTGGTTGTGCAAGGCAAAAGGTGCCTTGAAAAGCGCACAGTGGTGGAGTGCCAATTATCCAAGTGGTGAGGATGAGGTGAGGTACTCGATTTCTGTAAATTTTATTTTCACGTGGTATAACGTGATGACCACGGCTTCATAGTTACCCAAGAAACCCTTGTCTGGGCGGGGCGTTCAAAAGCCGATCACGCACTTATGACTCCTGATTCGAAGATATTCATGGGGCCCTCCATATTATGTTTTATTTAAGCCATTTATTTTTTTTGCCTCGGTGGCTCAGTGGTAACGTATGCGACTGCTGTTCTCAGGTCTCGGGTTCAATTCCCGGGTCGAACCCCATGTTTGTATGATTTGCAAATATTTGTTTCGGAGTTTGGTTGTTTTAAATGTATAATTTGTATGTATTTGCAAAAAAAAAATTCCATCAGTCCATATTTAAGTATTCTATCAGTCAATCTAGATTTCAGAGTACAAGCTTAGTTTGAAACTAGATGGCGTTGTGTCTTAGATGTTCTAAATATTATATATTTGGCTTGTTGGTGGTCCTTGTCGTCTGAAAACTAGAGCGATGGCTCTATTACCCAATAATGTGTATTAGTCCCAATTCATAACCAACATATATTATGTAAGTGATTGATTTTAAATTAAGTACAGTGCAGTATCAAATTGACTACCAATATTCAAAGCACCTGTCAACGTCCTAATTATCAAACTTAGTCGTACTTTAGAAGTAACAAAACAACGTTATCATAGATGTTGTAAACGATGTATGTTGGGAGATAATTAAGTACAAACAAATTTTCAAGCGACATATTGATTATGTAATTACTTTGTGAGTTTTGGGGTGAGTAACCGGAATAATTTTAAGACACTTTGTAAAGTTGGTTCGTATAGCGCGTATTTTGTAGTAAGGTATTTACATCTATCGGCTTCTCATCGATTAATGATTGATACTTTAATGCGGATTAGTGTGTGAGTGATGGTCTGTTCTCTCAAGAACTCATTTACCTATTTGTAAGAGCGTTTTTAGACCTAAATGGCCAACAATCAGGCTAGCTATATTCTCGCTTTAAAAATCTGTTCCCGTCCTTCTAACTGTCTATTATTCAACTCAAACTTGAAAACGTTCTTAACCGGTGTTGGAATCAAGATAAATTCTAAAAACTTCCTTTCGTAATCTCTTAATTTTTCGTCCTAATATAATAACGCATATGTAATTACCTTATTTACAATAGCACAACTATTTTACTTTATGGCTTATCATACTTTACAAAATAATGTTTTTCAAAATACATTATAATTGTGTATTTAGGAAATTAACGCGGTAACGACATGTAATAAGTACAATAATTTTCGTCTACCCTCGCTTAAAGAGTGCGCTTGTGTTTTCTCAACTTCTTTCGATAATTGTTGTTAAATATCATTTACTTAGTTGTACTACGTTGAATTTGGTGTTATTCCGATAATCTAGGATCAAAACAACAGTGAGTGTTATCTTACAATAACTTTCGCGAAGAACCCCATTTCGAGTGTAACCTTTAAATTCAATATTATACTAGATACCTCGATATCCATACTATACATACTAGATATCCTCGAAACAGTATTACACCGCTGTGTCCACCATTAAGGAGAACGATGTCAGGCACTAACTCACTTATACCCAGATTATGCAGAATTTTGAATGGCTGCAGTGATTTGATTGATTTACACCATGATAGCATTAGTAAGTTTTATAAGTGCATCATCAACCAGTTCACACAAAAAAATGAATGACTGCATTGTATTGTTGACCGAGCTGTAATGTTATGTTATTCTTTATCAAAACAAATAATAACCTTATCTGGTTATAGCACTCTTTTGTTGTAGTTTGATTCAGAAATAACAAATTTTTATTATAATCTTGTTTTAAAAATAATCTTGTTTTTAATTATGATTTTTGTCTCAATTCGAATTTGTGAAATTTCTATTTATTTTATTTTATTTAATCCTAACTTGTTACATAATTTAAACTTTTTAAATGTTTTAATGCATAATATTATTGGTGTAGTACTCACTGGAATAACTCAAGTACAATCACTTTGAATGAATTGTAAATTATTTTATTGAACTTCATCTGAATTGTTATTTTAATATTTTCTTTCCTTACAAAAAACAGAAGTAATTTAATTTAATTGCTAATTAATTAATAGTTATTTTGTTGTTATGCTTGTTTTTAATCATGTGAAATTAATAATTTACCTATATACCATTTATTTGAAACTTGTAAAACCGTTACTTTAAGTGCATGTGGTGTTAGCCTGTAAGTGATTATTGCACTCACACATGTTTAGTCTTTAAGTTAATTCTGTAATGTTTAGTGTAATAATCGTTGGCTGACCAAATAAATAAATAAAAATAAAATAAAATAAATATTTTGTTAACGAAAATGTTAGTATCTTTGAAATATGAAAAAACTGTACCTAGTAGTGATGATCAGAATCCGAAAATTAAGTGTTATGGTTGCGAAAGGCAAATATGCGTTAGGTGTAGTGGGTTGTTGACAACGGAGTTGAGAGTGGTGGTGCTTCAGTATCCTACTTTAAAATATTTGTGACCTGGTTGTGAATTAGGAAGAAGTCAATTACCGGTATTAAGGAATATGGTTTCACAACTTAAAATTGAAGTAGACACCCTCAAGTCCAAAGCACACCGAGGCAGTGACATAGAAACGATTCAACTCTAATGCTGTGGCAAAAAATAATCTGACACCGTACCAACACGATGATTTGAGAAACCTACGCGAGAACCTGAATCGTCGGATTGAGGCTGGTGAAACGGACTTAACTGTCAAGTATGTGAGCGGTAGTCCAACTATTGTGACCACAAAAAACCAAAAACACCAAACAATCCCTTTGTTGAGTTTACATTCTTCCGCACCAACTTGGCATTGTTAATGGCGAAAAGAGATTTGCTTATTACTGAGATAAAAATTTTGACACCAACATGTATAATTATAATAGGAACACACCTTAAACCAACTATCCCCAATAGCTTAGTTAATATTAATGGTTATATGCTTTTTAGACATGACAGATTGAAAGGAAAGGATGGGGGAGAGTGGCTTTTTAGGTTCATACAAACTTTGTGGCTTGCCTATACATGTACTCTTAACTCTTCATCCAACATATAACCGAGACGCAGCTGTTGAGGCTCTTTGGTTGAATTTAAAATATGAACGTTTTGAAACCCTGGTGGCGGGTGTATATAAACCAACAAATTAGAAACTTAAGAATACTGACCGGTTGCTGAATTATGAAGAATCCTTGTTGGATCTGAACCTTAATAAGGAGAATAATCTCTCAGGACCTTGATTTTTATACACCTAATAGGGACCATAAACCTCAGTATCTGCTATAAATTTCAACTACCCGTTCCTGAGAAAATCGGTGGTGACACACGGACAGACGGACAAGAAAGTGATCTTATAAGGGTTACTTTTTTACCCTTTGAGGTACGGAACCCTAAAAAGGATGACAAATACCTCGCAGCCAACTACCGACCAATCAGCCTTACAAGTAAAGCTTGTACCATTACGGAAAAAATAATAGCAGCAGAAATAAGGCAATTTGTCAGTATGGAGAATGTTATTATGGAGGAACAACATGGGTTTGTCCCTAAGAGATCTACTGTCACAAATCTTCTTACTTGCCTTGACAAATGGACGTGTAACTGGAATAACAATCAACCAACTGATACTATTTACCTGGACTATGAAAAAGCTTTCGATAGAGTTCCCATTAATAGATTAACAGCAAAGCTCGAGCACTTCGAAATCCGTTGACAGCTTCTTCAATGTACACAGCGGAGTGGCTCAGAGATCTGTGATCGGACCTGTCTTGTACCTTGGAAGTGCTATTAGATCAGACTTGTCTGTGTTTGCTGATGATACCAAAATAATGAGAAACCCCTCATTGGTCATAATGTTATACAACAGGACTTAGATCGTATTGTACAGTGGACACAGGACTGGTTCATCCCACTAAATGCAACGAAGTGTACTGTTTTAGACAGAGGCAACAACAACCCCAAGTTGAAATACAAGATTGGTTCCCAAAGAGATCTAGAGGTAACCATCACACATAACATCAAGTGGTATGTACATATCACAAATATAGTGAAGAGGGCTAATTCCATGCTGTATGTAGTAAGAAAAGTATTTAACATCATAACAAAAGACTTGTTTATAAAGATCTACAAAACATCTCTTGGAGTACGCATTTAAATATGGAATCCATACTTCAAGAAAGACATAGAAATGCTCAAAAAAGTACAACGGAGGGCTACAAAAAAGGTGATATCGTTAAAAACATGTCATATGAGGAACGCCTTATCGAACTAAACTTAACTACAATGGAACAACGCAGGCAACGGGGAGATCTAATTGAAACGTTTAAAATATTAACTGGATACTACAATGTAGATGACATCGGAAACCTCTACACTATGAATTCAGATACCCAATTGAGAGGACACCCATTGAAGCTTACCAGGTGTCCGTCTGTTAGCAACCCTAGAAGACACTTTCGAATCAAACTATTCCAAATGGTCACCACCATTTGGAATAGTTTACCGGAAAGTGTAATTAGTGCTGGATCAGTGAACATTTAAAAAACAGACTAGACGAACATTTAAAAACAACAAAACAAACACAAGTGCATTGATATGCACGCATCAGATCTATGATCTGCCAGTGCATTATAAAATAATAATAATAACAATAATACCTGTGAATGTATGTATTTTGGTTAGTATGTAGTAGTAGAAAATGTCAGGTTTGTATATGTGTCGGGCACGCCGTCATTGCGGCGGTAAGACCCGTTATGGAGAATTGGCTCGAGAGGCGTCACGGGACCCTCTCATACCGATTGACGCAGGTGATCACTGGGAAGGGATGTTTCGGAGATCACCTGTGTCTGATCCGCAAGGAGCCAATGCCTGAGTGCCACCACTGCGATGGCCAGACCGTGGACACGGCTATCCACACGCTGGCAGAGTGCCCGGCGTGTTCTCTCTCCCCGGAGTTCTCTCCTCGATAGCCTGATTGCGGCTATCGTGCGGAGCGAGAGTGCGTGGAACTCTGCCGTCTCCTTCTGCGAGCAAGTTATGCTCGCGAAGGAGACGGCGGAGCGGGACCGGGAGAGGTTTAGAACTCTCCCGGCCCGCCAGGCCCGGGCACGGGCCAGGCACCGCAGGCGACTCAGGCGCCGGAGGTCGCAGAACGACCTCCGTCCTCCATAAGCGCAGGCCTGGGGGTGACAGGTGAGGCCATCTGTCACCCTAGCAGAAGCAGGCCGGGGTGGCGGCGAGCGCGTTGCGAAGCGCGCTCGCTTCCAAGGAGCACAGAGAACATGGGGTTCCCACACGGGGGGGGTCGTCTACTCGTCTGTAGATGACCCGAGGTATGTCGGGGCACCAGGGACTTCCTTTCTGATTCATTGATTTTTGAATTTTCTTGATTTTGTATAAGTATATTCTGCTAAATTTTGTCCGTCTTAAATTAACTGTAACTAAAATGAATCTACTGCCTGTTTTCTCTGCATGACGCAAAGGTAGATAATGCCTTAGGCATTATGTCCGTCAATGCACTAAATGTGCATGATATATAAATAAATAAATACGGTACGATATAAATACGATACGGAACGAGACAATATTTAATTTTGTGTAGTTATGGTAGCCATCTGAAATGTTTAGTACACTTCACCTGGACTACTTTTTTGATACCTAATACTCAAGAAGATAACTATTTTGGTCCTTTATAATCAGGCAACATAAATCATCATCTGCCTGTCCTTATCACAATTTTATTTGGGGTCGGCGCAGTAAGTAAGATGTTTCCCTTTTACTCTATCATTCGTCATCTCAGTGTTTACTCCCTTCCAAGCTATATCCTCACTCACACAGTCCATCCACCTTTTCTTTGGTCTTCCTCTTCTCTTGTGCCCTTCAACTCCCATAATAAAAAGAAAATGAAACAACGTGACCAGTGGATAACCTCCTTATTTTTCTTAAATCAGTAAAAAACTAAATAACACCCGAAATAAATTATATTTAATGTTTGCACTACTATACTCGTACATATATTTGGTAGTGCATACATATATAATTAATTTCCTTATTAATTACTGCAAACAATGCATTGTATTCAACGTAGCACAAATCGTTAGTCCATTACGAATATTAAGCGGTATGACACGTGTCATGTCCATATCAGGCCAAAATTAATCTTTGATGTAAACCTACAATTCTCTTGACATATGAGTATAATGTTAGGGATAGTAAATTTTATGATAAAGTCTGTATTAATTCGAATAAAGCTGTAGGAATAGCCAGTTTAATTAACCAGCTTTTTGTATTGTGAATTTATCCACACGTGTGTGCATGAAATTAAAAAAAAAGTGGGGAATGGTCAAATTTCATCTAGTTTTTACTAATGGAAAAAGATGAGAATCTCAGTTCGTGTGTGTTTTTTTATGTTCATTTCTACTACATTTGAAAAAATCTTTTTTTTGATAAGTAGGTACTTATACCTTGCGTTTGGTCAAATTTAAATTTGAAAATAAAGTACAACTTGATCGATACAGTACAATTCATCATGATGTAGGTACATCGAAGACGGTGATATTTCTTTTTAAGATAATTAATTAATCTTAGTAACCTATTCGTAGTTTAAGTAGTAAGTAAGTTTATTATTCAGAGGACTAAGATTTTTTTAGAATGTTTAAGAATACTTTTACAGATTTTAAAAATTAACCAACATACACGCGGGTGGAGCCGCGGGCAAAAGCTAGTAATATATAAATGAAATATGCAATCCTAGGAGTTTTTGTATATTTAATTAAAAATTACGTTGGTACGTTACAAAGTACTAATTCGATAAGACCAAACATTCTAGGAAATACCGTACCCCTACTTCAAAAACGGATGCACTTGTGATTCACGCACGATATTCACTTACCATCAGAGGACCCGTCTCTGTCCGTTTACCCCTGTGTCATAAAAAGTAAATAATCATCGTTATCGTGATTTGTTTTGGTTTTTTTTTTAAATTAGAAAGTAAAAAATTAAGTAGTAGAATATCTCCATCGCACAATGTTGGGAATCGATGTCCCAAATCATCTATATCTTTAAAAAGTAGGAACTCATAGACTAATTCACTGACTAATCGATCAATATATACTAATCGGCGAGAGAACTCTTCATATCACGATACAGGATTAGCAATTCTCATTTAGGAGATACTACGTAGTTCTGTGTGTCTTCTTTAGATGGCGCTGTAGTATGTCCATCCATCCTTAAGGGGCCATCCTTAAGGGTGCAAAATGGGGGTTGGAATTTTATTTAAAACTTTGTTATTTTTGATAGTAACTTCTACGATGTCTGTAGTCGACCACCACACGGACGAAGTCGCTGGCAAAAACTCGTATTTATTTATATTTATTTTTGGAAAAAAAAAAAAAATAGGAATATATATTCTGTGTCGCATGGGTGTCGTAAAAGCCGACTAAGGGAAAAAAACTACGCAGAACAACAGCACTGCAGAGAGAAGGATAACTTGACACAAACCCTATACCAACCCGTCTAGCCAGCGTGGTATAGTAGGCCAAAACCTCCTTTCTAAGGAGAGGCTTATGTCCAGCAGTGAACTGTTAAAGGCTGTTGAAGTGATCCTGTGTCGCGGGGAACTTTACAAACACACATGAAACGGACACAAAGAACACCCAGACTCAGAACAATAATTTGTCGATCACACAAAGTGGTGTCCCATTTGGGAATCGAATCCACAACGCTCAGTGCAATAAGAAGCGGCGGGCAACCGCTTAAAGAACTACGCTATCCGCGTAGTATGCTATACATCTATCTAAGCGAAGCCCCTAAAGGTTACTATAAACATAAATTTATTTACGTTCAACCGTTTTAAAACAGCTTTTGACTAATTTGCCAATTTGGGCGCATTATCTGCCAACACAACTCCAAGAGGTCTTAACAACCAACACGCAATGTTCGCGTGACGCTTACGCGAAATTGTTATTGATTTAAATAATTACTGGCTTAGCTAGTACACGGAGGTTGTATCGTATATTAGTTTACTGCCATAACACTACTGTTTGATTTTCGATGTTGTTTACTGTTTGTAAGGTTTTGTTTCTCTAATGAGTAAAGGCTTCGAATTCTCAAATTCTGATTTAGATTAACATTTCAGTTACATATGTCGAGATATATTAAGGAATATACTCGTTTATTTTCTACAAAAATAAAAAATATTTCATTTAAAAATAAAACGTTCCCAGAGGGGTCCGTACAAAATTGTATGCAGATAATTGGTTCAATTTTAGTAATCGTTTGTCGAAAATTTTAATCGGTATATTTGTCATGTAATTTTAATACAAACCTAACTTTACCGTTTAAAAAAATGGCCAATATTTTTATATACCGTGTCCTACTCAATTTGAAAAAAGTGAAATACATTATAACAAATGTGTTTCTCGATGCAAGAATTTGGTCCTATCAAACCTTCCTGCCACAGCAGCTTCATTTTTACGCCTATTTTATCATATTTTAAATATATAAATAAAAATAAATATTACACTCTACTCCGACCAAACCAAGGTTTTGATTTTTTTCAAAATTTACTCTGTAACTTTGTAGCGGCATTAATTGGGCGAACAAAATTTTTAAGCCCGCCTAAATAGCTCTTTTTAACAGTAAACTTTTAAATCATTTGAGTCTCAATTTAAGATACTTAAAGAAAACGAATTTAAAAGTAACTTAAAATTATTTGAAAATACACAAGTATACAGACTTTAATGTACACCTCCATTAAAGTGTTTTTTTAAGTGAATAACCTTAAAAGAAAAAATAAACAACACAATAGAAAAGACGTCTTTTAAGAGAATTATAACGTAGCAACTTCGTAGATTACTTTCGTAGCTCTGTCTACAAAGGCTACATAATTGTAGCTCTCGTGCTACAATTGTTGTAAATTCCACTTTATATTGAACTAATTTAATCTTGTTCATAAATTCAGTTTAGTATTATACTAGATGTGCTACTGTTCTTTGTTAGATGTAGATGAATAATAATATAAACTTTGAGAAAATGCGGTTGAATGAATTATATATATTTGAGGTACAGGACTGGCAGTTCTTATCGGAATTTTCCCTTACGTTTCGTGAAAAATATATTAAATAAATGTATTACATAGTTTTTTTTTATTTAATACAAAAAGTCAACTCCCGCACTAAGAATAAATCCTGTATCGCGGGGGACTTTACAAACATACATGAAACGGACACAAAGAACACCCAGACTCAGAACAACAATTTGTGGATCACACAAAGTGTTGTCCCATGTAAGAATCGGACCCACAGCACTCAGCGCTATCCGTGCAGTCAAAAATATTTAAACCAAATTTATGGCTGTTTTTATTTACTGCACGAAAAAGTAGGTAGTGCAATTCTGTATCTCATTCACCTGTGCATGTCGATGTAAACACACAGCATTTAGTCATTTCATGTCATCATCATCAATGTGATATGTGACTCAATATTATTTATAATAATAATATTGTCTTGATCGTCCATTAAACAATTAGACTGAGCCTGTTCTACAGTAAATATGACGCTGATATCCCTATATTTATTCAAATATAAACAAATTATAGATAAATTACAAGCATAGTTTCCGTGTGGTGATGGATTAAGAATACGGAGTGTCACCATCCATATTCATATCGTGGGTGTTGTAAGAGCCAACTAAGGGTGCAAACTATGCAGGACAACAGCACTGTAAAGAGAAGAAATACTTGACACAAACCCTATACCAATCGGTCTGACCAGCGGGAGAGGCCTATGTCTAGCAGTGGACTACTAAAGGCTGTTGAGGTGACCATGTGATGACAAGCATACAAATAATTTTCAAACTCCTAACAATTATTTCTCCTCAGCATTCAGAACCTATAAAAAAGGGAATTTTTATTTCGATTTGGTTTAGTAGAAACATTTATTTAATATATTTTAAATATGTATTTCTACTAAAAAAGAGTTTTCGACGCGTCTCTAGACATTACGACTGCTGTATTACGAGACGTGAGTACACTGCTATCCTACTCTTTATCCTGCATTTTGAACCGTAAATCCGCCTAATACTTAAACATTCTCGTTTTGACATTGTCTAATTATCTTGTAAACGGTCTCACACTCTCTGGCACAGCAGAATAACATATTACGAAGTAATAAGTAATAGCAGTAAATATATAGTATGTAATACACTATTACAAGAGAAGGTAATTCATTGAATAATAGTCCATAATATAAAAGCCGTGTATCAGTAACTTTAATTTATATTTAAACTAATTTTAAATAAACAACCAAAAAATGAAAAATATGAAAGCTTAAGAAACGGGACACTGAAAAAGGAGATTCAGAGAACTTCAGACAGAACAATTTGTTTCGGCTGTTAACTGGTAACACTGGATTTATTACAACAACCTTTAAAACAAGGTGGCTGACGTCGGCTATCTCAGAGGCCATATATTATTTACAAAGAAAAAGGAAAAAAATATCTCTTGGGAGTTTTATTTTTATTTCATTAGCTGCCAGGACGAAGATTTTTTTGACCTTGGATTTATGAACGTACAAAAATGTCTCGCATAATAATATTTTAATATGAGAAACATTTTTTATTTTCTATTGACTTGACTATTACGTGAGTTGGATTCCCACGAAAGATAACTATTTTGTGATATTGGTATTGGTTGTGGGCCCTGATTTCCGCATTTAGCATAATTATTGTGTGTTGAGCAGTATTATTTATTCTGTTTTGGCGTAACTTATTTATAATATATGTGTATTGCACGGCCACTTCAAGAATCTTCTATACATATAAATGAAAAATTGGTTTGTGTATGCTTCAAAAACTCACAAAGTTCGGCACGTCCAACAACACAACCGCTTCAATATTGCTTATATCTATTTTTTGTGTCAGTTTTATGCCTCATAAGCAATTGCCCCAAGATCCGAGTTATCTAACTTAAATTATAAATCCCTATATTTTGGCAATATGAACACGAAAAGACGGTATTTTTATGTATAAAATTAGTAATTTAAAAAAAAAAAACAAATTTTCGCTCGTGTACTCATGTCAATATTTTCCACGCGACTAATTATCGCCGTTTTTTATTAATTATAAACGTTTTCCTCTACTATTGCCATGGTTCCTCATTTAACAATTCCCTAATAATTAAATTCGCGTGCAGTTAAATATAAAGTAATTCCATCTGGAAACGCCAGACTAATTACATTAACATTTAAAATTAGATTATTATTTTCACACGAATATGTAACACGTACTTTAAAAGATTTTTGTTAACTAAAAAAAAGTGTGTGCTTTGTTACTTTATTATACGAAGTAATTGAACAATTTTCTATTTACTATGATAAGTAGGTAGTGTAAATGACTAAAATACTAAATCACAAATATAAATTAGCTAGATCATGTGATTGTTTTTTTAATGTCCTCTTGTTTTTGACCAGTATCAGTTATACTGAACTGTCATTTGCACCAGATTTTTATACCATGATATGTCAACAGAACTCTTATAATATATATTTGTTATCAAAGTATTGTAATATCAAGTTGTCTGCTGATACAGCAATTCAGTCGATCAGTCATCTGTAGTGAACAATAGCGGCTGCACTATTAGAAATATGAAATATTATTCGCAGAGTTGAACGTTTAACGTTAATTTATAAGTTTCAAACACAATGGCCGGTCATTTATTGCTTTCTCTGATGTGTAGTCAGTATAAAGAAAATGAGGTGACATTCTCGTTTGCACTTTATAATCTTCATAAATATGTTTGTATATTATATGAGCAATGTTAAAAGACAGTGATTTATAACAAAAATATTAGCATAATATTAATATTTTATAATAATACTAACCTTTTTACTACTTTTTACTACTAGGTACTTCTTTTCAATTTATTTTTTTCAGTGCTAAATTACGTTCAGATCTGTTCAGACGTTTTTTCATTAGCGTTTCAGTATTTGTTAAAAATAGGTACAGAAGTTTATAGTTTTATTTTGTTGTGTTAGTCCTTTCAAAAAGGAATTTGTTATTTTTTGTCAATTGCCAGCAATAAAATCACGTCAACTAACACATAAAACCGCAGTACTAAAACTAATAAGAAGATTTGTATATAGGTTACTGGCGGTCTTCTATTATTGCGGTATTTTATACAATGCCTAGATAATATATATACATATCACATAGATATATGTATTTTATACACAGAATATATTAGATGTTGAAGTTACAATATTTAATATATTGTAAATATTTTAGTCAATTACATATTCAACTACATACCTACATAAGGTAATATAAACTAAATATAATAAATTATATATTTTATACATAAAAAATAAATTATAGTTAAAAAAAAAACTGTAAATAATTTTCTATAAGTTCAAAAAGAAAAAGCAATTTATCCTAAAAATGCTTGGGGCGCTAGATCTTAATTTTTCTGAAAATATTTTATTGACAGATGTTGGTAAAAGTAAAGTTATTATATTATAAAATATCATGAAAAGCACCCCACGCTTTTTTACGATTAAATGTTTTTTTTTTTAACTTTTAGCAAATTATTTTGTACTTTTTAGTTTGGCTTGTTACAAAAACGTGTTTTTAGTTTTTCTTACCTAAAATTCATATTTGCTTTTGTAGTCATTAATGATGATTATTTTCTCTTTAAGACTAAAAAATAACAAGTAAGTCACATAATGCTTTAGCACAGACACAACCGTATTTTTAGGTATGGAAAAAGCTATTAATACTTAAGATCCTAATCAGCCAAATTTATCAAATTATTGAATTGTCATCGGTCCATGATAAGTGTGTGAAGTTTCAATGTATTTCGACATTTTGCAGTGGGTTAAAAACAACATTTGAAGATTCCGTTATATACATACATAGAAACTAAGCTAATAAAATCGTGTTAATTACTTGCCATATATGACTGATTCATCAACACAGAGCTAAAACCTTGAATTTTTTGGAAATTTTACTCCCAAGGGGGTATAATGAGGAAAGAACGGTTGCATATAAGTTTGTCATTTTCAAAGCTACAAACATGAAATAAAAAATAATCACGCGAGCGAAGCCGAGGGCAATAGCTAGTAGTAAATAAAAGCAGCGTACCCCTAGGTGTTCATTTTGAGCTCGGTAGGGTCGTCACGATTATCGTGTTCGGCGCAATGCGTGCCAGAGCTTATCTCTTAATGCCCGATGATAGAAAGGCGCCCCCGGGCTGAACGATAATGTTTGTATAGACAGCCCTATTGTATTTGTATAAATGAAAATCCATTTGATTTATGGCTATGTGTGTGGGGATATATAAGGTACTCGTGTAGATTTGTGGGTTTTGAAGACAGGTGGTATGTTTTGTTTTCATTCAATTCGAAATAAACCGCTGCTAGGATAAAAGATTTGAGCATTGTCTTACAGGATTTTTATATTTAAAAGCTACCTTTTTTTCTACACAGATTACACAGTATTTTTGTGGGTTTAGGTAGCTGTCACTCCAAAGGATATCTGGTTCTATCCATCTAAGTTAAACACCGACCTTTGCAAATAGTTGAAGGTTTTAACACATGTATCCGGGTGATAATTTAAGTAACAGGCGTGTAAATCTGTTTTAGCATATCTATTCAGCATTTTATGCTGACATTTTTATAATGAAAATTTAGAATTAACTTACTACAGATATTGTCTTTTCCTATATTAAAACAGAATAATACTATTTTACATTTTAACAGAATTACTAAATCATGCGTTACCATAAATGTAATAATATCTATACAGCCTACTTTTACAAGTACTAAACTCAGTAGAGTCACTATAAAACATACCTCATTAAATATATAGTATTAAACTAACGTATAGAAATAGAAAATATTTTTTCTCTTTTTTTTCAGATTAACTTTTATTAGTGTTACTATTTATCATATACATATATAACTATCAATACACTATGAGGTAAAAATCGTACTCAACTAATCAGAGAACAGACAATGAGTTGATGACTTGTACAATATTTGTTCTTCAACGTTCTTGAATCCATTACCGAGTCACTTAATTTTGTTTAAAGTTCATAATATTAGGCAAACTGTATACAATGGGTGCTTGTGCTATGTCGTGACTCGGTTATAATGGGTACGGAGATATTGGGTAGGCATCGAAGGTGAATAGAAGGCAAGGTCGGCACGCGACTTGGGTAGGGTGCTACCAATTTGAAGAATACTTAGGATGTTTCTAATCATACATTTATTGTAGTTTTGATAGGGTATATTATTGTTCGGTAACAAATTGAGAAATCATAATTGATTGCCTCACTCTTTGGAAGCGTAGAGATGTAGATTATTCCACTGCTTGCCTGTGTCCCGAGTACAGCGAACCAGAATTGCAATTATTACATTCTTCCGCAAATTCAAAGACATTGATTGCTACATCTCACAGATGGGTCTCGTCACTCGGTTGCGGTGTATAAAAATTTACAAAAATAAAATGCAAGCAAAAATGCTATGTATTGTTTTGCGTACAGAGGCGAATAATCCGTTTTATATATATTTCTGTTGAAAATGTGCTTCGAGTTTCATCCAAGATATAATTATGTAAGTACTATCATAAACATAAGACAATTAATATGTACACTCGTTCAATAGCAGTTAGATAATTGTGTATCTACAAAAACGTTATACGTGTTAAAAATCTGACACCGTAAACCTAGCTTAAAAAGCTTTTTAAATAACAAAATTTTCTAGTATTTATTTTCCTGTTACAAGGAATTAGTTACAAGTTAGTTAGTAGTACAAAGTCAGCCAACGATAGCTGTGGCAATATCGCATACTGTAATCACAAATCTTGGTTTTGAGAAACATGCCTCGCATGACCACGATGTGGGTCTCAATAGCAATTATGTAATTATATTTTATGACGTCACGGTTTACAACCTAGGAAGTAATTAAGTGAAAGGTATAATTAACAGTCATTTATTAATTTTATCGATTTCAGAGTTAAGAACTTCTTGTTTAACATCGATTATTATTAAATATATATATACAATTGTGTTAAAAATATTTTGAACTAAGACTAGGTATTTGGTTAGGGCTAGTTGACGGCCTTGGGTTTGCTTTCAGACGGGATAAAGTATTGTTTTTGTACGTGTGTATGTGTAAGTATACATATGTATATACTACTGTGTACACCTGTTTATTCAATTGTTAAAATAGCTGGTATTTGATAAATCTCCATCATTTATTACCTTCCAAATAAGTGCACCTATCTAATTCTTTTCCTGCATCTCCCGATCGGTCGACTGGCAGAGAATGCCTTAGGCATTAAGTCCGCCGATGCAAATATTTGTGCAAAAAGTTATAAAATAAAATAAAGGGAAAGGTTCATTTTGCTAATACAGTTAGTATGAGGAAACTAGGCTGACAGATATCGCAAGTATTGGATGGAAGGGGGACTGACGCTGTAGTAATTCCACGAAGTTGGGGTACTTACCTTCATGTTAACGTGGATATGTACACCTAAAAACTACTAAAAACGGGGTTCCTCGAAAACACACACAGTATATAAGTACAAACTGCATTCACGACCTCTCTGATTGTCATTTAAATTTTAATAAAAAGCTGCTTGTAGTTGATTTTTTAAATCAGCAGCTCTCACAAACTCATCATCATCATTAGCCTAACGCAGTCCACTGCTGGTCATAGGCCTCTCTCATTGCACGCCACTTAGATCGATTTTGGGCTTCTCGCATCCAGGTCCTGCCAGCCATCTTGCGCAAATCGTCACTCCACCTGGCCAATGGGCGTCCTACACTAAGTTTGCCGAGACGCGGTCTCCACTCAAGAACTCGTTTTCCCAAACTCATTTAATGAATATTACCAAAACTAAATGTAATTTATATAACTGACATTCTTATAGAAAGTATCACCGACTTCTTCGCGCCTCCGTAATTTGAAACTGAATTGAATTTGAAATCAAACTAAAAGTATACACTTCTAAACAAAAAAAGATTTTTCTAAATCTAGACATAAAAAATACTTGCTCTGACTGAACCAAAACCGCTGGGGCCACAAATTTGAAATTTTCGCAGCTGCTTTTTATTGTGTAGTAAACACCTACTAAGAAAGGATTATTAGAAATTTCACTCCTTAGGGGGTAAAATAAGGGTTAAACGGTTGTATAGAAGTTCGTCATTTTTAAAGTTAGAAATAATAACGAGAGCGAATCCGTGGCCAACAGCTAGTCGGTTCATAAATAACTTCTGAGGTAAAAACCAAAAAAAAAAACAACTGAAGTGAGAACCTCCTTTCTTTGAAGTCAGTTAAAAATAAAGTCTAACAAAGTAATCGGAATGCAGCCAATGTTACCAGGTATTATAGTATATGAAATGTCCTAAGAAATAATGTACCATGGCGAACATAACCTCCCTCCCAACATGACTTGATTGATTGAGATGATTCAGCGCGAACGAATTTCCCGAGTGAAATAACAATTATGTGTACCTACGCATTAATTATTACGTAACATTCAACGACAGCGCCATGTATTTTCACGATAACATCTTGAAATTCATGATGTTCTGGTAGAAGTTAATTGATCATAATGCGGTTGTAATATACTAGACCGGGCTTCCTCCCTATTCTGCGGGTACTGCTAATCCACATGTATATTTGTAATAGTTATGTTACCGATTTTTGAACTACATACTATCATTACTTGAGAAAACCGCAGAATAATGTTATGTTTCAACCACTTTGTATGGAACGTTTCACATTGGAAAGTGTTACTTACAGTAAGGTACTTTATAGCTAACATTTTCTGTGAAAAAAACTCACAATAATTATTTTGAACAACTCTATACAGTACAGACCAGAAGATTACCGGACATGTTAGTAATTCTGAAGGGTTGTCGTGGTTCTGATTTGAGAGAATGTACCACAAAATGTTCATTGTATTCTAAAATTTATAGTTTCGTTGTTCGTTGTTCCCCGCACTAGTTAAGAAACTAAACCGATTTTATATTTTATCAGATGGTGCGTTAAGGTATATCAATCAGACTAAGCCTACCTCAGAAGATCGCGGGTAAACTGTCCTGGCCTGTTGGTATCATGGTTAGCTTTCCGGACCACCATGGCTGTCAATTTGACGTTGACTGTTGTTACTTCTATCAAAACCAGTAAATCTTTTCAGTAACTAGTTACGTTTCGTTTCTTCAATTTTACGAAACGACCCATATGCTAGAATTATTTCCCACACGCAATTTACTTTAAACGATAATCTTTATTATAATATTTCATTTATACTCGTAATGTTCTAATGAAACAATTCAGACAATAAGTAAGAAGTGCGGTATACTTACGTATTTCATTATATAGATATAATATTGGAAACCACCCGCAAACCAAACGATAATTTTGATTTATTACTTCCGACTCTAGTCAAGGATTTAATCAAAAAAGTACCAGCATCTGTCAGAGCTATTAAAACGGCAAACGCTTTAATATCAAAGCACATTACGCTGAGGTTATTGCAATAAGCTTCGTGATATACTGGGGAGTAAAATGATCGCGCTTCACGTCGTTTATGGAACAAAACCCTTTTAATATTTTGTATTTTTAATTTTATATATCTAAAAATTAATACATGATGAGAATTCTTCGTATCTCTTTTTAAGCAAACATCAGTGCTAAATCTGTTGTTCGAAAACTCTCTAAACTAAACTAAAAATCATTAAAATTTGTTTAGTACTGTCAAGTACTACGTTTTCAGAATACGAAACATTGTTTGACAGGATTCTTCCATACCGAGGCATTTCAAATTTGTAATGCTTGAATTTTTATGGAGTAGTTAAGAAAGCTTACATTTTAAAAGAATATGTAATAAAAATGTAAAAATTATGTCAAAAGGCTATAAGAAGCTAGCAGTGCCGGTTAGGTATTTTATGTTTACTTGTCATGATACGAAAAGTTCATACAATGACACTTCAGTTTAACGTAGGTGCCATCTTTTTGCGTATATAATCCAGATTTTCCTTTCGTTAATTACTATAGTGCTCGGTAGATGGTCTTTTATGCGGATGGGGACAAATAATAGTCTGAAAATTTCTACCACCACCATATGATATTAATAGTAAAAAACGACCAACTTTTGCCTGCATCGTCGTAAGCATTAAATAAAATAAATATTAACTTCACACATCTCACACACGGCAGTCTGATTCCAAACTAGGCAGAGCCTGTGCTATGGTAACCAGACTGCTGATAAACATACAACACCCAGACACATAACAAATGGCCGTGCTCATCACACAATATTTGTCCAGGGTGGGAATCAAACCCACGACCTCCGGCATAGCAGTCAGGGCCACTAACCACTAGACCAACAGGCCCGTATTAATTTTCATCTTGACAATTTAATCAGTTATCGGAAACAATAATCACTTTTGAACTGGATAAATGATACACATACAGTTACAGTTACATTCAGTTTTATAATACTGTTAGTTCGCGTTTCTTTTTTGAGCACCTTCCGCCATGTAACGTAGGAGAGTAGTCACAAACTTTCTGAACTTCAGGGAGAACTCTCAGGTTTGAAGGTTTTCGCAATCTTTGTCTTGCTCCTGAATTGCAAGTGTGCCTGGGCGGCTGGGTAGTCGCTTTCCATCAGGTGACCCGTCTGCTCGTTTGCCCCCTATTCCATATTTTTAGAATTTGTAATACAAACATAATGTTCATAAGTCAGATGTTTGAAACCGTATAAACAAAAAACTGATGATAAGGTATTCCACATATCGATACTACTAGTTGACCGATAGTAAAGAAAGGAGTTAAAGAAAGGTTGTCAATGTAGTTGTATTTTTTTAGTTGGACATCTGACACACAACGCCATGTTTCAACGCCTAGTTTCAAAATAAGCAGAGCTTGTACTATGAAAGCTAGATTGACTAATAGAATACTCATATCCTTTTTTTTATAAATGCTTACATATTAAATATAGAAAACACCCAAACTCCGAAACAAATCTTTGCAGATCATACTAAGTGATCCGATAAGGGGAATCGAACTCGAGACCTCAGCACAGCAGTAGCCTACGCTACCACTGCACCATCGAGGCAGTCATTAAAGTATACTAAACAAGATTTAGAAAATTATTTTTTTATTTTAAATGTGATAGATTTTTGGAAGTTAATTATCTATGATGATGCAGATTTTTAATTTTTGTAAACGTTAATATTAAAAGGACACTTACTTACTTGACAAGCCTGTTGCCTTAAACCAAAACACGAGTGCGCAATCTTCCCCTGTCCTAACTAGAGAATAATTCTGCTTAATTCCTTCCTGAGTCCTTCCTTAAAGACAATTAACATATGTATACGGTTAGGCAGCTTTACAGCGCGGAACTGTGATGTTTTTAATAATTTATTTTTCTTTTTTTTATTTATTTAGTACTTTCTTTTCTTTTCTAAATATGTAAACGATAAATGGTTTTTAGTAGGTAAGAGGCAGACAGACCACCTTGTTGCCAATGAGCGAAAAACATCAATGAGGATCTTCCACCTTCATACAAAAGGTAAATTCAAAATATATGCAAAAAAAAACTCTAGTCAGCCCGTACGCGTCATTTCTGACAAATAAAATCAAATCAAATAGCACGTGTATCCCTGGTTACCACAGAAAAGCAACAAAGCGTGAATAAAGATATGACACATCAAATAAAGTAAAACGAGTTGGGCACGCACAAGTAACACTATTGAAGTTATAAACGTTTTAGGCAGCCAACTACCATTGAGTAGTTCGTGAACGTGTTTAACAAGTAATTTGTGACTCTACTTACTTGATTTGATATTATGTATTAAAAACCAGGTAAAATAGGGGTGGTGACACTCCGAAACTCATCATCCCTATTTCTTCTCGTGGGTGTCGTAAAAGCCGACAAGGGAAATACGCAGGCAACCGCACTGCAAAGAGAATGAAAACCTGAAACAAACCGTATACCAACCCGTCTGGCCAGCGTGGTATAGTAGGCCAAAACTTCCTTTCTAATAAGAGGCCTATTTGAGGAAGTGGACTAGTAAAGGCTGATGATGATGATGATTAAAAATGAATTCGAGAATATTTTTTTGATTACTCGTCTTGTTATCCGAACGCAAATGCAGTATGTATTTAATATCACGCACGGGCTATCAAATGCTACGTGAAAAGTGACCGATTAAACACCGCTTAAACCCCATTGATATCTTGCCAATCAATTACGATTATTACTGCTTAGAAATAAGGGACACAACATCTTGAATCATAAACCTAGGTTATTAACGGTAAAAATATTGTCAGAAAAAAAATATTGCGTGCCGTCAAAATTATTGCTTTGTCACGGAGTTTATGTTTGTTTTTACTGTGCGTTTAATGTTTATATTAAAATCCATTGCAATAATGAGAAGAGCAGCAGAAGTTATAAAGAGTAGATTATGGAAGGAAACTGTAAAGGATTTACTGAGGAACGGCATAACACTTCGGTAGCTCGATACCTAGGGTTTATTGTAGTCAACAATACAGTGGTTGGTGATAAATGAGAGAAAATTAAATCTGTTATAGCCTATTTGAAGTTGTAGGTCTTATAAAATTAATAAAATCAAAAATTTAACTTTAAAATATTTAAGAACAAAATCAGTATTTAATTTTAAATTCGCATTCGCAAACACACAGGAATACTGAAGGCATTTTAGAATAAAGTCAAAATAAAAGAAACCTAAACTAATCTTTGAAAAACTATTACAATATTAAAAGACTATTACAGTATGGAGATTGCAGTATTAAAATGATGTCTTCTACGATAACTATAATGTGGTTAAATGCACTTTAGTGGTTTTTATCTTGTTTTACTTTAGATAGTTGGTCAGCATTTGCGGGTTAGGATCTAATCGTTTCCCCGGTTTTGGTCATTCAGCTTGACTTTTTTGGGTCTCTCGGAGCGCTGGGCTCGTTCAGCCTAGGTAGTCTGTAAACATGTGTCTGATAGACACTTTACTTCAAACTAGTTACTCGGTTATATGTCATGTAGCCAGGTATTGTAACTAGTGTCGTATAATAACACACACATACACACAAGTAACAATTATTAGTAGATAAGTCATAAAACGAGGTGTCAAAAAACAAAAATAGAAGTGTTAATGTAAAACCCCGCTTAAGAGACTTAAGAGATTTTAATTCTTAAGACGGAGAATCCTTTAGGAAAAAATGAAGTTTCACAAACACTTCGAGAAAATAATATTTAAAAAATGGGCTTGTTTCCATCCACGTTAAAAAACACAATAGAATTTATTTATTGAGCAATATATGTAGTTGCTACTTGGACGTATGAGACAAAAGAAGAGTCATGTTCCAGACTACGCATTCGTATATAATGGGAGATACTGATCATCAAGATCAATTACTCTTATGCTGTTGCAACTTGTCATCATCATCAGCCTATCGCAGTCCACTGCTAGACATAGGCCTCTCCCATTGCACGCCACTTAGATCGAATTTGGGATTCTCGCATCCAGCTCCTGCCATCCGGATGCAACTTATCACACGTAAAAATAACTGAGTCAATAGGTAGATATGAACTTGCGTGCGTGCTTGCGTACACCATTCCGATTATTCACATATATATCTCCCATATTCATGTATATGGGAGTTATATGTGTGAATAATCGGTGTATTTAGAAAAAAGCAGTGAGAAGAACCATTGATTTATTATTGCGAACCATTAAATTACCACCATTACAATTGTTATTCCAACTCCGCTTGTATAGAGAACAGTTACCACTTACTAAGATCATTTATTACCTGATATATCCACAGTAGAAAACTAATTCTTCAGGCAGTCAGTAACGGTTGTCATAGATATTTGCATAACAGGATTCACGTACTATGTGATGCATGAAAAGGTCGACTTAGACCGCTCGACTCATATTGTATGTGAGACGCATCTTAAGCGGTTGTCAGTGGCCGTTCTTCTGCTAAATTGTATTTAAACTTCATTGGAAATATCAAACGTATTAAAATATATATATATATATATATATATATATGTATATATATAATCAATGTACTAAAGTCCATCAACGTCGTGCGCGACCGTCCTGCGGGGCTCAAGATGTCAGCGGGTAGCGGGTGGTGTAGCGGGGAAGGGAAACACTTCTTTTCGTGTGTAGCCGTGTGCTAGAATGACGCGCTACCTCGCCCCCGCCACTGTCTGTCACCCCGCGGGACGGTCGCGCACGAGATTGCCGGGTTATAGTTTTTAAGTTTTAATTTATTCAGAAGCATTTATAATTTAACTACGGGCAGCAGTGCTTCGGCGTACATAAGCGAAACGATCGAAGTGAAACGCTGGACTCACAAAAAACCGGTGTTTAGTAACTTTTTCGCTGCATTTCACCAAGTGTTACCAGTATCCCAAACCTCCCTTCCTCTAATTCTAGATAGGGATTAGCACTTACAGGTTGGAAACTTTTTTTATTTATCATGGGATGACCCAATTAATCGTTTACGTTCTATACCATAAAAAGTTCGTGTAACTTTTAAAAGTTACACTAAATAATAAAATACCCTGCATTCCATTATCGGCATTTTAAAATTATCTTTTTACTGAGAAATTGTGTAAATTTTCATATTCATTAATTCTAAAGGAACAACTTTATAATAAACTAGCTGTACCCTGCGACGCTTCCCTGTGATTCATTGTGGTCTAGACATGGGACAAAATCAGAGTGAACTGTGATTTATTATTTGATTTTTGGGTACGTAGGTAAGGGTTGCAAGGTAGGTAGGTTAGACGCTATTTAACCGTAAATCTAGTATTTTAAAATTATTATGTAGGGAATAGTAGCTATAGATAATAAAATAATTAATAGATTTACGGTTAAATAGGCAAAGTAGGGTATTTATGCATCGTCTGAAAACAGTTTATTGGCAACAACCCGTGAGTAAGTAGTAACCCTAACCTACGAACGAAAAAATCTAATGATAAATCACCAGTATTTCACAGTTCACTGTAATTTTGTCCCATGCCTATTGTGGCCGCGTTGATGAGAATTAAGAAACAAAACTGACGCAAAAAAATAGATAAAAATCAATCTCTGAAGCGGGTTGTATATTGTGTCAAAATTTTAACTCAATCGGTGCAGAACTTTTTGAGTTTTCGAAGCGTACACAAACCAACTTTACATTTTTAATTATTATATAGATAGTACTAACTGCTGCGGTTTAACTTTTTCTTAACAAAAACAACTTTTGTCATTTGTAACTATAATAATAAAGATAATATATTCTACCACATACACACAACGCCATCTAGTCCCAAACTAAGCAGAGCTTGTACTATGGGTACTAGACAACTGATATAAATACATATATACTTTTTTTTTGTAAATACATACATTTTATACATAGAAACACCCAGACCAAATCAAACATCAAATGCTCATGCACACAAATGTTTGACTTGAGCGGGAATCGAACCCGCGACCTTTGGAATAGCAGTCCGTTACACAAACCACTACGCCATCCAGTCGTCTATTATATTGACTATTATATAACAGGATACTATGCTATGTATATATATAGGAAGTATACTCCCTTGAAAATGTCCCGGATCCAACAAGTAAGTGACACGAGTAAGGCGTAAAGGAAACGATAACGTTGCCTGCGACACAAGAATGCAAGATGGCGGACCATTAATCACGTGACTGTGAGGGGATGACACAACACTCTACCCAGGATTGACAGACAAGCAGTTAGTTAATTTAATAAAACTTACATTATTGTTATAGTAGTATACTGAGGCTCGGAAAAAAGATTATATAGAATAGTACAGAAATTATTTTTCGATGTTTCTAGACTAATGAGATCTTCAAAGTCGGGATACAATTGCGACTTTTTAGTTGAAGGTGTGTGTAGTCACTTACAATCGGGTAACTTGTCCTCTGTTCTTTTTCCTTCTATTTTATAAAGATAGAACAGAATAGAAGGTCAAATAGAAGGAGCGAGGGAGTTTTAGTAGTAAAAATCGTAGTAAAAAGTGTACTTCCTATCCCGGTAGACACATTTTGAAGGAATACAAGACTGTCTACACCAGATGTAACATACGAGTTTACTAACGTTTAAACATTGGCATTCTATATATGTAATAATTACTAACAAACAGGTATTAATACTACTCACAAGTATACCTTTGAATTGAATTGTCTAGAAATATATCCTGTATCGCGGGGGACTTTACAAACATTTTTGACTGCGAACACCCAGGCTTCAGAACAACAATTTGAGGGTCATACAAAGTGTTGTCCCATGTGGGGATCGAACCCACAACACTCAGCGCAGTAGGAAGTGCTGAGGCGGCCGCTTAAACAGCTATGCCATCCTTGCAGTCATTGTATATCGCTTGTATATCAAAGGTAACATTTGGAAACTTCTACAAACAACAGGCATAAAAAATAAAATCCCAGCCAGCCCTATACGTTACCCTGAGTTCAGAGTATTTAGAGACCATAACAACGTAACTTATATAAAAGAGTAGAATATAATAATATAAGTAAAATGTTTGTTTGTTCCACTTCCACGACTTAACATCTCGATCGATCATTATGACATTTTTGCGTACACGTTGAAGAACGGTACAGGAAAAGACAGGATCTACATTGAGAAGAAAAGTAATGTTCCCGAAGGATAAACTAGAAATACTTTCACACGGGCAAAACCACATAAATAATATATTAAGCAGCTTATGTAATAAGATACAGTCATTTTGTATTTGAAAGCTTTAAATATTATAACTGAAGCGATCACATTGCAACAGGTTTCAGTGCGACGCATGGCTTTAATCCAATTAGACCCGAACGCAACAAGCATTCGCTTATCCCTATATAGTCTGGTTTAACTCAATAATGAGCTGGTACTGTTTTGTTAGTTAAATCAATGTACAATACATAAGTGACTGAATCACTATACTGATTTTAAAAGTACTTTCATCAATGGAAGCTACATCAGCTAGTAACTTATGCTACTTTTTGCTGTGAAAACCGAAATACGCGCGGGCGGAGCCGCGGGCATAAGTTTGTATAATATAAAGATGACAGGAAGACAAAGGACATCTTGTCACTCCATATCATTATAAACTCATAAGTCACAGCTGATAAACGACTTCGCGAGTGCTATGTGAACCAGAATTAAATTATTTCGTTAGCTATAAAACTAATGACATTCTTTTAAAATACTTCGGAATTACAAAGTTTATGGGTGTTCTCTCTTGTTTGTATGCTCTGAGGAATTGTTTGAAATTATAGTGGCTTTTTGCTAACGGTTAACTCGAATAAAAATAATGGGCACTCCGCCTCTGTGTGCTTTTCACAAAACGTTTGTCTCACACTACAACTATTCCCTCTTCGAGACAACGAAAAGTAAAAAACCTCAAATTTATTAGTGATGTGATTAAATAAATTTGTTTATCTATCAAAGAAATTTCATTAACTTTTCTAACACTTTGAATCAACTCATTTGTATGTGTATCATCATCAATAGCCTTTACTAGTTCATAAGCCTCTTCTTAGAAAGGAGATTTTGGCCTTCCACGTTGCACGTTGGCTAAACGGATCGGTACAAGGTTTGTTTAAAGTTTGCAGTGCTGTTGTCCTTCGGAGTCCTCCCTTACGTATGTGTTTAACTTGAAAAAAACTAGTTTAGACCTTTTTCATGTTTGGTGTTGATATATATATATTTCTTCAAAATAAAAATCATTCTAAACAATGAAAGCATTAACACTACATAATACCCTCATGCTTAAATAAAATACGCCAACAAAAAGTATATTTAATGTAAATTGTTGATGTTTGATTTGAAAACTTACCATAAAATGTAAAAATTAACCGTACCCACGAAATTTACTCGTCAACGGATGATATGTCAACTAGCTGCGTAATAAACGAATTCAATTTGTTTGGACATCAAAGCTTCGTACGTCGTTAAAACCGTGATGAAGTTAAATAAAAAAAAATGGCATTTGCCAAAAACACCAGTTATTCCACATTTGAAAGCTATCATCATTTTGCAGAATGTCATTTTCATCTTTTTACATCTCATGATTAAATTTATAATGTCAGAATTGGTATTGAAATTACAAACTAGAGAATCGAGAATCTTTGAAAAGAGCGATAATAGTAAGCAAACAGTGATAGTAATTCTACCATTAAGATTTCCTCCTTAAAATTTATTGAAGTTAATAAAAAAGAAACAGACATTAGATAGCGAGAACAATAAACCAGAAAAAAAATAGTTAAAGGTTTTTTAAGTTGGTATTTATTTGTATTTTTTAGATTATAAATATTTTTTCACGACACATTTTTTAAATATGTGCTAACATCAGTAAGTAAATATGTGTATATTGTGTATACATAGAATCTAAAATAATAAAATAAACTAATTCTTTGTTGAATGAATAAGGTTTATGCGATTTCAATTTGTCAAACATAGAAAGGATTAGTTACATTTCCTTGGAGGTCTTGGACTTCCCCTCAGTCCGAGTTACATTATGTTTCCCTTTCCGTTCCTGCTCTATTCTTCTCACCTTCAAACAATTCCCTATCTTCTTTCTTTCATCTTTAATTCTTAAAGTGCACAGATGAACACTTTGGAAATAAGTTTGCCAACTAAAATCGGTACTACAATAATCTATCTGTAATATAATCGTTATGCAACTGCTCTGCTGAAGTCTCGGATTCGCTTCCAGGGTCGGATCAAATGTTTGTATGACCTGCAAATATTTGTTTCGGAGTTTGGGGGTTTTCTAGATATAGATAATCTTTATGTATTTAACAAAAGTATACAAGTATTCTATCAGTCAATCTAGCTTTCATAGTACAAGCTCTGCTTAGTTTGAAACTAGATGGCGTTGTGTGTCAGATGTCCTAAAATATTATTTATTTGTGCACAATCTTTTTAAAGTAAGGAAAGGGTTAGTTGTTAGTATTAACAGTTGTTTTAATAAACTCTAGGACAATGCAGATAAACTTAAATCAATTAGTATTATCAGTGAAGAGCAATTCACTAAACTATTACTGGATGAAACCAGTTCTTTCTAGGAGTTGCATCTTTAATTAAACTTTAAGCCGACAGATCCCAGAGGAATCTATTGGGAGCTAAAATACATGGATGTTTGAAGTCAGTGACGCGGCTACTGTTTTAAATTTTATCTTTATAACTATTATAAGTTTTTTTATGTGCTAATGTTTTTTTACACAATGATAAAGAATAAACAATTCACTAGAAATAATTGCAAATTCTTCATTTTAAAGTTATTGAAAAGTCGATGATATTTCTGTATTTGTATCTATATTTTTTATTATGTTCTTGACATATTTATTTTAAATATACTTAAAGGTAATGTTTAAATTAGTGTGGTTACTTAATATAATACATTAAGTAACCAACATAAGCAAAAAGAACACTAAATCATTTACAACGCTGAAATAGTCGATACCTATTTTCTACAAAGTTTATTTTATATGGTTTATTAAAAAAAAACACTTACTCGAGAAAAAAACATAGAACTTATTATCCGTTTTTTAAGTGATTCAGGACTTTCGACCCCTCCGTAACTTCCTTGTAGTCGTCCACAAGGAACCACGACTTACAACGACTTCCCCTTTTTTTTTCTTTTTTTTTTTTTTTCCGTGCGGAAATCCCCTCGGATACCACCTGTCGGTGGCATGTCGGACTCGAACCGACTAAAACCGCACGCCTTCGCCGGGTACTAATAGCCGGGGAACCAGGTATACCCTAGAAAGGAAGGCCCTGGTGCCCCGACATACCTCGGGTCATCTACAGACGAGTAGACGACCCCCGCCCCGTGTGGGAACCCCATGTTCCCTGTGCTCCCTGGAAGTGAGCGCGCTTCGCAACGCGCTCGCCGCCACCCCGGCCTGCTTCTGCTAGGGTGACAGATGGCCTCACCTGTCACCCCCAGGCCTGCGCTTATGGAGGACGGAGGTCGTTCTGCGACCTCCAGCGCCAGAGTCGCCTGCGCTGCCTGGCCCGTGCCCGGGCCTGGCGGGCCGGGAGAGTTCTAAACCTCTCCCGGTCCCGCTCCGCCGTCTCCTTCGCGAGCATAACTTGCTCGCAGAAGGAGACGGCAGAGTTCCACGCACTCTCGCTCCGCACGATAGCCGCAATCAGGCTATCGAGCGAGAGAACTCCCACTCCGATGGCCGCCACGAGGTCTCGCCTCTGCTCAACCCACGCCGGGCACTCTGCCAGCGTGTGGAGAGCCGTGTCCACGGTCTGGCCATCGCAGTGGTGGCACTCAGGCGTTGGCTCCTTGCGGATCAGACACAGGTGATCTCCGAAACATCCCTTCCCAGTGATCACCTGCGTCAATCGGTATGAGAGGGTCCCGTGACGCTTCTCGAGCCAATCCTCCATAACGGGTCTTACCGCCGCAATGACGGCGTGCCCAGCGCTCGGTTGCCCGAGTCGTTCCCTCCACTCCCCTATGATGACCTGGCGGAGTTGGGATTTCCGGTCATCGATTTTTCGAATCTCGGGGCATCGACCCAACTCCTGCGCCTCCTTGCGCCACTGATACAGTGCCGCAAGGGCTCTCGCCTCCAGGTCGGTTCTAAAGAGAGGGCAGACTCAAAGAGCGGCAAAGCATTTACGACTCTTGTGTTGCAAGTGTCTATGGGCCGCGGTAGTAACTTGTCATCAGGTAACCCACCTGTTCGTTTGCCTCCCCTTTATAATTTTTTTTTACACATCTCACACACGGCCGCCGGATCCCAAACTAGGCAAAGCCAAAAACTGCTAATAAACGTATTTATATATTTTTAAATACAAACATATTGTAGATAAATCACACCAAGACACAGAATAAATATCCGTGCTCATCACCCAATATTTGTCCTGGGTGGGAATCGAATCCACGACCTTTGGCTTAGCTGTCAAGGTCACTAACCACTAGACCAACAGGCTATTTATATATGTATATATGTAGCCAGTCACCAAAATTATGACTGTCAATGTAAAAAGGGCTCCTCCCTGGCTCCTGCAACACAGTATCTACTCGTACTATTGCAGGAGCCAGAGAATTCTGATATTAATGTAAGCTTAATGTCAATAAAAATTTATACACTTCTGAAGGCACGCGGCACAGCACCTACCTCGCCAGGATGAGCCAAGCGAAGTCCAAGGGCAATACATATTTTTTCTCGAATTTTTGTCGTTTTTTTCGAATCCTCATAACTTGGGTTTGGATTATACCAGATATACAAAATTCTCGAGATATGATGTCAACAGTGAATGTATTAAACACATAAAGTTTCAATTGCGTAGCTTATACTTTAGATTTAATTGATATCTAAAAAAAAACGATTTTGTCATTGACTCACTAATGATCATAAAAATTCGTAGGGTACTTCCTGAAGCTCAAATTTACACAAACAAACAAACAAGTACACAAACAAAAAAAAATTCTAGAACTTGAAACTTCTACCCCCTACCCCTTAAACTAGGGGATGGAAATTTGTATCAGACTTACGCTTATTTTGATGCTAGAGGTCTGAAATGAAATTGACATAGGGACTCCTTGTTATTAGCAATACATTACATATTTATATTGTCTTAAGTAACTTACAAAAAGAAGTGAAGTCAATACATGTGTCGAACCGGCCGGTTTGCTATCCCATGGGCGTAAGGTGAATAATTTATTAACTTTTTATTACTTTCCTTTTATACAATAGTTCTTGTAGTAACGCATATTTTGACCAAGGTGTACAGTTTGTGAAGTTAGGGCGTGTAGAATTAGAAGTTTGGCTCTACACGAGATCTGATAACTTTTCAACAGTGCGAGCCATTTAGTCTTGTCTTGGCAACATTTTACATGAAAATGTTTTTGGTGGGTTGCTTATGTTTGTCTACATATAGTTTTTTATAACATCATTATCACACATCAACAGCCTTTAATTGGCCACTGATGGACATAGGCCTCTCCTTAGAAAGGAGGTTTTGGCCTACTATACCACGCTGGCCAGACGGGTTGGTATAGGGTTTATGTATAAGTTTTTCTTCTCTTTGCAGTGCTGTTGTCCTGTATAGTCCTCCCTTAGTCGGCTCTCACGTATTTGTTTAACTTGAATAAAACTAGTTTATACCTTTTTTATGTTTGGTGTTGATTTCAAAGTATATTTATAGATTTTCATTTTATTTCTTCAAAATAAAAATCATTCTAAACAATGAAAGCGTTTTTGCCGTACTGTTATCCTGCGTAGTTTGCCCCCTTAGTCGGCTCTTACGACACCCATGGAATGAATTGGATTTGTGACATTCCGTATTCTTAATCCGTCACCCTGGTTCTTTCTTTTTCTTTTTTTTTTTAAAGATCTACTAGCAACCGAAATTACTAGTATTCCCGTTAACCCCTCCCGCTAAGCTAAATTGCTTGTGTTAGGAGTGGGTTCACGTCGGTAGTGTACTGGTCAGGATTTCAACCCACGACCTCTTGATCGCAAGTCCAATGCCTTTACTACTAGGCTACCGCCGCTTAAAAATACTATAGCTATTACTATAACTTGCAGAAGATATTACTTGCCGTATTCAATGCTTTAGAACTCTGTACCTCGAACAGTAACACAGAGATTCAGATAAAGTCAGCTTTCTAGACTCATTTAAGTTGCTACGTCAACGGTTCGACCATTCATTTCGTTTAACTTTTCATTTTTATTTAAAACCATCATTATAAAGTTCAAATCGATTTCCTCTTTTATTATATTTTATAATTTTATCTACAATTTAACGGCAATAACAATAAATTGAAGTTAAATGAATAAAAGTTTAATTACGTGACTGTAGTCCTGTCACACACAGATACCTTTCAGCAGCTTAATTTTTTGGGTTTTCAGATCTCTCTATAGCACCAGAAATAAAGAAATTTATCAGTTGGTTCTGTTTGAAAACTTCAATAGCTATCTATTTATCAAAATCCAAAGCCGAACTCAAAGAGATTGCGCAAAATTTAATTATAAATATTTATGTGATAAAATCGTAAATTTTGAAATGAAATTAAAATTCAAATTACGGACAATATCTAAATTGTGTTAGTAGTATGGTTATAGTGATCGTAAATAGCATCGTTTAATTTATAAGTTTTATATAAAGGTCAATGTGAACACTGGTGGCTGGATTCTGCGACCACAAAACCACATATGGATTGCGACGGGTTTATAGCAATGGGTTAACTGGAATATTAGTTAACCAATGCACGTACAATGTTGAGGCTACCTTGAGAGAACATCAGGTTTTAGTGCTAAGTGTAATATTATGGATTAATATGGTATAACGAAAACGTTTTCTGGATATGATTAAAGCAAGTTGTTCTGAAACTGATGAAATTTCGGGAATTAAAAGAACCAAAGATGCTAGAAGTCTAGAAGCCAGTAGGAGAGAATTTACAGAAATTCCCATCTAAATAACAACAATAAAGCCAAAACATCTGATTATGACTTAGTCGATTGCAGATACAAAAGGGCAAAAAATTAAGAGTAAATTTAGGTGTTTAGCTCAATCAAGAGACATTAACTTATTCTGCGTCAACTTTTGAATTATAATCAGTTACATTAATATGTGAATAGAATTCTTTGAATATATTTTCAAACACAAATGTACTAATGCAATTATTATCTTTATTATCAACGTTTATATTTTAATACAATTATACAAAACTAAATCCTAAACGTATTAAAACTTATAACATTATTTCTTTATTTCGCTATTCCACCCTTTCGTCCCCTAAGGAAGTAAACAGCCAGTCCACTGTTACCCTGTCAACTTTTTTAAGCGTAGCCAACAAATTGTGTTATCTGTGTTGTCCTAATTAAATAAAACAAGGTGCTGAGCGATTTATGGGTCTCGGCGGGACGATTCTTTGTCTCCGCATTCAAGTTATTTTTTCTCGGTTTAATTCGTGTCCGAATCCATCTTCAACGAATTTTTCCGTGGCTACTTTCTCAGATACTCGACAAATTTTCCAAGCTTATTCAATAAAAATGTAATATAAATTTGTTTAAAAGAGTATCAGTTCTGTAACAGTGGGATCGGAGAACTTTGGATCTGCGATCAAGTGGTAGCAGGCTTGTACAATAGACGTTAACCTGACATATCCCACCTAGATACGTATGTATATAATAGCATCAAACCTTCATTTTAATATAACCAAGAATGTCTGATTTATTGCTGAAATTAAACCTTCTAAATCGACAATGAAACAAAAATAGTAAGAAAACTTTTTATATTCTTACTGAATATTTATTTTATATACTTATGAAAAACACTTGACATGACAAGGGTGTTGTAATTTATTCGTAATAAAATGAGTTGTATACATATAGACGATGAAAAATCTTAGGTTACGCAACTGAACCTTGAAATTAAGAAGATCATGACAACAACAACAATAATAATTTTCTTTGCTGGGCTGTACACCAAGGTTTGTAGTAGGTGAAAAAAGAAATTGAATATTCTTAAAAAATAGTTGCATGTCATGGTGGTATGGTAAGTTTGTTTATTTATTAAAAAAACATTTTGATAGAAATAAACCGCACTTTTGTTCAGGGTAACTATCTATATACTCGTATGTACTCGAATATGACTATGAATAAAGATGTAGGTGAAAAACTATACACTAGTATAAAGAAATACAATATTTTGAAGAACCACTTTAAATTTTGTAGTTACTAACTACAAAAATATTAATTTCATGAAAATAAATGTTATAGGTCTCAATGAGGCAGCGAATAGGTGCTCAGATCTATGAAATCGGTTTTTAAATAATTGTGTTGAATAAGCGTATTAAGAGTATTCTTAACTTGGTACTGCATAACAAAGTTATTGACATTATCAGCAAGTCAATTAAATCTGTTGTTGTGTAAACGATGCAGCATGCTTATTAGTTAAAACATTTTGGATATATTGTATATATTAACAGAATCTACCGGAAATCTACCGGAATCTACTGGAAAATCTAAATAAATTAGCCGCTGGGTTGGATCTTGGAATTAGTGAATTCTAAATTATGACCGGTAGCCAAGTTATCATTGTAGTCATAAGTTTAAGTATTTTTATTCTGTACTTTTTATGAGATTACTTTTCATCTCTTTTATTAGAGTTTGTATAAAGTACGATAAGCGATTGTGGGAATAGAGAGTTTTTTATTGCTTTAGTTCATTTCTACGTCTCTATTTTTTCTTGTCGATAGCGGATATTACATTCGAGTTCATTTTATTAAAGTTTATCAAACTTTTTGTTGTAGAAACATCCTCTCATTTGGTTTTTTTTTTAAATCTTATTGTCCAAGATTATCTTTCGGAGTTCTTTTTTACTCGTACCTTACTTAACTTAAGCTTCTAATTATATAAAGTATAATACTATAAAGGTAAAACGGCACGTTCATCAATGGCAATGGCATCAGTTCACGGGAGCTAAACATTGATATAACGGGGTTATAGTTAGCCTATTAAAAATTGTACACACGGAGTGTGCAATTTTTGGAGACACAATTACAGAATGATATGAAATGTTTTTGCTTCCTACTGTAGCTGTACCAAATCATGTAGTAATTGGACTGAAAACCATTCAAACCTTTTTATCCTAACCCTTTTGAAGCCTTGTAGGTCTTAGAACGTGTTTAACTTAGAATGCATCATTGCTCATTACTGCTTACACTCATGCACAATTGTAAACCGTAACACAAATAACTAAAATTTAGTTGAAAACGCAAAAGTTAAAAATACCCATTTGCACCTCGCAGTACTAGCGGGACTAAGTTTCCTTCTGTTGCAACCTTTCCACTTGCCACCCAACGCTGAATATAATTCATTGTATCTAATAACAAAATGTGTGTGTGTGTGTGTTCTGTGTATTTATTTTCTTGTAATGTTATTGAAAATAGCCAAGATATGAAATCAATCCAAGATATGGAATAGTAAATATTTCACAAATTTTGCTGATTTAACTATAAAAAGAGTTTATTTCAAAGATTAACAAATACATCGCCAGCATTGTTCAGCGTATTGCTTTTCGCGTCGATAAAATAAAACGTAAGTAAACGTAAATAAAGTTAACCAGAAAACGGTACGACAGCCACGTTCGATCAGGAGTTGTACGCCACCGATGCACCGTACTTGCGCGGGAACCACTTGCGGACAGCACACGGTCACTGAGTGGTCCACTCGCCGTCTACGCGTGGTCAACACGCGGGCGAGGCGCTCCGGAGTTGATGCAGTGAGCGTTTACCCATAGTACTCCATAACCGCTCGAGGCGAGGCGGTACTGGTCGGGTAATGGTCAAATATTTTGATATATTGTAATAATTTTGAACGAACCGTTTTGCTAAACAATAGTCTCCTAAAGATGTGAACACACAAGCAAAGTCTGAATGTAGAACTAGTACATCATAGCCGGCGGCATAAGTTTTCGTCGGTGAGCAGGTGGCTCGCAGACGCAGCCGTTAACTTGTTACACAACTTCCACTAGAAATTGTTCGTCTTTTTTGTTTCTTTACTTTTACTTTGTGCAAAATGCGGAAAGCAAATTTCACGAGCAATTTTTTAGGGTTGATATTTGATTATGCTGAAGTTCTTTTGAGCGATCTTACTTTGTATTTGAGTTTTACGAAACCATTTTATAAATAAATACTAGCATTATTCATTTTGTCAAGGAGTTGATTGGATTTATTTTTAACATGCTTTTATGGATTTACTTAAATATGACTGACTAGTGACTACGTAAGCAAATATTGGAAATAAAATTAAATTGAGTATTTTGAGTTAAGTAGTTGAGTATTTTATAAAAAAAACTTTGTATACTAGTAGAGTTTTTATGAAAATACTATGATTTGGAAGCTCTGATCTAATTTAATGGTCTCAAAAAGCCTAGTAACTGAAAAAAAACTAAAACTTTCATATTTACATGAAGTACATGTAACGTTTGATTTAATGTATCATTTTATGAATCGATGTGGAAACCCAATGGAGCATACGCGTCACACCTGTAACTCAAGAAATATAGATGCAACGCCTTTGTGTCATCAATAGCCTGTAGCAGTCCTCTGTTGGACATAGGCCTATCCTTAGAAATGAGGCTTTGGGTAGGCCAAAGCACCAAAGGTATATCACGTCGGCCAGACGGTTTTTTTTCAAGTTTTCCTTCTCTTTGCAGTGTTGTTCTCTTGCGTAGTTTGCACCCTTAGTCAGCTACACATTCGGGATGAACAATGGTGGTGAAACTCCGTATTCTTAATCTGTCACCACACGGGCAGAAGGACACCTTTTGTGGTTGCAATTAAAAAACATCTCCGCCGTTCATGAAAGAGAATTGTTGGATCGAAAACTAGTCAGTATCATCACTTGGATCGCTACGAAGGGCAGTTTAATTTAAACCTCAATGTTTACTACTTGCTTAATAAAAATAATAAACTATACAACTTATAGCAACGTAATTTAGCGTCTAACAAAGTATAGTATAAGTCAAAAATTATGTTACTTCGACAAAAGTCTTCTAAAAACTTACGTAGTAAAACTCTTCAGTAAGAATAAGTACTTCAGTCTGTGATTGCAGAACTTGTACCTTTAAGGCACAAAGTTTATGTTCATATGTGTGTAACATCTATCCATGTTGTTTGGTTGGAGTTTTGAATAAATGTTTATAACGAACGATAGAACGTCATTTGCTGTAACTTTTTTGAAAATAGAAGACTGCTTCGACTGCACGGATGGCGTAGTGGTTTAAGCGGTCGCCACGCCGCTTCCTACTACGCCGAGTGTTGTGGGTTCAAACCCCACATGGGACGACACTTTGTGTGATCCACAAATTGTTGTTCTGAGTCTGGGTGTTCTTTGTGTCCGTTTCATGTATGTTTGTAAAGTCCCCCGCGACACAGGATTTATTCCTAATGCGGGAGTTGTCTTTTTACTTAAAAAAAAATAATAAAATTTTTTAGAAATATTGAAGAATGTTTATCAGCAGTCTGGATAGAATAGTACAGGTTCTGCCTAATTGGGGATCAGACAGCCGTGTGTGAGATGTGTGTGTTTATTAATTTTATTCCTATTAAATACATGTTGACCATATTGAAAAGGTACATAATAATTTATAACTTTTTCTAAGTATGTTTTAAGATCAATATGTGTTAAGATAACCCAAAACTTGTAAATATATAAATCTCAAAAAAGTCATTTAAAATTAAATGCCTCTTTGCCAGATTGCGTAAAACAAGATAAACAATTCTCTGACTTCATAACGATAGAACATTTAATTAAAAAGTTAAAAGCAATCAAAACAATAATTCAAACAAGATGGAGTCTGTATGCGACGTCATCAAATCTTATCGAGTTATTAAAGTCACCCGAGAATAGAGCTAAAGATAATAAAATTTCGATAAAACCCAAAGGATACTTTAAGAACGTCTCTTTTGGTTAAACCAACATTAATTTTGTTCAATCTAACAAGGATTAGGTGGTTGATTCGAAATGAGAGTTTAGTCGAGATTGTAGGTCCCCGATGAGTTTGAATTATTATTTCGCTCAGCTGCAAAGTGTTTTCAAATTTAATTAATTTCTAGATGCTATCAGCATTTTTTTACTGTTGTCTCATGGACATTGTTGGAAAGTTTCATTTCGATTTAAAAGCTTTTCGTGTTGAATACTGTTTACAAATGTTTTTTTGATTATCCAGGCGTTTTGACTTATTTACTAAATGCCATTTGTCATTGTCTAATTGTCATGGTTAGTGTAAAATAGACGATTAAAATAATGACCATACCATAATTGAATGGTATAAAGGACTGAAAGCAGAGATGGCATAGACTGCACAGATGGCGTAGTGGTTTAAGCGGTCACCTCGTCGCTTTCTACTATGCTGAGTGTTGTGGGTTCGACCCCTACATGGCACAACACTTTGTGTCATCCACAAATTATTGTACTGAATTTGGGTGTTCTTTGTGTCCGTTTTATATAATGTATGTCTCTAAAAGTCTCTGCGACACAGGATATATTCCTAGTGCGAGAATCGTCAAACAAAATCTACAAACATTGGTTTTAATACTGTCATTATGAATTAGAGCAGAACCAGGTTTGGTCATCCTAAAAATAAACTATATGATAAATAAATAATACATAGCATACATTATGTATTAAAACAGTTTATAAGTTACTTAAATATTTCACAGAAAACATACATCCACTAGGTGATAGGTGAGAAACTATTTTAAGAAAAACCAGCCACAGAAAGAAGCACATATTCACGAGCATGATGCAGGTTTCAACTTTAAATTTTCTCTTTGTTGCCAATCAAACCAATCAATTGAAGAAAGCTTGATATAATAGGCGATAAATAACTTGAAGTTGGCCATGACAATTAATGCACGATATCTAATTTCATTTATAAAACAATAATAATTGACACAGCTCACACAGGGCCGTCTGATCCTAAACCAGGCAGAGCCTAAGCTATTGTGACACACACACACACATATTATATAGAATCAACTTGCTCATGATTTATTTTTATTTTAATATAAAATTGTTATCAATATCTACTTGCGTGTGTATGTATGTATTTATATACTTTTATACAGTATTTATATATTATAAGGTATGTATGTTTATGTGTAATATTAATATGTATAGGTGTAGTGTATGTCAGATTTTTATATGTGTATATATAATATGATTTTGTACAAAGTATACACACAATATTAAATGTCTAAATCAACTGTGACTAAAATGCACCTTCTTCCTGTTTTCTGTGCTTCACCCAATGGTTGACTGGTAGAGAATGCCTTAGGCATTAAGTCCGCCAATGCACCAAATGTGCAATTAAAAACTCGCAGTTGTAATTTTGGGTTCTATAGCAGAAATGTCCAATCTGAATCTCAAAAGTATTTCTTTTTGTAATTTGGCACTGTTACAAGGGGACCCGTTCGAATGCACTTATTGCAATCGTAAAGCAGGTTTCAACGTTGCAAGTTCAGCACTACGTTTCTTTTCGACAGAATTATTGCGGAATACTGGCGTGACTTTGTGTGGAAATGTTTTAAAAGGTCATTCATAAATATTTGTGCTTTATGTAAGCTAACATTTTGTTACTATGTATAAGAATGTTTTTATTCACAAAGAACAAACTAGAACTGAAATAACATACACGTTGAAAATATAAAATACCAGCTATTACACGCGTCTTCGCAGATTCTAAACTACGCAGGACACATCACATCACACATCAACAGCCTTTAATAGTCCACTGCTGGACATAGGCCTCTCCTTAGAAAGGAGGTTTTGGCCTACTATACCACGCTGGCCAGACGGGTTGGTATAGGGTTTGTGTCAAGTTTTCCTTCTTTTTGCAGTGCTGGTGTCCTGCTTTGTTTTGCGCCCTTTTTTTTTTTTTTTTTTTAACGTGTGGAAATCCCCTCGGACCGTCACCCCTCCGGGGTTTGCGGCGGGGTGGTGTGTCGGACTCGGACCGACTAAAACCACACGGTGTGCCACTCTGCGCCTGTAACAGGAGGGATCCGGGAACAGCTGTTGTTAAGACATCCGGACCCCTCCTAGCGCCAGCCCGCTCCTGGTGCGGGCTCCGTCTCAATATATTTTTTTCCTCTCTTTAGGCGACGTCCGGCACACGCGGACGACGCCCCCTCGCGGCTGGCCAAACTAATGCGGGTGGAGGGGAAACCCACCCCGTCCACCCGCGGCCACACTCAGGGCGGCATGAGGCTGTGATAGGCGGGCCTCCGCCGCCCGGTTCGCCGGCGGCGGATCGGGTCCGAGTGGAGGTCGTCCTCCCGGGCCCTCTCCGCCGCCTCCTTCCGCGAGATTACTACCTCGCAGAAGGTTGCTACCGCGGTAAAACAACTGTCGCTACCGGCCATGGAGCGTACTACGGCCGGTAGCGAGAGATTCACTCCGATGACTGCAGTGATGGCCCGGCGCTGCGCCGCCCATGCGGGGCAGACCGCCAGCGTGTGCTGGGCCGAGTCCTCACTGCAGTCGCAGTGGTGGCAGGCGGGACTCAGTTCCCTCCTAGCGACCGTGTGCAGGTACTTTCCGAAGCAACCGTGCCCGGAAAGCACCTGCGTCAGCCGGAAGGAAAGGGTCCCGTGCTGCCGCCCTGCCCACTCGGCGATGACCGGCTGGAGAGCCTCCACGGCGGCGAAGCCAGCGCGTGGAGTCTCCAGCCGGAACGACCAAAGAGCCATCGTGGCTCGGCGAGCGGCTTCGCGCCACTCGCGCACATCCTCGGGCGGAGGGCGAAATCCGCTCTCCGCCCGGGAGTCAGCCACTCGCCGATAAACTTCGGCGAGCACTTCCGCCTCCAAATCCCACGGGGGAGTTCCGGCCAACGCGCATGCCACCTCTGTCGAAACGGTGCGGTAACCGCGTATGGCTCTGACCGCCATTACCCTCTGAGGGCGCCAGAGGCGTACCCTATTCTGGGCGGACAGAGCCGCCGCCCACACCGGTGCACCGTACAGTGCCATTGACCGGACAACCCCCGTGTACAGCCGTCTTGTCGCGACGCTGGGTCCACCCATATTGGGCAAAAGTCGCCCTAGGGCAGACGCAGCGCCGACCAGCTTTGGAGCAAGCTGTCGGAAGTGCTCGTCGAAGAGCCACCTCCCGTCGAGGATCAGGCCCAGATATTTCATCTGGGCCCGAACCGGTACGAGGACCGAGTTGACCACGATTGAGGCGCCAGGGGGTGGACCACGACGGGGCCCATGAAATAACAGGGCCTCCGTCTTATCTAGGGCCACCCGTAAGCCCAGCGCCTCAATGCGCCCGACCAACAGGGAGACTCCCCCTGTGGCCAGGCGCGCCGCCTCTTGGAAGTTTGCCCCCCGGGCTGTCACCAGGGTATCGTCTGCGTAACAGATTACACCCAGCCCGGGGGGGAAATCGGCGCGAAGGGCCCAGTCGTACCCTATGTTCCACAAGAGGGGTCCAAGAACAGACCCCTGTGGAACACCGCACGACATGGGCCGACACCTCAGATTACCTTCTCGGTCCTCGTACACGACGGTACGCTCCTCTAAATAGTCTGCCACTAGCCGCCTCAGGTACTTTGGCACCCCATGATAGTGGAGTGCTTCCCTGATGCAGCTGAATGGTAGACTATTGAATGCGTTGGCGATGTCCAATGACACCGCCAACAGCACGCCGCCACAGCTCACGGCCTCTTCGGTCACGGCCCTCAGGCGCAACACGGCGTCGACTGTCGAACGCCCCGCCCGAAAACCAAATTGGGCGTCCGACAGATCGGGGCCCACCTCGCAGAGGTGCCGGACGATGCGGGCAGAAAGAACCCTCTCAAACAATTTGCCCGCCTCGTCCAGCAGCACGATGGGCCTATAGGCCGCGACCGAATCGGCAGGCCGTCCCGGCTTCCTCAATAGGACCAGCTTCTCGCTCTTCCAGCACTCAGGGAAGCGTCCCGACGCCAAGCTAGCGTCGAACACCTCCCCGAGGCGGTCTGCCATGTGGTTGAGGGCCAGGGCCAGCACTCGGGCCGGTACCCCGTCTGGCCCAGGGGCGGTGTTCTTGGAACGGATCTGTAGAACAGCCGCCCCTACCTCCGAATCCCGGACGGGCGGAACATTATCCTCCCCGTGCTCCCCGTCGTCTCCGGCCAGGGAGGCCATCGACGGGGGAGTGTGTTCCGCTCGTTGTGGGAAAAGGCCCTCAACCACTTCTCGCAGGAAGCTGGGCTGGAGAGTCTCTGTAAGGGGGGGGGCCCGACGCGCGGAGCTTTTGTCGCACCGCGCGGTAAGGGCGACCCCAGGGGTCACGATTAAGACCCTCCAGCAAAACCCTATACCAACCCGTCTGGCTAGCGTGGTATAGTAGGCCAAAGCCTCCTTTCTAAGGAGAGGTATATGTCCAGCAGTGAACTATTAAAGGCTGTTGATGATGATGATGATGATAGTGCACGCGTCTTTGCTCGCGTAATTATTTCTTATTTTATGTTTTAAAATTTGAAAACTTCGGAAGTCCTTACAACTGTTCATTACCTATTTTAGCCCTAACAATTCCAAAAATACTTTCTTCTATTGTTACCATTCCAAATTTCAAGTTTGTAGGCTCAGTGGTTTATGAACATTTCTCTGCGTTTATGAACCAGTTAGTTAGTCAAGACGAATAATTTTAGAATATAGGTAGCTAATTCTAGATTTTGCAAATACTTATGATTGTCCAAGATTTCAACAAATAGCACCATGTTCATAAGTTTTCGTAATAACTCCGACTGAACATGAGTCAAATTGTATCAAGGGACATACGAAACAATTGCAAAAAACTAAAATGTGTGTCAAGGTCTAATTACAAACACGATATAACATTCCCAGGGAAACACTCCTTATTGAATTATGTTTGATGTATTACATAACTTACCGAAAGTACCATCAAAACACATCAAAACTTTTGTAATTGATCATTGTCTTAAACTTACTCATCAATTATTATTTAACCTATAATTAAGGTTTTATCGTATAATATAACACTTTCATCTTGTAATGTATTTTTTTCATTTAATAATGGAATAGAATTAGTCGTCCAACTCACATGAAGACGAAAATGGACACACCGAGAAAAGACTGTACACTTAAACATTCCTTGATTTAATATTGTATGAAAATTATGCGCAGTCAGTTCATTTTAAAGTTTGAAGACTCGAGTCAAAAAAGAGTTATCAAAACAACGGGAGGATGGAACCTGTTCTACGTCTCTACTAGACGTAGAACAGGTTCCATCCTCCCGTTGTCATCCGAGGAAGTAATGATAAGGCTTCAATTAATTAGAGGGCTTTCACAGATGCCTTAAATGAATGCTATTAAAAACTTATAAGAAGACGCCTTTACGAGTATGCTTAAGAGTATGTTGTTCCTTATTCATGAGGATACTGTCATTTGTAAGTGTGCATGCTTTACTTGTGAGTTATAACGAAGTAGTCATCACCAGCTAGCAATAGGCAACAATGTAATAATAGTGAGTACTTATAATATTATAATATCCTATATAATAATAGTAAAATATCACATTTTACTGCCTAATCTTTTGCGACTTGTGTACTTACCAGATGTATAATACGGATCACACCGATCGTGGTTACGGCTGTCTACCCGATTGAGGTTTCGGACTGATTAGAGCTCAGCGACACCTCCGTGAGTTGCGACTTTCAGCAACTGTAGACACGATTCATGATTTTTATTCAGACTGTCCTTATTTTGATATACTTGCGAAGTCCGTTTAACCTAGTCAAGTTGCACGAATTCGATTTAATTTGAGTAGGAATCGAAAGATCTAAATTAGTTTTTGTTCGTCAGTGTTCAGTAATCGTTTTGTTGCTGTATGGAAGTTCGCTTATTTAAAAAAAAACGTACTATTGAATTTTGGTAATGTGGGATGGAGGAACATATAAGCAAAGATACATTTGGCTTCAATTTTTTGTGCTTCTTAAGTCAATCCTAAATTTAAATCAGAGAACACGAAAAACAGCGATTTTCTAAATAAAAGTTTAGTTTTTAAACTTCGAAAATAGTTCTTCCATTAGCTTTTTAAAAACAATACATTATTTGACATATACGGGCAGAAAGTAAGAAGACAAAGTTAAAAATACATTAACTTATACCGCCTGCAATGTTTGTGAGTGATTTTTCATGTAGTGTATCGAGGCTTTTCTAAATTCTTACAGGAATGGCTGACGTCAAGTTCACAATGGTTTCTTTGTAAACTAACAGTCTAGTGAGGATTTAAAGACTTAAGTGCCCACTTGACATGTGTCGAATTAATGTCAGAAGTTTTTCTGTAGTTACAGTTTTATTTGTTTTACATACAATTTAAATATTGTGGGTGGTTGGTTGAAGGTCGAATAAAAATCCCAATTTAAAAATGAGGCTTTATTAAAACTGAAGGGACATATACATACATTGAAACGAATTTTACTATTTTTCGTAAATATCTTATTTACATATTTACATTTTTGTGGTCCTGAATGTTTTCCTAATTTGTCAGAGGAAGTATTACACAGATAGTATCATGCGGAAACTTACAGTAAATGCTTTTTAAGGATCTTAAATACTTTTAGTGCAACTTAATAATCAAGCATCCAGACATCCAAGACAAACATTATGCGAAATTCTATTCAGGTTTTGTTAGACACTTATATTTTGGTTATAAACTTATATTTAAGGTACAAAATGAGGCACTTAGGCTAAAGGGCCTCAATTGACATGGTATCATGTGTATTTAATTTATAAAAAATAAGGCACATGCTGCCATAATGCGGACAATTGCGTCACATCTTGACTGTGTTTAGTTGTTTTTGGTGAAGGTATTAAGGCTGTTTTATCGCGCATAAATACACAATTTTTATAAGCCTTCAATACCTAACCGTGACATGAAAACAACTTTATTAACAGATAAGCGACAGGAATGTTAGTGCGAGACACATTTAGGTATGCAAAAATGCCCTAAACGTAGCTATTAGAACATTCCATATTTATTATACAATTGGATTGAGCCAACAAACCCAATTGATTTTGTCCGTGGTGTTATATTTAACGCGTTTTTACAGTGACTTTGAAAATTTGGATACTTTTAGGGCATCACGAATCCGGGGTTGTCATAATGCTCTAGGTGTACCGGTTCGGTGGTCGTTATAGAGTCGGATCGGAGTTCCCTTAAGGATTTTTCAGCTGGTTGCCAAGCCTTGGTCGGTTGGAATAAATCTTTACCCCTCTGTAAAAGAAAAAAGAAAGGAAAATTTTACACAGCAGATTCAAGCTAAGTTAGTATTGTAAAAACAATGACCGACAAACTTACACAGACATGTTTAGAAAATGGTTAATCCATACTTATATGATAAATGTGAAGGTGAGTTTATTTGCTTGTTTGTTTATTTGTTATGCTTACACGCCTAAACCACTTAACCGATTTTAACATTTCTCTCACTATTAGAAAGCTACATTATCGCGATATCATACATACACATGGGCGGGTGATCCTGACTGCTAAGCCGCAGGTCGTGGGTTCGATTCACACCCAGGACAAACAATTGTATGATAAGCAGGAACATTTGTTCTGTGTCTGGGTGCTATTTACATATAATATGTATGTTTTAAAAATATATAAGTATGTTTATCAGAAGTCTGGTAACCATTTTTTCTTATGTGTAGAAACCCTCTCGAGCTCGGGCTTTGCGGCGGGATGGTGAGTAGGAATCGAACCGACTAAAACTACATGGTGCGCTACTCTGCGCCTGATATGGGAGGGATTCGGAACCTGCTGTAATTAAGACATTACCATAGCACAGTTTCGGTCTAGTTTGAAAACAGACGGCCAAGTGTAAGATTGTAAAGTTAATATTATTATATTTTTCCAACAAACAAGTATCATGTTATATTACTTGTATTAATACTTACGTATCCATGGTGCCAAGCCCATGCCACGCCGATAGGGAAAAGAATGACCGTAGACAATCCTACAGCCCACCCTAGCAGATCAGCAAATAGAGGAAAATCGTAGTCTCCATACGAAGGCGGTGTCCATCTAACGAAAATGAAGATCAGGATACCCTTAGAAAAAAAAGGAGAAGAAATTAAGAACCATAATAAACACCGAGGAAAATAGAGAGACTTGCATGGGAAAAAATTGTCAACCTAATCCTATCCTCTAGGAAGAGAATTCCGCTACTTTTCATTAGCTATTAAGCTTTTCATTAGATACCGAACTCTGTAGTAAAAAAACTTAGACCGTTTTATCCGTTAGAGTTTCGGATCAAATTTGGTTTTTATCTGCTAAAGATAGTGTAAAATATATATACGGTAATCAACACGATTGATAGAAATAACCAAATTAAATATTTAAAAACGTATAAATATACTCAGTAAAAGGCAAAAGTTACGAATAAAAATAGTGATGCGACCGTAAAATGATATTAACAGATATTTTATTTTTACTTACAAGACTTCCAAGAGGTACAATAAATTTCCAGACAGCTATCCAGTAGAATCGTTGTGCTTTGTTAAAATTCATTTTCATTAGTTTTAAATCATCCAAAGCATTGCTCATGCCGTAGCTCCACGATACTGCAGCACACTGGTGATGAAAAAGTTAATTTGTAATTTTATATAATTGTATTTGGAACGACGAACACAAATATTTGGTCGTATTTATACACATTTATGTATGTGTAAATTAAATGAAAGTATTCTATACATTTTTTTTATTTAAATCTAGGTGGTATGCATGTACAAGTTGAACATGGGGGTCCCCACACATGAAGGGGTCATCTACATAGTAGATGGGTAGATGGCCCTAGGGACGTCGGAGTGCTACGGATTGCCTTTCTAGGGTGCAGGGTGTTTTTGGTTGATTCGAATCCGACATAACCACCCCACTAGTGGGGAGGTAAAAAAAAAGGTGCCATGCATGCGTACGTGCTGCAGTAGTATTAAATACCACTGTAAAAAATATTGTCAACTATTGTCTCATTCATGTCTACAGTCTAAACTTGAGAATATTTTAAATAGTTACTTATAGAAATAACTACAATTTTTTTGAGTTTAAATCTTACCTCTGCTAAACCAATAAGCAGTACGGCCCACGAGGCTGTGTTCCAATCAAGAAGTGTAAATAAGTATACTCCACCGCTGAAGCACATTGGTATTCCGAGAATGAAACACGAAAAACAAGTTGTAGCGGTCACCTGGAATGGAAAACGTTATTTGTTATAGTTAGAACTATCTTCATAATTTTTGTAACTTGACATCATATTATATTCTTTATTAAAATATGACGGAGTTATTTATCTAGTGGATAGTGGTCATGATAAGCAGTTAGGATCAGTCAGATATTTTATCTTCGATTGCCACCCACGACAAATAATTGTGAGAGTGGCCCTATCTATATTATTTCTCTATTGATTATGTTTTTATTCTATATTATTTTTGTTGTTTGGCTGTAATGCATCAATAACATGTGTGTATTTAGAAATGTGTTATAATCTTTATCAGCAGTCTGGTTACCTTTGCACAGGCTCTTCCTAATTAGGGATAGTCGTGTGAGAGATGTAAACGGCTAATCAAAACTCACAAATTCCTCGTTAACGTATAATAATATTATCTAACAGTTAGGCATAGTTTGAGAATGTTGAAGGTATGAATATAGAGCGAATGATTTATACACTATAATGAATTCGGGCTTAGTTAAGTACCCATAACGGCCGGGGGTATGAAAGATCTCATAAATAGACGTGAGATGTTTGTATTTAAGGCTGGTCTTCACATAATTCCACTCCATCATATGTGCGTCTATTATAGTGTTCATTTATTCAGTGCTTAATTAGAAATATATTTCAATACGTGTTTCATAACGTTATTACAACAGGAACAATATTAATGTATATGTTGCTGTAAAAGACCGAAAAATGTACGGTAAATGCTAAGATTTACCGGTAAAACCTAAGATTTAAAAACGAGTTATGGTAAAAGTTCGAATTTCGAGCATTTACCATCATTCACTTGGTAAATCTTAAGATTTACTTGCAACACAAGGTAAATGACTATAAACAGATCTGTTTTCACGACAATAGAGGGGATCTGGCTAATCGGCGGCCCGCGAGCTTTGCTTGTTCGCAATCGCACTTTAATGGTCACTGTTCTAACTTAACCTAACCCAAATTTAACTTTAAAGTACTTATTGTTTTCTTGCCAAAACCAACATTTACCAATCGACTTTGGTAAGACCAGCATTTACAACTGGTAAGTTGTAATGGTATAGGTACCAAAAAATGTATCCCTTTTTAATAATACTTACATTTACCAATTCCTGTTGGTAAATGTTAGGTTTTACCGGTAATCTTAGGATTTACCGTAGTTCGGGTTTTTACAGGAACATGTATATTATAAATCCACAATGTTTTCACTATCAGTGAATGAGAGTAATTATTTAATAACTTATTACAGACAATAAGTTATTAAAAGGCTACGATGAAAATAGTATGATATTGAATAGCATACGATATTTATGTTTTATTTTAGTATCATATGTACATACTACATATGGTATTTTCCAATGATTTTCGACTTAGAATCATGGTCTGAATACACTATTTCAGTGTTCGTTACGATGTCCCTTGCAACCTGTATATGTGTCGTGGTCAAATAATAGAATCTTTACTTTAATCGAACCGATAGATAGGAGCAGTAGCATGGCTCTCCTAAGGAAAAATAATCCGTGTGAGAGAATCGTTTTTAGAATGGAGGTGCGAAAAAATAATCTTAAATACTTGTATAGAAATTACCTTCCAATAGCTTTTCCTTAAAGTTGGCCACCTGTCAGTAATAGCAGTATTCATGGCTTCAATACCAGCAAATTGACTTCCAAGACCGAGGATAAAAAGCATGAAGAAGAACAAAATACACCAGAGTTGTGGGAGGGGCATCTGAAGAAGCGCTTCCGGGTATGCAACAAAGGCAAGGCCTACGTCTTCTGCAGCAACATCTAAAAATAAAAGATAGTTATCTTAAACATCATATTGTATCGTTAAAATACTCCTATAACAGAGAATTAATCTCTGTATTCTCTGTATTCTCTCTCTTTGTTTCTACCCAACTGTGCAGGAAGGAAGAAGGTTTTCAAATTGAGAGGTGTAGTTAGATACATCTTAAATGTGAAAGTGACGTTTTTATTAATTTTTTCAGTTTATTTCTTAATTAAGTTTGTTTTTAAGCGAACAAATTTAGCACAGTTTTTTTTTATATTCAACTTGTTGGCTTACAGAATAATTTTGCATAATTTATGAATGAAAAGATAAGTAAAATAATCTTTTGAGTGGTAATGTATGAATTCAAATGTTATCAAAAGAATTATTCATTTATTAAATGAAATTGTTACATCATGATGTTCATCAAATTATAGGTAATTCTTAAAACATAGTTTAGTTCTTTTTAAAATCTTTCTGATAAATTTTGTTTAAATTGCATTCTGTAATACATTGTGTACACAATTTAATTCATCATATTCTATCTATACTAAACATACAGTGTATAGTTTTTTCTTATACTTTAAACTTGTTTTTGTAATTTCATCTAGTAAATATTTATCAATGTTGTGCATTCTTTTCGTCATAACTTACTGAGAAATCAACTAAATTTGTAAAGTGCGAAACACAATTCGAATTTTTTGAATTATATGATCAATAATTTATCTATATACGGTAATAGATATAATTTTCTCATTGCTAATTATTGTATTTATGTTGGTAATGGCACAACATTCTTAATTGATTTTAGCCATATGATTAATTAACGTTAGTTCCCCATTAACAAGGCTATTCAAACTTATTGAAGACAATATAACTCATTATTCATTTCAATTACTATTAATTAATCAGCTCATTTAATCCGTTGCTAAGGTACGTGTTATTAAGACCAGTTGCGTATCAAAGAATTAAAATAATACTGTAATTCGTTGATTTACTAACGCTTTAGATAACTTTGTATAAAAGGCGATTATAGTTAATGGCAGTTTATTAAGGTAAATCTTATCAGTGCTTTTCAGGCTAATACCTTACAGACTAGACTAATCAATTCTCATTAAATCTTAATCTAGAAAGCTTGGGTTATCGTGTTTTTGGAGTGGAAATAGACTTTTGATGTATGTTAATAATTCGTTAAACTCGAGTGTACTGTCAATATTGTATGTAATAATTTATCGTCGATAACACTTATCTGTCGATGTAATTTAGCAATAAACAGATATCATCATTATACACAAGTAATCAATAGATATAAGCATGATTGATCACCCAACATGTATTGTTCCAGCGAGTTTTAACATTTAGAATAACTTTTACCTACCTAACTTTAAATTTACAATTACCTTAGCAACGTAATATTCGTCAAAACGGGTTTTGCCCTAATACGTCATTATTTTAAAGTTCTTAGCTACTTTATCATGTGTGTATAAGATTGTAATTTAAATCACCTGCATTGGAAAATCTGTTGATTTTAAAATGATATCTTTCAATCAAATAACTGAAGATAATCTATCTCGAAATATACCTAGTTACATGAAAAGAGATCTAGCGAAAGTACCGATGAAGTTTTACTTTGTTTGTAATTAAACTTTTCTATTGGTATGCCTTTTACCAAGCAAAAATAGACTCTAAACTTACTAGTTCCAACCGTATTGTGATAGAACTCTAGTAATATTAAAGGTTCATAAGCAAAAAAAAACAATATTATAGCACCTATTACTATTTAACCGCTATCCATACTAATCCATACTTGTATATGGATTAGTGTGGATAGCGGTTGAAGTGAAGTGCGGTGAAGTGTGTCTGTCTGTGTGTTACTTCTTAACGCTTAAACCGTTGAATCGGTTTAGAAGAAATTTGGTATAAAGATACTTTGATTCTTGACCAAAGGCATAAGATACTTTTACCGTGATAACCGACATTCACGCGGGCGGAGACTCGGGACAAAGCTAGTCTTCTATTAAGTTCATTCCCATTTGATGATCCTTCATGGAACTTAAAGTGTGAAAAATTATTTTGAAACCAAGTTTTTTTTAGTTATTTATACAACCACATACTAAGCATCAAAATTTCAACTTGTGACGTTGCTAAAAAGAGGTACAAAATTTGGATATAATTCTTTAAAAATATAATTTATTTACAAATGAAATAAAATGATGAAATCATATTTATTTCTGCAAGTTAATATTTTCTCTGTTTCTGTTTGTTATTAAGGACTTTGTTATTCTGTATAATCTCTTTATAATATCAAATATTGTTCAGTACATTGATTAATGGCATTTTAATTTGATCACAAAATTGGGGTATCGATAATTATAAATAATTAATTGTTCTATAATAATTTTCAACAACCTTACCACATCAAGAGTTATTTATTTATCAATCAATAAAGCTTTGAAACCTACGATAAAATAACCTCAATACCTAGACGCTGCTTACTACGTATACCTTAGGCGGCCCACTGCACAAATATGAGACCTTTTTATATTAGATAAGACGAAAGGCGTACAAGAAATATTTTATCAAACTTTAATTCTATAGAATAACATTTAGAAACTCATACGCTATAAATAAAAAAAAACCTTTAAGAATTTAAATACAGAATATAGTGTAAATATATCTATATATACTCATTTTTAAATATTAACGTATGTACATATATAGTACACACGTTTCTTATAACGTTCTTTTTTTGCTTTGTCTACAGTCGAATGAAAATTCATACTTAAAATTTAAGTGAGAAAGTGAGTTTGTTTATTAAGCTTTCACGCTTAAATCAATAAACCAAGTAAACAAATTTAATAATTCTTTCATTAATGGAAAGCTACATTATCAGTAAATAACATAGGTACTACTTTATACCGCGATAGCCGACATACACGCTGGCAAAACGTACTATCTTTTGAACACGATAGCACCTTCGCAGAAGCAACAAATACGAAAAATCTATAGAATGACAATAAGTTGTAATTAGTTTGCTTGTAATTAAACAAATGATTGAATACAATCAACTGTCGCTGATCACTATTATTTTAACTACAATGCACTTTTAGCATTCTGTAAACAACAACGCAATAATAGATTAATCCAATAGCATTGTACAGTACAGTTGCATATTCAAGTGGGCTGTGCTGAGTACTGTGTGCTCTCGGCCGCGTGTGTTTGTACCCCTATAGCATTTCAGCGCTCGGATTATTCTACTTGAGCTAATCGTAGACATGCATAAAAGCTTTTTGTTTTTTACTTAATTTTGATGACTAAACTGAACTACACGAATGTATAGTTCAGTTTCATTCGTCATCAAAGTTAACGTGTTGACTTATTATTTTTATATCTAAGGTTTTTTTATTATTTTAAATTTTTATAATTTTAATGTTATTTTTTAATTCGCTAATTTGATTAACAATACATTTTGAAGTATTTTTTGGATTTCTACAGTTCGTTTTAATTTTTATAGTTCGTTTTTAATTATCTTAGGTATGTATTGCTGTAGTAAAGTCAAAACGAGACAATTAAAAGATGATGATGATGGTAATGACAAAAATAATAATTGAGGATACTTACCATCTACAGTGACTCCCATCAGATTAGCTTGGAAACCCAGTACAGAGAATATAGCAAACCCTGCATATATAGACGTGAAAAAGTTGGTGAAACTGACCAAAACTGCATCAAACTGACAGTTGTTAGTGAATTTGTTGTATGATGCCAGGGTCACGCACGCACCGGCTGCCACACCAAAGGAGTAGAAGATCTGATAATCAGAACGATAATAAATGACTACAAGACACAAGACACAAAACAACAACAAAAATAGAACCAAGTAAGTCAGGAAGGAAGAAATTCATTTATTCCTATGTAAAATGCTGTGATCATTAGAATCAATCAAGACTTATTTTCTATTTAAAAAAAAACGTCCTTAAAAATTTATTCAATATTGCATCATCCATAGTTTTGCATCCATACTTATGTTATAAATGTAAAAGCGCATTCACGCCTAAACCAACTCGACGACGGCGATGACTCCCTGTTGAGCAAGGTTTACAAGCGGCTATAAGAAAATTTACGATAGAACTTTGGATTAGCTCACTCAAACTATTTTAAGAAAATTTAAGAACAACGAGGTACTGAAATAATATCAAAAACTAATATAGTGAATCTATACCAGTACATCAAAGCCTACTCGTTTATTTTTGAAAAGTTAGTTTTAGGTAATAGAATAGATTTTTGAAAAGTGAAAACTGCTGTTTGTTTAAGCTGTTTACCAAGTATTCAGCTTAAACAAACAGCAATTTTAAATTAAATTAAACAGTAAATTGTTCTAAACTAAAGTTCGAAACTAAAAATACCCTGTATTTGATGTTTCTTTGTTAAGTTTATGCTATGATTTTAGGCCAACTCTGAGCTAATTTTAGGATATTTTCAATCTACTTTCAGCTAATGCTAAGAATAGTTAAAACAAGGACTTTTTTACCTTATAGAAACCGTACAACCATCAAAATCTTATTACTTTCAGTGAATTATGACAACGGTAAAGTCTGATATTTTCATAAGAGTATTTTTTTGAATTCTGGTAATTGAAAGTAAAATTACCACCCACGAAACGAAACGTTCGGTTTAGCTACTCACTCACACACAGGTTACCAATTCTTTTTTTTTTTTTTTCTTTTTAAAAAGACAACTCCCGCATTAGGAAAATATCCTGTGTCGCGGGGGACTTTACAAACATACATGAAACGGACACAAATAACACCCAGACTTGGAACAACAATTTGTGGATCACACAAAGTGTCGTCCCATGTGGGGTTTGAACCCACAACACTCGGCGTAGTAGGAAGCGGCGTGGCGACCGCTTAAACCACTACGCCATCCGTGCAGTCAAAAGAATTACCACTGCAAAGAGGTCAGTGTGTTTTCCTAACAAACTGATACTTTTAATAGTCTTAACGATTTTGCCATATAAACATTCTTAACAGTTTTCCTAACGAGACAAGCCATAACTGGATTACTGTAGAGAGGGAAGTACCATCTGGTACTGGCTACTGATATTCTGACTTTATTTGGTGCCAGGTGGTTAATTCCTTCGGATCTCTGGCCACTAATAACCACCCCGACGGTCGGGCTTTATCGTCCTACTCAGGACCCGGAACATGTGATTTTAGGTCTCCGCCCTCCCGGATCGATGCTGCACCTAACCAGGTTAGATAGCCGGAGGCTTCCCCCTGCCTATTACTAAATATTGCAGTACGATCGCATTTTGGTGCGTTCAGGCCTTTATCCTATACCGCAGTATAGTCAGTTTATAAATATACGGAGGGCGCGCACTTGTTTTACACACTTTTCGAGATAAGACGCGCTTTACTCTTATTCATAATACTCCTAAGCAAAGTATCTTTGCCAAAAAAGACTTTGCCAAAGAAGAATACTTTTTGTAAGTTCCCGGTATCGCAATCCCTTTGTGATTTTTCCACCGATAAAAAAGTATAATCTGAAGCCACTCCAAAAAATTCTAAAAGTCTAGAAACTTTTTAATTAACAATTTCGAAAGTTGGTTGCCTAGAAAAATGTAAATTGCCCGTAACCCAAGTTGCCAGATAATTAGGCGCAGTATTTACTTATTTATGGAATAATGGCTGCCATTACTGACTAAATTGTTTCCGATGGACCGATTTCTTCTACGGATTGATGTTAGTTGCCAAAGTCTTAAAATTTTAATCGCATCGCAAATAACTTTTATTAAGTCATTTGAAGTGAGTGCTTTCAAAGCTGATAACTTTTTCCGTTAAAATATTTTGCTGAAATTTATAAGATTGAATCAAAATAGTTTGATCTTTTAAACATTTTGGCTAACTTAAATAATATCTGTGGACAGTTTTAAATATATATATATGAATATTATGGTCAGCAAAAGGGAACATGTTAAGTGAACGATTTTAAGTAACTCGTATCAAAGTAATCTTTTAAAAAATTAATTAAAAAGTATGTAGTTTAAAAATATGCATATATAAAGTTCCGAGGTGAAAATATATCAGATCATATTTAAAAAGATGAAAATTAAATGCAATAATTAAATAAATTCAAAATCATACCTGCGAAGCAGCGTCACCCCACACTCGAGCTTCCAGCAAAGTCTCCCAATTAGGTGATAAATAAAAAATGATTCCGTCTACGGCACCTTCTAGAGTTACACCTCGAATAAGTAGAGCTGTTAACATGACGTAAGGGAACAAAGCCGTAAAGTACACCACTTTGCCTGCAGACTGGACTCCCTGTGAAAGAAAATGGTTGGTGAGTTTCAGTTAAGCAATTCTTTCGATAATTTTCTTCGAGTAAGTGTAATTGTGAGGGGGGAAGGTGGAAGACATTGCAATTCTGTTTCTTGTTGTTGTCAATTTTTTTATGTTAGAGGGGGCAGACGAGCATATGGGTCACCTGATGGAAATTGATCATCGCCGCCCATGAACGTCTGCAAGTCAGAGTGAGTACAGAATGAGTACGCTCTTTTCTTGAAGGTTTGAAGATCGTGTAGGTCCAGAAATACCGCAGACGCTAACCTTTTCCACAGATTGGTTGTGCGAGGCAAAAAGTGACTCGAAAAGGGCACAGTAGTGCATTTACTGTCAGAGGGCCACGGGAGCTGTACTATCAGAGGGAACGCCGAATGCGATCACCGTGACGAACGAGTAAAAGTGAAAGAAACTTACACTAGGCCCTCTGGTGACGCTTCAGGGCCTCAATTCTGCTATTTTATGTTCACGCCAAGCCACTGTCATACCACTGACACGCTATTGAGATGCCATCGAGTGGCCATTGGCATCGGTATAAATATCGGTAGTCTATACTAACTCAGTGTCTTTACAGTGGCCATGGAATGGCAGTGGCTCATCAGTGGTGATATCAAAAATATTGCCATACTTGGAAAAATAAATAAATCATTTCCTCAAAAAAACGTAATATATTTTCAAATTATATATAAGGATTTATTTATTTTTCCAAATATGGCATTTTTTTCGATATCACCACTGATGAGCCACTGCCATTTCATCGCCATTCCACACACGTGGCTTGTCGTGAACATAAAATAACAGAATTGAGGCCCTGTTCGTTTGCCGCCTGCAGCATAAACAATAGATGAATCAACTAATCTTTTATACATGAACTTATATTTTGGAAATACATAGCGCTAGGAATATATCGTGTATCGTGGGGGACTCTCAAACATTCATCGAACGGGCACAAAGAGCACCCAAACTCAGAACAACAATTTGTGGATCAAACAAAGTGTTGTTCCATATGGGGAACGAACCCACAACATTAAGCGCAGCAGAAAGCGGCGAGGTGACCGCTTAACGGCGTGCCATCAAATGAATGTATGAAAATGTAACGGTATATTTTGGGCTGTCTTATCGCAAGTTTGTTTGTGTTTATTTAAATTAGAAGAAATCACATTGTAAATAAAAGATTTTTCGATTAAAAATATAAATGTAACATGTTGTACATTATTAAGCAATCGGTTTTGGTAAGCAAACATTCATATATATTTACCTTAATAACAACCAAGAAGGCTACGAACCAACAGAGTGCCAGACATCCAACCATATGCCATTGTATCGTGCCCCAGTTCTCCCAGGTGGCGTCACCTCGACCCAGCACACGTTCACTGAGGAATAATATCCAATTAGATTACGCTTTTAAATTTATTATTTACCCTATTCGTCCCGTGGGTGTCGTACGCCTGTGTGGTGAGAGATTAAGAATACGGAGTGTCGCCACCCCTATTCATCCCGTGCGTGTCGTAAGAGCCTTCTAAAGGAGCAGACTATGCAGGACAACAGCACTGCAAAGAGAAGGAAAACTTCACACAAACCCTATACCGTTTGGCCAGCGTGGTAGTAGGCCTACACCGCCTTTCTAAGGAGAGGCCAATGTCCAGCAGTCGAATATTGAAAGCTTGATGATGATTACTGATGGCATGAACTGTGGCAGATATTCAGCTCACCATCTGTGCTATTACAACATTGAAAAGATCTTTTTATTGTCTAATAATTCTCTTCAATGTGCCCACATTATGGTGAATTGTAATAAACTTCATTCATTGAATTCATGACCTGATGGATGTTTTTGTTCTTCTTCTTATTTGATTAGGACCAGACGTATGCCAAAAAACGAACAAAATTTCCCGAATCAGTAACAAGCATGAAATAAATACACACGAATTGAAAACATCCTCTTTTTATGAACTGGGTAAAAAACATACACGTGTATTTTTATGTCAGATTTAATAGCGTAAAGTCACTGTGATAATTCCATAAATTTTGTCATTGTTAAATACTGAGATCATTTGAATTGTTAATGAGATTGGATTTAAATGGTTAGAAAAGTTGATTAAGCAGTAAGGTCTTCGATACTTTTACAAACTATATGGTTATCATAACTGAATAACTAAAAACATTAGAAAATCAGTTTGCAAAACGATAAACTGCGATTTTAATGAAACCTGCGATACCTTAAAATGATCAAATCGAATGAATTTGGTATACGGTTAACCAGTGTAAGACATATTACGAACAGGAACCAGGTGTACCCTAGAAAGAAAGCCCTGGTACCCCGACTGTACGTAATTTAGACTCATCTCTTACTTTTATGACTTAGATTATTGCACTTGATTACTGTGTAGAAATAATTATTGTTCACCAGGCTAATAACTTTTTGAACAGAGAAGTAATAAAATTTTAAATAATAATTTATTTTTTTAATGAGACTGCATGGATAAAACATTGTGCAGCGTTAATCGTCTAACGGCGTAAAAGAACGTGACTCAGTCTTGACTCACTGCTTTCTCGAAAAAGAAGAAAGGTTTTATTGTATTTTAAAACATAGCAGATATCGGATGCTACGGCTACAGCCTGTTGGACATAACTTTAATGCGGGTAAATCGCCTTTCTTTGACTCCGAGTTATGTGTCACTTTTAAAGTTATAAAATAATGAACGATTTTGCTAAGCGTTGCCATACATCCTACTTTTGGTAGGATAATGTTATTGCAGAAATTATAAACTTATTTTAAGTTAAAGTCTCCTAACACAGGCATTAGTTGCTTGAAATAAGACTCAAATCATGAAGAACGTATTGTAACACAAAACTGTGTGATGAGTAATGAAAAATAAATTAATATTATTGCATTGTGACGAGTATTTAGATATAAAATTTAGCATTTAAGCAGTGAAATAAATTCATCACGTGTATTTAATCCAATACTTTATGGTTACTAGCTTATCGACGATTTATTTTATGACACACGCTTTCAATATCACAGAGAAATAAATTACAAAAAATATCTACAGTACATTGTTTTCCTTTTGTGTCAAACGAGGTCTAATCTAAACTAAAAATAGGTAAATTCTACTTTACATCATATCTTCGCAAATATAGAAAAAAATAACAATGACATTACTTTTAAATTGTTGCGCGTTCACGTAACAGTAAAATTTGGTTAGGTGGAATCTGGATAACTAAGAATTCTCCAAGTATGTATATACCTGTGAATTGCCAGGTGTTTTCACGAGGTTCCATTGGGTATCGTCACAAGTCGATCAGACTGTGACCAGCACCAGGGATTATTTTAAATTCCAACTCACTCTTAACACAAAAATACGTTGTAGTGAAGAAGTTGTGTAAATGCCTAAACATGCCTACAAAAGTTTAATACTGACAAGCCCAGTGGTTATTTTTTTATCTCTCTAACATATCTTATCAATCGTTTTTATACATAATACGATACGTTTTTATACATAATATGAGAAATCATTTTTAAAGATTATTTTGGGACTTCCACTTGTCGTTTTTTTAATCTAACTCAAAAAATATAGTTTTAATAATCATAATTGATAACGATATCGACATCACGCCGTCGCACTATTTTCCATTATTTGGATAAAAGAAAAATTACGTATGTACTGTCCGAATGGTCATCTTGGTTTTACCAGTTACCATGTCTATTGCTACATACTGTCATGGATTTACCAATAAATAGAGTACGTTGCGCAAGAAATTGTTATCGATTAATTGTATTTCTGTATCATCGCAGTAGTCCGTGTGGTGATTAAGAATATGCAATGTCACCACCTCTATTCATCCCGTTGGTGTCGTAAGAGGTGACTATGCAGAATAACAGTATTGCATAGAGATTTACACCAACCCTTTGCCAAACGGTCTGCCCTGCGTGGTATAGTCGACCTTTCTAAGGAGAGGCCTATGGCCAGCAATGGACTGTTATAGGCTATTGATGATCATCGCGGTGACTCTAAAGTCATTCAAGATTATTGTAAACAACATACCCATCCCAGTATCCCCGAAGAGGTAGGTAGAAGTATATTAAAATTCTACGTTTTGCTGATTATATTTTAATCTCACTTATGTTATAGCCGCTGTACCGTCTGCACGTTATGGAAAAAATTGGGTTTAAATTAAAAGGGAAATCTTTCCCTTTTAATTTTAACCCTTTTCCTTCTTATCTATCTAGATAAGAAGGAAAAGATAATGCGAAGAAAGGGATACGTTATTTTCGGGGTTAATATTACACCTCTTACTTTTAACTACATATTTCTATGACACCAGGTCTATCTAAAGATACTTTTAGATTCAGATAGAATAAAAGAAAACTTACTTGAAATATTCTTCTGCTGCTAAAATTCTCGTAACATTTTTGAACCAAGGTATAACTTCACTTCCATTCAAACAGTTTTTGCCATCGTAAGGTTGAAAGCCAGTTTCAATGCAAATAGTCCCGATGCTGACACAATGCTGCTGGTAGTAAGTTAGGTCAGTAGAATCACCGGTATTATTTTCCCTGCATAATCGGTCGTATTCACCACTGAAACAATCTAAATGACAAATTGATTTTAATAACAATATTACACAAAATAAAATTTGTTATTTTTTTTAAATCATTTCTGTTCAGAAATTATAGAAGAGTTTAAAACTATTGAAACAACAGAAACGAGAACCATCACAATGAGGGTTTTCTGAAATGTTCCACGTGAGATGGCAGCACTGTAGCGTCAGGTCCAACCACCTTTTTTTTTTCCGTGCGGAAATCCCCTCGGATACCACCTGTCGGTGGCATGTCGAACACGAACCGACTAAAACCGCACGCCGTCTCGGGTACTAATAGCCGGGGAACCAGATATACCCTAGAAAGGAAGTCCCTGGTGCAGGTCCAACCACCTGCCAAAACACATACACGATTTGTATTTTTCGATCAATTTTTTGTTTTGCTTTATTCATTTTTAAAAACGTTTCAAAAGGAATACTGATTTCTAAAATTCCACAGTGTTGTGCAGTGCCTATGTGTACAAATAAAACTTTTGCGCCTCTCTTTTTGAGTTCAATCTTCAGTTCGGCAAACTTTCTCTGGCTGTAATCTATAATAAACTCAATAACACTTCCAAGTTCATAGAATTTTACTAAAATATTATACGTTCGGTAAGAATCTGTGCTATCTGACAGCTGTTTGGACCTGACGCATACGAAGCGCCGTCTGGTGGCAGAAAAAGTATCGAAGACCCTCATTGGGACAGTTATTTCCGCTGTTTAAACTCACAATACTGTCTTAAATTAAACTATTGTTCTTATATATAAATATGAAAATATTAATTGGATTGTGTTTATGTACGTTACGTTTACACGTTATTAGTCATGTACTTCACTATCTGACCATATAAGATACGAGTATGGTATTTTTTTTAATCATTTTAGTGACGTGACTGACATGATTAGATTTATCAATAAATGTTATTGTGAAATATTGACTTTGATATTCTGATATATTAATTGTTGGAACGCAGTTCCTTATCGCGCGTTGTAGACGGAAAAAATTCTTACGAAAATTGGTCACGACACTTTTTATTTTGAATTGTCACTTGTCAGTCATTCAGCGCCATCCATCGAATAGTAAAATTAAAATTTATGTTCTTAGGTTGAGCAAAAAATATTGTATTCGACATCATTTCTCAAGGAGATTTTACCAATGTATAAATTGTTTTAATTGGAAACCAACTGAAAAATATGTAGGTAATAGCCGCTTTCATAGATGGCGTTGTAATTAAAATAGTGTCTAATCAGTTTTACTCGATCGTAACAACTTCGTTCCTATCGGGTGTCCCACGACACCACACGGCTTTATTTACATTTTTATTTTTCTTTCCTAATTCTCAGATATATTATATCTACTTTTGTAAACTAAGAATCATATTTTTACATTATTACAAATTATAAAATAACAGAATTGTAATTATGTCATCTTTATTTATTATACACTAAAGTACTACGAATGACTGGAACAAATGACATCATGGATAAAGGGGAATTGTGTGCGACACCAGACGTAATGAAATTTAAACACATGTGAGAATATTTCTACAACTTTATCTTCTATTTAAATACTAAAATCGTTAATAATGTGATGTTGATACATCAACAGTTAATAATAAACAATTCCTTTTTCCAAATGAGCCCTTCAAGATACACTTTGGGTTTCTGTAGTTTGATTAATACCTAACTTTAATTTTTTGTAAGCCAGACACTAATACTACATATAATAAGAGATAATGTCACAATCAACTTAAAACCGTACTGTGTAGACCTCGGATACCTAAGGTAGGATTTAACTTGAGATATAGGCAAGGAGTGTAACGAGACTCAAAATGTATAGTAATATAAATATATATATATATATGTGACTTATCTAAGTACGTGCAATTATGTACGACGTGCTACCGATTCAATACCTATCCATAACTTTCACCCTCCACTAAAACCCTCTTAGATTAAAAATCTGTTATATACTACGCTAAAGATATGAAAAATGTAACTTACTTATGGTATTGAACTCATTTTCGCAGGATCCCCAATCCAAATTTCCAGCAATTGAAACAATTGTATAGAAAACAGCCCAGGCAACGATAATCATGTAGTAGATGGATATAATGGTGATAACCACGAGAGTACAATATCCTAATCCGCTGAAGAAAGGAGATATTGCACTGAAAGCCTGTATTGGGCCGAGGCCAGAGAACTGTCCGACATAAAGTTCGAGAAAGAAGATTGGAAGACCAATGAACAACAGCATCAAGAAAAATGGTATCAAGAAGGCACCTGAAACAAGAATAAAAATTATTATTAAGTATAAACAGAAAACTCAAGCCATTTAACACCAAATATATTTATGAAAAAATACATAAATCAAAATATAAAGAACTCGTTACAAAGAACAATGTACGTTAATCCGTAATTAAGTAGCTGAGAATGACGTGGTGAATGATGTGTACGGTACAGATAAAGAAATATGTTAATTACGGCAAAAGACAACTTTTTAAATTGACAAAAAAAAATGTCATAGGACAATTTAGGTATGAATACTGGTAGTCAGTAATGTACCAACTACTCTTCTGTGAGTTTAATTCTAAAGATGTAATAAATAAATATAACTTACCACCGCCATTTCTATAAGCAAGATAAGGGAACCTCCATACATTGCCAAGACCAACAGCATAGCCTAAACAGGCAAGGATGAACTCGAGAGGTCGGTCCCATTTCGCTTTGTCAGGAATTGAGTCGCTACTGCTAATGCTTGGTAGCTGAAAGAAAGGAGCATGAAATTATTTTCAGTACTAAAATAAATAATAAACTTGAGGATAGGATATAACAAAAATAACTAATTTGCATATAATAATAGTAGTTATTGATAAAGCTAGGCCATAGAAACAAATGTTCTCTTTTTGTTTTATATAAATTATAATTTTTCGGAGTCTCGGGCGAATAATGGTAAATGTTTATCTAAAAGTTCTTCAAATAGGAATGAGTCACCTTAATTAATTGTTCTTAGGAACAAAAATATTAAATCGGAGAACCTTACTAACTTTAAACTTATTCATATTTGTATTTAATTATTTTTATCATTATTGTGATGCTAAATAAAACAAATGCTGATAAAATTTGTGACATCATAATAAAAATCATTTTTAGGGCTTGAAAATCTAGGGTGCAGGTGACACGTGCCTAAAGTCTTAGTAAAAAGCAACAAGTAATATTATAAGTGATATTATAATGGTCCAGGTTTTCTTTTGAGAGACGGAACCATAAAATGACCAATTTATATTAGATTGTTGTATCTACTAATTTCGTTTAAGCTCCATAATTCATAAATATTAAAACAATAAAGACTATCACAGAGAATAAACTTAGAACAAAAAGTTTGAACGTGGAACACACCTTGAAACAAATTCGATTTCAAGCCAATAGGTTTAGGCACCCATTTACACGCGGAACAACTTTCAACCTGCTCAAACGGTAATCCAATAATACCCGAAGTGCCTTTCTTGTAAACTCTCGGTTAATGTATTCCAAAACTGGTGTCTTAGTTTTGTAATCACCAATAAAGTAATTACGCAAACTTTGTGCGGACGCGAAAATCGGGAAGTGTTCTGAAACTTAATCCCTTCAAACAAGGGAATAATCGTTCTCATTTAAATGTAAATTCGTAGGATTGTGACGAGAGCCTGAATGTAGTCGCCTCAGTTTTCGTTCGATACGCTTTTCTGCTATTCAAATAATATTATGCAAGAGTTCGTATTATTCACAGAGATATAAAGGCTAACTTTAGCCACACTCTACGTTCATTAAAGGGTACTCAATTGTTTATATGGAGTTCTGGTTAGGTTCTATTTATACAGCAGTGTGTTGCCCAAAGTCTATTTTGTAAATTTATCAAATTTCTTAAGTTTCGCTGAAGTTAGAAACGAAAAAAAACGCGCTAAGTATATACGTCAAAATCTTAATATATAAACCTAATAATGACGACTCTGTGGCACAACATTTCTTCACTTTTTAAAAACAAAGATCTTTCACACAAATACCCAGAAAAAAACTACGTTTCAATATTCTCGTGAAACGATGCACCTGCTTCTGAACCTTAGTTAGTTTTAAATTATACACAGTTAAAGTACAGTTCTGAGCAGCGCAATAATTCACAGCTGTGTTAAAAATAATTGGGACAACAACTCGATCATTCCTTTAATTATTAAAAAAAAATTACGTACCATAAAAATTAATTTCTATACCAGAAGCGTGTAACTTTAGATCTTAGTTTAAAACTATTATACTTTTTTGTTAAATTTTGTGAGCTTTTTGTATTTCTTCTATTTATAAACTTTAAGAAGATATTCCAAATTTTGTTCGTTCGTTCGTTACTCTATTTTTAAACTACTAACTTCAGGATGCAATAACCAAGCTTTATACATACATACAGGCTATTAAAAACCGGAAGGTACTTAGAGAAAATTAAAAGAAGAAAAATAGTTTACAGCATAAATTCTTTAAGTAGTCACAAGGCATTGAACATATGCTAATGCAAGGGAAAATATTTATTTCAATAAAATTTGACGTCCCCATTAGAACCACACCTTAAGTGAATGACTGGCAACCAGTTGTTGTGGTAGTCGTCATGGCTTAGTTCGAACCCTGAACTTTGATTGTTATGACTTTTGTGCTTCAGAATACTTTTGTTTAAATTAAGAACATACGGGACTTATATGTTTGTGTAATTTATGTTCGTAACTAGTGGAACAGGTTTATAGTTGGATATTTACTTTTATATCACAATGCATACTAAATTAGTCTCTATATTAGTTGCCACAAATACCATAATATCAAATCACATTGGTAGCAAGAATTAATGTGCTTGCATAAAATATAGAATGTTCAATAAGCGTGTGATGTTTACTCTTTCAAATGTTTGCTGATTTAATCTGTTTAATTGCATTAATCCTTATTTATGTTTTGGATTGAAAACTTTTGTTAACCGGTTATGATCCATGTTGGTGACTGTACTTATTTGTGCATTGTCTTAACACTAGATGTGCAATTTAAATGTACAATAGCAGATTTGTAATTAATATCTAAGGCATTGTCAAACTCGTTTAAGCAAATTTCTGTTTAAAATAATACGTAATTTTTTGCGAATAGAACTTGAATATATTTGAAGAAAGAAGTTGATTTGATATACTGATACTTTTTCACCAGAAAACAAAAACAATTGCGGATCTATAGGGACTGTGGATGATATTATGTTAAATTAGTTTATAAAGCATTTTTAGGTTTTAGAGAAAATCCAGTCCTAGCTTTCCTACTAAGTGATATTTTTCACTAACATCAAAAAAAGATAATTGAAGAAGAATATAAAGAAATATGAATCTAAGACGTAAGGAAGGTTGGATTTTATGCATATTTGATGTTTTTTGTTATGAAATTGGTTATGGAATTCCTGAAAACATTGCTAGTGCATTGTAAAACCCTAGGTCCATCCAGGGTTTTATAATGCACAACGTTTTGTTACTACAAATATGAAAAACACTTCGGAAATAAATATAGGTATCCTCAAAAATTATCAATCCAAACTATTTCCATTCTTAATCCACTATGATTAATTTGTGATACACACAACCTCTGATAAATGACTGTTCGATGTAAAATATTTAAAGGTTACTGATAAGTACAACATTACGTATACAGATTTTCCAGTCTCCTTGTAATATAAAAATTTAAAATTAGGGCCAGTGCAGAGATAAGCATAATCATATTAAAACGGATAACGATATGTGATCGATAATTATCTAAACTATAATGTACAAGTATTAAGCAAATTAATTTATACTTAGTTACTTTATCAGTTGTAATACTTTAATCTGACTTGGCACAGCGATCGTGCAATTTTTTTTTTAATAAAGGCAACTCCCGCTCTTGGAATATATTCTGTGTCGTCGGGGACTTTACAAACATACCCGAAACGGACACAAAGAATCCAGACTCAGAACGACAATTTGTGGATCACATAAAGTGTCGTCCCATGTGAAAATCGAACCCACAACACTCAGCATAGTAGGACGCAGCGTGGCGACCGCTTAAGCCACTACGCCAACCGTGCAGTCATAGAACGGTTATTATAATTTATGACACAAGGGCTGAGTACATATAATAATTATATGTGGTGGGTTTGTTGTGGGTCAGAGGTACAAAAATTCATCGGACTCGGCTACAAGGTTTAATGATAGTAGAGAAAACCTTGGGATATGTAAGAATAAAAGAGAATCATCATCATCATCATCATCATCAACACCCTTTAATAGTCCACTGCTAGACATAGGTCTCTCCTTAGAAAGGAGGTTTTGGCCTACTATACCACGCTGACCAGGCGGGTGGGTATAGGGTTTGTTTCAAGTTTTTTTTTCTTAGAAGAGAATAGTATAATATAAAGAACTGGCACAATCTCTGCATAAATAATAAATACGAGATAGAGTTCACAAATATAAAAAAATAGAAGACTGTGAAGTGTGGACGAAAGTTAAAGATGGAATAGTTTTAGATAAGCCGTGAGTAAAGCATATTCGTTTAGCATAGTTTCACACTATCACGATATCGTCGGAAACAAGTATTTTAAATGAAATAATATCAATACTGCTTTATTTCAGTTAATTATCTTAATACTAGATTATTATCCTTCACGTTCACAGGGATGCATCGAAAACATAACAAATGTGATGAAATATCGTCCAATAATTACACGACAAAAGATTACAAGAAGCTTAATTTTATCTGATATTATTTCTACTGATATGTGTTAAATTATTTAAATTTTACTTTATCCATTGATTTGTGGTTGGCAATCGCTTGTGTGTTAATTCCATTTGTCATGCATAAGTATGTATCTACTTCAATAAGATGGATTCACAAACAGTTTATGTCGGACGTCCAAACGAGGGTTATTAGAATCTCCGATTGTGGAAAATAAATAATAATAATAAATAAATTCAATCGTAATAAGCTATAGATAGCCTTATCGGTTGTTTTATTATCCCATGTTCCCAACTAAGGTGAAAGTGAGTTTGATCGTTTTTACATCATCCTGCAAATACGTAGTCAGTAAATAGGACGCAGAAAACTAGGATTATTATAGTTTTATTATTAAATTAGATGTTACATTCTATGTGTTTTAATAAAAACAGGATCAGGACATCCTACGATATACGATTAAATGTTATAAAGATACGCCAAATGCAAAAATACTGTTGAGTCATTTCATTTTACTACACTTTTAGCAGGATCACAAAACAAGTATAAAAACTTGAAATTGGCCGAAAATATTACTTTGTGTAACAAATATAGGGAAGCTCTCTTTCTTTATTTCAATTTCAGATTTTTACACGTAAGGGTAATATATTAAATTACGATTTTCGTTCAAAGTTCCTCAGCTGGTCATGTTCTCGTACACCTAACGTATGGGGAGGCTGAACCAGGGAGGCTACGCTTCTCTTGAAGCTTGCTTTCTGTAAGGCTTCCTGAGAAACACACAACTTTGCAAACAGACGCATTGAGATTGTCGCTGAAAATGTATTTTATTTTTCTTGAATGTCAATGATACGTTCCAAAAACAAAACTCATTTAGCAGGTGATAGAACTTTTAAACCAGGACGTGCCAATATTTCTAAGGTGAATATAATGTACGAGTATTACATACTCGTACATTATATGTTAGATTATAAAACTATGGCTTAAGCCTAAAACTTGCATTTGATTATTGTATAGACAGGTATATATATGTATATATGTTGAGTTGGCTTGTGTGCTCATTCAGCTCAAATTTTGACACGATATACAACATGCTTCAAAGATAGTTTTTATCTATTTTTTACGTCAGTTTTCTTTCTCATTTCTCATCGTTGCAACTTACAATACACTTTAGACGAATAAAGACTTTCAAATCATTAGTGACATCTATCAAGCTCCGTATTTTATCTGGTTGGTACTGCCCTTATGCCGCCAATTGATGCCTGTAACTCAGGAGAGTTACAGACATCACTTCATAGCAGGTGACCTGTTTGCTCGTTACCCTCTATTTCGAGACCGAGGGTTAATTTTTTTGGGAACTAACCATCCTCGCACTTTTTAAGTTTTTTATAACTTACTAGCTATACCATGCCACACTTTGCTGTAGTTATGGGACAACGTCGAAATGGAGTCAAAATGGATCAATTACCTCTTGATAAAAACGTCTAGATTCTCTACATATTGATCATCATAAAAATACAGGTCATATAGTATAATATGACCTGCGTGTGGGTAGAGTTGAGTTTTATGGTTTACCCATAAAACTCTGTCATAATAATACGTCATAGCTGTGGCATGATATTCTATTGTCACTAGTTCATGGACCGTATCGAACTCTCTTAAAGCCAACCTATTATTACTAGATTACTATATGGTCTTTATGTGTGTGGTTATGTAAAAAATTCGAAACTGCAATAAACAAAAAGAGCTCCCCTATATTTGTCACACAAAGTAATATTTTTGGCCAATTCCAAGTTTTTTATTCTTGGTTTGTTATTGTACTTAAAACGTAGTAAAATGAAATGAAACAAAGTATTCTCGGAATTTGTCGTATCTTTACAACATTTATTTGTCTTGGCGTTTATTTTTATTAGATGTTTATATACTTTTAAAAATAACGAAAACAAAGAAATAATAAAAGAGTTCTAATTCTGTCGTCGTAATGAAAAAGGACACAACTAACTCTTTTTTTTAAAGTTATATAAATCTTTTTTTTGGAATATCAGAAAAATAAGTTCTATCCGACAATATTTTTTGTATAATTTTACAAACAACATAAGTACCTTAAGCTCAAAGGGCTAAACTGAGCCATATTTTCAGTACGTCCAAAGGTCACAAATGAATAGATGTGGCTTTCATTAAATCATCTCTTCTTCATTTAATCATCTTTTCTTTTCTTTTGAAAGACAACTCCCGCACTATGAACATAATATCTTGTGTCGCGGGGGACTTTACAAACATTCATTGAAACGGACACAAAGAACACCCAGACTTGGAACTCGTGGAACAATTCGTGGATCACACAACGTGTTGTTCCATGTGGGGATCGAACCGGTAACACTCAGTACACTAGGAAGCGGCGAGATACCATTACGTCATCCGTGCAGTCATATAAAAATTATAATTTTACTTCTAATATCAATATTGTACTTGATTTGTGCCCTTTTTTATTATGATTGCAAATTTTTTTCAAGATAGGTTTACATTTTTAAATAAATGTTAGGTTTAATAAGGTTTAAGTTAGACAGAGTTTTATAGTAAAACCAAGTAATAAACCTCGGTTAATTAACCCCTATGTTGCTACAAATAAGAAAAACTTTAAATTAATTAAAATCTCTGTCTTTGTAAGTTTTTGGTAAAGAGTTCTTACTTGCTGGATTACCTCAAAACCTACAATGTTAAGTCTTGAATAAAAAATATATATTTCAGGATAAAATTTAAAATATTTTCGTGCCAATACCCTTTTCTTTTTGTGCGGAAATCCCCTCGGCTACCGGTAGCTATGTTGGACCCTATTGGGTTGGGTAAATATTACACAAATTTGAAACTTAAAAAAATCATATTAATTTACAAATCACTTACAGACACTTTCTCCTTCACTGCGTCCGCCATTGAAGTGTGTTACGCTACTAGCAAATAATCAACTGCACGCACACCATTAGACGCGAACGCTGATCGACTATTGTTATAAATGTATCTGACGCGACTGAAATACGAGTAAAATTGTTGATCTTATCAACAGATTGATACTGAAATGACGATAATGTGCGTGCGGGTTTTGTTATTTATTAGAGGTTGATTATTATTACGTTATCGTTTAATCTCACACAATTTCTTGTATTGTTTTTTTGTCATCAGAGCCTCTGTCCGTAGACGGAGTATTGGAAGTATAATGTCTATTGCAACTAGTTCCCTTGCTTTGTTATTTGTAAAACAATAGTCGTCAGTTGATTATAACATACTAAACTCAGGCAGAACACTTGAAAAAATGTTCGTTTTAAGATAATTCTTGATTATTCCATAACATCGCTAACATAATAGTTTTACTTTATACTTTTATATTTTAGTTAAAAGCAGAAGTTGTGTTTTAAAAAGTTAAATCTATAAAATTAAGTTTCAATAAGAGCATAATTTTTACCGGTCTACTTCATTAACTAGGAATATTTCTATATATTTTAGTGACCTTTTCAGTCAATGAACAGCAATATAGATTACCGGTCTCTGACTCCGAACTATAGTCTCAGTTTTGTCTTCTATCCAAGACTTACGGTATGCCTTATGCCCCACTCGCCTTGTCCTATGGACGCAAGGGTCTACGACCAGAATCGCGCAATCCGTCGGGGTGAGAGCGGGAAAGACCGGGACGAGCTCGAAATGCGGCGGAACGCTCACCGACAGGCACTGGTTCAGTGGTGCGCCAATTTACCGCCTTAGATGCTTCGATCCCTAAGAATATTGACGGTTGAGTTTTCAATTAATTGTTTTTAAAGTCAGTTCAAATGTTTTTAAAAGTGATTAGGTAGGTACAGTAAGCTTTACATTAAGAATCTTGCAATTGATGAATTAGTTATGAAAAACTGGTCTGGCTCGCGCCCAGAGGGTTCCGAATGAAATTGCATGTAGATAGTTACTCAATATCGAAAATCTCAAACTTTATTGACTTTTTGCAGAAAGACACTAAACTTCATCATATCATAAATACTTCGCCTTACAAGTTTATAGTTCCAAAACTATTTTTGTAAAATTAATATGTGTTTTGGTTTTTATATACTTGTGCTGTAAGACCTTGTTTCTAACACATTTTAATAATAGTAATATGAAATAGATAGTAGGATATAGAATGGTAAATCCGATAAAGTGTTAAAGTTGTTTAAAATATAAGTTTTAAGAGAACCTTGCAGAAGCAGGCCTGAGACGGTATCGCAATGTGCTCCGTGCGCGTCTCTCTATCTGGAGGGAGTTGAGGTTCCCGTACTCCATGTTGTGGTCATCGCTTTACTAGGCGGTCTAAGGCTTGGATCCCGATATCTTGGATCCTTCCTCATTTGTAATGCATTCCACATTACCATCAGCTCTGTTGAAGTGATGACCTGTGGGGGTTCCCACACATAAGAAAACATAGTGTTTAGAGGCCGTATATCCAAAATCAAATATTTTTATTGAATAAGCCTTATTATAGTTAGTACACTAACACTTTCAAGAGTAGTACAAGAATAATAGTCATATAAAAAACTACCCTAGAATAACAGAGATAAGATGACCCTAACGACCTAAGTGAAAGGTAAAAAGAGTGGAATAAATGCATTTAAATCTACGCCTATTACAACATAGGCCAGTCTGTCGTTACCAGAAGGATTTATAACCAAAGCTAGGCAACGTTTATTTTAAGTTAAACAATAAAACCATGACCACCCAAATCACAAACTTAGTATAACGCGAAAATGGATTGGCGATACCTTACAACCTATGCAGATGATTAGAAACTAAATCATACTATTAAAGTTTAGAATTTTACACGCAAAAACCTATTAAAATCCCTATTGGGTATCAAATGGCAACGTTTATCTAAGAAATGTGAAATGTAAAAATATATTGATAAGAAAGAATACACAGAACAAAGTCAAGTTAATAATTAAATCATACTCGTATTATTAATTGTTATCATTTCCCACAAACTTAAATTGAAGTTCACTTTTGGATATCGAATGGCAACGTTTATCTAAGAAATGTGAAACGTAAAAATTTATGGCCAAGAAAGAATACACAGAACAAAGTTAAGTTAATAATTAAATGTATTAAAACATTCTCGCCGTACCTTGTGGTTGTATTGATAAGAAATGAGGAGCCAAGTTGAGATGAAAACAGATAAAGAAAACTTCTGCAGCGGTTTGTGTATGGTGTCAAAATTTAAGCTCAATCGGTGTCGAACTTTTTGAGTTTTTGAAAAGTATACGATTACAGACCAACTTAGCAGTTTTATATATCTAGGAAAGGATATTTTATCGAGTGCCTGAATTCTCCATATGTCTTTCGGATTGGGTGAATAAATATGATTAAAGGTGTCTAATAAGTACCATCCTTTTTACTTAAAAAATATTCTATTCTAATTGAATGATCTAGTGGTGTTTTTGTTTTGTTCGCCCAAATTTTTTAAAACTACTTCAAGCAGTTTTCAAAAAACGATACTTGCAGTAAGGAACTGGTATTCCCTTACTATAGCTCCTTCAAACTATGTTTTTTTTTACACCAGTTTACCATCCTTTGTTCGATGGCGCTGCAGTTTTTGTTTCTCTGTATTATGTCTCTGTCTGTATTATGGGCAAATATAAACCACTACGGGGCTAACAAACAACGAACGAAAACGAACTAAAACCACACAGTGTTTTTAGTTCGATGGAGCAGCAGACTTTAGAGAGACGTTCACGAACTTATCGTGCTGCCATCTCAGGCCTACTTTTAATAGAATGATATAGATAGGCCTTCGTCCCTCGGCAGGCAGGCAAACACAATGGAGGTCAGCGATCGTTTTGCACTCTCTAGTGCAACGTCTGCCTATGGGAGAGTACTAGTTCTCTTCTATTCTTCTTCTACTGCTTGATTGGTATTTGTCACTTTCTCGTAGAGTGAGTTAGTAGAATGTCACACAGTTATAGAGGTTCGAGGTTTAATTTCAAGAGAAACCCAAGTAAAAAGACGAAAAGAACCCATTGTTGTCAACCGATTGAGTTGACAATATAAAATTTGTTAGTCACAACTAACCCATAGATAATACAGTTGAAAAATTACAATCAGCTGCAGCATTTAGCTGTCAGCAGCATTTTAAACACAATACAATACACCATTCATAACCAATAAACAACAGTCGAATATCTAATAAAAAATAATAATATCTAATAGCATTGTTTACAATTGTAATTGTAATAGAATAGTGCATATTAAAAAGCAATGTTTGCTCTCGTGACGGCATGTTTGTATCCTTTCAGCATTTCATGGCTCTGATCTCGCAGTAAGCATTAAAAGCTGTGGTTAGCCTGGTTGTTATTTAATTTCATTGCATTCATACTGCTTATTCCAGTCAATGTTTTAATTTTGTATTCTAACTCACATTTTAACTTTTTTAGAGAGTTATTATATATAAAATTACTTATATTTGAACTTACTTACTTATTATACTTACTTATATTTAAAACACAAAGCCACCTATGGCTTTGTGTTTTAAATTTTTATCAATCCTTAACATAATAATAGAAAAACAATGAACATTTGTTATGAAAAGCAAAATAATGCAATATTGTATTTGTAGATGCTTTTTAATGAGTTAGTCATGGAGACTTTTGCTTGATGATTAACTGATAATGTTTTAATACATTATTGGTATGATTCTGATTAAATTTGAAATCACGCTACGATCCTCAAAACCTCAGTGACAAAAGAACGCAAATGAAACTACGGCGAATTTGCTGGTGAACTGCAAGTAATATAAAATTTGATAATCAACCTTCTCTAAGTTCAGCTATTACTAAAGCTTATTACTAGAACAAATCAGTTTCTTAGTTTCACAAACTTCTCAAACAATTTCTTCCATTTTTCTGTTACACACATTAAACACAGTATCTAAACAAATAATAAATCCGGTTCAGCAGTATCTAAGTTGTACGGTTACTAACACACATCATTTCTCTCAGATAATCTTCACTTTTAAATACGATAGTCATTATCGTATTTATGTGATGAATATGAACTTAAATCTGCTCTTAATTGCTTTGTTAATTTTATAGCACTGTAAGTGCTTCTAAGCCGTATAATAATATTATCTTATTGACAACAGTATTGTAAAGCTTATTTAAATGTGAAGTTAGACGAAGAGAAGCTAAAATAATTATACGATGTGAAAGATGACAACGAATTATTAAATAGTACACAATCAAACGTAAACGGTGATACAAAAGAAATACTACATGTACTTACTTAGACTTTTAAAATAGCTTTCGCAGGATCCCCAGCCTAATATCCCCAAAATTGATATAAAAGTATAAAATTAATCCTAAACAACTATTATCATATTGTAGATAAATATATTTGCACAGCATTGCTGTGTTCATACTGAAACCAACAAGGCAGCTCCAGAAATAACTTTTTATATAGAACAGGAGCCAAAGCCTTCGTGTAACAGCTCTCGAGGCTATCGCGAGTATACTGCACTCCACTTTTTAGTGGATCTCTTGTTCTCTTGCTACTTCTTGTTAGAAACTACGGGTTTATTCATGGTCTATAGCGAGAGTGGCACGGATTTTACTGTTTGCTTTTAAGAACGGGTGATGCTATATACTATAGAGTTTTCAAAATAATAATAATGGAAAACTAATACAATCATGTCTCATATAAGATGCACCATGGGTCGGACAGCGCAGAACGATTTCAATAGAAAATTCCTTTACAGTACTGCCCTTATCTTCTAAAACAATCATTGCATTGATCATCATATTTCTGAAGATAGATAGATAGAGGCAATATATAGATATAAATCATAATCATAAAAATATCTGGACTTTAGCTTTGAAAATTATTCATAGTGACTTCATAAAAAACGTGTGTCATAGTAATGCAAAGCACCTTTGATATATTATTGGTTTAATGATTAAACAATGAAATGATAAGCTATTTCTTTATACGACTATGAATATCTAATATATTCCTTGAATAAATTCCTTGAAATATAATCCTTGGAATATATTCCTTGAAAATTGAACTTTTTATTTTGACTTTTCATTTAAACGTGGGATATAGTATTTTGCTTTTGATCCAAACGACACTCCTGCACACATAGGGTTGGCATATCCTTATTGCAAAAAAACCCCAAATTAAATAAGATTTCAAAAAAGCATCCTCCGTCTTCAAAGTATTCTTAGGTAACTAAAATAATCCAAAATCCCCGGTACATTGTAAAAGCACTAATACCCTGATATGACATGTAAATTTTAGATTAAAAATTATCGAAATATTTCATCATTTATTTTAAAGGCTATCGTTATCTCTAAAAAAAACCAGTAACGTGCATTTGTACACGTGAACGATAAAAATGAGAACGTCATCAGATCAAATACATTCCCTCTTTAATGATCAACTAAACGTTTATCCGAAAATGAATTAAACGGCAAGAGGTAAATGAAAAACTATTAAGCAATAGTAGGTAATACCGACCCTTCGCACAGTCAATAAAGAATACAACGTTTTATTCGATCGCTACCAAATTTCACTCTTGATATTACTTTAGCAGAGCTGATATTAGCTCGCTGTCGGATCAGTCGTTTTGGAGTTTATAGATAAATTATAAAATATATTTGTACGGGTGCGGACGGGCAACCGTGGTATACCAATCAGCACTAGTACGTGTAACACCGAAAGCCTATCTAAAATACAACCTAAGTACGTGTATCGCGCGGGCACAGTAATGAATCGAACAATACTCGTACGTAACCTATGCCTAAGTACCCAAATCCCTAGATTCCCTAGCCCTATCAATATGTGACCTTGCTGGGAGGATATATATACATATATAGATAGTGCGGGAAGTCTGTTACCTGGAGACCTATTGTAACAGACGGAGACGTGAAGGAAGCGGGGTTTAGGAGATGATTTTCTCACTGCCGGTCGAGCAGGCTCACAAGACCGATCTACTGACGGCTGAAGTTGTCTTGGCCGCAGTGAGAGGTGGGACAGGGTAATGAGTCAAAGTCGGATTAGACAAAATGACTGGTTTATTTATATAAAATACATTTTATATACTCATTTTACTCTAAGTACACATGGTTGGCTATTTGCTTGTGTGCCATCCGTGTGTTGTGTTGATGCAGCTGCCTTAATCTCGTTCATGCCGAAATGTTGACAGTGCATCGACTTTACGCCGCACCACGTGTGACATAGATGCTGTTGCTGGGTGATGCAATTATGTTCTTGATTGAACAATATTTATTTCTGTTAGTAAATCTTTTGAGATATTTTTAAAAGTCGGACTTTACAGCTATAATTAACCGCATTTCCTAAGACTCTGGGAAGAAACACCGAAACAAACCATAGAAGTGTCTTTTTATTAGTCCGTTATTAATGTTAAATAAAACTGCAAGAACAATATCGGGCCTTTTGAAGCCTTTAGCCTTTTGAAGAAAGAGATAGAGTTTTGAGTCAGTCTGTCCATACAGATGGCATACAACCACAGCTATCGTGTAGCACAACCGATATTGTTCAAGATCAACGACCCGAAGCACGACACAATCGCCAGCAGGACATTTGGGTAGGCCGTGGAAAGACTCAAAACCACAAGAAAGTTACTGAAAGTTAATATGAATTAACATTACAAGCCTACACTGTATGTCCACATTTACATACCTATACAAAAAAAAATACTATGCAATTCAAATTCAACGTTTTTCGTTGAATTTGAATTGCATAGTATTTTTTTAAACAAATTGAAAACAAACAAAATACGAAATCCACCAATAAAAATTAAATGTCCATTACTCTCAAATATAACAACAACGAACACTCAAATACTCCTAAATATTTTATTCCAAATTTCATAATACCTAAGAATTATAACGTCTATTATTAAAATTCACGAAATTTCTTTAACAAAAGTCGTAAATACGATTTGTTTGTTCTCCGATTTTTAAACGTTCGAAGAATCAAATGCTCGATGGGTTCTCGGTACGAAAAACTGTCGTTTTTCGTACCGAGAACCCATCGAGCATTTGATTCCTTTGATTCATTTGAGCCAAAATCAAACTCAAACTCTCTTTATTTCATAAACATTTTAAAATTGTTTGAAATCGTCTTTTATGTAGACTCTAAAGTCATAGATCAACACACACAAAATCTATGATATGCCTGTGCCGATCTACAACCGCCCATTTCCAAGGGTGAGCCTTATGAGAAGAAAGGGCAAACAAACTCATGGCCCCTCTCTTTTGCAATTCACAGATAGATGCAATGGCACTATTAAATACTTTTACTTTTACCGATTTTCAATACTTTGAATAAATATCATTTAGTCAGACTGTTTGTTATTCGATCTATTGAAACGCGGTATTTTGAGCATCACATCACATCACATCAACAGCTTTTAATAGTCCACTGCTGGACATAGGCCTCTCCTTAGAATGAAGGTTTTAGCCTACTATACCACGCTGGCCAGACGGGTTGGTATAGGGTTTGTGTCAAGTTTTCCTTTTTTTTTGCAGTGCTGGTGTCCTGCATTATTTGCGCCCTAAGTCGTCTCTTACGACACCCATTGAATGAATTGGGGTAGTGACATTCCGTATTCTTAATCCGTTACTACACGGAGCATTGAGCATAGTAATAATAAACGTTAGGAATATTGAGATTTTTGAATTATTAAAAAAGGATGAATGATAAATCGGAGTTGTTATATTAAGAATTTTGAACCATTCGGAATTATGAAAATCGATATTTTGAAATTGAATTTGTGACTGAAGGAATAAAGTGTGTAGTGTACCCATAGGGAACATTCTCACACATCTAATTTTACATATACAAAAACTCCATCAAAAGAACTCGCAAGGAGGTCTAGTACCTAGTATTTATTATGCAAGATCATGATAACTAATGTGCAATATATACAAAATGTATGTACTTATATATGTAAACTGTAGCTAGAGAAAATTAAGGTGATTTTTTAAATTAACCAAGCTTAATTTAGCAGTGAATCAGTAAAGGAATGAATGAAATGTAAATTAATATTTTCTTTACTATCAACAAATCCTTCATTTAAACCTTTATTGAGGAATGTGCAATACGTAAATAACTCTGTTGAGGGTTTAAAATAATAGGGGTTAAAGTATGAAATTGCCGTTGTATTGTAATAGGTACTTTGAATTGACATAAAACCTTCATGGTGTCAGATATTCTTTTGCAACTTTTTTCACATGATACCTATGAGGATCTCCTTTTAAAAAACGTGCAGCATTCGATTTTCAACTTTAAATTGTTTTTTTTTTAACTTAGACGTGAAAGATGGATATTTTGAAAATCCGAGTCATTTTTGAATACGAGTTCCGACGCGAAACTAACGCAGCAGAAACGGCTCATAATATTAACGCTGCATATGGAGAGGATACTGCTAATGAGCGCACCTTTTCAATGCGTTTTTGGTTTAAACGCTTTCGTAATGGAAACTTCGGCTTAAAGAAAGAACTACACAGGTGAATAACGATTAAAATCAAACTACCCAGGAATTAGCAGCATGGTTTAACGTTAATCTACCAAGAATATTGATTTATTTGCATCTAATGCATCATATCAATAAGATAAAATAAAATAAAAATGGGTGCCTCATGATTTGACTGATCTGCAGATAGGAATGCGTGTTGAAACTTGTGTTGCCTTGTTGAATCGGTACAGAAATGAAGGAGTATTGGATCAAATTGTGAAATGTGACGAAAAGTGGATTGTTTACGATAACCTTAAAATGCAGTGGCTAACGCAGGTCAAACGCTGCAACAGTGTTCTAAAGAAAAGCTTACCAATATAAAGTTTATGGTAACTGTTTCGCGGTCTCTTTATGGTTTGTTCACAATACACTTTCTCAGGTCTGGTCACGCAATAACAGCAGATTTTAAACGTGCCGAACTTCGAACAATAATGGCGAAACTGGCAGTAAAACAGCCCTGACTCGAGAATCTTTACCATTATTGCTCCATGAAAACTCAATTCCTCACACTGCACGAGAAACCGTTATAACTCTACAGGAGCTGCAGTTAGAAACCATACGTCATCATTCGTACTCGCATGACCTTGCATTTTTTTCGTGATTTGGACAATTTTCTACGCGGTAAAAACGTTTCTTCCCAGGAGGCAGTACAAGATACTTTCACTCAGTTTGTCGAATCTAGATTCCCAGAGTTCTACCGTAAAAGTATAAATGAACTTTCGCTTAGCTGGCAGCAATATATAGATAATGAGAGTAAATGTTTTCATTGAATAAATTTGTTACATCTGAGAAAAAAACGAGTTTCAATATTTCAGTACAAATCGGCAATTTCATACTTTAACTCCTAATATATTTGGTTCATGTGTAGAACAATGTAACTATTTTGAACCGACTTTCACTTTTGCTATGTCTCGGGAACACTACTTTTTAGTCTTCGGACAATGGATACGCTATAATAATATGTCATATGACGCTGACCGAGCAAACAAGAAAACTCAATTTAAAATTTTAATCCAATCAAGTACTCACAGGACAAGCTTTGCCTAGTGTGTGCCACTTAATACCGCATATTGTTGTAAAGATTACTTGGCAATAAACGATTTTTTTTATTGTTTATATTTAGAAATTAGTGGCTCACTGTAAAGGTGTGAAAGCATAAAACATGGGTATAATTACAGTTGAATCGTATAAACTATTTTTTAATTATAATGAATACATACAAATCCCTTGTGTCTTAACTTTGTGTCTTGTGTGTTAAAAACAACACTTGAACGTTTAGTAATTGCAGTTGTGACATTTTTTTAGAAGAATTTATATATTTTTAGTAAATTTCTAAAAATATGATAATTACATGAAAATAGTCAGGATGACTCACTTTAGACACGGTACATATCTCATAACCATCCATCATTATATTTTACTAGGTGTATAGGATCTGCCGTTCTTTTTTAGGCTAGTTTAACTTTCCCCGAGTCTACTGACCTTTCTCCAGCAAAATAACGTCATACAATTTTTTTTTAACTCGATTTTCAATAGAAGCATTTTATTTGAAATATTTATATTAATTTAAATTTTCTAGAAATATCTGTAAATGAGCGTTTAAATGAGAATAACATGATGAAACTGTTAGTGAAAATGTTTAAAAAAATAAAACTGTCAAAAACCTTTTGAAGAGCTCTACCTAAGAGAATAATTTGCACACATTTCGAGAAGATTTCACTAACGGGAAAATTTGCAATTTAAATAGTATATATTAGAAATAAAAAGTTACGTGAAAACGGCTACAACAAGTTACATGCGTGTAGTATAATGATCGAGTCAAATTAATCAGTTAATACTTAAAAACAACCGTTCAAACTATTCTGGCCAAACATAACAAATTAATACTTAGTGATTTATAGTTGAAATGCGATTTCTAGTACAGACTAATACTCAATATTAAATGATAAATACAAAAGCGATAATATAGATACGTCCTTCTAAACACAAAGTAATATTTATGGAGTAATAAACGAAAACCTGTCCGACGTTATTACTGAAAGATAAAGCTGACACATTTCCGCCTTATCCTGACAACAGAATTTAATCAAAATACCTCTGTTTATCTATATTACACTTAAATAAATTGTGAATCTAAGACCACATGTAAGGTTTTCTATGTTATCTTAAATAATAATATATATTCTAACTGCACAGAAATTTTAAGTCAAGTTGTGCTACTTCAAATCGCAGAATCAAGCTCAAGATGTGATATATTGTGCTTGATTCTGCGATTTGAAGTATCTATCTACTTATCGGGACTTAGTTATAATTACAACTACTACTAAAATACTGTAATTAATATTTTTAGTAATTTTCATTTGCAATAACAATTTTTCAATGTTTGAAAATGTTCACACATTTCAAATACTTGTTCCGAGTTCATGAAAAACTCTTTACTAGTACTAATAGTCGTTGCTGACGAAACAATTGTCCCTTCTCCGTGATTAAGAATACAGAGTGTCACCACCCCTATTCATCCCGTGGGTGTAGTAACAGCCGACTGAGGGAGAAATCTACGCAGAAATACAGCACTGCAGAGAGAAGGAAAATTTGACACAAACCCTTTTTTTTTTTTTTTTTTCACCCCACCGGGGTTTGCGGCGGGGTGGTGTGTCGGACTCGGACCGACTAAAACCACACGGTGTGCCACTCTGCGCCTGTAACAGGAGGGATCCGGGAACAGCTGTTGTTAAGACATTAAGACACAAACACTATACCAACCCGTCTGGCCAGCGTGGTTTTAGTAGGCCAAAACCTCCTTTCTAAGGATAGGCTTATGTCCAGCAGTGGACTATTAAAGGCTGTTGATGAGTATGACGAATCCTGGGGATGACATCTATTTCCATGTTGTAGTTGCCTTAGATGAAAACTTGAAGGAAAAAACTCTCAATGAGTGCCACCAGCGTCTTCTGTTTAAGCTCAAATGCCGCAGCTGAAAGGTTTCATTGAGAGCAATCACTTATTAGATCAAGCCATATAGTAAATAAAATATTGCTAAACAAGTGGTTTAAAACAGAAGCCAGATCATTATTCTTTCTGAATTTGTTAAACTTGGAATATGTTGCAATATGAATTTGGCCTCTGATACTGCATATGATGATTTGCTTTCAAATATCCTATTTTGGAGGGATTAAAAAGGTTTAGTGCTCCAAAAAAACCTTTATCAAAATTCTCTACTAAATATTTTAGTAATTAATTATTTATTCCTTTCATTCCATTATTTATAACCATTTTTTTTGTTAACGGGGTGGAATGTCCTTCTCCCATTGGGGATAGCGAAGGGGTCTGTCGAACTCTTACCGAATAAAAACCACTCCGGAGGAGGAATTGCATTCTTCCGCCGCCCCCGACAGGCATTGACCCGTCTCAGGCGAGTCTCGTCACCTGTCGCAACCGTCACCCTTCGGTCGCAGTCCTCGACAAGCACTCGCGGAACGTTGTGCGCTGCGTTTCGAGCCTGTATCTGTTCGGACGACGAATTCCACGATCGTCGGCCGCAGGCCACTTCCTAAGGTGGGGGGAGATCGACGAATGCCCTCCGGCGCCCAGTGCGCCTTCTGCGGTCAGAGACAGCGGTGCTGCGTTCTCTTTATCTTCCTGCCGCTTCTTTTGTGGACATCACATGTTCGCAGAATTAAGCGATTGCGCTCCATGCACTCTCGTTGCGGATCATGGACAAAATCATGGTCCGAAGCGAAACGATACCCGCAGAACTGACTGTCGTGAAAAGATTACGACGCTGGCTGGCCCAAGCTGGGTGTAAATCGCCGTGTCGTCATATATTCGTTCCAGGAGATACTGACAACCGGTATACAAATAAAATTTATTTTTAATAATATATTAATGATTAAAAATAAATACTCTTATACACATATATTACATATATATTACACTAGTAATATAAGACAAACCACAAAAACCTAGCAGCTGCTAGCGTCATAAAACAAACTTATAAGCAAATCTTGACATTCCGCATCATCTCGTCTTTTATTTTATGTTAAACTTATTAAATGGCGGCCATTTATCACACGACCTTAGAAACAATGGAACGACTGTAATGCGAAAATATATCCAACCATTAATATGGCATAAACAGCATAGTGGAGGATCTGTAGACAAATTGGGAAATATCCTGTTTGCAAATTACAAATAATGCTTTACACGAACAGCTCCTAGGAACGGATAAAACATTTCTTAATTTGCATAACGACCACTTTTGTCGTCTTTATTTTTTCAATGACCTTCTAGTCCAGGGGGAGTTTGTTGATTCATGTCATTCAATGGTCCCCTCATCGGGATAATCGTAAAATTTTAATATATTTTCGTGAAATGAGCATTTTTACGTCAATTTATTAATGAAGATGATTTTGTTGAAGTGTTTTACTTTTAATCATTTTATGAGTTTCTTTTACATACTTATTTTAGGGCGTAGGTAATTCATATTGTGTAAATATGATCCCACCGAAAACATTTCCATGTAAAATGTTGCCATGGCGAGACCATATGGCGATCTCATGGAAAGCCATACTTCTAACTCTACACGCCTTAACTCTTTAAGCATTACCTTCACAAACTCTATTCCTTAGTCAAAATGTAGACTAGACTTCAAAAACACCAAAGAGGACGTTCTCAATTCGACTGTACTTTTTTATATGTTAGTTATGCAATTTCTCTATTTTTTTTTTAATATTAGAGGGGGCTGACGACAGCACCTGATGGAAAGTGACTATCGCCGCCCATGAACGTCTGCAACTCAGGAGTCACAAACGCGTTGTCGGTCTTTTAGGAAGGAGTACGCTCTTTTCTTGAAGGTTTGAAGGTCCGGAAGGACCGCAGACGATAACCCGTTCCACAGATTGGTTGTGCGGGGCAAAAAGTGTATCGAAAAGTGCACAGTAGTGGAGCGCTAACTATCCAGGTAATGATGAAAATTTTGCCGTGTGGAACGATGGCAGAAATTTGCGGCTGGGATTAGTCCGAACAATTCCTCGGAGCACTCTCCATGATATATGCGATAGAGAATGCAGAGTGAAGCCACATCTCTACGTAACGCCAAGGGATCGAGCCGATCGGAGATGTTTGGGATATCGACGATTTGAGTCGCTCTTCGTTGGATGCGGTCCAGAGGGAGAAGCTGCTCTATTTAAATTATTAAAAAAACAAAGTCTATAATATTTTGTTGTCATATTGAAATAGGACAATAATTAGTTAATCGTGTTTTCATCAAGCAGTTTAGTGATGAGATAATATTTTAAAAGTCAATTCATATTATATCTTGTCGGTTAGAGGGAAAATAATCTTTGACAAATAATTTATGCGAAAAATGCAATCCTTCACATAAGCTTGACTATAAAATTGTCAAGTATTAAGTACTAACGCGATAATATTTTTTATCGGCATTTACTTATAATCTTATTTTAAACTATATCCGTTTAATAAATTGCCGATCAAAGCTGTAATAGGTAGTCAGGAAAAAACATAAGAAATACTTAAAGCACTTATTTAAGCACTTAAAATTAGTAGTAATATAGTAGCGGCAAATAAACGGACGATGTGTAAAAAAAATTCAGGAAAGATTTCCTGATTTTTTTGAACGCACCGTCCGTTCATTTTTTTGAAACTAACACTACAAGTTCCAATTCTACAAAAAGTATGGTCATACTTTAATAGAGAATCCGTAAATGATATGTAGGTAGATTATTCTTAATACACGAAATCTTGTTCGGAAATTGACAAATCGTAGTTCAATTAAATATTGACCGACAAAGTCAATCTTTCGTAATAGATTGTGCTGATATACCTTGTAACAAGGACATTAATGGAGGGAGCTCATTAGACTAAGAATATCCGCGTGTGGTTACACAAAAAAAAATCATTGAAAGTAACGTGAATATTGATTATTAATATAGTATGTATATAACGTGTAAACAATGGAAACCTATTTATACTCTTGATTAATGGCACTAAAATAATCTCACTGGGTGAAACTTACTATACATATTGCATTAAGCCACTTGTACTGTTCTACAATACTTACATATTTATTAATACTGACCGATTTTAAGCTAACAATAGTGTAGCTACGGCATAAGCCGATGCAGTAGTATCTAACGCGACAGGAACATGGCGTGGGTAGGTTGTAATATCATTGGGCGCCGTCATGCTCTGCGCTCAGCGGTACTACATTTATACCAATCACAGGGCATCAATGTTTCATCCTCCCGTTGTCTTTTTTTTACGTGTGGAAGCTTTAACCTTAATTGGATGACCGACTAAAGGTTAGGTAAATAACCCTAAACGAAAAACATAACTATTAAATATTAGACAGCTATATATTTAATATACTTGTATTCCTGTCAAAAACATTACCACTATCTCGATCCAAAGTAATGTAAAACTATGTCCCATAATTTGAGAAATAACATAAGAACAAACTCGAACTTATCAGCGCACCAAAGAGAAGAACCATATTGTCAACACATTTAAAAATAGGTATAAGAAATATTTATGTAGATGTAACTTCTAATACTCTAGAGGTAATTAATAATAATATTCTACCACATTCACACAACGCCAACTAGTCCCAAACTAAGCAGAGCTTGTACTATAGGTGATAGACAACTGATATAAATACATATATACTTTTTATTTTGTAAATACATACATATTATACATAGAAAGTTTCTATGTATAATATGAATTGGAAAAATGGAGGATTCTATGTATTTGAATTATTGTGGTAATCAAAATTTAGAAGGGTAAGGTTCTCATTTCTTTTATAATCATTTATTAAGTAGTCATTGGTACATAAAACAGGTACATAATTTAATTCACGTCTGTACAAGTTTTTGGCGCTAAAATCCAGCCGAATACTTTTGCCTAATATTCGGCTATTCGGTCAGGGGCCTCGCCGAATATTCTGTATTCGGTATACTGCCGAATATACTATTCGTTGCAAGTCTATTAGAAACACCTAGACCCAATCAAAAATTAAATGTTGATGCACACAAATGTTTGACTTGAGCGGGAATTGAACCCGCGACCTTTGGAATAGCAGTCCTTTACACAAACCACTACGCCATCCGGTCGTCAATCGTCAGGTCGTAATTGCATTGTATTATTACTTTTAACTTTGTATCTCATTATAAATAAACTGTTAGTTTTTATAAGAAATAAAACTCTTTAAACCGAAATACAAAAATATGATATTTAAACCGAAAAGTCGTGCTCCAGGTCATATGGCCGGCTCGACCGACCGACACAAAAAAAACTAGTTTTAGGCAATTCTTTCGTTGCCTGTCACAGAGTTTACTGGAAGCTCAACCTCTCTCCTACCTCCTAATTCTTGGTACTCAAAGGATGGCAACAGCCTCGTGTTTCCTGAGTTTCAAGTGTTTATGGGCTGCGGTAGTCACTTACGATCAGGTTTTGCGTGTTTAGAATTTTCTGAAAAATAATAAATATACTAATTAATTAACCATGAGCGAATAAGGTGAAAGAACGATGCAGGAAGCTTCAAAAGAGCTGTGGTTCAGATTTATGTCTCGCACCTCACCTAGCACATAGGAGTTGTGGTCCAAGCGATAGGCTTTTCTCCCCTTAGAAAATAAATTGTTAAGCCTTACAAGGGCGCTTTAATTAAAATAGAGGTTATGGCCGACTATACCACATTGGCCAGGTGGGTTGGTATAGTTTGATTCAAGTTTTCCTTGTTGCAGTGCTGTTATCCTGCGTAGTCTGCTCCCTTAGTTGGCTCCTACGACATCCATGTTATGAATAGGGGTGGTGACACTGAGTATCCTTAATCCGTCACCACAAGAACATTCTTTTTTCTTTTTTTTTTCTTTTTTTTTTTTTTTGAAAAAGACAACTCCCGCATTAGGAATAAATCCTGTGTCGCGGGGGACTTTACAAACATACATGAAACGGACACAAAGAACACCCAGACTCAGAACAACAATTTGTGGATCACACAAAGTGTCGTCCCATGTGGGGTTTGAACCCACAACACTCGGCGTAGTAGGAAGCGGCGTGGCGACCGCTTAAACCACTACGCCATCCCATCATCCTAATATATCAGGAACTTTACTAATTTGAAATAAAAGTGAGCAATAATCAGTCATATCGTTCAATGGTTATTATATCTGCATAATACTGTTGGATTTAAACACAAGTAATTATATTCAAAATAATCAGTTGCCAAGCACTACTTCAATCTAATATCAGGGAATATATATACTAATGTGCTTAATGTAATACTGAACTGTAAATTATCTTAAAAACCACGAGATAAGGAAATTCGTATGACAGTTAAAGAAATTACAAGTAGGTACGTAACCTGAATGTCAGACCGGTATATCTCAACAAGCGTCCATTTGGCCTTGAAAAAAAAACAAGTAAATACAATATAATGAACTGATTTTATCGCTTATACATAATCTGTATTTTCCCAATATGATACAATCTTGACAACGAAAATTTTATGTAGCACAATAAAAAATCTATTGGTGTTTTATTTTCAATGATCAAAATTTACTGTTACCTTTTTAAGGGAAGGGGTAGATAAAATTTCATATCATAAACAAAAGTTCTGAAATAAAAAATATTTTCACTTTATTAATATTACAATTTGTTTTGATGTTATTTGTTGAGATTATTGCCATTGAATCTATCGCTTCCCGCTCCGAACTTATACCACCCTTTTGAGCAAGGAACTGGTTTCATTAATTAATATCTACGTTATATACACGTGCAGCGGTAGTCAGAGACACTTGTTGTAATAAACACTGTTGAAGTCGGTTTGTTAAGATATATTATGGCTGTGCTTTTAGACAACAAAACTTCATGCATTTGCTATCATAAGGCTCAAAGAATAAAGTCCATCATAGAAAGGACCTTTACACCTGTGATTTAAAAAAATATATCTTATTTCAAAACCGTCCAATTTGAATACTGAACTGAATTATAAAATTGACTGATAACTCTACTACTTGGGGCATACTGAAAGTTTCTGGATTCTGATAAATAAGACTATTGGGACATTTATTGTTTTTCAAAGTATATTCTCTTCCAAATAATGCATTTTGTGAATTAGCTGAAACCACTGTACAAAGCAATATCCATCGACTAGTACCGTATAGAGAAGTACGGTATCCATCGAGTGCAAAGCTTCCGAATCTTCAGATGCACATGTAAAGTGTTTTGCACTTGACGCATTCCAATACCTAACAACCCCCGAATTTACTGGCAAGTAATTTCTTTGTCAGTTTCAATAAGTTGTCGTACGGTGTCAATTTTTGAGTCTGACTTTTTTTTGGTTTTGAGTTTTTTTAATTATCGCCCTAGTACCAGCTTTCCCTCAAGGATTCTTTGAAATTTCAGTATAAATATTACCTATTGCCCACTTTTTGTATCATATCAAACTACAAACTTTACAAATTTCATAATATCTTTTCAGTAGTGTAGCCGTAAAAAGGCGACAGAGTTAATTTAAACTTTTTTTTTTTTTTTTTTTTTTTTCTCTTTATTAAACATTTATAATACATACTTTTTCATGCTTAAAGTCTGCCAAACTGTAAAAACAGTTTGTCGGATTTATAATATTCACTAGCTATTATTTGTAACTCCGAGCACTTCAAATACTTATGCTCCTTTAAATACCGTTATACCCTAAGTCTGATATGTACCTAAGTTATACAGTACTGAAAATAATTCTCCTAAAATAATTTGATACAGTATCATAAAAATGCAAAATCTGTACTGTCTATCACTATGCACGATTTTCTAATATTCGAACTAAATATATTATCTGTATCTTATCGTAACATGCAGATAATAATAGCAATTTTGTTATGTGATGTTAGATATCAATCTGACATCACAGATCAGTGTGATTAATTAAATCTGATAAAAAAAAACATTACTGATTGTATATAACTAACCACTTAATAAACACGCTTAACTGTAGTCTCTCATTTTAAGAGCAATTTGGATTACATTAGTTGAAAACTGTGAAACGTTTGAGGGGACCAGTTAATATACTTTTGACCTTGGAACTAGACCCTGATTAAGAGTTTTCTGTAACAGAAGGGTATGAAGAGGAACAGGTGTTATAACAAATGTGTCTCTAACACAAAGGGTGGATCGTCCAATCAGGCGAGGTAATCATGCCTGGCGGGCCCCAGCTTAATAGTTAATGTTGGGCGGTTGTATATATACTAAAAGACGCGAAAACTTTTATTGCGTGATGCAGGATTAGTTAGTGCGCTGTGTCTTCTTTCGATGGTACTGATGTATGATTTTGTTTGATTACATGTGGAAGTTTCCACATATTATTATGTATTTAGTAATAAATCTGTGTATAAAAATCTTTTAAATCTTGCATTAAAAAATTCGAACTTAGCAGAAATAATAATGATAACTTCACACATGTCACAGGCTGTCTGACGTAAGTATTGAAGTGTTTATGTATTATTTCATTACTGTAGTCCCTCTAATCTAAGAGGCACCGTTTGACGTTTCATACTTTTCAAGACGAAACAACTTTGTACAGGCGTAACTCAAACAATTTCAATAACCTTTGCCGTAAAACCATGGAGAGATGTAGCTATTTTTACTTTGTCGCAAAATATACAATTCTTAATGACTAAATTTAAATGTTTGAAATAAAGCAATATAACCAATTTATACAAAATTGATGTTTTTTTTCAACCTTCTTTTCAAGTATCGTAGTTAGATCCTTTACCGTAGTGTTGCGGCTCTTCGAATTTACTTGAATACGAATAATCGTTAAAATGCACGAAAAATCTTTAATAATACTTCAAATTTATCTGAAATTCAAATCGCATCGAAAACGCATAATTAAAATTAAAAGTATGTAAGGTAATGTACTTTGTAGGCAAAAATCGCTCATGTCCAAGTCTAGTGTATTTGATGTGCCATTACACGGGCTTTTGTAGTAACATACATAAATCTGTAAAACTGTAATCGATTCGTACATACTAAGAAATGATATCGAAATCATTTTAGATTCAGATATTTTAGTAATCGATGTTTTTTGAACCCATCGCTATCCTTCAATCTGTCGGAACTGTCAAACGGTACCTTCCAATTAAATGGGCCTTAGTACTGTTTTTATTTACTTGCATTCCTAATACAACACGCACATATTTTTGGTACAGGCGAATTTTAGTTTTACTCAATATCCATTTTATTTCATATCCCTATAGCCATTTTCTTCAGAGATTTATATTTGTACCTATCATCTTATAAATATTTATGTGTACATTCGTGATTCTGCACGATTACTAATAGGTATTACTTACCTTTAAATTGGCGTTGAAAAACATAATTGTTACCTAACTCTTAAGTTTGGATGTAAAAGAGAACTAAATAATTAACTCTTGGTAACATAAATGTTCAATTTGAGGTTGTATTACAAACACGACACGGTTTATTTGTCGGGTATTAATGACATTTTAGGAAGTACATTTTATGTGGCTTCGTCTTTGGTTTCAGGTAATTACTATCTTTGTTCCACCAAAATTCTGTACCGATTCTTGTGAGTTTTCCGTTAATTGAGTCCATTGTACCTAAATAAGCATTTTCCTCTTATGTTTTTTTGCTACCACATGTTGTTTTTATTATTACTTTTAATACGGAAAAGTCCCCATACCATATCTTTAGTCAATAATGTAGTTGTCTCATAAATGTAATTCTAGCAGCGGTAGCTGAGATCCCAGTAATAATTTTTTTTTTACTCACACATCTCACACACGGCCGTCTGATCTCAAACTAGGCAGAGCTTGTATTATGGTAACCAGACTTTTAGATGAATTACACCCAGACAGAGCTAATTATCGTATTATTTGTCCTGGGTGGGAATCAAACCCACTGGTGAACCCCCCCCCTGCTAACCCTCCCTGCTAACAACCACTGACTTAGCAGGCAATAAAAGCAATATGGCTACAGAGTTAAAATGCATTTGAAAAGAAATCAAATAATACGGAATTTTTTTTTGGCTTCTGTAAAACATACTCATTTTTTGATAACCTATTGCAGAATGAAAATGACAATAAATAAAATGAAATGAGTTTTTTGACCAGGGTAGACGGGTGTAATTGCGTCAATACTAAGCTGTGTGAATGAACACAGCTTAGTATTGACGGCAATCACCTAACTCAAAAAGTCGTGGTTCGAGGAGATGGCTATCTCCACTATTTTGGAATAACTTAAAAAAAAAGTAAATTAACTTTTTTCTAACGTTATATATCACTCTTCTCTTCTGCCGATGATCAAGCGATTTCACTAAAATAGGCTTTTTTTTTCACCGTTTATTTTAGTTTGCTATCGCCTTTGTTTAAAACAGCTCATTCATACGTATAAAACGTAGGTTCATACGTATAAAAATAAAAATAAAAAAAATATTTTCAATAAAAAGCTACTCTTAAAAAGTTTTAATATAAGGCATTGTTTTAATAAAAATAATTGAATTTTGCTGAGTCAGAATCCAACTTTGACTGAAAACTTTTAAAAAGTCTAATGAACTTTCGTAATTTTATATTGACAATACCGTTTTTTCTTGTTATTAATTTCGTTTCAACTTAATACAAGAATATGTCAGTCCTTTAACTTTGCAGCAATTTCTAAGTGGATTCAATTTTTATTTTGCAAATATAAATTATACAAAAAGTTTTAAGATATGACTGATTTTGTTTTAAATATTTTTAACGTAGCTACACCAAATGTTTCTGAATAAAATGAAGAAAAACTGTCGTGGGATGAACCTTCTTATTGTTTGCTTTATTTTAGTACACATTGACACTTATTACACACAGCTGAGTGATATACAATTAGGCAGAGCCTGTTTTATGGAACCGACCACTGTTAAAAATACTTGTGTATTTTTTAAGGAGGTCGGGGATCGAAGCCCGACCCTTGGATTAAAAGCCAGAATCACCAACCACTAGGATCAACAGTCATCAGTCAAATGAATCTTGAGTGTGTTTTCCTCCAAGATTCATAATTTAATAATACGTACCTGAATTCAATTAGATTGTGTTTGAAAATAAAAAAGAGAAAAATTGAGGTGTTTGAATAAAAAATGCTATTTTTGTATAGGGATTTAATATACGTGATAAAAAGCATTATATAAAACTTTACATGTTTCTCTGAAGAAACTTATCAGCAACAAAATCATTAACAATAGTAGCCCCGAGGTTGGTTGGGTACACATTTAAATAATTAATGCACCAAACAGCCGGGTCGGTCGCGGTCAACGGCTAATAGCCATTCAGAGACCAAGAGCTTGGTTTATTGGACCAATTTCGTTCCATTTGTTACTTTGGCGGCAACAAATTGAGACCCGTGTGATTTTTTCTTGTTAAGTTTGGTTCTAAGCTATATTAAAAGCGTAAATCTTGTCCGAGAATTACGAACATTCAAAGGGTATCGAACCGATGTAAACACATGTACCTAAAACTTTTTTTATTATAATAAATGTTTCTGTAGCAATCATTTCACATTTGTTTGTGATAAAGCCTTTTAAAGACTTCAAAACAAGGATGTTCTAAATTTAGTTGTAGGACAAAAACTCCTTTCTAAGGCGAGGCCTCTGTCCAGCAGTAGCCTATGGAACGCTGTTGATGATGATGATGTAATTTTTTATGATTGTTACCTAAGAACTCCTTCATTTATGAACCGATTTCGTTTTTTTATTATTGTTTCTGACGATAGGATAAGAGTCCGGCCCGCCAGGCCCGGGAACGGGGCAGGTACCGCAGACGACTCAGGCGCCGGAGGTCGCTGAACGGCCACCGTCCTCCATAAGCGTAGGCCTGGGGGTTACAGGTGAGGTCATCAGTCACTCTAGCAGAAGCAGGCAGGGGTGGTAGAAACAGGCAAAGGTTAAAGAACAATACCAAATAAAGAATACGGTTTTGGAGGTGACTGAAATCGGTGATACTTTTTTAAAGGATAAACATTTTATTAACATTTAACCATAATATTTACAGCCTAAACCCAAAATGTGCTTTATATTTAAGGGAGTTAAACTACCACAACCTTTAACCGAATGTAAAAGTAATACAGGTGGAGACAACTCGTTGATTAAAATCACGTGCTCGTGTTATGACGGAATTTTAATGATAATCAGTAGAAAAACCTTACATTCTTCGACTATCTTAATGAAGTGGTGATAAAATTATTTCTTAGGTTACGTCAGCAATGATGCAACGTTTCTTTGCATCCCCATCATTTTTAATTGCCTGATTAACACTTTGTTATCATTAAGTAATCACCTTAAGTAATAATTAATCTAATATAATGTTTATCTCCAGACGTTTTAAAACATCCACTGATTATGATAATTAGTTTTAATGTTTTTGAGTCTGGCTTACATGTGAAAAAATTAATGCCCATAATGAGGGTTTTATACATAATTCCACGTAGTTAATTTTTTACCCAAGAAAATACCAATGCTTTTCGGTTTTTTCCTGAACTCAATAATTCCAGGAAAGTCTATAAATGAAAAGTCCTATAGGTTGTAATTGAACTGCAAAGTATTTTAAGATTTCTTATAATAAAATAAGAAGATAAAAATTCTACATCATGTGATTTCGTAGACTTATTTTGTTTTTAAATCGCTTAATTTCTTGAAAACAACGAAAGGACATACATATACGTACTTAAGATTCCTTCAACAAGCTACTTCCATGCATTCCTGTGAAAAACAGAAGTACGACGAAGTTTTCCTGTAAATCTGTGAGTGACGTGACGAGACGAGTTCGAGAGGAACTATGTAGATACAGTATATTAGTATTATATGCTATTCTATGCTTCTTAAGTTTCCTATGATTTAGTAAAGATGGGATTAGTAAATAATTGAACGGATTGCAATCATGTTAAAATTACGAAGTCATTTTATTGCTATCCTAAAATTGATTTTAGGTTGCTTTCATAAATATAAAATTATACCTCGAGAAGAAACAGTCTCATCGATATGCTGTGAAGAGTAATTTTGATCTACGTTACATGTAGAACGTATTCTAACGTATTTAATTATGATATGTATAATAATGTATTGTTTAAAATAGTTTCGTAAAAAACCCTTTTCTTTTTTGGTATTATTCGACAGATAAAAATGGTTACTGTGGGTTATCCTTAGGAGATAAATATATACTATCTCGGATATTTTTGTAGGTCTTTTAAAGATATACAATTTCGTGGTACATTATTTTGGTTAATTTCATAAGGTTTAGCCAGCGTTTGCAATGTGAACGCACAAAAACATGTTTGTTACAACATATCTTTGAAGTTCTCGAATTTTCTCTACTATAATATTGATTTATTATACATATAAACCTTCCTCTTGAATCATTCTCTCTATTTGTGGAAACCGAATTCAAATCAGTTGCTTTGTTTAAAAGATCTAAGCGTACAACACAAAGAGTTATCTTCGCATAGTATAAAATAAAGTCATTTTATACTATGCGAAGATTGAAATTAAAGGCTAATTAACTAATCTCTATAGACAAGAAAGATTTCAGATTACGCATAAATTATAAAAGACATATTTTCAATTACTACTACGCAATTTACGGTCAGACATAATTCACGCAAAATTTCAAGAGAATAATTTAGAATAACTTTTAAACTACCAATTTATATGCTAGCGAACATCTACTTAATGATATTTTATTACATGACTATGTTAATTTTAAGAATAAACTAAAGTTTTTTCAAAGAGATTTTTTTTTAACTAAAATTAATTTTAGCAATATTAACAGTTTTATAACGTATGTAAGGCAACACTTATAGAACCTTTGCCTTTGGCAATCAATTTTAAAAATAATCGTTAAAATAACCATCTGTTTAAAAGTTATTCTCATAAAACAGGGAAAATGTGTACCTAATGTAAGTTAAATATTTTATATCAAACTAATAATAATAATATACTATACTAGCTGACCCGCGCAACTTCGTCTGCGTCTCTCAATAGTAATAAATTTTTTCCGTTTTTGAAACATTCTTCATTGGTGCTCCGCTCCTTTTGGTCTTAGCGTGATGATATATAGCCTATAGCCTTCCTCGATAAATGGGCTATCTAACACTGAAAGAATTTTTCAAATCAGACCAGTAGTTCCTGAGATTAGCGCGTTCAAACAAACAAACAAACAAACAAACAAACTCTTCAGCTTTATAATATTAGTATAGATTTCGGATATCTAACACACAACGCCATCTAGTTTCAAACTAAGCAGAACTTGTACTATGAAAGCTAGATTGACTGATACAATACTTAAATACTTTTTTTTTTGTAAATACATTCGTATTATACATAAAAACATCCCAACTAAAAAACAAATATTTGCAGACCATTCAAACATTTGGTCCAACCCGAGAAATCAACCCGAGACCTCGCCACTACCACTGCACCACCGAGCGCAACTAAAAGCCAATGTCAAAGAAATTGAAGAATTGCTTTTAGAAGGAGGAGACAATAAACTGATTATTAAGGACGGTTTTAAAGGTTAAGTTCTTTATTTATGCTTAGAATTTAATTTAGGAAAAAATACAATATTTGACTTTATTTTTAATTATTCCCGAACCAAAGTCGTTATGCGTACAATGGTGATAAAAACTTCATTAATATTTTAGTATTTTTTTAATATTACTGATATTAATAACTGAAGTAATAAACGACTGAATCCGACATTAATTTCACGGCTCTTTTCATAGCCACGTCTATCTCTTTTTTATTTATATACACGTTTTAGATGAAGTAGATTTATTTGTGACGTTATTGTTGTAAAAAGATTATATTACATTATATTGTTTTTCTTAATTTATGAATACCGTTATTTTAGTCTGTGTTTCATACTCAATTAATGATTATAATGTTCGTATAACGCTTTATAGAATGGGAGTCAAGCGAGCAGATTATAACTCCACAGGTACCTTCACCTCTAAAGACGGCGAGGAAGGTTAGGCCACTGCTAACATCACTCACTGAAAAGCAAAGAAATAATTGCTTAAAGTTTGAGCTGTGTTGAGTTAACTTGAGCCGGCTCGTATCCTTGTATTCATGTATCCGTGTAGTGATGGATTAAGAATACGGAGTGTCACCAACCCTATTTATCCCGTGGTTGTTGTAAGAGCCGACTAAAATGAGCAAACTACGCACTACAATAGAACTGCAAAGAGATGGAAAACTTAATAAAAACTCTATACCAACCCGTCTGGCCAGGGTGGTATAGCAGGCCAAAAAATCTTTTCTTAACAAAGGTCTATGTCCAGCAATGGTCTATTAAGGGCTGTTGATATGATGATGTCGAACTTTGTGCCGAAATATGGCTCCTACGGCTAAAGACTACATAACTAGAAATTGTGCTGTACGTCATTTTTTGTTATGATATTCAATCTGTTTAACAGCAAATATTTTATCCTATTGATTCTTGTTAAGCTGATAGGAGCTTTATCTACTTCGCTCATTCCTTTCATTGGTAATCAGTCTCGTATCAATTAGTTACTTCACAACGTAACCCTAAACACACGAGATGATCCCTACTCTTTTAATACGACTTCGGCTCCAAACACGCATTCAGGCATTTTAGTGGGGTTGCCTATGTACAGCAGTTGACTTTTACAGCCTGATTTGATGACCCACATACAACCGTTGAGAACAATCGACGCCAGCGTACTAAACCAATCGTAAAATGTTTATATCTCCGAGTTGCTTATAAAAGGCCTCATGTGTACATCATACACAAAATATATTTGTACTTTTTAGGCAACAGCAGGATCTTGTCATTCTATGGACAGAGGATGTTTAAAAACAGTACGCAGTCAAAAATCACAAGAATTGAGAATGCCATCAATTCATTGGATTTAATGATATTTAATTATATTTTACGATTAATTGAATAAAGATATTAAATGCGATTTTTTTTTGTTGTGTATTAACATCATTCCTATGGTTTTCCTGTAGAGTCATTTCGTGAAGTAGGACGGAAGTTGTTACAGGAAGTCATGGAAGTACGCGCTGCTTGATTTGACCAATATGCGTGTATGCCTAGAGGTCAAAAACTACACGTGATATGCGATTTTGTAAAGCTCATTCGTCCATTTGTAAACAGCAACATTGGTAAACAAATAAACACTACATCTTCGTATAGTGTTTTTAACCCTTTACAACATTAAGTTTATTGAACCATTCCTCAGTCACCCTTCATTTATTTCCGCCGCCCTATTTATCTATAGAAATATAGAACTGTGACTGATTATTTGCAGTCTTCAGTAAGATAGATGAGCTTAATAGAAGAGCAGCATCAATTAGGGATGAAAAACAAATTTGAAATTAATAACATACACTTAAGGTATTTCAGGCCAGGTGGAGTAACGATTTGCTCAAGACGGCTGGCAGGAACTGGATGCGAGAAGCCCAAAATTGATCTAAGAGGCGTGCAATGGGAGAAGCCTACATCCAGCAGTGGACTGCGATACGCTGATGATGATGAAGGTATTTATTGTATCTAAAATAATTATATTTAATATTTGCTCCATGCCGTCAGCTCTCATCAAACTATAATGATCAAAATGGTCCCGACACCTGTACAGCCATACCCGTATCGAACTAGTGTAATCATTTGCCTGCCTGCCTCATTTATGAAGTCTGAGTAAAATAAACATTCACCGTTACCGTGGGAGTTGAATCACAACAGAACAAATGACAGTGTCAACTTGGCGAGTCTTGTTCATTTAGTGTTGTGCACCTTTTATTTTTCATTGCAACCCGCCAACGTTGGCCAGGCCGCGGAGGGAAACGGGAGAGTAGGTGCCATGAAACCAGCGATTCTAACTTCACTTACATTTTAGTGAATACTTTCTTTCTATTTCTATTTATTCTTAATTGTACACAGTGAACACATACATATATATAAGTAACAAGGAAATGTCACGTACAAAGGCGAGCTTAACCCGAAACTGAGTTTTCTTCCAGCAAACCTTGAGCGAATAGAGGACAACAGAGAAACGTAAGGGCACAGTCATGCGTACGTAGGAATCAACACAGAAAATCATAAAAATTAAACAAATACAAATACATAAATTAGGATAGCAAAATATATTATACGTTTAGATACATACATATATATACATATACACACGTACATACATACATACACACCAAGGGTCTGATTATTGAAGGGACAGATAATAATCCAAGGTTCTCTTTCTGAACACGCTAAGAGAAGGGCTATTGCGTATTGCACGCGGTAAGGCATTCCATAGCCGGACAGCGACAACGCTAAAAGAGTTGTCATAACGACTCGAAGTGTGGGAGGGAGTTCGAAGGAGGAGAGAAGAAGAAGAGCGACAAAGATTGTTCCTGGGAACAAAGTGCTCGAAGCGCTCACGGAGATATGAAGGACAAGTGGGGTTATATAAAGTTGAATAGATTAAGGAAAGAATGTGGAGATCTCGACGCCGCCGAACAGCCAATTTAGCTGTTTCCGAAATTCCGAAACATGATCGAACTTTTTAAGACCAAATATGAAGCGGTTACAGAGTTTTTTAACCGTTCTAGCTTACCCCAGAGTTCTTCGGTAGCGTCGAGGAAAGAAACATCAGCATAGTCAAGAAGGGAAAGAAGAAGGGATTGAGAGAGGAGGACTTTAGACTTTCTTTTTTTTGTTTTTCTGCTTGTTTAATTTTGCCAACCTAGTTTTTCTTAAAAGGAAATATATAAACACATATAAAAACAAAACACATATAAATGATTTAAAAACACACAAGTGCCTGGCACATCGATAGTTCTCTTCAAAGTTCGTCAATTTCAGTAAAAACTTGTTTTAATTATTTTTGCGTTTATTATTATTTATAAAAATAAATTTAACTTGAATGTTTTTAAAAAAATTGTCATACGTCACAAGCAATTGTCAAAGGCTTTTGTTTGGCTAATTTATTTTTTGTTTGTAATAATTTGTAATAATGACAAAACAAAAAAGAAATTGAAATAAATTAATTCTAAGTATCCATACTAAATAATTATGTATCCATGTATCCCTGTGGTGTCGGATTAAGAATACGGAGTGTCACTATTTATCCCGCGGGTGACGTAAGAGCCGACTAAGAGATCAAACTATGCAGGACAATAGCACTGCAAAGAGAAGGCAAACTTAACACAAATTTTATACCAACCTCCTGTCTAATGTCCAGCAGTAGATTTGTAGATATGATGTGATTTTAAAAAATCTCAGGCGCGTTTCGAAAACTTTCTACCTCATTCTAATGATATACCCAGAACAAAAACCTCGCCCAGTTCATAGCCACATCCAAAGAAATGGCCGTCGTGTTGACGATACTCATTCCCGGGGCAATGATAAGCGAAATAAACGAGATATCTCCGTCCCGGGACAGCGTCGATACTGTTCAGAATGAATTTCTTCTCGAGAATAATTGTATGCTGACGTTAAAATCACATAGTAAAAACATTAATTTCAAGTTGATTATTCAAAATTGATCTACCTATCATACAATAATTTAGATACAACAAGAATCTGGCAATCAGTTCGAATATATATGATATATTTCTGTCATTTTGAAAATCATCAAATTTTTGATTTTTTGTGGGTGCATCAAGTTTTTGGGAGCCCTGGTATTAAATTAGGGGAACTGCGGTAGGCTGCGATAGGCTGGCAACCTGATCGCATCAAGACGTGATGGTACTGCAATGTCTTTATTAGACTAATTGGCAGGGGGAATTTAGACCTGGAGACGAGAGCCCTTGCGGCTCTGTATAAGTGGCGCAAGGAGGCGCGGGAGTTGAGTCGGTGTCCCGAGACTCGAGAAATCGATGACCGGAAATCCCAACTCCGCCAGGTCATCATAGGTGAGTGGAAGGAACGACTCGGGCAGCCGAGCGCCGGGCACGCCGTCATCGCGGCGGTAAGACCCGTTATGAAGGATTGGCTCGAGAGGCGTCACAGGACCCTCTCATACCGACTGACGCAGGTGATCACTGGGAAAGGATGTTTCGGGGATCACCTGTGTCTGATCCGCAAGGAGCCAACGCCTGAGTGCCACCACTGCGATGGCCAGACCGTGGACACGGCTCTCCACACGCTGGCAGAGTGCCCGGCGTGGGTTGAGCAGAGGCGAGACCTCGTGGCGGCCATCGGAGTGGGAGTTCTCTCGCTCGATAGCCTGATTGCGGCTATCGTGCGGAGTGAGAGTGCGTGGAACTCTGCCGTCTCCTTCTGCGAGCAAGTCATGCTCGCGAAGGAGACGGCGGAGCGGGACCGGGAGAGGTTTAGGACTCTCCCGGCCCGCCAGGCCCGGGAACGGGCCAGGTACCGCAGGCGACTCAGGCGCCGGAGGGCGCAGAACGACCTCCGTCCTCCATAAGCGCAGGCCTGGGGGTGACAGGTGAGGCCATCTGTCACCCTAGCAGAAGCAGGCCGGGGTGGCGGCGAGCGCGTTGCGAAGCGCGCTCGCTTCCAGGGAGCACAGGGAACATGGGGTTCCCACACGGGGGGGGGGGGGGCGGGTAGTCTACTCGTCTGTAGATGACCCGAGGTATGCCGGGGTACCAGGGACTTCCTTTCTAGGGGATACCTGGTTCCCCGGCTATTAGTACCCGAGACGGCGTGCGGTTTTAGTCGGTTCGAGTCCGACATGCCACCGATAGGTGGTATCCGAGGGGATTTCCGCACGGAAAAAAAAAAAGGTGTCCCTGTCACACAGATTACCATAAATGTTGTATGTAATGTAAACTATAACATGTGAATGTTTTCAACAAATTGTTACTGAATAAAACCTAAAAAAGATTCTTATATAGATTTAAAAATATCTGTACCAAATTCTTTTGCATGCATTCTCAGATATCTAGCAAGTTAGTACTGATATTCCAAAGATATAGCCATTCGCATAGAAATAAGATTTAGAAGCGCTCGAAAAACTCTGGTTTGTTTTGCAAAAATGTTTGATTACATTAAATTGACAACATTTTTTTTCTCAAATCTAAACGATACATAAATTATACGAAATAATATATGTATAACAATACGAAAATTATACGAATAATAAAAAATAGCGCTATATAAACCACGCGTCTATCGCAAAATAAGCTAAATTATGCTTTAACGACTTTTTTAAATAAGGATCCGTTAAAATTAAAAATGTACTATTTATTCAAGTTAGTGTATGTATTCAAGAATGCCTAAATGATGTAAGCCTTATTCTAGGAGTGAATCGTTCCACCACGACCGACAACTTTAATAGGCTAATATTTTTGTTCTATTAGATATTTTCACAAGGGGTGCACCATGGGAAGGTTCCCATGGTGCACCCTGGGCAACGAAGACGGCAGCGGCCTCTCCCTGGGTGGGGCCCGAGAAGGTGGAAGCAGCCCTCTCGAGGGTTGCTCGGAGGCTTTCCGCGTGTCCCTCTGTTTAGCGGAGGGCACAATGGAGAGCAAGCGAGTAGGCGGGCGGGTTCTACACCGCTGGCCTTATCTAGAGGTCGTGGACACTGGTCTGATGCAGACCACCGTTCTGCCAAGTCGTAAGTCTGACTGGCAATAGTCAGAAACGGTGGCTCTTCGGGGGCCACGAGGAAAACAACCTCTATAAAAACCATGGGGCCGACGGACCCGGTTTGGTGCATACCCCATCCGGCCCAGCCATAATCCTGAACGGGTAGGATCGGTGGTTCTTCGGACCCGCTAGGATATAAACCTCTAAAAGCCGTGTGGTGTCGTGGGACACCCGATAGGAACGAAGTTGTGACGATCGAGTAAAACTGATTTGACACGATTTTAATTACAACGCCATCTATGAAAGTGGCTATTACCTACATATTAAAAACAATTAAAACAATTTATACATTGGTAAAATCTCCTTGCGAAATGATTTCCTATCTATTCGATAGATGGCGCTGAATGTCTGACAAGATGACACGAAAATAAAGAGCAAAAAGCCAACATCACGTGGTATTCCCAGGCGGTCACCCATTCAAGTACTAACCACGCCCGATGTTGCTTAACTTCGGTGATCGGACGAGAACCGGTGTATTCAACATGGTATGGACGTTGGCGAACGTTAAAGCAAATTTAATGTATGGTATCCACAGTTAGACGTCAATTTATATTAAAAGTGTCGTGACAAATTTTTGTACGAATTTTTTCCGTCTAGCCCCCTTTCACAACGCGCGATAAGGAACTTCGTTCCAATAAAAAACCTCACGCTCTGACGCCTGGTAAAGAGCTGAGTCGCTGGAGGGACTCCAGTGTCGAGGGCTTCATATCGTAGGACATTAAACTCAAAGTTATGGCATGGGCAAGAAAAAGGTGATACCTACCCAGGACGGTTCCGGACGCACTGCGTCTGAGGAATCCCTCCCGGAGCTAAACGGCTCCGGCAGCTCCCGATCGTATTCTGGGGGGAGCAACTACTGCCAAATCCGCCCGTGGCCGAGCGACCAAAACGTAGTGACAGACGCGCATAGGCCTGGAGCAGTGTTCAACTCTGACACTGCCACAGAAAGAAGCGGTGCTAGCTCCCCAATGGTGTCAGCTGCAGAGCAGTACCAGCAGGGTGCTCAAAAGCGCAAAAGGCGCTGCCAGCCCGGTCCAAATTTTATTAAAATTGGTCCAGCCATTTGAACGTGAAGGAATAACAAAAATACAACAAACTTTTACCTTTATGCAACGTTTTAACTTAAAAATATTCTATTGGCGATCTTTAATAAATCTTTTTAAAAAACTTTTCACCATTATTCATGCAAAGTTTCCTGCCATCCAAACCAATTTTTCAAATACGTTTTCCAGTTGGCCTTAAACACTTCCTCCGCAGCTTGCTAGCAATATTGAGTATATTTTTTGTAACAGTTCCTTTATTTTATTATATAATGAAGCCTTATTATAATGCAATTTCGATATCTCTTACCCTACAAATGTAGCCACCATTTCTGAAATAGCGTGGTAACAAAACCCAGAGGAAAATAAAATATATAACAATCCAATATGAATAATATTTATCGCAAAAAAAAACTTACTCTCATATCTATGTAAATTTCATAACAAAAAAGAAAGTCTTGCCTACTTTGAAAAACAATTTTCTATCTCAATAGACATGTCAAACTTATCCAAAACCTCTTATCAAAGTTTACAACTATTACTTGTTAGTACTTAGAAACATCACAAAAAAGGTATCAGGACCGTGAAGCGATAAGGTCAGTCCGTTTGTTGAACAACTTGAAGAGTTTGGTGAACTTAATTTCCCTTCGGCTAACTTCAGGGAATCTCAGCTGTAAATCTCATCAATTTGCTGGGTATGACTGTCGGCCGATCAGGCCCGCGGGGAGTGTGGCCAGGTCTCTCTCTTATTGAATTACGTTCGAATTTGGAACCCTTCGCTTGGTCGAAGATTTTTTGTACGTGACCTCTCCCCGCCCTAAGGGTAAAGTTAAAGTATTTATGACCCTTTATTTACGTACCCTAAAGCACTGACTTTTGTTCTAAGAAAAACAATGCTTAAATATAATATATGTATATACAGAGATACGCTGAATAATTTATTATTTTTCGATACATTGATATGGTTTATTCACCTTTAAACATTCACACATTCCGTATAGAATATTTGAACAAGTATTACCGAAAGTGTTTCTTTGCCTCCTTTGTAAACTAAAATCAATGAATTCCAACAACTTTCGGAGAACGACAACAGCTGCTAAAATGTTTTTCTTTTATTCCTCTTTCATGTGTCGCGTAAGTGCACACTTTTTCCTTTGCCCTTGTGACCTCGATAAACCGTTGACGTACGAGTTTATTTGCGAAAGGACCATTATCGTTTGTCCTATCCACTGAACGCAATCAAGATCTTGAAGAGTTTCGTTCGTGTAAACTCTAATGACTGAAATATAATAAGAAATTTATTACGTAAATATCGTTTATAATTAATTCGGCTTTTGTTTGTACAGATAATTGGGAACGATAATACAACATGAAAGGCGTAAATTGAAATAAATTATCTAAATTTGAGCAAATATTCGTTGAGCTCTATCAGGGTGAAGCCCCAACTTTCTATTGTGTTTCGATGGAGCAAACTTTAGGGTATTTAAATTGCGATGAAAGGGTAACTTTACCTTCGTACGAGAGTTGGTTCTAATAAGAAACGTTGAGATGTCACATTTAAACATTCACTTATGTTTGCTTTGATTAATTTGTTGTTACTGTCTATTTTGATTTTTATATTTCTTACAACAGAAGTATTATTTCATCTAACTGATTTCGTGGTTCTGGTATTGATAATCTTGCATTATATTAGTTGCAATATAAAAAAAAAAGAACTTTTTAACTGAGTTCCTAAGTTTTCTAGAAATATGATAATAAAGTGGTTAGTGTAACGGACTGCTATTCTAAAGGTAGCGGGTTCGATGCCCGCTCACGTCAAATATTTTTGTGCATGAACATTTAATATTTGATTTGGTGTGGGTGTTTCTATGTATAATATGTATGTATTAACAAAAAAGTATATATGTATTTATCAGTTGTCTAGTACCCATAGTACAAGTTCTGCTTAGTTTGGGACTAGATAGCGTTGTGTGAATGTCGTAGAATGTGGTAGACTATGGCCCGTATTTTAAAAGAATTCTCAAGTATCTTTTGACCTCTGATTGCCTGAAATTTCATTTTAAGTGCAGATCAAAACTTAAGTATCAATCTTATTATAGAATGCGTTTTAAGTTTTACGCGTTTCAAGTATTGATTTGAACTTGACATCATTATTGCGCATTACGCAGTTAATAATTTAAAAAAGAAATTTAAAGTAAATCAACAAATCATCGTAAAACACATTTATTTCCCCTAAATGCCCTAGAAATAGAGCAAAGATTTAGACATAAAAATCATTCTAAAATCCGAGTAAGCTATCACCGACTTGAGTATGGATCGGTGAATCCCGTTTCAAGTGACGTTCAATATTAAAATTTCTACTTAAAATTAGTTTCAAGACTAGATTCACGACTGAGATACCTTTTTAAATACGGGTCTATATCTATTTGTAGACAGATGTTCTACATTAAACAGTTTTCCTGTAAGAGATTGCCTCTGAGCGATACAACTTGTACTAACCTAGTTTAAGGTAATTATTGTATATTTATATCTGGTGTACAATAAAGCGATATATTATTATTATAAAGATATAAGTAAATGTCACTAAACTTAAGAGAATTTAGATATTAAATGTGTAAATGGGGACTTTTCGATAAAATTGCACTAATCATCTTTACGAGTTGCTATCGAGTTACCAAAAACCGTATTATACCTTGTAATATTCGTAAGTTGAGATATATATCAAACATTAGGTATCAGTTCCAACGAAACGTAAAACAGTTTTCGAATTAACTCGCTACTAAGAAATTGGTGAACATAAAACAAAAACAACACAACAAAATAAATAATAAAACGAAAACAAACAGATTTTCTATAGTGGTTTCAGATTCGATTACTTCTGAAACAGAAAAATACATTTTGAGCCTTATTGATTTTGTGGTGGTCCGAAAATGTTATTTCGGTAACTAAATAGAATTGATTTTTAATTTCTGTTATTAATATACTTCGGTATAACAAACTAGTCCTTTAATTGGAGGGGCGGACGACCGGATGGCGTAGTGGTTTGTGTAACGAACTGCTATTCCAAAGGTCGCGGATTCAATGGCTGATGGCGGTATTCAAAACGGATGGCGTAGTGGTTTAAGCGGTCGCCACGCCGCTTCCTACTGCGCCGAGTGTTGTGGGTTCAAACCCCACATGGGACGACACTTTGTGTGATCCACAAATTGTTGTTCTGAGTCTGGGTGTTCTTTGTGTCCGTTTCATGTATGTTTGTAAAGTCCCCCGCGACACAGGATTTATTCCTAATGCGGGCGTCGTCTTTTTAAAAAAAAAAAAAAAAAAAACCCGCTCAAGTCAAACATTTGTGTGAATGAATATTTAATGTTTGATTTTGTCTGGGAGTTTCTATGTATAATATGTATGTTTAAAAAAAAAGTATAAATGTATTTATATCAGTTGTCTAGTACCCATAGTACAAGCTCTGCTTAGTTTGAAACTAGATGGCGTTGTGTGAATGTGGTAGAATATTATATTGTGGTAGAATACAGAATATATTGACACATTGAATATACTGACTACAAAAGTGTAAGTGAAATCGCTTATTTCACTGACACTAAATGTAAATTTAGTCGATCAATTCACTATCTCTCGGGAGCAGTACTTTCTTGTACCATAAAAGTGATCTAATATCCTGTTATATACTCCAGACAATATTAAGTTTGCAATATTCCATGAGATTGCTTGAGGAGTTATGTTGAATAAGTCACAACTAAAATTTGTGTAACAATAATAATTACATTATAATAATTATTCTATCTTCACACATTTCACACACAACTGATAAATACACTTCAACATAGATATTATGGATAAATTACACCCAGTCACAGAACAAATGTTCGTGTTCTTCACACAATATTTGTCCTTGGTGGGTTAATCGTAATTGAACCCACGATCTCTGGTTTAGCAGTCAGAATCACTAAACACTAAACTATAAAGCTAGTCAAAGGAAATATTAGTTACTAGTAATTAACTGTAAATGCTTGTCGTAGGCATTTTCTCCCAGTCAACTTTAGAACTTAAAACATGGTAGATGCAAAGAAATTAAAAATGTGATTTTATAAAAAATATAGCATATATAGGATATCATATACTCAGAGTACTTATATTAATTATATAAAAATATTTTTTACTAAATAATACACATCGCAGCAACTTACTATGAGGATAATAAAAATAATTTGATTGATTTAAAGTAGATTCTAATTGATTATAATTGAAGTTTTGATAGTTAGTGCTAAGAAATAACCTGAAGAATCGTATTATCTAAACACAACAAGAAAATACAAAACTTGAAATACAAAGAAAATACAATGAAAACACGTAAACACGTGCGCGAACAATGTGTCCTATAAAAACGAGCTGCATTGCGCGTACGCGCATGTTCTGTCATCCTCGCGCGAGCCGTCGGGCTGTTCGGATCTACGTATGACTATGTCTAAGAACTTGGTATAAATCTTAATAATATAATAATAATTGTATTTACTGTTATTATTATTTACTACTACTACTTGCTTTTATAAAGGACTTATAAACCACGACAATCTAAAGAATAATGAACATATGTATGAGTAAATATATATTTATATACACATACCTACATATGTGTGTGTATATATAATATATGTATATGCACCCATAAAGTAGTAGAGAGCAAAAAGTTAAGGTAGATCTAATGAGGAGTTTAATAAATATTTCCTCAACAGGTATTTGAAAGTTTGCCGAGTAATTATGGTGTCAAATTCTTAATGATAAGTAAAATATTCTTTGTTTGTAACACCATTAACAGCTTATCATCCAGTGATTTAACAACAAATTATACCGAATGAAATAACCGGACAAAACATCAGAGTTAGACTAGATAATTGCTTGAATTAATTCAAGTCTCCTCACTGATCTATAAAATTCAAGAGATTGCTAACACGTAATCAGTATTACAAGTAATACTTACCGTAGTAATGTATTCACGTCGTTGAATAGGTCTATACATACATATGTATATAAATGTGAAGGGTCGCTAAAGCACTGAGACACTGGTAAGTAATCCATAACGTTAATTCCAGCAATTTTTATCTTTTGCTGTAAGTTTAGGCGCCTTTATATAATATCTTTACCGTTTTCAAAGAAATACGTCTTGTCTACGAACGGAATTAAGCTTGGTGTACACTCCATTTCCACTTGAAAAACAGTTTCCAGGAAAAACAAATTTAAGTGCTGTAATCAAAACACAGAAATGAAATTCACAACAAAAAAAAACACCCTCTTTGCGTACTTACGTAAAAATCTTGACAAGCTCACGTCCTTTTTTATTTCACGACAGGAGAAAAATGATCTCAAGGTATTCCCACAAGTTGATAACTCAATTTGTCGTTTCTTACCCGAGGCGGTAAACTTCAGTGGGATTTATCTTGGGTACAAGTTTGGACTAAGACTACTAAGACAGCTCCCAGGTGCAATCTCTGTAACTATTGTAAGGAATAGAAATTTATAGTCCATCTCTTGTAACAACGGATGTGTGTTACACCGTTCTATTTATCAGTCAATTAGATTAGTGTACAATGCGTTGAAGAAGAATAGATATCCCCGGACACACTCGAATAGGTTAGATAATATAATTTTCTTGCGACTCAACTATAAAAAAGTCTGTTCAACGCCTGAGAATCGATCACTTTATTACAGATTTTAATTTACTGGCAGAAACGGGTTCTTTTCTAAAATTTCAAATATAAATAAACAGTCTGGAATATAACGAAATGTATTAAATTATTACATTGCAATTATTTATGTACCGTGTGGTGACGGAAAATACAGTGTCACCCAGTGGGTCACATATTTATCCCGTGGGTGTCGTAAGAGCCGACTAAGCGAGAAAACTACGCAGGACAACAGCACTGCAAAAGAGAAGGAAAACTTGAGACATATCCTTTTTTTTTTTTTTTTAACGTGTGGAAATCCCCTAGGACCGTCACCCCTCCGGGGTTTACGGCGGGGTGGTGTGTCGGACTCGGACCGACTAAAACCACACGGTGTGCCACTCTGCGCCTGTAACAGGAGGGATCCGGGAACAGCTGTTGTTAAGACATCCGGACCCCTCCTAGCGCCAGCCCGCTCCTGGTGCGGGCTCCGTCTCAATGTTGATGTTCCTCTCTTTAGGCGACGTCCGGCACACACGGACGCCGCCCCCTCGCGGCTGGCCAAACTAATGCGGGTGGAGGGGAAACCCACCCCGTCCACCCGCGGCCACACTCAGGGCGGCATGAGGCTGTGATAGGCGGGCCTCCGCCGCCCGGTTCGCCGGCGGCGGATCGGGTCCGAGTGGAGGTCGTCCTCCCGGGCCCTCTCCGCCGCCTCCTTCCGCGAGATTACTACCTCGCAGAAGGTTGCGACCGCGGTAAAACAACTGTCGCTACCGGCCATGGAGCGTACTACGGCCGGTAGCGAGAGATCCACTCCGATGACTGCAGTGAGGGCCCGGCGCTGCGCCGCCCATGCGGGGCAGACCGCCAGCGTGTGCTGGGCCGTGTCCTCACTGCAGTCGCAGTGGTGGCAGGCGGGACTCAGTTCCCTCCTAGCGACCGAGTGCAGGTACTTCCCGAAGCAACCGTGCCCGGAAAGCACCTGCGTCAGCCGGAAGGAAAGGGTCCCGTGCTGCCGCCCTGCCCACTCGGCGATGACCGGCTGGAGAGCCAGCGCGTGGAGTCTCCAGCCGGAACGACCAACGAGCCATCGTGGCTCGGCGAGCGGCTTCGCGCCACTCGCGCACATCCTCGGGCGGAGGGTGAAATCCGCTCTCCGCCCGGGAGTCAGCCACTCGCCGATAAACTTCGGCGAGCACTTCCGCCTCCAAATCCCACGGGGGAGTTCCGGCCAACGCGCACGCCACCTCCGTCGAAACGGTGCGGTAACCGCGTATGGCTCTGACCGCCATTACCCTCTGAGGGCGCCAGAGGCGTACCCTATTCTGGGCGGTCAGAGCCGCCGCCCACACCGGTGCACCGTACAGTGCCATTGACCGGACAACCCCCGTGTACAGCCGTCTTGTCGCGACGCTGGGTCCACCCATATTGGGCAAAAGTCGCCCTAGGGCAGACGCAGCGCCGACCAGCTTTGGAGCAAGCTGTCGGAAGTGCTCGTCGAAGAGCCACCTCCCGTCGAGGATCAGGCCCAGATATTTCATCTGGGCCCGAACCGGTACGAGGACCGAGTTGACCACGATTGAGGCGCCAGGGGGTGGACCACGACGGGGCCCATGAAATAACAGGGCCTCCGTCTTATCTAGGGCCACCCGTAAGCCCAGCGCCTCAATGCGCCCGACCACCAGGGAGACTCCCCCTGTGGCCAGGCGCGCCGCCTCTTGGAAGTTTGCCCCCCCGGCCGTCACCAGGTATCGTCTGCGTAACAGATTACACCCAGCCCGGGGGGGAAATCGGCGCGAAGGGCCCAGTCGTACCCTATGTTCCACAAGAGGGGTCCAAGAACAGACCCCTGTGGAACACCGCACGACATGACACGACACCTCAAATTACCTTCTCGGTCCTCGTACACGACGGTACGCTCCTCTAAATAGTCTGCCACTAGCCGCCTCAGGTACTTTGGCACCCCATGATAGTGGAGTGCTTCCCTGATGCAGCTGAATGGCAGACTATTGAATGCGTTGGCGATGTCTAATGACACCGCCAACAGCACGCCGCCACAGCTCACGGCCTCTTCGGTCACGGCCCTCAGGCGCAACACGGCGTCGACTGTCGAACGCCCCGCCCGAAAACCAAATTGGGCGTCCGACAGATCGGGGCCCACCTCGCAGAGGTGCCGGACGATGCGGGCAGAAAGAACAATTTGCCCGCCTCGTCCAGCAGCACGATGGGCCTATAGGCCGCGACCGAATCGGCAGGCCGTCCCGGCTTCCTCAATAGGACCAGCTTCCCGCTCTTCCAGCACTCAGGGAAGCGTCCCGACGCCAAGCTAGCGTCGAACACCTCCCCGAGGCGGTCTGCCATGTGGTTGAGGGCCAGGGCCAGCACTCGGGCCGGTACCCCGTCTGGCCCAGGGGCGGTGTTCTTGGAACGGATCCGTAGAACAGCCGCCCCTACCTCCGAATCCCGGACGGGCGGAACATTGTCCTCCCCGTGCTCCCCGTCGTCTCCGGCCAGGGAGGCCATCGACGGGGGAGTGTGTTCCGCTCGTTGTGGGAAAAGGCCCTCAACCACTTCTCGCAGGAAGCTGGGCTGGAGAGTCTCCGTAAGGGGGGGGGCCCGACGCGCGGAGCTTTTGTCGCACCGCGCGGTAAGGGCGACCCCAGGGGTCACGATTAAGATCCTCCAGCATCTCCTGTCTCTTTTCCTCTTTGGCGCGGCTAATGGCCAGCTTCAGAGTTTTCCGCGCCCGTCGGTACTCCTCATGAAGCCGGTCCTCCTCACCGTCTCCACGGTGACGCCGCCGACTGCGTGTGTAGGACCTCCGGGCACGTGTACAGGCCGCGCGGAGGTCCGCCAGCTCCTGGGACCACCAGTAGACCTCCTTCCTTGGAGGCCGACGACCTCGAATGCGGGGCATGGCCGCATCGCAGATATGCGTAATCGCATCGCGAAAGCGACCAGCCCCCACGTCAACCTCCTCGGTCGGAGCCTGCGGAGACAGCCACGAGTGAATTATGGCTGCCTCCTCTAGTAGGTCCCGGTTTAGTCTGGCATATCCTATGCCAACCCGTCCGGCCAGTGTGGTATAGTAGGCCAAAACCTCCTAATCCTAAATCCTAACGATTAAATGGTACAGCAAACCAATGATATCAGAGCACGTGGTAAGGCGTATTGACCGTATTTACCGGCGTTGCAACAGCGTTAAGTGCATGTCGGACCAAAACGCATAACACATTAACGACCTCAATATATTCATGTATTTTTTTGTCGCATTGTTAAAACCACCCCTCATCTAAAAATGCTCTTAAAATTACGTACTGAATGACAGTAACCGAATAAATACCTATAACGCAAGCAAATACTGGTTCTTTATACCAGTTAAAACTTCAAATCTATAAAAGAATTTGAGATATGAAATCCAAAGATCAGGCATCATTAACAATAAAATGGGACGTAAAACTCGTTACTTTAAGATATAAAAGTCGTATTGACAACTAAAAGTCATTCATATAAGTTTTAGAAAACTATAAAAAGTTAGTGTATTAAATATGACGTAATATGGCCTGGAAAATACCAACCATTTTTGCTCACTGCGATCACAAATTCCATTACAGTTCGGTGTAACTCTGCAACCATATTGCCGCGCTCAGTCAATTGCTGAATTTGGAATGCAAATTCGAGACTTGATGTCTGGACCACTCCCTTTGCTATCCAGTGTACGTACAGACGACGGAATACAAACTTACGGATGGACCGTAATGCCGATACAGTACGAATTGGATGCTTCAACGAAATAACTGTTGAATTTCTGGAATGTCTTTTTATTTTGAATACTAAAAAGTTAATCTCATACTTTTGACATTGAACGAAACCTAAAGTTCTCAATGACCTTTTCCTTTCTATAACTTTTTCCATGAAGTCTACGTACGGGGAATTACCGCTATCAAGTAATATGTAGGCCAAAACCTCCTTTCTAAAAAGAGGCCTATGTCCAGCAGTGGACTGTTAGACTGTTGATGTGATGTGATGTGAGTAATATGTATATTTGTTACATACCTTTGAATTGCCTGAAATTTTGACCAGACTGCACTAGCCGTGATTACAGCTTGTGATTATTCTATTCGCGTGTACTTTACCTTGTTGTATCCCAAATACACCTTGTTGTAAATAAGTGCCGTGGGAGAGCCATGCTTCGGCAAAATTGGGTCGGTTCGATCGGAGTGATACTACAGCCTCACAGAAAACCGGTGTTAACCAAGCTTTTTATTCCTTTTCACCGAGGGAGTGAGGTCATCGGAGCCCAAACCTCTCTTCTTCCTGATTCTAGGGGAGGGGCTTATAACTATGTCTATGGGCCTATGTCATAAAAAAAAAAAAAAAAAATTTGCATAACCTTATTACTTCCTTCTAATAAACCAATGTTTTTAGATTGATGGTCTAATTTTAAAATTAACACTTGCAAGTACTTATGAGTTTGTGTGGGTTGATTCCGGATTTTAAATACGGACGTATTGTATTTCAACAGTATATTTTTAGTACGTTTGGCTTCTTGGCTGAATTTATTATTTATCCATTATTAACAAAGGAATGGTTGTTCCTGGACACTAAGTTTCTATACACATACCCAGGACCTCCTCTGAGTTACTTATTGATTGCTCTGTGATAATCACCTGCCAATTCAATCAATTTGTACTTAATTATTCGCTATTCATTCTAATTAGTTAAACACTTTCGTACATGCTCAGAGAGACGCACAGTACATTTAATTTCACTACTATTTGTTTTACTCAGCGCTGCGTGTTAACACTCTAATAGATCGAAAACGTGTTCGTATCTGGTTTAGCAATGTTTATGCAGTTCCTCACTCTGTATTCCAATTGCATTAACTAGATTCAATTTAAGGTGGTACAGTTGGAGTAATAAGAAGTGGTTTATTGTGGGATATAGAAGACGTTCCTATTTGTAAGTTTTGAATAAGTACTGGTTTCATATTAAATTATTTTATATTACAAATGAAATATAGTTCAATTACTTATTGTAGACGGGTTTAGTTACGCTAGTGGGCTCTGTTAGACGTCTCTTTTCATTATTTATATAAAAAGCTATTCTAAATAGCTTGTCTTGGGTTCTTAAGTTTAACGAATTACAATTTCAAGAAATGAATGAGTAATTGTAAAAGCTAGCACAATTTTGTGAACCACAAATTTAATATATATATATTCCTAGTGCGCGAGTTTCTGAACACAAGTGAATAGCGTCGTCCCACCTCCCTAATTCTTGCAAGAAGGGTGCAATGCCCTTGTCATTAAGTTGCATTAAGTTGCATGTGTCTTTAGGTAGTGGTAATCACTTCCCATCAGGCGATTCGTCTGATAATTTGTTTACTAAACTTTATGGTAATCGGCTGCATAACTAAAGGTGTAATTTTGATTATAAAGGATAGTCTTAAGAGCGACGGAGAATCGTGTTATTTCACAAGTTAATCCAATAACTTTTATTTCTCTCTCATTCATTGACAGCCTTTGGTACTCTATTACTGGATTTAGGCCTCTCCTTAGACAGGAGGTTTCTGACCCACTATACCACGATGGCCAGGCAGGTTGGTGTAGAGTTTGATTTAAGTTTTCCTTCTCTTTGCCGTGCTATTGTCCTGTGTTGTTTGCTTCCTTAGTCGGCTCTTACGAGAACCATGGTATGATTAGGGCTAGTGAGACACCGTATTCTTAAACTACTTCTCTCATTCAATTATACCTATAAATTTTTAGCTAATTGTATATATAAAAAAAATATATGTATATCAAAAATTCAGACCCGCATGAACGTGATACAGCAATCACAGCTCAAAAGCTTGGTACAAACACATTTTGCATAACAAAATATGTACAGAACAATGTTCCAATTGGAACGAGGCCAACAAAATGGCGATATTTTTACCATCTTTCATTGTTATTAGTGCTTTTATGGGTGTTGTTTCAAATTTATATTTTATTACTTATATCTTAAAGGTTAACTCTTATTCGCAGATGTTTGTAGTCGTTTGAAATATGATTGTTGCCAAGAAAGTATGGTAGTGCCAGGACTATAAACAAATAAATTATAAAATGAGTGAGTGTATTCAGATACTGATTAAATTACTATCGCCAATTGGCTGTCCTAAATTCATCATCAAATCATATTTGTTGAAAAACTATTTATGTGGGTAGTTATGATAAGTGAGGAATTTGTAATCCTTATAATAATTGTTTTTCTGGAACTGCTATAAATGCAGATCTCTTTTAATACTTTAACAATCAATAATTAAAAATTGGCCAGTTTAGAGATTAGATATAATATAATCTTCAACAGCCTTAAATAGTCCACTGTTGGACATAGGCCTCTCCTTAAAAAGGAGGTTTTGGCCTACTATACCACGCTGGCCAGATGGGTTGGAATAGGGTTTGTTTCAAGTTTTCCTTCTGTTTACAGTGCTGTCGTCCTGCAGTTTGCTACCTTAGTCGACTCTTACGACACCCCCGAGATGAATGTGACACTCTGTATTCTTTATCCATCACTACACGGATAATATAATAATATAATATAAATAATAATAACCTCGCACATCTCTTACACGACCGTCTCATCTAGGCAGAATCTATACTAAGGTAATCACACTATTGATAAACATACTTCTATATATCAAAATACATACACAATTATATTTCCTGGGTGGGAATCGAAGCCATGACCCCAGAGGTCATGGGTTCGATTCCCATTTAGTAGTCAGCGGTACTTTCCAGGTAACACTTGTTTTTGTTTAGTTGTAATTGCCAGTAAAGCGTTCATTCCTATTTGGAAAAACAAATTGTATTAATCTTCTCGTATTCTATATTGGTTCATTTCAAAATGTCCCACTGATACTTTAATATTTACAGTCCACCACTAGTTCGTCAACGGTATTCCGGTACTGTTTTTGACCAACGATATTGAAGAGAATCTAATAAAAGCTAGTAAAATGTTATCTTATCATATATTGCGTAATATTTTTCTAATCTGTATTCACTTTTAAAACTAAGATCATTTACTATTAATCTCAGAAATTCATCCCTTTGACAGGGCAAGATATGCAACTATGTACGTTTGAGTGATCTCCATGGATTATTGCACCTTACTACAGTGTTGAGAGTCTACGATTTTACCTTAAACTGGGGAGATGAAATAACATAAAATATATAAGAAGGGATGGCAATGGTAGGACAGGGGATGTTGCTTATGGGGATGGCTTTTAAAATAACTTAATAACTACATAATTCATAAAGACGGCTGTCTAATCTCAAACTAGGCAGACCCTGTATTTTGGTAAACATATACTTGTATATTTCTAACTTCATATATTACAGATAAATTACACCCAGACACAGAACAGATGATCCTGCTCATCAAACAATTAGTTGTCCTGAGTGGGAATTGAACCCACAACCTCCGGTTTAGCAGTCAGGGTCATTAACCACTGGACCAACAGGCCCGTCAAATGGGATATTCTCTGCCTTACTCAAATAGTGAATGCAAAACTCATAATCAATTTTTTAGACTACATAACTGCGCCATTATGAAATTTTGTAAGAACATAATGTAATCTAACTTATTTAAAGCCTTGGATTTAGACCTATTGTGTGATTGATTTTGTGTAGATAAAATATTGTATTTGTAAAAATAAATATCCTTTGAGGAGTCACAGCGACTTCATGTGTATTGTCATGTGTCTACGTGTCTTTAAAGATCAATATCTTTGATGATGTAAGCCTAGGATTTAAAAATCAAGGCAAAAAGGAAATTATGTAGTATTTTTATCACATTTCCTTTTGTATTATTTCAAGTTTTGAAATAAAGTAGGTCAATTTTAGTTTTAATCTCGCAGCACTGCTCTTTGGAACATCGTCTGTAATGTGTGCATACAATATCATCATGTCGACAAAGGGAAATACCCCTCAGTTTGATTGAAATACGTAATAACTAGAAGCAAGTACAGATTACTAATACCTTTACTGAGATATATATGTTTCATTAATAACCTATCATATCAAACCTACAAAAAGGCGTTAAATACATTCCTGCAAGATAAAACCTACGAGGAAACGGAGAATTAATTTCTGTATTAACCATTATTATGTACTACAATTACTAAAATATATGTTCATGACAATCATGATTTATTGAACTATAATTCTTAATAGAGTAAGTATTTTTATACGGGCCGTGTGGTGACGGATTAAGAATACAAATTGTCACCACCCCAATTCATCCCGTGGGTGTCGTAAGAGCCGACTAAGGGAGCAAACTAAGCAGGACAACAGCACTGCAAAGAGAAGGAAAACTTGAAACAAACCCTATACCAACCCGTCTGCCCAGCGTGGTATAGTAGGCCAAAACCTCCTTTCTAAGGAGAGGCCTATGTCTAGCAGTGGACTAGTATAGGCTGTTGATGATGATGATGATGATTTTTATGCATATGCTGTATGTGTATGAACACGTACTGGGTGTACGACGTATGTATTACGATTATAATATAACTCTACCTACGAGTATGTAGTGGATACGAAATGAAACTGCGGCAAAAGTAAGCTTAATTACACATTTATGAATATTAATAGTTATAGTAAAACTGCCACACGATTCTATATTGACGACGTTTAGTAATTTTCTTCATGAGGGTATTTCATAATAGACGCTAAAGTCTATCAATGTAATAATGCAGAGCTTGTATTATGAAACCTGGATTGGCTGATAGAATACTTAAATACTTATTTTTGTATCTACATAAAAAAGACCCAAACCACAAAACAAATATTCGCAGATCATATAGACGTTTGGTCCGACCCGGCAATCGAACCGGTGATATAAGCACAGCAGTCGCATACGCTACCACTGCACCATCGAGACATAATTTTTTTTCTTTGTGTCTTGCGTTCATTCTGCGAGATACGACATTAATATAATATGTAAATTCTATACTCTATACTTTACCAAATTTCTAATCGGTGAATTGAGTTATCTTTTTGCATGCTCTTTGATCACTCGACGTATCCGAATTCTACGAAATGGTTTTAACTTTCACTTTCACCGACCTACTTGTTTTGTTTATTTCTTTGTTTGAACACACTAATTTTTAGATTTACTATTTTGACTTATCTAAAGTGTTCACATTAGTATGCTCATGTTCGAAATTTCACTACGACCCTTAGGAGCGGGACAGTGACCATAAACGCCAGAAATACTGAGTTGAACATTTTAGTGTTATACATTATTAGCTGAGCCCCGCGGTATTACCGGGATACTACATTTTTTAGGATAAATTGTAGCGTATGTGCTATTCTAGACTATAATCTATCTCTGTGCCAATTTTTTTATCCATCTGGTCAGCCGTTCAGCTGAAAGAGTAACAAACATCCATACAAACTTTCGGCTTTTTAGAATTACGTATACGTACTTACGTACTTTTATTTACGTATTCCATTTCAGCGAATGCTTGCTGTTTCAGCTCTTGGAATTAAATCAACAGAATTACATGGTGTTAAGAAAAACCAGGTTATTACCAGCAAGAGGTTATATGCCATATTTCGTAATCATCGTCCAAAGGTCAACGCTAATGACAGCCGAAGGTCGTTCAGCGCTTTCTAACACCCCGTTCCAACAGAGATCCTGGAGGTGGGAAATAATAAAGCTTTTTGTTCTATATAAAAATTATTACAAGTATTCGCCATAAATAAAACGATTATTTTATTTATCTCAAGCTCAGAACTCAAAGGAAAAATATATAATTAATTTGTACAAGAAAGTCAACTTCACGTTTTACTAAATGAATATTTTTTCATTTATGGGTATATAATAATACATGGGTATTGTACGTTCTGCTGCATTGATTTTTTCTGCAAAAATGTAATGAAACCTACGCATATAGAATTTTATTAAATAGTAAAATAAAATTATATTCAATTTTTATTAATATAGTTTTTGACAAGAGTTTTAATCTTTCTTACCACGCCACGCGACGAGTCTTACCTTTATTTATTTATTATCGTTACCAACTTGCTTCGAAAATAGAAATAAGTACATAACACTTTTAGCTGACCAGCTGGGTATTCAAATGACGATTAGTGACGTTCTGCTTGTCATACCAACAAAAATAATATGTAATGTGACACGACGTGTCATATGCAATCAACGTATATAGTACATAATTAACAAACTGCGTTTAAAAACGTTGGCTGTGGCATTTCGAGATTACCCTTTATATCAAGTAGTTCGTCCCGTCTGTCGTCCGAGATTACCCTCCAGTTCGTTCTCTTGATACAACTGTGGCTCCGTATCCGTATCGCGATCAGCAGTATTGGAATGCTCTGACATTAATCTGGACCGTTTTGTTTTTCTACTGTCAAAAATACTTAGAGGACTTGCGCTGTGATCTGAAGTATTGGCACTGGACTGATCGGAATCTAAATGCTTATTCTTAGTTCTTGTTCGTGGTCTCGAGGGAAATAGTGATCCATTAGTTACTGAACTATCGCTCCCATCTGACCCTCCTGGCTCCGGGATAATCTTCATCAGATCTATGTTCACCATCGTCACTGCAAGGATCTGGCGTAGTTTCCCGTGACGCGGTAATTTAATATAGTAAAACGCTGTATTTGTAATTTTAGAAGCAGGTTAGCGAAAAATCTATTTTATATCCAACACAACGGAGAATATTAAATATACTGTTAAGGTCTTCTATAAGATTCTATAGTTGAAATAAAACGTTAAGAATTTTGAATAAGTTCGTGATATCTAACATAGAAATCTTATTTTGAAATTGTCAAATCAAACTTGAAAATTGAGATGAAGTCGAACTTGAATTGAGAAAGTAACAAACTTATATAGAAAAAAAAGTAGTGGCCTAAATAAGAATGTGAATATATATGAAGGACCTAATTAATAATAAAATCTTTTTATTGTGTACATTTTTGGTTTGTGGATTTTGTTGTTTCCACTGTTTTTTTTTTATTAAAGGCTCATGCGGAACCAAGCAAGTTAACACATTGCCAAGTTAAGCAATCTTAGCCAGGTCAGTATATAGATGGGTGACCATTCTAAACATATAGAGACCCCTCTGTGCTGAGAGCACGTTAAGCCGTCAATCAAAGTTGCTGCACATCTGTAGCATTTCAGACACATTGTCACAGTGAACAGTCTTTCTACAGAATTTCGATATCCCCTACTTGGGTTCTGGAGGTCTAATAACAGTTGCTTCATGTAAAAAATCAAGGTTTTCTCCAATTTAGTAAGGGAAAAAGGCTCGACAGAAGAAGGAGAAAGTTTTTTTATGTCATACCCTTTGAATCTTGTGTTCGAAACAAAATTTTATTATCATTGTATTGTTTAGAAATTTGTATTAACACCAAGGGCTACATTATGAAGTTACACGATGGAAAAAGGATTTATAAAAGATTAACTAAAGCACAATCTTCACAGACCATGAATTAGTTTTTACCTTACTTTTACTCAACCAACTTCGCACTTAACAATCGCTGGTTAATTTAATTTCTTTGAATTATTCTTTTATTCGCTCTTTCATAATATTTCACTCCTTTATACCTTTTATAATGATCCCTTGAATCCTAGTTTAACTCCGAAGTAAAGTAGTGATTATATAATCACCCATTACATTACAGTAATATTAACTGAACAATGAATATTCACTTCTTTTAACAATTAAGTTCGTTTGTATTTATTTTATTTATTTATTTATTTAGGACAACTTACAAAACATACCCTAATCCATAGTTTACAACCATGTTTTACAAATTGCTGAGTGTTGTCTTACTTACAAGTTGCCACGGCATGGTAAGGGACAGTTACATCTAAGATTATACAATGCAATATCTGTAATAATATACAAAACATACAGAACATCATCGAAATTAATTAGAGACAGTGATGCATTTAAAGTGGTCTAAGAAGGTCTAAATGACGCAATAGCTTTGATTTTAAATTTTGGAAGACTGTTTGAGAAGATGTCTACATCAATTTCACGACATACACGTACATGCCTACATGAACATCAACTGAGCTTGAAGTAGATCGTTGTCCTTGACCTTAGGATTGAGTTCAAAAGGCCTCTGTAAAATTTAAAATGAAAATGGTCTCAAATGTAATTAAATATTCACAATGTTCTGAGTACCTAAAAAGGTGGCAAATTTTCTTAAGAGACAGAGTTTTGGCGAAACAAAGAAATCGTAATTAGAAATTAGGTAACTGCTAGACTATTTTTAAGTGAATTTACCTTGATTAAATTATACAAGCGCTCATTGAGGCTTTATAACTTATTATTGAGAAAATAGTTTAGATCCTCGACAAAGTTCATACTTTGATTGTCTTAAGATTAAACAAATATTTGTAAATTGATTAAGTTCAAATTGGCATAACTGTTTTAAATATAGTTCAATGAAATTACTTTTTGTAATCAGTTTAAAATCAGTTTTACGTAACAATGACGATAAATGAACAATAGGTGATTGCGATGCAAATGATTGTACTTCGGTAACTAAATGTTCATAAATACATGATGTAATAACTAAAACAATTTCACAATGGTTTTGAATAGTTGTATAAAAATTGTTTTTTGTGTGGAAATCAATCAGAATTGAGACTATTCTCTTTATTTTTCCACGGCCACTTTCACCGTTAAAGATTAAGATGTGACAAACTTTGACCCATTCGTATGATAGCGGATTAAGAACACAAAGTCACTACCCCTATTCATCCTGTGAGAGGGAGCAAACTCTGGAAGACAACAGCACTGCAAAGAGAAGGAAAACTCGACTCAAACCCTATACCAAGAGAATATACTGTATACGAAGGGACCTATGTTCAGGAAAGGCTGTTGATATGACGCGATGAAATTTTGACTATTTAAGTAATTTTCATTAGTAGCCGTAGTAGTATCTTCAGTTTGTAAATTAAAATCTAACACAATACCTTTATCTTATATTTTTAAAACGAAATCTAATTCTCAAAATCCTATCAACATCGTTTTCGAAAATAAGGTTTGCTTTTCAAATCTATTTGTTAGAGCTAAACAATATCTGTGAAATGCTTATTAAGTGGGTACATTCTTTATTCGTGTTTATCGCGTTAAGCAAGGCGAATACTTGGAATTTATCCAATTGTAGTACGATTTCACCAATATTGTACATGCGATGCACTCCATTATTAATTGTGCAGGCAAGATTCCAAATATTATGATAATGCTGCAAGAATTACTTGCAACTTGTTTGCTTTATCCGTAATTTTCAAGTTCGATTTATTTCAAATTGTCAACACTTATCTATATGTTTTGTCCTTAAGATAGGAATTATTCTCTTTAAAATTCCTACGTCTTTTTATTTATGTTATGTCTAAGATATATTAAAACGTTATTTTATTAGCTTTACGTTATTACCTTCACTTCAATTTAACCTTCTTCTGTTTACCCTTTTTTCTTAGTTTTAATGACAATATAATTTAGGATCTTAGTGTTTATATTAGGTCTTTACCTATGAAATTGCAGTTTCGTATGCAATAAGTGAAAGTACTTATTTTTTAAACTTGTTTGTTTCTGTTATTCGAAGTAATCACCCATACAATCGTCGCATCTTTGCCAACGCATTGGCAGTTTATTGATGCCCCCTTCTTGTAAAAATCAGCTGGACGGGAGGCAACAAACTCTTCAAAGGCATTTTGTACTGCCTCTCGGGAAAAGAATTTTTTACCCACTAAAAAGTTGTCTAAATTTTAAAAAAGTAATAGTCGGTAGGTGCACGGTCTGGTGAGTATGGCGGATGAGGGAGAGCTTCCAACCCCAGCTCTTGCAGCTTCGAGACTGTCTGTTGCGCAGTATGGGGTCGCGCATTGTCGTGAATGAGCAGTGGGGACGACCGATTGACCAAAGCTGGTTGCAGATGTGACCACCAGACCTTGCACCTACCGACTATTACTTTTTCCAAAATTTAGACAACTTTTTAGTGGTTACAGTACAAAATGCCTTTGAAGAGTTTGTTGCCTCCCGTCCAGCTGATTTTTACATGAAGGGCATCAATAAACTGCCAAAGCGTTGGCAAAGATGCGTCGATTGCATGGGTGATTACTTTGAATAACAAAAATAAAAAAGTTTGAAAAAATAAGTACTTTCAGTTATTGCATACAAAATGGCAATTTCATAGGTAAAGACCTATTATTATGCTGGGGTCAGAAGGTGAATAATACTACATTCAATGGTGAATTGTACTTACCACTTTTTCTTCTCATTCAGTGTGACCTTTTGCCCAAAAATTCAAAAGTCATTTTGTAAAGTTTTGATCTAAAACAACCCGCACTTGTGCTCGGACAGTGACATAAAAAAGAGCTCGTGAACTAGGGCAAGTGATAAAAATTGGCGAGCGAGTTTTGTTTTATTATGAAACTGTGGTGACGCTGTAGAAACTCTCGTTTAAATTGCAGGTTTAACTAATGTTGATCTCTTAAATTACATATATTTAAGTGATACGGCAAAAACATTAATAAGATGTGTGTGTAAATCAAGGTATTATACTAAATATCTCACTCAAAACCGATGAGGGTTTTTGGAAAATAAACCGAATTGGCTTTGGAGAACTTTCCATTTTGCATATTTGTTGTAAATCAATTTATATTAGACTTGTTGAAATGTATAAATATTTGGTTAAAATTGAACTTGGGAATAGTGTATTAATATAATGCAAATGTGAATATCAACCAACATTTTACATTAGAATAAAAACAGAAAGTAATTAAAAATATTAAATACCAAAAAAATAGATGCGACGATTACCAAACTTTGACTGCTGTTGACTTTTGAGTGGGTGAACCGAATAATCCCAATTAGGCCACATAGCAATAAAATAATAAATCAAAATTGGTTTAACCCTTGAGTAGTTGTGATGCAACTGAGAGACACAAATACACACACGAAACTTTTAACAATCCTCAATTTTATGTCTGGGGTTCAAACCATTTTAATTAAATCCTTTACCAGTAGTTCAACTTTAGTATGTCGAATAAGAGCTGCTTGAACTTTTATGGCACTGGATGTGGCTTTATATACCTCAAATTTTTAGTACAGAAAAAAATATAGTTTCAAAGTGGAACCACTTAAAGTTTTTGCATCTTGCTCCGTATTCACAAAAAAAGACAATGCACTAAAAGATTTTGCCAATCACATCATCTCATGGCCATTATTTTTCGCTAGAGAAATAAAACATGTTTTACATCATATATCAATAATTCAGGCGTCGTGTATAAGTATATTTGTTTGTAAGAATTGTGACTGCACTTTTGGCGTTAATGGGGTGACGGTGGAAGGCGGTAAGATCCCGAGATATAAATCAGCAAGTAAATAGTAAGGGCTATATTCAAAATTGCATCATGCGCACTCATAGAAACTTTCGCAACTGCTGGCAAGGCATAAACTTCTGCGTTTAACTTCACACAAGTTTTGAGATTTGCACAATTATCATCCTCAACGTGAACTTCTTTGGTTTGAATTACGAGTTCATAACTTTTGTCTGCATTAATTGAGTAAGAATACCTACATCGTAACCTGCTAATTACCATAAAAACTTGTTATTCTATAGTCAGTCACCTAAAGCTGCTTTGTCTTCTTCAGGTTGTAGTTTAATAGTAATAATAATTAATGTATGAAATCTACTGTAGTGACTTTAAGCTATATATAGATAAGTATTAAGGAATCTGAACACGCTCCAGCTGATAATGTTTTCTGTAAAAATATTAATAAAGAAATACTTAGGCAAAAAGTTTCTCTCAGAACCGATTTTTCAGTAGTCAAAATCGATTCTTCTCCAAAGGTTTCTCCTCTATGGTTAGTTATAGTACGGATAATAATCAGAAGGGTAAATACTCCATTATTTGTAAAATTTGTAAAATTAAATGCTTTGCACACATTTTCAGAATACATTACTTGACATCCAAATATTATCGTACAAATTAAACATTTCAGATACGATTAACAATTTATACACAAATATAACTCATCGTTCCTATTGTGCTAATCCATGTTTATTGCACAGTTGCCACAGCTACCGTTGAAAATGAAATTTACATTACAGATTCATTTACGACTAAATTGGCATTTGTTTCAGATCCAACATTTAATATTGTAAATACTGTGCAAGTAACAAATACAATTACAGATTAGTGTGATTTTAAATGTTGCGATTTTTTTAGGGCTGTGTTGACATGTTTATTAGTTTTTTTTTGTTTGTTGCGCTTTTACGCCTAAACTACCAAACTAATAAAAAAAAACAGAAAGTTACATTATCAGAGAGTAACATAACCGACATAGACGCGGGCGGAGCCGCAGGCAAAAACTTTTTGATATATAAATATAGGTATTTATTTTTGTCAATCTGTATTTATTGTCATTTTAACAACTTGTCGCTACTTGTAAATAGATTTTAACGATTTTGTTTGAAAAAAATTGATGTTCGAGAGTCATGCTTAGGCCTCACAGGCTTTAGTTGCTGGTCACCGAGTAGATGAGGTTACCAGAGCCCCAACCTTCTTCCTAACTCTGGAGGGGCCGCTCTTAAAGGGTGGCACTACGCTACGTCTCTTGAGTTACTGATGACCATGGGCAGTTCTAAAAATATTGAGATTTAAAAAAAAAGAAAAAACTTAAAAACCCCACTGACTTAGACGCAAGGAAATCGTTAAGACTTTTTATTCAACATTTTCTTAGCTGTCCTACATTTGTCCTATTTTGTGACTTCGTACTTTGTTATGGTTTTATCAAGTCTTACTTACGGTTTTTTATAAAAGTTTTAGTTGCTGTTAAAGAACATCACCATCATCATCATCAACAGTACTTATTAGTCCACTGCTGGACATAGACTTCTCCTTAAAAAGGAGGTTTTGGTTTACTATACCACGCTGGCTAGACGGGTTAGTATGGGCTTTGTTTTAAGTCTTCCTTTTCTTTGCAGTGCTGTTGTCTTACATAGTTTCGGTGTTGACTCTTATAACACTAGCGGGATGAATAGGAGTGGTGACACTTCGTATTCTTAATCCGCCACTACATGGACATAATAAAACAATTAAATAATTACATGTACAATTTCGTAGTAACCCCTAACGGTTTATATTTAAAATAAACTTTAAACTTTTTTAAGAATGGCTCACTGTACAAAATGATTCAACTGGATAACATAGAAATTGTAATACACGTAAATTTCAGCAAACGATAAAACCTACGCGAGAAACCAACATTTCTCTTGAAATGTAGAATTTAAATTGCAGTACATTGGCATGAGTCAACTGTCCAGGCGAGGTTTGCAAATGTTCCAAGCGCCAAAAATAAAAGTATCAGCGAAAATGGTCCTCAAAAGTTTTTATATCATTGCTGGTTGACAACTGTACACACATAAAAGAAGTTCTACGTTACGTGAAACATGGAAAGATCTTCTCAGAATAAATTACGGTTACTTCTTTTGTTTTTTTACAGAAGCATAAGTATTTTAGCAAGGTCGAGTAATTGATCTATGATAAGACTGTATTTTCACTTTTGTATTCACTTGGAATTAACCTATTTTCCTATTACCTACATTGAATTCTATTGCGCTTATCTTAGATATTGAAAACTTGGCATTTTTAACCGACTTCAAAGAAAATGAGAGGTTTTTGCTTTGGTACTAAAGTACAAAATCTTTTAAATGTTAACAATTAAATTTTACAAAAAAAAATAACGGATTTCAATGATGATGTGTTGGAAAAATGTGTATTCTTTATTACCTAATATTCCATCCTTAGCGGTTGTATTCTATAAAAAAATCCCAAATAATAAATAGTGTTGCCAAATTGGTACATAAATAACTTAGTTCTGAAGTATGTAAGTCCTTTGAATATTTGATCTTATTATTATTCGATCGAATAGTATTTTATAAAACATGACCCGATCAGTACAGTGCTTTAAAAGATAAATTGCGCAATTTTATTTTAAGACTAGAGCCAGTTGTGGCGTTCATTGACATAATTATCCTATCCATCATCTGGCGGGTGTCATTAAGACTGGGCGTGGATCACACAGGTCGAGCCGGTCCCTTAGTGTGGCTCTCTTACTGACCTTTTTCCCCTGACTAGATTGGGGTCACCTTTAGGTCTGCTTTAGGTAACGGAGCGACTACCATCAGGCCGCTACAGCCCAAGTACTAGAGGCGATATCGATGTTCTGTAGAACGACTATTGTCCGAATATTTAGGTCTTCAACTACCAGTAACGATTGCATCAGATGTTCGTATTTCAACAGGAACAAACGGTTTAACGTTCTCTCCGAGGCACCGAGGGGTCTCAATGTTTTAAGAATGGTCACCCATCCATAGACTGACCAGGCTAGGATTGCTTTACTTTTTTGATGTTTTTGATTCAGTGTTAAAAATATTTTTGTTACTCCTTATATAAAGTTGTCATGTGCAATATAGTGTGAATTGTAGATATTGGTATAACCTTCCATTTCACTGCGTTGATTGGCCGTTAGCTGTACATAAAAGGCATTTGCGGTACTCGTAGTAAGGTACTCAGATTCAATGCTTTGGTTTGGTTAATATTATGGTGACGACGAAACTGACAGTTAAGAATTATCACGACACATGTGCATTTTGGAGGCTCTTTATCAAGAGGTGAAGAGTCCTGACGGAGTTCTGACAGAAACTAAATCTTAATGCTAATAGAACGAAGAAGAAGGGGAAGTGATAAACAAAAGTCATTTTTATTCTAAAATTATCAATATGAAGAACAAATATAATATGAGTTAATGAATATTAACTTCATGTAATAATCTTTATATATATAATTCTTCTGTGAGTGTGTATGTCACTGAACTTCTCTCAAACGACTGGACCGATTTTGATGAAATTTTTTGTGTGTGTTCAAGGGGATCTGGGAATGGTTTAGATTCACAATTTTGTCCGCTGGACAATGTTTTTTTAATTAATTTTTAACTTATTAGTAGTTGTTGATTTTGGAATGTTTTACATTGGATCAGACAGACGGCGCTACCATCGCAGTGTCAAATTTGACAGGACAACGTCTGTCGGGTCCGCTAGTAATATATAAAGTAGGTATTACATTATTATTAGTATTTATTATTATTAATTTCACAAAAAGATTGCATACTATGTAAAATTGAAGAAGTTTCCGAAAACAATACCTATCGTAATGACTAAAGCCTTAAAATAAGTTTGTATCTAATCGATACAGTGAGGTAGTTTTTAATGAACACCTCTCAAACAAAGGAATATTTGAAACACTTCACGGAATTGATGCCCTGTTTATTATGTTTATGCGGATAGACCGCAGTGATATTACGGCTTCCAAATGGTTCTGAAGTTACCGGAGTCTTGGGGGAGGGGGAGCAACGCACTTGTGACACTCAGATGTCCATGGGTGGTAGTGGTCACTTACCATCAGGTGACCTGACTGCTCGTTTACCCCAATGATATAAAAAAGGCAAAAATAACATTTGAGGATCAAATCTGTCGACCGTCATAAAAGCTTACCTTTTGGGACAGTTCAATTTAGCGTATGGGATTGACAATAGTCGCGAACTGTTCTGTCATACCGTCGGTCAGTGTTGTTACAGAACAATTTACTTGTGTCTGTTTGTCCGCACACCTGGTCTAAATGGATAACAATGTTGTGTTGCACACAACGATTACGTTCATATAAACACTTACTGGTATTGACGTAGGAGTTGATAGGATGTGAGTAAACATGGATGTGTTGATGGCCATTTAATGGTGGCAATTTAAGCACATTATGCGCTCTGAATAATCTGAGAGAAGTTGAATGTGATTTACTCTAGTGAGAATTGAATACAGCTAAAAGATCATGATTACTGAATTGTCTAAAAGAACTCTGTTGATATCAGCAGAGAATGAGAGATCTATCTAAGCCAATCAACTGCTGAGTTAAGAAATGTATTTCCAAATAGTTTATTGAAATTTAGAACATTCAAAATGTTTATGCTGTCAAACTCAAATATTATCAAGTAGGCCTTCTTACAGTGCACTTTCAAACTTAGTTGTACTTATACAAATCATATTTTAAAAAAACGGGATACTAAAACAGTAAAATAATATGGGATTGTGACCTTTACGATGAGGCGGTAGTGTACTCGTATGTAACTAGCACGCTTGCGTTGCGGCTTTAATTCTATAATAAGTTGATAAGATCTAATGAGACGAGTATGCTTCCAGTTGATCTCGAGGTGCAGAGACGTGCAGCCATGTATCATTCAAAACAACAAAACGTGGAATGCGATTTTTTGGGCGCACGAGATCGTGATAAAATTACAAGATTGCTTCAACAGCACGATGTCTATAATGACCTCATAGACGAATGGCAGCAACGCTGGGACGAATCATCTATCTAAGGGTGCCACCTTTACCTGTTCTTTTCATCTGTCGCGAACGGTTGTCGAGGACATGCCTTGAGGTGGATCACTGTGTCACTCAATTTCTTGCAGGTCATGGTAACTTTAAGAGTAAGCTGTATTCAGTTAAATTAGTCGAGTCACCATTGTGTCAATGCTCAACACCTAACTCTAACTGTGAACAGTCTGCTCATCATATCCTCTGGGAATTTAGTCTTTAGTATAATGAACGTTATATAATGCTAATTAGCTTGCAGGTGACATCTAGGGCTTTTTACAATGGCGATCTTGTGTCAACTAGGGTAAATTTCCGTGCGTTTAGGCGATTCTGCTATACATAATATGATCTACAATATTTTTCATTTTAATATTTTCCTTAGAAAAGAGGTTTTGGCCTACTATATCACGCTGGCCGGACGGGTTGATATAGGTTTTATGTCAAGTTTGCCTACTCTTTGCAGTACTGTTTTTTTTTGCGTAGTTTGCTCCCTTAGTCGGCTCTTACGGCACCCACGGGATGAATGTAGTTGTATATTCAAATGAGTTAGTAAGTACTAACTTATAAATTAAATACAGGTCGATATTTATTTACTGATTCAATATTAAAATGATCGGTAATTATCACACTCATTAGTTACTTTTGTCCGACAGGTCATTACGGCATCTTCAATAAAGGCGTCCGATAAATTATGAGTCAGGTAGGTCATATTGTTTTGCATATCTATAAATATCGTTTGTAATTAATCATCGGCAGCAGCTGCTGTGAATTAAGAGCAGCTATGAATTATACGCGAAATATTTATTTATCCAATCAGAGACAACAATTTTGGCAGATACAAAATGACAAAAGGTCGGATATTATGTTATTTTGAAAGGTGTTTGTAAGTATACATCTTGAAGATTATGAAAACAATTAAATTGTCAATTAATTATGTCGGTTATCGTGGTATCTATATAGCACTTGATTATCTGCATGTAAGATCAGCAAAAAACTATAGCAAACACAAATTTTTCTCCCATCTACTATATCGTAGACCCCATTTATACAAAAAAAAATGGTAGGTCAAATTTTCAATATAAAATACTAGCTGACCCGCGCAACTTCGTCTGCGTCTCTCAATAGTAATAAATTTTCTCCGTTTTTGAAACATTCTTCATTGGTGCTCCGCTCCTATTGACCTTAGCGTGATGATATATAGCCTTCCTCGATAAATGGGCTATCTAACACTGAAAGAATTTTTCAAATCGGACCAGTAGTTCCTGAGATTAGCGCGTTCAAACAAACAAACAAACTCTTCAGCTTTATAATATTAGTATAGATTTCCTCCCGAAGAAAATATTTAGCAGCGTGGTTACTATATTAAACATACAAAATAGTCTTATGCTAGTTACGTAAACAGTGAGATAAACTTTGCATCGGGGGACGTGGTGTGGCGGGGTGAGGAGTACAAATCCAACAATTAAATTATTAATAGGTCAGTCGGCTGTTGTGTTACCGCTCGTTCATCCGTGACGTCAAAAGTGCAAACAATGTTTTCTAACCGCGAGTATTACGAAATGGTGTTTTGTCACATTCGTAGTGGTGAAAGCCTAAATGTTACGCGCTTGTACAAGTCAGAAAGTATACCACGACCCCGAAGACAAGGTATGCTAAATCTATCGGTGCCTAACCGTTTTTATCCGCAAATCCGAGGCTGTTAGACTACAGATAGTTTAGAACCCCGTCATGCGTAAGGGGTACTGCAAGGTCAAGACTTGCAATAGAGGTCGAAGAACAAATGTTCGCCGTACACCGGCCCGCAGCGCAACGCTTCCGCGTAAGCCAATACGCAGTATGGAAGCTGATAAACGCCTTACCTCGTCGACAATTCTGCGACAAGACAGGTGAGGCCTTGTTTACTCCTGTGGGTTTGTACAACCAACATAACGAACATATCACAACCCACACGTCGTTAGACAAGATCTAGACTACATTTTAAATCTAGATATCTAGAAGACTACATTTTGAACATTTATTTAAATACACGTAAATCAGTAGCGTTAAGTTAACCTCTAATTGCTTTTTTTATTAATTATTGTACATATCACTAAAGATTTATGTATTTTTTACTTGTTTCAAACGTGCCCTTTAATTAAGTGAAGTTTTAGTATTTGGATGTTATATTAGGTACTTTATTTATCAATGAAATGTAGCGAAGTATGCGACAGCGATGGAGAGGTCATTAACACTTGCGCGTCTACCGATTGTGTCTATAAATTGCGAGTTCTTGAGACAACTTTGTGATGATTATTACTCAATATTTTTGTACCATGTGATACTAAAACTTCGGGTTTCTCATTAATTTTACTAAAGATTCTTCTGTGTTAATATGGACGGCAAACTTAAAGTCAAACATGAAATAAATTTCCAATCTCTGAAATAATATACTAAGAAATGAATTAGTCCATCGATATTTTACAAAATAAGGTGCGAAAAGATACCCGAACATATTTATTTATAAGTAAGTAAATTCCGAAGTGGAACCTAAGATGTTTCTTTTTGAATTACAAATAACACATTACCTACTACATTTTGAAAAGCGAACGTGAGTTTTAAGAAAAATAACTTTGCCAACTCAACAAAATTATGTATTCAAATATAACATTTGGAATTCAGAAGAACTCCTTATATTTCAAATGAAATTTGGTTATTTATCGAAACATCGCTCATGTCAAGATGAACGCTTGTGTCAATAAAATATTTGACGGAATTTTTAACTTCACCTCGAGTTATTTCAACGGGAACCACAAATATGATTACATAAGTGAACGTTTTATCATTTCTTTTCATCGCTTGACGATAATATAAGTACATATGTCTGTAACAGCAATCGCCACCAACTGTATAGCTTATCGCAAAAATATAAGGCGTCACCTAGTAATGACAACCTTCTCGGATTTGCTCGAACTTTATTTTGATAACAGAAGTGAATACAACTGAAATGACACATGATATCTTGATCCCTTGTCAAGTCGTTTCCAGATTTATCTTGATTGTCACATTTACTCCTCCCTGCATCAACAACTCGATTCAAATAGTAAGACGCTGTTAGACTTATGAAAATATTTGAAAGAAGTTTCTTAAGTAGTGAGTGTCATACTTTTAAGAAAGATAGAAAAAGAAAGACGATATAGCAACAATTTCACATCCCTATTTTTTGCTTTTTTGTTAAAATATTTATAAATCTGACAGCAATGTATACAAGCTATAGATTAAACATGGCACATTTGCGAATGTCCGGTATTCGAGCCTAATTTTGGTATATGTCATGATTTTGGTATTGTTTGTATTTCAATTGAAAACGTGGATTTTATGTGAAATATGTTTTTGTGGTAGAATAAAATCAATTGTTTTGGTCGTTTATTATTTTATACATTGAATTCACAACGGTTATTAATACTTTATCATTTATGCTTGTTTGCTTCAGGCAATTTTAAAACAAATCGATGTATTACTTTATTGAAAAAAAACTCACTAAATTGAAAAAAAATATTCTATCAAATATTTTCCTTATAGAATTCACGCTTCAAGTTCGTTTTCATTAATACAAAAAAAAAAACACAAGTAAGAATTTTACTAGCAGTTGAAATCCGTTTTCAATAGACGTTCCGTTTTCAAAATTTCTGTTTACTTTCTTCTTTTGTCTCATCTAAAAATTTTTATCGTTCACAATTTGAAATCCAAAATATAAACGTTGCCAATGAGAGTTAGCATCAGAAGGGCGACCGGCTTTAAAATAAACAAGCTAACTAGACTCTAAATAGCATTGGAAAAAGATAATGGAAAATTAAAAGAAAATTAAAAGCTGGTACCATACTAGGCTTTTATTTGGTTAGGACATACATATATATATATATATATATATATATATATATAGGAATGTAGGTTTATGTTTTGTCAGATTTACTAAAATGAAATTTAGCGATTATTATAGATTAGTGATTCAAAGGTAACACATTTACAAGACATAACGTAAAACGTAAACGTATCAAATCAATTTCTGGAGAATAGTTCACAAATAATACTTAGGGCATTCTAAAAATTTCTGGCTTCTGATAAATAAGACTAGATATAAGACTTACGATACGTTTATTGTTTTTTAACGTATATTCGCTGAAACTATTGTACAAAGCAGTTGGAAAAGTCTTAAATTACTGTAAATGTTAAGTCATGTGGTATCCATCGAGTGCAAAGTTTCCGAATCCTCAGATGCACATGTAAAATGTTTTGCACTTGGCTTATTCTAATGCCTAACAAAGCACGAATTTGCTGGCAAGTAATTTAATTGACTGTTTCAGTAAGTTATCGTACGGTGTCAAAATGTTCCTCGGCATGGAGATTATCATATCCACATCTAAATTCTCCAAACCACGAATACACAGAGCTGCGACATGGTGCTTCAGCACCAAATGCCAATTAAAGTCTCTGGCAACTCTCTTGTTGACTTAGCCACAACGAAAAAAAAAAAAAAAAAACACTCATTCAATTCACGGGTTAAATTCATTTTGATAGCGACACACAATTTTCGAAATAACGTCACAATGAAAAAAACAAATGACAGTCTCGCAAATTAAAATGTGCCCAAAGAGTTCCATTTTCGAATTCCACAATTGTTTTTTCATTCTTTTATTGTATCCAGAGACTTTCAGTGTGACCCACGTATTATATGGCTTTACCAAGTAAATCAAACTATTCCTGCTAAGGCTGTTAAGGTCTGACAATATTACATATCTATAATTACTAAAAGCCAACCAATACCGAGATGCTCATCTGAAATTTAATATAATAATGTCTCTATATGCAACCTCTGTAGGTACTATACTAATGTAACTAAGTTCTAAAGTTATTACAGCTTCGTCTGATGGCTCATTTGATTAAGTAATAGATATCACTTAATGAAGTAAGTGAAGTATTAAAAGTTAAATATATTTAAGGCTAAAATACATATTTATATGTCAAGAGAATTTTTCAAAGTTAGTTTTTAGGCAAATGCTCAAAGACAGGAATGTGAAATGTGGAATATTTAAAGGTAAAATGTTGCAAAAAGTAGATCCAACTGACCCGAAATAAATATAAGAAAAGGGTAAGGGTAAAAATCAAAGGTTTAATTTCAAAAATAATAACTAAACAATTCTCACACATGGTCGTCTTGACCCCAAACTATGCAGAGAAGGTACAATTTTTTTTTCATAGACAACTCCCGCACTAGGAATAAATCCTGTGTCGCAGGGGATTTTACAAACATATATAAAACGGACACAAAAATCACCCAGACTCAGAACAACAATTTATGGATCACATAAAGTGCTGTCATATGCGGAGAACCCATAACACTCAGCACATCTATTCTTATACCTGCTAAATATACAAAATCCACTGCTGGACATATATAGACCTCTCATTAGAAGGGAGGTTTTGGCCTACTACGCTGGCCAGACGGGTTAGTATAGGGTTTTCCTTCTATTTGCATTGCTGTTGTGTGCCTAGTTTACTTCCTTATTCGGCTCTTACGAAACTCACACACTCTTACGATACTCACACTCGTTTTCTACATCCATCACCACACAGAAGATATTGATATATTATTACTAAATAATGCTTCGCGTGATCGAATCCGCAACAAGGAGATCCGCAGGAGAATAAAGGTGGTCGACATAGCCCAACGGATTAGCGCGCTCAAGTGGCAATGGGCAGGGCACATAGCAAGGAGAACTGACGGCCGATGGGGCAGCAAGGTTCTCCAATGGAGACCACGTACTGGAAAGCGCAGTGTGGGACGACCGCTTACCCGATGGACGGACTTACCCCGCTGGAAATCATTGGGAGAGGCCTATGTCCAGCAGTGGACAAGCATAGGCTGAGAGTAATGCTTCGCGTTCGTCGTGAAGGTTAGTATTTACACAACTGTAAAAAGGGCATTGAATAAGGTTTTATACAAAATCCGAAAAGATTTTACACTTATAAGTTGTCGATATTTTTATTGTGTTATCGAAAGTTTATTCGCATTACAAGAAGAAACCTGTATAACATAAACTGTGATTCTTGCCATTTAACAAGAAAAGTTTAAGCAGGTTGTTGCAGGTTGTGTAAGTTAAATCGTGTATTAAGTTTTTCTAAAAGGGATTTGCTGTAAATAGTTCTTGTAGGAATTGATCGTATATAGTTCTTAAAAATTCCGCGACAGCATATATCTGATATTTTTCACGTTTATTCATAAATACAATCATGGGCGCGATAACCGACATACACACGGGCGGAGCTGCGAGTAAAAACTATTAGGTATAATATAGATCGGAGGCAGAGCTGGACCGAGTCGTACGGCGGCTGGCTTCCCGCAACACTGCGCCCGGACCTGATGGTGTTCCAGATCGCGCGCTGGTGATAGCTCTGTCTGTACTGGGGGACAAACTGAGGCGGATCTTCACTAATTGTCTTAGCCTCGGTGTCTTCCCCCTCGGCTGGAAAGAAGCGATACTGGTGCTTTTAAAAAAGGAAGGAAGGACTGCAGATTCTCCCTCTGCGTTCCGACCGATATGCCTGCTGAACGAGTCGGGGAAACTCTTTGAAAGGGTTATCTCCGATCGTATCGGCGAGCACCTGTCGCGAGTGGGCCCTAATTTGTCGGACTGCCAGTTTGGATTCCGACGGGGGCGTTCGACAGTGGACGCTATCAAATGCGTTCGCTCCATGTCGGAGTCGGCAGTCCGATCAGGGGGGGTGGCATTGGCGGTTAGCCTTGATATCTTCAACGCGTTCGGCACCCTCCCCTGGCAGGCGATAAGGGCGGCCCTTGAATTTCACGAGATGCCGCTCTACCTGCGGGACGTCATTGGGGCCTATCTGCGCGACAGGACGGTAAAGGTTATCGGTCGGAACGGGGTGGAAAATCGGAGAGAGGTGTATTGCGAGGTTCCCCAGGGCTCTGTTATGGGCCCTTTGTTATGGAACTTCGCATATGATGTGATCCTTCGCACCAGTCTGCCCTCTGGCCTCAGTGTCGTCTGCTATGCTGACGACACGTTAATACTGGCTAGAGGGTCACACTTCGATGAGGTGCTTCGGCTCGCCGAGCAGGGGGTGGCTTGTGTCGTGGGAAAGATTCATGAGCTGGGTCTGAGAGTGGCGCCTCAGAAAACTGAGGCGATATGGTTCCATAGCCTGCGTAAGCGCCAGGAACCACCCAGCTCATACCTCCGGGTTGGTGACGCTGAAGTCCAGGTTGGCCGGTACATGAAGTACTTAGGCCTCATCCTGGACAGTCGGTGGCGCTTCGAAGAGCATTTCGAGCGATTAGTCCCACGAGAGCGCGGGGTAGCGGGTGCGCTGCATCGCCTGCTGCCCAATCTCGGGGGACCACGGGAAGAAGTTCGCCGTCTCTACATGGGCGTCGTGCGATCCATGGTCCTCTATGGGGCGCCCGTCTGGGCTAAAGACTTGGCGGGTGCCTCCCGCTGCGGGGCTCTACTTAGAAGCCTGCAAAGGTTGATGGCCATACGGATCGTACGGGGCTATCGTACGATCTCGTTTGAGGCGGCAACGGTCCTGGCGCGATATCCACCCTTCGACATTCTGGCAGACATGGACGCGATGGTCTATGACCAAGTTCGCTCTGTCGGTCGGAATGGTGAGGGGGCCGCACCAGATCATGATCCCGGAATGCTAAGGCGGAACGCACATACGCAGGCTCTGCGGACCTGGCAGGCACGGCTCGAAATCCAGGGCTGTGCTAGCCAACGCGCAGTCGGAGCCGTTCTGCCAAGCTTCGAAGCGTGGGTAGGGAGAAACGACTGTGTCACCTACCGATTGACTCAGGTGCTCACCGGGCACGGTTGCTTCGGTGAGTCTCTGAATCGAATTGGACGGGAGGTCACGGCACAATGCCACCATTGCGGGTCCGACCGGGACTCCGCCCAGCACACGCTGGAGGACTGCCCTGCGTGGGAGTCCGAACCTCAAATCTTGGTCGGACAGATCGGACGAAACCTGTCACCGCCAGCATTGTGCCAGCATCCCGCTCTAGAGGTGATCATAGTCGTAGATCGTAGACGGCAAGAGAGGACTCTACAAGCCGCCGATGCATTCCTGGAGCTCCTCCTGACTGCCGAGGTAGGCCGCCGCGGGGTTTAGTGGGTAGACCGGTTCTCCGGGAGTCCCACGCACGCCCTGCGTTTCCCCAACGGAGGGTATGGTGCGAAAAGCATTCCCCGCGTTAAAAAAAAAAGAAAAAGGTATAATATAGATTTTGATCGGTTTATCGTGTGTCTTATTTAAATTGCTACTACACACACATACACCTAGAACAATAGACCATATTGTATGCACAAGTTCTGTTTTAACAATAATTATTACAAAATACGTTAATATAAATGGTTGTAAATAAGTCATAGTTCATCTTAATCAAGTTACAACATTGTTTGTTAACTTATCACGTTGAATAGGCTTGTCTCGTTTATGACGTCACTTAGTACGGATTAACCTACGCGTGTATCAGCTTGATATTTTGGTAAATTGTTTCTATTTAGCATATGTATAGCGTGTTGTATCTATCGATTTTCCCTATCCATAGACACATGTAGATTAAGGTCAATCTTGAATTATTTTGTAATCTTACTCGTAGATTGAAATTTGAAATTGGATGGATTGTCAAATTTAAAGTTTGGAATAGAAATATGTTTTTAAATAGATATAGGTGGTAATCTTAGAAATCACTCATTTGACTTTGACAGATTCAATTGATTTAGAAAGTTCAAAAAGATAAATGGTTATCCTGATATATGCTGAAGGTAAAATGACTATTTTGATTTTGTAAGAACAAGATGTGTTTTTTTAGTAGCTTTAGATTAGTAGTCTAAAAGCTAAAAATTCTGTCAGTTTGCTAACGTTTTTAATTCCGTAGGGAATGATTATGGTTCTGGTTTCAGAGCCGTTATCAGTTAATTCGATAGCACATTCAGTCTATAATTTGACCATAATTTTTGGAGATAATAAAGTGGTCCACCTTTTTAAGCAACTCTCTCGACAGCAGGTATGTCACGATGAGGAATTATGATTACTATCTCTTCAAATGTTCTATGCTGAGTGTCTCGAGAGATTTCTCCTACAGCAACTTTGTAGGAGAAAGCTCTAGAGACACTGAGAGTTGAGGAATTTTTTCCAGACCATGAGTATGAAAAATGGGACTAGAACGAAAAGCTTTTTATTGTAGCTGTTGGTGCTAAAAACATTTACCATTGCAGAGGCTACTTTATTCATTCCTGTTTGACCTTTCATAGCCTATTCTCGCTCATTCACTGGAGGAAACTAGATTGCACCAAGCACTCTTCTTATTAGGAAATAAACAAAAATGGGTCAAGAGATTTATTATAATAGTTTCTTAAGATGTCATAGGAAAGTATAATTTTAAAGGGGAATCAGTAATTTTTGTCTATCACAAAGGCCCACGATAGGTTTCTTGACTGTGATCCGGTCTGTGTTTCGGAGATAATACAAGAGTAGTAATGTCCAAGATAAACTTATAGCGCAAGCTTAGGAAACAGTAGTAACCCTAAAGAAGATTTTTTTTACTTTATTTGAATAACAAAAAGTATAAAATAAAAATATAAAACAATCATAAAACCCGTATTGGTTTTTCTTGAGTGTACATTCCTCATTCCTTTCTGTTTTGTTTAAATTTCTACATTCATATAATAACATACAAATATTATAATAATAAATTTGCAAGCACAATATAATAGGTGCAGGGTAGGCGTACAAATCTTTGAAGCGCTTGACCGGTAAACGTAGCTACTAATAGCTGAATAAGTAAGGGACATAACCTTTGTTCTACTTATACTTTAGATATCCAGCACGTGTCCAGCGTCGTCTTATTATCACTTTAATGAAAATACTTTATCAGACATAAAGTAAAGCATACCTTCATAAATGTTACTAACAGAATGAATGTGTAGTCTAAAATAGATTTAACTATTATTTTATTATTATTCTAAGTCAATAGAGTACACTAATTAAAATAAAGATAAGCATATACTTGTACAACCTGTATGTACAAATAAGCTCAACAGAGGCTTAATCCTTTCATTACCTTGTGTAAACTTGTGTAATAATTTGATATAACAGTTAAATGTATAGATATTATCTGAGATGTATTAACAATATACACCGTGCTTATTAGTATTACGAGCTCTTTGACTCATTTACACTATCTTACAATAAAAATCTAAGAAATGATAGTTAATATCTTTTATGTGTATATACATACTTACTGATGTGCTGACTGATTGATTCCTCAATGCAGAGTCTAAACTGGTGGGGAAATAAACTTAAAATTTTGGCAGTTGATGCGTTTTATGTTGTAAGCACCTACTAAGAAAGAGTTTTAGGAAATTTCACCCTTAAGGGGTTAAAGTAAGGGATTCACGGTTGTACTGAATTTCGTTATTGTCAAAGTTAAAAACACGAGACAAGAAATAAGGTGCATGTGGTGTTTTTCTTTTTTTTTGTTAATGGGGTTTTTTTTTGTTGTCCATTGGGGGTAATGAAAGGGTCTGTTGGACTCTTACCGACTAAAAACCATCGCGGTGTTTTTTGTCTTGCCAATGGCCAGGGGAGCGAGAATCGCAATTGCATTCTTCCGCCACCCAACAGGCATTTCACCCGAGACAGGTCTCGTCACCCGTTACGACCATCACCCTTCGGTCGCAGTCCTCTAGAAGTTCTGCCTCGTGGGCCTGTATCTGTTCCCCAAAATCGTCACCTGCGGGCCACTTCCTAAGGTGGCCGGAGATCGGCGAATGCAATCCACGTCTGGTGCGCCTTCGGCGGGTACAGACAGTGATTCTGCGTTCTCTCTACCGTGCTGCCGATAACTTGTTCGCAGAAGGAAGCGACGGCGCTCAATGCACTTTCGGTAAAGATTACAATGACGGAACCGTGAAGTTGGCTCCGGCTGATCCGAGATGGTGTTTCAAACATTCAACCACTTTGGTTGAACGTCCACTTAAATTCTACGCAATACCATTTATTACATTATATCTATGTATGTTATAATTCTAAGTAAAACACAAATTAATCGTCTTAGTGTTTCATCGAGCCCTGCAATAATTTATAAGACGCCAAACGCTTAAAATAAATTGTTTCGCCAAATCCCGCAATAAAAACGTACCGTCTTAATGTATTAAAATTTGTTTTACAATCGTTAAATTAACATAAATATGAATGATGTATCAATGAATAAATTTACATTGGCAAAGTTAATGTCAAGCAACGCAAGTAAATAAATGTTTTGTTTTATTTGGTTGACATGATTATCTCCTGACATGATTATCTCTTGATTATCATGTAATGAATTCAATGTTAAAATTGCCATAGTTTAGAGTCTGACAAGTCGAAGATGACAAGGACGTTTATGTTTTGTATCAATTTAATATTAATGTTATTAAATACCAGTGATTAAAGTTATATCTTAAAGTGTAATTACATAAAACTTAAACGTTAACGTTTATGTTCAAAACAACAGAATATCAGGAGAGGGAACATAACAGATAACTTCGGCGTAGTTGCTAATGCATGTATTTAATACCAGCCACAGTAATCTCATAAATCAATAGTTTGAAACAACCTAAATAGTGGTAGGTAGGTAAAACCCAAAACTGTAGTACCGACCACTTGTTAGGTAAACATAGAGAGTTACAAACACAATATATAATTACGATCATTAGTTTTCAATACATTCTGATTTGAAATGGATGAATTTAGATTGTATTCTTTTAAATGTGCTATTTTGTTTTAATAATATTAAGACTATTGGTATGTAATATAATCTAAAAAAATATATAGAACATGAATAATTCAACAGACGACAATGAACTAGTTACGAGAGTAAATTCTTCCACGTTATATAAACTAAAATTATATATTTATGATGATGATTCACAGGTCGTGCTTATGTCTCTTGATTTGTATGTGTCAATGGGAAATGGTATTCATTTACCAACACCCGTCTGCCCCCTATCGATAAAAAAATCCTTATAACTGTAGACTATTCCCAAGTATACAGGATGTAAGGGTCGTCGTAACGAATACTGAAATAGTATATTTACACCATCATTCTGAGTAGAAAATCATATGAAATATCTGCCAGATTCATCATTTATAAATAATTTTCTATTTTATTGCTTAAAACGATATTACAATAAGTAAACAGAACATTTTACCGAATAAAGTAATAAATACCGCATACGGTCAAACACTGAAATGTAATTAATCAAACAGCCGAAGCGCGCGGTGCCTCCCCTCCGGCCACCTACTTGTGTTAGTGTGCGACTGTTTGCACGGAATACACTTGTAGCTATTACTTTTGTGCAATACCTACGGGGAATGACCTTAACTTTTGACATTTGATCGCATAAAACATTTAATTTTTTGACAGAAGATTCCAATTACTTGCGACTCTGAATGATGGTCTAAATACACTATTTAGTATTCGTTACGTCGTCCGTTACGCCGGTTAATTAATTAATTTAAAAAACTCAGATACGGCAATTTAGTACTAACAATACTAATGACCCAAAGTAAAACTCAACAATTTGAATCATAATCCAGTAATTATAAAGGCTATTATAAAGGCGATCTAAGGAATCGCCACATAATTTCATATTTAAATTATTAAAGACACAAGGGGATAGTAAATTCAATTAATAGTACAAATTACTTGTAATCCAGTGGAACGAGCGTGCCCCTTACTATTATACAGAGTGGTAATTTTGAGATAAATACAATACTGGTGCTTTTACAGAATTAATTCCGGCCAGGTGTCTTTGGTCGATACTATTCGCAAAATATTAATTGGTAGCATTCAAAAGGAGCTTTAAAACTGTGGCCTAAAAATTAGACAATAAGTGAACAAACTTTAATCATTCATAATTTTATTATAATTGCGTGTTAGAGCTTTACGGCGACGGAAAGAAATACTCATATAGATTCTTGGTTTCCTAAATCTGAAACAATTATATTCAAGTACACAAATAAGTCCATACAGTAAGTCTATTGATAAACAGTACTAATGAACCCTATAACTAAAGTATCTAAATACACTACATAAATATTTTGCGGATTTAACAACGGGATATATCGTCATAAATAACATAAGTTAAACTTTAGAGAGTTGAGCTAGCAAACAAATAGTTGACAAAGTTCAAATTTTTGCTCTCTTCATTTAGTACAATAAATCAATACCTTTAAGGCAGTGCAATAGATACGGTTTATTCTCCAATTTAAACACATTTAGAAGAGCAAATTGATAACTTTAAAAGTTAAAAGCATGATAAATATACACAAATCCTAAACACGTATCCTGAGATGTACGTTACATGGCCGGTAGAAGTTTGTATTATTCAAACAAATTGCTCCTCTAAGCTGTAAATTCAAATACTAACTTAATATTAAATCTCTTAAGCGTAATTATAATTATGAATATTTAAAGTTTGTTCGCTTATTGTCAGATTCTTAGGCCACAGTCTTAAAGCTCCTTTTGAATGCTATCAATAAATATTTTGCGAATGGAAACGAGCAAAGACACAAATAACAGGAATACAAAGATTAAGAAGGAGTCAATAGTACATACCTAATTAGAATAATCCAACCGTATTCAACTGCCGGAATTAATTCTGTAAAAGCACCAGTATTATATTTATCTCAAAATTACCACTCTGTATAATTAGCAAGGGGTACGCTCGTTCCACTGGCTGACAAGTAATTTATACTGTATTCATTGAATTTACTATCCACTTGTGTCTTTAATAATTTAAATATGAAATTATGTGACGATTCCTCTGATCATTAAGCTTTATAATTACAGGACTATGTTTCTAATTGTTGACTTATATTTTGAATCATTAGTATTGTTACTACCAAATTGCTGAATCTACATTTTTTTTTAACTTAATGATGTATAGTTGTCAATAAAAAGTTTTCAATAAATTTCTATAAAAATGGACATGAAGATTATGTCTGGTTATGAGACGTGTAGTATGTTTTATAGTTGTTTATTGTATAATTTAACGAAATTCTTGATAAGTTACTTTCAAATACCGATAATCTACTATTACAATGTAATAATAAAGATTCATACCAATTATTATTTGAGACCGACGAAATGTTTAAACCTGATATTAATTTGTTGTTAGAGAAAATCTAATGAATCAGAAATGAATTTAAACTCAAATACTTTTATTGTCTATTCCCTCGAAAATTATTTGAGTTTCATCTATTTAAAGAATATATTATTTCTCTTTACTGTTCCCAACTCTATTGAAATTTGAGAGCCCAGTGGCGAAATAAGGTAACTTGAGTCTAACGGCTTGCCACCTTTGTTTCATCATTTTGATTTTAGGGCCGAAGCGTCTGTTCAACCTTTGATTCTATCTTAGTAGTAAATTGAAACCAATTTAAAATCATAATTAAGGCCTCTTTTCAGATAAGTGAGATAATTAAAATTTTAGATTCTTGTTTATTTGGATACCGACGACGATTATTTATAAAATTGTCCTTGGGGAAAATATGATAAAACATGAGCAAATTTACAATGGAAGAACACGGGTAATGACTGGTATGTACACATAAATTGGGTTATCTAATGTTAAGTTACTTATATCTTTGAACTTGTTGGACTGAATAGGGTCATGGGGTCCGAGTGCTCGTTTCATTTATGAGCAGAAGGTTTGACCTTTTTCTTGCACAGAGAATTAGCATTGACATTCAAAGTATAAATGTGGCCCGCCCTCTGGGTACGCTACCAGTACGCGATGATGTGTAAAAAGATTTTGGACGCTCATGCCTATGTTTTAAAATAGGTTAACTATACTTAGTAAAGTTTAATATTTTCAAATGAATAAAAAAAGTACCCGAAAATATAAAATTACTGGCGACTTGAACATCAGATGAAGTTAATTCAACAAATATACTATAGTCTATATAATAAAGATTCTGGACCAATCTGACATAATATATTGGAGATTATATGAAACATACTAATTTGCTTCACAAGTTTTGAGTTACCAGGATTAATTCAATATTTCATGTAATATTATTTTTCCTGCTCGTCCTGATTGCATTACATATATTTATTCATTTCGACATTTGTATCTCATCTTACCGATCTACGTAGAATTACTTCTCAGAAAAGTTTTATGGATTATTTAATTAACTTTATTGAAACACTAGACAAATTACAGTTTTACAAATTAGTAAAGATAAATAATAGTTCTGATAACATTTACATAGACTTTTAGATGAAATTGAGAATTAGTGTATATATAAGAGTTTTGGAAAAGAAAAGGATAATATACTTAAGTACTTATTTTTTAAATAATCAGACCAACTGATATATTATAATATAACATTATACAATAGTCATTTTCAAATTTTTTTGTCATATCTGTATTAAATGCGAATCCAATTCGCGGCCACTAACATCCCTCCTCAATTTCACTGAACATTTTTATAAAAACCGTTTTTGTCAAACATTATATCTTTTTTTAAATCTTTTTTTTTATTTAATGGCTTGTAGTCACACATAAGACCATGTCAGCCCATCCGTAACCTAAACTTAAAGAAACATGATATCTTATGAAAACAAGAAACCACATACTAGTATAAATAAATAGTCTGCTGGATGACATTCTCGTAAAAGAACTGTAAATTTTTCGTCATTATCAACTTATAGTAAAAGATCATTTCCTATGATTGCAGTACAGAACTGATTGGCTTAGATGGTGGGGTTGATGTAAATACTACAAATAATAGAACCGAATAAGAAAATGGTCTGAGTAACTTTTTAAAAGCAAATTAAGTATAGATTGAAATCTTAAGCTATAATTTAGCATTGCAATTATGTTTGGCTTGGTTAATTACGCTCTTTTGTTTGGTTAGATGATAAAAATATAAAATTTCAACTTACTCTGTTTTCTCCCGGATATCTAATAAATTTTGCCGAGTTTTTATTGTTTAACTTCTTATTTTCTTTCAACTTTTGTTTTATTGCTTTGTTTTCTTGGTATTAATTGTTTAGCGAGTTAGTTACTTCGGGGAGTTTTAAAGTATTGTATCAAAGTTAAACATCGACTGTGTCTGCTTCATTGGGTAAACTTGGCTGAGGGAAAATATGAAGTTAGATTCGAACAAACCTGTTTACTGTACAAGTATATTATATTGATTTTCTAGCATTAACGCGTAGTAATTTCTATACATTTACTATTTATTGTATTTTATAATAGCATACTTACTACAGACGATTATCTACGTTCTCAGAGCTAAGGGTGAGGGGTGAGGTCGCCCTTAGCCCTTAACATGTAAAATATTTTTTTTTTAAATTGTATTAGATGCAGTACTCATTGAACTAACGTAAAAGTCACGTATCAGGATGCTACGATTCTTAGGGGTGGTAACGATGAATGGAAGTAAATAACAGAAAACAGATAGAATACAATAGAAAAAAAAGAAACATATTTTGCGCTCCACTTTGGTATTTTTAGATGTGAACTATTAAAAAAAAACATTTTAACTTCATCAAAATCTCATAAACATTAACCAATATTGTACTGACCAGAAAACAATACAGTATCTGAATTTGCACAGTCAGATTAGGGACTATTACTTTTAAATGAGCTTAACCTCCATCATTCATAGGAAAACAACGCAATTGTATTTTAGGGCTGAATACTGTGAAATGTTAGTTATACGCGAGAAACATCAAACTTTGGACAGTTAATAGGTACCTTGTAAACCCTTGTATTTGAAACAGGAATTTGTTATGGTAGACTAAATTATATATGCCACAATGAATACTAGATTTGTTTTATAATACTTGTTTGATTGGTCCTGTTGCAAATTAACTTGACAATAAATTTTACAATCGATGAAACAATGTTTAATAATGACGCTACAATTTTTTTTTAGAGACAACTCGCGTTGGGAACATACTCCTGTGTCGCGGGGGACTTTACAAACATACATGAAACGGACCCCACATGGGATAACAATTTGTGGATCACACAAAGTGTTGTCCCATGTGGGGTCCGAACCAACAACACTCAGCGCAATAGGAAGCGGCGAGGTGATCGCTTAAACCACTACGCCATCCGTGCATCCAAGTATATGAGATTAAATGAGCATTTATTGAATATACTTAGGGTAAGAACATTTATTTTTCTTGTATGAAGGAATGGAATCGATTATTAACGAAGTGTCTGTGATCAATTCCATGTATTCTGCATATTGTTATGGATGACGGAACTGTTTAATTAGTCACATCGTTCTACTGCATTAATTATTGTATGTTCAAGCATAGCATGTGCCAATTTTTTCTGTCATCTACTGTATACGAGTCTGTCAGTCTGTATGTCTTTGGTAGACATTTTTTTCAGGCAGAGGTACTTGATGACAGCTCTTATTTCATTTTTCTCCATTTTGATGTTTTCTCTTCGACAGTTCGTATTCAAATGAATGTATCTCCCGGTAATGGTGTCCTATTTATACATTTTTTTGAAGCTGAAGTAGTGGATATATAAGCAAGCAGAAAAAAAATAATTTGGGTTTTTGTGCGTTCTAGAAATACTCGATTATCATTACTTATTGATCACCCCTCGTAGATAGATGGATAATATAGATATATAGTTAATAAGTACTTTTTTAATTTTATGATTATGAAGGCATTGCTTTTTTCACAAATTCAATAGTGATTTCTCTCTTAATGGCTCTTACTAAGGTGCTTACATTATCAGGACTGTTTCAAGTTATTTTTAAGAATTGGTATGTTTGCACTTTACTTTACACATACGCATTTTAAGAATTTCCGGGCAACAACAGATTCAGAAAGTGATATTATTATTATGACAATTATGGTCATAATGATAAATAAATTATTACTACTAGACACGTTAATAGTACTCTGTAAAAAAAAAATAGGAAATATATAAAAAAACATAAACCATAAAAGAAAATGCAAGACGATGTCAACTCTCATAACATTAATCACGAACATCAAAACATATCCCAAACACAATATCGCAAACTTTTTCGAGATAACTTCGGAACTCCTTGCCTAACTCCGGATAACTTTTGGTGCAATCTACCGTTCGCAACCTGAATGTGTCACTTGTGATGTAGGTTGTTCTATGTCACGACTTTAGAGACAGATACGGCACTTCTGACAAAATGAGAGTTTATCTATAGAAAGTTAGGGACAGTGTGTAAGATACGTATTTATATCTATTAAAAGTTTTGTTCACCTAATTGTCTTTAAAACAGGTATAATTTATTTCAATACATTTTTTTATTAGTTTACTATGGATATAGTTAATTTTCTTCCATTAAGATCTATCCTTGGAGGTTTCGCTCGTCGCTACCGTCACATGGGAATAAAGTGAAAAATTTATTCACTGTTCATTACTTTTCTGTTATACAACAGTTTTTGTAGTAACAAAACGGCTAAGTCGGTTTGTGAAGTTATGCCTTATAGAGTTAATAGCTAGGTTCTACATGAGATCTGATAACTTTTTGACAGTGCGTGCTATATGTTCTAGTTTTGGCAACGTTTTACATGTTTTTTTTTGGTAGAATCTAATTAACAGATCTCTTGCGTCGATTTCTTTGCTACTATTTTGTTTGTTCTTTTATTTAAAGCAAACATAATCCACCGCTATTCAAACGTTTGACTAATTATGTGTGTTTATTATAAGGATCAAAAATCTACTTTGTTCCATGTTAGATTTACAGAATGTTTATCTTTTCTTATGAGTTTAGAAATATTCTTATGAGTGCCAGCTATTGGCCAATTAATGTATTGATATGTTTTATTCGTAGTATTTCACTTGCAAATAATATTCTAGTGAAGGCAAATATAGAAAATTTTGATAACTACATTAAATAAATGTAATGACAGACTAACGAACAAAGTTACAGTTAAAATATATTAAAATAATTTGCTATTGTCGCTTTTATATGCTGTACTTTAAGAGGTATCCCTGGTGTTGTACTTCAAGAAGACGAGCGGTACTCCAGTAAGCAGCAATTTTTTTTGTCACCACTTTATTTTTCATCCAAAAAACATGTCACATGACTCTCGTACTCGCCTAAGTAGCGATCCTCCGTCGTAGATATAAATTTTGTACCATACTTTGAAGTGAACCTGGCCTGCATATACTATCAGGTACTAAAAACGTGATCACCTGTCACTCAAGAAGTCGATCCTTTATTCTCAATATATCCACGTCACGGCGCTACCAAAGTGAAAGATGGACTTTGTCTGATGTTTAGATAGACACGTAAATCGAAGCGAAAATGGGATTGAAAATACAAAACTGAAAATATTTCTCCATTTCGACATATCTCACTTCATTGTCAGTAACTTTGTGTGGAATGTTGCAGCAGTATGTATTTTTGGACAGGCTAGAGGGTATGGCAGTAGCTAGTGAGCTAACAATAGACACCTTGCAATATTACTCCCGATTACTAGCTATTATGTTATTTACTCAATTTATTAATATTTATATTTTATTTTACTTATTTATTTTTTGTTATAAAATAGGTAAGGTACACAGTTTAAACAGTAAGATGGCGCCTAAACTCATTCGAGTTTTGCCGTACATCAGTGTCATCACTAATACATATTTATATATACTAAATTTTTTAATTATTTTAAAATTAATACATTGACTAAGGCCATTAAATCACACATTACTTACATATATTTACTTACATTACATCCATGCCAATTATACCATTCAATAATATTGTCATTACTTAAGACTTGTGAGTAAAAAAAGAATAAAAATGGTATAAGAATATTTAGTCAGTTTAAGAACTTAACAATGATTTGTTTAATCATAATCCAAATTTATTTTTTATTGGAAATGTTTAAATGTAATAATAATGTAATGTAGTTTAGCTAGCAACACTTAAAGCAGTCGGAATTTCTTTTACACATTTTCAAAATAAACAGATTTTTGAAAGATTTACAATACCGCACAATAATCAAAACAAATTAAGCAACAACAAATGGATCCTTTTTATCTAAATATAATAAAAAACGATTGAATAATGATTACCAGAGCTAGATCCAAAGCACTTTTATTATCCCTAGTCTCGTCTCTCGACTCGTCGCTCCACTCCGCCTTGCCGGCCCCGGAAACCACAACAAAAGTTCCTGCCGTGGCTAAGGCGTCGAGCTCGACTTCAAGCGAAGAGTTTTTCTCTCCGCCGACGTCGCAAACACCTGTACGTAGGCAGGGGAGAGGCCGGCTACTGTCCTGCTTGGGATCCCGAGGACCACTTACATATAACAGGGACCCCGCTACCGGTGGTGATGTGCATCCGGCATAAAGTTGACAAATTCTATCAATGAGAATGTTATGCGGGCACATTATAGGGCGACAGAGCTGGCAACGAACCTTACTGTTCGACTAGTCTCTTTGTTTCAGGAGCTTGAACCAGCTGTCAACGTATCAGCACAACGATTGTCAGCGCTTTCACCTACTAGATGATGCAGTACTTGACAGGACTTACAGAATACTCTGACTTACGGAATAGCTTAATTATTCCTTTTTCGTCACACACTGTGGATTTGGTAGCCAACAACATACCTCAGTTTTAAATGTATTTTTTTTGATATAATAAATATGGATATATAATGTAATGTAGTTTTAGCCTTTTGTAATTACTAAGGATTAACCTCATTAAGAACTTTTATGTAATTAAACAAGAGTTTTGCGTTACGAAAATGACATTGTAGTAAAATTGAGTGAAATTATCATTAAACTAACCATATTAATGGTGTAAAATTCGAAACAAAACTTCAAAGGGTGTTTAGAAGATAGTTGAAAACCAGGCCTAGACGGCCTAGTTATTAACTATCTTCAAAACACCCTGGAATAAAATTATATTCGTGGTATTTTTTTTTTAAACAATTACAACATCATTAGACGCAAATTACTTTTCTTCTTTATGATAGTAGGAACACATTAGGCTGATCCAAAGGAGCTGGTATGTAAACACGTATCATTATATATATATGTTTTCTGTGCGTATGTTTGTAACTAACTCCTCTTAAACGGCTGGATCAATTTAGATTAATTTTTGTGTGTATATTTCAATGGTTTCCTGATTTTTTTATGGTATAAGGGGGCAAACGATCAGACAGGTCACCTGATGGTAAGCAACTTCCGCCGCCCATGGACACCTACAACTCAAAAGTCACAAGTGCGTTGCCACCCTTAGAGTCCCTGGGATTTGGGCTCCGGTAACCTCACTCACTCAGTGAAAGGCAACGAAAGAATTGCTTAACACCGGTTTTCTGTGAGGCCCCGGCATCACTCCGGTCGAGCCGGCCCATTCGTGCCGAAGCATGGCTCTCCCACGGTAAACGGATGATTTGAAAACACAATTGGGCCCGGTAGGTAGCATATAGCTGTCGGTATATCACTAAATTTGTCACCTAATTTATTAATTCTGAGGCGGTACGAAGTTCGCCAGGTCAGCTAGTATGTATATGTATTTATGGTTATGGCCTCTCAAAAAAAGATCGTGGGAGAGCCACACCTTGGCACAGGTAGGGACTGAGAGGACAGCAATACACTTACGACTATTAAGTTACAGGTTTTCATGTCTGCGGGAACCACTTATCATCAGGTCATAAGTTTGCCCCCTATTCCACAAAAAAACATGAATCAATATACGTACATACAAAACAATAATGTTCTTCATATTTTAAAGGCACTTACAAGATACGATATCAATAGGAAAAAAAGTTAACCGAAAACTGCCCTGGAGCAGTGTATTTTGAAACTTGCAGTCGCTCCATGTCAAACGTAAATAGAGTGAGGCAAACTAACGATGTTCGAACCTTTATTAATGTCAGATCTACCGCCTCGGCACAAGGAAACTAAGAACACGACAAAGTACTAAGAAAGCAATTTCAGCGGTGTGCATTTTACAATTAATATAAATTTACTTTTAAATAGTAATATGTTGTTTTGCAATAATTTGCTTATAAGAAGTAGAAGTAGATTTTGAGGCGAGGAAAGAAATAATTGTAACTAGCTTTGCCAACTAACTAGCTAGCTCTAAGCAGCTTTGCCCGCGACTATTTAGGTAACCGTGATCTTTTTTCGTCCGGTTAATATCGCACAAGATTTTTTGCGACCTCTTCAACAATAATCGTTATATGTCAGTCAATTTACTTAAAAACATCATAAATTATACACTTAAACCTTTCTCAGGAATCACACTATCTATTAGTCAAAACCGTACAAGAATCCGTTCGGTAGTTTCTGAGTTTATCGCGTTCATACAGACATACAGACGCGGCCGGGGGACTTCATTTTAAAATATGTAAGGATTTTCATATTTTCGATATATTTTTGGCAAGATTGTAGGTAGCACTGGGTAGGAAAGCGTTATTATTTCCAATATACAAGATAGTGCTACTACGTCTACGATCCCTGCAACCAACACAGTAAGACTTACAGTGTCGGTTGCAGGGATCGTAGACGGTTACTTAAACGCTTTACCCCTTAATGCTTGTCGTTGTACTTAAGAAAAATCTTAATTATTATTAAGGCCGACAACGCGTTTGGGACTCCTGAGTTGCAGACGTTCATGGGCGGCGATGATCACTTTCCATCATGTGAACCGTCTGCTCGTCTGCTCGTCTAACATAAAAAAACATACTGGGTATTTATGTGTATATGCCTTTGCTATATATGATTTACTTTGCTGTACCCTGATTTAAAGAATTTGATAAACTCTTTGAATTCATTATTGCTATGTAAATAAAAATTAAAACGAATGAATCGCATGAGTCTGTGGAGCACATATTTACATCGCTTATTAACCACAGCTTGTGCAGCTGCAAACGTGCGTGAATTTCTAATTTGACCACTGTAATTGCTCAGTAATAGAATTAGCTTTTGTAAACATGCAATGTTTAAGTGACTTCGTATAATATTCATTTTATGAATGCTATTATTATTACACAAAATTATAATCTCCGTTTTGGTTAGAGTTTTCAATAAATTTGGATTTATTCAATGAAATATTCTAGTAAATTAGAATAAACCAACTGTATCCTGCCACGCTTCGCTATGGTACATTGTGATTGTTTTGATAACAAAATGACTAACAAAACTGACATGATAAATAGATAAAAACCAACTTAGAAGCGAGTTGTAGATCGAGTCAACTTTTTTAGTTTTGGAAGTGTAAACAAATCAAATTAACATTTTTACAAATAAAGATGTAATATATTTCTAAAAGGTCTTTATCGAAAACAATGTCGCCACTGCAATAATAAGGCATCAAGTCAACTAAGTCCTGAAGCAAAAGGTAATGCCAAGGTAATTTGACAGTACCATAGTCATTACATACATACGTAACTCCTGTAATTCGGACTAAGGTGTGGTTAATATTATTAAAAACTAACTTTTGCCCTCGGCTCTGCCTGCGTATTTTTTAGTTATCACGAAAATAGCCTATGTCTTTCCTCAAGAATCAAAGTATCTCCATGCCAAATTTCATTAAAATCGGTTCAGCCACTTAGCCATATACAGCGTAATAGACAGACGGACATGGTTACTTTTGCATTTATAATATAAGATGGAAAAAGAAAACTAATTTGCGTATAATGATGTTGTAATTGTTTAAAAATTCAAATTACCATGAATGTAATTCTATTTAAACGTTAGACGGTTTAGTTTTTAATTAGTTTCTAAACAGCCTTTGAAGTTTCGTTTTGTGCTTTACATCATTAACATGGTTAGTTTAACCTAATGATAATATCAAACAAATTTGATACAATGTCATTTTCGTAACTGAAAACTCTTGTTTAATTACATAAAACTTCTTAACTTGGTTATCCCTTAGTAATTATACGAAAGGGTAGAATTACATTACATTATTATTACACTCAAAAAGCTTTATTATTTCCAACAAGAATTTAATTTGTAAGCAAGGGCTCTGTGTAAAACGCACCTGCATTTAAGTGCTCTGGAATAAGTTGATGTCAAAATAAGTTGGTAATTAGTCTTTGAAATATATTGTGAGAGTGCAAAAGTTATTCATTTTGTTAACAATGATATTCCTTAGGATAAATGTTATTGTATTAGTTATGTTTGACAGCAATTTAAATAACGTAGCAGTTTTTAATTAACGGTAACGGCAATAAAGTTATTTTTTTGTAAATAGGAAACTTGGGTCAGAACGCTACTATGAATAGATTACTAAGCCAGTATAACAAGCTGACGAAAAATCGTGAAATTGATGTAGACATCAGCTTAAACAGTCTTCCAAAATTTAAAAGCTAATTTATTGTGTCATTTAGACCTTCTTAGACCACTTTAAATGCATCACTGTCTCTAATTAATTTCGATGATGTTTTGTATATTATTATAGAAATTACTTTGTATAATCTTAAATATAACTGTCCCTTACCATGCCGTGGCATCTTGTAAGTAAGACAACACTCAGCACATATTTGTAAAACATGTTTGTAAGCTATGTATTAGTGTATGTTTTGTAAGTTGTCCTAAATAAATGAATAAAATAGGAACTGTGCTGATGTCGGCAATTCTGCTAAACTCGAATGTGTGATGAACAAAACATAACCTCTGAAGGACATCACTGCACTGAATGTGATCATAATGTTGTTATTAATACAATTTAAAGGAGGTCAAAGTTTGATGGTATTACAACGTATAGATCTCATCATTAGTTTGTAACGCTCTCACATCTAAACCACTAAACCGATTTTAAAAATTCTTTTGTCAATGGAAAGCTACACTATCAGCGAGTAACATAAGCTACTTATTAACTGTTAAACTACTACTTATTTAATTGATATATGGTTGACTTGAGGAAAGACAATAATAATAAAAACATTATATAGGTGAATTAATCGTTTGTTAAATTTGCATGTTTTTTTCATGGCTAAATGGGCCGCTCGATTTATATAAAACTTGTTTTACAATACCACATAATGTTCTACCCCATTTAAAGCAAATAAATAATTTGAATTTGAATTATTGTGAAAACCGACATAGACGCGTGTGGAGCCTTATATGCAGATTCCTTTAAAAGCTTTCCTTTTGGACATATGCCTTTATACTATTGGTGAATTGTAACATAGAGTGAATTTATCTGTATTAAATAATCTAAAATGTATATGTAAGATAACCAGTGACATTATATTATTTAGACATTTTTTTCATTATTACTGTTATATTAAAATGACTGTTTCAAAATGATACCTAATGATGACACAATTATGTTTTGACGTGACAACGTCTTATAAATTGGTTTGCCGGATGACACTTCAAGAAACTGCGTTACGCTCCGCTCACGTTATGCGCTCACAATGAGAGCGAGTGAGAGGCACGCGTCCCTTCCACTCGGGCATGGTTAGCCCGCCTAAGAGCGAGAGAGACAGACATAAATTAATGTTTTAAATATAATTCTTTGTATAAATAAATGTTTTAAATTGTTACTATTATTTCATCCTTCTTCCTACTATACGAATGAATATTCACATTAAAATTATTTTACCACTCAAAGTCGTTGTCACGTATAACTTTCGCCCGTATACCGACTTTACAGGCAACCAATTTTTTTTTTTTTTAGTTAAAATACTATTACTATTATTTTATTAAATTTTAATAATTATAAAATTAATTTAGTTTATAAATTAATTATAATTTCAAATACAATGTAATTTGTTGATGAATAAATGACTATGACTATGGAGCTACAGGCAAAAGCCATTCATACTATAAAATATATGAAAAAATATTAGAAATTTCAACGCGTTTAGCAATAAGATGCATCAAGCGTATTTAATAATTTGTTATTAAGTTATTTAATACTATTATTTCCCCTTTAATAGATTTTTACTTTTAAATATTCATTTGATATTAGTCTCTGTCTCTCACATTGACAAATTAATTACATTGTAATCAATTAAATTTAATAGCACATCAAATTACAAATTGTATATCATACCCAATATATCTGTAAAATTATTGTACATTACAATATGAAAATGTTACAATTTTGGGTCCATTCAGGGAATCTGATTACCATTTAGTGCCATTAGGTGGAGTAATTAGAAATGTTAATGGCGTACGCTCCCTGTTTTAAAATATTATTGTATTATGGTCCTCACACCCTTTCATACATTGTAAAGATAAATTACTAAGAGTTCTGTAATCTTGAAAATCATGTTGCTGTGTCCGTGTCCGTCCTCCATAAGCGCAGGCCTGGGGGTGAGAGGTGAGGCCATCTGTCACCCTAGCAGAAGCAGGCCGGGGTGGCGGGGAGCGCGTTGCGAAGCGCGCTCGCTTCCAGGGAGCAGAGGGAACATGGGGTTCCCACACAGGGTGGGGGGGGTCGTCTACTCGTCTGTAGATGGCCCGAGGTATATCGGGGCACCAGGGACTTCCTTTCTAGGGTATACCTGGTTCCCCGGCTATTAGTACCCGAGACGGCGTGCGGTTTTAGTCGGTTCGAGTCCGACATGCCACCGTGGGATACCAGGTGGTATCCGAGGGGATTTCCGCACGTAAAAAAAAAGGGGGTGAGGTCCTTCAGTAATATAATGTATAATACTATATACCTCACACATCTCACACGCGGCCGTCTGATCTTGAATCTAATCTAATATTTAATCTTGAATTTATCCGAAAAGATATTATATTAAATTATTTTTCGTTTGCCGTGTGTACCTAAACTCAACTGATTATCTGATTTTCTTTTTAGCTTTGTATAGCCATACACATATAAAAAGCGTAGCTAGTCAGAGGTTTTAAGAGCCAATGAAATACCGTGTATTCCTTACGTGGCTAAAAACTAATGAGATTTACTCGTAGCTCTAATCCCTTAAAACTTATAATGGACTTTAGTGTTTTATTTTTTACTAGCTGAGACCCGCGGTGTTACCCGCGTTTGCTGTTTTAACCGTGGGCAACGCCGCGGGGCGAAGCTAGTTTAAAAAAAGTAGCCTAAGTTACTCCTTATGTCATCAGCTATCTGCCAGTGAAAGTCCCGTCGAAATCGATCCAGCCGTTCCTGAGATTACCCGGAACAAACAGACAGACAGACAAAAATTGAAAAAAATGTTATTTTGGCATATGTACCGTGTAAACATACATATGCATTTATTAAAAAGCGGTTATTTTAATATTACAAACAGACACTTCAATTTTATTTATTTTTATAGATGTATAGAAGACAGCATAAACGGTATTATTAACAATAAATTCCTTTGATTATAACAAAAGAACTATGTGATAATGAATATAGTAGCTTTCACTACTGAAGTTAAAATTACAGTTTCAACTTTCCGTTTGGGTGAATCACTCTGTCATTAGTTTTATCACACGTCGTATTTGAAGTCAAAATCATTTCTATAATTTACTCAAGAGTTATCATAATCATACTCAAATCAAAGTTTTCACAATGTAAATATTTATGATAAAACTTTAATATCATGTGGTACATTTCATAATTCAATCTCTCTGTAAATTTCAGTTCTGAATTCAAAGTTTTGAAATTGTATTCTCGCAATATATACACCTTCAAAAATAATTCCGAACTTTTCTTTTGCCTCAACAAGCAAAAGCCCACGTCGAACTTTTACAATTTTATTCAATGTCCAATAATTTATTCATCCTAGCATCGAGATTATTAAAAATCCCTTGACCGTTACAAGAAAACTTTAAATTTATTATGGTTGAAGTTGATCGGTGGATCGCGTCAACCTCTGTTAACCGTATTTGAAAGTTCCGACTTTTCTTGTAAGAAACTTTCATATTACTTTAAGGTAACATTAGGGAATGATAGACATTTCACCTTCATAAAAGTCAATAAATTTGTTTGGGAAAATATTTCTAACTCATAACATTGAAGCAATAATATCCATATATATATGTTTGTTAAGACTTGTTTTTAATTTATAATTTGCTAAATGTACTTTTTGCCTTTTTATAAATTAATCAAGAAAGAAATACGTAGAGAAATGGCGATCTGTATGAACAAGAGATGTTCGAAATTGCTTTTACAGGGTGTTATATATGAATTTTCAGAGACTTAATCAAAGATGATGATGGTAATGATGATTTAGTATTACTCTATTCTAAATTATTATGTCACATGAAGCCTCAGGAGCTGGGACTAAACATAGCCGGTTCTTCGCAACAAGGTTTATTAGATTTATGGTGTAATGCACAAACCTAACATAAAAAGTGAATAAAAACCAGAAGCTGTATTTCAATATTTATTGTTTATGGACGGCGTAGAGGGGCTTTAAATTCACCTCATGTGATCCACAGACAGCCTTGTTCCTAGACTAGATCGAAAAGTCTTGTATCCAAATATATTCTGTACATAAAACCATCATACAGTAGGTAAATATTTATGTCATTTAAAATAGATAAGTTGTTATTTGTATTGAAAGTTGGTCGCTTAATCCGATAGAATTTGTGTTGATGATGTTTTTATATCTTAAGTTTAAGTATCTTTAACAATTTTCTAGAGAATATGATTTTTCTGGAGTAATTGGGTGACGTTTTTAATCGTTCTACGTTCTAGGACCGAGGTATTTTAGACGGTTCTATTCAATAATCACATACATAATCAATTGTTTCATAATACGTTAAAAATGGCAAAGAGTAAGACCTTAAAGTTTCGGTATACAGGTATATTTTGTATATTTGATATAAGTCTTATCTGATATCGTCAAGAATGTATTCATTTCAAATAAAAATAATATGAACATGGATAGGAATTACTAATAATAGTTATTTCTATCCGTTTATAAATAATAGAAATACTAGGTACTCCTATTTCTATTACTTATAAAAAAATACATAATAATTTAAGCAATAAATCAGATTAAATATTAAAAAAAAATATTGCATTTTGTTTCTTTTGGTTCCTTAATTTTGAAAGCAATTGCAAAATGATGAATTTATAACCTTGAAAATATTTTGTCGTATTCTTCGCAACATACAAATCTCTGCAATAAGTCATCATTGAAACAGAAAAAGTTTAGATATCTGATTTCGTTTGAACTACAACTTTTAACGTCAAGACCAGCTCAATATTGAAATCTGTTATAAGTTGTGTGTTCAAGGACATAGATAACTTCTACAAAATAAGTCCAAGTATTAAGCGTGCTAGCTAGTTAAGTTTCAGTCTTTACTAAACCGTCAAGATGGATGCTTCATCTAAGTACTCCACGAGCAGTCAATTAGTTGCATTTGCTTAATCTGAATATGATCTTGACACACTTGACAAAGTAGCTGAGCGGTGTTGAGTCTTATAAGATTATGGATTCAAGTTAATTAATCTGAGAGAGGTATTCTGAGTTAATTTTCTGAGTTCTGAGTTTCTGAGTAAGTTTAAACTGCTTGATTAAATGCAACATTACGTGACTCTAAGCCATATTTATCTTTAAAGTCACTCAAAAAGTTTCAGTTTTGCAAAAAAGAGTTTTAATATTTGAGTTACTCACATAACATTATCGCATCAACAGCCTTCTATAGTCCATTGCTGTACATAGGCCTGCCCTTAGAAAGGAGATTTTGGGCTACTATACCACGCTGGCCAGGCCAGGTTGGTTTAGTGTTTATTTCAAGTTTTCCTTTTCTTTGCAGTTCATGTACAGAGGTGGTAACACTCCGTATTCTTAATCCGTCACCACACGGATAATCTCAGATTATACTTTATGTTATAAATAAAATCATTTACATAAAAATTGCAAAATCTCTAACTACGGAAAAAAATGTGTCGGGAATTAAAAAAATCATTTTAGAGAATTGGCGATTCACGTATAAAAAGATCCAATATTGAATATTTGTTCAGGAACCGTTTACAAGATTTCTGTGATTTTTCTTTCATTCTTAATTTGACAGTTTTTTCTAATTTAAAATAAAAAAAAATGAATAAGATTTAATAGAAAATGGATCTATGGATATACATACTGCAGATACATACTGAGGATCCCACATTTCTCTTCATGTTATCTGGCGTTTATAGATTTCATTACACTATGAGTTCGTTGCTTTGATTTAGATGGTTTAGATTTTTTCTATTCTCTTTTTTTTCAGCCGTATTCCATGATACGACTAAAGAGAAAGGCTTTATTCATCATCATCATCAAAAGCCTTTTATAGTTCACTGCTGAATATAGACTTCTCCTTAGATAGGAGATTTTGGCCTACTACACGACGCTTTCCAGACGGTTTAGTATAGGGTCTGCGTCAAGTTTTCCTTCTCTTTGCAGTGCTGTTGTCCTGCCTAGTTTGCTCCCTTAGTCGGCTCTTACGACACCCACGTGATGAATAGAGGTGGCGACATTCCGTATTCTTAATCATTCACTACACGAAAAGCTTTGTTGGCTTTTCTCTATTAGTATTATGTAACATAATTTATACTTTCCGCTACCCACTATTTAAGTAAACCACATTCAAAGTATAATCCATTCAAATATTTATTGAGACTATTAAAAATTTGGTTCCTAAATTCATATACCGAAAGCTCAATTAAACAATTAAAATATTGTTTAATTTTAATTATTTGACTTACCCTTTAATGTAGTAATTAGTGATCCTGACTGCTCAGTCAAAGATCGTGGGTTCCATTCCCACTCAGGACAAATAATTGTCCGATGAGCACGATCATTTGTTTTGGGTCTGGGTTTAATTTATCTATGAGTATGATCTGTATGTATTTACATATATATAAGTTTATTAACAGTAGTCTGGTTACCATAGTACCTACAGACTCTGTTTGCTCTGCTCAGTTTGGTATCAGACAGCCGTTTGTGAAATGTGGGAAGTTTTTATGAATATATTCAATAATGATATATATTCAATAATTATATCGATTATCTACATCCTGAATTGTCCAATTATTTTGTTGTTTATCCTATTTTTTACTTCTATTACAAATAACAGTATTTTAAAATATAATCGATATTGTTTATTTCCCAAAAACAGATGTCTTGTAACTGTACGAGTACTTCATGCTTTGAAACAATGTTATCTCACATTTCGATAACAAAAACAACGCGTAAAATGTTATAAATATTCAAAATACATTGATTGAAAAGAAGAATATCATTCGTTGAATTTCGTACTACTGCAGAGCTAATTATAGGCATATCCACATTGCCCATTGAGGACTTTAAATGATAATTGAGAAGGTTGATCGAACGCTTCTATAAATAATTAGTAAACATAAGTTTATTTACAAAAACAATTAAGTGAAATAAAATTAATTTGCCTTCTTTTACTTAATCTTGGATTAGGGACTATATTTTGGAATAAATTTAAATTATAGCATTGCATTATACAAATTGAATTATAAAACATAGGATACTACTGTAGTAGAGATATGTAGTTTCAAAAACATTTCCAGAAATTCAGTAATTCGTATTCTCTCGTAATAAGTTAATCCTCCTTGCGCCAGGTGAAATAAATGACATATTTAATTTAAGGGACAGTAGAACAAAAAAACGTGAGTCTTATTTCTTAGTCTCGTCGAGACCCGTCTTGAACTATATCTTGTCCATTCTGTACCTTTTTTACTGTTTTTTAGAAAGTAAATAGCCATTCTTTAAAATTAAACTTTCCAGACATCCTTGAAACTCACATTTTAGTAAAGGTATATCTATAATTGGATCTATATCTAAGTGGGTAAGTGATAACCGAGTAGGTTAACACAATGCAAAGTTAAGTAATCCTAGCCAGATTAGACTATGGATGGGTGACCATTCCTAACACTCAATGCAATTCTTGGATCTAATTTATTTACTTTTACCATAATTTAAGCAATCTTGAGCACACAGTTAAAATTAAGAAATAAATGATATATGCCTGGCACGTGTTAAGGCGTCCAATTTAGAATTGTCAAGCAACTAGAGTCGGGCTGTTACAGAGGTTTGCAGAGAGAGTTGAGTTTGACGTTGTTCGTTATCGAAGCGAGTAGGCAGACCAAAAAAACGAGACCGTTAGCTAAAAAATAGCCAGTTTTGATCAAACTTTTAAAATTGAATCACGAAGCAACGTTACTGCGTTATTGGACGTAATCGGCTTATATCCATTACATGCGATAGATTTTTTAGTTATGGTTTTTCAATGTGAGGGAGTTTATTTGTATGAAATAAAAAATAAATAAAATCTTGTGCATCTGGCTTTGTAAGTAAAAAATAGTAAGTGATGTATGTATGTATTGTAAGTAATACACGGGTAAAAAAATATCACATACTAGCTATACATTGCCACGTTTCGCTGTGGCATATTGTGGTTGCAATAATGAGAAATGAAGAACAAAGCTGATGCAAAAAATGGATAAAAACTTTATTTGAAGTGGTTTGTACATTGTGTTAAAATTTGAGCTAAATCGGTAAAGAACTTATTGAACTTGTTCAGAATAAAAGCCTTTACAAACCAACTTAACATTTTTATATATCTATCTTTTTTGATATCTATATATATATAGATATCGAAAATGTGCACTTGCGCATCCGTGAAGTAAGAGGTCAAAGAACCTAATCGACCTTTTTTTTTTTTCCCCCTCGGATATCACCTGTCGGTGGCATGTCGGACTCGAACCGACTAAAACCGCACGCCGTCTCGGGTACTAATATCCGGGGAACCAGGTATATCCTAGAAGGAAGTCCCTGGTGACAACCTAATCCACCTGGATTAGGTTCTCTGACCTCTTACTTTACGGATGCGACGAAGGAAACCCTAAATCCTGTCACTTCTTAACCACGCAACTTAGTCAAAGTATCAAATATTATTACGTGTTCCCGTATATATACATACCTATCTATTATGAAACGTGTCCGTTTAAAGAAAAGTTTTGTTTAATGTAATAAACCTGCCAATTTCCGAAGCTTTGTAATGTACCAGATCATAGCCTAAATCCTTGCAAAATATTTGCAAGCAAACAGGCCTTTTATTGCAGAGCAATTTTAAACAAGCGCTGATATCTATATTTGCATATTCAGTTAATAGGTACTTACTATAAAATAAAATCCAAACAAATAAAAAAAAGAACTGCCCAATAAAATCTCATGCGTGCAATATAAGTTCTAATAGTCTGAAATGAAACTCAATCTACCCTCAAGGTTCTTCCATAGCGTGTTTAATAGGAATTCAATAAGATTCGTTCGTATCGTACCATTTTCCTTAATCGGTACAATTCTCAATGAATCGATTTCAATCGTCATCCGATTCGATTCTCATGGGCTTGATCTTATTAAAATAGATCGAAGTTGACGTTCAATTATGGGACTTTACTCGTCTGAGCTTTATTTTTTAGTAACATTATGCTAAATAGCATTAGGGGGATTTAATTTTTGGCAATACCAGTTACCATTTCTTTTCAAATCGTGTATAAACGTTGTAACAGAAATGCTTATTGCCAGAGGCGGCAATGATTAGCCCTTGTCTTTTTTAGAGATCTTTTGAGAAAGATACAATAACGTCTCAGCCGGTTTTTTGCAAGATGTAAATATAAAGATATACCTACGTACTCGCAGATACACAGTACTATTTTAGTACTACCGTTTAATGAAATATAAATAGCATTTCAAAATAGCTATTACTTTAAAAAGAGGTTAGTTATTTTTATAAATGGTAAGGAACGTAAAAGTTTAAATTTCTGTATTTTTTATTTGTTACAACAGAAATCCGTCACCGATTTGAAAAAACATGTTTCAGTTCAGTTTTATTTTAGTTTGAAAAAAAAAACATTTCACCCCTGAGGGAGAAAATTTAGGAATAAAAACTTTAGTCATAATTATTATTAGGTATTATAATTCAACACGATGTAAGTGAATTGAACACGATGATACTTTTTTGAAAGTTAATAGGTTTTATTTTGTTAACTACCAGCATGTGTCATGAAATTATATCAGTAGTAAAACGACTTCATAAAAATTTATTAAAGACTCAAAATAAAACAGCTAAATCAAAAACTAACTAAAATTAGTTATAACGATTACGTAGAACAGAAAATACTTCATCAAAACACAAATAAGCAACTGTGTCCTGCCGTTTTTAATTCATTAAGAAAATGAAAAATTTCGTACATCAGTAAGTTTTTCTCGTAGTTTTCCTTGAGGTCACTGTGTTAATATTTCTTCGCTTTTAATAATCTTTGTCTTTGTCCGGAGATCTTTAAGAATAGTTAAAACGACAACTGAAAGAGTTCTGCAATTAAGTAGTATGCAAATCTGTGTTTATATTTTGTGTTGTTTCTTTTGTTAACCGACTTCAAAAAGCAGTTTTAAAATTGAAATCAATTCGGATGTTTATTTATATATTTTAAATATGTTCGGGCATAACATACGGATTTTCAAAAAATGTTCGAAAGTGGTTTATTCTGAAATTTTTCCATTTAAATTTCATATAGATCTGATGATGAGTTTCGGAGACAGATAACGAAACTCTTAAAAAAATGACACCAAATCACCCGCGATTGCTGCTAGGTTTTTAGTGCTCTTTGTTAGTATTGTTTGTAAGTAAGCAAAAAGTAAGTTGGTTCAACTTCTTTTCAAAAAGGATTTATTTAGATTTATAGTTGTCTTACAGGTATAAGGTTTGAGGAATTAATTAATTAATCTGTTTTCTTATATATCTACGATAGTTCACGGTTAGGAATACTTTAGCAGGTAAACTTATGTGATGTTTACACGGATGGCGTAGTGGTTTATAATAATAATAATAAATTTATTTTCAGACATGAGTCCATAAATATGTTAGTAACAATAATGTTACAACTATGTTAGTTCTACATTAACACGGTCGTCATGCCTCTTCCTCCTACGCTGAGTATTGTGAGTTCCATCCCCACATGGGACGACACTTTGTGTGATCCACAAATTATTGTTCTGAGTCTGGGTGTTCTTTGTGTCCGTTTCATGTATGTTTGTAAAGTCCCCCGCGACACAGGATATATTCCTAATGCGGGAGTTGTCTTTTGTAAATAAAGCCCTTGAACCTACCGACTATTACTTTTTCCAAAATTTAGACAACTTTTTAGTGGGTAAAAAATTCAATTCCCGAGAGGCAGTACAAAATGCCTTTGAAGAGTTTGTTGCCTCCCGTCCAGCTGATTTTTACAAGAAGGGCATCAATAAACTGCCAATGCGTTGGCAAAGATGCGTCGATTGCATGGGTGATTACTTCGAATAACTGAAATTAAAAAGTTTGAAAAAATAAGTACTTTCACTTATTGCATACAAAACGGTAATTTCATAGGTAAAGACCTATTAGTTTGACAATCTCAAGAGGATTAAAATTTATAGGGTATTTGTCGTTGAGGGTTCCTTTCTAGGGTATACCTGGTTCCCCAGCTATTAGTACCCGAGATGACGTGCGGTTTTAGTCGGTTCGAGCCCGTAAAAAAAGGGTATTTTGCGTTGACTATGAAAATACCCTATAAATTTTAATCTTTTTTTTACGTTAACTTAGAAGTTTGAGTTTTTGTCAGCTTCAAGAGACTGTAAACCTAAGTATATAGTTTTAATTTTAACTTGATACCTCCACGCGTCTCAGCCTTGACAGACAGACAGACGGACGGACGGACGAACAACAAAGTGATCCTATAAGGGTTCCGTTTTTTCCTTTTGTGGTACGGAACCCTAAAAATACACAAAAGGAATCTCCTAAGAATAAAATTTCACATCATTAACACTTCTTAATACAAGTATTAGATGTAATTTAAATCAGCAAATATCACAAAACTCATAGATTATAATCTATGAGTTTTGTGATATTTGCTGATTTAAATTACTTCTTAAATCTATGTAAAGGCACTAAGTACTCCAAACTTATGAAATCGTATGGGTTGTAATGCTCAATGAATGAATATTGCAAGTTCGTCTACTGGTATATCTACTACTTATATATTGTGTGTATCTCTTTTATTAAAATATATTCTAATGCAATTTATTTAAGTACCCTGTGCATATGATATTCTATTTATACTATTATTTTTTTCTTTTAAATCACATTTCTAATTTCTGTGCATCTACCATTTTTTGTTTTAACTCTGCATCGCCCTAAGGTCGACTGGTAGAAAATGCCTACGGCATTAAGTTCGCCTGTGTCACATTTGTGCATAAAGTATAAATAAATAAATATATCTGTTTGTACCTTTTTCATGTAGGTACAATAAGTTGACGCTTGTGTGCTACTAATCTAGTAGAGTGCCATCACTTAATTCAAACATGGCAAAATTTGCTTTCCAAGTTCCTTATTATTATCCGAAACGTATTATCATGATTCTCAACAGAATATAACAGTTACGACAAATAATATCACAATACGTAATACAGATTATAAGGATATCATTTTGTATGAAAATAACTTATTTTAAGCTAGTAATATCAAAAAATACGATATTACATATTAATTATATACTACCGTTGGTTTAGTTCATTTGACTGGCAAGCTTAAATGTCGCGTCGGAACCTATGACTTTAATAATAGTATTTTTTACTGTCTCCAATCACGCAACGTTTGCTAACTATTAATTTTCAGTTTATCGGGCACATAAAAGTTTTATAGTACGTTTAGGATTAAAGTCAAATATTTGAATGATGTAGAATATGTGTGGAGAGAACAATAGAGAAAAAGTAAACCTCAGATCTCAGATTAATCTATAGTTTATTCTGAGGGCTTTTTAGAACATGGAGATTCATGGAGATACTATACTATAAGTAAACGTCAGTAATTGTTTAATTTATTAAGCTCTCGTGGCACTTTAGTACCTGTTAAAAATATTGTAGCGACACATACTGCCTGTACACGAAAATAAGAAAGGGTTATTTCTGTAAGTAGGAAGGCAAAGGCTTGACAAGACAAGACTACACTGAAATGTCTTCAACCTTTGGGGCTTCTATAAAATATATAGTTACATTCCTGTGACCTTGGCCTAAAAGTACAAGAACGAAATCTTGTCCCGTCATTACAGACACTTGACTACACAAGTACATACAAATCAATTTAACTGTACATAGTTTATGAAACCGCTTAAAATCTTTATCACTTATTAATTTGGTTTGTCATCATTATCACTAGTTTTATAAATATCTACCACATAAACTTTTTTATAGCTTTTTTATAGAAAAAATCCTTTATTCTTTTCACTCCCTTAAACACCAAAGTAAAGAACCGTTTTGTCGAGAGGCAAACAATTATATACATAACTAAAAATTAATATCTTTGTGATTTGTGAGATCCATGGCAACATATTTGTTTTAACAACTGTGGTAGTAATCTCAATCGAACTCAGAATCAAAACAGACAAATAGGTTTTTACTGATACTTATGCGAAGTATTGCACAACAATAATGTAGTTGCTTCTAAACCTTATGTAAATCTTGTCTAATAACATTATAAATTGTCAGATATTGATTTTAGAACTACACAGTTACACAGTCTCTCGATAATTTAAAATCAAAAACCGAATAATACGTCTCACTTGTCACTAGCCAGATTTTGTAAAAGAACCAATGAGTCCATAGAAATAAAGACAATTTTTTTTACAATGAACACATTTATTGAAAAAGTTTTTGTAAATTAGAAGTTTCTTTTTCTGAATACTGAATGCTAATTCTTGAAACTTCTCAGAGAAATTAGACTTTCTGAAACTAATATCTAAGTTTTAAGAAAGATCGTATTTTACATCTTATTTGATTCTAAATTCAGAAACATTAATTTACCTAAAGCCTGAACAAAAGATATTGTATACTTATTATTTCTAGCGTAAAAATATTCCTGGCATATTCTATGATGTGACCTCGCTACCTATCACATTATGATTCTCAACAGCCCTTACTATTCTACTGTTGGACATAGGCCTCTCCTTAGAAAAGAGGTTTTGTCCTACTATACTACGCTGGCTAGAGGTTTGATTCAAATTTTCCTTCTCTTTACACATACTTACATACTATGAATAATTTTTTCACTTCTGTACCAGCTTTTTATTCGTGCCTTTCATCATCATTATCAGCCTATCGCAGTCCATTGCCGGATTAAGCCTCTCCCATTACACGCCACTTCGGTCAATTTTCGGCTTCTCGCATCCATCTCCATCTTGCGCAAATCATCACTCCCCATGGCATGTGGGCGTCCTACACTACGTCTGCCTAGACGCGGTATCCACTCAAGAACTGACAACCGTTGGGGTCAACGGTTGTCAGTTCTTCGGCTAAAATGGCTACCCCATTGTCACTTGATCTTGCTAATCCGGTGGGCTTATCAATTTTTTTTTAAACAATTTAAGTGTTACCCCTGATTATTAGTTCAGCACTTAGGCGTAATAAATAAAAAAACTCACTATCCCACTACCTATATTAATCTTTTTCCTATGTCTAACCTTTATATCAGAACTTTCTATATCAAAATATTATTTTGCATAACAACGGATAGCATAAACTTCATTTCGCAGAAAATCGTTTAGCAGACACTCATTTATCATACATTCCAAACGCATAATTTTGTAAGTCATAATCAGATTTAGGCATAAAATTAATATCCATAAAAGTAGAACCATTATATCGCCAAAAGTTCTCAGTCAGAATCGTCTTTGAGCATAAATTTCATATCATAGTCATTAAAAGGCAGAACTATATAGCAGATAATAATCGTCGCTGTAAATAAACGTAATGCTAAACGACGTTATGCTAAAGGTAATTATGCTAAATAAAATTATGCCATCTTAAAAGTATGCCATTGTGAATTCGGACATATAAACATTCGGCCAAACAATAATTATACTAAATATTTTTTATGCCTGAAAAATATTCGTTTAAAGAAGATTCTGAAAAGTGTGTGATGCGAAATAAATTTCGGAGCAACAATATTCTGCCAGATAGAGGGAACCCCTTTTTCCTACTTGTATAAAAGTTACTTTTGTACCCCCCGAGAACAAATCTTTATGTCTGCATGATACCCCATGGCCTTTTTTTTACCTGTGACAAAGTGCATATGTATAATTTAGTGGGACATATTCTAGAAGCCAAAAGTAAATATCTTACAATACTATTTAATAAATAAGGTCAATTGTAGTTAATACTACTGTGTCATTATACTCTACGATAGCTCTTACTTAGATATTATGACCCACATTAGTGAATTTAAGGCGTAACAAAATTATCTTTTCAACGGAAGGTATAAGATGGGTAAAGGCCACCTGGTGGAAAACAACTACCACCTACCATAGGGGTCACAGTTGTCGGCCTTTGAGGTGGTACAACCATTTATTTTTTGTTTGAGTTCTTACTTATTTAGCCAACATTATTTTTAAAGGTAAATCAATAATTCGTTTACTTCTTAAATACTTCATGTCCTTTGAAATTTTATACTAAAATAAAAGTAAAATAAAAAATTAAAAGAACACGCTTTAGCAGCTAGCCGAACTAGAGAGTAGGTAATAACTTTCTATACATTTAAAAAGAAAAAATCATTTTATCGTAAAAAAGCGTGGGTGCTGGATCTCAATAAATTGTTGTAAAAATATTTTATTAACAGATATTGGTTAAAGTAGTTATTATGTTATAAAATATCTTGAAAAGCACCCTACGCTTTTTTTGGCCAGCTAAAACATGCTTAATAATTTTTTTATTAAGACTAAAAAAGTAACAAGTTAATTTATCACATATACTTCAGCACACGCCTTAGTACGCCTGTAAATTTAAAATTCCATTTGTTGTAAAGTATGGAGGATAGTGGATACATCAATGTATTTAATAAGTTATTATTGCATAAAATAAATACAACAGATCTTAAGTCCTAATCTTATTTGTTACTCGTATAATTTTTTAATATTTGTTTTGGTACTTGGTAAAACAACTTTCTTCACAATATTATATTCTGAGCCCTGCTACATATACTAGGTATAACCTGTTTCATAAGTACCAGTGTTATTCACCAGTTTCATAATATGGTGTTCAGGACAAATTTTTAAAATATGTAATTCTATATTGCTAAAAGCAACATCAAACAATCATGTCGAGTTTCCCAACGAAGTTTGTCTCTGTGAATCATGTTACAGTTGATAAAGGAAATGAGTACTGCTCACAGTGTTGCATTCTTTGTGTCGGCATGTATTACCCTTTGTGGATTAGATTTGACGTATAAAGCTAGGACTTACGGCGCGGACACAACAGCTCGGTAGCCGAGAAGAGAATATTTTGTTTTAAATTCTTTTGTAAATTTATTATGTTCTTACTCGTAGCGCAAACATGCTTATATTGACTGTCTCGGTGGTGCAGCGGTAGCCGTATCTGTAAATATTTGTTTCGGTGTTTGGGTGTTTTCTACATATATATAATGTACTAGCTGAGACCCGCGGTGTTACCCGCGTTTGTTGTTATAACCGCGGGCAACGCCGCGGGCGAAGCTAGTCTAAAAAAAAGTAGCCTAAGTTACTCCTTATGTCATCAGCTATCTGCCAGTGAAAGTCCCGTCGAAATCGGTCCAGCCGTTCCAGAGATTACCCGGAACAAACAGACAGACAGACAGACATACAAAAATTGTAAAAAATGTTATTTTGGCATATGTACCGTGTAAACATACATATGCATTTAGTAAAAAACGGTTATTTTAATATTACAAACAGACACTCCAATTTTATTTATTTGTATAGATATGTATTTACAAAAAAAGTATTTAAGTAATCTATCAGTCAATCCAGTTTTCATAGTACAACCTCTGCTTAGTTTGAAGCTAGATGGCGTTGTGTGTTAGATGTCCGAAATACTATTATTGTTATTAGTATGAATTACTACGTCATTATATATTTAGCTAATATAGTGTAGGATATGTACATAGTATAGTATATAATTATTATGTTTATACTTAGGAATTAACACGATCGACTAGATTGTATTGGCCGTATTAACATGTTGGCTAATTCATTATTGCTGCTGTCGTCTATATACACACACACACACACACACACACACACACACGCACACACACACACACACGCACACACACACACACAGAGAGACACGTATATATATTTATAGACAGGTACAACAATAGTTTTGTGGGCTTTCCTCAAAACATACAAAATTTTGGCCTCAAACTATACGCTGGACATATTATTTATTTATTTATTTTACACGTCATGCACATTACGTGTATTGGCGGACTTAATGCCAAAGGCATTCTCTTTATATACATATTATGGAATCGGGAAGCAAACGAACAGGTAACCTGATGGTAAATGGCTACCGCCATATATTGACACTTGGTACTCAAGAGTCACAAGTGCGATGAACTTTTGAGTCTCTCCCTCTAGAATAAAGAGGGGGGTTTGGACTCCGGGAGTCTCTCCCCCTAGAATCAGGAGGGGGTTTGGGTTCTGGTAACCTCACGTGAATGCAATGAAAAATTGCTGCTTGTTCTCTCACCTTTTTTTTTTTTTTTTTTTCCGTGCGGAAATCCCCTCGGATACCACCTGTCGGTGGCATGTCGGACTCGAACCGACTAAAACCGCACGCCGTCGCCGGGTACTAATAGCCGGGGAACCAGGTATACCCTAGAAAGGAAGTCCCTGGTGCCCCGACATACCTCGGGTCATCTACAGACGAGTAGACGACCCCCCCCCCGTGTGGGAACCCCATGTTCCCTGTGCTCCCTGCTTCTGCTAAGGTGACAGATGGCCTTACCTGTCACCCCCAGGCCTGCGCTTATGGAGGACGGAGGTCGTTCTGCGACCTCCGGCGCCTGAGTCGCCTGCGGTGCCTGGCCCGTTCCCGGGCCTGGCGGGCCGGGACAGTCCTAAACCTCTCCCGGTCCCGCTCCGCCGTCTCTAACTTGCTCGCAGAAGGAGACGGCAGAGTTCCACGCACTCTCGCTCCGCACGATAGCCGCAATCAGGCTATCGAGCGAGAGAACTCCCACTCCGATGGCCGCTACGAGGTCTCGCCTCTGCTCAACCTACGCCGGGCACTCTGCCAGCGTGTGGAGAGCCGTGTCCACGGTCTGGCCATCGCAGTGGTGGCACTCAGGCGTTGGCTCCTTGCGGATCAGACACAGGTGATCCCCGAAACATCCTTTCCCAGTGATCACCTGCGTCAGTCGGTATGTGAGGGTCCCGTGACGCCTCTCGAGCCAATCCTCCATAACGGGTCTTACCGCCGCGATGACGGCGTGCCCGGCGCTCGGTTGCCCGAGTCGTTCCCTCCACTCCCCTATGATGACCTGGCGGAGTTGGGATTTCCGGTCATCGATTTCTCGAATCTCGGGGCATCGACCCAACTCCCGCGCCTCCTTGCGCCACTGATACAGAGCCGCAAGGGCTCTCGCCTCCAGGTCCCACGGTGGAGTTCCGGCCAGGAGACTCGCCTCCTCAAAGGAGATCGTGCGGTACCCCCTTATGATCCTGATGGCCAGCACTCGCTGCGGTCGTCGCAGTATCGCGACGTTGCTGGCCTTCAGGGCCCCCGCCCATACTGGGCACCCGTAAAGGCCCATGGACCGCACAACCCCCGAGTAGAGTCTCCTGCAGGAGTCATCGGGTCCCTTTATGTTGGACAGCAGCCGCGCCAACGCACGCGCTGCCCCAACCAACTTGGGGACCAGACCTCGGAAATGATATCCGAAGTCCCATCGGGCTTGTTCTCTCACCTGTCATGGAAGTTAGTAAAACTAGAACTTTTATTTCTCGTTTCATTCTTGTTGTGTATTTTGTGAGCCGAGCTCTCAACAGCTAGACCTGTTTTGATAATTAGCAAGCTCGCTGATTTAATTAGTCTCAGCATTCGTTCGAAATTCAGGTCGAAAATAGTCCTCCAATTTTGCCTAGAATTTTAATGATATTGTTGATCTAATTTAATCTGTTACAGAGACAGACAGAGACAGAACGAGAGAGAGAGAGAGAGAGTAGGATTTAAAGTTGTATGTGTACTAATCGGCGCGAGAACTTTCACTGTGCGATTCAGAAACTTACATGTACAAATTAGTCTGCGACATGATGGAATCTTTGAACAGCTTAAGCACAGTTAGTTAGTAGTATGTACTTAACAGAGGGTTTAAGCCAATAATAGTTATGTATTCAACATTTAAATATTATGAACAAAGTATTAAGTCAAACATGATCTGTCAGAATGTTTTTGCCGGTAGTAAAAAGGTCGAAACGCCTGTCAACATTCATTTTGTTAAATGTATACTATATTCACAATATCATTTCACTTTGTTATACCTAATATAATTGTACTGTAAACAACAGTAGTCTATTAGGTATATTGTTTTTCTTGACCAAATATAATTGTTTAAAAGTATGATTTAAATAAATATTTAATTTAAACAGTTAAACTAACACAAACATAACCCTCCAGTCTCTCTCTATACTTAAATATGCGCTTACATTAGGGTAGTTAGCTACAACCACAATATTTGCCGCGAAAGTTATACAACACTCACATCACTTATGGCTCCATAGAGTTAATTTTTAAGACAAACATGATAAGGTAAATAAGCCAACATTGTAATTTTAACTATATGCTCAACTACTAAACAATGCAATTTGCCTATTTAAGGAAACTGCATACGAAATACCACCCGACAATCATCCAATAATCGATGACCTCTGAAAGTAACGCTAATAAACTTATTGAAAACTTTAATTTTAATATAACAAAGTCTATTTTATAATGATACGATGTAGACGTGAGGGGTCGTTTTAAACTGGTTGTAATATCACGGAAGGTGTCTAAACTAATAGGTATCGACTTGACGGCTGAAACATAATTCGTGCTAACCTTGTTGGTATTGAAAGCGATTAAATAATTGAGTTAGTCGGTTAGACTACCTGGATACCCGAAGGAAGATAGTGAAATATAGCAAATTAGTAGTGATAAATTTAAAATAGTCTTGTTACAAGAGTATAAAACCTTGTGATGTTCATAAAAATCAATTTTCTAAACAAATACATTACGTAACAACAAGTTACAAACAATCGTCTGGCCCGCGTGGTACAGTAGGCTAAAACCTCCTTTCTAAGGAGAGGCCTTCACTTCATTTATTTATAGTTCAAACCTTACTTGGCGACGCTGACGGTTTGAAATTAAGGTACCTTATTTGGCGAACGCCATTATCATGTGAAACACTCCAAGAGTACTAATATTGTTTGGCTTTGTTAAAGACTAGCTAAGGCCAGCGACTTCGTTCGAGTGGAGTTTGAAAAGCGCTGTCTTAGTGTGTCTGATTCAAAGACCAGACAAAATATTAAAGGGTTTTTCTGTGAAAATAGCCTAAATTACTCCTTATGTAGACAGCTACCTGATAGTAAAATATTTTCAAAATTATTCCATCAACAAAGAGACAGACAAAAAAATATTTAAACTGGTTTTTAGGCATAGGAATCGTGTAAATTATCGTGTGAGCATGAAATAACCTATTATTTTGACAGAAAAATGTAAAGATGTACTATTGACTACTGCGATATTACAAAACAATGCAAATCTTATGGGAAAGCAGCATTCTAATATGTTACGTTAGCATTTTAAATAAGATACTGAATGATAAGTGAATGTAGAGCAGCTATGATTTTTCAAATTTATCCATATTAACACTTATTAAATACTTCATATGAAACAAGATATGAGAAGAAACTTAAAGGGTAGGGATATACTTTACAAGACTTATAAGAGAAAGTCAGAAACCTGTATTCAAGGACGATATCATTGAACGGTAATTACAAAGTGAAAGCATATTTGAAATAAAATAAATCAACTTTTATTAAATGATTATTTCGTCACTGTAATTATCTAATTCCTTAAAGAACCATGTTAAGTAGCGCTGACAACAAATGTACTCAGATTGTGTTTGAAGTGTATGTAAACTTCACAGTCTCTCGAGCTTCCACAAATGCAATTGAGGTAGAGAGAATGTTATTGAATGAGACGAATGCCGTTTTGTTTAATTCAACAGTAAAATTCTAGTCAAAACAGTTTACATAAGTGTTTTTTAAAGATAACAACAAGCACTCAGGTCACTGTATTTTAAGTTGCCTTGCCCGTTTTTTAAAAAGGTAGTGAAGGATTTTTATTTGTCATTATAAATACTCGTACTGTTGGATTCATTAAATATACTCGTAGTATATATTTGAGATTAAATAAATAGTCTATATATAGATATATATATATATACATATATGTGTGTATGTAAGTGTATTTATATATAGGTATGTGAATGGATGTATATTTGTGTAATATATTACGTGTATGTAAACTTACCAATTATTTAAATATGTATCTAATATCCGTATTAGGATTGTTTGTAAGAGATCGCCGTGAACGATAACACTACAGATTGTTACGTCTACATATTTGTAACTAATTTCTATATATGTGTTAACTGAGGCCCAAGTGCGAGTTTATTTCACATCAACAGCGAGCGCGACAGCGAGCGCGTTTGGCGTTGTGATTGGTGCAGATTTCAGTGCGGGCCAATCACAGCGCCGAACGCGTTCACCGTGGCGGCCGAGTAGAAGTGAAATAAACTCACACGTGGCCCTCTGTATACAATAAAGATATAAATAAATAAAAATAAATGACTACCGTTGTCCATGTGCGTGCGTGCTTGATTGACGAATCAAGAATTACAAGTGCGTTGCCGGTCTATGAGATAGGAGTACGCTCTTATCTTCTCGCTCTAAATTCATACTTGAAATAATTCTGTGTGTGGAGAAAGAAAAGCTGCTTTCTGGTCATTAGAGCTGTCGTTAGAAAGTTCTTTATAGAAAGAACGAGCATTCTGATCCCATGCACTTAAACGTAGCAATGCTGTAAGCCTTCTGGGAATGCTATCAGTGGCCAACAAAGTGGAGGATTTGTTGACGCTTGAATGTACGAGTAAATAGACAGAATTTTAATATGTTACCTACTTTACTTTTTCAGCGTTACACTTATGTAATTTAACATTAAAGAAACTATTGTCCTGATGAAAATATAAGTTCAGGGAATCACTACCATTTGTATTATATTTTAAAACATAAACATTACGCCTTAAAGATACAAAAATTAATAAAAATATATAACAAAGTACGATAAAAAAAATAAACACAGTATTTTTCCCGGAGAGATTAGATTCGTAGAAGTAGGAAAAAAAACTTATTTAGTGTTAAAACCGTCGATATTCACCGTAGTAAACATGTTTACGTTCTTATTGGGGAGATAAGATTATTTTTTATTGAAACGTGAATCGGATGCTGTACTACGTCGCTAATAAATATGGATATTTTTTATTTGCTTAATTTTTATAATATTTTTAGATGTTCAATGTCAATAACAAATCTTTTCTATATAAAATTATTATATCAAGTGAAAATTGATATGTAAATTCTATAGCAACAATGGGAAAAAAGCGCATTAAGTTTTTCGAGTGGAATTTGAATTGAAAATGTTTGTTCAATTTGCAGAACTCATGAACATTAAATAAGTACGCGACTGCAGTCCATGAGGGTTCGTTTCCCGGACCTGGCAAAATTTTATTTTCTAAGAGGAAAAATAGAATAAGTTACTTCTTATTTTGACAGCTACCTGGGAGTAAAATATTATCAAAATCAATCCATCCGTTTTGAAAACTACCCGGAACAAATAAACAGACAGACGAACAAAAATATTTAAACGGATTTTGAGGCATAGGTATCGGGCAAATAACCGTGTGAGCATGAAAATAACAATTAAATTGACATTAGAAAACTGACAATTCTATTTTATTTATTTGTATAGATATACAAATTTAGTCATAATAGTTTCAGGACCGGTGGGGCCCATCTTCAAGGAGTAAAGCGCATAGGGCGCATGACATGGTCAAGCTTTGTCAAACCCTGTGCTTGAGTAAAACTGTAGGGATATACTCGTATGTTATCTTTAATAAATCTCAAAGATTTGTACTATTCGTATGTTTAGCGTTAACCATAAATATTTACTATTTGTAAGTGCATTATTTCAGTTTACTCGTAATATGCCTATTAAATTGTATTGTTTTATAGCTACTCGAACATATTTCACTAGCACAAGAGTGCACTCGCATTTATATCGAAATTTACAAGAAGTGTTTCTAATATAAATGCTTTCGTAGTCTCCAGAGGTAGAAGACCATGGTAATACATTTCTGTATAGGTATTTGCACTCCTTTCAAAGGAGAGGCCTATGTCCAGCAGTGGACTATTAAAAGTTTTTGACGTGATGATGATTTGCACGCACGTTGTTTATACAACAAAACAGTGGGTCTAATTCAAGTTCCTTGTCGGGTGAGCGCTAGTTCCTTTTAGTTCGAAGTGAGAGAGTTTGCCTGTTAGTTATTCAAGCCTATTGTTTTGTTACTATTTAAAGTATGCTTAAAAATTAGAGAGATAGAATTGAAAATCAAAGTTATTGCGCTGGTAACATATCCCTCTGACGTACGTGTCAACTCCGCATTCACATCTGTTAGGAGGAGGGTATTAAGAGGCTTAATAATGTAGTATGCATTTAAATAGAACAATCTTTGAAAAAGGGATTGAATTAAATGTGTATATGGGGTTACAGGTGGAGCTAGATCGTAGCCACTCGGTCGAAATGATGACTTAATAGTCATAATTTTGACCGAGTGGCTGTATTGTATTGTATGTAACATGTATACTAATATTTTAAATCAATTTGTTTGTATAGTTGAACGCATTAATCTCAGGTACTACTAGTTTCGGGGCCAGTTTCCAAAATTGTGGAGGACGGGGAAACTGGTCCTCATCCGAAAGGAGGGGCGCCCGGCGGACTCACCGTCCGCCTACCGGCCCATAGTGTTGCTTGACGAGGTGTGCAAGCTCTTTGAAAGAGTGATTGCAAGGCGCCTCGTCAAGCATCTCGTGATGGTTGGGCCGGATCTGGCGGACAACCAGTACGGTTTCCGTCAGGGGCGCTCCACCGTGGATGCGATCATGCGCGTGAAGGCTCTGGCGGAGGAAGCAGTCTCCCGGGGTGAAGTGGTGTTGGCGGTGTCCTTGGACATCGCCAACGCGTTCAACACTATGCCCTGGAGCTGCATCAGGGAGGCGCTCGTGTATCACGAAGTGCCTCTCTACCTCCGCCGCATAGTCGGGGCATATTTGTCGGAGAGAGCCGTCGTCTACCCCAGTAGGACCGGTCTCGGTAGGCGTGAAATGTCGTGCGGTGTTCCGCAGGGGTCGGTGTTAGGGCCACTCTTGTGGAACATCGGCTACGACTGGGTGCTTCGTGGTGCCTTCTTGGATGGTGTCGCCGTCGTGTGCTACGCGGACGACACACTCGTGACGGCGCGCGGCAAGACGCACCACGAGGCAACCCTGAGGGCCACGGCCGGGGTTGCCCAAGTCGTTGAGCGTATCCGGCGGCTGGGTCTCGAGGTGGCTCTGCACAAGTCCGAGGCCCTGTTCTTCCACGGGCTTCGGAGGAAGCCGCCTGAGGGATCTAGCCTCACGGTAGGAGGCACTCGCATCGGCATCGAGCCCTCGATCAGGTATCTGGGGCTCGTACTCGATGGCCGATGGGACTTCGGATATCATTTCCGAGGTCTGGTCCCTAAGTTGGTTGGGGCAGCGCGTGCGTTGGCGCGGCTGCTGCCCAACATGAAGGGACCCGATGACTCCTGCAGGAGACTCTACTCGGGGGTTGTGCGGTCCATGGCCCTTTACGGGTACCCGGTATGGGCGGGGGCCCTGAAGGCCAGCAACGTCGCGATACTGCGACGACCGCAGCGAATGCTGGCCATCAGGATCATAAGGGGGTACCGCACGATCTCCTTTGAGGCAGCGAGTCTCCTGGCCGGAACTCCACCGTGGGACCTGGAGGCGAGAGCCCTTGCGGCACTGTATCAGTGGCGCAAGGAGGCGCAGGAGTTGGGTCGATGCCCCGAGATTCGAGAAATCGATGACCGGAAATCCCAACTCCGCCAGGTCATCATAGGGGAGTGGAGGGAACGACTCGGGCAACCGAGCGCTGGGCACGCCGTCATTGCGGCGGTAAGACCCGTTATGGAGGATTGGCTCGAGAGGCGTCACGGGACCCTCTCATACCGATTGACGCAGGTGATCACTGGGAAGGGATGTTTCGGAGATCACCTGTGTCTGATCCGCAAGGAGCCAACGCCTGAGTGCCACCACTGCGATGGCCAGACCGTGGACACGGCTCTCCACACGCTGGCAGAGTGCCCGGCGTGGGTTGAGCAGAGGCGAGACCTCGTGGCGGCCATCGGAGTGGGAGTTCTCTCGCTCGATAGCCTGATTGCGGCTATCGTGCGGAGCGAGAGTGCGTGGAACTCTGCCGTCTCCTTCTGCGAGCAAGTTATGCTCGCGAAGGAGACGGCGGAGCGGGACCGGGAGAGGTTTAGAACTCTCCCGGCCCGCCAGGCCCGGGCACGGGCCAGGCAGCGCAGGTCACTCAGGCGCCGGAGGTCGCAGAACGACCTCCGTCCTCCATAAGCGCAGGCCTGGGGGTGACAGGTGAGGCCATCTGTCACCCTAGCAGAAGCAGGCCGGGGTGGCGGCGAGCGCGTTGCGAAGCGCGCTCGCTTCCAGGGAGCACAGGGAACATGGGGTTCCCACACGGGGCGGGGGTCGTCTACTCGTCTGTAGATGACCCGAGGTATGTCGGGGCACCAGGGCCTTCCTTTCTAGGGTATACCTGGTTCCCCGGCTATTAGTACCCGGCGAAGGCGTGCGGTTTTAGTCGGTTCGAGTCCGACATGCCACCGACAGGTGGTATCCGAGGGGATTTCCGCACGGAAAAAAAAAAAAAAAAAAAAAAAAAAAAAAAGGTACTACTAGTTTGAATTAAACTATTATTATATTTAATTTAGTGTTTAATAACTTGATTTATCCTGGAAGCCTATAACTTCAGGCCAAGACCAATAGAGAACCGAGAATCAATGTAAAATGTTGCAAAAACGGGTAAAATTTATTCCTTCTCAGAGACGCAGACAAGGTTGGGCCGATCAACTAGTCTAATCTGTATGCAATAGACAAATGTTTGAACATTTTAAATCCATGTTAAATGACTTTCAAAGCATAAAAACAATGAGCAATAGTAAAAACCATATTGTTTTTCAAAAGAAACTCTTTTAATATTGCAAATATTTGAACTTTAAGTTGTATATCTAATAAACAAGAAAGTCAGATATCTCCGACAGTTAACAAAACAGTTATTGCTGAGTTATTTGGAACTAGTCTCCTCATTTTAGTCACATAGTATTTCGATAAATCGGACCATCCAAACTTAGACATTTAAACTAATGTTCGCTAACACGTGTTTCAGGGTTCAAACGGAGAAGGAGGGCGTAAATGTATATACATTCGGTAAAGTTGTAGTAAAAGAAAAAATATTTTATGAAAGATTTTATTAAAAAGTTTATTTTTTTTGGAACGAAATTCCTTATGGCGCGTTACATGTTGTGAGCGAATGGGAAGGAGACAGACAAATGTGTAACAAGACTTTTTTCCGATACTTAAGTTGACGCGTCGATGCTCACATCTTTTTCACAACTTCATAAATATAGCAGTTATCTACCAAAAAGCAAAAGGAACTTCGTTCCAACCGGGGTCCAAAGACCCTTCACGTCTTTTTTTATGCTATTGCGGGGAAATGAGCAGATTGGTCACCTGATGGTAGGTAACGGCCTTCGCCCATGCACACCTGCAGCTCAAGAGACGTAAGTTCGTTGACGCCCTCTGAGTGCTCTTTCGCCACTTCAAGAGTTAGAGAAAGGTCTGTACCCCTGGAAATCTCACTCACTAGTTGAGTGGTAATGAAATAATGCCTCGGCGGTGTAGTGAAAGCGTATGCGACTGCTGTGACCCTTGAATCGAACAAATGTTTGTATGGTCTGCAAATATTTGTTTCGGGGTTTGGGTGTTTTCTATGTATAATATGTATGAATTTACAAAAAAAGTATAGTAGTATTCTATCAGTCTATCTAGCTTTCTCAGTACAAGCACTGCTTAGTTTGAAACTATTTGGTGTTTGTGTGTCAGATGTTCGAAAATGTCCGAATTATCGGGTAACATTGAGTGCTATGAGAACGACGGAGTAAACATCGGTGTAATAATTTTCTCTACTCAGTTCTTACTTTTCGAAATCTGTGATACCGTAGGTGTACATCAAAATATACTGATTTGATATTCGATTATTGTGTAGACATTCAATAAAACAACTGATTTTACTGTGTTACTGCAACACGACAAACTTCCATGTAGCCGAAACATTTTCGGGTCCTCCCTCGGTTCCTTTGTTCTCATTTCCATAACTCTGCAGTGTATTTATTTACATCTCCAAAAAGTTACGTTTTGCATAAATGTGATCGTCGACAAATGTTACATATTTAATCAGAAAGTAACAAGAAACTGTTATGTTGTATGCGAGCTTAATACCTTCTTACTTTGTCGTCTGTTTCTTCTCCACAAACTTTTTAATAAAAACTCTTTCGAGAAAATGTTTATCTACATAGCGACGACTTACCTAGTTTTTCTTGTTACGGCACAGTATCATTCAAAAATGCACTTTTTGATCTCATTATAACGGAATACAAAGAAATCACGGGGTTCTAGCTATTAAAAAGTTTTTTAGATAGTCGAAAATTGGCACGTGATAACAAACGCTAAGCTAGTTTTCTAAGATATTGGTATGATATATTCATGGATAGTAGTGTTATTAAAACAGTATCAAAACGCATAATCCTAGTACGTAGGACTAAACTGTGGCGACTTCCACATACTTCGAAACAAAAACATACCAGAGCGCCATCTAACGAAGACACACCAAACTAGGTAATCCTGTATCGCGATATAAATGAAACGCTGATTAGCAAATTTAAAACTTCCCAATATCAACCGCCAGGCATGTTCAAATCGCCTAGTCAGAGGATCCTCCCTTTGTGTTAGAGGGATATGACACCCCACAACAAAGAGCCGGTAGTCAAGTCTCAGCCAGCCAGCAAGCTGGGCCACAACACTTGAGCATTGGCAACAGCACACTACACCTACGGCCCATGTAAAAAGAGCATATCTCTAAGAGGATCAAGCAGCCCTCAGCCCCGACTCACTGGGACTAGCGGCACTCAGTTCCAACTCAATGAAGCTACTCACTACTGATACGCTCCACAACAGATCATAGACAGCTGACTCATCACATATAAGCCTCCAGTCTTGGAGTTTAATGATGTGGCGACTTCCACATGCATCGAAACTAAAACATGCTATCTAACGAAGATACACCAAACTACGTAGTAACTGTATGGCGGCCTGTTGGGTGATATGAATAATTGCCACGCCACTAAGCATAATAAAGAATGTCTCAGTAAGAGTGCACCTTTTAAATTTAGAATCATTTGATAGTGCAAGTGGCAACTCTGAAATTTGACCGCTGTCACCTATGTTTATTCTGATTATAAAAAATGGAGCAGTTTTCGAAAGAACAGCACGTTATTATTGTGAAAATGGGGAAAATTACGCTGAAACCGCTCGCAAACTTCGTCAAATTTCAGTTGAAAAAGTTGAGAAAGTGCTCTTGGTCAGGCGGCGTGATCTGCCCTTACTTTTTTGAAGATGAGGCCGTAACTGCAGTGACTGTGAACAGCATACGTTACAGGAATATGAGGAGGAGTTCTTGTGGCCTCCACTGAACGGCATGGATCTCATGGATAAAACAATCGACTTATTGCAGCAATTTACTGACTTATTGCAAGAAATTCTGATGTCAACTGGCCACCAAGATCGTACGATTTAACGTCATGCGATTTTTTCTTTGGGGTTTTGTGAAATCTCGGGTTTATGCGAATAAACCAGAAACAAGTGGATATCTGATTTGAGCTCGGCTCAAATCAGATATCCAACGGGTTATCGGTAAGATACAGCCACATCTCAGTGTCATGGAAAATTTCATGAAAAGAGTAATGTCCTGTGCCGGATATTTTATTCCATACTTAATCGGAAGGACGGAACATGTCCTTCTTTACAATCCAATAAAAATATGATACAACTCTTTCATAAATACGAGTTTTTATTTTTGAAAGTGCACTCTTACTGAAACACCCTTTATATATTCAACTCTCCAACATTAACCGTTTAACAAACTTTCCGTGTGGTGACGGATTAAGAATACAGAGTGTCACCACCCCTATTCATCCCGTGGGTGTCGTAAGAGGCGACTAAGGGAGCGAAATACGCAGGACACCAGCACTGCAGAGAGAAGGTAAACTTGACACAAACTCTATACCAACCCGTCTGGCCAGCGTGGTATAGTAGGCCAAAACCTCCTTTCTAAGGAGAGGCCTATGTCCAGCAGTAGACTGTTAAAGGCTGTTGATGATGATGATGATGAACATTAACCATTAGGCTGCGGCATGCCAGGCATGATCACCTCGCCTGGTCGGACTAACCTCCCTTTGTGTTGAAGGGACATGACACCCGTTCCACAGCAATACCTTGGTAAATGGAATAAGAAAAAGAAACCTTAACACGTATGTTAATTCAATATGTCATTGTGATTTCTTTTACAACTGTATTAATATATTGGACAGGCAAGAAAAATACCAAACGATTCCTTGCTAAAAAGAAAAATCATATAATAAACAATATTTTTTCAGAGATACGCAAACATGTATGAAATCTATTTATCGAGCTGTTCTCTATGCTGTTACGAAATATAGACATTATACAAAGGGAAGTGAAACATCGACAGGGTTTGCGATATTATGCTAGAGGACGACGAAATAAATAAGCTGAAAAAAGAACAATAGTAAAAAGTATTCGAAAAAAAAACTAGAATGGCAATGATGATTTCAACAAATTCGTGTACTTGTTAGAGCACGTTACCAATAGACTTTATTTAGTTACTGGTATAAATAAATAGGTTTTGAAATTAAGAATATATCATGAACAGCCTTTAATAGTCAACTGCTGGACGTAGGCCTCCCCTTAAAAATGAGGTTTTGGCCTATTATACCACGCTGGCCAGACGGGTTGGTATAGGATTTTTGTCAAGTTTTCCTTCTCTTAATGATCACAATAATGATACATGATCTAATCCAGATTAAAAATAAAAATACATCTAATATCAGCAAAGATAGGTAAAATGCTTGATAAACACAAGTCCACTGCAAATAAACAAGATAATAAGATTCCATCTAATAAGTTTCATCTCTACGAAAATCTCATAAGAGAGATTGACTCACTTCATTAAGATAAACGATAACTGCTAATCAACTATGATACGACGGTTAGGTTTTATAAGTCAGAAAGTTACATAAGTTTACCCGCGTATAAAATTTAACCATAACTACTTCCAAATATTTTTCATACCCCACAAACGATCACATGAAATGAGTCGCCTTCGGTAAAGTCTTTACTAATACCAATATTTATGTACATACGTGACACGCCATTCTCACACGCAGCTTACACTCATATTGCGAGTTTATCTCGTACCATGTGACGTAAGAAGCAATTTATTTTTCTTAAAGACTCCGCGGTTTCATGAAGATTGATTGCCTGAGCAATGACACAGCCCCGCAGCTCCGTCTGATTGACGTTGCAATTTACTTCATTGGCGTTTTTAATTTATCCAATCGTTGTCTTTCTAGATTGATTCACTTCGAAAGGTTCTATTGAGATTAGGTTCTGGAGAAATCACAGATGCTGTGTGATTTGAATGGAGTCTTTGTGTTTAAAATTAATGTAAACTTGATAGTCACGTTTTTGGTGGTAATAAAACACTAATTTATAGATAACAGTTTACCGAAGGTAGTGATGAGTTCAGCAGCCAGTGGATGGACCAATTTTCTTTAAACATTAAGTAGTCTTAACCGACCTGACTCGTGTTATTCTGTCACAATTGTAAAAAAAATGTCGAATCCTAAAAATATCGTTATATAAACGAATTATACCTGAAAATAATTTTTATACTACTAATTATTATACCTACACATAAAATTCCGATAGACAAGCTTTAAAATGCTGTTCCTTGCAGTTCTTCATAATTCATTACAATCATCAATCACCACTTAATTATAAGTTCTGATAGAATTTACTACGTGTTCTGCAAAAGGTGTAAGTTTGGCGTTACCGCTATTAGCACAAGTAAGCACAAATGCTACTAACTAATCTTATTATGAGCTTTTGTTCTTATTTTATCATTATTTCTTGGTCACAAAGTTTTTCGTTGTCGACGTTAATTCGAATAAATCAGTATTGGACTTACGAAATCTACTCTTTTAATAATACTTCCTCATAAGTGACATGGTAGCTAAACACCAATTTTCGTAAAAATTGAAAGCACAACAATATCCCCTCACTTCGACAGACAAGTACAGATGACTCAACAGTGATTAAAACTTCATGATCAGAAACAGGTTCAGAATGTTAATGTATGCCGTCCTAATAAAAATCTATACTTCACTTATCAAACTACAGAGCCAAAATATCACCCTAGCAGAAGCAGGCCGGGGTGGCGGCGAGCGCGTTGCGAAGCGCGCTCGCTTCAAGGGAACAGAGGGAACGTGGGGTTCCCACACGGGGGGGGGGGGTTGTCTACCTCTTGTTGTAGATGGCCCGAGGTATGTCGGGGCACCAGGGACTTCCTTTCTAGGGTATACCTGGTTCCCCGGCTATTAGTACCCGAGACGGCTTGCGGTTTTAGTCGGTTCGAGTCCGTCATGCCACCGACAGGTGGTATCCGAGGAGATTTCCGCACGGAAAAAAAAAAGAGCCAAAATATCGAACAACCTAAAACGTAAACACGGTTAATAAATAGTTTAAAAGGCACCTCCGTTTTGAAAATTTCCTTAAAGCTGATTAATGCGGCCGTTATCAATCGTGCGATATGAATGTAGCATGTGTTGCCTTATAAATGGATGGTTCTAACTGACGGTACACGAAACGAGCATTCCTAAGCTGCGTGAATGACGGTTTGCATAATATCTGCATATTTTGAAAAGACTATTGTTAGAAGGCGCATATTTGTTACGGCTGAAGTAATTCTTGAAAGTTTAGTTTATAACTTATTGACGGAATATCTGTAATGATATTGTCCATGTTCACCTATTGATTTTATAGTATAAAATAGGTTATTTTTTTATGATAGGGGGCAAACCAGCTGGCAGTTCATCTGATGGTAAATTGATTAATTCCAGCCTTGAACACCTGCAACTCAGTTGTTGCTGGCCTTTGAGGTAGGAGAACGATCTTAATAAATAAACGATTATTGTTTATAGTATTTCAATATTATCGCTGTAAAGTTTTAAAATACATTTCATACCAAATATATTCCTATACTTTCATTTTTAAGCTTTTTCAACTTCACACAAAGACACCCTGATTCTGTGTTGTCCCATGTGAACATCGAACCCGCAACACTCAGCAGAAGAAAGCGGTGAGGTGAGGAGATAAAATATAGTGTACTTAGCCATGAAAAAAATATAGGTTAGTAAACCTTGTTAAGAGTTATTTCAATTAAATTTATGGAACAGTTGTACGAGTATATTGGTAGTAGTAGAAAAAAAACATCAAAACCAGTTACGACATTATAACATATTAGTATGAAATGAAAGTAAAAAATAATTAAAAAAAAAAACTAATCTTTTTCTAGTCCATAATTCTCTTAGAAAACTTCATTCGAAGGAAATAAGACTTTGTATTGGGAAGTGTTTTGACAATATTCTTTTGGAAAAGAAACTTAGGTACCTTAAACCGTATTGCTTAACAGATCAAATTTGTTGTCTATCAATACATAAAAATAAAACCATATCTACTTTTCACGTATGCTATCAGTACAATGTAACTGCTGCCAGCACAATTTTCCACCTAAATAACGAGCACTAAATAATTTCATATTTATACTCACCAAACAAAACTTAAATAGATAGTAACCGCACAAGCCACATTGTTATGAAACTCCAAAAACAATATTAATTTGATAAAACCAACCATGTTTATCCATTTAATCCTTATGAAATTATTCTTAAGAGTTTACTTTATAAATAAAATTAAAACACACTTTACACGAAAAGGTCTGGAGAAATGGTAATTAAGCAACTTATTTATGACATAAAATAGCGTTATATTCCACGTAGCGTTGAAGCCTTAACTCAAAATGGACAAACTCAAGAAACAACCTCAAGTTAAGTAAGTAATAATTAAAGTCAAAACATTGACTCTTCGTTAAGAGGTTATGAAGTAAGCGAGTTGCAATTAACTTACTTACTAGTAACCTGTCAAATAAGCTCTCAAAAAAATAAACAAACCTGAGATTTGTATCTGTGTTAGACAGATACAAATCTCAGGAAAAAAAACGTTCTAATAATGTTGTGTTTGATATACACACTCTTCTTTTAATCTAATCATTTAAACTACGCAGGACAACAACACTGCAAAGGTATAGTAGACCGAAACCTACTTTTTAAGGAGAGGCCCTTGTGTGATGATAGTGATGATTAAATCAAACACGATCTTAATGTTCCAATAATGAAACATTAGAATTAATAATAATAATAAATTGATATCAAGAAGCCTAATACAAACATAAGTAAATGATATTAACAATTTTTATGACATAAGGAAGGCTAAGAATTCTGCACAAAATCTTGTATCCTGGACACCTTAACTGGGATACCTCCAGTATCTTAGGCGTCATATACACCTCTGCGAGGATTAATTATTGTGATTCCCTAATAATTAACTTATATACTCACAGGTAGGCCGAAGCAAAGAAAACCTGTTCAGGTGGAGATTCATAGATGACTCTGCCCTGGAGTGTAAATGTGGTCTTGCCCCACAAACTATGGGGCACTTGATATCGTGTCCAGCCTGTCCTGTTACTTGCACATCACAGGAACTGATGGAGGCTATATGGGACTAATCCCACCCACACGCCCACCACTGTAACTCCTGTACACCAGGATCCACAGCAGTGACCCACGAACACACCGAGTTATGACACTCGGGAAGTCCCAGGAAGAAATTAAACTGTCTTGGAACCCGCAACGAAATTAATCAGAAGAAAATTGGAGGAGTTGGAAATACAGTAAATCCACTTCCCTCCTTAGCAAAGCGGGAGACAAAATGAAGTAAAATAGGCATACACCCTTTTAAACAGGGAAGCACCACGGCCACAAAATATTACGGGTCCTACATGAGCTATATTTGATTTCTATAATATGTATGGCAGAATCGCCTAAACACACGGAAATTCACCCTAGTTGACACAAGATCCCCATAGTATACCGCCCCAGATGTCACCTGCAAGCTATTCAGCATTATATTACGTTCATTATACCAAAGACTACATTCCCAGAGGATATGATGAGCAGACTGTTCATAATGAGAGTTAGGTGTTAAGCATTGACACAATGGTGACTCGACTAATTTAAATGAATACAACTTGCTCTTAAAGTTACCATGACCCGTAAGAAATTGAGCGACACAGTGATCCACCTCAAGCCATGTCCTCGACAACCGTTCGCGAACAGATGGAAAAAATTGGTAAAGATGGCGCCCCTTGGATGATTCGTCCCAGCGTTGCTGCCATTCGTCTATGAGGTCATTATAGACATCGGACTGCTGTTGAAGCAATCTTGTAATTTTACCGCGATCCCGCGCGCCCAAGAAATCGCATTCCATGTTTTGTCTTGAATAGTACATGGCTGCACGTCTCTGCACCTCGAGATCGACCGGAAGGACACCTGCCAACACCGGCAAAGCCTCAGTGCTAACCGTCCTATATGCCTTGCACAAAAATATCAGTGCCAGTCGTTGGCCTTGTAACAGTTTGCGACGGACAGCGCCTACGGTCGCCCTATCGGCCCATACAGGTGCACCATAGCACATAGAACCTAAATAAGTAGCTCCGTATATGATCTTTAATGTATTAAATGATAGACCCCATGTCGCAGTTGATATCCTTGTCAATGCACAGAAACTCTTTTTAGACTTTTCATTAACTATTTTAATATGTTCGATAAATGAAAAGTTTCTTTCTAAAACTAATCCTAGATAACACACTGTGGTTTTATTTTTTACAGTAACATTGTCAAATCTAATGCTCGGCGGTGATTTGAGGTTACCTTTTAAAAGTAACTGGAAGGTTTTGTTGGGTGCAAAAGTTAAGCGATTACGTTCACCCCATTGAGATATCAAGTTCAAACATCTATTGGCTAATCTCTCAAGCCCCGCCCTAGTATCAGATTCCACCAGTAATAAGCCGTCATCAGCATACGCGTTCAGAGTACATCCGGATGGTATTGGTATCGTAAGAAAATCGTCGAAGCCGATATTCCACAAGTATGGACCTAGCACCGATCCCTGAGGACATCCCATTGTAAGCGCCTTCGACACAGAATGATGACCAAGTCTTAGTTTAGTTGTACCTTGTGAAAAGTACGAAGAGATAAGGGAATAAATATTTTTAAAACACCCCCGTGATTTTAATTTCAGCAACAGCATGGGCCACCATGCGTTGTCGAAGGCGCCAGATATATCTAAGAAAATAGCCAGCACGTATTGAAATTTTGACTCTGTGACAAACTTTCTAACCGATATAACAGCGTCAGTTGTCGATTTACCCAACGTAAATCCAAATTGTCTATCATGAAATTTGACTCCACCTGGCAGAAGCCGGATGATGGAGGCTACTGAAAGTGCCAAACTCGTCGCCAAATTTTGGGCCGACTCAATTTGAATTGTCATCGACACGCTAAGAAGAGATTTGAATTTAATCCTGAAATAGAATTGCAAATTTTACAATTATAATATCACAAACCATTAACCACAAACATTAAGTAATCAAAAGTTTAAAGTTTAATCTGAAAAGGACTCATAATGTGTGAGTCGATTAACAAGTACACTAAAAATATAATTATAAAACTATGATTTTTACATTACATTGCTAGGGATATTACAGACGGGCACGCCGTCATCGCGGCGGTAAGACCCGTTATGGAGGATTGGCTCGAGAGGCGTCACGGGACCCTCTCATACCGATTGACGCAGGTGATCACCTGTGTCTGCTTCGCAAGGAGCCAACGCCTGAGTGCCACCACTGCGATGGCCATACCGTGGACACGGCTCTCCACACGCTGGCAGAGTGCCCGGCGTGGGTTGAGCAGAAACGAGACCTCGTGGCGGCCATCGGAGTGGGAGTTCTCTCGCTCGATAGCCTGATTGCGGCTATCGTGCGGAGCGAGAGTGCGTGGAACTCTGCCGTCTCCTTCTGCGAGCAAGTTATGCTCGCGAAGGAGACGGCGGAGCGGGACCGGGAGAGGTTTAGGACTCTCCCGGCCCGCCAGGCCCGGGAACGGGCCAGGTACCGCAGGCGACTCATGCGCCGGAGGTCGCAGAACGACCTCCGTCCTCCATAAGCGCAGGCCTGGGGGTGACAGGTGAGGCCATCTGACCATCAGACCGACATGCCACCGACAGGTGGTATCCGAGGGAAAAAAAGAAAAAAAAAAAAGGGATATTACAGAAAATAAACAGTAAAATTTATTCCTTTGGGATAATACATAACAATTTCATCATTAATAAATAATAACATTAATAAATACATAATTCTAAGAAAATTTCAATTAGGTCGGAAATGGTATTTTTTGGACTAAGTTGGTATGTTAAGCAGCAATTCTGTCTACTCGTATGAGATAAATACAGATATTGTAGAATATTTGCAGTTATAAATTTCGCATTTTCTTTAATATCTGTATTATTACAATTGACAATGGCCTGGTCTGTTTGTCTTTGTGTTTAGCGATTCTGACTGATAAGCCTAGGTTAATAACTGTTATTATTTTGTATTGTGACTTTGTTTATCCACATATGCTCGTCTCTGAAGGAATACACAGAGGCTTGTTAAACGCCTGCATTTTGACGATTATAATTTTAGTCCAATTTATGTGATAGTGCCAAGCCTTCAACTAAGCATAATATACATGACTAAATCAACAGGTTTAGTCCACGTTCAACCCCCACAATCTCTACCCCCGTCCACGTTCAACCCCTAAATGTTGTCCATATTCAACCCTCAGGGGTAGAACATAGATTTTAATACATTGGTCATCTTTTCTTTGTCCGAATTCAACCCCCAGTGGTTAGCTATCTAAAAATGAAAGTGAAGTAATTACGAGAGCAGAAGTGTCTTTATTTTATTTTATAATCTTTTACAAGTATTAGTAGCTATTTAAAAATAGTACTGGCTATTTGGTAAACATTGATGGTGAACGAAAAGATTTACAAACCCAACTAAGGTAAGAAAATCGATTTGGAAAAAAGCCTTAATAAAATACGATAAACTCATTATATTGGAAAATTAAGAACACAACCCGCCTGCTAGATACACCAACAAAACAAAATCTGTCAGTCACCTGAAAAATCACCAATATGCAATCAGAAACCTGAGTAGGTATATTAAAGGACTGGCATTGAAGAAAAATAAAACAATAGATATGAAGAAATGTATAGTACAAAAACCTAAATTAACTTACAACAAAGAAAAAAACATTCAAGAACAAATACAAAACAAATAAGTTGGCACCGAATAGCAATTATTAAAATCTAAACTAGACTAAACCTTATTTTGGTTTAGTAATGTACAAATGTACGCTCACCCGTATCAAAGAATATTTTTGACTTGAATAATGAGCTTATTTGTCTGTTCTTTTGTTGAAGTAACTTTTTTCTTTCATATCATAAACAAAAGTCACTTCAACATGCCATTTACAATCGAGTTTATCGGAATCAAATATTAAATACTTTTTATAGTAATGCTTCAGCAAAAATGAGAAAACATACTTATATATTTTTAAACAAATACATAACATAAATTACACTTAGACATAGAGCAAATGAAAGTGCTTATCACACCATATTTGCCCTGGGTGGGAATTAAACTCACGACCTTCAACCTGACAGTCAGGTCTACTAACCATTAGATCAACCAGGCCAGTCTTTGTTTATGTCCCATAAAATTCGTCAAGGTACCAAAAAACAGAAATACTCCAAACAGGGCCGCATCTCGGATGCGGAGGATTGGATCTACAGTTAAGTGCATTGCTCTGAGCGTAGCATTAACTAAGAAAATTGCATATCAATGCTTATCATAGTTCTTCTATGCTAAGTGATCATCTAAAAGTGAAATAAGATATTTTTATAAAACTCCTTCTGAGAGTTTCAAAGCAGACTCAAGTAGGTCGGCAAATTTAAAGAGGGGGTTAAATATTTAACAGGATTTAATGCCAAGTTTATTTTAAAAGCCATGTGATTCATCAATAATTATATTGTCATACTCGTAGACTCTATTCATGCTTAAACTTTAAAAATATAATAGGGGTTAAAGTATGAAATTGCCGTAATAGATACTTTGAATTGACATAAAACCTTTATGGTGTGAGATTTTCTAGCGTGTGAATTTCTTTTTACATGATACTTTTGAGGTTCTTCTTTAAAAACATGTGTAACATTCGATTTTTTACTTACAATTGTTTTTTATTTATTCGGCTTAGACGTGTAAGATACTTTGAAAATCCGAGTCATTTTGAATAAGTAACTAACGGCAGAAACGGCTCGCAATATCAACGTTGCGTTTGAACCGTGCGTTTTTGGTTTAAATGCTTTCGTAATGGAAACTTCGAGTTGAAGAACGAACCAGATAAAGGAAAGCTTACCAACAAAAAGGTAATGGTAACTGTTTGGTGGTCTCTTCATGGTGTTATTCACTATAGCTTTCTCAGGTCTGGTTAGGCAATAACAGCAGATGTTTGCTGTGCCGAAGTTCGAACAATGGTGGCGAAACTAGTAGTGTAATCGACCCAAGTCATGAATCGATATACACCATTATTGCTCCACGATAACGCAAGACCTCACACTGCAAGAGAAACCATTGTAACTGTACAGGAGCTGCAGTTAGAAATCATACGTCATCCTCCATACTCGTCAGATCTTGCTATAACGGACTACAATTTTTTCGTGATTTGGACAATTTCCTAAGTGAAAAAAAATCTACCCAGGAGGCAGTACAAAATGCTTCCACATAGTTTGTCGAATCTAGATCCCCAAAGTTTAGATGGCAGCAATTTATGGATAATGAGAGTAAATATTATGATTCAATAAATATGTTACATCTTAGAAAAAAAATAGTTTCAATTTTTCAGTACAAATCGGCAATTTGATACTTTATCCCCTAATTTTAAGAGCATAAATGCGTCAGCATGGTAGCTAAAATAATCACATTTTAAGAATTTATATATTTCAGTATTAAGTGCGATTAATGGCAGCTACGCATAACACTAGATTGCGTTTCTCTCTTTCCTTTTTTTTCTATATAGTAGGATATATAGGAGACAGACAAACCAACGGGTCTTGACGTGGCAAATGACTGCCGCCGTCCGTGGACACCTGTATCTAAAAAGTTACAGAATGCGTTGCCGGCCTTTGCGTCACGACCAGAATCAGGTGGGTTTGGGCTCCGACAACCTTACCTAATTGTCTCTTTGAAAAAAAAATGCTTAATACCCATTCAGATTTGTAACTGAAAGAGCGACGAATTGAGTTAGTAACGTGTAAACTCGGTGATTTAATGGCCTTACTGTCAGTTTGATTGGGCCAAAGAAACAAAAGACAGGCAATTTATTATAAGTTCGGGGAGTCAAAGATTATGTAGGATCTTCTAATATTTCAAACTCGAAAATTTGTTGAGAATACCTTCGTTAATTATATCTGTTGCTTTTTTGATTGGAGGATCGTTTAAAGGGGGAAGCCTTTAAGTAAGTACTGCAGTGTTGGGTTTAATTTGATCTGAATTGTCAAGTTTTCTTATAATTTTCTGCAAACAGTTAATATTTCCTGGATCAGGTCCTAAAGAAGTTATTACTAAAGAGATTTATTGAAGCTAGCAATGTGTACTAGAAAAGTAGTCAGAGCAGTCAACTACACGTATAGCGTAGTGGTTTAAGCAGTCGCCATGCCGCTTCCTACTACGCTGAGTGTTGTGAGTTCGATCCCCACATGGGACGACACTTTGTGTGATCCACAAATTGTTGTTTTCAGTCATGTCCGTTTCATGTATGTTTTTAAAGTCACCCGCGATACAGGATATATTCCTAATGCGGGAGTAGTCTTTAAAAAAAACAAAATGTATGGTTTTGTACTGCGAGCCAGTAACGACTTCGTATGTCCTAATACATATCTACATCTTTATAAGACTTTAATCCGTTCACAGTTGGAATATGGCTGTATGTGTTTGGGATCCTCGTTATGTAAAATACTCGGATAGCTTAGAAACCGTGGGATAGCCATGCTAACCGTGGGAGAGCCATGTTAACCGTGGGAGAGCCTAACTAACTCGTGGTAAACGGTGTGGATGTCACAGTTAGCCATAATGTATAGCTTAAAACACTATTATAACCATTTCTTATTGTGATATTGTTTGTTTACCCAATAAATTGGAAAAAAAACTTTTTTAGAAATTTTAATTTAGAAAAAACATTAGAACAATAAAAAAAACAAAAAGATTTTTCTGGAATTTTTGTCTGTCTGTATGTTACGCAATCACGCAAAAACCATCAAACGGATCTAAATGAAACTTAGCACAGTGATTTGCCATATTTAGAGATAACATTTGCAATAGTTTTTATCTCTCTTTATAAACTCTGAGCTACCCTGGGATGGGGGCCCAAATTGTAATTTAAATTTTAGTTTGTTTTATTTTAGTTAATTTTTAAAATGTATTTGGAGTACAAAATTACAAATAGAGAAACACGTATATCTTACTAAATACTGTCTTTGAGTAATTAAAACCAACTTAAATATTGTGTGAAGATTAGTAGAAGTAGAAATTGAAATCCTTTTATTTGTAAATGTTATATTATTTAAGAATACATCAATATTTACTGTTTAGTTGACAATAGTTGACATAATATTTTCCCTGATTTTTGTGTCCCGGAATCAGTTTATTGTTATGGTCTATTCTTTGAATTCTAGTCGAGTTTAGTTGTGCTGCTCATGTAGGTATTTTTATTCTTTTCGGTTATAGCTGGAAAATATTAGAATATAATAGATATAAATTTTTAATCGAAATTTGGCACTAATATTGGAACTAATGTTTTTGTTCGTTTGTTGTTCTGCAAAAGTGACCTGATTTTATTTAAAAAATTGTTAATTATTAGATAATATTGACAAAATACCTGTTTAGATCCCAGTAATTTACTCAGTCCGATAAATTCTATAGCATGCAGGTATAATGGTTGATGGACATCATGTTCGGTCTTAGCCATTATAGACTTCGTCTGACCACTGATAGTCAACGCCATGCTGCCTCTCGCGCTTTCGAGAACTTCATACAACGTGAGGAACGCCTGATCGCTAACACTCAACAGAAGATTTTTACAGAGCCACTAGGTTCACTGTGAGTACTCTGCTGAAACAAATTATAATTCCACTGAAGTAGCAGAAGGCCTGACCAAATTGCAACAGAAGTCCTTTGGGTTTGTGATAGCTGCACAAATTCACAACTAAAGAATGATTGTTCTTATTGCAGTGTGTCTGGAATAGATGCTGCATTGTTGTCTGTAGGTAAAACTGCTCCAAAATATACAAAATACCGGAACACGCAGAGCTGACGTTTTGCGTGAAGGTATGTATGAAAGTAGCACGGGTCACCGAAAGGCAGTCAAGGCCGGCAATAGGACTTTGCATAACATCTGTCACATCCGAAGTAGGCTCACACAAAGAGCAATGGAGAGGTCAACGCTTAGAGTTTTTCTGCGTGATCTGAAAAGAGTACGGAATGCGTGCAGCACACTACCGGTTATTATGGGGAACCTTGGTGGAGGCCTATATTAAGGAGTGAACGTCTTCGGCTGGGACGATGATGAAGACCATCAAGACTCGAGATCGATGAGAGGCATCAGAATGTTATTTTGTTTATAAAAAAATATCTATAGCGAGACATGAGAGCGGATGAGGTAATGAAGAAAAACATGCTTTAAACGTTCAAGACCCTGGTCTATTTTTGATCGCATTTGACAATTTACTTGCGACGTATGAATGTCAACATTATTGATGTCCAAGAGTGCTTGAATGTGTTACTCGAAATCGGTAATAATATGTTTCCAAAGGAATATTAGACTTACATCTCGCTTAGTCAGATGATTTCTTTTTCTGAAGAACTGACATTATTAGTATACGTTCACTGTATACTAATAATGTCAGTTCTTCAGAAAAAAGAGAGTGTTAAATTTGGATAACTCTTGGTTCTGTAAGTGTGCTACATTGACTAACCCCTACGAAGCGATACTTCGTAAACGGCACAGCAAGTTTAAAACTAAATAACATTAACTAACTAACAAAAACACAGTATTAACTCTGTTACCTCACACTTATCAAGCTAAAAAAACGTGTATAATTATTATTGTTCTTTTGCTCAGTAATACTCGTTTTGCTGTCTTCGTGATTAGAATACAATTTTGAAAATAATTTTGTATTTTTATGGTGTTACAGTAAAAACTTTCAGCTCATACTGTTAACCTTCGAAAACATACTTTTTATAACTGTTTAGTTCTAAATTTGAAATTTCAATTCACTTATTTATTAAAATGAATAGCTATTCCATAATCTCGATTCCAGTTGGAAGACTTATTTAACGTCAGTGTCGTAGCAACGTCAATGTTAGTTTTACTTGATAGGTCTGTTGATCTAGTGGTTAGTGACTCTGACTGCGAACCCAGAGGTCGTGGGTTCGATTCCAACATAGGATAATTTAATGTGTGATGAGCACGATTTTTTGATCTGTGTCTGTGTGTAATTTATCTTTAACATGTATGTTTTTAAAAGTAAATAAGTATAATACCATAGTACAAGCTCTGACCTGTTTGGGATCAGACGATGAAAAGTCGGGTGTGTGTCGGATAAACGCAACTTTTCCAATTTCACATGAAGTATTTTAAATCTTCAAACACCAAGTTGACGTTTAAATTTCGAGTCTCATCTGTCTTCTTTCTATGTTTAGTGAAAGAAATTTTCCGTATGCCAACACATCATTCTCATCAAAGAGTTTGATATACTACAGTGTATTCATTAAAAAAATATCTTATTCATAAGGAATTCACAGCGCTTCAAAAGGAACTCCTTTAATGAACACAAACATGATGTAACTACCTTAAAATAGTACCTTGTCATTATTTAAAGACTCACCGTTTAAATTTGTACTTTTATATGATTATCTGTTTGCGACTTTAAGGTGCTCAACTCACTTTAAACTCTATAGCAGTTAAAATATGGTCATAAGTTACATGGAGGTAATATGCGTGCTTAACACATAACAAAATAGTCATGTTCATCCAAGTTTACCGAGCGTTTTCATTTGAAAACCGCAGGAGAGTCGCTGAAACGCCGGATTCGTTTTACTAGATCTGGCGTTCTTCCAAATTTGCCGTAGTAAATAAATTATGGTGCTAAATTAACGTGGGCTGCAACTTGATGTTTACGTAACTTCATTATGAACCATTTCTTGTGAATGTGGGCTGTGGTTGCACGAAAATAACAAAGGATGGTATCCACCCAAAATAGCTTTATTTTTCTGAACTCGAAATTGTGTATGTTTATTTAGATATATATATATATATATATACTATCTGACCCGGCAAACGTTGTTTTGCCATATATATTATGTCAAAAAAAACAAGAAGTATGAAAATAGATGGCCGATTCTCAGATCTACCCGATATGCACATAAAATTTTACGAAAATCGGTCAAGCCGTTTCGGAGGAGTTCAACCACGCACACCGTGACACGAGAATTTTATATATTAGATATATGTGTGCCTGGTAGACGTCAATAGGCTTAATGGCTCCTTTTCCTTTTTGTGAGTGAGACTAAAAGGTAAAGTCTAGTATAAAAAGTATGCATTAAAGTACCTGTACTCTAAGTTCGTCAAATAATAGCATAAGTTATGTTTAGTTTGGGTTTAACAATTTTAAACTGACTCTCTATATATAAATAAAACTAGTTGCACTCTGACACGCTTCACTGTGGCATATTGTGGTTGAATTAATAAGAGATGAGGCACAAAGCTGACGTGAAAAATAGATAAAAATAATCTTTAAAGCGGTTTGCATATCGTTTCCAAAATTTGAGCTCAATCGGTGTAGAACTTTTTGAGTTTTTGAAGCTTTTTGAATATATGGGCAACATATATTTACAAAACTTAACAAAAAAATACTATGAACTTATTTGATACAACCATTCATCAGACAGCCTTGTGTGAAATGTGTGAAGTTATTATTATTATTATTCACTTTACAGTTCTATTAGTTGACTATAGTGTTAGTAACAAATATTAGTATATCTGAGTACCGAGAGTACCGAGCGATAAGTAATTACTGTATCTCAGAGATACTTGTTTCATTTCAACAAATATACTTTAGAGGTTTCTGGTCTGCATCTAGTCTGTAAAAGCGTAATCTTTTATGATATATTATTAATGGTGTACTTATTAGTACTATTAGTCTCGGCTTTTTGCTTTGGATGTAGATTGCTGAAGGCTTGCCTACAAATTCTATTTTCAATCTATAATTAAAGACCTTATATTGTTTGTCAGAGATTTCTGTACTCTTACTATAGCGCCTAGATAAGGACAACCATTTTCAATATCTCTACTTAAAATTACGAACAGAGTATGATAAAATTTTAGTTATTTATGACATGAGGAAAATTAGCTTCGTTAAAAACAAAATCAGTTGCTCAACCTGCCTTAATATCATTTGATTAGTTTGATTCTGTCTTCGAGAAATCTACATTATAAATTGACCGAGCTTACAACCGGGCCGAAATGACCATGTTAGATATTATATCTTCAAACACATATTCTGGTTATTCAGTCAAGTGATGATTAGTAGCTTCTTAATTACAGTGTGGTTGCATTTTTTAATGACAACTCCCGCATGAGGAATATATCCTGTATCGCGGGGACTTTACAAACATACATGAAATGGACATAAAGAACACCCACACTCAGAACAACAATTTGTGGATCACACAAAGTATCGTCCCTTTTGGGGATCGAAACGATAACACTCAGCGTAGTAGGAAGCGGCAGCGTGCGCCATCCGTGCAGTCAATCATTAACCTGGCAGTCTTCATATTTACGAGCTCCTGTTTATTTTAAAATATATTTTGGTTAAAAAACATTTTTTTATATTAATGCTTTAGATCTGCTGTGATCTACTGCTGTGATCTACTGTGATCTACTGTGGGTAACAACAATGATCCGTATTGTAAACTATACGAGTATAGTTTATTAGAATACAAAAGTCACACACCGCCTCACACCTTCACGGAAGGCCACTTCACGGGGGCGTGAAGTGACCTTCCGTGAAGGTGTGAAACTAGTTGGTCATTCCGAGAGTTAAACACGTGAGTGAAACTTAATTTCAATTGTAAATACAGTTTCCGATAAAAATAAATCTTACAGATTACCTGTAATCTATTGACAAAGCAACGTATAGAGCACTATTAGATGAAATAAATGAGTGTGAGCAGAATACGAATGATTATTTCCTTTGAAAATAAAATAAAACTGAAAAGCAAAGATCGCTTTGAAAACTTTCCACACAGTATTATAAGAATAATAATAATATTCTACCACATTCACACAACGCCATCTAGTCCCAAACTAAGCAGAGCTTGTACTATGCGTACTAGACCACTGATAAAAATACATATATCCTTTTTTTTTGTAAATACATACATATTTTACATAGAAACACCCAGACCAAATCAAACATTAAATGTTCATGCATGTTCATTCACAAATTGCTTGACTTGAGCGGGAATCGAACCAGCAACCTTTGGAATAGCAGTCCGTTACACAAACCGCTACGCCATTCGGTCGTCACTTATTATATTTGTAGTATTACATATGTTTTAACATGTACATAAGACATTAAATGTTCGATGTTTATATAATAACTGTATTCATTGTAAGTTTCAAATGATTGCAAATACTAACAGTAGTTTCTTTAAATATTTGCAATAATTTGAAACTCACTTTTTAATGAGACAGAGTTATAATGGAGTATTTTTTTTTTCTTTTTACAAAAGACAACTCCCGGATTAGGAATTATATTCCTGTGTCGCGGGGGACTTTACAAACATACAGGAAACGGACAGAAAGATCACCCAGACTCATAATAACAATTTGAGGATCACACAAGGTGTAGTCCCATTTTGGGGATCATAACTATAACACTCAGCGTAGTAGGATGCGGTAAGGTGACCGCCATCTACGCCATCCGTACAGTCATAATATATTCCTTAAACGTTATGTTTAATTTAATGGATGGCGTAGTGGTTTAAGCGGTCGCCACGCTGCTTCCTACTACGCCGAGTGTTGTGGGTTCAAACCCCACATGGGACGACACTTTGTGTGATCCACAAATTGTTGTTCTGAGTCTGGGTGTTCTTTGTGTCCGTTTCATGTATGTTTGTAAAGTCCCCCGCGACACAGGATTTATTCCTAATGCGGGTGTTGTCTTTTTTATAAAAAAAAAAAAAAATATATATATACATCTTACGTAAAATAAATTTATAAAACTAAAGAGTCCAACACTTCCATTCTTAAACAGAATATTTCTTTACACTCTTTAATTTTGTTTCTGTACTTTTCAAGTCTTTAAAACTCAAACACAAATGTCTGGCAACAAAATAAAAATTCTTACAGCTTTAATTAAAATGAAACTTACTTAAAGTTGGTCTTTTATGTAATCGGTTTGGTAATTTGTTTTTAGTTGCAAAATATACCGTTTTTAAATATCTTAGTTAATAAATGTTCTTTCTTTTAATACAAAGCTTCTTTTAATTATTTTAATTCTTTATGCTCAAGTGTGAGTTGTACGATGGCGGACTTAATGCTATAGGCATTTTCTCCTAGTCTACCTTGGGGTGGTGCTGAAAAGTGTGACTAGATGCACTAGACAATGGTATGTATAGTAAATGAAAATTATAGATAAGTTAGACAGAAACGATGCCAGACAACTACATAACCCATACACATACCAAATACATACACATACATAAATACTAAAACTAAGACTAAAAGAAATGTTTGGATATGGCAATAGATTAAAACGCGTTCATAAATAGGGAAGCAGGTACCCAGGAAATAGTCAGGGTACACATATTTATGTATTGTTTGTCTTGAATTTATTTTGTTTGTTGAGTTAGTACACCGTTGTAGGAGGGATTTAAAAACTAGCATTTAAGTACTTAGGTTATTATAAATTGAGCGGAACGCCTACAAACTGTTAGAACAGTTTGGCGAATCGAGAACTTGTAAACAAATGTAAATAAAGTGTGATTAAAGTTTTTGAAAAAAAAAAAACTTACCTAGTTACATACATACGTTAACCTACATTTTAATCTTATATATATTATATTCTCGTGTCACAATGTTAGTTACCATACTCCTCCGAAACGGCTGGACCGATTTTTATGAAATTTTGTGTGCACATCGGGTAGGTCTGAGAATCGGCCAACATCTATTTTTCATACACCTAAATTGGTACACAAGGGTACCCCTATTTTTTTTTAAATATTTCCTAGAAATAATGTATATGGCAAAACAACGTTTGCCGGGTCAGCTAGTAATATATAAAACTTTAAGGTTGTAATGAATCTTCTAGGGTGTCTAGACTGCGAGCTCGAACTTTCATCTTGAACGAGAGGCGGCTGGGTGCTATCCTGATTTCTAGAGGGAGAGCGTTCCAGAGGAGTACGGATTGGATTAGGAACGAGTAGTGGACACAAGCGGAAGTATGAGTGGGGCATAGCAGAAGAGGATTGTTTAATGAACGAAGGGTTCGTGATTGAAACACAGAAACTGGAATGAAGATGTGTAGTAGGAGGGGGAAATGGGTGAGTTGAGAATGGAATAGAGAGTAGCGAGGGTGCGCAGCTAACGGCACTGACGAATACTGAGCCAGTTCAATTCGCGACGAAATAAGGAGACATGGTCGTATTTGCGAAGGTTGAAGATTAATCAAATCCAGTTATTCAGAAGGCGGTCATATTTATTGAGAAGATCTGCATTCAGGTCAATCCAAGATGGGGACAATAAGGGTCCTGTACAAGCATCGCTTGTGTCTCGGAGGGGAGGACATTCTTAAGAGGATGAAGGGCCCGTAGCGTACCTGTGACTTTCTGGCTGATGCTCGTGACCTGTGTTTTGCCAGCTGAGTCGATAACTAGGCCTAGGTTCTTAACAGCAGGGCTAAAAGGTATGACTATGCCGTTAGAGGTAATAGGTGGCCGTTTACCTTGGTCTAACGTTCCAATCATACGTTGACTGCTTATTATGATGGCTTGAGTCTTCACTGGGTTCACAGTCAAACCAAACCTAATAGCAAAAGCATTAAGAAAATGAGATAAAGAAAAGAGTTGGAATAGAAATGAAACTAAAGTTAAACATAAAAAAACATAGAAGCCCATACATAGCCCAAACATAGCCTGAGCTAAATTAATCAATCAATCAAGCTAGCAAATATTGAAAATGAAAAGACTTTTAATTTTAAGTTACGTGCAATACTCTTGTTTTATTATACTTAGTAACTTTTATTAGTTTATAATAAGACATGTGCAATAAATCCAATCAATAAATTAATAATCTCAACGCTCGTTTATTATAACAAAGTGAAACTTTTACAGCGCACCAACAACAAAAAGGCAAGGAATGAGTCAATGGAGCAAACAAAACTAAGCTTAAACAACAACATAAAAAAATCACAAAACAACCTTAAAATTCTCTACAATGGCTTTAAGTCGTAAGTAATTTATCTTGCCAACGGATCCGAGCCAAACAAAAAGGGGAAATAACAGTGTCTATCGCTGTCTCAACACTATTCATTCGACAACAAAAGAATTCGACGTAATTTGGTGGTTATCCAAGCGGTGTCACGGGCTTAACAGACAGTTGCGGATAGTGACGTAACACGCCGGAATTTATCACGGAAACTGACAAATTAACTAACATATAAATTGACACGTACAGACAATTCTACAAAAATAGGTACTGGCGAGAATTTTTATCTAAATTAATGACAAAATGCAGTTTTTTTTAAGTGCCTATACTATCAAATAAAATATGTCCTATTCTATTACATTCAAAAAAATTTATTTACCGCGAAGATTTGTTGAAATTTGTAAAAAATCTTAAAGTTTAAGCACAATAAATTTTATTTAAATTATAAACGAACTGTATACCTTGTATACAAAAATATTTTATATTGAAGGTCAGAAATAGAAGGCGTTATGAGTGATGACTTTATGTTAAGTTAAACATGATTTTGCGTGAATGACTTCAGTAAATTTATTGCCAGACAAATTTTCCCTCTGAACTCTTCTTTTGAAGGAAAACCCTTCCTAAAGTTAACCCCGATGTGATTTGAATACTGATGCTGTTCAGATTGAAATATGCGATGTCCAGTCTTAAAAATAGCCTTTTTGTTACGACAATAGATGTGAATCTTATTTTATCCGTTTTAAAAAATATTTTGTTTGTTTTATATTTTTACATAAAATCAAATTTATTTGTGTGATTTAGAGTAGCAAAATTTGTGTTAATCACGATGCCGATTAACATACAAATTAGACCAAGTAAATTCTTTCTACTTCCACTAGTTGTAAGTGTAATTGTGAATGATCTGATAGTAATTACTGGATAACGTGATTTACAAAGGCTTGATACTTCTATTGTATTTAAGCCTTTTACAACACAGGTCATTCAAGAATTCTACATAAACCGTAGAGAATAGCAAAATGAGAAATAATTAAACACAGACCCACTGATGAGAAAACTGTTGTTATTTTTTGTGTACTTCAAAATCAGGAGAAGCAAAATGCACATCACTGGTTTGGGATGCTTACTGTGAGTATTATTATTAGGGAAAGCCGCGCGACTCAAAACGTAGAGGACTCTCGTTTTATTATAGCTTTTACGATGTCAAGAGGAATTTATCGGACTGTGACTGTTTGTTGCTATAGAATAAGGCTGCCTTGAAATTAGCCAATGTATTGTGTGCTTTGTTTCGGGTATTTATTATTGTGAAGCGAGTTATCTTAGATTAAGGACTTGATTTTGTGAATATAATCTTGCAAGATATCTCTTTATGATGCTATTAGTAAACGTAACAGATGCGAAAGACGAAGTGGAGATAAGCGGGGCTTGAGATCGCTTCAAATTAATGTTTTTGAAAAAAACTTTCCTTTATCCTTGCGCAAGTCACGCTTTGGCATATTCTTCGGCTCTACCGCAGTGATATCACCTTCTTAACAGAAAACTGGTGTTAAGTAATTTTTTTTACCAAATTTTAACCAAATGAGCGAGTTTAGAGCCCTCTCCCACCCCTCTACTGTCACCTTCAGGGCTATTCTCTAAGCAAAACAGCCTTGTGTACAGCGCTACCACAGCGTCGAACTTCAAACGAATTTAGTTTGAACCGTGTTGGCATCCTTCTGCAAAGTTCTCATTTCGCAGAGAGGGCCCGGGAGGACAATTGCCGACAAACTGGGTGGCGGAGGTGCCCTTACCACCGCCTTATTGAGTGTGGCCGCGGGTTTGCGGGAAGGGTTTTTCCCTCCACCCGCCATAACGGCAAGCCGCGAGGAGGCGACGATCGGCACACGCAGACGTTAAATGGAGCATGTACCCAAAGATGGTGCCAGCGCCATTGCGGGAAGGTGTTAGGAGGGGTCCGGTTGTCTTAATAAAAGCAGTTCCCAGATCTCTCCTGTTACAGGCGCAGAGTGTGATTTTAGTCGGTCCGATTCCGACACACACATAAAAGAATGAAAAAACAATTTTGGAATTCTAAAATGGAACTCTTTGGAAATATTTTAAATTTTGCGAGACAGATATTTGTTTTGTTAATTGTGACGTTATTTAAAAAATTGTGTGTCGCTATCAAAATGAATTTAACTCGTGAACATTTTCGTTCAATGATTGCCAAAGACAAGAGAGTTTCCAAAGACTTCAATTGGCATTTGGCGATGAAGCACCATGTTGCAGCTCTGTGTATTTGTGGTTTGGTTTGTTATCCACGACGAGGAACGTGAAGGTCGGCCGGCGACTGCGGTTACTCTAATATTGACACCATACGACAACTTATTGAAACTGACTTGCAAGAAAATCGGTGCTTTGTTAGGCATGGGAATGAGAAAAGTGCAAAAAAAAACAATTTACAAGTGCATCTGATGGTTCTGAAGCTTTGCACTCGATGGATACCGCATGACTTACCGGAGGACCAGGAACGACTGCGTGTCCAGTAGTGCCGTATAATGATAAAAAAGTGTAACGGATGACAGTCATTGGCTGTCTATAATATCGTGTCAGGTGACGAAATCTGGGTGTACTGCTTTCAGCCCGAGAAAAAAAGCCAGTCGGCGGAATGGGTCTTTCCTTTTGAATATTTGCAGACGAAAGTTAAGAAAAGTCGAAGCATTGGTAAAAAAATGGTTGCTTCTTTTTTTGGCAAATCAGCACATTACACTACAGTATCGCTTTAAGAGCATAGGACAGTGACTGCAGATTACTACATCAATAATTGCTTGCCCAGAGTTTTAGAAAATGTCCTCCTTCACCACGATAACGCATCCTCACATTCCGCTAAGGTAACAGAAGCCTATTTGAAGGCTTCAAATGGAGTCTGGGTGTTCATGTATGTTTGTAAAGTCCCCCGCGACACAGAATAATTATATTCTTAATGTGGGAGTTGGGTTTTGTAAATAAAAAAATATATCGTATCATTTTACTGCACTACATCAACCAGTTGGAAAACCAATACAAAAATGAACCCCATCTTAATATTCAAAGCGCATAATGGCGAAATTATTAAAAAATGCGAGACACGTGCCAAAACTGGGCCCCTAATATGCTTACGAGGAAATTCGTTGAAAAAAGTTATTGAAGACTTAAAAATAACATTTCCGGTTCGATGTGGCGCTACGTGTGGAACATTGGATTTTCACAAAGAGAATTAGAATGGTTTAAATCTGTACCTACATTTTTAATTAAAAGCTAACCGAACGGTGCTTGTGACTTTTTTTGTTACATTTTTGTTTTAAACGAATCTGATGCCATATACATTTTAAAAACTGGCTCTTGGACTATACTAATGATTCGGCTATTCAATAGTTCATTCATTAAGTATGTAGCCCCGAGTGTTATTCAATTGTTTTTGTTTAATAATGGGTCTAACTTCATAGACTATCTAAGACACGATATCTTTAGAAAATCTGAAGTAGTGAAACATCACGCTTTTCTTACTGTTTTGTGTCATGTTATACGCCTGATTAAACTTATAAATACACATTCTTACTTATTGGTGCCCTTAACACGTAATAAATAAGAACACATTGATATCTTTGTCGTAGCGATTCAAGAATAGTTATAAATGTGGATCGTTTATTTTACTTACCGAGATTATTTGGTTTTATTTATAAGACTATTTATATTACTACTACTACTACTATTTATAAAACAACTGTTACTTTCTAACTAAAATAGTTTAAAAATTGCTTTTGTGTGTAAAATTATATAGCATATACATATAATTATGTACCTATAACAGCTATACATAGTAATGAAAGAAAAAGAAATAGATGGCATAGTAGACAAAAACCTACTTTCTAAGAAGAGGCCTATAGGCCTCTTCTTAGAAAGTAGGTTTTATATATTGAGCAGCGGACTATTAAAGGCTGTTGATGATGACTGAAAATGATGTTTATTAACTTAATACAAATACTAAGAGCTAGAAATGAAATGCCCAATTTTACGTTAACATCAAACAAAACTTAACAGCGTTATCAGTATCGCTTAAAACTTTTAAACAGATTACGACGATATCTAACAAACGTAAAACCTAAGTGCAAATACATGTTTTAGTATCATAGGTAGTTTCTGCCAGCCCATAACCATATCTGGCTAATAATATTTTAGTTGCGCCAAATAGCTGGACTGTACTGTACTTACAACCCACCATTTTCATAAAATGATTTAGGAATATCAAATAAGTTGCCGCATGGAACAATGGAAACAGTTCCAAGCAATATTTTGATGACTTCAAAGTTATGTCTAGAACATCTGGTTACTAATGAGAAAACTCGCGCTCCAAGTTGTGAATAGTGTTAGCTTTATGAGAATATATTTATTATTAACCTGTATTTTAGTTTCTATTTGTTGGCACGGTATTATGTGTATGTTATTGGTACGATGGTTTAGTAACCATGTTAGTGATCTTGATTGGTAGGCTGAGCGTGGTTTCGATTCATACTCATGACTCTGGGTGGGAAATGTATCATTATAAGTGTTATTATATAATTTTGCATTATAAGTGTTATTATTATATAATTTTAATAGCAATCTGGTTAACACAGTATAAGTCTTACCTACAGTCCATACGCGTTAAAAAAATAGTGACTTATTCAGGGTCAAGGTGTATCCAGGCTGTAGAATTTTTTGATAGATTTGAGATTGTCTACCTAAACATAAAGGTTCTTTTTGAATAAAGCAAAAGCTTAGTAACATCTGCAGGCCATCTGTGTATGTGAACAAAAGATATGTAAACTGAACGGTTCTTTGATTAAACTTTTATCTAATTTATCAACCGTTGATAATCGAACACTTTTTTTCACAGGCAATTCCAAAGTGTTAGTTTTCTTTTGTTCCTTAATAATCTTATAAGGGTTTATGAATGTACTGTAGACAGTCACATTTAACAGTCAATCACAGTGACGAGGTCAAAAATCAAAAAGGCCTAGCAGGATCATGAGCCCCGAATGCTACGGCGAAACGCGCATACGCAGGCGCTGTGGGCGTGGCAAGCACGGCTCAAGGGTATCCAGAGCCGTCCTGCCGAGCTTCGAAGCGTGGGTAGGGAGGAACGACTCAGATACTTACCGGGCACGGTTGCTTCGATGAGTATCTGAATCGAATCAGAATGCCAACACTGTGGGTCCGACAGAGACTCTGCCCAGCACACGCTGGAAGACTGCCCTGCATGGGAGTCCGAGTGTCGACTCCTGATCGGACAGATTAGCTGGCGAGTAGCGAGGGATGGCCAGCATCCCACCCTAGGGGTGCTCATGGTCACCCTGGGATGTGCCTTAATCGTGCGTTGCATGAGAAACCGGGACAACCTCCACAAAAAGCTTAAAAAAAAACCTAACGACGAGACCATTAAGCTTACATACAGACGCTACCGAAATTTTTGCAATTCTTTAATAAAAAGAACAAAAAAGAGATATGAAAAGCAGGAGATTGAAAATACAAAGAGTAACAAAAAACAGCTTTGGGATGTTATTAAAAAAATAAGTGGGACTATTAGGAAAACTGATAGTTCATCATCTCTCTTGTCACTTAACAGTCCCGAAAAGGACATAAACAAAGTTAATCATTTTTTTTCAAACGTTGGCGAAAACCTGGCCAGAAAGGTATCCCCCGCTAAATCTTCTTTACCCAAAATAACGCAAAATTATCATTCAGCAGCAACTCTAAATTCATTTGTCATTCTTCCAGCCGACGAAAAGGAAGTTTTTACCCTTATAAAAGGTCTCAAAGAAAACTGTGCTGTAGGTATTGATCAAATCACTACTAAAACTTTAAAGAGGTATGCAAGCATCCTTACCTCTCCTTTAACGCATATCTGTAACTTGTCCATTTCTACAGGTATTTTCCCTGCAGCGTTCAAAACAGCAGTTATCAAACCTATCCATAAGGCTGGTAAAAGAGACTGTGTTAGTAACTACCGTCCAATCTCCATACTACCAGCACTGTCTAAAGTTCTGGAGCGCCTAATAAACCAGCGACTCATAAAATTTCTCGAAGTTAATAATCTCCTCTCCCCCTCTCAATACGGCTTTCGGACAGGTCGATGTACTAATGATGCGGTTCATGAATTGCTGAACTCTATCGTCACCGACTTAGGTGACAAAAAGAAATGCCTTGCGCTGTTCCTTGACCTTCAGAAGGCTTTTGACACTGTCTCAATCCCGCACCTATTACAAAAATTAGAAGGGCTTGGTATAAGAGGAACTCCTCTAAAATTGATGGAAGACTATCTTACTGGCAGAAAACAGCGCGTGAGGATAAACCATGTACTAAGTGATGAGTTGAGTATCAAATATGGCGTACCGCAGGGCAGCATTATTGGCCCGACACTTTTTCTGGTGTACATCAATGACCTTTGCCAACTTCCTATCAATAATGGTAGGATTTTTACATTTGCTGATGACACTGCACTATTTTTCAGCGGCAACAGTTGGGAGGCGGTCTTCGCCATGGCTCAACTAGGTTTTGATAGGGTTGGTGAATGGCTGCAAAGCAATATCTTGACGTTAAACATCTCCAAAACAAAATATATGGCCTTCGCACATAGAGCTAACCTGCTCCCATCTTCATCTTTAACCCTGACCGCCCACACTTGTACCTATGAAAGTTCTGACTGCTCTTGTCCGTCTCTTGAGAGAGTTGAGAGTGTTAAATACCTTGGGGTGATTTTTGACCAACATCTTACATTTAAACCACATATTGAGACCCTTGTATCTAGATTACGAAAACTTATATATATATTCAAAGCATTAAGGCACTCGGCAGACCGTGAGACTCTCAAAATGGTCTATTATGCATTGTGTCAATCTCTTATAGGTGCGGCCAAGACACACCTTATTGAGATTGAAAGAACGCAACGTGCTATTTTGAAGGTTGCTGCCAGCTTCCCCTTACGTTACCCAACTGCAGACCTATATCGCGAATGGGACATACTTACTGTAAGACAAACGTTTATTTTGCAAACTGTACTTAAAAAACACTCCGAGCTTCAGTTTGACGTTAACCTTCTCAAAGATAAGCGACGAAAAGGTAAGGTATGTCCTCGTTTAAATTTCAAATCTTCACTCTCTCAAAGATTCTTCTGTTTTCTTGGGTCATATATTTACAATAAAATGAACAGTATCCTTAACATATACCCCAAAAGTAAATTTGACTGTCTGCAAATGCTAAAATGTTATCTGAAAACCCTGGATTATGATACAACTGAAAATTTAATGACCATCCTCAAATAAAGCCCTATTCTGAATATTCCCTAACCCTCCTATCAGTAATATTAAACTCTCAACACAATCTCATGACACTTTCTACATTAGTCACTATCACTTACGCACAATCTCGTGCTCATTCACTCACATATACACACACCCATACATACACACACACGAACACACACAGACACACATACAAACACAAACACACACACACATTTCTATTTTCATTTTAATTATTTTTTGTAAGTAAATAATGTTTGTCCTCTTTGTTTTCTCTTTGGTATTGTAATCGTTTTAGTTTGTTTAATTGTTAACTTTTTCAAACGGTGTATTGACTGTCTCCTATATCCACGCGGAGGGCCTGGTGACCTGTAACACAGGTTTTTTTTTTAACCTACATCAGGCACCAGTCTTTCACAAATGTGGATTTAAGAAGCTAGCCTAGTACTATGTTATTTTGTTAAGGTATCCATTTGTGAAAAGAGAATAAAATATTATTATTATTATTATTATTATTAATCGTGGGGCAAGGCAGGGAGGCCTTTAGAAGCTGCCGATGCGTTCTTGGAGCTCCTCCCGACTGCCGAGGTAGGCCGCCGCGGGGTTAAGTCGGTCAACTGGTTCTCCGGGAATGCCACACCCTCCAACGGAGGGTATGGTGCAAAAAGCATTAGATAGATAGATAGATAATTCTTTATTGTACAAGAAAAGGACATAAGTATAGAACAAAGCATTTCCCGCGTTAAAGAAAGGAGTATAAAATAGATGTTCCCACTAAAAATCACTCCGAGGACCAAGCTCAGGCGAATACTACTATTCTACCTATTAAATGTTCATCACTTTAACCCTGTTTTTTTTTCACGGGGTGACAGATGGCCTTACCTGACCTGACACCCCAAGCCTGATCACTTTAACCCTTAACATTAATATATTTCATTGAACACTAATAAACATTAATTAATTAATATTTAATCATTTAAAACAATTAATTAAGTGCACTAGTCGTCCTTGTAGCGTTTACAATAATTAATCATGCTTAATTGATCTATCATTCACAGTATCACGCTTATTAGCGACAATAATTCTGACAGTTATGATATATAGATCTCATTATATTAGGTATAACCGTACTACTTCCATACTTAAATTATAAATGTTCTAGTGAGTTTGTTTGTTTGTTACGCATTCACGCCTAAACTACTAAATCGACTTTAAAAATTATTTTAAAATTCTCTTTAAAAATCCGGAAAGCTATATTATTAACAAGCAAAATAGGCTACTTTTTACCACAGTACCGATATACACGCTGTCCGCGTACGCGGGGAAAACCTATTAGGCAAAAATTCTTCTTTATACCTTTGTGATGATTTCAATGTCTTATGACACGGATAGTTTTTGTCTATAAAAAATTATAAGATTTCATCTAAATATCAGAAAAACTAATTGCGGAGTGGTTATGTACATTAATTTAATAATCCGTTTTTATCTATCTTGTTTATTTATTTAAGCAATATTAGATGATAACCTTCGGTATTAAAAGATTTTGAAAGAAAATGTGTTTTAATGTGTCTAAAAGAAAATAAAATTTAAGGTTTCGTTTCTAAAAAAAAATTATAGACTTATTTAGATGTTTATGCACATTTTACAAAACTATACTGATTTTTTCTTGACCTAAGGGATTAAAAAGTTCTCCCCCTTTGTCTCCCCTCTTTCCAGCCTTCAAACAGTCATGCAGGCCTGTGACGCCGAGCTATTAACAGCTTACCATCCAAAGCCAACAGCACTATTACATTCTAAAGTGATCGATGAGAGACTCTAGGAAAGACCACTCATTTGTTCTAGCACCTTGTATTTATAGCAACAATACTGGAAAACTTCTGTTGCGTGATACAGGATATTTATTTTCCGTACTGTTTTCTACTAAACCGTCTACTTTTCAAGCATGAAGTTTCAACAGTCCACAAAGGTCTTATTTCTTTAACGATTAAATGCTCCCGTTTCAAATTGTAACTCAAACACAAAAAGATATTTCAGTTAAATGTTTAGGAACTTTTGCGTTACGTTGACCAATGGTAGCGCACGATGTCATACGCTTACTATACACCAGATTCCTAATGACTGACGGCTTATACTAGTTTCAGCTTTATTATTGCAACATTAAAGCAGCTATTTCATTGCCCATATCGAAGAAACGTCATTACCATACAGTTTGGTATCATATTATTCATACGTCCTGAATAGAATTCTTATCGAGTATCTTACAAGAAGACAAATAGATATTCTTACAACATATATGGATAAGCGTCCTTTTATATCCTGGATTACTATCTAATGGCACTCTTCAAGAATAATGGATCGTTTCCTGAGAAATTCCGATTCATAAAATGTTTTAGTAATGTTTTTATAGCATTATTATAATCCTATATCATGAATTTATTATTTTTAGTCATATCCTGGTCATAAATAACAAGAGCTTACTTGCTTACTATAACTAAAATAACGTAGAAAATATATTTGTTTACATTGTGAAATAAAATTTATGAATTTGTGACATAACAATTGAGTCTATGGAGGTCGAATACTTATGAGTATTTGTTCAGTATCATTTCCATACTTTTATTTTAAATGTGAAAGTGAGTTTACTCGTTTATTTGTCTTTCACGACTAAACCACTCCACCGATTTAAAAAATAAAATCACCAATGGAAAGCTAAATTATCAGCGAGTAAAATAGATTACTTTTTATCATGATGACCGATATACACGCAGGCGGAGCCACGGGCAAAACCTAAACCTAAACCTAAAAAAGTAATATTTAATAACAAATGCTCTATGCATAAATTATTAAACTGTTAAATATATAGTAGTATAAGTATTTATTTCGAAAAAAATAATTTTGGTTTATACATAGACACACACATACATACATAAACAAACATTCATGTTTTTATTTCCGAAAATGTAAACAGAGGTGTTTTAAACGCTCACATTTTGCTACACCAAAATTATCTTTACATTGACTAAATAAGGTAGCAATTAGAATGAAGAATGACTTTAACTCTGGTATTACAATTATGAGAGTCAAATACTCGGCAACTACGTTAGTTGTATTTTAATATGTATCAAAATGATATCTTGTCCTAGTAGTGATCTGAGCATTCAATCATGCCATTATTTTTAAAGGCGTTTTTGATGACAGTAAAGTTATCACCAACTTTTAATTAAATACAAATTAAATTTATCAGAGTAAGTATTGCAAAATGTAATGAAATGAAATGATAAGAAATGATATTTATTTCTGCAATTAAATCTTTTCAGATATTTTTACAAGTCGGACTTTACAGCTAGAAGGCGCTGACATTTACTAAGACTCGCTCTTTGAAGAAACGCTGAAACCAACCACAGAGGTGTACAATGTTAAAGAGTAAAGTATGTGAGTGCAGTATAGAGTCTGGGTTGGCCTATTGAAATAAGGACCATAGTTTTGAGTCAGCCCGTCTATTCAGACGGTATACGAGCCTCAGCCAATAGCCATTGTGTAGCCTAACCGATATAGTCAGGCTCAACAATCCGGAACACGACACTACCGCCTACAGGACACTTGAGTGGGCCGCGGAAACACCCATAACCACCAGAAAGTTACTAAAATATGAACTATCATTACAAGCCTATACTATACTCATATTTATATACTTAAACAAAAAAAATACTATAAAATTCAATTTCAAATAAACAAATGGAAAACAAACGAAATACGAATTACAACAAAAAATTAAATGTTCATCACTTTCAAATGTGGGAGTGATCACCATCAATTCCAAGCAAATTTGTCATCTAAATAATCTGTAACTGTGTGGTAAGCATTTTCACATAGTTTTTGTTTAACTAAGGACTTAAATTTGTTAATACTTAATTCATGAAATTTGCTTGGCATTTTATTGTAGGATTGAAGATCAAATTTTGAACGTATTTGAACGTACAATACGTAAGCTATTTGATTGTGAGGTTTCTTCTTATTTGTATTTATTATTACTTTTTATAATATATATCAGAATTTTTCATTTTTATAATATAAATGAATTAAAAATACATGATAACATTTATAACCTGAATTATGTCGAAAAAAATACCTGTGAAATATAATCTCGTAAGAAGTCCACAATTTCTTTTTCAACAGTCTTTATAAAAGCCGTTGTTCTTACATAATCTATTAAATAAAGACAAGAGGCCTTACCGCAACGTATTTCATTTTTAAGAATTAAGAAGGCGCCCGCAGCGACCCTGTTAATAAACACTCTTGAATAGGTTGTGTTCACACTCAATTAAAAAAATCTAAAGAAATGAAATTAGACTCTGGGTGATTCTTCGCTGTTTTTACTTCTATGTCATTACCCGCAACATAATAAAAAAATGAAAAAATTAAGTAATCTTAGAAAATAAACTTTATAAATATATTTAAATTCTTGTCACTAGGTCATTTGCTTGACTTAAATAATTTAGTATTTAGAACAATTATTGGTGAACAATTATTGATGAAAGAATAAAAAATATTGATTACCTATTCACCTACCCCCGCACCCTCCCCTTGTTAGAAGTTGGCAGTACGAAAGATACGTACAAAATATCAGCATTACTCTGGGCTCATCGCCAATACAGAATTCTTTTTTTTTATGGAAGGGAGGGCAGACGAGCAAACGGGTCACTCGATGGAAAGTGACTATTGCCGTCCATGAACGCCTGCAACTTAAGAGTCACAAACGAGTACGCTCTTTTCTTAAAGGTTACACCGAGTAATGTGGGATCAAACCCCACATGGGACGACGCTTTGTGTGATCCTCAAATTGTTGTTCTGATTCTGGGTGTTCTTTGTGTCCGTTATATGTGTGTTTGTAAAGTCCCCCGCGACACAGGATATATTCCTAATGCAGGAGTTGTCTTTTATAAAAAAAAAATGCGCTTTAGTCATATGATAAAAAGAAATTCATCTTCGGCTGTGGACATGCCCTTAACTGGTTTCAAGTTAACGCTATGAAAGCGGGGACGAAATGAGGAATATGCCGGATAAAGACATCGCCAGCATTTTATTTTTCTGCTCCTATGTTAAGCGTTTGCTTGCATTTTTTTACTTCTGTATCAATTTTTTCTGTATCAGATCATGAGTTATAGTTGTAAAAACGTTACTTGCCGTGTAGTTATTTTTCAATATTCTGGGAATATTATTTGTGGGAGGTATCATAATCATTAGGGCCAATAAGAAATTCACTTTCGTATTGATGATATTAGTTAGGATGTTGTTATAGTAAAGATAAAGATCAAAAGATTGAACAAGAACTTACTATTCTAACTAGCCTGCTGATAAATATTATGTATATATTTCTAATTACGTACATAATAGATAAAGTAGGAGATTTTTAAAACCAGCATTGTCAAATTTCATTATCTATGGATTGGTGAGCAATTCGAAATTCATTCATAAATTTTATTCGAAAGTCATGTCGTTTTAATTAAAAAAAAACACTTATTTGTTTTAGATAGTGTTTTGTTCTTGTTCAATTGGCGCCATTGATAAACTGAAAATTCGTATAATTTTGGAATAGGAGTTCCTACGTCGAAATACCGCTGCGCAAACAATACGAAACATTAACGACGTGTACTGGCCCTAACACTGCTTGCATATGTTGTCCATTATTGATTCAATCGTTTTAGATCTGGCAATTTTGAATTGACTAACGAGGCTGGCGGTCGGCCGGTAACTATAGTCGCAACGACGAATTGAAGGCGATAGTGAAAGCGGATCCAACTCAATCTACGCCTGAGCTTGCTGCGGGGTTTGGAGTTGGTGTCAAAACAACTGTGATGCATTCGCGTCAAATCGGTAAGATAAAAAAGCTGCATAAGTGAGTACCACACGAACTAAGCGACCATCAGCGAGACTTAATCGGGAATAGCAACAAGGGAACTCTGAAAAGTGGATCCTGTGCGTTCGTCTTAGTGGGTGGACCCATGTATAGCACCTAAACAGAGCGCTAAGAAAGTTCACCTATAGGAGATGATGGTGACTGTCTGGTGAACCAGTGCCGGACTTGTACATCACTGCTTCTTACCAAATAGCACAACAGTGACGGCAGATAACTATTGTTAAGAATTGCGAGCAATGATGGAGAAGCTCGCAATTCCATAACCACGACAACGCGCGAGCTTACACTTCACGACAGACCATCTCAAAGCTACAAGAGTTACGGCTGAAAGCTCTCCGTCACCCACCGTATTCGCCGGACCTTGCCCTAACAGATTTTTACTCTTTCAAGATTTATGAAAAAAAATAACTTAGGAAAAGTTCGATACCCCAGAGGCAATACAAAACGCTTGCGCTGACTTCATAACCTCTTGTTCAGCAGACTTCTATAGTAAAGGGATAAACAAACTTCCCTCAAAATACCACCCACATAATCAATGTAGGTGGTATTTTGAGGGAATTTTGAAAGATAAACCTACATAAATAAAGAGGTTTATTCATTACTATATTATTATTCAACATATCGCGGTCCAGATGTATACTCATACAATATATCAAAATAAACGTACATTATATAAGCGTACAAAATCTATTCTCATCAGCATAAACTTTATTGATCAGTACATAAACGCCATGCCAGGCACAGATCAAAAATTCACAAAAGACAATAAAAGTGTACTAACCAAAACAGCAGGATACTTACCACCAACCAATAAGTACACACTTGCTGGTTTGTACAAACTTAGTTTTGCTGTAATGTATATACGTTACAGCAAAAACAAGTTTGTTTTTATCAAAAGAAAACAAACGGATAAGTGTGGATGTAAAATCGTCGTTTGCTGGTTGTTTTTATTCATGATTCTGCGCTCGATCTCATTCGCTTGGACAACACTCGGTATTAAATGTGTTTAAATCCTATTCGACGACTATTATTCAAAATAGGAGGAATAAACCGTTATAGCGATCTAGCTTCGTTTATAGAAGAGGAACAGTGTAACAGTATAGTGCACGACGATCAGGCATTGGAGCAGGCATTGGATCTAATTTTTTATAAAAGGTCATCTCCCGCATTAGGCATAAGTATATCCTGTATCGCGGGGGACTTTACAAACATACATGAAACGGACACAAAGAACGCCCAGACTCAGAACAACAATTTGTGGATCACACAACGTGTAGTCCCATGTGGGGATCGGTTGACTTAGCGTGGTAGTATGTATTTTACATGCAATTCTTTAAATGTGCTTTAAATGTGTGTGTGTAATTGCTTAAATAAATATTGGTTGAAAATACTTTAAACTTAGTATATTAATCGTTCTCATTATACAATTTCTAAAAGGAATCTGTATATAAATAGCATCAAAGTAAACAAATGTATGAGCAGTACGAGAAAACGTATTTTCTTGCTTAAATAAGTAGCCGGTACTAAGAGCTATGACCGAAAATCGTTTGGCCTGTCCGTGGCACACTTTGTTTATGCAACGCTGCTGTAAACAGCGCAAGTTTCAAGCTTTTTATATGATCTCTAGGTACTGGTCAACTTACAACGTGTGAAAATCTTCATTTTGAGGCGGTATATAAGCGTACCACAAGGACACAGTGGAAGTATCGTGTACACTTCATCTCCATTGTAATGTTTGCTAAACATAAGATATAATGCTTGCTGCATTCTTGATGTTAATTTATAGGTTTAGGTTTTTTTCATAGTCACACAATTATTCGCACGATACCTATGCCTAAAAACCAGTTTAAATATTTTTTGGTCTGTCTGTCTGTTTGTTCCGGGTAATCTTCAAAAGGGCTGTACCGGTTTTGATAATATTTTACTACTAGGTAGACGTCTATATAAGGAGTAACTTAGGATATTTTTTCTCTCAGGAAGAGCCTATAAAATTTTGCCCAGTCCGGGAATCGAACAGCAGGCAGCGTTTTGAAAATTCCACGTAAAAGAAGTCGCGGGCACCAGCTAGTTATCAAACAAAACACCAGGACCAATGGAGATTCATGTATATGAATATATCATTATAATTCATAGTGATAACTAGTCTTATTATAGCTGTAGTATAAAATAAATTACTTCATCGCGATACAAACTGTTGCGACAATCTTACAAAGAACGCACAGTATTTCCCGAACATCGTTATCTTTGAATTGTTGAAGACGGAATATTTCTTTGACGATACTTAAGATACAGTGGAAATAATGAGAAGAGACATGAATAGATGCAGTACAGTTGCATCGAAACGTTATGATATTAGCGTTATTGTATTTTACATTACATTGCACATTTTGTAGTGATTTTCACTGGCTCGTTGGGTTACTGGTTAACTATCGTGACCAGTAAACTCTTGGGTTTGATAACCACCAAGTATGAAATTTTTATGATAAGCACGATAATTTTGTTCTGTATTTACGAGTATATCTGGTGTAATTTATTAATGTTATGTAGGTATTGAGAAATATTTAAGTATATTTTTCAGTAGTCTGGTTACCAGGTCGTGTTTGTGATATGACAAAGATGTAATTAATATTATTATTATTACTTTATACCTACCTTACTATGCTTGAATTGTTAATTCATTTACTTAAATAAAGATTATGCAAGGACATGACCTCTTATCGGAGAGCTTTACTTCGGATGGGAAACATAAAACTGTCGTATCCATGCGAAAGAAACTTATAACCAATAGTCGATAAATCCACATATAAATATGTAATATATGTCTATAAAAGAAGAAACTGATAAATTGATTTATTCACTGATCGTTCAATGGACAGCTGCAACTGCTAGGTATAAGGCAAAAGCTGGTATCTTATCAATAACAATAAATGAAGGCTTTAAGTCCAAATATTACTTTAATATAATATTTTCAAGAGTAATACATACATATTATAAGTAGAATAAATACTAACATATATATTTTATAAATATTTCAGCAGGCATTTTAGTATAATGATTTTAGCCTTTACTATTTAGATAAAGTCGCTAGCTTCCGTTAGTGTATAAATAACAAAAAAATACTCTTGGGTTCAAATATTAATTACGCTGCTCTATATTTTTATTTTCCCTATTTATTTTATAAAGAAGAGAAGAATTTTAAACTTTAGACGTTTGACTTAGCAATCGCTGCAAGTAAAGAATGTAAAAATGAAAATGCATTTCGAATACTGAACGCCCCGTTTCATTACTTCACGCCGCTAAATTGAAAAAAACTTCCCGTTGATTTTTTACCTTGCAAGGCTTACTTCTGTTTGTTTTTTTTTAACTCCAGTTCTGATATAGACTTTGTTAATTCGTTTCGTACAGATTTATGCCCGGGAATAAAAAGTTTTTAAAACAAGGTGAACCAACTTCAAACGATACTAACAAAGACCACTAAAAATTAAAAAATAATTACAAATCTAATTAAAAAACCGAAATAAATGCTACCCTCAATATATCAAGTAACATTATAATAGCAATAGATACCTTATAGTCCGTTTGAAGTCGGTGCTAAGCTCGATGCACAATAAGTAATACTGAGGGTCTATGTCAGCTTTATATCAGCTCAGTAAAGAATTAAGAATTCAATATAATTCTAATGAAATATAGCAGATTTTGTTAATTAATAAAGAGCAACCAGACCGATTACCTACGATCATCCAAAAAAAAAACATACGTACGATTTGAGAACCCGAATTTTTCGTGCGGCGGAATCTACAGACGAGTAGCCCCATGTTCCCTGTGCTCCCTGGAAGCGAGCGCGCTTCGCAACGCGCTTGCCGCCACCCCGGCCTGCTTCTGCTAGGGTGACAGATGGCCTCACCTGTCACCCCTGCGCTTATGGAGGACGGAGGTCGTTCTGCGACCTCCGGCGCCTGAGGCGCCTGCGGTACCTAGCCCGTTAGGAGAGTCCTAAACCTCTCCCGGTCCCGCTACGCCGTCTCCTTCGCGAGCATAACATGCTCGCAGAAGGAGACGGCAGAGTTCCACGCACTCTCGCTCCGATAGCCGCAATCAGGCCATCGAGCGAGAGAACTCCCACTCCGATGGCCGCCACGAGGTCTCGCCTCTGCTCAACCCACGCCGGGCACTCTGCCAGCGTGTGGAGAGCCGTGTCCACGGTCTGGCCATCGCAGTGGTGGCACTCAGTCGTTGGCTCCTTGCGGATCAGACACAGGTGATCCCCGAAACATCCTTTCCCAGTGATCACCTGCGTCAGTCGGTATGAGAGGGTCCTGTGACGCCTCTCGAGCCATTCCTCCATAACGGGTCTTACCGCCGCGATGACGGCGTGCCCGAACAACAACCTCTGCGCCTAGTCAAGTAATATAAATCAATAAAAATGTTGTACGGTATTATTAGGAGTAAAATTAAATTAACCCTTTTTGTATATCAATGTTAACCCTAATTGGATTGAGGTCGTTTTGTACTGATATAACAAAGCTGGAGCGGTTTTTTCTATTTCATTGTTTTTTTATTATATTTTTAGGGCTAATCTCTGAATATATTACTCATTTTTTCATTTTTGTATTGTTCTTTTTGTAATTTTGGGGGACTCTCTAAAGAATTTTACATTTAACTAAACCCACAGGAGCGAAACAATAGGCAGAAATGCAGTTGAGACTAGTAAAGAAAAATAATATAATGGAGTAAAAAAGTACTAATTTCGGAACTGAAAGGAGTGTACTAAAATGGATCTATATGTGGATATAGTGTAATTTACGTGTTGCAAGTTCTATTCGAGTACAAATTTGTATTTTTAATATCCTATTACTTGATTTCGTTAATTCCCATACGTATTGGTATTGGTATTGGTTGTTGGCTCCAATTGCCGCATTTAGACTCGAGAGCGGTCTTTTATGCTTCTAGAAGAAGTTGGCTAGGTGAGCCAACCCAGCTAATTCCAGAAGCGCAGAAGCCTCCTGAGGCTTCTAGGAGCGATTTTGTACCAGGTATGGTACTTGCCCGTTGTGTATACGTTTTTGTATATTATGATGAAATGCGAAAGTTTAGTTTTCAACAATTCAAATAGGCTTGCCCCTATTACGCAAATGGGACTAAAAATTATATCCGGCCAAGTGTGGAAAGACGTGACGTAACTTAAAAGACATGAGTGTATGTAAGTAAATCCAAAGAATGTTATATTTATAATATATGGCCTAATAGTTGTCCTCAAGACTTCGTACGCGGCAACTACCGATATCTATGTCGTATTTCATAGGACGTAAATCTTTGAAAAATCATTTATTTTTGTATGCACATATAAATATTAATAACGATCTTACACTAATTGCAAATTAAATATAGATTACTTAGACCTGATCTAAGCTGGCACTAAAGATTTAGCTTGTCTGTAATCATAAGTTATCGCCTGAGTTCCCTACTTTGTTCGAGTAGTTTTCTTCCTTTGGATTTCCTTTTCAAATTAAAAAGTTACGGTGTTTATTTGTTAGGATGAAGTGTAATAAGTCTCTTTGTGTTCAGATAGACAGACAATCATTTTTTAAATATTAAATTAATGTACAAAACATAGAAAGAAATGTACAGACATCAAATTTTTAGTATAAATATAGGAAATATAGGTAAAGAAGAAAAAATAGATATAGGAAATATAAAGGTTTAAGATTAAGATTGTCGGGTAATGATCATAAACATTTTATTGGATTTGTGTTTACGTAATGCTCAAATAAACTTTGCTTATACTTTTTTTGTTTTTGAAGAGGAGGCAATCGAGCAGACTGATCACCGGATGGTGGAAAGCGACTACCGCCGCCCATGAACGCCTGCAACTCAGGAGTCACAAGCACGATGTATTTCAGGAAAGAGTACACTATTTTCTTGAAGGTTTGAAGGTCTTATCGATCCGATAATACCGCAGACGATACTTGTCCTACAGATTGATTGTGCGAGGCAAAAAATGTCTTAAAAAGCGCACAGTGTTGGAGTGCCAATTATCATAGCGGTGAGGATGAATATTTTGCCATGTGGAACGATGGCGGATAATAAATCTTCAAATTATCTGTAAACTACAAGTTTCAGAGAACCTTTTAACAAATGAATCAATGAAACAGCTCCAATAGTCTTTATTAATTCGCGGAGTTGCCAAGAACGTGTTACTTATTGCCAAGACTACGCTTCTATTGTGGAACAGTTACGAAAACTTTGGACAACAGCCAAATGAGCTAAAGGTTGATAAGACAAGGTTAATTTGGCTTTGTTTCTAATTAATACTTAATTATTATAAATATAAGGTTCTTTGTAGTTTATAACAACTTTTAATTAAGAAGAATAATATGTATAAGAAAATACTACTTCAAGAAAAGAGCGTACTCCTTCCTAAAAGACCGGCAACATGTTTGTAACTCCTGAGTTGCAGACGTAATGGGCGGCAATGGTCACTTTCCATCAGGTGACCTGTCTGCTCCCTTTAACATTAAAAAAAAAAAAAAAAAAACTTAAACCAGAAATATATCCTGTGTCGCGGTTAATTTTACAAACATACATGAAACGGACACAAAGAATACCCAAACTTGGAACAACAATTTGTGGATCACACAAAGATTCGTCCCATGTTGGGATCGGACCCACAAGACTCAGCGGTGTAATAAGCGGCGTGGCAACCGCCTAAACCATACGCCATCCGAGCAGTTAATATTATAAAGCACCTTACTGTGGGAGAGCCATGCTCCAGCACAAATAGGCCGGCTCGACTGGAGTGATGCCCCGGCTTCATAGTAAACCGGCGATAAGCAGGTATTTCTTTGCTTTTCATCGAGTGATTGAGGTTAATGCAGCACGAACCTTACTCTGAATTCTGGGAGGTGGGCCTCTTTAATTTCAGGTGTTCATGGACGTTGGCAGTCACTTACCATTCGCTGACCCTTTCGCTCGTTTGTTGTTCAAAAACGCTCAACCCGTCTAAAGAAGTTTTTACTTTAAAAATATATATACGACACGGTGAAATAATGTGTCCGTTTCCGTTTAATGTATGTTTGTAAAGTCCCCCGCGACACACGATATATATTCTTAATGCCAGAGTTGTCTTTTTTAAAAAGTAAAGAAAAGTAGAAAAGTTTATATAATGTTAGTTATGTCATTCAAGTCGTCATACTGTTTCTTTGTCTTTCTATCAATTTTAAATTTTCACTTACTACGCCCACTACATTTATGGCTTAAATAGGACACGACTGGTACACGTATATCTCCTCATCTGTCATGTGCTAATGTCAAGAACTATCGTAATTTTAGAAAGTTTACCTTAGACATGGGAATACTCTGTCACACAATATTCTGCCAGTGAATTTACGCTCACATTTTTTTATAAAACTAATTTCTGTATCAAGTACTTGATGGAAACTGGTAACTACTTTTAAAGAAACACTCAGAATTGAAGATATTTTAACAAATACACATTATCAAGAAGTAAACTATTTTGTTTAAATAACCGCTTGTATGCCCATGTAGACTAGTGGTCTACAAAAACGAAATCCTAAAGTGCCCGTGTAGACTAGCAGTCTACAAAAATAAAAACGGAAAGTGCCCGTGTAGACTAGTAGTCTACAAAAATAAAACCGTAAAGTGCCCGTGTAGACCGGTAGTCTACATGGCTCCTGCCACAGATTAATTAGTATTTGACAGTAATTGTATTGACATAATGCTCTTTAGTAATATTTTTTCTATAGTCTGATATATTATCTATGGTATTAATCTCAGTCGAGCATGCAAACACTAGTAAAAAAAAGAATTATACGTCATAAAACTTCTGTCATTTCATCAGTCTCGAATCGTTCCGTGCAGTGACTGTGTTGGAATTTCTTTGTGATATTATTTTGTGTGTTGGTGAAATTTAAAGTTTTAAATGTATTATAAGGCAATGTTAATGTTATTTTTGTTTTGTTTAGTATGTAGAACAAAAAACATCTGGAAAACTAAGTTATGTTACTGAGAGCATGGGAACTGTTTCAGAAATGTTCATATTATTCAAAAGTGGTGTATGTTATCCCTATTGTTTTTGATTGTAATAAAAGAATATAAGACTACTTATATAGTTATACCTTATTTATATTCCTAACAATGATATTTGTGTACGATATGCCTTGTTAAGTCTTACATAAATTATGCCGCGTGGCGGCCGATAATGGTAAGGATTTAGAGGCCTGTAAATAAATAAATATGTATGGGAGAGTATATGGTTTTATTTCATAACATATTAACTACTATCTAAACAACATAATTAAACATTAAAAACCATAGGTCATCGCTTTCATTTTTGAACTATGAGCTTCGAAGTGCAACACGAGCTTAAAAAGACGTTATCTCAATTTCAACACAGTGTAACTCAACACCAGAGCCGTAATCTGTAAATAGAAAGATAACATTGTTTAGCTAATTTCATAGGCAACTAAATAAATATAACACTTGACACCCTTTCAATACAAACTTTAGTCACAAGAACCGATTAAGTGGAGCACGGCGCGCGCGTCGATAACGCAAAAAACAGTGGGGCACTTTACGGGTGGTCGGTATTTGTGCCGGGGCAATCTAGACGGTCTCGCTCGCGAGTCGCGGGCACTCTGGACGCCGCGGGCGCCATGACAGGGGCATACGAGCGGATAAGTAATATGAAACGCTTCATTTCTTTCATTGCTTTAACACAGTAGCAATAAACGAATGCACTGAGAAGAAGTGTCTGTCGTTGAATGTTGTGAACAATATTCAGACAGTAAATGTAGTACAATTAATGTTGTCAAAAATTACTGAGGGAGTCTGAATTTAAATAATTTTATATCAATAAGTAAGATTTGAAGTTATCGTTTGGTAATCTCTCCGGCTCCTTAGGGACGCAGGGGCTAGAAGTATAAAAACAATAATAGTTTATTTTCCCAAAGGTTAAATTAATAAGAATAATAAATTACAAAAGATTTATTTAGTGTATTTGGTGTGACGAAAGAGCCGACTAAGGTGGCAAACTACACAGGACAACAGCACGTGAAAGAAAAGGAAAACTTGACACAAACCCTTTTTTTTTTTTTTTTTAACGTGTGGAAATCCCCTCGGACCGTCACCCCTCCGGGGTTTGCGGCGGGGTGGTGTGTCGGACTCGGACCGACTAAAACCACACGGTGTGCCACTCTGCGCCTGTAACAGGAGGGATCCGGGAACAGCTGTTGTTAAGACATCCGGACCCCTCCTAGCGCCAGCCCGCTCCTGGTGCGGGCTCCGTCTCAATATTTTTTCCTCTCTTTAGGCGACGTCCGGCACACGCGGACGCCGCCCCCTCGCGGCTGGCCAAACTAATGCGGGTGGAGGGGAAACCCACCCCGTCCACCCGCGGCCACACTCAGGGCGGCATGAGGCTGTGATAGGCGGGCCTCCGCCGCCCGGTTCGCCGGCGGCGGATCGGGTCCGAGTGGAGGTCGTCCTCCCGGGCCCTCTCTGCCGCCTCCTTCCGCGAGATTACTACCTCGCAGAAGGTTGCGACCGCGTTAAAACAACTGTCGCTACCGGCCATGGAGCGTACTACGGCCGGTAGCGAGAGATCCACTCCGATGACTGCAGTGAGGGCCCGGCGCTGCGCCGCCGCGTGCTGGGCCGAGTCCTCACTGCAGTCGCAGTGGTGGCAGGCGGGACTCAGTTCCCTCCTAGCGACCGAGTGCAGGTACTTTCCGAAGCAACCGTGCCCGGAAAGCACCTGCGTCAGCCGGAAGGAAAGGGTCCCGTGCTGCCGCCCTGCCCACTTGGCGATGACCGGCTGGAGAGCCTCCACGGCGGCGAAGAAAGCGCGTGGAGTCTCCAGCCGGAACGACCAACGAGCCATCGTGGCTCGGCGAGCGGCTTCGCGCCACTCGCGCACATCCTCGGGCGGAGGGCGAAATCCGCTCTCCGCCCGGGAGTCAGCCACTCGCCGATAAACTTCGGCGAGCACTTCCGCCTCCAAATCTGGGAGTTCCGGCCAACGCGCATGCCACCTCCGTCGAAACGGTGCGGTAACCGCGTATGGCTCTGACCGCCATTACCCTCTGAGGGCGCCAGAGGCGTACCCTATTCTGGGCGGTCAGAGCCGCCGCCCACACCGGTGCACCGTACAGTGCCATTGACCGGACAACCCCCGTGTACAGCCGTCTTGTCGCGACGCTGGGTACCCCCATATTGGGCAAAAGTCGCCCTAGGGCAGACGCAGCGCCGACCAGCTTTGGAGCAAGCTGTCGGAAGTGCTCGTCGAAGAGCCACCTCCCGTCGAGGATCAGGCCCAGATATTTCATCTGGGCCCGAACCGGTACGAGGACCGAGTTGACCACCGGGTGGACCACGACGGGTCCCATGAAATAACAGGGCCTCCGTCTTATCTAGGGCCACCCGTAAGCCCAGCGCCTCAATGCGCCCGACCACCAGGGAGACTCCCCCTGTGGCCAGGCGCGCCGCCTCTTGGAAGTTTGCCCCCCGGGCTGTCACCAGGGTATCGTCTGCGTAACAGATTACACCCAGCCCGGGGGGGAAATCGGCGCGTAGGGCCCAGTCGTACCCTATGTTCCACAAGAGGGGTCCAAGAACAGACCCCTGTGGAGCACCGCACGACATGGGCCGACTCCTCAAATTACCTTCTCGGTCCTCGTACACGACGGTACGCTCCTCTAAATAGTCTGCCACTAGCCGCCTCAGGTACTTTGGCACCCCATGATAGTGGAGTGCTTCCCTGATGCAGCTGAATGGCAGACTATTGAATGCGTTGGCGATGTCTAATGACACCGCCAACAGCACGCCGCCACAGCTCACGGCCTCTTCGGTCACGGCCCTCAGGCGCAACACGGCGTCGACTGTCGAACGCCCCGCCCGAAAACCAAATTGGGCGTCCGACAGATCGGGGCCCACCTCGCAGAGGTGCCGGACGATGCGGGCAGAAAGAACCCTCTCAAACAATTTGCCCGCCTCGTCCAGCAGCACGATGGGCCTATAGGCCGCGACCGAATCGGCAGGCCGTCCCGGGAACCCTATACCAACCCGTCTGTTCAGCGTGATATAGTAAGCAAAAACCTCTTTGCTAAAGTTTGTCCACTTCCCTAGAGTTCTATCAGAAAAACAAGAACAAAGTTTAAAATATTATTCACAACTATGCAAACCAATATCAAGAAGAAAGATTCGAACAAAACTATTTTATACCTTTGTATATCCAACGACTTTAATCCCCAGTTTGTTAGTAAGCGCAGCTTTAAACCAGATTTATATCTAGGTGAAGCAGACTGCTATCTACAGATTAAGTCTTAACGAATAAGTCCAACTGAATCTTAGGAGACGAGAATAAACGAGCCGAAAAATACATGAAGCGAAACACGCTGTTTCCTTCTGTTTTGTAAATTATGCAATACTGTTGTGATCAAAGGCAACTTAATGTTGATATGATTGAAATAATTGTTTGTATGTATGTAGTTATCCCAATATTTTTACGTACACACGAATTTGACTCTTGTTGTTATTCGAAATTCTCTCTTTATTCCTAAGATTTGCTGGCAAAGAACTCAGTTTGAGGTATGTTCATTTTTGTGCAAACCATTCTTGTTAAGAGTTTTTTCGATAACTGTTTTAGTAAAAGAATAAATAAATAAAATACGCTTGCTCTAATATGCATTAAATACTGAATTGGATTGTAAATATCTTTTATTAATACTCGATATTACTTAGGCCATAGCAGGGTCTCTAAGGGAATCTACCATTGAGTTTGCAATCTTATTAAAACCTTCCAAGAAATATTATTATATAGAAGCAAACAAATCATCAGCCAATAATGTAACTAGCGGCACTTATGACAAAAAAAAATTGATGAATAAGGAAGTGCAAACTCCTGCCCCTCTCCAGAATTCGTGTATCACAGTTTGTAGAACATAGAACATAATACCGTATTAATTAGAGAAGCACCTAGAGGAGCGCTGTAATAAGTATTTGTATACTACAGACATCTTAAGAATAGATGGCGTGATGATACATAATGTCTATTTACAATTTGTTAAATTTCATTATACCGATTGAATTTTAATGATTGTCATTATTTTTGACTGGCTTATATTTAAAAAGTTTCTTTTTACATCTCGTAAAACAAAACTTTTTAATTTTTAATGTCGCAGATTAAATTTTCTTTTGGACATGTTGATCAACTGTATCTACATATCTGTATATTCTATAGAAATTATGGTAAATATTTTATTCTGTTTGTATATTACATAAATATGTATTTGTGTATTCGTCTATGTCGGTATTTTTAAATAGCACTTTTAGGTGTTATTTTTATAATTGTAAATTCTTAGTTCATAGCTTCATTGTACATACGCACCTGCCATGTCCCGTACTGAACTATCTAAAGGTTGACTGGTAGATAATGCCATGTGGCATTAAGTCCGCCTCGTGCAAAATGTAATGCAGGAAGTGTAAAAAAAAAGGAGTACCAGGGATTTCCTTTCTAGGGTACACCTGGGTGGAGTGCAGCTTTTAGTCGGTTCTAGTCCGACATAACCACCCCCATGATAGGTGGTATCCGAGCAGATATCCAAACATAAAAAAAAAACGTGAAAAAATATAAGGAAAATTTTGGTGCTTAAAAGTTTTCGCGAATATTTAAATTTGCCCATAACTTTTTATTGTGTTGACTCAGAACCTTGATTTTTATACACTATACCATTATATAGGGACTATAGACCTCACTATCTTTTATAAATTTCAACTTGCTAGGTCCACCCGTTTCTCCCTGGGATAGGGCCTGATTAGGCATGGTGTCAATTCGGGAAGGACCTGAAATAACATGGTCCGGGTCCTCCCCAGAGTAGGACACCTAAGGCTGGCCGTCGGGGTGGTTTTTAGTGGAATCACAACATACTCCTGGCTCCTGAGTCCCCGAGGAGCAGGAGATCCGAAGGGATTTTCCACCCCGTCAACAAAAAAAAAGGTCCACCCGTTTCTGAGAAAATCAGTGGTGACACACGGACAGACAGATGGACAAGAGAGTGATCTTATAAGGGTACCTTTAATGTTGTATGTAACTCAGCAAGTATATATGTCTGTATATATCAGTATGTACATCTGTCACACCGGTTCTGTCCATATTCTTAATTGTTATTATTTAATTACATATAAAACTTAATTTCTAGTGCACCTACTCAGACATTTCCCCACCAGCCAAAGGTAGACTGGGAGAAAATGCCTGTGGCATTGACAATTTTCGCATTTTAATATTTTATACTCATTTTCAAAAGTGCCTTCCAACTTAACAGGGTTTCTTAGACTTAAAAATACTTTTTATTTAAGAAACTATATCAGAATATTCCAAGAAACGAGAAATTGATAATGGAGTATAATGTTTGGATCTCAAAAAGAAATATACAGTTTACAGAGAGTTTCATTATCCTTAGTAAATATTCAAGATAAAAAACATGCTTCACCAAGTAACAATGGGACTTGGAAGTTCTTTGTGCTCGTACTCGATTCACAGCTGAAGTCAAGTTATCCTATAGGTTTTATTTTTATTCTTGCTTTGAATTTTATTTGAATGAGTGGGTCTTTGTGGGCGCTATAATGAGTCATTTTATTAGTTTTTTTCTATGTGAAAATCTTATCATTACGGGCATCCTCATCAGGTGCTAATGTAATAACACTGTCACTGCGACAATTTTTCTTGTGACAATGAGACCAATGCGATAAATTATATTATCTAGAAATATTCTTTAATATTCGTGTAGTACAAATAATAAATATTCTATTAAACACACTCATAGTAACGACTCATATTTTGTCAACTAAATGTGATAAATTTTTAACCCACTGAGTGTAAACTATCCGTTGATTAAAATACAAAATGTCACCACCCCTATTCATCCCGTGGGTGTCGTAAAAACCGACTAAGGGAGCAAACCAGGCAAGACAACAGCTCTGAAAAGAGAAGGAAAACTAGTCACAAATTCTGTCCAACGTGGTATAGTAGCCCAAAACCTCCTTTACAAGGAGAGTCGAATGTAAAGCAGAAGACTAACCAAGGCTGTTAATGATGATGATGAGGGCAAACGCTGCACTGTCAACCAGCTACTCCTGAAAGGATGTGAAAGGCAGAACGAGAATATCTAAAGATTTCATCACATTACCGTCTGTTAGAGATTACTGACTGGGATAAGACTACCTATTTGTACTTTTTATTTACCTTGTATCCAATATTTTGCGCAATAAAGAGAATGTGTCGTATTTATCTACATTATTACATATTCAACAAAAACGCCTCCAAGACATGATATGTAAGAACTATATTTTATTCTAAATGATATTTATTACCCTTACTTAATATAAATGCGAACACAAGTTTGGTAGCTTTGACGACTATGTCATTATGACATTTTGCGCACTTTTAGATAGGTGAAAAAAAAGAATGAAAGAAAGTGAATTGATTGACAATGCCTACAGAAGCCTTGACCAAAAAATAGTATTAATTAAACCGTGAGAGCGCTGTTTTGCCGCAAATAATAATAATATTTACGGACATCTGACACACAACGCCATCTAATTTCAAACTAAGCAAAACTTTTACTAAGAAAGCTAGATTGACTGATAGAATACTAAGAATACATAAATAGTAAAATACCTTTATTGTATATACATACATATCATTATACAATGAAAACATCAATCTCCGAAATAATAATTAGGCGTGTTGGGCATTTTTGAACAACAAACAAAAGAATGTTTAAATTTGACTCGCGACACTGGTACCGTTACCGACACCTCTGTATAAAAGTAAAAAGTTTTTACTTCTGTCGGCACTCCAGTGCCACAGTTTTTTTTTCGGACAAACAGACGGCCTACTTACTGATAATGTGTTAGTAGTGATTTCATAAAACCATGGAGCAGCTATTTAAAGGTACTTGGCTTTTTACCACACCCATTTAATTTCCAGTCACATAAAACTATTTCCTTAGAGAAGGCTCTCAATATTTATAGCCTTTGTCTGTTGCAGCCCAGGGGTTTTAATATCAGTTCCTATTGCAGTATTGCCTTATAAAATTATATTGTAGTAATAAATTGTAAAGTAACACTTTATGAATGTTCATTATGATTTTATGTTCAGATCCGACGAGGGATTTTTGTTTTATATTTTAGCATTAAATAGATGTATTTTAACTAGGTGTATTAGAAGCAAAACTAGTTACTAGTACAGTTTTATTGCATTTAGAGAACGTTATATTACGAGTATCTAAGTAAGCCGTTTCGTTTACACTGGGGCTCACTCACTCAGTGTTTACACTTGAACGTATAATGTAAACCGACCTAAACTTTTACTAGTATCAGAGGAAAGATGAAGAATGGCGTAGAAATGGTAACATAAAAAACTAATCGTCATCTCCTAAAATGTGACTTTTGAATTACAGCCTGCAGGTTTGCCCTCTTTTTTATCCCCCCACCGGACTACCGATGGGTACTATCCGTCCGACATAACCATATGTCGAACTCAAACAGACTATAAGCCTGTTTCTGCTAGGGTGACAGATGGACTCACCTGTCACCCCCAAGGAGGAGAGCGGTCGTTATTGCCCCCTATTTTGTTAAAAAGAACTAAGGAAGAATCAAGAGCCTTTAACAGTTTACTGCTGGACATAGGCCTCTCTAGAAATGAAATGTATAGCATTCATAAAAGACAGTTAAGTTAAGTTAACACAGTTTCCCGTTAAGGCTATGAATGATTTAAATCAAGAGACCACTATCGTTACTTAACTAAAATGCTTGAAACACACATACCTGACTTTGTGATTATTTATATAGTAACTAGTTTTTGCCAACGGCTCTGCTCGTGTATATGTCGATTATAGCAGTAAAAAGTAGCCCATGTTACTCGCTGATAATGTAGCTTTCAATTGGTGAAAGAATTTTCAAAATTGGTTTAGTGGTTTAAGTTTAACGTTTAACAAACAAACAAACCCACCTTCACATTAATATAATATATTAAGTTAGATAAGTACCAACGTACGATTTAATCAAAGCTCACTTTATGACTTTTGCAGACCATTAATGTGTCAACCAACAAACGTTTCTCTCGACTCATTAGCTCGGTATAATTGGTTCTGCTACAGACACTCATGTAATAGATGTCGAGTTAAATGAGCCATTTTCTTCGTCTTGTTCATAATTACAAGCAAATAATATATGTTTCAAATTCAATTGTAATTAAACTGTAAAACTTTTAAAGACTATTAAATACAATGATTTGTGAGTTTGGCTAGCTAGCTTAGGTGCATTAGAAAGAGCACCAAAGTTATGCAACCAAGGAAGAGTCTGGTATTTCCGGACCGATACGACCTTCAAGAAAAGAGCGTACTCTTTCCTAAAAGGCTGGCGACGCGCTTGTGGATCCTGGGTTGCAGGCGTTCATGGTCGGCGGTGATCCTTTTCCATCAGGTGACCCGTCTGCTCATTTGCCCCCTCTTCCGTAAAAAAAGAGTCATGCTTCTGCGGACATGGGATAGCTCGACCGGACTTCACAGAAAACCGGTTTTAACAAATTAATTTGTTGTTTTGCACCGAGTTGTTTTAAATGTTTTCAGTGCAATATATGCTCATGTACAACTACCACACCTTTTACACAATTTTTTTTATCATTATCAATTTTATTATTATTTTTGACGACCGAATGGCGTAGTGGTTTGTGTAACAGACTGCTATTCCCAATGTCGCGGGTTCGATTCCCGCTCAAGTCGTCAAACATTTGTGTGCAAGAACATTTAATGTTTGATTTGGTCTGGGTGTCTCTATGTATAAAAAGTATGTATTTACAAAAAAAGGTAAATACATATGTATTATGATATGTATTTATATCAGTTATCTAGTAGCCATAGTACAAGCTTTGCTTAGTTTGGGACTAGATGGCGATGTGAAATGTGGTTGAATATATTTTAATCGAGTCAGCAAAATCATTATAATATAGTCACACTACATACTGTTCTACGATCATTTCCATAACAAGATAGATAGAAACTTTCGATACTTAAATACAAAGTTTCTGATGCCGTATAGAATCAATGGAACACTAGTTGTAGATCACAAATCAAGCTTTTATCGTGAGAGGCCGGTGCAGGAAACTATGTATCATAAGAATGCCATCGATCCAGTGCCAGCTGCGATTTACGGCTGTTAATATTGCTAATCTACAACTGGAAGAGCCCATATCTAATTGTATAATACAGAGACTCATGTAAAACGCTTCTTGCAACTTCATTCATTTCTCTATAGATTGTTACAACCACATTGCTTTACAATAAGAAATATTTTTTACTATCGTGCACCAAAACATTTAAAAAAACATCTGTAATTTAATACTTCCAGATCCATACTTAGCTCGCCTTTGTACATAACATTTCATTGTTACATATATATGTATGTGTTCAGTGTGTACAATAAAGAATAAAAAAAGACGTGTGGCACTCGGGGACTGCCGCGGTAAAGCTATTGCATAGCATTTTGTATCAACTTATGCAATTATAATTATTTATTTATTTTATTTATGCAGTATTTCTTTTTCTTTGATATTAATTCAAGTTATACTTTTTGAGCGTGGTGACCGATAAGAAAACAATTTTTTTTCTTTTATTAAATAAAAATAATGAAGCATACTCGTATATTACAATTTGTTTTTAAATAAATAAATAAAAAATATTATTATTAAATCAAATTACATATCCATGTAAGATTTTTCTGCATTATGTTGACGAAATTTCCTTTGACGTTCAGCATTTGATTTTGGTACTGTTTTTTGTTTTGTTTTTAGCGTGAGGTTTTTTTCGTTACGGAATTTCTGGATTCGGTCCCCGCGCTCAAGGCCCTCGATAGAAGCTATGCAATAGGTCAGTTTTTTTCTTTGTTACGATTTCCTAAACCACTAAACCGATTTTTAAAACTCTTTCACAAATGGAAAGCTACATTATCAGCGAGTAACATAGGCTACTTTTTAACGCGACAACCAACATACATACGGACGGAGCCGCGGGTAAAAGCTAGTATTTTATAACCTAGCTTGTATAGATAGATTATATATACAATGAATACTACTAGTTTTTAAATTTAGTAAAGAAATGAATGTATTGGTGTAGTTTTTTTTATTTTCTGTAAAGTTGTAAACTGCACATCTAGAGTTTCTAACTCCAAGTGTGATTTTCACCATCTATACTGGTGCCATTTAAAGTCAGAATAAAAGATAACTACAGACTGCGCACATATTGGTCGTATAAACAGCGAATGACTTTAGTTTCTTGTTTACCACAACAAAATGAATGTTATAATATACCTTTTTATGTTTTATCAATATTGAATTATGGAATAGGATGAGTTTTTTACTTGAGTGTATGTTTTTTTTGTTTTTTTTTTTTAACAAATCTCACACACGGCCGTCTGATCCCAAACTAGGCAGAGCCTGTACTATGGTAACCAGACTGCTGATAAACATACTTATATATTTATAAATACATACATATTATAGATAAAGTACACCCAGATACAGAAAAAATCATCGTGCTCATCACACAATTATTTGAAGTGGTTGGGAATCGAACCAACGACCTCCGACTTAGCAGTCAGGGTCGCTAACCACTTGACCAACAGGTCCGTCTGAATCTAGATATAATGTCTGCTTAATTCAAGCTTCCTGTAATTTATCAAAAAAAGCATGCATCTATACAAATAAAACAAAATTGAAGTGTCTGTTTATAATGTCAAAAAATGAAAAATTCATGCTCACACGGTTATTTGGACTATACCTATGCCTATGTCTGTCTGTCTATTTGTTCCATGTAATCTTCAAAACAGCTGGACCGATTATAATAGCAAATTACTACAAGGTAGCTGTTTATTTGTATAAGGAGTAACTCATGCTATTTTTCTTCTCAGTAATTGCGCGGTCCGAGAATCGAAACCAAAGCCTCATGAACTGCAGTCGCGTACCGTACTACACCATTAAGGCAGCGATTTTTAAATTCCACAAAATTTCTTTGGAATTTTTCGAAAGAAGCCGCGTGGAATAGCTAACCAGCTAGTTATTAATATAAAAATATTGTCCGTGTGGTGACGGATTAAGAATGTGAAGTATCATTCACACCTCAATTTATCAGTGAGTATTGTAAGAGGTACCGACTAAGCGATTAATGATTCTAACCTCAAACTCTAAGGGCTTCGTACAAAGAAGTGACGATATTGTTAATTCACATTTTTTTCCTACTTAGTACACGTTATTTATGGTTGCAAAGAGAGTAGATGGATCAATACTAACCACAACTCCCATCGCTCTCCATAATATTCAATCCATTACTTACGCTCTTACGGTAAAGCCTTCCGTTCGTAAATCAACTCCCAAATCCCGAAACAAACATGAAAAACAATTTACACTGTCGTCACCATTAATAAATAATGTCGATAAAATTTAATCGCAATATGCACGTTCATACTAAATAAAATTGTGAACGTACCATAAACAATTTTATGATGGTTTACACGCAAAGTTCAAATTTATTAAACAACAATACCTATAATAGGCACAATATTTACCGTTATAATAAACTATAATTATAGTAATATTATTTAACCAAATAGTATTATATTAATAACTACCTTATGTTTCGAGTTTTCCACGTTTATGTGGAATCTGAGAAACAGTCTGTCGACACAATAGTGCCTGTTATAACTTCATGACAACAGACTAAAATGTGTATCCGTGCGGAAATTTAAGCGATTACGGAATAGCTTTTATATATCTTTGAATTGCCTGTTATTTCGACCAGGTTGCACTGGCACTTCAAAAGCAATTCAAATATTTTTTTATGGAAGATAAACGAGAAGATTTGTCACCTGATGGAAAGCGACTGCCGCCGCTCATAAACCCCTGCAACTCAGGAGTCATAAGCGCGTTGCCGGCTTTTGAGGAAGGAGTACGCTCTTTACTTGATGGTTTAAAGGTCGTATCGGTCCGGAAATACTGCAGAGGAGCCTTTGTCTTTCCTCCCTTAAAGGATGTTTTCTGTGTTAAAAAATACCTTATGTCCTTTCCCGGGACTCGGACGATCTCGGTTTAATCGTGAAGAGGTAACAGACAGACAGACAGAAATACAGACACACTTTCGAATTTGTAATATTAGTGTATTGGTATGGATGTTGTTTAAAAATTTTAGCTTTATATCTACACTAAACTATGATATGTGTTTAAAAAGATGTAAAAACTAATATTCACATTTTAATACGTAGATTATAAATCAGGCTATCGTCAGCGTATTCAATAGTCTGCGTTGTATAAAGGCAGATAACGTTGAAATTTAGTTAACCTTTAGAATTGTATAAGCCCACGCCGAAACGTGAAATGCCGTGTTGAGCATACTTTGGCATTAACGTAAAAGCCGATGGGATGAATCAACTAGTTTCACTACAAATAAGCGCTTCGGGGCTTTGTTACGTTGTATTGTTATTGAATGTTGGTTAGAAACATAATTTGGAAGTTACTAAAATTCCAGTTTTTTAGTATCTCTGTTTTTAATTTTTATTTATTTCACAAATACAGTATTAAAATGAAGACTATAACTTTTCTTTTTTTAGAAAACGTTTCAAAATTATTTCGATATTCAAAATTCTTCGAACTTAATTCAATACAAAATTTAAATTCGATTAGACCATTCACATTAGAGTTTTGGCCAAATAGATTGCCTGATGTTATAGCTGAAACACCCCAGACCAAACCCACTTTATCCGGAGTGTTCTTTGGAAACCAATGGTTAGAAGCTATGATGACCCATACCGGATTACAGACTCGTTTTTGTTTCTGTTTTTGATAAAAATGTGCAACAGAACTCACGACTCAAACCTGTAGTATAATTAGGACTAAACAGTTCATTCTCTAAAGTACAAAGCTTGTGTGGATAATTATTTTAACTGGCTTTAATGACATTGATTGTAAAATATTAAATATGTAATAATAAAAATACATCGAATACTTTAGTACCGTTCCGTGTGGTGACGGATTAAGAATACGGAATGTCACCACCCCTATTCATCCCGTGGGTATCGTAGGAGCCGACTAACGGCACAAACTACGCAGGACAACAGCACTGCAAAGAGAAGGAAAACTACACAAACCCTTTTTTTTTTTTTTTTTTTTTTTTTTTAACGTGTGGAAATCCCCTCGGACCGTCACCCCTCCGGGGTTTGCGGCGGGGTGGTGTGTCGGACTCGGACCGACTAAAACCACACGGTGTGCCACTCTGCGCCTGTAACAGGAGGGATCCGGGAACAGCTGTTGTTAAGACATCCGGATCCCTCCTAGCGCCAGCCCGCTCCTGGTGCGGGCTCCGTCTCAATGTAGATGTTCCTCTCTTTAGGCGACGTCCGGCACACGCGGACGCCGCCCCCTCGCGGCTGGCCAACTAATGCGGGTGGAGGGGAAACCCACCCCGTCCACCCGCGGCCACACTCAGGGCGGCATGAGGCTGTGGTAGGCGGGCCTCCGCCGCCCGGTTCGCCGGCGGCGGATCGGGTCCGAGTGGAGGTCGTCCTCCCGGGCCCTCTCCGCCGCCTCCTTCCGCGAGATTACTACCTCGCAGAAGGTTGCGACCGCGGTAAAACAACTGTCGCTACCGGCCATGGAGCGTACTACGGCCGGTAGCGAGAGATCCACTCCGATGACTGCAGTGAGGGCCCGGCGCTGCGCCGCCCATGCGGGGCAGACCGCCAGCGTGTGCTGGGCCGAGTCCTCACTGCAGTCGCAGTGGTGGCAGGCGGGACTCAGTTCCCTCCTAGCGACCGTGTGCAGGTACTTTCCGAAGCAACCGTGCCCGGAAAGCACCTGCGTCAGTCGGAAGGAAAGGGTCCCGTGCTGCCGCCCTGCCCACTCGGCGATGACCGGCTGGAGAGCCCCCACGGCGGCGAAGCCAGCGCGTGGAGTCTCCAGCCGGAACGACCAACGAGCCATCGTGGCTCGGCGAGCGGCTTCGCGCCACTCGCGCACATCCTCGGGCGGAGGGCGAAATCCGCTCTCCGCCCGGGAGTCAGCCACTCGCCGATAAACCTCGGCGAGCGCTTCCGCCTCCAAATCCCACGGGGGAGTTCCGGCCAACGCGCACGCCACCTCCGTAGAAACGGTGCGGTAACCGCGTATGGCTCTGACCGCCATTACCCTCTGAGGGCGCCAGAGGCGTACCCTATTCTGGGCGGTCAGAGCCGCCGCCCACACCGGTGCACCGTACAGTGCCATTGACCGGACAACCCCCGTGTACAGCCGTCTTGTCGCGACGCTGGGTCCACCCATATTGGGCAAGAGTCACACAAACCCTATACCAACCCGTCTGGCCAGCGTGGTATAGTAGGCCAAAACCTACTTTCTAAAAAGAGGCCTATATTCAGCAGTGGACTATTAAAAGATGTTGATTTGATGACAAAAATAAAGCGTTTTAAAAAAAATATTGCTTGCATACCAACATAATGTACATGTGCATAGAACAAAGAACGTTCTTCTTTGATGTCAGTTAAAAAGAACGTACATAGATGGTGTGTATATCTATACCCATTATATCGATTTGCGGTCTCTTAACGTCGTATAATATTATGTGAGGATTGTATCTTCACTGTTTCTGCCAAATGTGGTCGTTCTGGCAAAGCTCTCGAATACCACGTAGATATCAAAGCGTACGCTGTGTAAAGAGGAGTAGCAAACTGTAAAATTGGGTAACACGGATTACATTCGGAAGCAAGGAAAATAAGCATAACCCTTTGTTACGATATGCTTCCTCTTTAGAATAAGAGACTTTGTAAGATATTTTTACACTTTACCAATAATGTATTTTGATATTTCAATAAAGGGAAAAAATATTTCCAACAAATTGTACAGAATATAAATAATTTATGGTGGTTTTTTTTAAGACATTATTATATTTAAAAAACGTAAGTACTAGTATCTGAGTTTTTAAAAGGTTTCAATTGCATTAAGATTGCAAGTTGGTATATCGTTTATCCTTTTTAAATATTCCTATTTTGATATAATCCTCCTAATATGATACACAGTAGAAAGTTGGATCTTTTAATATTTACGATTTTACGATTTATAAATCATGTAACGTCTCATGTGTACTTTTTTTTTTACAACTCCTGCACTAGGAATAAATCCTGTGTCGCGGGGGACTTTACAAAACATACATGAAACGGACACAAAGTACACCCAGACTCACAACAACAATTTATGGATCACAAAAAATGTCGTCCCATGTGAGGTTTGAACCGACAACACTCGGCGCAGTAGGAAACGGCGTGGCGACCGCTTAAACCACTACGCCATCCGTGCAGTCGATACGGTACTAAACAGTACATAACATGTACATATTTATATATACAGGGTTACTGGGTAAGTCGACCTAGTTATTTTAAGAGGTTGTAGTTGCCATCATTTCTGATAGATTTCACTATGAAATACTAGTTGATAAATTGTTTTATAATTTTAATTACTAAAATTGTAGTTATCTTAACAAACTGGACCGAAGTAAATGGTTAATAATACCAAAAATAAATTTGTAATTTTTTTTCTTTGCCTTGCATTTTTCGTTTGAATATTTAAAAAAAAAACTATGACAGTTAAAAATATGTACCTATTCTCCGCTATCTAACAAGATAAAAAGAGAAGAGATAATAGTCCAGGATAATATCAAAATTCATAAAAAACTTAGATGAACCGGGAGTGTTAAGTATTAGCGTACAACCCGGTAGTACCTGTATTTTTGGACTGTTTCGTTTTCTATTCGTGACTAACTATTGCTAACTGAACTTTGATTTGTGCTTCTAATACTGATGAAGATAACGACTTATACAAACTAGGAATTTGCTGATATTCTGATTTGTTACGGATACTTACACAGACACACTTACGGACAGAACAGAGAACATCCTTCTTTAAAATCAGATTAAAACAACATACGTAGATGGTGTCATCTGATTATATCATCTGATGTTTTTATTTATATCCCACTATTTTATTATTCAAAAACTAAATTAATTTTTGTTTTCTTTTTTCTTTTAAAATAACTTTTAAAACACAATTACATTATTTTATAGGGTAATACAAATAAGGAAAAATATTATTCTTCTTTGAATAGAGTAAACGACATAACATAATAAAATGACCATTATGTCACTATCAAAAAACTGAATAATATACAAGAATAATATCAAAGAAAGAAAATGTATCTTCATTTTGCCAAGAGCACATATGATTCGATTATTTGCAAGTCTCGTGCCAAGAGACTTACTGTATCGGAAATAAACATCTTGCGGTTCTTTGTACACTTACCAATATAGCGGGCCTCGTATGAGTTTACTTCCCATCGACTCGTTCGTTACGGTGAACGCTTTCGGCGTTGCGATTGGCCCTCTGAACTCTTCGCCAATCGCAACATCGAGCACTTTCACCGTGACGAGAGAGAAGATGTGAAATAAATCACACTAAACCCTCAGAACGTTTCACGGATAATTATATTACAATATTTAGCGATCGAAATTATGATAACAGCAATCGTTCTGAGTAACGGTTTTAATATTCTGTGCTTTATTTCTTTCTGTGTGGTTATGTGTGTGTTCATTTTCTCGCCTGTCCTAGCAGTTTCACCTTTATTTTACAGTCTTTACTTTTAAGAATCATAGCGTGGTATTTAAAACTCTGTATCATTTCTTACTAAATACTTTCTACTATACAAAAAGGACAAATAATTATGTGATAAGCACGGTCACTTATTCTGTTTCTGGGTGTAATTTATCTATAATTGTATGTATTTAGAAATACATACCTCCTACAGTATATTTATAAGCTGTCTGGTTACCATAGCACAGACTCTGCCTTGTTTGGGACCAGACGGTCGTGTGTGAGATGTGTGTGAAATACAAAAACTATCATTAAACACTGACATAATTACAAAAAATTAACGCGACAAAACTGTTCACCTTAGTTATATTAGTATACTAAGTGTTTATTTAATCTTTATACACATTTTTAAACTTATATGCTAGTATTAAATCCGTCTGTACTTATAGGTTTACATTGAACTCCATAAAAGCTTTTAATTTTTCAACACGCTGGATTTCACAGCTTCTATGTTACTGTATACTTCTATATAAACGATGTTTGATATAAACCAGTAATTGAACTACACTTATTATTATACTTACACTTATATACTTATAGATATATATATATATATTGCAATAAAACTGATCTAGTTTTGTAATTTATGATTGAGTTTTGTCAAAATGACACCAGACTTCTAAAAAGAGTGATAATAAAATACGTCCCTTGCAATTTATAACTTCGGAGTAACAGTCTGAAATCACCGCGATTTGGAGTTAAAGTAATAAAATGGATCCACAAAGTTGGTACAATGTCGTTCTGTAAACGACTTTCAGTCCGCGTGATTTTGATGCCTGGTGATTCCCTTTCTGCGATCTGACGTGACCAGTTCAATGTTATTAATTGAGCTAGAACCTGGTTGTACTAAAATGTTGTTATTGTGTGTTTTGTTATAGGGATAATAAACATATATTCGATTTTGCTAGCTTAGATTTGTGAACGCAAAAATTTCAGAAATATTTAGAATATAGTATTGTATAGATATGATTATATGTTTGTATATTTATAAACGTTACCACTTTGTGTGTATTTCCCATATTATATATCATTAACTTGTATACTAGCTCCAAGGTTAAGCGCGAAATTGTCGTTTTCTATAGTTAATACTAATATAATAAATAAGTATATACAGAAAGAGTAATGTCCCTTTAAAGCACAAGGCATTTATTGAACGACAATCCAAAACATTAAACAGCTTTAAAAACATTTAGCCTTTAAAAACAAAGGTTGGAAAAGCTCAACTGTGACCCAGAATTGGCTCACTTTGGATCATTACATAAGTAATAAGAATTAGTTTGGGTTATATGTAATAAAAAGTCTGAAATCCAATATTATAAACAGTTTCAAAAAAGCTTGTAAATATTACAATTATTGTGAGTTTAGAATTGATATATTTAACAACGTGTGTCCAATCTTTTCAATATTGCATTTAATTTATGAAATAAATTAAATCATCAATATGAATATTAGTAAAAACAATATAGAAGTGGTCCACGCCATGTTTTTTTTGTCCTGTATACCCAAAAAAAAATCTTTATCTCTTGCAATATCTGACAAATTTATTTTGTAATCTAATTGAAGTCACATGATCGTTGATATCTTAAATAGATATAGCCATAATCAAATACAACATAATATAATAGCTGTTTCTAATTCAATAAATAAATAAAGTGTGAATAATTGCGAGGTTCCGTGTAAATTTGTAAATTTAATTATAAGGATAGTTGTTGATAGTTCATACATCACGAGAGACGTGAGTCCAACCTACTGAAATTTATGAATTGTAAATAAAGGCTGCACAGAATAAGCTTCTCTGGTAATGTGGAATCATGAAACATGTTATGAATCTAGTCTAGATTACGTACAATTGTCTAGCTGTATAATATGAGTTTGTAAACATAAGAAAAATCACCAGATTTAACTACAAAGTACTTTTTAATTAGAAGTAGTTAGTAATTTAAATGAATTCTGTAAAAAAAGGCTAAAGAGATAGACAGACTAATAAACAAACAGACAGACAATTAACGTAAAAATACTGTTTATTATTTTTCAGGTACAGAATGCTGAAGACACAACAAGGGTCATTGCAAAAAAAAAAGATTAAGCAATCCCAATGTTTCCTATTTGCTACATACATAGATTATCGATGTATCAACCGCACAAAGTCAATATAAAGATTCTTATCTCCTGTGATACTATCGTCCAAAACTATAAGTCAGCTTGAGGATTTGGGGTTAATAGAGGGTGATCTTGTTTCTGATAAGCTGTTTAATAGTTTATACGTTTTGTTAAGTTGTCGAACCGTATTCGTGGTCTATCAACTGTTTGGTAAGTCGAAAAAAATCCTTTTTTGAGCATATATTTGTAACCAGACTGTAAAGAAACACACAACAGATTATGTAGCACAAATATTAGTGTTTTGACATACAATTTTATGGTCCTGACATCTTATTATATCTGTGCACATAATTTAAAAGTTAACAGCTTCGTAAAGATGAAGACAGATAAAAATTAGAAACAGTCAATAGAATAATAATGAAGGTGACTAAACGATAAATAAAATTATTACATAAGCCTTTATATATATAATTATATGTATGTATTTTACTTTCAAAATTTCAAGCTTTTTCTAATAGGATATTAGATTTACCTACTCTTCTCGGTAAAGTAACAATGTCAATTTTTGGTTTTACTTAATAATCTTAACTAACCGTTTCGTATTCACCATAGTTCGGGGTTTCACAGTAACATGCATGAAGCATTGACTTCTTCAAGCTACATTACTTCATAATTGTAAACAAAATAAGTAAAATTTTATTTCAAAACATTTGTTGAATCTCAGGACTTTCTCACGCGCGGCTCGGACGTGAGTGGCGGATATGTTTACAGTCTGCTGAACCCTAGCGTCTCTCGTCATGAATTCTCAGATTTTGTTTTGATTCAGATTTTGTTCCTACTACTTTAAAGATTAAATAATATGTAAACTGAATTTTCACCGAATTTTTGTTAAGAGAATTGGCCTTCTAATCTTTTTAAGTTATTAATCTGGATTGGCTTTATGGGATGTTTCTAAACTAAATAATATTACAAATCTAAGTTAAATATTCTAATTTATAGTGCACTATTTCCTTATCTGTGACCTTCTTATCGAGAGAGACTGAGACAGGTTGGCAGCATTTGAAATGTGGTGCTGAGGCGAATGATGAACATCAGTTGTATAGAGAAAAGAACCAATATAGAAGTCCTGGTAATAGGAATTGTTGAATTCCATTGAAAACAGAAGTGGCAAAATGGTAGGCCACTAGATAAGACACGACAACTTCTTCAAAATAATACTGGAAGAAAAATAGGAGGCAAGAGAAAACAAGGACGGCCTAGATCAACATACATACAGCAAGGGAAGGAGAAAGTGAGAGTCGTGGCCTATCAAGAGGTCATACAGATTGCAGGAAATAGAGAGGAGTGGCGATTGCTCCACAAGGGGTTGGACCTTCAATTGAGATAAAGCGAGCGACCTTTTTATCAGAAAATATTATAGTAAGGATTTTAGGAGATAAATGTACTAAAAACTGAAAAATATGTTTACATCGTAAAGTCTTAACGCTGAGAGTTGTATTCCGCATGTACTTTCATGTATTACGAATAGTTGAGCGAATTCTGAAGTTTTTTAAATGACCATTGTATTTCATATTTGTATAATAATACTTTTGCTTTTAATGTTTTAGGATAATTCGTAAGTATAACATATTTCATACAATCCTACGTTTGATGCTGGTTTTTATGTAAACACAAAACTAAATGTTTTTATTTATTAAAAAAATAATACGATTAGTCGATTTCTTTGTGCCATATCCAATAGTCGAAAATCTTTAGCCTTCTTGTATCTTGGCTAAATGAGAAAGATAAAAATAGATACAACGTTACGTAGTGACAAAGATGGTAATGTAATCTCGGCACACAGCACTTAGTGTTAACCAGGGACTCGCCGAAATCCTGAATATTGTATTGTGGATTAAGGCTGTCGTGAGAAAGAAATGTGATGTCATTTGCTTTTTTCTTCTCCGTAGTGTTGTACCAGTACATAAATGTTTATGTAGCTAATTAGTTTATATTACTACATAATATACAAGGGTGGGTGCCTCTTGATCATGATTTTATAAGCTTCTAACTAAGTTGTTACCTACGTAAACAAATATTAGAAGACAATCAAAGGCCTCTTTTCAGTTTCGTATAAAAATGCGACTTAAATTGAATCTGTATTTATTTTGGTTGATTATACTATAATTTGTATATTTTTTCATATTAAAATATCAACGTGATTGATAATAAAAAAACAAACGTATTATTAACTCTAATTTACAACACTCAATTATGATAATGCAGCTAATGAAGATACGACACAATTATATAATAATTAGTTCGTTAATATTAGCACATTCATGTTATAACAATTCTCGTTAATAAGATCTTATAATTCTGCCATCTTCAGCACACCCATTTAAACATTACTCACACAAGGCTGCCGATGATTTCGCGGGGATACATAAGGGCTGTTTGCACACCCTTTGATCAATAGTGTTTAATATACGTCTATGACGGAATACGTGATGGGCACAGTTTAAGTGGCATATCGTCGCCAAGTCCGCCGGAAAAGCATCAAAGTGGTTAGATAAACACAGATAAGCTCATACTAATGCAACGTGAACTCGACGATGTCTAGGATTATGTGGGCACATTGGCTAATAACAGCTTTAGGGAATCTCTCGGTGTTAACCTTTTACTGAAGAGAGAATGCTTTTAGATAGATAGATAACTCTTTATTTGCACACATTTTACAAGTATTATGGTACATAAAAATTTCAGACATGTACAAAGGGCGGCCTTATTGCTAAGAACTATATCTTTCAGGCAACCTTAGGATGGATTAAAATGTTTTGGAGAGACAGTAGTAGTTGAAGGTGCAATGGTAAAAATAAATAAATATTATGCTTATATGTGTGTGTTGCTTTTATGTGCAGTGGGAGAAGATTCAAATACGTTGTCAACTGTTGATATGTTGATAATAATACAATAGAAGTATGTCATTGTGTCTGTAAAAAGCCAGTTAAAATAAATTAAGATGTAAGTACTGAAATACTCTTATGAATATGAATAATTTTCCGTTTTCCGTTTGTACCGTTATAACATGAAAGTTGTGATAAAATAAAATACTTCTGATGAAAACCTCTACCTTTAAAATCTAACTTTAAGTATGTGATATTTATAATAATGTTGGAACAGGAACAGAACAGCTGAACGATTTTCGTTAGACTCTATTAATACTCTATTAATATGTAAATGTTTTTTTTGTAAATCTTGTACCTGTACTTAGGCGTATTTATTTAGCAAACACATTTTTTTATTTCTTTATCTTATTTTATTTATACACCTGCCACATTTTAAACTTCTTTGCACTGCACACTTTTTTTTTACACTAGTCAAAGACTGGGGAAAAATAACTAAGGCATTTTGTTCATTTCATAACGGTGCACATAAACGGTCGTAGGCAAAAAGTATTTTAATATAAAATAGTTCAAAAACCCTGTGTATTTAATTTTACTGAGAAACTTCGTTATTAATTCGTTGCTCTTTGATATACCAACACAAACGAAAACAATAGAACACTATCGCTCTAAACCTTTCCGCCTCACACCCAAAACAGTAAATTGTTCGACATTGGAATCCCAACGACATGCAGCCAAGCGACGATAGTTCCCTTTACGGAACGTTACCAGGATTGATTACTAGAGTCAATCATTGTCTGTACCCACGCAACTACAGCTGCTTGTTACTTACCGGCATCACTTTGACCATTCTCCCTCCTTTGATTAAACTTTATCACTTCAAGTGTAGTAGTCGAGTTAAGAGCAGATAAAAATTATAGCAATACGAATTATATTACGAGTATAGGTGTCCAAATTTACGAATTTAAATATATAATGGATTGAACATTTACATATAGAATAGAATACAATATTATTTATTTCATAAAGCACACCATACAAAAATAAATCAAAATTTAAAAACGACATACACAAAAAAACTAAAAATCAAAAAGGTTTGATAAAGGCAACATTTTTCAATGTGGCAATCTTTCATTTTTGACAGAACTGAGATGACACGTCACTGTGCCACGTATCCAACCACGCGTCTATAAAATTTTACTTATAATAACTATGTTAGTACTTATTAACTTATCAACCTGTGTATCATAAAAACCTTTAATATTGCTGAGGATTGTACGCCGTGCTTCAGAAAATAGGTAGAATACAATGGATTAAATTTCACGTGCGGTTTCGTAGATTAATATTTTGGCTTTTCTTGCAACAAATTGTTGTTTAAAGAATATGTAATAATTAATGAAAATATTTTTTAATGTAAGTGTAACAAAATTTACTAAAACACGACTTTAATCTCAATGTTTCCTTTCTTGGTTTTGAATATCGTAATGTAACCCAGTTAAAACTTTATAACACTGTCAATTATAACCGTTCTGATTCACTTTGTTTGATGACTGAATAAAAGAGGACATTATTAGAGAAATTTATTTTCTGCATAAAGAAATGTATAGAAAAAATGTTTCGATTCTATGAGTTCCATCAAAGTTCCTCTAGGGTAATATACTATGATTATATTAAAGTGTATCGCTTTTTTTTATGAAACTAGCTTTATAACTACATATATATAACATACAAACCTCTACCCCCCATTTCACCCCCTAAACGATGATTTCTGGCAATTAAAAACTAAAAAGCTATCATATGTCCTTTCCCGGGACTCAGACTATCTCTATAGCAAATTTAGCCTAAATCTGTTCAGCGGTTTATGTGTTAAGAGTAACAGACAGACAGACAGATAGACAGACATACTTTCGCATTTATGAAATTAGTATGGATAGGAATTGCCTGTTCAGCAAAAAATACTTTATGTTTTTCACAAGCTTAGCACAAGTAACACCGTTGGTATTAGCTACTAGTATCCAATTTAACTTTTATAAATATTATTGCATAAAAAATCCAATCGACAATAACCTCAACAATAACTGCGGGAGCGTAGGATCAAAATACTGGATACTCGCGTTTAATTTAAGTGATAACACTAGTCTGTCATTCGCACACTCACTTATGAAATACTGGTTCCACCAATTTTGATGTGGAGAACAGCTCTATTCAAATGAATGTGTATTTACAATACCATATTACTCTCAACACCTAACCTACAGCCTAAATCAATGTTTGCCTAAGGACCAAACAGTAAGGAACGGTATTACAATTGGATCAACATCCCGAATTATGAACATGTTTGCCAACGTATTGTATTCTGGTTTATTTAAATACAATATAATATGATCAATTTTCAAATTATGTTATTTACTTAATAATAACAGGTAACTACTATGATACAACTATGAAGTGATCGATTATTGTATTTGAATACATGGTTGGTGTTCAAATTCGTTTTAGGTATAAAAAAGAAATTAAAATTAGAATATACTCACACCGCACTTTGAAACATTTCGTTCTCAAAACAATGATTAAAAAAAAAAAAAATTCAAAGCGACGGTAGCCTAGTGGTTAAGGCATTGGACTTGCGATCAAGAGGTCGTGGGTTCGAATCCTGACCAGTACACTACCGACGTGAACCCACTCCTAACACAAGCAATTTAGCTTACCTGGTGGGGTTAACAGGAATACTAGTAATTTCGGTTGCTAGTAAACCTTTATAAAAGAAAAGAAAGAAAGAACTTATCACAAACGGTACAGCTATTGATCTGTCCAGATTAACAATTAATAAATGAAACTGTAATAAATAAAAAGCTACGACAGATGTATCAACTTATTCCGTTATTTCATTATTAACTTACGTGCGACATAGAGATATGTACATGTTTAATAGACATTCCATTTAAAAGTGGAAATAAGTCTCTATAACCCTGTGCTATAACCTAAGAATACCATACAAGAAAAGATGCTCCACGGAGCATCTTCTTTGGGTATTATCTTAAATTAGTTTCATGAGCCGCAATGTGCGCTCTAGCATACAAAACACTTCAAGGTACTGGAAAGTGATCGTGCGTTTACGCGTAAAATAAGGCGAGAGGCAACATTTCATATTTAAATTAAAGGTAAGTTTTCTTTTTAGATAACTGCATTTGTTTTTTTTTTTACTTTTGTAACTTTTACTGTGTTAAAAATGGTTTCGAATATTCTTCATGTATGGAACTACTGACTAAAACTAGATGTGAACTCAATGCTGAATTCATACTTAATTTTATTGTAACATTAGATTTATGAGTACACATTAAATTCTGCCTTTCCAAGAACAATTGGAATGGAATGGAATTCGACGAACTTGGAAGAGACTTCAATTATCTAAAAGGAATTATATTCAATACCTATAACAGTTTGATTAATATGATTATTACAGCTTTTAGAGTATCGTTTAATACATTTATTGAAACCTAGCTAACATTTGAGGACCTGTTTGTTTGATGTTATTATGGAACACGGAGTATATTGTACTCCGTGTTATGGAATGTGTTCTTAGAACAGAGATACTAATATTTTAAATACATACACAATTCATTTTCAATTGTTTATATAGGCGATAGGTTTATATGCGTGTAGAAATTAACGTGTTATAACTTTTCTCATGTGTCTAAGATAAACACTGATGTAATTGTGGTTGTTGGGTAAGTCAAAATGAAAAATATAACTTGTAGAAAACATAATATGGAAATTATCATTTTTACTTCACTAAATGCAAACAGCCGCCTTGGTTAAAAAAATCTTAAAAAAGTCTTTAAGGCCTCTTTTGTTACCATTGTTATATCATTCCTTGTTAAGTCATATTTACATTTAATAATTGTTACAAATTACATAAAAATTGTTTCAGTAGTTACAAGATATAATCCAAAATATAGTTCTGGATACTTACAACTGGTCTCCTGTAAAGTTTTACACGTAGGAGCCATCGATATCTGGAGCTGTCGTGTACAATAACAGTGCAGATTAAAATAACATTTAAAACGAAAAGTTTGATTTTTTTTTAATTTATTCGAAATTCATCCACCAAAGAATTTCTAGTTAAGTTTGAAAAATCGGAGGTGTATGACCGACGATTAAGTAGAGTAGCGAACTGTGCCGATTTTTCGCAACATACGTTTTACTCATATATTTAGTATAATTTTATTTTTACTTTTAAGATGTTTTGTTTTGCCTTTGCTCATATAACCTTGTTTGCATATACATTGTAATCTTTTTTATATTGCACATATCTAAGGATATAAATATGCTGTAAGTGCTCCTTTTTTTATTAAATTTTTTTGTTAGTAAAAGTTCAGGACAAATATTAAAATAAGAGCCTTGTAAAATATAAAAATAATAAAACCACATTAATTGATTAGTTCAAGTTGTATATTTATTTTAAAATCATTACAGCTTACGCTTTAAACATGTCTTGTAAAACGGAATTGCGTGAAATACTTACATTTTTGCTTGATTGCTTTGAATATTCTTGTAATTTGCAAATAATAACTGGACACAATAATAATAACATTAGGAATGTATTCTATGTCGCGGGGGACTTTACAAACATACATGAAACGGACACAAACACCCAGACTCAGAACAATCGGGATCGAACTCACAACACTCGGCGTAGTAGGAAGGGGCGTGGAGACCGCTTAAACCACTACGCGATCCGTGCAGTCTTACAGCATTTTATTTAAACACATCACACAAGATAAATACTTACAGATTCATTTCTTGTTGTAAAAAGGTAATCTGTAAATAATATCAAAATTGGTCATTGCTAATGATGAACGAGATATGAAATATGAATAAATCTATTTCAAAATAACCGTTGAAACGGTCGGATTTTATCGACATAAATCAAGATAAAACCCTTCGTTTGATTGCGTTAAATCGTGGAAAATTTTGGAAAAGCTAAACTTTCAAGTGCTGTACGTGATGTGAAAACAAAGCTCTCGAAGGGTTAACGACTATTGTTTTTTACAAATACCAACAGTATATCACTGGCGAACACTATTTGGTTCACGGTTTAATTCTACCTGCGAAATTCGAGTAATCAAAATTTTGTGTTCGTGGTCGTTGAGTGGTACTGCTGGTTTTTTCCCATTTTAATTACCGTTATATTTCGGATGTAAATTAATCCATGTACTATTACACATACACATATACGATACACATATTGTACGTACTATTGTGTATGTACTATTACACACACACATCCACGATATTGTTTTCATCATATATTTTTTTAATTTTCGGGTGTAGAGGTTTCTTACGTATTATGGTTGATATAGAAAGCGGGCGGAAAGGGACTTGGACGTGACGAAGTGGACGTAATGTTCCAATGTATATACACAGCACAGCCGGCACTAGTACATTCTAACGGCTCATGCACTTAATAAAGTGCATGAGCACACACACACAAACAGCTTGCTGTCCATCTCAGCCTTTAGATTCTTTGACGGCGACTAGCAATAAAGGTATTAGCATCCTAAAATATCTGTTTAACATAAACTACTTACTCTGTTGATAAATATCTGAGAGACAAAAAACAGCAATTATTGGATAAATTGGGATACTTATTTTAAAAGTACCTCTTTGCTATTCAAAATTAAAAGTCATTTCTTCTAGTTTTAGCTGGGAAGAAGTAGCTGTGCGATGGAACAAACTCTAAAGCAACACATCCGTCTGTTAAGTTAGAAGAACTGGAATTTATACAATACTAGGTTGTAGCTCCGGCCGCGTGTATATCGGGTTTCGCGGTAAAAATCTATGTTACTCCCTGGTAATATAGCTTTCTATTTGTAAAAGAAAATTTAAAATCGGTTGCCTGGTTTAGGTATAAAAGTGTAACAAACAAACACATAAACAAACAAACTCACTTTCAAATTTACAATATGAGTAATTAACTCTAAGTGACAAAATAATATAACATAATGTGTATCAGTAATCCATAAATTATAACATTAAATTATACTAAGCTAGCAAATTACCAATTATTGTTACAATTTCACTTCTTTTGAATGGAGCCATCTTTGGCTTGTTTGATTTATAGGTTGAAGGTACTTTCTTAATACTCGTCTATAGTCTATAAATTTAAAGGTAAATTGGATAATCAGTAAGTAAGTATTGATTTTTCAATAATAGGCTAAAAATGAGGTTACATGTTTTTTTTTCCTATTATCACTATTATATAAAAATTGCTACACGGATGGCGTAGTGGTTTAAGCTGTCGCCACGCCGCTTCTTACTACGGCGAGTGTTGTGGGTTCAAACCCCACATGGGACGACACTTTGTGTGATCAACAAATTTTTGTTCTGAGTGTGAGTGTTCTTTGTGTCCGTATCATGTGCGTTTGTAAACTACAGTCCCCCGTGACATAGGAATATATTCCTAATGCGGGAGTTGTCTTTTAAAACAGAGAAATAGAAAAAAAAAACTTTACACATCTCACACACGGATGTCTGATCAAAAACTGGGCAGAGCCTGTACTATGGTAGCTAGACTGCTGATAAACATACTTATATATTTCTAAATACTACTGAACTATTTAGGGGTTCACTTTATGTCTATCACGATACGGTTGAACTTAAATTTTTTACGTGGAGTGACTGCCATCAGACCTTCAAACAACCCTAGTAGGTGATTTCGAAGTTCTGTAGAATTTTTAGGGCTCCAACTTCACGTAACGCGTGTCACAGATGTTTGTAAGGTAACCGGGACCGCTGGCTTAACGTACTCTCCGAGGAACGGAGTTGTCTCACTATGTTAAGAAATAGTCACCCATCTATAGACCGACCTCGCTAGGATTGCTTAACTTTGCAATGTGTTAACCTATTCTGTAACCACTTACCCACGAGCCCATTCTAGCTACAATCATATTATAGACTAGCTGAGACCCGCGGTGTTACCCGCATTTGTTGTTATAACCCCGGGCAACGCCAGTTAGTCTAAAGAAAGTAGCCTAAGTTACTCCTTATGTCATCAGCTATCTGCCAGTGAAAGTCCCGTCGAAATCGGTCCAGCCGTTCCAGAGATTACCCGGAACAAACAGACAGACAGACAAAAATTGAAAAAATGTTATTTTGGCATACATATACACCGTGTAAACATACATATGCATTTACTATTTAGTAGGTTATTTTAATACCTATTACAAACAGACACTCCAATTTTATTTATTTGTATAGATAAATTACTTTATGACACAGAACACACTACGCACATACATCTCATACAAATCGAAAAAAAGTAAAAGGTTATCAAGACATCAGTCATTTGTAACAAAATAAACGGCAACTTTAATTCAATTAAGTTTTAATAAAAGCGCAATCGACAACCTCTTACGCCATAAACTGCGGCCCTTTGTTGCGGCACGGGAGTTTCCTTAATTAACTCTGTGTCTTTCCAATCTTGACCCGCAGTACGTGAGTCTTAGTTTAACTTCGATTCCAAGCAACAGTGAACTTTATTTACGATTTGAAGTTTATTACGCCGCTGTTCTGAGGCACCGAACAAATTCTATTAGCAAGACGTGTTTTTTTGGGTAAGACATACTTTAACACTGCGTAATGTTCCTAATGTTACTTCCTTTGATTTCGTAATAACGAATCGCTTTATAATATACTGATTTTATAACAAGTTTTTTACTGCTTATTATAATTTTTCAGTTTAGTAATATTGTCAACCTGTTATTTGGTTATGAGACAGAATATCTGTTTATTCTGTGCATAAGTGTAAATTAAACATAACATGTACGAATTTACAATCATTGAAGCAAGTTTATCACCAATTTGAATACGATGATACAGGCATTATCTAGTTTGGGTTCAGACGACCGTATGTAGGGTGTCTCAAGCGATATGGGAGATTGTTAATGTAGAATACTTTCATAAAAAAATATATTTAAAAGTTTCACTTTGCTTCCACCTTGCTTTACACATTTATGAATGTTGGTATGGATAGTATAGTAGTATCCCTAAAACTGTTATTAATAAGTAGTAGTATATTTATAGTAACTGTTATTATAAGCAATTAATAGTTTTATTGCAAAAATACACTTTTATAAGTATACAAGCAAGTTGCACATTTCGCTACGCAATCGGTATCATAAGCTGACGTACACATATAATTAGTGTAGTTATATTTAATAATTTAGTATAATAAAAGCATTCAACCTTACACGTTTTCTCAATATCAAGTACTCATAACAACAAGCATTTCATCACTAAATGCAGAGAAACACCTCTACATTATGGTCTTTCGAGCCGGATTTGAACCAGCGACCTATGCACTCCGCCGGGAGTGCCGACAGAAGTGAAAGCTTTTATAATTATATATAGAGGTGTCGGCAACGGTAACGGTAACAGTGTCACGAGTTCCATTGCTTTTTTTACATCACAAAAAATGCCTAACGCGCCTGAAGATTTTTTCACTTCAAAAACGTATAGAATACATATTTTCACTTGAGTAATCGTAAGTAATCAAGGTAAAAGCTCAACTACACAGAATAATTTATTTATCGATATACGAGTCGAACTCGTGCACCGAGGGTTCCGTACCTACCCAGATTTTAGGTAGATTTACCGAAATTTATCTTCATTTTCAACTTTCTTTATTTTTTGGAATTATTCCTCTATTTGTGCTGTAAGACGTTTCTTTTTGCCAAATTTCGTGATTCTAGGTCAACGGGAACTACCATATAGGTTTTCGACCCAAAACCTATAGGGTACTTCCGGTTGACCTAGAATTGTCAATTTTGGTTAAAAGCAAGGTCTTACAGCACAAGTAAAGAGAAAATTCTAAAAAATAGAAATAGTGGAAAATTAAGGTAAATTTTGATACTTACAAGTTTTCGCGAAAATCGAAATTTGCCCATATGTTTTTATCGTGTTGACTCAGGACTTTGATTTTTATACACCTAATAGGGACTGTAGACCTCAGTATCTGGTATAAATTTCAACTTGCTAGGTCTACCCGTTCCTGAGAAAATGTGTAATTTGTGTGTAAAATATGGACCACGAATGAAAAAAGTAACTATCACACCACTGCTACTTCCATTATTGCTACTGTTTTCCAATATGAATACTCATAGAAACGTGTCACTTGTGTATAAAATATTGACCACGAATGAATATAGTAACTATCACACCACTGCTACTTCCATTATTGCTACTATTTTCCAATATGAATACTCATAGAAACGTGTCACTTGTGTGTAAAATATTGACCACGCATGAATATAGTAATTATCACACCACTGCTACTTTCATTATTCTTCTGTTTTCCAATATGAATACTCATATACGACTCACTTAAGATAAGCTACATATAAAAAGCTGACTGCAAACCTTCATAAACTGCAAACCTTCATTAACATTAATGAAATAAAGCAATATTATACCAATAAACAATCTAGTCAAAGTTCGTATCATATAAAAGCTGACAGAACTCCTAAAGTATTGACACATTGATATTGAATAACGCCAGTACTTGATTAAGTTGTTTACGAAGCCGCCTTAGCGTCCAGAAGTAGTCTTAATTAATGAAGTTTCAGCAGTTATATGAGTTTGACCCGTATTTTGTTTTATTGTTTTTTAAGACACCCGAGATAAAGTTCCGGAGCGGACATTGAAGTTTTTTTAACGGTATTTTGTACAAGTTTGTGGTTGAACTTTAGACTGTGTAATTAATTAATGTCGTGTCGCTAAAGGAACTTTCCTGTGTAGTTCAACTTTTACTTTGATTACGTACAGTACGAAGGAAACTCGTCCAGGAAATTCTCGGCTTTTTGGTACCGAACTCTCAATGCTCGTATTGCTTCCCTGAGTACTTTCCAGGTCCAGGTTCATGAAAACCCCAGGCAAAATATATTAAATTCTCCACTTATTTAATTATTAATTAAGTCTACTGAGTCATTAGGGACTTTCGGCTTGATTTACGTACATTATTGATGAAGACAAGTCTGTAGGCGCTCTAAGTAGAAGCTGGAATGTAAAAAAGTCATAAATTTATTCATCTTGTTAGGTATTAGAGCGTTTAGTGTTCAACGGAAGCCTACTGGTTTATTTTTTAACATTAATCGTTGACTTCCGTAATGTATGAGTTTATTTGACTTAAATGCTTAGTTTATATTATTGACTTTTGTAGCCATTAAGATAAATAAAACTTATCACTCAGTTGTAAAAGTAGATTATAATAATTAATATAAAATAAATAATTGATTATAATAATTAAATTTGTAATAATTAGTACTTATACACCGACTAATTGTACCTACTGTACGAGTATGTGCTGGTAACAATTACTTACTCGATAAATTATTCTTTCAACTGAATCCATAGGAATAATTTGTAAATAAGGATTGATAATAGAAAGAAACACAAAGTGTTGATCGGCCACAAAAATTGGGGTACGGGTTGTGCCAATAAAATAAAAATTAACACGAAGTGACCTAAAATATTAAGATTTACATAATGCATTCGTTTTGGGAATAATTATTATAAAGAGATTCTCCCATAACAAAGTAACTTATTTAGAAATTAATAATTCAGCATCATATACTTAATAATATACATATTTTTTCAAATTATCATTAAGTTTTATTCGTTTGAACACCTTTATTACTACTGTGCTACTAGCACAAGATTAAAGAAAATATTAACGAAATGAATTAGTAATGTGTATTCTCCATGACACAGCCTAATTTATAAATAAATACAATAACTATGTAGGTATATATGCGTTAAAATTTTAATTAAATTAGGTTAATTTTAATAATAACAATACTAATAAGTTTATAAGCAACAAATAATACAAGATGTATTAAAATTATACTATTAATTACTATAGATATAATTGAAATAATCAGTTCAATCGTCGGCCATCATAGTAATTAAGTATTTCACAGATTGATTTATGGGAACATATAACAACATAGTACTCGTACAATTAATTAACGATTAGGAACTTCGTCTGAAACTGTGGCTGGTAATAATCAAAGTTTTGGCCAATCAGAAGTTTCAAAGGTCTTTTAAAGTAATTATACTTTTTACGTTATATTGGTCTTCTATTGTGTCAGGCGTGTAACACTTTTTCTCTCAGTTTTCTGTAATATCTGGCAGCAATGGGACGAAAATTTGTAACAGGAAGCTGGTGGTGCATGCAATTTGATTTAACCACCCGTCAGATGGTAGTCGTTATGAAGAGGACTCGAAGCAAAAAACACGCCACAACTTCTTCTACCCTAGCTAATACTGACGACTTATGAACTTTGTAAAATAAACTAGAACTTTGTATTTAAGGAAATACGCGTGTGTGCGTATGTCGAATGTAAGATTTAAAAACAGGTGTCAGATGTCATCCCACTCGGGGGGGGGGGGGGGGGGTCGTCTACTCGTCTGTAGATATCCCGAGGTATGTCGGGGCACCAGGGACTTCCTTTCTAGTTTATACCTGGTTCCCCGGCTATTAGTACCCGAGACGGCGTGCGGTTTTAGTCGGTTCGAGTCCGGTGTTCAATCCCGCAGGGCAGCGTGTTGGGTTGTGTGCTATTTCTGATATACATTAACGACTTACCAAAAGTACTAAACAAGAAACATACATTACCTGTCCTATTTGCTGATGATATATCAATACTAATTACTTATGACAAAACCACAAAGCCGACACCACTACTTCAGGAAACTCTAGATACAGTAAATAACTGGCTCAACGACCATAACTTAGAAATTAACTATAACAAAACAAAAACTATCCAATTTAGAACATACAGAAACACCCCCGTAAACATCGATACAACATACAATGGCACACAACTAGAAACTGTAGATACATTCAAATTACTTGGTATAACTATAGACACACACATCAACTGGAAAGCACACATCGAACATACAAAAAATAAACTGTCTCGATTTACATATGCTCTATTCCAACTTAAATGCAGCACAAACGAAAAAACCGCACTGTCAGCATACTACGCATACGCATGCTCCTGGTTACGATACGGCATTATGTTGTGGGGAAACAGTGTACACTTTCAGGATTTATTTATATTACAAAAGAAATGTATTAGAATTATCGGACAAATTGGAAATCGTGATAGTTGTAGGCCCTTCTTCATTAAATATAACATCCTCACACTACCATCATTATACATATTTGACATCTGCATTTTTGTATCCAAGAACATGAGTCACTTCGCGAGAGTAAAAGACAATCACAATTTAAACACACGCCACAGAGACAGACTATACCTACCACCATCAAGAATTAAAATGCTACATCAGAGCCCTTACTACATGGCTGTAAAAATATACAACAAATTACCTATCCACATAAAAAATGAAACGAAGACTACACTATTCATTAAAAACTAAAAGCATTCTTAATTACAAAATGTTTCTATTCTGTTAAAGAATACATTGAGGAAAAAAACACTTAACAAACTACATTTCTTATTACACGGTAAACAGAAAGCATATACCTAAGTACAAATCATAAAAAGAAAAATCGGTCGTGATGCACGGAAATGCTAGGGACAGTAGGAAAATGTGTATATGTATTAGTGATGTAGAATGTCGGGTGCCTTCGTATTTTTGCATGCTTTGTTCGATTGTTATACTGTACTATTGAGTCACTTAATTTGTATTGTTTAAAAAATGCTTGTACTTGTGTTACAATTTATTCTTCTGCGTTCTCTCTCAAATTTTTTGCAATGCCTGGAAAAGGCTTCTAAGTTGGGACTACTACATATAATATTATAAGATCATTGATGTACACTTGGTTGGCAAATAAAGATTTGATTTGATTTGATTTGATTTGACATGCCACCGATAGGTAGTATCCGAGGGGATTTCCACAAAAAATAATAATAAAAAAAGGTGTCAGATGTCATGCTTCATTTGCAACTACCGTCCGAGCATTCGAGCGTTAATCTTGGTTACTTCCGACAACGCTCGGAGTCCGATTCTTTCTCCTCTACTTCGCATGATCTTCGGCATCCTGCATTATGAGACTATTGGTACGCATGGGTCTTCCCCTCCAACCGGAGCCTGGCGGAGGCCAAGCTTTCTAAGTTATTTGATCATGTCAGTTAAATCAATTTTATATTCAAATGATAAAAGTTTTAGATTGACTAATTTAAAAAGACCCTTTTTACCGCAAGTTTATTTGGTATTAGTAGTATTTAGTATTAATTACTTTAGGTTCTCAAAGCTACAGTCACGATATAACAAAAGGAACTGTCGTTAAATCACTAGAAATGCGTTACAATATGCCGAATATTAAACAATGAATTAACATAATTTTATTTGCCATATTTACTACTTACGACGCTAATAGTAGGGTTTATTAAAACTAACTTTGTTTTATTATAGCCATTATGTGTCAGAGCTGCACGCGATATTTAAACAGGGTACTGAATTAGGTGAAAGCTTGTGAACACTTTTTGGATATTCTCCAAGAAGTCTCAGAGTAATTTAGAGACTGAGATAAGATTTGAACTTAATATGTTTTAGGAAAATTGTAGTTTAAAATATTTGAGCTCGATTAACGAGTCTATGCTATCCTAGTCTTAGTAGATACTTATTTATAATGACACAATTAAGAAGAAAATATTTAATAGCTTATAAAAAAAGAACAGCTTAAGTGTATTACTTAAGAATCTGAAAAGAATTGAAGTATTAATTAATTACCCTAATTAATAAAAGCAACATTTAGTTATTATCTTTTGAAATTGGTGAGATCAAGAGTAGATCGGAATTGAATTTTGATCGAACAAATAGGCATTCAAAAATTTCTTACATTCAGCCAATTCACTTGTACTTAGATAATTAAAGTTGCTAAAGCATATTAAACATTATTCCATTAGGTCTTAAGTTGAAAGTTGAATATCACGTAACGTCAATGAGATTTCGTATTTCTCTAGTTTGTGTAATCCGCATATCTTTACATGGTTATACATCTTTGGTTTATAAGAACACGTAATTACCACCTCTCTTAGCAGTTTATGTTAACTGTTGTTTGTTCCATCCCAGGTTACTCAATGGGATTAGGTAGTTGCCTGATCCTAGAAATAGTAAGTTTACTACTTACTACTAAAACTAACATTCTTTTTGGATAGAGACAACACCACAAATTTTCTAGTAATGTAATTTAGATATTTTGATCCCGAAACTAAAGCGAGACCTTTGTAGGAATTATCATTTCTTAGGATTTTAAATTTATTGTTTGAGAACATGATCTAACTAATAAACGTTACCGCAACATTAGTAAATAAGAAAAATAATATATAGTCTTAATATAAATCCAGTGATTAAGTGTTAGTGCACAAAGAATTTCATTGATCTCAACAAAAATAATATTAATCTCTTACATAAATAATATTTTGATCGCAACAAGTCTCTTGTGGTTAGAGAGAATCCAATTTTGCATACATATACCTATATGTAAAATGTATTTTTTAATTTTAGAATTTAATGATTTCATAGCCTGCAAGATGTAGTGTAGAGTACTGTAGAGTATATATTTATATTTAGTGTGGTTGTAACCTATAAGGAAATAATATTCCTTCGTACTTTAACGATAATGTACGACTAGTTTTTTTTTTTGAAGATAACTCCTGCATTAGGAATGTATCAAGTGTCGCATGGGACTTTACAAACATACATGAAACGAATACAAAGAACACCCAGACTCAGAACAACAATTTGTGGATCACACAAAGTGTCGTCCCATGTGGGGTTTGAACCCCCAACGTGGTTGTAGTAGGAAGCGGCGTGGCGACCGCTTGAACCACTACGTCATCCGTGCAGTCAAGTAAATTTCATGTAGTTAGTAGCACAGCAAGTCTGTTGTTGTCGTCCAATAGCTACTAAAGCGGCTATATGAGTGTTTAATAAAAAACAGTTTTCGTAACACTGCGTGTCTAATGAACACATCACATTTTACGACTCTCTGGTGAGGTTCCATTTTTGGATTATTGATCTATTCCGACAACTCATTGTTGTAAAGAGAGGTAATAGTTCAATCCGAATCCTTAGGGATCCAAATACCTAAATGTAAAGGAAGCTAAATTTTGTATTCTAATTTAAATTTTGCAAAAAATACTAAGGTGACCAGAAGGTGATATTTGTGCCCTTTGAGTCTAATATTTATTAATTTACGTTTACATAGCACTATGTATGGTAGTGCAGGGAAAGATGAAGGGAACCAGATGCCGCGGCATCTGGCTTATCTCACCTGGTCGGTCCAGCGCATAGGTGGGCACCGACCAGGTGAGATCCGCAGCTGGAGGGCGCGTGTCTGACTCTATTCGACAGTCTGCCAGCAGGAAGAGATGGAGAACGATTGTACGGAGGGCTGTGTCCGCCTCTGCCGCCGGCGTGAACGTCTCAATGTAACCACGACAGAGCCCTGCCAAGAGTGACACGACAGAGGAAAAGAAGATGTAACTAAACTGCATAGTTTAGTTAGAAGTTCAATGTTGTCTAACTCTTAGGCAAAAACGAGGCCTTAAATTTAGAACAAGATATTGCTAACTCAAATATGTTAGCAATGTTGCCATAACTTCAATATAAGTTAAAAAAATCCAAGTCATGATAGTGGATTGTAAATTAACAATTAAAAAAGGATACCTAATTGAATCATTGAACTCCGCATAGGCGTTGGATTTTTTACCGAGTTAACCCAAATGATCAACTGCATGTTATGCGGAAACAAAAAAGTTGTTGCTTGTAAAGGAGATGGCGGAGCGGGACCGGGAGAGGTTTAGAACTGCCCGCCAGGCTCGGTCACGGGCCATGTACCTCAAGCGGCTCAGGTGACACGCGCTTTCGGGAGCACCAAGGGAACATGGGGGTTCTTACTACCTCCCCCTCCTACTACTACCTTAAGTAAGGTATACCACAACATATGGAACACAGGTACTAAATAAGTCATATTTGACTGTTTTGGGCCGAAACACGCAAGTTGACTCACACGAAGGCAACCGCAAATAAAGCTTAGAAGCACAAACTTAGTAGTTACTGTGAATAATAAAAATCTATATCTATTTTTCAGTATAGTAAATATAACTAAGTATGAGCGAGGAAGAAATAGAACATACAAATAGTTTTTTAAATTTACACTTATTATGAGTAACTTCTAAACTAGATCTGTTGTCCAAATATTATGTCTATCTACTAAATCATCAACCAAAGAGTAAAAATCCCACATAATACAGCCTCGTGTTGAAAGATGATTATATTATTCATAAAACGGCGACATTACATGTAGGTACTCTGATCCCAGGTGTAATATTAAGGAGCTCGTAGATTGAGCTTATTCTAAAATGCTAAATTAACCGGATTTCGTGTTGGTATGAACATGATTAAGTCTTGAATTTTCTATGAAGGTTAATCTTACCGGGATATTAATATTGAGATGGAAGACATCTTGAGATATTCTATTTGAATTTAATATATATCTTAATATACATATAAAAAATCTAGTTACTTATAACTAGATTTGTTTTTTTTTTGTATATATGTACGAGTATGATTATAAACATTATTACATTTTTCTAGTACTTGATTTAAGTAACAAATTTCGTTTTTCATAGAGATAGATTTTTATGTATTTTGTATTTTGGGCTTTGAGTATTAGCAATTCATCTATAATGTTAGACGACTTGTTGTGGACAGCAGTGTTTTTCGATTCCCTCATGATGCAAATATTTTTATCAGAGTAGATCAATTGCAATTATTACAATAATCTCAAACTAGGCAGAGCCGGTACTATGGTAGCCAGACTGCTGATAAACATACTTATATATTTCTAAAAACATACATATTACAGATAAATTACACTCAGATACAGAAGAAAAGATCGTATTCATCACAGAAATATTTGTCCTATATGGGAATCGAACCTACGGCTTAGCAGTCAGGATCACTAACCACTAAACCAACAGGCCCATCAAATCAATTATTCTGGATGAAATCTATAAAATATTGCAGTATGTTCATATAAGTTTTAGTCCTTGTAGTTATGCTTAGTTTGAGTCTGTCTAGATAGGGATGATACATTATCTGGAGTTGGAGTAACAGATTCACTACGTAATACTAAATATTTTTATATTTTTACTCACATGCACTCCGCATTCGGCATTCCGTGACGGATTAAGAATACAGAGTGTCACCACCCCTATTCATCCCGTGCGTGTCGTAAGAGCCGACTAAGGAACCAAACAACGCAGGACAACAGCACTGAAAAGAGAACTTGAAATAAACCCTATACCAACCCGTCTGGCCAGCGTAGTATAGTAGGTCAAAACCTCCTTGCTAAGGAGGCCTATGTCCAGCAGTGGACTAGTAAAGGCTGTTGATGATTCCGCATGTGACCTAAAATAAAAATTAGAAATTGAAGATGCAGTACTTAACCGAAATAAAAGGAAGGAGATTACTAATTTATCCAGTGTGACCATTAATGCATGCATGTTAGGTGACGGTATACCAAATCTGCACACAAATGTCATTAACTTATAGAGGTTAACAAAAAGCAGGTGCTTTATAGCTTTATAAAGATTTTAAAGACAATTTGATACTATGACACATTAAGAAGTAGTAACTTTTGTAAAATAAACTAACATACAATGTGCTGAAAACTCCTAACGGCTCCTTTTAGGAAGTCATAGAAACTGCAATCGCACAGGGTTAATGCTGAACAGGGTCCCTTGATATTAGAAACCAATTAATGACAGGCCTGTTGGTCGAGTGGTTAGTGCCCCTGACTGCTAAGCCGGAGGTCGTGGGTTCTATTCCCACCCAGGACAAATATTGTGTGATGAGCATGATCATTTGTTCTGTGTCTGGGTGTAATTTATCTATAATATGTATGTATTTAAAAATATATAAGTATGTTTATCAGCAGTATGTCTGGTCACCATAGCACAGGCTCTACCTAGTTTGGGATCAGACGGCCGTGTGTGAAATGTGTTAGGTATATTATTATTATTAATATAATAATATTAACTTCACACATCACACACACGGCCGTCTGATTCTTAACTGGGTAGAACCCGACCTATGTAACCAGACTGTTGACAAACATACTTATATATTAATTAAGTAATTACTTGTATATAAAGTTACATTCAGTTTCAATTTATTAAATATGTATTCAATTTACTGTAAACCGTTCTTTGATAGTTAAACAGTTAGTATGTTACCTACTGTTAGTTTCTGCACCCACTCATCACTCTTAAACCATAAACTACGAAACGGAAATTATTACTATGCAGCGGGTTCATCATCATCATCATCATCAAACATGACTTGAAACACTAGTTAAGTGTTTACAAACTCCGTTCTGTATTCTAAAACAGAAAAAAATCAAGATTGTTGTAACACAATACAAATATTATATTGGGACACATGTCTTTTTTAATGTCTATTTACTTTCTATCCTATAAAGGAACGTCAATATACATGTTATACTTATTTGACGTTAAATGCATCCCATTCAGTGTAAACGCTCCACTAGCTGACGTCACAGGTAGCAGTGTCGTGCTCGCCTCGAGGATTACCGCAATACAAAGTGCGGTGAGCCATTTTCGCATGCTTGGAAAATATTTTAGCTGGATAAGAACTGTGAATAAGTTGATTAAATTTAAAGATTACGCGAGAAAAAATGTACTGAGCAGATTTTAGAAATAAGAAAGACTATTTCTTTTCAGCAGCAACGCTTTCAATCAACACGATGTTCTTGGAAAATTGATTTTTTTTTCTGAATATACTTTCCATTCAGGAAAAATTGTAATATTTGATAATGTTTGCAAGCAATCAAACAAAGTCACATTCAAATTTATAATATGAAGTAAGGAGATGTAGGAAGTTCTTGTTTGCTAGACAAACAGGTTTGTGTTAAACAACTAAGAAGGAACTTCAATTTGTATTTAAATAATACTAGCTGACTCGTGCAACTTCGTCTGCGTCTTTTAAAAGGAATAAATTTTCCCCGTTTTTGCAACATTCTTCATTGGAGCTCCGCTTCTATTTTTCTTAGCCCAATGAATTCGGCGGCGGCGAGCTATAGCCTTCCTCGATAAATGGTATATCTAACATTGAAAGATTTTTTCAAATCGGACCAGTAGTTCTTGAGATTAGCGCGTTCAAACAAACAAACTCTTCAGCTTTATACTATTCATAAAGGTAAGGATCGCAAATATTTGCTAGAAAGTAACTATAATAGATGAGGATGTTGTATTCTAGGTGCGGCTATCAGATGAGAATTGAATTTCATTTATTACACTACTATTCATATCAGCTTGTTGTTGTTCAGTAGAGCATTGTGGCATTCAACCAACATCGTAGATGTAAGACGTTATTAGTAAACATCGATGTTCAAAACCATTAGAATGAAATGCTTTGTGAACATGTTTTTTTTTTTTTTTTTTTGTTATCTCACAGAGATATAAATTAATAGTGATATTCACAACAACCAATCGAAGTAACTTTGTTGCAATCCGTGGGAATAGCGACACATAGTCAACAACATGCACATAATACACTAGGTGACCCGCGCAACTTCGTCTGCGTCTCTCAATAGTAATAAATTTTTGCCGTTTTTGAAACATTCTTCATTGGTGCTCCGCTCCTATTAGTCTTAGCGTGATGATATATAACCTATAGCCTTCCTCGATAAATGGGCTATTTAATACTGAAAGAATTTTTCAAATCGGACCAGTAGTTCCTGAGATTAGAGCGTTCAAACAAACAAACAAACAAACTCTTCAGCTTTATAATATTAGTATAGATTCATGGACTGCATCGTGCAGGGTTCATCGGTCTCGCTAGGATCGACCAAAACAGGCCGTTACGTAGCAGCAAATGAACATTAACAAAGTGGAGACATTAAATATGTCTGGATAATTATTTCGTAAAGTACAATGGCGAGTCTCCATACAAAAAAATATATTCGTAATCAAAGTGCATTGTCCTGTAATGAAAAAAAATATTTAAATAAACGGTATTTTTTTAGAATATATTTGTAAAACAATTTTTGTTTGGGAAAGGCTAGGAAAAAAGATATTGGCATTTATTTTGTTTAGTTACGCACTGCATTTTTTTTATCTTTGAACTCTTTTTAAAATAGTCCACAGATAAAAGATCGAATCTTTTATAACATAAATGCATAATGTTTCCTTTTTTTATCAATTTATCTATGGCTATCGACATTTCAAATTGGTTTTTGTATTGTTTTACATAATTATTTAATAATTATAAACATGTCCCATTTAAATAAAATAAAAAACAAGATAGTAAATAATTATTATAGTCCACAGTCAGCTGTAGAACTTTCGTAGGTTTTATTTTTATGTCACTTTTAATGTGTCTGATGCATGAAATAATCATCTTATACTCGTACTTATGTACATCTGCGTGTATTATATCCAATAAGTGAATTGCTTTTCCTTGATTTATTACCTACTTCAACATTTAACAATAATGTTGGTGTTACGTGATTGCAGAAAGAAGAAAATAGGTACATAAAAAAATAGTTCCCAACATTTCAAATTTATTTAATAAAATTAAACTCCGTAATTTGGCCCATGTTTCGGATGCCAAATAGTTTTCGGTTAATTGAGATCTTAAGACGGTCTTCAAAATCACAATGTACTGAACTTAACTATTCAATTTTAGGTTGAACGTGACCATTGCTGTTCAATTGCTCTTTTGTTGGATTCAAAGAATCACAGTGGAAAATTTTCATTGTTTTCGGACGTGAGTCGACTCCCCACACGATTACGAGTGCCAAGTTGTATTTTTTATGAATGTTCCTTATGTTTACACTAACTTCATATTTTTTGCTATCCCGTCACTAATAAGGAACATGTTTTACTATAAATATCATTTTATTACAAATTAGCTTTTGCCCGCCACGTTATTTTTACCTCAAAAAATGTTTTGAGATTAAACCATTTTTGTTCTGGCATGAAATCTGACTTGATTTCATGCAATTTTGGAGATCAGGCGTAGATCGTTACCAACTTTATGACTCTTATTAGCGACTCGTTGAGTTACAATCGCGAAAAATATATTAAAATAAAAACCTACAGAAGCATCTAGATAGACGAATTATTCCCGCCGAAAAGTTATGAATAAATTATGAAATGACGGTATCTATTTTAGTCAAAATCGCATAAAACGGTCACTTACAAATTAATTTAACGTAGATTTTAAAAGAAATATACGAGAATATGTCTAAAATACAAATTGCTATGAAATTATTTGTTCTTTTGTATAAATAGGAACCTTACATAATTTAACTATAGGATTGACATTGTAACATTTGTATTTTATTGTGGGTCTGTCGGGGCTCTTTTAATTAGCTCACAAAAATCAAAACATACACACATATTTAGTAGTGATCGGTGTAATGGAATACAGTTATGGATGGGTCAGACAGCGGGCAGGGTGGTCCCTTCGACATGTACACGCTCTGGACGCCGAACGTGTCGGCACTGTATACCATCTTCTATATTAACTAGTACATTGTAACCTACTCACCCGCATCCCTTTCTTTGTTCAGCTTTAAAGACAGAATTTTGCTCAATATATTAACATAAAAATAACGTAAAAATTACTGGACATCGTGAATTAAGTCTTGACGAAAGCTAGTTAAATGGAACTCATTTGGAAAAGATCCGATTCTATTCATCTCTTTATCAAAACTGCTAAGTCAAAAGTTAAGCAATGAATCTCTTCCGAGTGTTTTAATCATGGGCATCAAATAGTTCTATTCAGAACTGAAGATTTTCGTGCTCTAGTCGGATTCAACTAGAAGTAATTTATTATCGCAGATTCTGTGATCTGTGATCCTTGACATAAGGAAGGTAAAGAAACATCAAAACCTGTTTTATTATCTGTTCATGATGTAATTTTGTTCATCATATAAATTATAAAATTAAACATCAACAGCTTTTAATGGTCCACTGCTGCACATAGGCCCCTTCTTAGAAAGGAGGTTTTGGCCTACTATACCACGGTGGCAGGCTGGGTTGGCTTAGGGTTTGTGTCAAGTTTTTCTTGTTTTTGTGGTGCTGGTGTCCTGCGTTGTTTTGCGCCCTTAGTCGCCTCTTACGACACCCACGGGATGAATCGAGGTAGTGACATTCCGTATTCTTAATCCGTCACTACACGGACTTTTCCTTTTTTATTCTTTGTATTCTATGAAATATTTTATTGTTAGATATTTCAAGTATTATTTATTAATATTTTCACTAACTATATACAACTAGTATTTTCAAAAATAATATGTGTGAACGAAAATCGCCCTTACTAAAGCTCCGCGCAACACCCACCTGCAAGTATCATCTTGTGTTACAGCATCATTCATCTTTGTTAGAGCACGCAGTGACTAATGCACTTCTCATGTCGAGGTCTCGTCGCTCAATCAGCTCTTCAATTTGTGCAATATGGAAGTCGCCGCCATTTGTAGTTCAAATAACGAATTTCGTTCGAAAAATATATATTTTGGTTTGTTATGTATTTTCTGCTATCCAATTATTTAACATTATTTTAATTTTGAAAGCTTTTTTAGGAACACAATATTAAATAATCACACACACACACACACACACACACATATTTTGTAAATAAAGTTTATATAATAAATAATTATATTATAAATTAACGTTTGTGTTTCAGGAGTGATGTTATTTAAAGCCTATGTCATAGTGGACGCCTATGCGTTACTTGTAATACGTAAAACAGTAACAATATCTATACAGTATGTACTTCGTGCTATAAAAACATGAAGTATATAAGAAGAAAATCGTTTTCTTGTTTAAACTAGGACTATCAAAATATGAGTAACTGTGCTTAAATGTATAAACCTTGACAGTTCTTTTATATTAAGACCTTATCTTTAAAGTTTTATATGACATAATAATGATAGGTTTAAATAATTTAAGAATGTAAAAATTATTTCAAGGTTTATCGTTCCGTGTGGTGATGGATTAAGAATACAGTGTCGTAAGAGCCGACTAAGGGAGCTAACTACGCAGGACAACAGCACTGCAAAGAGAAGGAAAACTGGAAACAAACCCTATACCAACCCGTCTGGCCAAAACCTCCTTTCTAAGGAGAGGCTTACGTCCAGCAGTGGACTATTAAAGGCTGTTGATGTTATGTGTGATGTGATGTTCAAACTGGGTCAGGCATTTTGTACCTAAAGCCCAGTTTAAGCAAAGCCTTTAATATTTACAACAAATTTATTGAATGCTAAATGAAGATGTATGTAAAATTATGTCATAATAGCAAATGTCTTCGCCAAGACTGTGAGGTTTTACACTTCGTATGTACGCACTGCATATAAAGTTTGAATATGAATTGATTTAAAAAAAACTGCATTTTTCGCCCTTATGCAGTATTTATTGCAGCAGATAGTGTAACTTAATAAGTAACGATTTTATCTGTGTGGTGATGGATTAAGAATACAGAAAATCATCACCCCTATTCATCCCTCGGCTGCGTGAGTGTCATGAGAGCCGACTCAGGGATCAAACTACTTAGGACAACAGCACTGCAAAGAGACCAGAAACTAGACACCAGACACCAGAGTTGTAACAAACTCTATACCAACCCGTCCGGCCAAAGTGGTATATTAGATCGAAACCTCCTTCCGTAGGAGAAGCCTGTGCCCAGTGGTGGACGAGTAAAGGCTGTTGGATTAAGTAACGAGTTTGACCTTAGAATAACGATATATTTTAACATTATACCCTCCACTTACACACCGCCACGGGAATAGCAGAAGTGAGAAATTAAATAAACGAAATTTGATATACATGAATATTAATTTTCATGGATGCCATATTTCGGCTTGTAAGCCAGTACCACCGAAATAATTAAAAATGTACGTGTTTTAATAAGAGAATGTGCCTACCATTCTACTGATTCCCCACAGAATTCACTCCAATTAATATTTTGAGGATATTTATTGTTATTTTTTTCATTACAGTGAAAAAGAAATATCTTTGGTAATCAAAATTTGTTTTCAGCATCATATAATGACGTAAATTAGCCTTTGTGACTTAATATTTATAATGGTTAATTAAGAAACGTAAAGGAAAAATCTTGTGGTTGATTTTTTTTGTGTGTGTGTCGCAGGGCCTCGAAGGCCATCCCTCCAAGGCTTCACACGACTGAAGTTTATAAATGAGTTCAGTTTTAGTTAAGCTATAAGTATCTACAAGTCGTAAGGACGTTGACCTCAAAATAAACTTTCTTTAATCGTAGTTTCGATAATTTGTTTACAATGTATTTGTAAAATATCAATTTTGTTTATAGAAAATAAATTCTTTAGGTAGGTATTTATAGGTACCATTTATTCCCAAAGAAAATAAGATTTTTCAAAGAGAATAAGTAATTATATCCTTTTACTTATTATCTTTAAAGGTGTTTAGAAATACGGAGTGTCACGTAGTGAATTTATATATTGTGTGGTGTGTGGGGGTGCCTATTCATTCCGTGGGTACGTAAAAGCGGACTTAGAAAGCAAACTACACAGGACTACAGCACTACAAAGAGAAGGAAAACTTGAAACAAACTCTATACCAACCTATCCGGCCTGACCTATGTTCAGCAGTGGACTGTTAATAGCTATTGATGATGATGACCTATATTTTTGCGATTTGTTACATAGTTCAGTGTTTCTCTAGGGAACTCTGCTATTATTCCTCAAATAGAAGTATTTTTATACTTATGCGTGTATGTATATAACAATTGCACAGCATATGTTTTGTGAGTATAAGCTTTTTGATGTTGACAATTGTAGGCTCTAAATAATTTAAAACAAAATGTATTACATCAAATTATTGTACGTAAGCAGTATCGCTAAGTTTTGAATAATTAAATTACGCACGTATTTAAAAAAATATTATTATAAAATCCATATTAAGTTTTTATTGTCAGCAAAGTTTATCTTGAGCTAGGACAGAGTTTAAACATACGAACTAACTAACTTTAATCTGAGTTAACGCGATTCTGCTGCTGATTTCGTCACCATTCGTATCTTTTTATCCATTTTTAATGCTAATCTCTTACTATCCAGCTAACAACTTTTCAAAACTTTGCCAGTAATTTCTGAAAAAATCCTTGTAGATAATCCAATTTATTTTATTAAAACTAACACATACTAAAAACTTTTACTATTTGTCACTTTTGTTCCCATCACACATAAAGTCAATTGTGGCCTATAAAGACCAACATCACACTCTCAAAGCCTGTTTTTATATATTTTTTGCAATTTTCAAAAGCAATGGATAACATAGCCATCTAGTGTGAAGTGTAAAATTGAATTTACGATATAACGGCGAGTCGAGTGGAGCACGGTAGGTCTTCTGTTTATTCCCACATGGGCATGTGCTGGGAATACGCTGAAGTGCAAACGTCGCTATTTGAACCGGCGGGTTTATAGTGATGGCTGGATGCTGGATGTCAAAGATAATGTGGTGCAGTTTTACAGCTCATTGGAGGGATCTTTATGGTTTTTAAACGCTCCATGTAGTTTTATTAAGAACGTTATACGCCTATCTGAACGATTATTTGCGTTTTTATTTGGGTTCCTTTCATCGAAAGGGATTAAGGAACCATTTTCATATTGTCAGTTTACCTGGAGATCTACTATTATACTAAATCACAAAATAAAAGTTTTATGATTTTAAACTTATGTATATTTTACGCTTAGAAAAATAAGTGATTAATAAAGCATGTTTCAAACAGCTAAACAATATTTTTCACTCAAAAAAACAGAACTAAAGATTCAGACCCAGATAGAACGAATTCCCGAGATAAACGAATGAACGAACTTTCTGCATACATGTATGTACGTGAGTCAGGCTCGCAATTCATTTGTTTTTTTTCAAATACTTTTTAGAGATGATAGAAGGTATTTGAATGTTTTATATGAAATCATAAAATTAAATTGATACCACATTTGAAACAATGTTAAAATTACCTTCCAGTGAGTTTGGATTGGAGTACTTCTATTATTAAAACACAACATACTTAACATTTTTGTTTTTACGTACGTATGTATGTTTATATATATGTTATTATTCATCATCATCTGCCTACCCTTATCCTAATTTTATTTGGGGTCGGCGCAGTATGTATTGTTCTTCCATTCTACTCTATCATTCATTATTTCACTGCTTACTCTTACCTTTTTTTTTTTTTTTTTTTCCGTGCGGAAATCCCCTCGGATACCATGGCATGTCGGACTCGAACCGACTAAAACCGCACGCCGTCGCCGGGTACTAATAGCCGGGGAACCAGGTATACCCTAGAAGACTGCTTACTCTTACCTAGCCATGACTTCTCTCACACAGTCCACTTTTTCTTTGGTCTTCCTCTTTCCGCTTTCCTCACCACATTTTCCTTACTCCTCCACATGACGTCCATACCAAGATAACCTATTACTTCTTAACTTTTATGTGTAAAAAATATATTTGTATCTCTTTTAAACAAAATGTGGTATACGAATAGGATTTGAGCCGTTTCTGTAAAAACCTTATTATTTTATTGTTAGTCATGCTAAGTAAAACCTCATATCACACTGGTTGAAATAATATCTCTACCTAAGAAGAAACGTGAATTTTTTATACTACACTACTACTACTAGAGGGCTAAGTGCAAGTTTATTTCACGTCGTTTCGCTTTCGACGGCAAACGCGTTTAGCGTTGCGATTGGTGGAGATTTCAGTGCGGGCCAATCGTAGCGCCGAACGCTGTCTCCGTGACGATCGAGTGTGAAATAAACTCGCACTTGGCCCTCAGATATGTTTACGTAGAGAATTGATATATATATATTGATTTTAGTATTAGCAGACGTACAGAGATCATAGATGACAGATTATCTTTCTAAATATGATTCCTGAAGTACATTATAAAATTAAACTCACTTGTACTTATGCTCCACTATTTTATTTTATTTGCCCTATTCCTGTTTTCAAAACTTAAGTCTAAAAGTTAGGCCTAGATAATTGACGATCGCTATACAGAAAAGCTTCGATTCCATATACAGAACTTACTGATTCAACCGTCTAAAAAGTTAAAAATAAAATGTATATTAACATATAATTTAAACTTCAGATCTATAGTACAATAAATTATATTATTTTATATATGAAGATGATTTAGTAATGATTGTAAAGACTCTTGACGCGTGTGCAAACCACAAAAGACAATCAGATGACTTTAAGTTGGGAAAATTTAAATTGAAAAATTCCGTTCTTTAAATATAAACAAAGATACCACGTTGTTATAATGAAAATCTTTAAAAAGAGGAAATCTGAAGTATACACGTACAAATGAACTTATACTCAATATTGTGTTGTTTAACCGTTAATATTTAACCAATTGAAAACACACAGCTGTTAATAAATAATACACATAATTAAAATCTAATTCATAATATATATATGCATATATGAATCAACTTAAATACACCAATTTATTTCTATTAGCATAATAACGCAAGAAGGTTTTAGTGCTTTTGTAACCATAAAGATAATTAAAATAATCATTTATGAAGTATGGCATAGACTTTATCGTTACAATGGCTAGCATTTCGAGAGCAATATTGTTATTCATTCCTTTGACAGTTTGTCTTTCAAATACATGACATTGGCGAAATTGTGGTTACACTCTACCACAAAGACATTAACCAAAAGTTGAAGTTATTCATTATTCTTCCTTCAACCAGATTCAGAGTCATTAGTTTTTAATAGTTACAGAAATGAAACCAAGCCGAATTTATCGTTACCAAAAAGGCTTTGTGATGTGCTTTATAAAAATGCTCAACCAGAACTCATCTGTTTAGGCATTACCTACCTAATTAGAGTTGTCGTTGAAAATATTCAGCTTCTTCTTCATAGACAATAACAAGTAATATAGTCATCATCATCATCAACAGCCTTTACTAGCCCACTGCTGAACATAGGCCTCTCCTTAGAAAGGAGCTTTTGGCCTACTAAACCACGCTGGCCAGACGGGTTGATATAGGGTTTGTTTCAAGTTTTCCTTCTCTTTGCAGTGTTATTGTCCTGCGTAGTTTGCTCCCTCAGTCGACTCTTACGACACCCATAGGATGAAGAGGGGTGGTGACATTCTGTATTCTTAAACCGTCACCACACAGTAATGCAGTATTTTTAATAATCTCGGTATTTAGAATTTCTGTAGTTATAATCGAATGTTTGCGGTTTAAATTCCAACTAGTTTATACACAAACAAGTTTATTCATAATAATCTTAATTGTTATATGAGATAAGTCTGATTAAAATTATGTAACACTGTGAGTTTCAGGTTATTAAAACGAACACATTTGTCTAGAGTTGAATTAATATAAATTTGAAACACACATAATTTGTCTGACCCAAGCCGAATTTATGTGGCTCTAAAGAGAAATCTTATTCAGAAACTACTAAAACTCTTGTTTATTTTGTTTGTTTTTATGTAACCATTTTAATAAACGAACAATATACTTATATAAACAAAACAAACTGTTTGTTAAAAGGTCATTCTGCTGAGAAATGGGTAATTTATACCAATGAAACTGCAATAAAGGTAAATTCTCTCCATCAATAATTATGTTATGTAGGCACTTTAATTAGAATATTTGTTTTGTCTTATAATTTTTCTAATCGTTATGTATATCTCAGTTACAACTTGGTTGACAGCATACGGTTCATCTACTGCTTTTAGAGATATTGATTGACAGCAAAAGCAGCAAAAACCTGTAAAGACTGAAAAATAGTCGCATTTAAATAAAACATACATACCTATAATGCTATAAAATATATAGGTAGCCTAACAAATCATAAAAGGTACTTTCAAAACTCTACTATCTCATTACCCCGGTGCATCTTTAAAAGGACGTTAGAATCTCTGCAGTGTTGCAAACCTTTATTTTTTTCTACCAATGCACGTGCATAATAATTTGTCTAAATGAGCTCTCGGGAGGTGCTTCTGCAGCTTTTATTCCGCTCCGTTGATATTAAAAGTTGGTCAAATGTGCATCTCCATTGTACCTTGCAACCCTTTTGTTTCTATGCTATCCTAGTATTTTATTTGCTATGTGGAGTAATTTATTAGTAGGTAAAAAAATGTTGATGGTTCATAGGGGTATGCGAAGTTCTTTTTTTCTTTTTTTAGACAACTCCCACAGTAGGAATACATTCCTGTGTCGCTTGGGACTTTACAAACATATATGAAAGACACAAAGAACACCCAGACTCAGAACAACAATTTGTGGATCACACAAAGTGTCGTTCCATGTGGGGTTTGAACCCACAACACTCGGCGCAGTAGGAAGCGGCGTGGCGACCGCTTAAACCACTACGCCATCCGTGCAGTCAAGTGCAGTTGCCTAGGTTTTGTATAAAAGTCAGGAGATATGTAACATTGATATTAAAACTAAATAATTATATCACATGGGTACGTAAATTCTCTTAGAATAATACGAAATAAAGAAGTCTTTAAAGGGAAAAAATTATTGACGATGTCTGACATCCTGAAAAGCTTCCACTGAAGTCTTCCCTTAGAGAATAAATAATGCCTTTTTTTCTCTGCTACTTGCTGCTGCATGCTGCTTTATTGCGAAATCTCAAGCGTTGTTTTTTGCTTATCTTCAGTAAGCAAGCTTTCTGTACGTAAAGGTACCTGCTATTACCAAAACTGTAAAGGTTTTAAGCTATAATATTTTAATTTGTTTTTTACAACATGCACGGAACCCTAAAATACTCAACCAAGAATGTTGATTAACTGGTGCACTCATTAGGAATCCAGTTACATTTTCAGTGGAATTAAATTAAAATGAACGAGGAGAATCAAGATAACTGTCTATTGCATATAATTTACAGGGATATTTGTTATAAGTACGAACGTGGTAAGAAATTGTAGTATTTCAACTTAGGTACCGGTTATTTTATTTAAGTTGTAGATATCTACTTCCATCTTTAAATTAATCAGTCACAAAGAGTCTTAGGTTAAGGAAGTGTGGAGGCACGGGTGTCATGTCCCTCCAACACAAAGGGAGGATCCTCCGACCAGGCGAGGTGATCATGCCTGGCGGGCCGCGGCCCAACGGTTGATGTTGGGAAGTTGTATATATGCTAATCGGCGAGGGAATTCTTTATATCGCGATACAGGATTAGCAATTCTTATTTTAGTAGTTACTCCGTAGTTCGGTGTGTCTTCATTAGATGGCGCTGTAGTATGTTTCTGTTTCTTTGAATGTGGGAGTCGCCACAGAAGCAACAACTACCTTGTCTTCTGGCAAAAACACAGAAATAAATGTGTAAGTAAAAAATAAACTGGAATATATTAGTCTTGACCTTGTTCGGCGAAGTAGGGATTTATAATTTTCAGATAAATTACATGAAATTATCAAAATCTTAAACTTGAAAACGGTAGCGATACTATAAGTGGCCATTAACCTTTGACTATGTTACTTACATGTTATGTGAAATATTATGTAGAAAATAAAGCAATGTAGAAAGAGAGATAAAGATATTCAAATATAGAATTTACTAGAGTTCTCTTGTTTGACCAATTTTTAAGTCTACATAGGACGACTAGCATAGCGTAGACTATTGTAGTGACTGGTTACTGATCCTGACTGATGAGGTAAAGATCGTGTGTTCGTTTCCTATCCAGGACCAATTATCACAATCATTTGTTCTGCGTACATGTTTAGTAATATATAAGGAGGTTCAATTGGAGTCTAGTAACTACAGTACCTCGCTTATATCTGGCGCCCATGTAGGGTATTTAATTATATTTTAATGTTTGTTTTTTACCGTTTTCTAGTTTTAGTAGTGTAAGACTCCATGGCAGGAAGCTAGCATTAGTGCTAGTGATACAAGTGTACGATCTCTTACACCGGTCTGAGTAGAAAAGTCATTGTAATCGCCCACAGATTGAGATCTGGGCACATTTTGCTCAATGGGTTTAGATTCCTAATGAAAAAAATAAAGTCAACGAACTATGAGGTTTGTGTTTCTTTAGAAGAAGTGACTCAATTATTGATAGAATGTAGAAGATTTCAAGCTAAAAGAGAACATCTGATAAAAGAATTAAATGTAAATACAAATAATGCTGGTATATTAAACTATATATTGTCTGCGCCGACTTCAAAAACCGACTTCAGCATTTTCTCCCGCACTAACAATAAATCCCGTGTGGACTTTATAAACATATATGAAACGGCACCAAAAAGCACCCAGACTCAGAACAACAATTCGTGGCACAAAGTGTTATCCCATGTGGCGATCGAACTACACTCAGTACAGTAGGAAGTGACGTGATAACCACTTAAACTACTAAGCCATAGGTCAAATCAATTAATTTATAAGTTTATATCACTACGTTTTATTGCAATTGATTTAGGTTATAATTTAGCTATTTGTATGATACTCCATACATACGATGGGACTGAAATGTACAGTTGTATAAAGTCCCTAATATTAAATAAAGATAATAAAACACTGTACCAGCAGTGGTGAATGTATTTGAACATTCATTCATTTCATTTCATACTGCGATCCTTATTAGTTTAAATCTCATATGGTAATGTAGGTAACCACAATCCGTCACAATACTGTTCTAATTGCTATTTAATTTTATAGTCAATTAACATGCATCAGTTCATAACTAGGTCATAATTATCCTACAGATACTGGATTAAACAAGAATAAAACGATTGACATGGTTTAAAAAAAATATTCCAGAGAACTTGAATGTTTAAAGTACATTATCTCTGTTAGATACTGAAATCCAAACTATGACTAGAAAATAAACTCCTTTTATACAAATGTATACTAAATCCCATCTGGTCATACGGAGTGGAGCTATGGGCAACTGCAGCTGACTCAAGCCTGGAAATCCTACAACGTTATCAGTCAAAGATGTTGCGCATGATAACGAATGCACTATGGCATGTTACAAACATACAATTCTACCGCGACCTGAATATGCCAACGGTGAAGCAGGAAATAATAGATAAACTCAATTCTTACGCCAAACGCATTGAAAAGTACCCAAACACACTTTGTCTGGCCGCGAATAAAGCGAAAAGCCCCCCAAGACCTCATCTGACTTCTTGGCGAAAGCAAATAAACTGACCACTGGGCTAGTTTCACTCAGAACTAATGCAAAGTTCGTAACCTCTAGCTAATGCCTTGGAGCAGGCAGATTGCAGGAACCACATGGCAGACCGCCTCAGGGAGGTATTCGACGCTAGCTTGGTGTCCGGATGTTTCCCTGAGTGCTGGAAGAACGGGAAGCTGGTCCTATTGAGGAAGCAGGGACGGCCGGCCGATTCGGTGGCGGCCTACAGACCCATCGTGTTGCTGGACGAGGCGGGTAAATTGTTTGAGAGAGTTCTCTCTGCCCGCAGTGTCCGGCACCTCTGCGAGGTGGGTTCTGATCTGTCGGACGGCCAATACGGTTTTCAAGCGGGGCTTTCAACGGTTGACGCTGTGTTGCACCTCAGGACCGTGACCGAAGAGGCAGTGAGCCGTGGCGTGAGGCCTGATGGCGGTGTCGTTGGACATGCCAACGCCTTCAATAGTCTGCTATTCAGCTGCATCAGGGAAGCCGTCCTATATCATGGGGTGAGAGAGTACCTGAGGCGGCTGGTGGCAGATTATTTAGAGGAGCGTACCGTCGGAGAGGACCGAGATGGTAATCTCAAGAATCGGCCCATGTCGTGCGGTGTTCCACAGTGTTGTACGATATGCAGTGCGACAATAGGTAAAGCCAGGTACTTAGCGCCGTACTTACTCTAATAGGGCTATTACAAATTACGGGGTCATTACAAATCATACACGAAGCTATAAGTTTGTTACTGGCGAGAGCAAAAAAGGGAATAACAACAAACATCGCGTTTGTAAAGGAAAGCTCAACAAAAAAGACTTCACAAAAGCCGTACTCAATTATAAATACCGCCAGTGACTGGATATTGTTAGTGGACACGTATGAAAGTCATTACAGAATACCGGAGGATGTCTGTGCCTCGGTGTCCACACCTTTTTTTTTTTTTTCCGTGCGGAAATCCCTGGATCCCCGGATACCACCTGTCAGTGGCATGTCGGACACGAACCGACTAAAACCGCACGCCGTCTCGAGTACTAATAGCCGGGGAACCAGGTATACCCTAGAAAGGAAGTCCCTGGTCGCTGACATGCCTCGGGTCATCTACAGACGAGTAGACGACCCCCCCCCCCCTTGTGGGAACCCCATGTTCCCTGTGCTCTTTTTAAATGGGACTAATCCCACCCACACGCCCACCACTGTAACTCCTGTACACCAGGATCCACAGCAGTGACCCACGAACACACCGAGTTATGACACTCAGGAAGTCCCAGGAAGAAATTAAACTGTCTTGGAACCCGCAACGAAATTAATCAGAAGAAAATTGGAGGAGTTGGAAATACAGTAAATCCACTTCCCTCCTTAGCAAAGCGGGAGACAAAATGAAGTAAAATCGCCACCCCGGCCTGCCTCTGCCAGGGTGACAGATGGCCTCATCTGTCACCCCCAGGCCTGCGCTTATGGAGGACGGAGGTCGTTCTGCGACCTTCGGTGCCTGAGTCGCCTGCGGTACCTGGCCCGTTCCCGGTCCCGCTCCACCGTCTCCTTCGCGAGCATAACTTGCTCGCAGAAGGAGGTCCCACACCTGAAATATTTCTTTATGCAATTTCAATTAAGCGTGTAGTACTAGTAACTCACGGTGCCGTTGTATAACCTGACCCCGAAAAGAGCTCACTGAAGCTCTTGGCAATTTAAGGTCTTTAAACCTTGGATTGCCAAGAGCTTCAGTAAGCTCTTTTCTTGAGCGAATATCCAAAGCAGCATTGCTAGGCTCGTATCAAATATGATTAGGTTGAGGGGGTAACACAGCAGACAGTGGAGGTGAGCGCTGACGCGTCGCGAGGAGTACTCTCTAAACGTATACCTGGGTCGCAAGTCCCAGGCGCTATCGAAGTCGCATGTGTTGCCCCCATGTATCACGCGATGGACCCGGCACCCGCACGGTGAATTCATGGAACGCTAAGAAATAGGTCTAAATACATACGTACATATTATACATAGAAAACACCCAAACGCCGACACAAATATTTGCAGATCATACAAACATTTGGTCCGACCCGGGAATCGAACCCGAGACTTCAGCACAGCAGTCGCATACCCTACCACTGCACTACCGAGGCATTAAATAAATATTTGTATATAGGTATTTCAGTATAATCTATAATCGCTGTCGCTCAGCTTTTACTGTTACTGGTAACTAGTAGGCACACAATAACGAGACTTAAACACTAAGCAACCAATTGTCTGGTCACAATCGAAACGTTTCATTGAATTACAGTTTTCAAGAATTGACTAAACCAAATCCTTAAAGATCCTTGCTAACTTCGAGACTTTCAGGTATAAAACTGAGTAGTATATTAACGTATATATTTAGTACGTCATCCACTACTAGTTTCGTTTTTCACGTTATAATCAAACGGAATACATTAATATTTTCTTTGAGGTGTTATGTAATATTTTACCAGTTGATTATGCCAGAACGTCCTTACAAAGGATGTAAGGTACCAGCGTAAGTTACACCACCAATAAAGGAACCAAGTAATTCAGAAAGACCTTCTAATATACTACACTTTTAATTGCTCTATGTAAGCTTATGTGGTGATACGGCTAGTTAGAGGTGTGCCTCACGGCTCCCGAGCGAACCGTAACTGAGTTATAGGTCCCTTGACAACAGTAGGGATGAATGCGGACAAGTCGGCAAGCAAACTTGGGACAGCAAAATACTATTTATGTGTGTCTCGGTTGGATTATTGAATTTGTGTTTTTGGTTTTTTCAACACAGAAATGTTTTCTTTGTGATTAAAAAGTTTTCTTGCTGTGCTTTTGACAACGTGTGTGCAGAAGTTTATGATGATCAGTGGAGTAGTAAAGCGTAACAAACAAACAACCAAATCGACTTTTAAATGTATAACATTAGCTAGAGTTAGAAATCCTATAATATCGTGCCATGTTATGTTTGTGGGGCTTTGCCTACGCGTACGGGAGTACAGGCATGTATTTGTGGGGTGCGTGGTCCGGAACCTCCTTGTGGTGCACCCTGGGCAACGGAGACGGCAGCGCCTCTCTCCCTAGGTGGGAAAGGCGCTGCCGCCTGCGGCCAATTCCGGCCGAGGTGGGAACGGCCCGTCAAGGGCTGTTCGGAGGGCTGCTTTCCGCATGTCCCTCTGTTTGGCAGAGGGCATAGGGGAGAGCGGGCTGGGGGCGGACGGGTCCACTGCCGCTGGCTCTGTCCAGAGGTGGTGGACACTGGTCTGACGCAGACCACCGTCCGGCCATGTCGTAACCCTGACTGGCAACAGTCAGGAATGACGGCTCTTCGAGGGCTACGAGGAAGGCAACCTCTATAAAAAACCCTGGGGCGGACGGACCCGGTCTGGTGCAGACCCCGTCCGGCCCAGCCGTAATCCTGAATGGACAGGACCGGTGGATCTTCGGATCCGCGAGGACGTAAACCTCTATAAAAAATGCTCTAAGCCCACGTTCTGACGCCTGGCAAGGGGCTGAGTCGCTGGAGGGAGTCCAGTGCCGAAGGCGTCCCCGTCGAAGGACGTAAAACTCACCAAATGACATGAGGCCAAGGATTATTAAATCTACCCAGGAGGGTCCCGGACACACAGTGTCTGGGGAATCCCTCCCGGAGCCAAACGGCTCCGGCAGCTCCCACTCGTATTCTGGGGGGAGCACCAAATGTCGAACCTGCCCGTCGCCGAGCAGTAAATCCGGCGACGTTATCGCGGAGGACGCGAAAAACCTGGAGGTAGTGTCGAACACCGACACTGCCTCGGAGAGGAGCGGAGCGAGTACCCCGATGGTCTCAGCTGCAGAGCAGCACCAGAAGGGTACTCCAAAGCGCAAAAGGCGCTCGATTCGCCTGGGCCTGAAGAGGCAATTGGAGTCGGCCTCGAGCGATGAGGCCTCGGCTCCCAAAGTCGGCACAAGCCGCAGAGGCGCTCGCGGCGGAGGCCGACTCCCCAAGGCCATGGTGGCCCGAAAGCAGGTGGCGGTCCAGTCCGCGGCTCTGGGAGGAGCCGAAGAAGAAGGGGGTCTTGGACGGAGACAACAGGAGGGGGTCGCGTCCGAGATGTCGACCACTGATGTGGGGAGCGGGGGTGGGGGTGCTGGCCTCGTTGAGCTGCGAGGCAAAACCGGCAACCCCGTCGACCGGATCGAGGAGGCAATCGGCGCGGCCGATTGCTTGCTTCAGACGTCCGGTGTGGCCGGGGGCCCCCAACAGGAGGCCCTGGTAGCGGCCGTGCGCTCCATAATCGAGGCGGGCAGACTCCTTGTGGCCGAGAGCAGGGCCCACGCTAGGGAGAGAGCCCGCCTCGAGGCGGATCTCGCCAAGGCTCGTGCCCACGCTGGTGCCACACCAGCGCCTTCGGCACCGTTGGCGCTGTCCGCCCCGGAGCCGGAGCCGGAGCCGGGCTTAGTCCGACTCATGGCGGAGATGGAGGAGCGGATTATGAGGCGCATCTCCGCAATAGAGAGCGCCCGTTGTCGCCCACCTCTGGCTCCGCCAAAGGCGACATATGCGGCCGCTGCCAAGGCGGGCCTAACAGCCCAGCCAGCAGCTAGGGTGGCTGGGCCGTCATCAGCGCCCCCGCCCCAGAAGGCCGGAAAGGGCAAAGGGAGGGGGAAGGCGGCCCCAACTCAAGCCCCAGTCTCGGCCCCGGCTGACACAGCACAGCGCCCGTTGGAGCGGGGCTGGACGGTGGCCGGGGACACCAAAAAGAGGCGGAAGGCCGCCAAAAAAGCGGCCAAGAAGGCGAGGAGGGACGCCGCCGCCGCCGCGAAGGGAGCGCCGAGGAAGCTCCGCGCCCCTCGCTCCTCGGCCGTCGTAATCACTTTGACGGCGGAGGCAGCGGAGAGGGGCGTGGGGTACGCCGAGGTCTTGACGAAAGTCAAGGCCAACGTGGACCTGAAAGCCCTCGAGATTCCGGGCGTCCGGTGTAAAAACACACGGACGGGAGCCCGGCTCCTCGAGGTAGCCGGCGCTACCAGTGGCCCCAAAGCCGATGCCCTAGCGGCTAAGCTGAGGGAGTCACTGGATGCAGCTGACGTCCGAGTGTCCAGGCCCACTAAATGCGCCGAAATCCGCATCACGGGCCTGGACGACTCTGTCACGGCGGACGAGCTCAGACTCGCCGTGGCGGAGACGGGAAGCTGCCCTCTGGACAGCGTGAAGGCCGGAGCAATACGCTTCGGCCCCGGTGGACAGGGGGCAGCGGTTGTCAGCTGCCCCATCGCGGCGGCCCAGAAGGTCGCCGATGGACGGAGCCTCCTGGTCGGAGGTTTCCTGAGGGCGCAGGCACGGCTCCTGCAGGCCCGACCGGCAAGGTGCTTCAGGTGCCTGTCGGTGGGTCACGTAGGGGTGCACTGCACGGCGGAGGCCACCGTAGGTGACCGATGCTTCCGCTGTGGCCAGCCCGGTCACAAGGCGGGTGGCTGCAACGCTCCGCTGCGTTGCTTTAGGTGCGCAGCGGGGGGCAAGCCTGCCGACCACCGGGTTGGTGGTAAGGCCTGTGCCCTATCGCGACCGAAGCCGGGAGGCCGACCTTCCGCCTCCGAGCCGCTGATCCAGACGGAGAGTGCCGCTGGACAGCCGCAAAGCTCGCTGCGGGATGCGGGGATGGAAGTCCAGTGATGGATCCACATCTCCGCATCCTCCAGGTGAACGTAGGCCACGGTGCCGATGCTCAGGATCTTCTGCTCCAGAGCATGGCACAGTGGTCCATCAACATCGCCGCTATCGCCGAGCCATATGTCCATCGGTTTCTCGGGCCTGCCTGGGAGACCGACTTGGACGGCACGGCGGCCCTGGTGCACGGTACCGCAGCCGGCACTCCACCTCTTGCAGTAGTTGCAAGGGGACGGGGCTGTGTAGCGGCGATAGTTGGAGATATAGCGGTCGTGGCCGCTTATTTCACGCCGAACCGAAACATAACTGAGTTCGAGCAATGGCTCGCTCAGCTGGCCGTCGTCGTCGATGCCTGTCGCCCCCACCCGGTTCTTGTGCTGGGGGACTTCAACGCCTGGTCGCAGGCTTGGGGTTCCCTGCGCACGAACCCGAGGGGCAGGGCATTGGAGAACTGGGCTGAAAGATTCGGCCTAGTTCTCCTAAACCGGGGGGCCGTGGCCACGTTCGTGACGGCGAGGGGTAGTTCGATTGTGGACATCTCGTTCGCATGCCCCTCGCTAGCGCGTCGTGTCCAAGGCTGGCGCGTCGTTGTCGGGGAGGAGACAGGTTCGGATCACCGATATATTCGGTTTGACGTCTCCGCCCCTACAGATGGCGCGCCGGTCAGACCGGCACCACCTGAACCACGTTGGGCGCTCAAGCGCTTAGATCGCGACCTCCTCCTGGAAGCCGCCATCGTACAGGCCTGGGCTCCTGCGCCGGACAGGCCTGTCGACGTCGATGATGAGGCACAGTGGTTCCGGGAGGCCATGACCCGCGTCTGCGATGCGGCGATGCCTAGGGCTCAGCCCAATACTGCGAGGCGCCAGGTCTACTGGTGGTCGCCGGAGATCGCACGGCTGCGTCAAGCCTGCGTGACCGCGCGCCGCCAGTGGTCCAGGTTCCGCAGGAGGCGTCGCCGCCCCGAAGATGCGGCAGCGAGAGAGGCGGAGCTGTTAGCGGGTTACAGGGTTGCCAAGAGGACCCTTCAGGCAGCGATAAAGCGGGCCAAGAGCGAGGCCCGCCGCGAGATGCTGGAGACGCTGGAGCGGGATCCGTGGGGACGCCCCTACCGTATGGTTAGGGGCAAGATGCGCCCATGGGCCCCGCCGCTCACACGGTGTCTTCAGCCAGAGCTGCTTGAGAGGGTCGTTGGCTCCCTGTTCCCAACGCGAGTGGTGGAGCATACTCCACCACAGATGGCTCCGCCTCCGGCGCTTGAGGCGCCTAACGTGGATGACGACGACGTGCCTGAGGTCACTGGGGTGGAACTAAGGGTGGCGGTGTTACGGCTTAAAGCCAAAAACACCGCCCCGGGACCCGATGGCATTCCTGGCCGAGCGTGGGTCCTGGCCTTAGTCGACGAGGCTCTCGAGCCCCGACTGCGAGGGTTCTTCAGCGCATGCCTAGAGCGGGGCCAGTTTCCGAAATTGTGGAGGACGGGGAAACTGGTCCTCATCCGAAAGGAGGGGCGCCCGGCGGACTCACCGTCCGCCTACCGGCCCATAGTGTTGCTTGACGAGGTGTGCAAGCTCTTTGAAAGAGTGATTGCAAGGCGCCTCGTCAAGCATCTCGTGATGGTTGGGCCGGATCTGGCGGACAACCAGTACGGTTTCCGTCAGGGGCGCTCCACCGTGGATGCGATCATGCGCGTGAAGGCTCTGGCGGAGGAAGCAGTCTCCCGGGGCGAAGTGGTGTTGGCGGTGTCCTTGGACATCGCCAACGCGTTCAACACTATGCCCTGGAGCTGCATCAGGGAGGCGCTCGTGTATCACGAAGTGCCTCTCTACCTCCGCCGCATAGTCGGGGCATATTTGTCGGAGAGAGCCGTCGTCTACCCCAGTAGGACCGGTCTCGGTAGGCGTGAAATGTCGTGCGGTGTTCCGCAGGGGTCGGTGTTAGGGCCACTCTTGTGGAACATCGGCTACGACTGGGTGCTTCGTGGTGCCTTCTTGGATGGTGTCGCCGTCGTGTGCTACGCGGACGACACACTCGTGACGGCGCGCGGCAAGACGCACCACGAGGCAACCCTGAGGGCCACGGCCGGGGTTGCCCAAGTCGTTGAGCGTATCCGGCGGCTGGGTCTCGAGGTGGCTCTGCACAAGTCCGAGGCCCTGTTCTTCCACGGGCTTCGGAGGAAGCCGCCTGAGGGATCTAGCCTCACGGTAGGAGGCACTCGCATCGGCATCGAGCCCTCGATCAGGTATCTGGGGCTCGTACTCGATGGCCGATGGGACTTCGGATATCATTTCCGAGGTCTGGTCCCCAAGTTGGTTGGGGCAGCGCGTGCGTTGGCGCGGCTGCTGCCCAACATGAAGGGACCCGATGACTCCTGCCGGAGACTCTACTCGGGGGTTGTGCGGTCCATGGCCCTTTACGGGTGCCCAGTATGGGCGGGGGCCCTGAAGGCCAGCAACGTCGCGATACTGCGGCGACCGCAGCGAATGCTGGCCATCAGGATCATAAGGGGGTACCGCACGATCTCCTTCGAGGCGGCGAGTCTCCTGGCCGGAACTCCACCGTGGGACCTGGAGGCGAGAGCCCTTGCAGCACTGTATCAGTGGCGCAAGGAGGCGCAGGAGTTGGGTCGATACCCCGAGATTCGAGAAATCGATGACCGGAAATCCCAACTCCGCCAGGTCATCATAGGGGAGTGGAGGGAACGACTCGGGCAACCGAGCGCCGGGCACGCCGTCATTGCGGCGGTAAGACCCGTTATGGAGGATTGGCTCGAGAGGCGTCACGGGACCCTCTCATACCGATTGACGCAGGTGATCACTGGGAAGGGATGTTTCGGAGATCACCTGTGTCTGATCCGCAAGGAGCCAACGCCTGAGTGCCACCACTGCGATGGCCAGACCGTGGACACGGCTCTCCACACGCTGGCAGAGTGCCCGGCGTGGGTTGAGCAGAGGCGAGACCTCGTGGCGGCCATCGGAGTGGGAGTTCTCTCGCTCGATAGCCTGATTGCGGCTATCGTGCGGAGCGAGAGTGCGTGGAACTCTGCCGTCTCCTTCTGCGAGCAAGTTATGCTCGCGAAGGAGACGGCGGAGCGGGACCGGGAGAGGTTTAGAACTCTCCCGGCCCGCCAGGCCCGGGCACGGGCCAGGCAGCGCAGGTCACTCAGGCGCCGGAGGTCGCAGAACGACCTCCGTCCTCCATAAGCGCAGGCCTGGGGGTGACAGGTGAGGCCATCTGTCACCCTAGCAGAAGCAGGCCGGGGTGGCGGCGAGCGCGTTGCGAAGCGCGCTCGCTTCCAGGGAGCACAGGGAACATGGGGTTCCCACACGGGGCGGGGGTCGTCTACTCGTCTGTAGATGACCCGAGGTATGTCGGGGCACCAGGGCCTTCCTTTCTAGGGTATACCTGGTTCCCCGGCTATTAGTACCCGGCGAAGGCGTGCGGTTTTAGTCGGTTCGAGTCCGACATGCCACCGACAGGTGATATCCGAGGGGATTTCCGCACGGAAAAAAAAAAAAAAAAGGCATGTATTTGTATGTCCGTAGTAGAGTTGAGAACAAAAATACTTAAGATGTAGATAAAGACCGAATGGTGTAATGGTTTGTGTAACGGACTGTTATTCTAAAGGTCGCGGGTTCGATTTCCGCTCAAGTCAAACATTTGTGTGTATGAACATTTAGTGTTTGACTTGGTGTGGGTGTTTATACGTATAATAAGTATGTAATAAAAAAAAAAGTAAATATGTATTTATATCAGTTGTCTAGTACCAATAGTACAAGCTCTGCTTAGTTTGGGACTAGACCGCGTTGTGTGAATGTGGTAGACAAAAAAAAAATTGCTGGAGATGTGGTCATGTTCTGGTGCAGTACTGTAGTTAGCAGACATTATTGGAACAGTACACTTATGTAAACAATACAACTATAAGAAAATACTGAATTTTTTAATGTAGCATAAATGTTTTTTTTAATATAGCGTAAGTGTTGGTAAAAGTCATACCATGTGTACAAAAGTAAACAGTAGAAAAGTCTTAGTCGGTAGTTTTATGTGAATTTTCAAACTAAAAACTTAGGTGTGCGGAGACAAAACGTGCCCGGTCTCTCGGTTGATTCAAAAAATTAACCTCACCTTTTATCTGAGATCTGCTGAGCTGTATTAATACTGTGCTTGGTTTGCACAGCAGTGGACAAAGCCAATGGTGGATTATTTTTCAGAGTTTTGCTGAATCTTTTTACGACTTGTTATAATATTTCTCGTATTTTATTAGAATTCTTTAAGTTTTATGGTCTGATATTTATTTATTGAACCATAATACTGATCCTTTTGTTAATAATATATATATATATATATATATATATATATATATATATATATATATATTATATATATTTATCACAATAGATATTTTTAGAAGTTTTTAAATTTGTATTTTATTTCAAACATATACTTATTCATATAAAGCCGAGTCGTTTATTTCTTTCTGAATTCGTCGTCGTCGTTCGTGAAAGAAACTGCAATGGTATATGTCTATATCCTAAGGATAGGAGATAGACATATACTATTGCATTTTTTATAGATTTTTTAAGATATACCTACAATTCCGTAGTACATTACTTTGGCCTATCTCGTAAGGATTAGCCAGCGTTTGCAATGTAAGCGTACAAAAACATGTTTTTTACGTCAAATCTTCGAAATTCTCGGCTTTCCTCTGCAATAATATGCATTTGTTATACATATAAACCTGTCTCTTAAATCACTCTCTCTATTGGTAGAAACCGTATTAAAGTCTGTTGCTTAGTTTAAGAGATCTAAGCGTACAACACAAAAAAGGGGCTTTATTTTATACTAAGATAATGTACCCTGTAGCTGTACCCTGCTATACTACTACCCTGTACACATTATAGTTGCATTGATGAGAAATGAAGTACAAAAATAAGTCGAAAAATAGATAAAAACCTTATTTGAAATCTATTGTATACCGTGTCTAAATTTGAGCTCAATCAGCGCATAACTTTTTAAGTTTTTGAATCGTACACAAACTAGTTCAACATTTATATATATATAAATAGTAGATTACTACAAAAAATCCTTATTTTAGGAGATAACCATGTCTCATGCAAATTTTTCTAAAAAAACCTTGCAATCATCCGCATATTATTTACAGAAGGAATTTAGTTTTGTCCAAAATAGAGTTTAAAAAACTACAGCTACAATAAAATATTAGAGTAGCATGGGTAATGATTTCTAAAAAATAATGAAAGACCCAAGAGCAAGCTACGTGTGAAGATTTATATTTAGAAAAAGGTTTAGATTCGTAACTTAGTTTTTGCTATCATTCGCCAGACAAAACAAAAAGGTTTTACTATCCGACGAAAGCCATTCATTCGTGAGATAATAACTTTTTTATTTCAGAAACATCAACACTTCATTGGATTTTAGTTTGTGTTATTTTATTTAATCTTGAAGGTATTAATCTTGGGTTTCTTGACTTACATGCAATATTGTGAATAAAGATTAACTATTCTTTCTTACATACCGTGTTCTGAGCTGTGAATGGGTTATACGAGTATTTTTAATTATCATTGGAGAAAATAAATAAAATTGACATAAAATTTATTACTAATTAAAATTACTTAAAGTTAAATTATGTATTTTGATCTCAATGCATCGATTTTATATGGTTTCATTCACAAATTCCTGTAGTTCACCGAGTCTATATACTATAGTATTTATTACTAGTGTTTTATTAAAACACATAAATAAAACAATAGGCACATGACACCGAAGTTTAACTCTGCTCAAACGCTCACATCAATTTACAAATGTAACATCATCATCATCATCATCATCATCATCATCATCATTAACAGCCTTTAACAGTCCACTGCTGGTCATAGGCCTCTCCTTAGAAAGGAGGTTTTGGCCTAGTATATATATAAATGTAACATATTAAATTAAATCACAGAAGTGGCATGGTTTTAAAGACAAGACATGCACACACAGTGACAGATATCTGCGAAAGAGCCCACATTGTGCCTTATTTCTTATATAACTAGTGTTAAAATATTTGAATTAAAACGATATCTTAGTTTTATAGTAAAGCCTTACTTTTCAATCAAAGTAAATATAAAACAGTTACCCTAATTGATTATAAGATTTGCTTTTTAATTATTTTAATTTACATACGACGAAGTACATACAACAATAACAATGTAGTGTGATGTATGTATTGTGTATTCTGTATCCTTAACTTTTTAAATGCACCCCTTAACTACAACTATCTTTCTTGAAGTTTTCTACACTGAGCCATATTCAGCTGTAAATTTGATTTTGATGTAAATTCTTTATATTTGTGTATGTCTTTAAAATAAATTTGTGTTTCTCTCCTACTTTAATTTTATCTGGAAGTTCAATTTAGCAATAAGGCCGTCCTTTACACCCACATGGCTTATGTTTCTGACAAATGTATGTATGACACTTTTACTGTAACAAGGGTGTACAAATATAGAGTCATCTATACATAAAATATGTTTCAGGGAAAAGTAATAACTAAAAATAAGCACACTTAGATATTTAAAAAAAAAGGCAACTCATTCACTAGGAATGATTCCTGTGCCACCTTTGATGCTCTAAACATTAAACCAACGTGTACAAAAGACACCTAAACGCATTATTAAATTATTTGTGGATCACACTCATTTTTTTCTGTGTCCCATTTTGTCTTTAAGGACCCTAAAGGATGATTCGATAACAACGTTGGAAAACTTTTGTAGATATATTGATAGTAGTGGAATTTTAATTTTCCTTGATAGAGGAATGGAAAATTTCTAATGGAACTAATGTTGTTAAGTCACAAAAAATAACAGCAATGCCGTGAAATAACCTAGTTACTCGACCTTGACATTAATTGGTTGTTGCCGCGTGAAAAGCGAAACAACTTGCTGAATTTATTTTTGTTTTTATAGATTAGAGATGACCTTGAGGAGGAACGGGTATTTGTCTTCAAAGAAAGGATTCTCCGACAAAGCGAGGTGATCATCACAATTGGTATTTGATATTAACGGACATGGTGGTCTAGTGGTTAACGATTGATTGCTAAGCCAGACGGAGATCATGGATTCGATTCCCACCTAGGACGAATAGTTATGTGATGGGCGCGATCATTTGTTCTGTGTCTGGGTGTAGTTTATCTAAAATGTATATATTTAGAAGTATATAAGTATGTTTATAGGAAGTCTGGTTACCATAGGACAGGCTCCACCTAGTTTGGAATCAGACGGCCGTGTGTGTGATGTGATGTTATTATATTATTAATTGGTTTCTAATATCAAGGGACTCTGTTCAGCATTGACCCTGTACGATTGTAGTTTCATCTGTGACTTTCTAAAAGGAGCCGTTAGGAGTGTTCAGCACATTTTTTGTTAATTTATTTTTACAAAAAATACTATTTGTTAATGTATAATAGTTTCAAATTGTCTTTAAAAAGCTATAAAGCACCTGCTTTTTTTAACCTTCTCTAAGTTAATGACATCTGTGTGCAGGTTTGGTATACCGTCACCAAACCTGCCTACTTTGGGATCAGACGGCCGTGTGTGAAATATCTGCAGTTATTATTTTTAATATTTTGCCTAGTATATTATGTATTAATCGGAGTAAGAGTGTTCATTGTGCGATGCAGATTTACTAGTTTCTCTATGGTTCGTTATGTGTTCCTAGTGCTGGTAGCTTTCCTTGATGGGATCTCTATATTAATAGCTGTATGTTAAAGTCAAAATTGCTTCATTTAGATACTTGTTAAAATAAAAACATTAGAATTATCGTTAATTAAGTTGTATTTATTAATTTAACTTGAGATGTAAGTGCACTGTAATCTCGTGCACTATAGTAGGCCAAAACCTCATCTAAGGAGAGGCCTATGTCCAGCAGTGGACTATTAAATGCTATTTTGGCTGAGTTCAGAATATGTTCTAACTTATTTACGTCATAGATGTATTAATAATTCCAGCAAATCTTAGTAATTTGTTTTGTTCGTGTTTATGATATCATCAATCATCAACAGCCTTTAACAGTCCACTGCCGAACTTAGAAAGGACTTTTTGGCCTATTATACCACGCTGGCAAGACGAGTTGGTATAGGGTTTGTGTCAAATTTTCTTTCACTCTGCAGTGATGTTGTTCTGCGGAGTTTTTTTCCCTTAGTCGGCTCTTACGACACCCACGGGATGAATAGGGGTGGTCACACTCTATATTCTTAACTATATTCTTAACTTCTCAACAATATTTTTTTAAACGGTTAAAACAGACTTTACTTCATGACTATTACGAAATATGCTAGATTGAAAGGAAAGTCATACTTCGATTTGGTTTCTTAGAAGCAGCAAGCTGCAAGTGGTTTGTTTATCTCTCAATAAAATTGTGAGATCAGATTCTACGGTCAATACGTTATCGGCTTCGTTTATGTGTATATCTAAAGCGCATTCTTATATTTCCAACAATAACCGAAGCTCCGGTCAACTTTATAGGTCTTAATAAAATCTGAGGTTTTATTGACACCTATAAAGATTTTGCCAAAATATTTATGCGACTTAAAATTTGGGCCTTCAGAGGATAAAGAGGTGTTGAATTCATCTGTATTTTTCTGTTGTATGTATATTACGTGAAATCTTAGCAAAATATGATTATGCTCACGTATTTTACATTTTGTATTACTGAAACCACTTTTTTTTTTACTATTATTTAGACTCACTGGTGCCAGTTTCACATTTGTATGTAAGCGTTTACGGATAACATATCCTCATTATAACTATAAAAGGCATTCTGCTCTCTGTCTCAATTTGCCACTCCTCTCTATTGCCTGCAATCTGTTTGACCTCTTGATAGGCCACGACTTCCACTTTCTCCTTTAGTAGCTGTATGTTGATCTAGGCCGACCTCGTTTTCTCTTGTCTTCTTTTTTTCCTACCAGTACTATTCTGAAGCAGTTGTCGTTTCCTATTAAGTGGTCAACGATTTTACTCCTACTGTTTTCAGTAGCAATCAGCAATTGCATCTCTTAATTCTTCAAAGGGTTTTGATATAATGCAATTATTAAAGATTAAAAAAGAAAGATACTAGTTGATAAATAAATTGGAAGGCTCGCAACTTCCAACGACAATCTTTAACTGACAGGTATGTGATTCTGTCAGATCCAATCGTATAAGCAATATCTAGACTAGGATGATTTTCATTATTTCAGTTCAAAGTGACCGCAGTAAAAGCACGGTTCTACACTCTAAAATGCAAATACATACAATGAAATATTGTGAAACCGTGATATAAATTCAGAAGTGATGAAATATAGGACTGAGTACACACATATAATAGAAGATGGTGATTTTCTGATCTAATTGTTCTAATTCGGATTATAGGTTTAGAAAGGAGATATAGGAATAGTGCTTAACCTACCAAACAATGTAGGACATAAGTAATAATGTAACTATTACAGTGTAACTAATCTTATTCAATAGCAGAATAACAATAGCAATATGGGACAGTACATAGATAATTCGAAATTCTAGTTAAAAATCAAGTAATGAAATTTTTGTGATAAATTTTAACATTTTTATTTGAATGACAACATATTAATCTGCTTTTTAGTAAATTTGGAGATTTAATAAAACTTTTACCAGCCTAACTCCAACTCACGTCTTAAAAGTTATTGCTTGCGTATCTACTGTGGAGGAACGGGTGTCGTGAAACTCCAACACAGAGGGAGGATCCTCCGACCAGGCGAGGTTGGTGTAACGGTAGATGAACGGAAGGTGTATATATGCTAATCGGCGAAAGAATTCTTCATATCGCGATACAGGATTAGCAATTCTCATTCGGTAGTTACTCCGTAGTTCGGTGTGTCTTCGTTAGATAGCGCTGTAGTATGTTCTGTTTCCTTGTATGTGGGAGTCGCCACATCTACTAACTGTCCGTGCCTTTGATACCGCCCTGAAATTAGTTATAGTAAATATGTACCTCACGCATGAAGTCAATCAATGATTTCTAAGCGAAAAAACTAAAGCGAATTTAAAAACAATGAAACCTTCAAGAAAAGAGCGTACTCTTTTTTCAAAGGCTGGCAACGCGCTTGTGACTCGTGAGTAGCAGACGTTCATAGGCAGCGATAGTCACTTTCTATCAGGTTATTTATAAAAAAAAACATAAAATAAAAAACAAAACTTTGCAACAAAAGAAATATATCAACATGTAATATTAGCATATTTAGTATAATCTCACTCTAGACAAAAGAAATTCACATTCATACACATACTACATCCGTACACAAAGTGGGTAAATTAGTTTGTCAGACGCAGCGGCCCGTCAAGCCTTTGTGTCATCAACAAAATAAAGTTATTCACATAAAAGTTGGTTCTGTTATCTCGGGCTGTTTTAAAAGTTACTATACATGCTTCATTATGACCTATTTCACTTACGGCTCTGAATATAAGGCATTTTTTAAGAGTTACGTAAATGTGGCCTTTATGTTAATTTTGGGTGCGTTCACGGGATGAGCTTACTGCCTTTTTGTTTTTCCATCAAGATACAGTAAGATACTTGTGTGTATTTTTATGTTTCTGAATAATTAATTTAAAGTTCATTTAAATGTTATTTATAAGTTCATTTATAGGAATAATTGTGTGATGAGCACGGTTATTTGTTCTGTGTGTGGGTGTACTTTATCTATAATATGTATATATTTAGAAATATATATGTATGTTTATCAGCAGTCAAGTTACCATAGAACAGGCTCTGCGTTGCTTGGAATCAGACGGCTGTGTGTGAAATATGGGAAAATATTATTATAGTATATTATTATATTATTAAGTATAAAACCTTCGTAAGTGGTATTCACTATGATTTAAAATACGCAGTGTTACTCACGTGTGTGGTAACTATAGCAACTTTCAAACCTTACTGCGCCAACGTTTTAGTTCCGTAAAGGTAATTAGTTTCATGAACAATCACAAACTACTACTGGTCAACAATCCTTTGCGCAGCAGTCTCCTATACTGTTCTGTTTAGCCAGACGTGATTACTTCAGTAAACTAAAAAAGTAGAAGCCTTTTTCCGTATGTTGAGTAAGGCACATGTAAAAAGGTAAGGGATTTAAATCAATATTTAACAAAGTTGATACATTTTACACTATTCTGCAATACTATATAACACTATTTGCAATCTGATATTTTTGTATTCAAGTTTTGCAAATTGACAAATCTCACACAAGGCCATCTAATCCTAAACTAGGGTGAGCCTGTGCAATGGTAATTTTATTTTTAAAAACAGATGATCGTTCATATCCACAGCCTTTAATAGTCCACTTTACGGTTCCTTTAATACTAGACATCGGTCCCTCCTCAGAAAGAGGGTTTCGGCCTACTATACAACGCTAGCCAGACGGGTTGGCATAGGGTTTGTATAAAGTTTTCTTTTTTTTGCAGTGCTCTTGTCCTGCGTAGTTTGCTCCATTAGTGTGCTCTTACGACACCCTCAGGATGAATATTGGTGATGTCATTCGGTATTCTTAATACGCCACCACTTGGATCGTGCTCATCAAACAATATTTATCCCGGGTGGGAATCGAACTCACGATTTCTGGCGCTGACTCTGGGAGTATCATATTTTGTAACTCATCGTGACTGAGTTAATTGTATTTTCAGTGATTAAAGTAAATAAATAAAATTTAGTTCAGAACTGCTAAATGCAATTGCCATTTAGCTTGGCTTTGAATAATTTTTGTTAACATTATCGCGACGTGCTAATGTGATTTATAATTATCATTAATTAAATTGTCATAAAGTGTTTGTAAACAAAACAAGTATTAAATTATGTCTGACCGTAAACCGAAGTCAAAGGTATTGAGAGAGATAGTTAAGAGTGTTGAAAGTTCTGGTTCTGAACTTATATCGTTCATTGGTTTGTAGCTTGTATAAGCACTTAAGTAACTAGAGTTTGAGTGATTTTGCCCAAAAAAAGGGAAAAAACCTAGCATTTTTATTATTCGATGTTAAGAATTATTGATTCGATTTTAATTATTGATTCGATTTCGATTTAGATTACGAATCAATTTAACGTATTACGATTCAAAAATCTATTTAGTTAAAAAAAATGACAAAAGAACATTTACAGAAAAATTACTATTTTATACTCTTAGGAAAAGGTGTTTTTTTTTGTATTTCAGTTCCATTAGATTGGACGAGGAAAGAGGAAATACGTTCAAGAATCGATTCTGCGGTTCCATTACTTACAGCAGTAGTACTTCAAAAAACTCTGTACTAAAGTAATCCGTTTGTAATTTAAAAGCGGTATTGGAATGGAATGCCTTGTTTGTTTCATTGAAACTGCACTTATTATGAGTTAGTATTAAAGGCCAATAAACTGAAACGTAATTATAATAAGTTCCTCAATTTAAAACTAAATATCCGAAGCTCCTGGAAATTGGACAACCAAAGTAAACAGTATAATTGGAAAATATGTTAAATTATAATATTTACACTAGATATTCCAGATACTGATGATGTGTGCAACGAAAATAATACCTCAATATTGGAAGTTTACCGTTGATAAACAACCCAACCAAATAAGAGTAATACTCCATTTCTATATACCCAGCTTTTGCCTGCTTTTGATCTACCGATTATAAAACGTAGTCTAAGTGATAATGTATCTTTCAAACAGTGAGAGAATTTTCGAAATCGAATTAGTAGTACCGAAGATTACCCCAAACATATAAACTCACAAACTTCACCTCTTTACAATATTTATATATACTATCAATAATGAGTGAATTGACAGAACAGTCACAACGCTAGTACCTGACGGAGTAATTTTATATTATACTAGCTGAACCGCGCAACTTCGTCTGCGTCTCTCAATAGTAATTTTTTTTTTCCGTTATTGAAACATTGTTCATTGGTGATCCGCTCCTATTGCTCTTAGCGTGATGATATATAGCCTATAGCCTTCCTCGATAAATGGGCTATCTAACACTGAAAGAATTTTTCAAATCGGACCAGTAGTTCCTGAGATTAGCGCGTTCAAACAAACAAACAAACTCTTCAGCTTTATAATATTAGTATAGATTAAATTTATATATGTGTCTTTATATTTTGTGGATATCTCTGAACTTCAATTATGTTAAATTTAATATTTTATTTTTGCACCTACTGCATCATATTTCTACATCACAAGAAGGTTGACTGGGAGAAAATGTCCCATGGCATTAAGTCCGCCTTTGTACAACATGTGCATTAAGTTTTTAATAAATAAATAAATACTAATTAATATCATATAGACATTTATTATAATAATTATGCAAAGGTTGACTGGAAGAAAATGCCTATGGAATTAATTCTGCCTAATACAATGTATAAGAAGGAAGTATAAAATCAATAAACATATTATTAAGTAGGACTATGTAATTTTAATACAAGCTCAGTTATCAGACAGATGATATGCTATAGTTTTGTATGTGGTTCTGCTGGTCTCGCTATCTGGATGAAGTTTATCGCATGGGATGTTGTCGTCTACTTCTGTAAGGAACTGATGTCCGCGTGTTCCGGTACATCGTACACCCAAAAAACATAACGTGTTTTACTCAAGACGGGTCCCACGTCTTGAGTAAAACACGTTATGTTCTTTTGGGTTTCAAAAGAATGCTGTGACGATTTACGCTCTTTATGTGTACAACACAACACCTTGGTGGTTTTAGTTGATAAGAGCCCGACAGATCTTTTCGACTTCCTAAAAGCGGAGTACATCTATCAGTATTTTCAACATAGTCAACAAAAAATAGTTCGATAAACTTGTGTAATTTTTCGTACACTAAACTGTATAAATCTACTTCTGTCTACATTTCCTTCTGTTTATTTCATACATATAATAGAGATAAGCTGTTTAAAAAAAATAAGTTAGACATTGAAAAGATGTGAACATTCAAGTTATCGTTTATTAATATGACAAGCAGGATTTATTCTTAATTAATTAAGTTCTAAGATTTCACACTGTAAAGCTACTGTCATATCTAGATAAAAAAACAACAAAATATTGTCTTGTTCCATTCAAGAATTTATTCATCAAGTATATTACTTTTCAATACGCTATACATGAAAACTTTTGTTTCAAATATGTTAGCGATATTATTAAACCTTTTTTTCACCTAAATGACATTCATTCAATAACCTATTCGACACGATGTCTGGAAAATTTTGTATTGGCACGTATAAAAGAATTGCTCTAGGTAAATTGACCCAAACGACGTTACAAAGGTCTCGCCGTCCACGATTTACAAAATTTGATTTGTAAATATAGAGCTCTTGGAAAGGGCAAGTACATGTAATTCTCAAATCAGTTGATCCAATTGTCCAATCCCGATGCTTGGGAGAATTTTGGGCTTCGAACAGCTCTGATTGTACTTTTAATTTCTGGAAAATGATAGCTGAAATTTAAGTAAATGGAATAGGTAAAATGTTTTATTTAGAATTCAAGGAACATAAGTTACTTACAACATCCATTCGGGGAATAAAAACTGCTAAGTAAGTGAAATAGGATTCGTACAGTTTTAATTAAAGTTCTGGAAAATAATAGAAAAATTTATAGAATTTCAGAAAAAATCCTTATCTTAAATGTTAATGATTACTTGCCATTAAGTACATTAGTGCTAAATTTTTCTTTGCCACCTATTTTATGTTTAGTTGTTAGTTAACAAGTTCACAAAAGACACCAGTTTTTATTAACGTAGTAAATTGCAAACAAAAATAGCTAACTGAAGCAACGATTGAATCTTTTTACAATAATATTTATTTAGCTCATGCACTCTAAAGCGGTTTAGTAATATTCTACAAACGCAACTCCAACGCCACGCCAACGCCACACATACGCGACAATAACGTCGCATACACACCTACGCTTTAATATCTGATTGGCGAAATAAATAATAAAACGGCAAAGTTTCATAATTGGTACTTGTCATAAAATGATTCAACTTTCATAAATAAAATTGATTGTTATTTATAGACCCAGAAATTTAAATATGTATTTAAGCGCTACAAAATAAGTACTACTGTGGAATATCTACAGAATTTGTTTAGCGGAAAGTGCATATATTTTTCATCTACAATTGTGCAAATTATAGTGCGTTTAACTGGACAGTACTCGCAATTAAAAACTTTTTTTTTTGCACAGCGATATCTCGCCGCTGAGCGTGTGAATGCCCAAAAGACTTTAAAATAACGCAAATTCTTTTAATTTCTATTTTTGTGCCGTTTTATTCAGTTTCCTAAAGGCGTGTGTACTAAAACCGTTTTCAGCAGTAAATTTGCCCCAAATATAGTTACTGCACTGAATTTAGGATGTTTTAAATTTGAGTGAACACACGTATCGATTTCAATAAATCATATTCTGCATTTCAAATTAATCGTCGAAGTTCATTAGAACATATGGTATACATATATGGCCAAGGTTGGTAGTTAATTTGTGTACAGACGCTTTTGTAGATTTCTTCTATCTTCTAGTCACTTGATATCCATCACTTAACAACCTAGCAGGTTTTCGGGTGTTGAGGCCCATGATTTCTTACAGTCTGATACAAATTTACTCAAGACCAGAGCATACAATCTGTGTAATAACAACATTTTAAGACTGCCTCGCCGGTACAGTGGTAGCGTATGCGACTGCTGTTTTGAGCTCTCGGTTTCGATTCCCAGGTGGCCCATTATGTTTGTATGATCTGCAAATATTTATTTTGGAGTTTTTGTGTTTTTTTATGTATAATATGTATGTATTTACAAAAAAGAAGTATATAAGTATTTCATCAGTCAATCTTGCTTCGTTTGAAACTAAACGGCGTTGTGTGTAAGATATCTGAAAATAATATTTAAAGCGAGATATTAATCTGGACCATGTTCATGAAGTACTCAAAAGTAACGGATATAAATATATTCTACTTGAAATCAAATAATTTCTACTTGAAAAGCCAGTCAGCATGTGACCACGGCCAATGCAACCTGGTTGAAATAACAGGCATTTTAAAGATAATATATATATAATTGGTTTTCCATGATTGTATTAATTCCCGTGTATGTACATAATATGATATAAATACTTACATAGTGAATTTATTTGTTTGTTACGCTTTCACGCCTAACCCACTTAACCGATTTAAAAAATCCTTTCACCAACGGAAAAGCAACAGTATGACCAAGTAACATAGGTCACTTTTTAGCGTGATAACTGACATTTTAATAATACATATTAAAGAAATTTGTAGGTACTTGCAAAAGTAAACGTCTCTAATAATTTACACAGTTAACGGCGTTCGGTATTTAAAATATATCTGTATGCAACAAACACAAAATGAAAATTGTGGTTATAGTGTAGCGCCATGTCAATAAAAATTTCATCGGTTTAATTTTATGTAAAAGGAATTATTCAAATATTTGTATTCTACATTTATTATAACATTTATATTTTTTGTATATATTAAATATTAATAATCAGATCACGTATGTATTGCTGAAACTAACTAATTAATGAAATACATTGTAAAGTGAATGTAGATTCTAAAAACTTTGAGTTAAACATTTAAAAAAAGATACTGTTAATACACACAGAAATACGAGTGACCTACATTCTCTCAGGTCATCAGCTCCTATAATAAGAAAATGTAAAAAGTGTAAAATGCGTTGTTTACTTTAGTACCTCTAAAGCTGCCGTTCGGCGAAAAGGATGATACTCCCACAACTCCAACTCCCACATTGTTTACCTCGGCAGTCTTATAAATATTTTTCTCGCAAATACCACTGCACGAGTAGAATAAATCGAAATCTAGAATTTTATTATTATACTGTTTACCAATTTCAAATGTCACAGCATGTGACGTAAGTTTATCTTATTATTTTCTTTTAATTAATATTCTAGTAATCTTATTTTCTTTAAGTTTAGAGTGTGTAAAATAATGTTTTTTTAATAATGTTTATTTCAATGTAGTTAAAAATATCAGCCTTTCCTTTACGTGTCTTAATTTTTAAATTTTACAATATGATTTAAGTGTGATTTGATTTAAAATTTGATGTGGTTCGATTTAAATTTGCATGGCGATACTGGCTAAAGGTGTGATTCAATTCAGTTAATAAAATATTAGAATAGGATAGAAAAAAAATATTTTTTGCAAAAATTTAGAAAATTTATGGATGTACCTCAAAATTTTTCTGTCCTATTTTAACTATTAGTTAACTATTGATATCCTTAACGATCATATAAAGAATTAGCCTCACATTCAAAGAGCTCCAATCAAACACTGCAAAATGGAAAAAGTTGTAACCAGGTTTGCATTAAGATATTGAACTAGCTTATGTTGTTAAAATATTTGTCTATTCGGGTACTTTATAGATATATTTTTATAAAACAATACATTCAGGAAATCCACACAAATGCTTTTTTATAATACAATTTACTTCTGTTGACTGGCCTGTTGGGACAGTAGTAAATCATCCTGATCTGCCGGAGGTCGTCAGTTTGATTCCTACTCGGGGCAAATAACTGTACGATGAGCAAGATTTTTCTCTGGTAGTAATTCTCAATAACATATATGTATTTCGGGTAAAAGTATGAAATTGCTGATTTGTACTGAAAAATTGTAACTCTAAGTTCGGTACAGATCTTCTGTTATTGCCTGACCAGACCTGAGAAAGCTATAGTGAATAACACTATGAAGAGACCGTCAAACAGTTATTTACATTACCTTTTATTGGTTAGCTTTGCTTTAGGACACTGTTGCGGCGTTTGACCTGGGGTCAGCCATTGCTTTTTTCGCTTACGGTTATCGTAAACGATCCCCTTTTTGTCACATGTCACAATTCGATCCAATATTCCTTCATTTCTGCACCGATTCAACAAGGTAACAAAAGTATTAACATGCATTTCTTTTTGCAGATCAGTCAAATCATTTCATGGCACGCATTTTTCATTTTTTTATCTTATCAAATAAGATGCAAAATAGTCAATATTGCAGGTAGGGTAACGTTATACCATCCAATCAAACCGAGTCAAACTACCCAGGAATTAGTATTCCTGGGTAGTTTGACATCTCCTTCAATTCAGCGTTATTCACCTGTGTGGGCGGTCTTCTACGTTTTCGTTATCGTTGAAGTTTCCATTTTAACGTTTAAACCAAAAACGCACAGTCCGTTCATTAGCAGTCTCCTCTCCAAACGCAGCGTTGATATTGGTAGTCGCTTCTGCTTTCTGCTTCTTTAGTTCTACGTCGGAACCTGTATTAAAAAATGACGCGCATTTTTTAAATATCCATCTTTCACGTCTAAGCTGAATTAAAAAAAATTGAAATTGCTGATTTTTTTAAAAAAGAACCTCATAGGTATCATGTAAAAATATTTTTTACACGAAAATCTTACACATGAAGGTTTTATGTCAATTCAGAGTATTTATTACTATACAAGGGCAATTTCATACTTAAAATCCTATTATTTAGAATCAATCGTATTTGACTGAAGATATCTTATCAAAATGAAACAATTCTACTGCCATTAACGTCAAAGAATAGCGAAAGAAACAATTTCTTCAGATAAGTACTTCTTAATCGAAATGTTGTCTGTCGTATTTTTAATGTTTTGTTTGACGACTTTTGTTGAATGAAAATTACTGTCGTGGTTTAGATAATTATTGTCGTGGTTTATTTATATAAGTGATTCGTCACGTGATTTAGTTTTACTACTTAGTGACATTAAAGAACAATGGCAGAAACATATTTACCTAAAACTTAAGCGTTTAAAAAATTGAGTCACAGTAAACTTAATCAATTTTTTTTTCTATGATTTATCATTACACCACCATGTGTTGTATAAGTCTTATAAGAGATAAGATATTTTTGAAGATTTTATTTGACCTAAGTACGTAATGTCAGATTCGCCATCACGTATAACTGACTAGGGATGCGTGGTGGCAATATTATATTATGGAACAATTTATCGATAATCGATTCTTATAGCTTTGGCTGAAATATTTACCGAAGGTTCACTATTATGATTATGAATTTGCTTCTGCCCACGTCTTCACTCGTACGGTAGAGTGACTGAATCAACATAATTAGAAATGATTTAAAATATTTTTGACTCTCTTTAAACGATTTTAAACACACTAAAGAAATAGAATATAGTTACGTTATTTTCCACTACACAGTGTGATGAGAAAAATACATTGTCATTGATAACGGCACATAAATAGACATACATCGATATTTTCAAAATGTCGATACGTCGTCGTTTAGTACATATCTCTTAATCTGTGGTTTAGATCCTGTCAAGTTCCGGACTCACCACGTTTGTTATTTTATTTTTGTTTAATTTAGTGTTAAACTCGAATAGATGTTATGCTTTTATTTTTTTTTATTTCATATACTGTAATAATAATGAAAATAATATTTTCGGCTATCTGACACACAACGCCATCTAGTTTCGAACAAAACATTAACAATATGTTAGTACTTAACCTCGAAACATTCAAAATCCAATATCTTTTTTCCTAGACTTCTTTCGCAATTAATTTTGATATGAGAATGGTCAAGAATAAATTCTCAAGTGTTAAGGATTTTTTGATATTTAAACGCTAACATTTCAGTTCAAATAAAATTATGTATGGGGACCTGCCATTGTCCTTTGTTTATTTCTTTTCTGTTAAAAAATTGTTTTGTTGCTTTTCGCCGAGTGAGAGAGATTACTGCACTTGTGCATATTGAGTTCTATATTATGTGTACGAGTATTTAGGCAGCGGTAGTTACTTACCATTAAGGGACCCCGTATGCACTTTTGACCTCCATTCCATACAAAATGTTTGCAAGACGTTGACCCGGCTTTGTTTTCTATTATATTATTTTCAGTAATTTACAGAACATAATGTAATCTTAGGTACTCATTTAGACTTAATTCGGTTGTAATGGTGTTTCACAAATGTGTTCTTTTAATTTTCAAATGTTATTATTCCATACACGAATCTTCTTGCTCCTTGCATATTCTTTTTATACAATTTTTTTTCTTCCTGTTTAGTTTCAAGCATTATCTCTATAGTGTGTATGTAATGTAATGTATGTGATATAATGTGTAGTGTAAGGTAAACTTACGTTATTTGTGGTGTTGGTATTCCGAACAAAAAAATAAAAATAATATCACGATATTGAAACTTTAAAAGTGCGGACTTCCGTAAGAACAATAACACTGCACTAATATAAAATGTATGTTTGACGCGTTCTGAAAATTAAACTATAAAAAATTGAAGTTTCACCAACTTCCCATATTCTTTTGTACTTTCTTGGAGTAGAAGAATCTTATTTAGTTTTAAATTTCACTAAAGATAAAGATTTTAAGATTTTTAAAACGTTCTCGTTGAGAATAAACTACAAAATGTGTAGTAAAATGATAAATGCCTTATTCAGTTTTGATCAGCGTATTATTGAAATTGACTTTCATCTGTTTTTGAAGCCACTTTACGGTTTTCTTTGTATGTACAGCAAAAAAGAAGCATTAATACAATATTAATAATTTTCAACTGCCCGGATCACGGTTTGGGCTACACGGAGGTCTATAAACACCTTAATTCACTCGACACCATGATGATTTCTTAACTAGTCTAATTAGAGCTTATCTTCAAAGGAAGAAGATGAAGTATTGCTGCTTCTAATGACCATAATATGTACGTGGTTTTCGCAAAGAACACCAAGTTGCGAGCGTCCCGATTAGATATATTCTTCTTCATTTCGAGAGATCTAGAGTTACTGGGTTGCCTAAATTGATTGACTCATCCAATCAGGTCTATAAACCTATAACGTTTTAATATAATACTATCATCTCAGTTCATTATATGTGTAAGGATTGCCAGACTTACGAACACCTATCATTTTTTAATACTCAAAATAATAATAACTTCATATATCTCACACACGGCCGTCTGATTCCACACTAGGCAGAGCCAGCGCAATGGTAACCAGACTGCAGATAAACGTACTTACATATTTCTAAATTTATATATATAAATATAATATAGATAAATTACACATAGACATAGAACAAATGATCACGCTCATCAAAACAGTTATTTGTCCTGGGTGGGAATTAAACCCACGGCCTCCGACTTAGCAGTTAGGGTCACTAACCACTAGACCAACAGGCCCGTCAAATAAAGAGGAGCAAGAAGAACAGACGGTATAACAGCAACGAAACTGCGGCGTATCTAAACGCCAAGTCGTAAAACAATTCTGTATACCCAAACATTAACATCGTATTATGTTACAAACTATTCGTGTTAACGTTAAGCATATCGTAAAGATGTGCACGGGGTAAACGTAATGTCCATATGAGTAGCATGGGACAACTCGTTGGTTACAGAATACGATAGGCCAGAGTCTAAAGTCCGAGACAGACATTACTCGGCAGAAATTGAAACTACCCTACTATTTCACAAACACAAACAAAGATCTACACAGACAATGATACTCTGAGGCATCATCTTACGGCAGTAGACAGTAGGAACCACACTGTAAATGCTAGTGTGTGTAAAATTATTATAGTGGTCTGCATTAGTGTGTATTCTAAGTTCACACAGTCAATTTACTTCTGTTAGAAACGATGATGCCAACCGTGAAAATGGTTTAACTGCTGTGTAGTAATAAAGTGCAGCCATGAAGAGCGCTTGCGAAAGATGTGCCTTGGGAATTGGTTTATCTATTGAAGTAGATGTTAATATTACAATGCTAATTTTACAACCGTTTTACGATTGCAAATAGTACGTACGCTTATTTTAATTCCCATTTATTAAAAAGAGTATAGAATATAGTACTAGTAAAACATTTCTTTAATTTTACTTACTTATTAGGCTTACAATAAGTAAGCCTTGTCGAGATGATAGCTCTTTAACATCATGGTGATCTAATCCTTTATTTGGCTCACCTAACCTAGTCCACAAAGGTAGTAAACTTGTCTTATAATAAATCATGTGCGAGAGCATTTCGTGAGATAGCAATTTCGGTAGAAGACCTATTCCAGACGCGATCAAAGGCCTTCGTTCAACAGTGCATGAGATACACAATATAATGGCAGAAGTTATACAGTCGACCACTTTGTAAATCGTTTCCTTCAAGGTTCTTTGGGACCTACCTGTTATACGTTGTGACATAAACATAGTATCTGTAAATTATAATGAAATTATTTATAATAATAAACTATGTAGTTACCACTATGCAACTTAAGGATTTATTAAAATGATATAATAGTAACGACCGTTACAAATGGTTTGGTTCATTGACCAGTATGATTTAAACTGTTTGAGACTTTTGTAACATCTTCATCAACAGCGTTCAATGGTCCACTGCTGGACATAGGCCCTCCTTGGGAAGTCGGTTTTGGCCTACTATTTAGGGTCTGTGTCAAATTTTTATTCTCTCTGTAGTTTGCTCCCTTAGTCGGCTCCCGACACCCACAGGATGAATGGGGGTAGTGACACTCTGTTTTCTTTATCCGTCACCTCACGTCACGTTTTCAAAATTTTTTGCACGACACACTTCTTTTATATACATATACAGGATGTAAGAGACATCGTAACGAATACTGAAATAGTATATTCAGACCATCATTCTGTCTTGAATCGTTGGCATTTTCTGACGAAAAATAAAACTTTTTATGCCATCAGCTGTCAAAGGTTAAGGTCATTTCCTTTGGTATCGCACAAAAGTAATAACTACATGTGTATTCCGTGCAAACACTCTACGCCCACTAACACAAGTTGGTGGGTTAGGTTTAGGACTCTGCCGGCCCGCCAGGCCCGGGAACGGGCCAGGTACCGCAGGCGACTCAGGCGCCGGAGGTCGCAGAACGACCTCCGTCCTCCATAAGCGCAGGCCTGGGGGTGACAGGTGAGGCCATCTGTCACCCTAGCAGAAGCAGGCCTGGGTGGCGGCGAGCGCATTGCGAAGCACGCTCGCTTCCAGGGAGCAGAGGGAACATGGGGTTCCCATACGGGGGGGGTCGTCTACCTGTTGTTGTAGATGGCCCGAGGTATGTCGGGGCACCAGGGACTTCCTTTCTAGGGTATACCTGGTTCCCCGGCTATTAGTACCCGAGACGGCATGCGGTTTTAGTCGGTTCGAGTCCGACATGCCACCGATAGGTGGTATCCGAGGGGAATTCCGCACGGAAAAAAAAGGGGAGGCCCCGCGCGCTTCGGTTGTTTGATTAATTACCTTGCAGTTTTTAACAGTATGCGGTATTTATTAATTTGTTTTCGGTGAAATGTTTTGTTTACTCATTGTAAAATCATTTGTAACCAAAAAATGGAAAATTTAATTTTTTTTTATTAATTTTCCGGTAAAAAATTTCAATCATTTTTGACTCAGAATCATGGTCTAAATACACTATTTCCGTATTTGTTACGATGTCCCTTATATACTTTAATTTTATTATTATATACTTATTTTATTATTATAATATTATATACTTTAATTTAACATCCTATATACTTTAACTATTCAATATTGCTGGTTCTTGTGTGTGCGCGTTTATTTTTACCGATTCTTTCAAGTAATGCACGTATGGATACTTAAACCATAATTTGTAGTTTACTTAAAATAGATAGACTTTCTATTCACTAGGTATTTATATAGTATTCAATGAAATGATAATCAGATTTAGATCAGACCAATTAAGACTAATTGGACTCTAAAATTCTGGAACATAATTTGAATTAAAAAGTTTGTCTTTTTTTTCTCTTTCTCATCTTTTATATATGAATTTGAATACAACAACAATCCTGTTTCATAAGCTCTAAATAAACCGTAACGAGCTCTCGATTCCAATCTGAATCTGCTCAATTTTTATAACTAATGAGACTTTTAGCCAAGCAATTACCGATTCTGAATACCTACTGATTTATAAAAAAATACCGAGTTAGGGTTAAAAAATCGTTCAATGAAATACGTGGCAATCAACTCTTACCTAAGCAATATTTGACAACAATAAAATTGAATGAAGTAAAAAGAATCTATTTATACTACAGTTAAGACGCAATAATAATTGAATGTCAATTTCAGGACGGCCGAAAGTCATTATAGAAATGGATGTAATTTGTTTTAAGAACACATCGCACAAATTGAAATTGCTCTAATGGACTTTTAAGGGTTTCCATTTTGTGAGTTACATTTTTGGAGTGGAATGGGTTGGTGTATTAAACAATATGCTTCATTTTGTGTATTAATGAAACGGAAGATATCTTTTATGATTTTACATTAAAGTTTAAGTAAGTGGGTGTTGTAAGAGTCAACTAAGAGAAAAAACTACGCAGAACAACAACACTGCAGAGAGAAGGAAAACTTGTCACAAACCCTATACCAACGCGTCTGGCCAGCGTGGTATAGTAGGCCAAAACCTCCTTTCTAAGGAGGTTTTGGCCTACTATACCACGCACTATACTATACACGGCTTATGTCCAGCAGTGGAGTATTAAAGGCTGTTGATGATGATGATTAAAGTTTTGACATTATATAAAATATCATAATTTTGAGACGTAATTGTTGCAGCTTTTGATGTGAGATTATTATGGTCAGTTTTATTTTAAATGGCTGATAAAAAATGTGTTTTTTTTATGGAATAAAGAATAATATTAGTCACAGAAATATTTAATTTGGTATACTTCATATCCATAAATCATAAAAAAAATATTTTATGTCCGTGAATTTCCTAAAAAATAATGAACTATTTTTCTTAATTGCTTCACTAGTATTTATTTTTATAGTCGAATTTGTAACGGTTGACGCGTATAAGCCTGTTACCTGTATAAGATTTACACACCTCTACTTACCTACTCTTTCAGAGAAATAGGCGTGAGTGTATCCATATATATATATATATATATTATATATATATATACATGTTTTTTACATATTTGACTAATCTTCTGAATTTCTTAATTACTTTTTAGCGATACAAGATTAGCAGTTCGCTGCGGCTTCGCTAGATGGCACTGAAATATATATTTGTTTCATTGTATATGGAAGTTGCCACACACCGGCAAAGAAATAAAACACGTCATTTTCCTCATGCGGCTAACCATATCACCGACGTATTAAATAGTAATTAAGTACATTTCCTTTCAACGCAAAATCTCAAACAACAAATTAAAATACAGATGTCTTCTAAAATCTAAAATTTTCTTCTACTAGCTTATAGCATAGAAAAGTAATTTTTGAAAGTGTTCCTTTTACCAGCTTTAAGGTCATAAAATGGTAACTTACGATTTTACAGATGGTTCTATCTAAACATACTACTGTAATTGGTACACAAGACTCAGTAATGTATCAACGCTAGTACAGCGAGTAATGGAAGAAGTGCACTCCAGAAGCGTTGTCGAGGGACCTGCTGTCGTCACCTATTGTCTGCTATACTTCTCAAATTTAAAATTTAAAAACTACTGTTTTGTTATTCTACTGAATAACATTTTGAGATGATTTTTTTACTTTTCAACTTTTTGCCATTTTTGAAATACGACGAAATAGTTTTAAAATAAGAGACGGAATATTAATTTAAAACCTGTCTTGCCGGAACTTCGTCACAGTAAAATTAAATAATCTAATCTATAGACTGTTCTGTTGGTCTAGTGTTTAGTGGCCCTGACTGCTAAGCCGAAGGTCGTGGATTCGATTCCCACCCGGGACAAAAATTTGTATGATGAGCACGATCATTTGTTCTGTGTTTGGGCGTATGTTAACTTTTATATATGTGTATTTAGAAATATTTTATTATGATAATTGATATTATTTCTGTAAGTAAATCTTTTCAGATATTCTTACAAGTCGTACAGTTTATGTTTATAAGCAGTCTGGTTACCATAGCATAGGCTCTGCTTAGTCCTGGATCACACTTCCGAGTGTGAGATGTGTGAAACTATTAGAAACTGATCACACGTTTGCAAAGTGTGTGTAAAACCCCTTTACGTAACGAAAAGATAATTATTAACCCCAAAGACTTTGTGAATGTTTAAACCTGGTAACATCGATCTATGTCCCTAACCTAACTACATATTAAGCTAACCAAATAAAACTGGAAATCTTTACTTGACACAGTTGGATGTTTCTTAGATTAATAAGTAGGTGTGTTACTTATATCAATGTATAATTGAGTTCAGACATGTTTAAATGTTGGTATGACCTCATATTTCTCCAGTACGAGATAAATCGTTTTGATACGTTTGCAAATGTTTTCTTTTGGAACAGTTTTTGAAAAGCACTCTACGTTGTAAAATTTAAAAACTTAGCATTTATTATAGTGGTAAATTTTTTTGCTAGTAACCGTGGGAGGATGAATACAGAAATCGGCCTCTTAGAAATCTGGTGTCAAAATATTCTTATACTTAAAGGTATTTAAGGGTGTGTATGGGTATTTAGGGGCCGTGTGGTAGGCTATTCATTCTGTGGGTGGCGTAACAGCAAAGAGAAGGAAAACTTGACTCAAACCCTATACCAACCCCTCTGCCCAGAGTGGTATAGTAGGCCAAAACCTCCTTTTTAAGGAAAGGCCTTTATCCAGCAGTGGACTGTTAAAGGCTGTTGACGAAAAGGATGGTGATGATGATTTAAAGGTCAGAAAATCACTTGAAAATCTTGATTTGCAGGTGTTTATGGACGTCGCAAGGCACTTACCATCATACCGGATCAAAAATTCAGGTACTCCAGAGTTGTAGTGTGTACCTGCCAAAATTATCGCGTTACTTTCTTATTTATTAAGATTAAGATACTAATTAATTTATTTAAAAAAGTCATTAAATTAAATACTTTAACTACTAATATATAATACGGTTATTCCTTAACGTTGCTAGTAAATAGAAAATACGCTAAAATAATGAAATGATTTTGATGATAAATCTTGATGAGAGTTAAAGAATAAGCATATGCTAGAACAATGGAAGTTGTTCGCAGTGCAGGATCAATTTTTCTTTTATATAAATATCACTTTTTCTATCAAAACTGCTCTAATTTTGTCAAGAACCGTTGTGAATATGTATACCGGTAAATTAAATCTTAGAAAGGATAACTAGTTAAAGTAAATTTTAGTAACACAGTGATTGAATCTCTGACTGACGTTTGTTATTCAATACACCAAAATAATCATCTCAATGGCATCTCATATGCGGCCGTCTGATCCCATAATATATTAAGCATAGCAAGTGCTGTGCAGACCACACCGCAGATAAACATACTGATATATCATGAAATTTATACATATTATGTAAAAATTACACCCAGATACAGAAAAAATAACCATGCTGATCATACAATTATTATATAATATTTTTTACAGATAATGATTACTTAAATAAATATTTCTGATAAAATTCGCCCATATTTTTAAACATCCTGTTGAAAATTCCATGAAACAATTCTATCAATGACTAAAAGGTATGATTTTATGGTTAATACATTAATATAATACTCAAAGGTGTTTGCGCACTGTAACAAAGTAATACAAGAACATCTTAGAACACTTCGGATGATACTTTGTACAAAGGTGAAAGATTCTTTACAGATATCCTTTCTGGGCGTCCACCTGGGACATTAGCGAGTTTCATGTTACCAGCCGTTACTCGCTACAAATTGATATTTGTTGAACAAGTATTGATGGGTTCTGATGTAGGTGTTTTTTTACCGATATTTTATTTGGTTTTTTCTTAGTTATCGTATGTCCCTTGTTTCTATTTACATATGTTTTCATCAAAAAATACAATAGACATAATTATGTAGTACGTACGTTCATAAACATAAGTTCGTCAGTGACGAAGAATGCACGAGGGTTCGTAATAGTGTTTATTGTAAATACTCGTAAAACAATGACGATATATTGTAAGCATAGCTTCCAAAACTTTACCAACAACTTTTTTTTTATCTGTACTATAGAGATAAATTCGGATGTTGCCTTCAAAACAACTACAAAATTGTTTTTGTTTTGATGATGATGAGACGAGACGACTTAATCATGCGTATTTTTATAGTAAATGTGCACTGAGTGGACATCGAACCTTTAACATTTACGCCTCGGTTTTTAAGTAAGTAAGTTAGTAAGTAGTAAGTAAGTACGTTTATAATTATAAACTTTTTATTTCTGTCTAAGTTCCATATTTATTGTTAGTACCTATTGTAGTGTTAGTAACAATAGTGCTTAAGTTGATAGGTTAGTATTATTGGTTATTACATTGTTGATTCTATTTATCATTTGTTGACCTATGACTGTCCCCACCCAGTGTGTCTGGAATGGACAGAATTCTGTTGTCACTGTTATGTAGGCGCTGTTACACAATATTATTTACAGATAATGTTTACTTAAATAAATACAGTGAAACCTGGTTAAGTGAGACATCAAGGGACCTGGAAATTTGTCTCTCTTATAGAGGTATTCCACTTACCGAGTGTCTCAGATATCCAGTTATAAATAAATATCTGTCTCATTTACAGAAGGGTTCATTAATAGAGGTCAGAATATAGTGATTTCAGTTATAGAGGTGCTATTATTAAAAGGAATACTTAAATAAGTGAGTTTTAATCTTTATTGGGAATCAAAAAGAAAAAAATTAAGGTAATAAATGTAATAAACAAAAATATTCAAGCACGTTTCTTAATAATAGTACAAAAATTTAAACAGAATGTATCAATTTCAAAAATCTGACATTTTAGTTTGTCCTTTGGAAGTATCAGCCTAACACAGGCCTCTCCATTCTAAGGAGAGGCCTATGTCCAGCAGTGGACTATTAAAGGCTGTTGATGATGATGATGATGAAGTATCAGCCATCAGATGTTATAAATTTTATAAAATATGCTTTGGTCACCAATTGATGTCATTTCAAAATAACTGTGCAAATTATATAGGCAATATGCAATTTATATAGGATATGACAGTAAAGCAAAACTAAAACTGAAGGTCATTGAGGCTCAAAATTAGTTAAGTGCGGAATTTGCGGGTAGAATAAGAATAAAGTAAACAAAGAAAACAATGTTATCTCAATTACAGAGGCTAATGCATATAAAATTCACTTGCTGTCTCAGTTATAGAGGTAACTATGACGATAAAATCGAAAGAACGAATCCCAGATATAAAGGTTTGCTTCGTCTTACTAACAGAGGTAATTCAATGCCAAAGTGTTAGGGCCTCAGCATGAGTTCCACTTATGGAGGTTTCTCACTTATCCAGGTGCCACTTAACCAAGTTTCACTGTATTTCTGATAAAATTCGCTCATAGTTTCAAACATCCTGTTGAAAATTCCATAAAACAATTAGAAATAGGCCTCACAGATCGATATCAACCTCTTCAACCCACTTACCGATGGACTGAGGAGCACCATATCGTCTGCATAGCTTATATTATATAACAAAGGCAAAATATATAGACTTAAAAAACTTCAACTAACTAAAGCTTTGTATAATTTATTATAATTATTTTTTTATCTAATCATTATAATTGCATTCGTCTGCCACGTTATCGTTCAAATGTAAACCAACGACCTGACGGGCGTGGCTGAAACCGGTTCGCAGTCATCAGTTCTGACCTCTCACCTAAATAGCAATAGACTCTTGTACGGTAACTGATTACAGTACATACTTTCTTTTAAAATTATAGAAGTGGATGTGTGGGTTTATGTGTTTATACTTATAATAATATTGAAAGGAAAAATACACGAATATTTCACGGGAGTTCCACAAGATTGACCGACTACGTCATTTACAAGTCCATTATTCGCTAATTTAAATTGAAGTGACTTTAACTTTTGTACAAAGTCACTACGTAAGATTTGAAGCATAAAAAGTGTAATTTGAAATATACGGTTTCATGTAGCGTGAATATGTAAGTAATTTACAAGAACGAATAATAGTAAGTAATTAATATAGGTAATTAAAGTTTAGTGTAATAAATTGAATTTAATAAATTTAACTTAAGCGATCACCATTCGCCAATTAACACAAACTAATAGTTGTATTAAGATTAGTGAAATTAGTAGCTAATGTTTGATTTAAAAATATTCTGTGAAAATGTGTGTCAAATTGAACATGTGAAATTTTCTTTGTAATTGCTCCATGGAAAATTTTGTCTGAGTAAAAAAATAATCATAATGTCAGTTTATTTTACATTTGCTGTCACTAATAGTAAATCAAGATTCTATTTTATACTTTCTAGATTGAATAAAAAGCAGACACAAAAGAAGAATAACGTTTGTATAAGGTTTTAACTAAGAAACTAACCATTAAAAAAATTGAGAAATTGAGAGAAAATATATTAAAATTATCAAAGTTATACTTCTACTTAAAGAAATTAAATTAAATTGAATATATTGATATTTAATTGAAAATAAATATAAATGTTACATTACGAAAATAATTATTAATATAGTAATAGGGTATTTTTATATGTAAACATGTTATCTAGAATGTAAAAGATATAAAATGACGTAATTAGGTACATACATAAACAGTTAACATTTTATCAGAGTCAAGGTTATTTACCTCTATTCATATTTTTTGTGAAGAATTGAATCGACGTTCCAAATTGCTTGTTTGTGGTTGTTTATATATATATATCTTTTACTAAATATTCCATTTTTAAAAGAACTGGAAACATGCGTGTATCTTAATCAAAGCATATACAACATATCACAGAGTTTTAACTTCCATAAGTAGACATCGGAAAGAGAGTGAAATGGCAGGCATGTGTACGGGTCTTTTGAACCAAACCTGATTTTGCCTATTAAGATGTTAGCTGAAATTTAAGTATCATTACAATATGCGTCAAATAACTTTGCGACAACAAAGTTCGCGAGTAGCGCAGCAATTTCAAGTGTCAGAGGGATAAGTTGAACACACTTAAGTGAACACAAGGAATAGTTTACGGAATATATGAGTGTTAACAATGGGAATAATAACTGGTGAAATAGGTTGAAAATACACCTTGCAGCTAATTTTATTATAATCTAATACAATAATATTACAACAATAATTTATCAAAAACAGCTGCAATCAATTTTCGACTTTTCTCTAAAAGCGCATTTTTTGACATCTCTAAATGACGCTGATTACAAATATCAAAAATGAAATAAGACATTGAAGATGTTCATTAGGTTAAAAATTGCTTTTTTCTTAAGTACCTACCTACTCATCACATATAAACAATAAAAAATTGATGCAAGCAATTTTCGACTTTATAAATATGAACAACGTCCAATTCCTTTTTTAATATTGGTGATCAGCGTCATTTGTAGACGCCAAAAGACACGTTTTTAGTGAAACATCTTTAAGGGAGTTATTGCTTGTAACTGTTTTGTTCTGTACCGATATGCTGGGACATACTAAAAAAAAATGGTTTATTTATTTGCTACCTTAAATAGACTAAATATTGAACATAATTCTAGTAGTGTCTATCAGTTGATAATTTTCGTATTCCCTAGTAGTCTGAAGTTGTTACTAAAAGCGTGATAATGTTTTTACTTGTTTGCCACTTTTTTGACGAGAGTAACTGTGCAACATTCGGTTTGCAGATAACTTGTATAGCACATATTGTAAACACTAATACGTCTAGATTGAAAATGACAGGTTATTTATACGACGCAACACTGCAGTAAAGGACCCAACTATGTGTCTTTGAAACGAAGTCAAAAAATTAGTCATTACAATTTAGTCATTAAAAATTATATATACTGTGATAAAATAGATATTGCTTTACAATTCCGTGGTTCTGCGGAAAAGTTCATTATAATTGTATGAGTTGCGCCATTACAAAACTGTTTCGGCTTGAAAGTATGAAACGTCAAACGGTACCTCTTAGATTAGATGGACTATAGGTATTGTATTCATCAATATCAAAGTCATTCGTTTACGATTTTCTCCGTCCGTCAATAAAATGTTGGACCGACAAATCACTTAAATTACATTTTACATAATGTTCATGATTGTTCGAATCGATTTGAATAAAAATTGTTGGTACCTTTCCTTTAATTAATTGATTTAAAATAATTATTCCTTAATTACTTACTCTAATCTGTAGAGTCAACATTAAAAGTAAAAAAACATAGTAAAAAAAAGGTTTGTTATTAAATGCTAAATACACTAGTGAGCTCATTCATAAGTATCGACGTAAACATATTGTTTAATGTAACTTATATTTTATGCGTAGCAAGTTTAGCAAACGTTGGAATGCGTTCTGCTAACAAAACTTTTAGTAATTGCAGTTATAACAATTTTTTGAGAAAAAGATACACACTTTTAGCTAAGTTGTATGATAATGGTATGATAAATACATGAAATTAGTAAAAATGGAAACTTTGTAAACGGTACAAATCTCATAACCATCCATCTTATATTACTATGGGTACAGGATCTGCCGTTCTTCTTTTTTCTTTCTTTTTTTTTTTTTAAACAACTCCTGCATTAGGAATATAGCCTGTGTCGCGGGGGACTTTACAAACATACATGAAACGGACACAAAGAACACCCAGACTCAGAACAACAATTTATGGATCACACAAAGTGTCGTCCCATGTGGGGATCGGACCCACAACACTCGGCGTAGTAGTAAGCGGCGTGCCGACCGCTTAAACCACTACGCCATCCGTGCAGTCATTATTTTATTTGGTTTTACAAGATGTTGAGAAAAAATGTATCAATAAAGATCGAGCAGTTTATATACGATGGTAATAACCTCAGCTTCTTGTAGATCTGACAGGTTTTGAACCTTCTCAGTACGAGCTAAGCCACGGGTTTGCAAAAAAAAGCAGTTGAAATTGCCACAGGAAATAAAAATGATTAACTTCATGTGTAATGTCAATCATGTATGTAAAGAAAGATGACTTTGTCTAATGACTTATCTGTAGGAGTCCACTTCGTCGAGAAATAAGCCCAGTACCATTGCATTGAGACCTACCTATCATTGACAGAGCTATTGTTGTTAATGAACCTCTGGTGATAGACCGTATCAGTCTATGCATGGGTGACCATGCTTAGCACACTGGGGCCTATCCGTATCTCGGAGAGCATGTTGAGCCGTCGGTACCGGTTGGTATACGAATAATGTGGTGGCAATCGTTAATAGAATGGGTAGTTTGGGCAATAAAATGTCCGACAATAGTCTTTCTCTAACTCGGTGTGTTCGTGGGTCACTGCTCTGGATCCTGGTGTACAGGAGTTACAGTGGCTCGCGTGTGGGTGGTATTAGTCCCATTAAAAAAAAATAGTCTTTCTAGTCACCTAGTAGGGCTAGTTAGGGCTGTGGTGATCTGTAAGCAGTCGCTCCGCGTAAAAAACCAAAGTTCAGCCTCATCGTAGAAGACTTAAAGTCGACACCAACCTAATTTGGAAAAAAAGTTCTGAGGAAGATAGTGATAGACCCATTAGAGCTCCCAATTAATATCAGTATTGCTGACCGTCATGACCAGAATGTATGGAACGTAGATTCGGTTGTCTTTGATAAAAGATAATCATACATGCACATGTATTGACACTCGAGATCGACAATCAATTCCATTGCTGTATACTATATTTTATATATATTTTAATAACTATATTTAAAAAAGCAATTGATATGTTTTAAGTTTTTAATGTATAAGGTTAAATGGTCCTCGAGATATATCATTAAAAGAAAACCATAACAGAAAAGTTGTGAACGGATGTTACTTGTCACCTTAGCAAAACACTCATTTAGTATGTAAATGAAGGTAAAGGTTTCTTATAAAAATACATTTTATTCTCAAGAAATAGGAGGCTAAAGAATCTTGCAGCTAAAATAGCTAATGTCCTTGCAACAATTCTACACCAATTACCAATTGTCTATTTCAGGAACTTTATAAATTGCTACAACAGTTTTTCATTCACATTATCTAGAATTATCCGCATGGAGAAAAAACTGATTACAATCACAGAAAACCAATACAAACAAACAAAGTGGTTATTTATAAATACACTTGTGTATATAAGCAACGGACAAATTCGTTTCTTATCAGTGTGTCTAAGAGTTTGTGTTGCATAGTTCGACTGCAGTGATAAAAAATAGATACATTAAAAATGATTGATACTATTGTCCCGGAGTTTACGAAGTTTAGTGAATTTGCTAGCATTGGTGTAAGTAGATTACGTAATTTAACTAATATTTAACATTTTAGACTTTTATTTAAATTTGAGTATACGTTTATTCATATGTTTTCTGATACTGACTTAAAAAAAAACAAAACTTCTTCGTCCCAGACAATTCGGAATCCTTTTTATAACAACATATAAAACAAATAATGTTTGGTGTATATATACATTAAAAATATATAATTATTTCGCTTTCTCTTTAATCGCCTAAAACTAAACTTCTATCCTTAACATCGCATCTTCGCATCCGTAACAATTTTTTTTTGTATTCGTCGCATCCCCAGGGATAGAGCAACGCTTTAGCCTTTTCTGTATACCAGGTAATGTGTCTAAAAGGTTCTATAATATTCGAATAACCCGTACGACAATATGTAAGAATAGTGTAGAACATTTACCAATTAAAAGTATTGGAATTGTTTAAAACTGATAAGCACTATTATCAACCGGTTCATAATTCAACTTTAATTATTATATATTAAAGACTGTTATTGATTTATTACGCATCAACAGCCTTTACCAGTCCACTGCTGGACATATGCCTCTCCTTAGAAAAGAGGTTTTCTTACGTATCATCATTAAATAAACATGGTACAATAATGTTAAGTGGAATATTAGCAGTAATGTTATTAAATTTTGGTGAGAATGTTTACTTTACGTATATTTTAGGATGAATAACTGCATTTAACTGGATTAACTGTCACCCTACTAAAATAAAAAAATAAGATTTTTGTCTCATTGTTTATTAGTTTAATCGCACTAATTTCTAAAACTACTACGTAAATTTGGCAAAATATTTTTATGTTGGACAGAGTATTGATGAAAATTATAGATTATAAAACATCAAGCTACAAGTCTTAGGAGTAACCGCTGATCAGAAATAAAAAAAAAGATAGAAAACTGCAAGGATGGCGCAATGGTTTAGTCAGTCACTTTACCACTACGTCATAAACAATCTTTCGGCATTCGGGTGACTCTGTGCAAGTTGTCTTAATAATTGTAAAGTTCATGACAGTAATGATTTCTAGTGAAGGAATTGTTTGATTAAGCAAAAAAAAAAAACAAAAATTGAATCGTAATTTGTTTTCTACAGGCTGGTGGAAAAGTGGTTTTCGCTACAGATGACTTCTTTGCAACATGCGAGAATATGCTATCAGATGCAGAGCCAGTTTTCATTGCAGAGAAATACACGGAATATGGTAAATGGATGGATGGATGGGAGACACGTAGAAAGAGGGTGCCCGGTCATGACTGGTGCATCTTGAAACTTGCTTCTAAATGTATTATACGTGGTTAGTATAATGATAATAGTTTATTGATGCGTATTTTATTCACAAAAACAAGGAGATTAGCATTAAACACTGTAATAGAAACAAAACTGTACTGCTACTTATATGAATATATCTTTGCGTATGTGTGTGTGTGTGTGTGGTTGCATGTGTGTATAGTATGTATCTATTTTTCTTTATAATTTAGTGTTGGGAGCCAAGTATGCAAACTTATTTAAACTTAAAATAAATTAAGTTTACACACATGAACACACGTGTTGTTTAACCGTTTTTAGATGTACACCTGTGACTTCAAATTGCTTTAGTTTAAAAGCTCAGTGGGTTTTCAAACGTTTCTTAATGACAATACGTTTTAAATCTATTTTTTTTTCAACAATCATGTTATAACCAACTGCTAATCTTATTACTGTAGGATTATTGGTAGATACGGCGTTCTTCACTGGAAACTTCGCACCAAAGTATTCCATACAAGCTGCTTGTTTGTCACCTGAAGGTCAGTTATCTATTTTTTAGTTCCTTAATCCATAAAATTTAACTTTAAAGTGACAAACACGTTACACCAAACCACATGTTTTTTTTAATTTGATTATATCTTTTCCCGTCATTTACTAAAATATAGTTTTAAAGATTCTCTATATTCGTCCGGATTCGGATTCGTTTGGAAAAAAGGTATACAAATAATTATTTTTCATATAATAAATATAGATGGATATAATAGATACTAAATTGTATTACTGTAATACTAAATAGTGTACCAGTAAGACTAATAGTCCGAATCTAGTACAAAACAGTAAATGGTTCATTTTCCACAAATATATGAGTCGCAAAGCACTTAGTTCTAGCTCAATGAGGCGTGGTCTGGCAATTTGCCAAAGCTATTCACCGGACACTCGTTATTTTTGCCACAGAAAGGTCTTGGAAACTGAGATTCTTTATCCCCAGGCACTCAATCAATCATATAGATATAATATAATCGTTTAAGAACTAAATGAAAAGTGTATATTTAGTTTCCATTCGATTATTTGAAAGCGTATATTTTACACTATTCAAGATAACTGTTTAATGGAAATTAATCCATGTACGATTAAGAATACAGAGTGTCATCACCCCTGTACATCCCGTGGGTGTCGTAAGAGCCGACTAAGGGAGTAAACTACGCAGAACAACAGCACTGCCAAGAGAAGGAAAACTTGAAACAAACCCTTTTTTTTTTTTTTTTTTTTTTTTTTAACGTGTGGAAATCCCCTCGGACCGTCACCCCTCCGGGGTTTGCGGCGGGGTGGTGTGTCGGACTCGGACCGACTAAAACCACACGGTGTGCCACTCTGCGCCTGTAACAGGAGGGATCCGGGAACAGCTGTTGTTAAGACATCCGGACCCCTCCTAGCGCCAGCCCGCTCCTGGTGCGGGCTCCGTCTCAATGGTGTTCCTCTCTTTAGGCGACGTCCGGCACACGCGGACGCCGCCCCCTCGCGGCTGGCCAAACTAATGCGGGTGGAGGGGAAACCCACCCCGTCCACCCGCGGCCACACTCAGGGCGGCATGAGGCTGTGGTAGGCGGGCCTCCGCCGCCCGGTTCGCCGGCGGCGGATCGGGTCCGAGTGGAGGTCGTCCTCCCGGGCCCTCTCCGCCGCCTCCTTCCGCGAGATTACTACCTCGCAGAAGGTTGCGACCGCGGTAAAACAACTGTCGCTACCGGCCATGGAGCGTACTACGGCCGGTAGCGAGAGATCCACTCCGATGACTGCAGTGAGGGACCGGCGCTGCGCCGCCCATGCGGGGCAGACCGCCAGCGTGTGCTGGGCCGAGTCCTCACTGCAGTCGCAGTGGTGGCAGGCGGGACTCAGTTCCCTCCTAGCGACCGTGTGCAGGTACTTTCCGAAGCAACCGTGCCCGGAAAGCACCTGCGTCAGTCGGAAGGAAAGGGTCCCGTGCTGCCGCCCTGCCCACTCGGCGATGACCGGCTGGAGAGCCTCCACGGCGGCGAAGCCAGCGCGTGGAGTCTCCAGCCGGAACGACCAACGAGCCATCGTGGCTCGGCGAGCGGCTTCGCGCCACTCGCGCACATCCTCGGGCGGAGGGCGAAATCCGCTCTCCGCCCGGTAGTCAGCCACTCGCCGATAAACTTCGGCGAGCACTTCCGCCTCCAAATCCCACGGGGGAGTTCCGGCCAATGCGCATGCCACCTCCGTCGAAACGGTGCGGTAACCGCGTATGGCTCTGACCGCCATTACCCTCTGAGGGCGCCAGAGGCGTACCCTATTCTGGGCGGTCAGAGCCGCCGCCCACACCGGTGCACCGTACAGTGCCATTGACCGGACAACCCCCGTGTACAGCCGTCTTGTCGCGACGCTGGGTCCACCCATATTGGGCAAAAGTCGCCCTAGGGCAGACGCAGCGCCGACCAGCTTTGGAGCAAGCTGTCGGAAGTGCTCGTCGAAGAGCCACCTCCCGTCGAGGATCAGGCCCAGATATTTCATCTGGGCCCGAACCGGTACGAGGACCGAGTTGACCACTATTGAGGCGCCAGGGGGTGGACCACGACGGGGCCCATGGAATAACAGGGCCTCCGTCTTATCTAGGGCCACCCGTAAGCCCAGCGCCTCAATGCGCCCGACCACCAGGGAGACTCCCCCTGTGGCCAGGCGCGCCGCCTCTTGGAAGTTTGCCCCCCGGGCTGTCACGAGGGTATCGTCTGCGTAACAGATTACACCCAGCCCGGGGGGGAAATCGGCGCGAAGGGCCCAGTCGTACCCTATGTTCCACAAGAGGGGTCCAAGAACAGACCCCTGTGGAACACCGCACGACATGGGCCGACACCTCAGATTACCTTCTCGGTCCTCGTACACGACGGTACGCTCCTCTAAATAGTCTGCCACCAGCCGCCTCAGGTACTTTGGCACCCCATGATAGTGGAGTGCTTCCCTGATGCAGCTGAATGGCAGACTATTGAATGCGTTGGCGATGTCTAATGACACCGCCAACAGCACGCCGCCACAGCTCACGGCCTCTTCGGTCACGGCCCTCAGGCGCAACACGGCGTCGACTGTCGAACGCCCCGCCCGAAAACCAAATTGGGCGTCCGACAGATCGGGGCCCACCTCGCAGAGGTGCCGAAACAAACCCTATACCAACCCGTTTGTCCAGCGTGGTATAGTAGGCCAAAACCTCCTTTCTAAGGAGAGGCCTATGCCCAGCAGTGGACTGCTAAAGGCTGTTGATGATGTTGATGATATGCAAGTATTGACGGTTACTTTTATTACAATTATACATTCTACATTGTTTGTGTCAACCATCTTTTACATCACATTTGAGACTCAAAAATTTACTAAGTACAAAACAACAGAAGTTACTTTGATATACAATTTGGTTCGGTATAATACCTTCACAGTATCAATTTTATTTTTATTACTACAGAAGAAGAATGTTTGTCAGAGAGAATATCAGAAATAGGAACGACGTTCAGCAAATTCGACTTGGAACAGATCGAACGACTTAAATCTGACAAATGGGATGAGATAGTACCTGTCACTGCCCTACGGCCCGGTTACGAAGAAACTAGACACAATTATCAAAAGGTAAATGTTTGAAAAAATACACATTAAGTTTGAGCATCGAATGTTTTAATACAAATACGGAACAAGCTTTTGCCCGCGGCGTCCCTCACGTGATTATGTCTTATTTTGTGTTTTTAGTTTCTATCTTTGAAAATGATGAACTTCTATACAACCGTTCCTCCCTTATTTTACCTCTTTAGGGGTAAAATTTACAAAAATTCTATCCTAATGGGTGCTTATAATGTTGTAAGCACCCACTAGGATAAAATTTTTGTAAATTTTGCCAAAATTTCAAGTTTGTAGGCCCAATCGTTCAGGTTCTGTGTTTGATTGATTAATTTAGAAGACTAGATTTTAGATAGCAATGTTGATAGAACATGAACAGAACATTGGAGCAAAATGCTTTTAGTCAAAACAATTAGGAAGACAATCAACTGTAATGACATAAATTATGTATGAGTTATGTATGAATCCTACCATTATACCGTTAATGACAAAAGCCATCTGTTCTATTGTTTCTGCTCCAGCCATCATAAGTTATTGATAATGTCTACCGGTGAATGGCATATCTTCACATACCTCACTCGCACTGCCGTATACTCCTAATTACACGCTTTTATTACTTGGATAAGAATGCGTTGTTTTGTGACCTACAATATTTATGTTGTATTAAATAAAACATTATGTACATATAAATAATAAACTGTGAGACTCCGTAGTTTATAACCCGTTTAAATAATTAAGAACTACATACGGGTATTTGTTTTTAGCAAACAAAATACCACAAAAACCCTTAATAAACTTTCCCCACTTTAATAGTCTCTAAAGAGATCTTTGCAATTATTATTTTTTGGTAAAAAAAAACATTTGAAGAAAAGAAGCAAGATGTGTTTTCCAACAATAAAGATACATTACAGTGATTTATTCTTTTTGACCAAATACCAATTTAGATAATTCCTATTTTAAGTATTGTGATACAATATTTTCTTCGCAATATTCGGTCTCGATAACTTTCCAAAGAATAAAAGAAATCCAATTTTTGTCTTCGAAAAATATTTTTCAATCAAATTTATTAACTGACTGCTGTATTTGTTTCCATTAAATATAAACGTTGCGTATATAATAAATGAAACAGATTTGTGTAGAAAAAACTTAACTTTTATATGCAGTATTATAAATCTACATGAAAAAGTATATAGTACTCATATATTTTAAAACTGCCAGTCTGCAGGTGAATTAGTGGACACTAGAGCGACATTTTTAAAATGCAACACACCTAAATAAAATTACGCAGTTTCATTATAATATGTTTCATTTCAGGTACTAAGTGATGATTCTTGGACTCATATTAGAGTGAATATTTATCCTGATGGTGGAATAGCGCGTCTTAGGGTATTTGGTGAAGCGCGACCTGACCCGCCTCCACAAAATCAAATTATAGATTTGGTTTCATTGCTCAACGGCGGGATATGTCAAGGTATATTAGCTTATTTTGTTACAAAAATCATTAAATTGTAGAAAATGTTCTAACATACATATGTATAAAAAGTGATTTAAAATTGAACTCTATTTTGTCAATCTAAGATTACAATATTTAAAATCAATTAAAAGTTAGTCACACGGTGATTATTTATTTGATGTCATCGTACAGGGTTTTCAAACGCACACTACGGGCATCCCAGAAATGTAATAAAGCCTTCCAAGAATCAATGCATGTCAGATGGTTGGGAAACAGCGAGAAGATTAGACCGGCCTGTAATAATAGAAGCCAATGAAGATGGCACTTTAAGATATACAGGTAAGACAAACTTTTAAATAATAAAAAAAAATACGGCATAGGGGGTAAACAAACGGGTCACCTGATGGTAACAGACTACTTCCGCCCATGGATACCCCTACCTTAAGAGTCCTTCCCTACTATAAGGGTTTTTCTCCCGTCACCCCCCGGTCTCTTGTCAGCATTAGCTTTCCCATGATTTGTTATTACAAATTATTAATTAATAAATTTATAATAAGCTTTGCTCTTATTGTCTCTACAAAAAAAAAAATTACCTTCTCCGTATTACATTTTAATGTCGATAAAAATAACAGTCACTTGTTACCTTATAGGTAGGTATCTATATCATCGTATGCATCTTGTGAAAACTTATTGTACTTGCAGGTCAAGAATGGGCGGTGTTTAAACTTGGATTTCCCGGAAAGATTAATCAAATTTTCGTTGACACACACCTCTTTAAAGGCAATTATCCTGACTGTGTTCAAGTTGAAGGAACTTATTTGAATCGATCTGATTGGTGCCCCGAAACTCTGTGTACATGGCATAATATTTTGAAGCCTGGCAAGGTAAGATCCGTTTTTTACTTTATTAAATTTATTATTTTGTGATATTTTCGTTATTTGCTAGTACGTGGGATTTATGTATATCTTCTTGTCAGATGAAAGACAAAAAATGTGTTAGGCTTACAAAATTAACATGATTAAATTATAAAACATAGAATCTGACATGTCAGTTCGTCTTGAATGGCCTGTCGGTCTAATAGTGATCGTGTCTGCTTAGTCAGATATATAATAGTGTGATGGGTGTGATCATTTTCTCCGTGTCTGGGTGCAATTGTTATAAAATATGTATTTATTTAGAAATATGTTAATATGCTCATAGGCTGGCCATGTGGGAGTTTTTTGAAAATCAAAATAAGTGCGAAGAAAGCTATGGACAAAACTGTTAAAAAAAAGAATACAGTTAGTCAGCAATACGTGTACTACTGATATTGCTAACTGTTTTCTTCTTTAGGTCAAATATAACGAAATTGGATGTTTGACAATTTAAACAGAAATCTCTCGATGTCTAATTCATTCATACATTCATAATCTAGATGTTTTTATCTAAAGTGCCTAATAAATTTCTGTTGTAGTTATCAGCGCATAAAGAACACTGGTTCAACTGCGATTCTGATGTCGTGACACACATCAAAGTAACGATGGCTCCAGATGGCGGATTTAGCAGAATCAAAGTATTTGGATATGCCGATTCCTTTACTAGTTAATTCAAGACCATAAGACAAGTCTATAGCATTCAAAATTGAATGATTTAATTTACAATACAAGTGCACAATATTGAGCAAATGTATTGTATGGTCTAGTGACAAAGTGCAAAGAAGCAATTGTGTGGCCGATTTCATCGCATTGAACTGAGGTGCACCATATTTTATATTGTGTACATACGTTTTGTATAAAGCGCTTGTTGCCTGACGTATGCTTAGTGTACCATTCCTTTGTGGTCACTATTGCTACTCAAATTGTCTTACGGCCATGTCAATTTGAATATGTTAACTTGTTATTAGTTGAAGCATTACTTGACAAGAGTGTATTAGTAAGGCAATACTCTAGTTAAAAAGTGATATAAAAATTATAAATTAATTGGTTTTGATAATTAGGAATGTATATAAGCTATTATTGAAAGAGTACCCGATTTAGGCATTAAGATTTTAAAAACCTACCTTAATTATTAATTAAGATTTAAAACTCTATGTAAAGAGTTGATTTGTATTATTTTTATTGTATTTATTAGACTTGCAACGAATATTCGGTTACTATTCGGTATTCGGCCTATTCGGCTGCTTTTATTATATTCGGCCGAATACCGAATATCTACATATTATTCGGCCGAATACCGAATACTTAAATAATATATTTTGTCATTGAGAAATAATTGGTAAAATGAAAAATTAAAATCGATTGATTACGTATATATTCATATTTTCATTTCTGTTATAATCATTTAAGTAGTCATTGGTGCATAACACAGGTACATAATCATCTTCTGAATTGGAAAAATAGAGGATTTTATGTATTTGAATTATTGTGATAATCAAAATTTAGAAGGGTAAGGTTCTTATTTCTTTTATAATCATTTATTAAGTAGTCATTGGTACATAAAACAGGTACATAATTTAATTCACGTCTGTACAAGTTTTTGGCGCTAAAATCCAGCCGAATACTTTTGCCTAATATTCGGCTATTCGGTCAGGGGCCTCGCCGAATATTCGGTACTCGGTATACTGCCGAATATACTATTCGTTGCAAGTCTAGTATTTATATATCTATACGGTGATGGCCTATAAAATTTAAGATTTAGGTACTTAAATTATTAATTAAATTGTGCAGTGTTTTAATTTATTAGTTTGAAATTTGTGGAATCATGCGTAGGTGTATTCATAATAATTTAAGTGTCAATAATAATTTTAATATTAATTTCTAAAATATTAGTTATTATATTATATATTTTAAATATTTTAAGTTTTTCAGGTGATTGTTCTGTGTGTAGGTATACCTTGTATCCGTCCATTTTACGACTTTAAAGTTATTTTTGAGTAAGAGACGTTTTCCTAGTGTAGGAGTAGCATTTTTAAGATATTGTACTGCCAAACTGAAAAACTGCCAAACAACACAACACAGAGCTTGGATGGAGAATCTCTTTATTAAAGTTCAGTCTTCAGACAGGAGTATAAAAATATAAATATATTAATGACAATCAAAATAATATTGTTTGTAATTATTAAATATTAATTTGATCAGATATTTAAATGATTGTATGACAAACAGTTTTTAGGTGTTTTAGTGTTATTGTTTATTATATAATTTATCGTAGTACGTGTTATTATATTGTACTCATTCAAAATTTTACGTACTATAGGATCACAGAGCAATTTAAACGCGCAGGACGCACCATTCTCTGTGTTTAGAGATAATAATTATAAAAAAAAGTATTACTATGGAATAAGATATAATAGATTATTTATGAAATCAAGTGTAATTGTATTTAAATAAAAATAATTAAAATTCAAAATATTTTATTAATATAAATAAAACCAAGGCTGTGTAACCAGTAAGCGTAAAAAAATAAACACATCAACAGCTTTTACTAGTCCACTGCTGAACATAAGCCTCTCCTAAGAAAGGAGGTTTTGGCCTACTATACCACGCTGGCCAGACGGGTTGGTATAGGGTTTGTGCCAAGTTTTCCTTCTCTCTGCAGTGCTCTTATTCTGCGTGGTTTTTTCCCTTAGTCGGCTCTTACGACACCCACGGGATGAATAGGGGTGGTGACACTCTGTATTCTTAATCCGTCACCACACAGATAAAAAAAAAAGTAAAAAAAAACACCCGTAACAATTTGTTGTCACTCATACAATATACTAACACAACCTTACCCATACGCTGAAGGCCCTCTGAAGAGCCAACTACCTGCAGAAATATTACCTTAAGAGTACTTCGATGTTGTTCTTAATTGGGGTACATTTCACATTCACATTCTGGTACTGTCAGATTATGCCCTAAAATCGAATTTCGTCATCGTTTTCAAATTGAATTATTATTTATTTATGTTGAAATATAAATCCATACAAATAAATAAAATTGGAGTGTCTGTTTGTAATATTAAAATAACCGCTTTTTACTAAATGCATATGTATGTTTACACGGTACATATGCAGAAATAACATTTTTTTACATTTTTTGTCTGTCTGTCTGTCTGTCTGTTTGTTCCGAGTAATCTCTGGAACGGCTCTACCGATTTCGACGGATCTTTCACTGGCAGATAGCTGATGACATAGGGAGTAACTTAGGCTACTTTTTTTAGACTAGCTTCGCCCCGCGGCGTTGCCCGCGGTTATGACAACAAACGCGGGTAACACCGCGGGTCTCAGGTAGTTTTAAATAAAATATAAACTAATCATGATAGGTATAAATTTGATACTTGTTTCGTTGATGTTTCATTAAAAAAAAAAGTATTTTAGTGAATAAATGCTATACACATTGCATGATTAAGAAGAAAATGACTAGAAAATAAATAAAAAGAGTGTGTGGATGCACGGGTGTCATGTCCCTTCAAAAGGTAGGATCCTGTGAACAAGCGAGGTGACCATGCTTGGAGGGCCGCGGTTTATGTTCGAAAGTTGTGTATATGCTAATCAGCTTGATAATTCTTCATAATAACATTGCAATACAGGATTAATAGTTACTCTATAGTACAGTGTGTCCTCGTGTAGAATGTTTCTGTTTCTTTGTATGTGGAAGTCATCACATCACCAAGACCGGAGGTCGATATATTTATGAGTCGGCTATCTATGCTCGGAATCGAGTGCCACTAATCCCAGTTAGTTTTGGCTGAAGTCTGCTGATTCCAGTGAGTCGGAATTAAATGCGATGCGCGGTGTTGCGGTGAAGTCCCCAGTGAGTCGGGGCAGTTGCTGGGTAGTGGCTAGCTGCTACGTGGAGAGATGCTCTTCTTACGTGGACCGTAGGTGAAGTGTGCTGTGCCTAGACGGTGATGAATCCGTAGGGGTACTTACAAAATTATGAGTTTTGCATGTAGGATAAATGAGTGTCTGCCAAACGATTATCTGCGAAATAAATATATTTATGCTATCTGTTGTTATGCAAAATAATATGATGACATAAAAAGTGCTGCTATAAAGGGTAGACCCTTATTAAAAACCACAAATACTTATTCTGTACATTCTAAACTTTACAGTCAAGAGCGTCAATAACACAAAATATAGTAGGTATACATCCATACTATTAATATAATACAGTACCAATAAATAATATAGTACAATACAGTAGTAGTATAATAATAAACCGACTGCACGGATGGCGTAGTGGTTTAAGTTGTCGCCACATCGCTTTCTACTACGCCGAGTGTTGTGGGTTCAAACCCCACATGGGACGACACTTTGTGTGATCCACAAATTGTTGTTCTGAGTCTGGGTGTTCTTTGTGTCCGTTTCATGTATGTTTGTAAAGTCCCTCGCGACACAGGAATATATTCCTAATGCGGGTGTTGTCTTTTAAAAAATAAAAAATAAATAAATAATATAATAATAATAATAACTTTATTTTTGTAGCCGCTTTTCCTCTCTGGCGGACTACTCACCGGCTGACCCAATGGAGAGATTCAAGAGATTACCTCAGGGCGCCTTGTATGAGAATAGAAGTGTGTGCGTGTGGGAAACCTATGGGACTCTTTAGAGGAAAACAACTTACACCTCAGTTATACATACATGTATATTTCAAAAAAAAAAAAAAGTAGATCAAATTTACAATAAGAAATTAAATAAATTAATCAGTGTGGGTACAAGAAAAAGAAAAAAAAACTGCAGCGGAGCGCGTTAGAGCCGAGCTGATGGTGCTCGGTGCCACCTCGTCGTCCCTCCAGGAGGTTACTCCCTCTTCCGCCCGAGTCGGCTATTTATATTAGATATGGATAAAAGTTTAACAATTTGCAATTATAAGTTTAAGTACGTAACTCTTGGGTACGGCTGTCCGCTTGCGTCGTGAGCCGCGCAATCACCAGCTTTGCCAGAGGGTACCGAGAAACTTGAGTCTGAACCAGAAGGCCACAAAAGAGCAAGCACGCCGTCTGAGACTGACCGTCTTGAGCCCGAAATCTGGGACCCTACGAATGGATTAGCACTCATATAAATTAAACAGGTTCCAGAAACAAATAGGTTTAAGTAGAATTAAGACCATACTCACCACTTTAGTGGGTAGATTTGAACAGACTACATATTACGAAATTCAAATTACACGACAATGAAAACACTATTTAAGGTTGGAAGACACGAGATAGCAGAGTGTATCTCGTGGTAGAAAGCCGGACTTATATATCCTCGGTTCAGGAATCTTCCAGAAATTAACCCTTCCTCATCATTTCACTTTGACATTTAAATTGAGAAAGAAAACAACGCTAACAAAATCAAAAGTAACTTGCTTTCCACCATAGCTGAACACTCTCAATACCTATACAATTTGTCATGACAGATTACCAGAACAGATTAAAAAAGTAAGTCTTTTTAATTAATCTATCATGTCTCAAACAAACGCCATCTAGTGGTCCGAAAGTGAACAAAGGAGATCAATACCGTAGCTACAAACTACTTTAGATAAATCAACAAGAAAGCGATGCGGCCAACAGGTGTCGTTTTTATCAATACCGTACGCATTACTAATATACAAAAAAAATAACTGTTACATTTTATATATAGTAAGGTGAGTATAGTAAATCACTTTTAGTTGTAAATATATTCAGAGTTGTTGGAATCATATACGCCAAGCCTTGCCTCTAGAGATATTTAAAGTAATTATCCCATACCGTGTATATACATAGAGACGTATAAACGGAATTCTTAGTATTGTTATGAATATTGATAACATTTTATGGACTATATTATATTTAATAATAATAATATTGTCACACATCTCACACACGGCAGTCTGAACCCCAACTACAGTAACCAGACTGCTGATTAACATACTTATATGTTTTTAAATATGTGACATATTCATGATATTCGAAAAAAATAAATAAAACAAACTTGACGAGTGGTTGACGAGGTTAAAAATAAGTTGTAAACTTTACTGCGTCAAGTTTCTCTCAAAAACTATACCATAAGGTGACCACATTTTACATCGATCATTTGGAAGTCATACTTTGGCACATATGGACTGGCTCCAGTGCAGTGATACGGTCACACAGAAATCCAGTTTCTTTTTTTTTCTTATGTCAAAGGGGGCAGTCGAGCAAAACGTGTGCAACTCAGGAGTCATAAACACGTTGCCGGCCTTAAGTTTAGTTTTTAGCAATTATTACGTTTCTTATTAAATTATTTTTTCCGAAGCCCCATCTCCCTCCCCCAAATTCTATTGGGGAATTAAAAAAGGGGGACTATGTATTTGTGCGACGTTTAATAATATAATACTAGAGATACGTTTTCTCACGACATCTAATTATTGTTCGTCGTAGTTACCGCAGGAAGTATGATATAACACAGATTCATATTCAGCTCTGAAATTTTACATGGAGTAAGTCTCATGCAGGTTGTTTGAAACAAGCTTACCTAAACATAATGATATAAATTCAACGATATCATATTCTACTAAACATAAAATCGCAGTATAAACCTAAATCTATCCTCAAGTTTGCACAAGTTCTCAATACACGTGTGCCTCAAAGTTCCAAGCCGGATATTGTACAGGAGATTGCAGAACTCTGCTTAAAAGCCCACTGGGGATTGTCAAAGATATTTGTTATTTTTAAACGCCTCTTGAAATATATATTGTCAATACTTTTTATGTTATGTTGGGGTTGAATTAGGTATACAACATACTATAGATTTTATAGATAGAATTCTTCTTGTTATCTTTGTTTTGGTTCTGCCTATTCTTTTTTTTATGTTTTACTAGCTTCACTCTGCCACGCTTGGATGTAGAACATTAAAATTGTATTAATATGAGAAATTTTTAACAAAATGTATGCAAAATGACTATAAAAACCATCATTGAAGCTATTTGTATATCGTCTTAAATTTAAGCTCAATCGGTGCAGAAGTTTTTGAGTTTTTGAAGCGTTCACAAACCAACTTAAAATTTTATATAATATATAAATAAGACAACTCCCACACTGGGAATATAACCTGTATAGCGGGGTCTTTACAAACATTTATTAAACGTACACAAAGAACTCCCAGTCTAGGAACAACAATTTGTGGATTGCATTAAATGAACAGGTAAGCTGCTAACTTATTAAATTATGTTACTACTATTCGGTTATTTGGACGGGGCTGTTGGTCTGGTTGGCCACCCAGGACAAATAATTGTATGAACACGACCATTTGCTCTGTGTCTGGGCGTAACTTATCTATCTATACAAATAAATACAAATAAATAAAATTGGAGTGTCTGTTTGTAATATTAAAATAACCGCTTTTTACTAAATGCATATGTATGTTTACACGGTACATATGCCAAAACAGCATTTTTGTTAATTTTTGTCGGTCTGTCTGTTTGTTCCGGGTAATCTCTGGAATGGCAAGACCGATTTCGACGGGACTTTCACTGGCAGATAGCTGATGACATAAGGAGTAACTTAGGCTACTTTTTTTAGACTAGCTTCGCCTTAGACTAGCTTTTTTAGAGTAACACCGCGGGTCTCAGCTAGTAATAAATATGATTATCAGCAGTATAAATACTACAATACAGGATCTGGATCTAATTTGGAATCAAACGGCTGTGTGAGATTCGTGAGGTTATTATGAGATTATTTAAAATATGTTTAGTCTAAAGTGAAAGGAAAAATATAGACGTGTTTATATTTACAAATATCAAAGAGTTTCATTTAAGTGTATATATGTGTACTGACGACACAAAATTACATTTGATTCTCAGAAGTTTCTTAAATTTAACTTAGCTTTCTTAATAAAAAAGTCATTACATATGAAATTATATCGACATCTCTGTCGTGAATTCTCGCGTTATGTAATATTTAATATTAAGCGTTTTCAAGGTTACCTCCTGAAATTACTTTTTCTCGACATGGAATCAGAACTTCTTAATATTTTAGTTAAATAGTCTTTTCTCTACTTATCATTGTTTCTTCTCCTCAATAAGAATAATAAACGGAAATGGGGTAATTTGTGTAAAGTACCGAATTCCTGCCTTGACATCTTTTGCACCACATGTAATGCAAATTACTAGATTTTTATTATTATAAAGCCATACTGAGTTAAATTAAGTTACTAATTGCTAAGGTCTATCTGAAAACCTTCATTTAATGTGGAGTTGTTGATTTATTCATAGGTTAATAATTTTCGCGGTGAGATAAAAGCAAGTCGCTAAGTTGTATAATGGAAAATAATTTGCACGTTAGAAATTTCCACCGCATACGGTAATATATAAACAAAGCGAAGACAAGTTCAAAGTAACGGGGTCATAACTGTATTAAGTGCTAATGATTCCAATTAAGAAATGTAACCTTACGTATTACTTCTAATTATAAAGGTATAAGCAAATCAAAGTCAAAACATAAATGGTAGGTACAGCAATCAAACTTATACAGTAATATGTTTGATATCTGATATATTTACTAAAATATTATATAATACTAGCTGACCCGGCAAACGTTGTATTGCAAAACAAAAAAAAAATTAGGGATGGGTCACCCTTGCCATTTAGGGGTATGAAAAATAGATGTTGGCCGATTCTCAGACCTACCCGATGTGCACACAAAATTTCATGAGAATCGGTCAAGCCGTTTCGGAGGAGTACGGGAACGAACATTGTGACACGAGAATTTTATATATAAGATAGTTATGCGAGTATTGGTCACACACTACGTCACTACGTACGGTGGTGGCGCGATGCGCTGTGGAGCGCACGCTTCCTTTAGGTCTATCTTCAGGCCGTAGGTGGCCGCGGGTCCTTCGGAGTTCCAGGGATTTCCTTCCTAGTGTTCACGTGGTTACCCGAGACATAAATACCGGTGGGTGGCGTCCCAGGGGTTTTCCGCACAGACAAAGAAGGGGGTAGAAGTTTTATCGCGTTTTAAAGAGACACCACAAACACACTTTTACAGAACACGATGGCGAAAAGCTGTGTCCGATAAAAGTAAGAACATTTCTGCCTACAATACAAGCGACAGAGAATACAAAGTGGAGTTACATCTCCACTCAAAGCTTACGCCTGGGCAGCTTGGGTCAAGCCGATCTGAAATATCCCGGCAATCGATAATTCAAAGATATTGTTGAATGCAGCTGTTGAAAGCGATAAGCTGGTGCTGGAGTCTCTTTACAGTAGTCCATATTCGGCTTTCATTACCATGCATTTTATATAATAGTAGTAGTATTAAAAACTTTCCATACTACGTAGACCTCTTCTCTTTTGAACCATTTTGCCACCATGCCACTGAAAACTTAATTTATATAACTTACGTAGGCTAAACGTTAAGGGATATTAGGAAATCTTAGATTATTAATTACGCGAAGACTGGGTAGATCACTAGATTATTTAGATAGTTTTCAGTATTTTACCCTTTGTGTAAAATAAATAAAGGCCGATTTCATACGTGAAAATATCATTTTTCCGTTAACCATTCCTACATACATATTTAATTTTAAAACGTTTTGGAATTAAAAGCAAACAAAAATAAATTAATAAAATAACCTTCAGTCTTTAAAGATATTCTGCCTTATTAATACACACATTTTTAATTAGTCTATTAACTAAATTCCTAGCTTATCAATTTAAAATTTTCAAGGAAATTTTAAATAACTATTAAAAACATAAAGTATTGTGTTAGACTTTCGTAATTGTATATCACGCTATTGCATTAAAAATGATGACCTATGACCGAATATCAGTATGTTATTTTCTACGTGCTCGACTTTTAAGCAAGTCAGAACTAATCTGCCCATAACCAGTTTTATTACAGACTACATTTCAACATGTCCAAGTTCATTAGGTGGGTATAATGACACATTTGTATTATCAGAGTAAGCTCTAAAACCAATACATTACTTCTTCAAATATATTTTTACGTCCCATACTCTGTGTAACTGGATGAAAGATTTTTATGTACTTATCTGCCTTGTGTGGACAAAGGGGTCTGTGGGATTCTTACCGACTAAAAACAAGGCCGTAGTTACAGTGTTTGCACAAGAGATGGGTAATTACTCGTCTCTAAAGAATAGATCATGGCCTTCCAGAAGTTAAAAGGTCAAGATCGTCTCAAATTAGTTTCATGAATGGTTGTGAAATGTTTCCAGAAAATCTAAAATTTGCATGAAAATCGTAAACGGCTATCCTCTTTTAATAATCTATGACGATATTTTAATTCGAGGACTTGTTTCCTCGGAATTGTCTCTCTTCATCTCCTTTAATAGTCATTACACTCTATTAAAAACGATCTACCTGATGAAATAAGTCCGAATTTTTATGCATTTTACCTTATACGACCTCCTTTTTTAGTATTTCTTTTTTTCGTGTCAATGGTACCTGCAAATTTTCAACTACTTATTCCATTTTTCTTTTGTCGTTCTCTCAAGGTACTAGCGCCATATTTATTATTTTACCCTTTTTCACAGTGTTGCCAACCTTCGTCCCACTTCTCACCAACAAAACGATTATAAAGAAAAATTCTGTTTTTATATATTGTTAGCTAATTTTGCGATATCGGCTTCGTATATCACTGACTTGCCCTTTCTTCAGAACACAAATTTGATTAGGGTAACTATCCTGATCAAATTTGTGTGTTCGTCATGTCACGTAACTGCGTGTAGTCAAAATTTTCTGACACTAAAACTTGTCTGATATTCTGGTCTTAGACTGTATGTCATTGAAAGTTGAAGCTAAAACCTAAACCTAAAACTAATACCCGCTTATAACAATCTATCATTAAATGTAGAATTAAATAACATTTTCGTTCAATACATAGCCTAGATTGATACCCAAAATGCAAACACTCGTTATACACTTCACAAATTACTAATGCATGAACCACTGTTAATTACAAAACAATCTAACCAACTCAAAGGAAGTTCGTAAATAAATAATCACACTTTAAATAACATCTTATCCTTCCAGCCGTAGCCAAGCAGGTGTGACGTACCCCGACTTTGCTCTATAATTGCTACTTGGCGATCCCATGTCACACCCGTGTCAAACTTTCGCTACTTGCACTGAAATATTCTTTGTAAATTGGCTTTTATAATGCCTTGACGACGGTTTATCAATAAAACCCTTGGGCCTCATCGAAAGTATCATATGGCTAAATTGGGGTTTTCATTCATATTGCTCTGTTTGTTGACGGTCACAAATGATTGTCATGAAATTATTGATTGATGAGATAAAAATGAGGATAGGTTTACTAGGGGTTACATGGGGTACTAGAAAACGGCAAAGATCTTAGTTTTTTATTGTAACTAATGAATAATATTGGCCAATATATGGCGATCTCTTTTGCGATCTACCGATGACATCGCTTTAGTAGTAACGATTAACTTCAAATTAGGAGCAGACTGGGTGAAGACAAAGAAATTGTTTAAATTAGTCTGGAGATTATCGGGCCTAAAAAAGAATAGAATAGTCAACATTTCAGCAGATAATAATAACTATTTATTTGTGTTATTTATGTACAACTACTTATATACAACAAAGTTTTATACAACTGTTAATACTGACACATAATTTGAAAATGACATAATTCGAAACCGGTCGGTAGAAGAAAAGTACAAGTTAGTTTGATTTCATAATGTACTCGTAATACTAATATACAACTGTTTCTACCTTTTCACAATATTTTTATTCTTTTTCTCACACTAGGAATAATAATTTATCGCGTGGGATTCATGAAACGGGTACAAATAACACCCGGACTCAGAAAAACAATTGGTGGAATACACAAAGTGTTGTCCCAAGTGGAGATCGAACCTACAACATTCAGCGCAGTAGGACGAGGCGAGGTGACGGCTTAAACCACTTCGCCATCAGTGCAGACTAGTGCTTTCATGCTAGTTATGTTCTTCGTACAACAAATCTAATTACATTTCACGCTCTTCGTCATTATTCAAATCCCTTGAACTGTTAAGGGGCACGGGGAAATATAATTAAAGTAAATAAAGGCAAGTAGCCAAAATATATAAATAGGTATGTGACCCTTCGGCCACGGCTTCAAATAGTCTCACAGAGAAAGGAAAAACAGGCTGAGTTATGATTTCCCCTCTTATTATACGAATACTCGACAATAAAGAACAACTAGAATGTTTTTCTTACGGTCATAAAAGTAATATTTCAGTTGTGTTTTACGTATTTTGTTATAGTTTTATAACATGCATTATGACTGTGAGCTAAAAAAATAACAATAATATTTTGCGATATACTAGAACACAACGTTCTAGGGACAACCATCAATCATCAACAGCCTATAACAGTCCACTGCTGGACATAGGCCTCTCCTTAGAAAGGAGGTTTTGGCCTACTATACCACGCTGGCCAGACGGGTTGATATAGGTTTTGTTTCAAGTTTTAATTCTCTTTGAAGTGTTGTTGTCCTGCTTAGTTTGCTCCCTTAGTCGGCTCTTACGACACCCACGGGATGAATAGGGGTGGTGACATTCCGTATTCTTAATCCGTCACCACACGGACTAGGGAAAACTAGGGACAAATTAATATAGTATCTTTTTTACTAAATTCATTTCATACATAGAAACACTCATCATCAATCATCATCAATCATCATCTTTGCAGTGTTGTTGTCCTATTTAGTTTGCTCCCTTAGTCGGCTCTTACGACACCCACGGGTTGAATAGGAGTGGTGTCATTCCGTATTCTTAATCCGTCACCACACGGACTAGGGACAACTAGGGACAAATTAATATAGTATCTTTTTACCTAAATTCATTTCATACATAGGAACACTCCTAACAATGCAAATAGACGTAAAACTTTTTCTACCAAACCCTGAAAATGAAAAGTAGTAGTAAGTAATGTCATAAAGTAATATTAACCACTATAAAAAGTATTGAGTCACAAGATTTACCGCCTTATAGACGCCCTATATCATCTCAAACAGCGCGTCTTTCGATTATACCTACATTATTAAATTAAATTTCTCTTTTCGAAAAAAAAAAAGAACTTTTCGTGACTGAAGTATCATAAGGGCTCGTTATATGTGGATAAAGAAAATGTTTTAGAAAACTAAATGCAACGTGCAAGGAATAGATAATATGATATAATATAATATTCTACCACATTCACACAACGCCATCTAGTCCCAAACTATGGGTACTAGACAACTGATATAAATACATATATACTTTTTTTTTGTAAATACATATTATACATAGAAACAACCAGACCAAGTCAGATATTAAATGTTCATGCACACAAATGTTTAACTTGAGCGGGAATTGAACACGCGACTTTTAGATTAGCAGTCCGTTACACAAACCACTAAGCCATCCGGTCGCCCATTGTACTTATCATTTGAAGGCATGAAATGATTCATGCAATCAAAAGTATTGGATGTAGCTTTCAAGACGTACAGAATATATGTAATTTGAAGCGGATAAGGAAAGAAATAATAACACAATTGAATTAAAAGCCCTAATTTAAGTATAAGAAGTGAATTTCAATGTGTGTTTAATCCACCATTAAAACATTTAAGATAAAACTTAGAAATTTATAAGCATAACCATGGTCTAGACTCGGATAGATAGATTTTAAAAACCATGAATTATGTAGGTGTTGTAAATGTCCGTGTTATTCGCTTTTAAAAAAACATTGTTATGAAATTAATTTAAAAAATAAAATTGCCTACAAAATAAAACACTTTCCTTTTTACAATACCTGGAAAGCTTTAATGTATTCTAAGAGGATCTGAGCTCACATAAATACGCTTAGAATTCCCGTATAGAATTACTGTCGTAATTAACTGGTGTTTTCACAAAATTAACGTGTTAAACTGTGTAAGTAAATATTTTATTACTCGACTGATTATTAAATACACTTTGTTCACAATTGTACGCAATTGGTTGGTGTGAAAGTTATGTATCGGCAAAAATGGGCTGGTTCGACCTTACAGAAGACCACTGTTAAGTAATTTTTTCGCCGCTTTTCACTAAGTGAGTAAGGATCCAATATCCTAATTCTACTTAGGGATTAACAGGCAACGCACTTTGTGACTCTTAAGTTGCAGTTGTCTATGATCGGCGGTAGTCACTTTCCACCGGGGGGCCCGTCTGCTTGTTTGCTCCCCTGTACCATGAAAAAATACACAGTTTATAGAAAAATCTTTAGATTGACTGGATATATCTGACAGAACGCATGGCGTAGTGGTTTAAGCGGTCGCCACGCCGCGTCCTACTACGCTGAGTGTTGTGGGTCCGATCCCCACATAGGACGACACTTTGTGTAATCCACAAATTGTTATTCTGAGTCTGGGTGTTCTTTGTGTCCGTTTCATGTATGTTTGTAAACCTTCCGCGACACGGGATTTATTCCAAATGCGGGAGTTGTCTTTTTATAGAAAGAATATATATTGATAATAGAAGCTAAAACTAAGCGAAGTAAGTAGACCGGACTTACAGAAAGTCCTTAGCTTTGAGACAATTATATAATCTAAAATTTAGACTTTTTCAATTTTAAAAATGTTGTTTGGGAATCTTAATAAAAGCAGAGTTAAAACTGTAAACATATTTAAATAATATGTATTCATTGTGTCGGTGTTTTTCTTTATTATTGGTTCCTTTTCTTGAGAAGTTTGTAATTAATGTTTTCAAATCATTTTCGAGACGTAAACTCTCGTGTCAGTATCAGGCGACGTTGATACGGTGAATATTAAATTTAGCGTACCGCTGTCAAGTGAACTTCTTGGCGAGATGTGTGTACGCTCGGCGAGGCTCTGAACTACAATAACTTAGGTAAATCATCTTTACCTCTACACATTCCTGCTCATAGAAATAAACGTACGAGTAAAATCTAATACACACGTAATACATTTTTCAGTACATAATTATATTGTTATTAATATTTTGTGATGAGTATGATTATTTGTTCTGTGTCTGGGTGTTATTTATCTGTAATATGTATGTATTTAGAAACATATATATGTATGTTTATTAACAGGCTGGTGACCATAATACAGATATGTGTAAAGCTATTATTATTATTCTTTTTAGTTATGTTCAATACACATATTAATCGTGCTCATCACACAATCATTAATTATCGAACCCACAACCTCAGGCTTCTGTTTTTTTAGACAACTCCCGAATTAGAATTATATACTGTGTCGTGAGGGACTTTGCAAACATACATGAAACGGACACAAAAAACACCCAGACTCAGAACAACAATTTGTGGATCACACAAAGTGTCGTCCCATGTGGGGTTTGAACCCACAACACTCGGCGTAGTAAGAAGCGGCGTTGCGACCGCTCAAACCGCTACGCTATCCGTGCAGTCAATTAAATTACCAGGCACGGTCACTAACCACTAGACCGACATGTCAGTCGCATCAAATAAACTGAACAGGTTTTAAAAGAATGAGACTTAAAGTTTAACCCATATATTCCTATAGCTAAAACTAGCTAAGTTGGCCTTTACGTTCGGATCTATTGTATCTCATAGTACGTACGGCCCTGGCAACGTGCCCAATGGAACGCCAGTTACCGAAACATCAGCTTTCTAAGATCGCTCGGTCGCCGCGTATCACTGCTTTGGTTTTATGACAGCCTGGTACTTTGTGTAGCACAGGCTTGATTGCAAACTGTGAGATTTGGCTGCAGGTCTCCTCAATAACAGTTTGCATTAAAGAGGTACTTACTCTATTGGACTAAATTCAGGTTTATATTGCTTTGAATTAGTTGGATGAACTCATCTAGGGCAAAGTAAACCTTTGCTTTTTACGAGAGCTTATTTCCCTAGCCATTAATATGTACTAACTATTGATCTCGTCAAAAAAATTGACAATGTTCACTTAACCTACATAATCAGAAAAACCAGTGTTTATGTTTACGCAAGAGAACAAAGAAAGTAGGATATTTGCCACCTGGAATAAAACTGTTCCCTAAAGACGAAAAAAAACTTTCACTCGAGCGAAGCCGTGGTCAGAAGCTAGGTAACTAAATAATAAAAATACACTTTCTAATTTGGCTTAATTAATATCCAAACAGGTCTGTTGCGAATTTTGTTGATTATCTTATTTTAGATGTTTTATAGAAAATAACTAAGTAAGCTGAAGTTCTTATTTTAAATTCTCTAGCCCTCATTGTTCTGCATTAATTTTCATTAAAAAATAAGTTAATTATAAATTTCTCTTTTCAACTGGCTCCAAAAAGTTGTAATTGCTACCGAAAAGTAGAAAATTAGCATCTAAATTGAAAAAAATTATCAAGAGCTAGTTGAGTTTTATTCCGCGGCCGAAGCAGCCGGGATGCCAGCATGTGTTACTACTTCCAGCAGGCGAAAAAATTAAATGCTCTTTGTCTGTGAGCATACTGCCTGATTAAGATGATAATAAGACCATTTTTATTTGAGATCATAAATCTCATATAGAAAATTATGTTAATATAACATTAAATGTGACCCTAGTAACTTTTCATAAGAATTAAAACATAGAGAATCAAACGCCAAAATTTTTATTTTACATTTGAAATAAGTTATTTATTAATGACTGTGTAACACACATTATTATGTAATATTTGATGATACAAAGAGATGCAATTTGGTATTAAAGTTTTAGAATGGAACGACTTATTTTGATTGACTTCATTATGCAGAACTTTGGTTTACAACCTTGTCAATTATGACGGAGTTGTGCCTATTAAATGGATATCTACCTTAATCTCTTACTAAGTAATCTACTTAGTATTACTTAGTAAAGAAAGTAAATAAGCCTCTAGGTTTCAAGAGGCTTATTATTATTAAAAAAAGTAAATGGTCGGTCAAAGAATATGATTTTAATGATGAAGTTACGTCCTAACCTGTAAGTTTATCTACAAGAATATTTATTTCTTTTCAAATGTTTTCTCTCAAGAACATTACATAGGATATTTGAAAAATAAATTTATTCAACTGTTAAAAGTTTGAGTTATGAGCTTACAAAGTTTTGCAGAAAGTATAAAATGAAATGGCATTCATGTTTAAGTTATGCGGAATCAAGTATACCACTCTCCTGTCACCAACTCTGTTATAGTATTTTGGTTTAGTTAGATACACCATCAGCTGATATGATATAGAGGTAACTATACAAATAATAACTTGAGGCATCTCACACACGACCATCTAATCCCAAATTCGACAGTGCTATGTTATGTTAACCATACTGCTGATAAACATAAATATATATTTGTAAATATATACATATTGTAAGGTAGTACGCCTATGAAAGGCGACGCGCGCGCGGTGTCGGCCCTTTCATCGCTCGTCAACAATATTGTTATCGTGCCAATCGCTCCACATGAATAATCTTTGGGGCGCTTCTTGGACACTTCTGTATCCGGTTAGTAACATCATTGATTTTTGTTACCCCTCGGCATGTCCTTTCTATTTGGCTTTTAGCTTCGGAGATCTCCCTTTACTGCGAACTGAAATATGTGGCCACACCAGCGAATTCTCTTCGAAGCCGTTATTGTTCACTTTCCGGTCATAACGGGTTTTCATCTTCTCAGACATTTATTAGACCGATTGTCTAATATGCTCATGAACGTCATTCATCTTGTTGCGGAAGTCTTGCGAGTACTACGTTATACAGGGCGTCAGAGGGTATTCCAGTGATCAAGTCTGTGGGCAACCGTAGATCTCTTCGAAGTTTGCGAAAGCTGGTATAACTGAAGTATTTTCATGGACTGCACTTCGGTATGACAGAAGAAACGGTTGGATGCGTTTGTCCCAATATCTTTGCCTACTTGCCACAGCTTTTGCTAGATACCTCTCTAGTGTTTGGTGAAATCGTTCCACCATTCTGTCCGATTATGGCTGGTAAAAGGTGGTCCTGGTTTTGTGAGCACCCATCACTCGATGTGTGGAGTGATGGGTGCTCACAAAACCAGAACCACCCTTTCAAGAGATGTGTCTCTTGAAATATTAGAGACTCAAAATTTCTTACTTGGTCACTGTGAATTTCTTAAGGTACTCCAAAACGACCGAAGGCTTCGTGCACTAATATATCTGCAACTGTTAAAGCCTCTCGGTTAGGAATCGCGAAGTCTCCGGCCACTTAGTGGAATATACCATTACAACCATGAACTACTTGTTTCGGCTTTTACTTCCAGGAAACGGTCCCGATACATCTATTGCAATCCTTTCCCAGGGTGCATCAGCATTGTATGATTTCAATGCACCCCTGCTGCGTATACGGGGTCCTTTCACATCAGCACAACTGGTACACTTACCACACCAGTCCTCAACATCATCACTAAAATAAATCCAGTAGATAATTAATATTATTTAACGGGAATTAACGCGATCTCTTATTTAGGGTATTACATACCTCTGGTTTGCCTGACGTTTCGACCAGGTTGCACCGGCCGTGGTCACAGGCTGACTGGCTCATCGGCGCACGCCCTCCGTCGTCGAATCCGTGAAGTAGAAGGCTCTTCATCTACCCGCACATTTTCGATATTATTTTTGTGTCGCCATGTACCGTCACATACCACACTAACAGTGTCCCTATTCTGTAAGCAAACCGATGAGTCCCTATTCTGGTGTTTAACCGATTGCGCAGAAAAGCGAGGTGGTATGTTTTTTAACACTGGATTCCACGCTGTAGATAATTTAAAACCATCTTCCCGATTGAAAGTTTTATGCTTTTTAATCTCAATCGCTTCACGTACAACTCTTGAGTAAAAGTGACGTTCGGTGGAGAGGACTTGCGGGTAGATGAAGAGCCTTCTACTTCACGGATTCGACGACGGAGGGCGTGCGCCGATGAGCCAGTCAGCCTGTGACCACGGCCGGTGCAACCTGGTCGAAACGTCAGGCAAACCAGAGGTATGTAATACCCTAAATAAGAGATCGCGTTAATTCCCGTTAAATAATATTAATTATCATGGAACGCGAAAGTTTAAAAGTTAGTAAATCCAGTAGAATCAAGAATCGGAATTATGAATCGAAATTTCAACGTGTCTCAATTTACTTAATACTAGATGGCGCTGTCCCTCAGAGTCCATACGACTCTCGATTGTTCACCAACTAACTACACAATACAAGAACGATTTAGTCCTGGGGCAATATTTTACATAAATTACACGTAGACACAGAATGATCATGCGCATCACACAATTATTCGTCCTGGGTGGGAATCGAAACCACGACCTCTGGTTTGTCAGTCATAATCACTAACCAACAGGCCCGGAGTACTTTTGTGTAAACAGTGTAGGAAAACATATGTTGCTTTATATTATGCCTATATTTTTCTATAAGAAAACTTTCACGTATAGGCTTATATGTGTGAGTAGGAATGTTCGTAAATAGGCCTTAATCATCTGGAGTTGAGGAACGAAGCGGGTCTATCCAATTACGGACAAATCACTTAACTTATTTTCTGCTTATTTCCTATTTGTATTGAAGTTACTTTTTGACGACTTTAGAGTGTGTAATGGTAAATAAATGTATTTACGGATGTTTAGAATTTGTGTTGCTTCAGTTATATAAGTCTTGTACGTGTGTCCAGAAAACACAATAAAATTACGTATACTCTAAAGTTCATTCCATGAAATCCATAATCCATTCAGTTGCTTCCAGAAATTTTTGAGTGACAGTCTATAGTGAATTTTTTAATAGTTTTACCAACTTTAATGTACCTAAATCATAATCAGTTATACTAAGTTGTATTCTGTATGATTAAATTTAACAACTTTAATTGAGAAGAAATAACCTATCTGAAGAAGAATAATTAAATATTTAAATTCGCCATTTGTGACCTGATATCATATTGGAAGATATCGCTTAATATACATTCAGAAAAATCAGTCAAATGGAGAACCTTCTCTGTTTTGATATCGATTAAAAATAAGTCCATATCACAAATTTAAAAATAACGTTGTAATAATAATCAAATTATAAATGGATATATTGTCCTTTTTTCAAACGATTAAATATATATTCTAGCACTGACTTTTACAGGGGCCCCTAAATACTCACAAGTCAAAAAGTTCATCTTTAAAATTACAGTGTTCTGTCCTAAAGATTCATAGAAAAAGAAAGAATAAATCTTTCGACTTTAGCTCTTCAATTCTATATAATAAGTTAAGAACATAAAGTTAACGTGATGTTTTAGTTTGTTGACATATTAACTAAATTATGTAATCACTTTGCCTTTCATGTAAAATTTGTATTATATAATTCAGTTACATTCCAGACTTGAGAAAACATCTTCTGTGAATACAAAGATAAATGGAATTAATATCAAGGATTAGAAGTAATTCGTCATGTTACACTCTATTAAATTGTAAATTTGTACTGAATTCTAATTTTAAAATACATAATACCTTTTAAGAGATACAGAGTACCTGTCTTAAGACGCCAAGGGTCGCATTTATTCAGTAATTCGACTGGCAACACCCTAAATGTAGGATTAAATTGCTGGGGTCGCGTCACAGGAAAAATGTATGAACATTGAGGAGACAGGGGACTGAGGCTAAAGGAGGGGACCGCAATTAGTGGCAGGGGATAATTCCTAGCCTCTCGTTTGCGTGCTTATTACGTGATGGGATGCTCCAGGAAAAATCGTCAACAGGTTTATCTGTTTCTGACTCAGCAAATTACTTATGCTTTCAACGGTCAGTTCGTTGTTTCGTGAATAGTATTTAAGGCTTCTTTGAAAGTAGATTATTCATTTTCTTCTAACAAGCCCGTACAAAATATCCTGGATTACTTTGTTGTTCATTTAACCTTTAATGATATACTAATAAAGCTAAAAGTATCAATTTTCAAATTTAATGTTTATATAATACTAGCTGACCCGGCAAACGTTGTTTTGCCATATACATTATTTCAAAACAATTTATGACAAATAAGAAAAAAAAATAGGTGTATGAAAAATAGATGTTGGCCGATTCTCAGACCTACCCGATTCGGAGTTTCGGAGGAGTTCAACCACACACACCGTGACACGAAAATTTTATATATTAGAAGATATTATTAGCTGTTGCCCGCCCATGTGTATGTCGGTTATCGCGCTAAAAAGTAGACTATATTACTCGCTGATAATGTAGCTTTCCATTGTTAAAAGAATTTTTTAAATAGGTTTAGTGGTTTAGGCGTGAAAGCGTAACAAACAAACAAACTCACTTTCACATGAACATGCCTCCGAAATCACAAACTCATGAATACATTCATATGTAGGTACTCACGTACACAAGGTTGCACATACTCAGTGTTAACAATATTTAAAAAAAAAGGGTTATTAAAAGTCTCACTAACAGCTATGATTCATGTAAATACTAGAGTAGTGGTTTAATAGGTCACTTCGCCACTTCCTACTGCGTTGGGTGTTGTGAATTGGGTAAGGATTGGAATTCCACAAGGTACAACACTTTGTGTGATCCACCAATTGTTGTTCTTCTTCTGGGTGTTATTTGTGTCCGTTTCATAAGTGTTTGTAAATTCTGCCACTATACAGGATATATTCCTAGCGCGGGAATAAGGAGAAAATGATTCTCTATGTTAATTCTAAAGTGAACCCTGATGCCAGCAAGAAATACCTAATAAAATAGAGAATTAAAAAAGCATATCTCTTATTCTTAACTAACGAACTCTTCATATCTATCAGGGCTCTATCACAGAAATCAAAAGCCCGACATTTGTTATTAAAATGTGGTCAAATTGAAACAAAACTTAATCATTCAAGACAAGATCTCAAGAGCCTGTCGACATTGTTATGCACTCCAAAGCTCTCACGAACATTACACACTGTAGGTCGTGTCAAGTAATCCTGTGTTACTGTTCGAACAACTAAACTCATGTTTATGGGTAATTATTTGTTTGGGATGTCGTATGATATACCGTCCTCTTGAAACTTTGTGCATATATTATGTACAAAATGATATTATTATGATCAATTATCATAAACCAATTTGATAATAGTATTTACTCAATCAGGGTTAACTACTTTGTGGCTCTCAAAACAGTTAAAGTGAAGGCATTAGTATCATTCTCATTTCAACCATCGGAACTTTATAGCTAGACATAGACCTCTCCACTGATTTACAAAAAAATCCTATTGCAATCGTCTCGCAATATCTTCCTCCTCCGATCTTCATAAAACACTTATCGTATCTAATTTAAAAACGTCATATGAAGTTAACTTGATTGATAACTTGGTCAACTCGATGGCCAAGTCATAAAAAATAAAAACCGGATAGGTACGAGTCGAACTCGTCTTAATTTCTTGGATTGGATGGGAACTTTTTTTTATTTTTTGAATTTATTCCTTTATTTGTGCTATGAGACGTTTCTTTTTGTCAAATTTCGTGATACTAGGTCAACGGGAACTACCATGTAGGTTTTCGACCCAAAACCTATAGGGTACTTCCGGTTGACCTAGATTTATCAATTTTGGTTAGAAGCAAGGTGTCTTACAGTACAAGTAAAGAGATAATTCTGAAAATTAAAAAAAGTTGAAAATTAAGGTAAATTTTGGTACTTACAAGTTTTCGTTAAAATCGAAATTTGTCCATCTTTTTATCGTGTTAACTCAGGACCTTGATTTTTATACACCTAATAGGGGCCATAGAGCTTAGTATTTGGTATAAATTTCAACTTGCTAGGTCTACACGTTCCTGAGAAAATCGGTGGTAACACACGGACAGACGGACAAGAAAGTGATCTTATAAGGGTTCCTTTTTTACCTTTCGAGGTATGGTAACCCTAAAAAAACAAAAATATGCCAGAAGTCATACAAAATTTAATGTTCAATACTGGCCTGAGTAAACCCGTTTTGTCACCTCACTAAGAACGAGTCAGCAGATCATGCGTCTCAAAGGGATGTTTGAAATATAGGTTGAGTTCTTAAAATATACTAATCAAAGCAGGAAGATTTTATATCATGACACAGGATGGGCTGCAAATTAGTAGTTTGGCTTGTTCTTATTAGCTGGCAAGGAGGACATTCGAAGCTTGTGGAAGTTAAGAACTTCAAGAACGAGTACTAATATCGTTGTCTAGTAAAGCTTCATATAGAGTATATTAAGTATTATAAATACTTAGAATACTCTGAACTCTTAAAGAAGAAAAATTTACAAATAAGAAAATGTCTATTTATATATTTTTCTTATTTTTTTATAAACAATGGTATAACTCAGTAACGAAATAAGAAGTTAAAAGCATATAAATAAGATGTATTTACAAAAGGAAATCCTTTTGTCAAACGCAAACAGTGAAGAAAGAAAGCGGCCGAGCTGAAGTGGCAAAAAGTTGTCTAAATACATTGAAATGTCAAAATTGGGTACCTTGGAAAAACTTGGTATATAAAAAAAATTGAGAAAGTTTTAACATACGTTTATTCTTACTTTATCTATCTATTTACTTATTTATGTGACAGATTAAGAGTGTCACCACCCCTATTCAGCCCGTAGGTGTCGTAAGAGCCGACTAAGGGAGCAAATAGCGTAGCACAACAGCACTGCAAAGAGAAGGAAAACTTGAAACAAACCCTATACCAAACCGTTTGGCCAGCGTGGTAAGTAGGCCAAAACCGCCTTTCTAAGGAGAGGTCTATGTTCAGCAGTGGATAAATTGGGGCTGTTCATGGTGATGATAATAAAATGGTATGAAAAATAAATAGGGTTAAGTTGAGAAAAAAGCGATGTGAGAAGGCTATGCTTCACAGCAGATATAGGGCGGCTTGGCCGGAAAGATACTACGGTCTTACAGAAAACTGATGTCAAGCAATTCATTTATGCCTTTTCATTGAGCCAATGAGGTTACCGGAGCCCTCCCCCCTCTCCTTTAGCCTTGAGAGGCACTTAAAGGGCGGTAACTGGTTTCTCTTAAGTTGAAAAAATTAATGGGCGGTGCATCATTTACTTATATACCACAAAATAAATCAAGATAATAATTATAAAAAGCCGTGTGGTGTCGTGGGACACCCGATAGGAACGAAGTTGTGACGATCGAGTAAAACTGATTTGACACGATTTTAATTACAACGCCATCTATGAAAGCGGCTATTACCTACATATTAAAAACAATTAAAACAATTTATACATTGGTAAAATCTCCTTGCGAAATGATTTAATATCTATTCGATAGATGGCGCTGAATGTCTGACAAGATGACACGAAAATAAAGAGCAAAAAGCCAACATCACGTGGTATTCCCAGGCGGTCACCCATCCAAGTACTAACCACGCCCGATGTTGCTTAACTGCGGTGATCGGACGAGAATCGGTGTATTCAACATGGTATGGACGTTGGCGAACGTTAAAGCAAATTTAATGTATGGTATCCACAGTTAGACGTCAATTTATATTAATAAAAAAGTGTCGTTCCAAATTTTTTTCCGTCTAGCCCCCTTTCACAACGCGCGATAAGGAACTTCGTTCCAATAATTTATTTAAATTGTCATCTTTACATTATAGTCCTAGACGTTTTGGCTGCGCTACTTAAATAGCTGGTTTTAAGAATAATCCGTTACAGAGTTCCATAAAATTAAAAGAAGGTACATAGGTTTACATATAAAATTTTCGTTAAATTTTACATACTGAATTACATTAATTGGTGTTGTTGCTTGAGTGCATGTGTGAGTTTGTGAGAATGTATGTGTGTGCGTGTGTGTGTAATGTCTATGCATGTGTGAGAATCTATGGAATTATAAAGTTACTATAGGCTTTTTGATGGCATGAAGTTCTCCGTTTATATATAGTTCTTCTTAGAGATATATTGAGTAATTTGAGAATTTATTAAAGCATAGGAGGATTTGTGTGTCGGTAAGATTTGGTTAACTTTATCATACAGGTTTTAACTCTGCAGTATTTATAAGTTTAGATCGTCCTGTACCTATAGGTAAAATAGACAAAAGGACCACCATATCTTACACACTATTAACTATCAGGCTGGGTTTACAGGTCAAGACATAAATTTCAAAGCTAACTGTAAAGTTTTAGTCTGAAGTGGGTAATAACACATAATACAAGGTTTACTTAGTTTGGGTCTAGATAGCGATGTGTAGTATGTCACATAAAGGTATATATTTATAAATAAATATATAACTGTATATATGTATATATGTTAAGTTGGATTTCGTACGCTTGGAAAACTCAAAAAGTTCTGCATCGATGGAGGTCAAATTTTAACAAGATATACAAATCGCTTTAAAGATTGTTTTCTCTAGTTCTAATTTCTTTGCTACTACTTTCTGATCAATGCAATTTTAATGTGCCACAGCGAATCGTGGCAGGGTAAAGTTATTTATATATAAATACAGTAACATATACATACAAATACAGCGTTATAGCTACTTTATAACTGGAACGTTTTGCTTTAACGCCTGTCATAATCTTATGTGGCTTTTCTATAACTTTAATTTAAAAACATGCTATGTACGTAGTTTGTATGTTTTAAGGTCAGAGCAACCCAGCCGGAACTTCAGGCAATTTATGTAATATCTATTAATCGATTTTATTATCGTTCATTAATAATACTTACATTGAACTCGAAAGTTTGAAAGTTTCTTACTTGTATTCAGTTATTTTATTACACTGGCCTTGTAATGAAGAATGAAGTCATAAATTATGTGGTAAATGTTACGTAATTAGTACTAATATATATGCTGTACTATGAACAAAACATTCATAATCTGTTGTTTCACTGATCAATATGATCATCCTAACAGTCATCGAATGTAAGTTTATTTGTATGTTACAATTTCAAATTCTAATTATTCAAACATTATAAAAAAAATAGATGTTATTAAAAAAGCATATAGAAAAAGTGAAATTTAATTAATAAAATTTACATTAGCAAAAACTGGAGGCATATTCATAATCTTAACTTGTATGATAAATTTAGTTTTAATAAACCTTCTACACATAAACCATTACAATCAGCAAATTTACATAATATGTTTATTGTTGTCAGATCAAATTTATCAAAAATATGATCAAAGTTTCCATTCCGAGTTCAAAATTCCTTTTTCTAAACGGGAATTAAGTAGGCACTGCTCCGTTTACGACAAGAGCTTTTAGCCTACTTTCGAAAAAGTTTGAATAATAATATTCTGGCCACACTGTTCTTTTATATTTCAATAACAACATTTTACTTTCGGTTGTAAGAGTTTTGATAAAATAAAGGGGTTAAAAGATCAAATAAAGAGGTTTTAATGAAATAATATTAGCAACATGACTTTAAGACATTATTTTATGTAGTACATTCTACGAATACAATACATTTCTAAATACTAAAAATCGTGTCGAAAAAATTTGTAAGTTTTTTTTGTTATTAGAGCAAGTTAAGTTTTTTTTTTTTTTTCTTTTTTTTGTACATCCATATGTCTGAATTACTTAGTTTCATGTGAAATTCTGAGCACACATCACAACACATTACATCAACAGCCTTTAATAGTCCACTGCTGGACATAGGCCTCTCCTTAGAAAGGAGGTTTTAACCTACTATATCACGCTGGCCAGACGGGTTGGTATAGGGAATGTTTCAACCATGGCGCTTTATGGTGCACCGGTGTGGGTGGCGGCTCTGACCGCCCCGAATAGGGCGCGCCTCTGGTGCCCCCAGAGGATATTGGCGGTCAGAGCCATACGCGGATACCGCACGGTGTCCACCGAGGCGGCTTGCGCCTTGGCCGGAACACCCCCGTGGAATTTGGAGGCGGAGGTGCTCGCCGAAGTTTATCGGCGAGTGGCTGACTTCCGGGCGGAGAGCGGATTTCGCCCTCCGCCCGAAGACGTGCGCGAGTGGCGCGAAGCCGCTCGCCGAGCCACTATGGTGAGATGGTCGTTCGTTCGCCGCCGTGGAGGCTCTCCAGCCTTTCATCGCCGAGTGGGCAGGGCGGCAGCACGGGACCCTTTCCTTCCGGCTGACGCAGGTGCTTTCCGGGCACGGTTGCTTCGGAAAGTACCTGTACGGTCGCTAGGAGGGAATCGAGTCCCGCCTGCCGCGGCCCGAAGGCCTGCCAGAAGGCCCGGGAGGACGACCTCCACTCAGACCCGAACCGGGCGGCGGAGGCGCGCTTATCACCGCCTCATGCCGCCCTGAGTGTAGCCGCGGGTGGACGGGGTGGGTTTCCCCTCCACACGCATTAGTTTGGCCAGCCGCGAGGGGGCGGCGTCCGCGTGTGCCGGACGTCGCCTAAAGAGAGGAAAATTTTGAGACGGAGCGTGCACCAGGAGCGGGCTGGCGCTAGGAGGGGTCCGGATGTCTTAATAACAGCTGTTCCCAGATCCCTCCTGTTACAGGCGCAGAGTGGCACACCGTGTGGTTTTAGTCGGTCCGAGTCCGACACACCACCCCGCCGCAAACCCCGGTGGGGTGACGGTCCGAGGGGATTTCCACACGTTAAAAAAAAAAAGGGTTTGTTTCAAGTTTTCCTTTTCTTTGCAGTACTGATTGATGTCCTGCGTAGTTTGTTCTCTTAGTCGGCTCTTAGGACACCCAGGCTCTTAGGATGAATAGGGGTAGCGACATTCCGTATTCTTAATCCGTCACAACACGGTGTGTATATTCTGTAGTAAATTCTGAGCAATCATATGCATCATATGCAGTTATAGTTGTTTAACTATTAAAAACTAAAACAAAAAAAATGACTGTCCTTATCTTCATCATCTGATTCTGTTGTGTAAATAAATTATCATTTTTCATAATTTTATGCACTGCTAGCTGACCCGCCAAACGTTGTTTTGCCATATACATTATTTCTAGGAAATATTGAAAAAAAAATAGGGTTGGGTCACCCTTGTCATTTAGCTGTATGAAAAATAGATGTTGGCCGATTCTCAGACCTACCTGATGTGCACACAAAATTTCATAAAAATCGATTCAGCCGTTTCGGAGGAGTATGGTAACTAACATTGTGACACGAGAATTTTATATATGACTAGCTGACCCGGCAAACGTTGTATTGCAAAACAAAAAAAATTTAGGGATGGGTCACCCTTACCATTTAGGGGTATGAAAAATAGATGTTGGCCGATTCTCAGACCTACCCGATGTGCACACAAAATTTCATGAGATTCGGTCAAGCCGTTTCGGAGGAGTACGGGCACGAACATTGTGACACGAGAATTTTATATATAAGATAGTATAAGATATTGTAATAAAAAAAACGCTGAAATTATTTCTCACTGTAAGCATTCGAACACATTAATAAATAATTACAGGTCAGAGATCACAAAGGAACAACATTAATTTTACTAAACGTAAAAGCTAACCGCAGCCAACGTTATTAGATTAATCCACTAACTCTCAATATCGCCAACTACTAAAGATAATTCAAACAAGAAATATCGGAACATGGTTTGTTTGGACTGTTTTAATGGGCAAATATTGGAGTAAAGAGCACTCTGAACGTGACTGCGGGTGTTATGAGGCGATACACTTTGGTTGAAATAATGGAGGATCACAGATGTCACAGTATTGGATATAAATGACTCTATTGTATTACAATTTTATATTATATGTTAAACATCATATCATCAAAATGATGTTATGAATACAGCCAAACTAGTGTGTTACCAGTACACGTACTTTTAATAAAAGCGGAAAGTGCTCAAATTATGCTTACTTTATTGGATGTCTTAATCTTGATTGTATTTAAATTACGAAATAGAAAATAAAATAAAAACGATTAAGACACGTTTGAATACATATTCGCAGATGTGGTATTTTTAGATTAAATGGCTTTTATAACTTACTGAAGTTTTGCACCCAAGTGAAAGTCGGATCCAGTCTCAAAAAGAAATGGCGGAAACATTTCTTGTTATTTCCCTTTCGAATATAACTTCCGTCGTGTTTCTAACATAGTATATGAACATATAGACCGTAGATACGTATAGACTCTTGATGTGATTTTATCGACCCATGATCATAGTGGAAAAGTCCACTAACAGGAAGTAACCAAAAGTAATTTTAATACCAAGTTGATACATAAAATATAATTCAAAATGTTTGGTAGACTGTGTATACTATTATTTTTTCTACATTTGCATCTCAAATATTGCTGGAATGTTGTATTTTCAAATAATTAAGGATTTTTTCACAAATTCCACTACTCCTACAAGACGATGCTCGTTTACACACCAAAGAATTAACAGTCTGAAAATTGGAAATTACTGGAATCACTCCTACACTCATCACTCTCAGTAAAATTAACTAAAAGATTTTTTTATCATGATTTCAAAACCTATAGCTATCGAATCTTTTTTTTTGAAGAGTTAATTTGCACCCGTTATTAGGATTTCTATAGAAGCTTTCTATAGCTGACATCAATGCGAAGGTGTATTTATATCTCATTGTGACAATATTTATGTGTAATTTGAAATTTTCAAGGACAGTGCCTACGATGATTTTATTGACGCACGCTATTTTCAATGAAGAGCAATATGTTAGATTCATTTCTATACATACTACTTAGATATTGAAATTTATAGAAAAGATTTAAATATTTTTATTTTTTTCAGACAAGCTAATTCGTTTTTTTTATGGTATAGGGGGGCAAACGAGCAGACGGGTCACCTGATGGTAAGCAACTACCGCCGCCCTTGGACACCTGCAACTCAAAAGTCACAAGTGTGAAGCTGCCCTTGGAGTAGCTCCCTCGTCGTCGGGCGTAGCTCCCTCGTAGTCAGCGGGATTGGGATTTGGGCTCCGGTAACCTCACTCACTCAGTGAAAGGCAACGAAAGAATTGCTTAACACCGGTTTTCTGTAAGTACTCCGGTCGAGCCGGCCCATTTGTGGCGAAGCATGGCTCTCCCACGGTTATATTCCACTTAACAGTCTACATCACCTACCTCTAAATATTTATATACCTACATAAATGTTATGTATAGTTTATGTACTAAAGTTGTTTAGTTACTTATGTACATATATTACGAGTATACTTTTAAACAATTGAAAAACATAATTTGTATTCATTTTCTAGTTACATATTTGAAACAAATCGTTTGTGTAGACCGGGCCCTATTTTAATTATTTCGATAAATTCGTATTCGAAAATTTCATTGTATTGAATAAATAGTGCCTTAAAATTGTCTTTTCAATTACTGTGCACTTAGAAACTTATTCAATAAATGTAAGATGCAAAACTACAAATTTAAAAATATTTTTGACAATGAACGAATGCTCGTTGTACTTTTTCCAAGGTTTTTCTTTGGAAATCGGTGCGAATGAAAATAATGAAACGTCCCTGCAAGTCAGAGAAAAAATACATTCTTTTGACTCAACTGTCCTGGCGAATTAAGATTGATTGCCTTGCTAGCTACACTTTCTTTTCTAGACACGAATTTATTCTATTTTTTTAGTGGAAAAGGGTCGCTCCCAATTTCGTTGTCATTTTATAAATGTTTAATGGGATTTTATAATTGCCAAGGATTTCGTGGCGTATCTTGTTTTTTAATCTTTGAAAGTATTAGTGTCACAAAGCTCATTATGATAAAGATCTGTATTTATATTTCAGTGTTTCTAATTTGTAGAAAATCCGAGTAAAGCTTGTTGTTTTATGTCCGCTATGAAATTGTGGTATTACAAGAGCTTCGCATTAAATGTACGTTCCTGTTTATTGTTTTAGATATTATATATTTACAGCATTCTATATTTATATCTAAATAAAAGAATAATTCATAGTGCTACTAACATTGTATTCATTTATCTGCAACTGGTTGACTGGTTAATTCACATATATAATGGTTTGTAACAGATATAGGAACGCTTTCAAAAATGAAGCTTATCAATGTTTTAAAACTCCAACGATATCCATGAAAAATGGCGGAGCGTTACGTCACATTTTATTTTTATTTTGTAGTCTTATTCAGAAAATAATATTTTATATCCTTCCTATACAAAAAGAGGATCCTATGACTCAGAGTCGTTCTAGGTTTCAGAGGTTCTTTTCACTCACAAAAATAAAAATAAATCAAAAAAATAACTTGCAATACTCGTATTAAATTTATTGGACATTGCAGGTATTACAAACCCTTCCTTGAATAATGCAGATCGTGTGTAACAAATACATGATATTGTCTTTGACATATTTAATAGTAAAATTCGTGTTAGTCCAAATGGTATTTCGTTCCCTATTAGCCATTTGGGACATGTGAAAATCCTACGAGGTCACCGAATAACGCATTTTATTTAAATTCAACACGGCGAAATACAGAACGAATGGGTGCGAACGCAATTAGCGAGGCCATAGTACACGAAGGGTTAACGTAACGGGTTTTTCTGATTCCTTTCGTAATTTACATTTAGGTGTATTTGATGACACTCCAAAATCACGTACTCAAGGTTTTCCGTGTAATATTTTTCAATCACGCAAATATAAACGAAATAAGGATTTTTTTTTTGGATACGTTTGAATTTAGAACGAAATATGTGTACCTTAGTATATTTGGACCAGGTGAAGATTCCAAATAAAAATTGTTTTTAGGAAATAAATGTTTTTTAAAATGAGTTTTAATTTTGTTGCTGAATTGAATAAGACTTCTTTTTTATTAAATTTGGTTTACAAAAGCCTTTCCTTTTCTTATAGTTTTCTTTCTTGAAGATTTTTTTTTATATCTACGGAGATAGGCCAACTGTACCTACTTAAACATTACATGATCACATTTCGTCAGTTATTGTTATTAAAAAGTAATAATTGTTTCGAATAAAGATATAATAACAGAGCAAAGCAAGCAAGCAAAATATCATAATCAAATTAACTTTTGAATCACCTTTGCTCTCAAATATATATAAGTCTATCGATCAAAGTTTTTGAAGTGTACTACTACTGAATTTTGATTTAGACTTCGACTTTGAGACTACGTTGTATAAGTCTGTTAGATATTTAATAAAATAGACTTTAACGTATACACACTAAGGTTGTCAATCAAGGTCGATATGTTAACTATTTTTCCTTTTTTTAATAGATACAACTGATACTGAACCAGCATATAGATGCGGGCTTGATACACGTCTCATCATTGAAGAAACAGCCATTGCGAGAGGAAGCAACTTGGTACATCTGACACTTGGTATTTTACCATCTGATTCCAATTTAGGCAAAATCTGTGCTATGGTAATCATACTACTGCCTAACATACTCATATTTCTCTAAACACAACATACAATAGTTAAATTACACCCAGACAAAGAACAAATGATCGTGCGTATCACAGAATGTTTTACCCTAGGAGGAAATCAAATTCCTTATGGGTAGGTATGTAACCATTGCACACGGTTGCTTCGGTGAGTACCTGAATTGGTTCGGATGCGTGGAGACGGCACAATGCCAGCACTGTACAGCCGACTGGGTATCCGCCCAGCACATGCTGGAAGATTGTCCCGCATGGGCAACTGAAGTCCTGGTCGACCAAATCGGACGAGACCTGTTTGGCTGGGGTGCAGTGGTTTCTTTTTTTGAAGCAGTAATGCTCCAGAAAGAGATCGCTGAACGGGAGATAAATTGCTGCCTTAGGGGGTAGGATGGCGGCCTGATCGCATTAAGACGATGCGATTGGATGGGGGAACTCATTTCCCCTGGGATACGGCCTGATTAGGCGTGGTATCGATTGGACCAGAAATATCATGGTCCGGGTCCTCTTAGAGAAGGGTGTCTAAGGTCGGCCGTCGTCAGAGTCAGGCCCAAGGAGCAGGAGATCCGAAGGGATTTTTATTTATTTATTTTTATTTATTCATCTTTATGCACTTTTGTACATCGGCGGACTTAATGCCCAGGGCATTCTCTTCCAGTCAACCTTTGGGTGATGTAGAAATCTTGTCAGGTAGGTGCACAGAGGTTACATCATAATATCAAATGTACAATGAAAATATATACGGTTCACTACATATATAAACATATACACACATACTACACTTACACATCATAAATACGCAAAGATACACATACATACAAGTATATTTATATAGATACATAGACATATCATATTCGTACACTATGAAAACCTGAATTTGAGGTATACTTAACTATGGATTAGACCGTTCTGCCATTTCTTTAAGAAGGAGAGCATGTACCTTCATTTCCACCAAGTCGACAATAAAAATCAGGAATAAATAAAATCCAGAACTTTTGGCTTAAACAGTCTACATAGCTAATCACTACCCATAAATCCACCAAGTCAAATATTTGACAAAACAGATTTTACCTGTTGTGTGTGTTGATCTATGATGAGATTAGTCTAAGACAATATCAAATAATTTTCTTATTTTTTTTAGCAATAAAGATATTATGAATTAGAACCAAATAGTTAAATAAAATAAAATAAAATATAATGAAAGATACATAATATGCACCATGCGAGTCGTTTCATGCACCCTTACACGATGTTGTCTACTCCATATTTTACTTCCATTTTACATGAAAAGACATCTTAAGTAACACTAGGACACCTTTGTATGACATTTGTCAATTTGCCTACTGAATTGAGACATTTCCTTTGAGCAGTTATTCAAAGTTGAGTTATTGCCTTTGACACATATTGTTTTTCTATTTGTTTCATCTTACGAACACTTCTCCTGAAATAATATTTTATACCAAAAATCTTGTCCTCAATCGATAAAATACACTGTCATGGATGTAATGTCATGTTAAACTAATTTATTCGATTTGACTTGTTTTACTTGATAATCGTTTGTGTATCTCACACTTTTCAACGGCCATCTAATCTTTGGCAATTAATTAATCCTTAATCTGTATTTGTGATATATAGTCTACAGTCGTTAGTCTACTCACCTTAGCTATTGATTAGAGGAAATAATTGTGAGAGTATGGTTTATATTTTGTACTAACGATCAATATATTTATTAGAACTAATTAAGTTAACCTGAAAACAGGTACTCAAAATGTACATTTTAGGATAAAATATAAAACATAATATTTTCATTATATCTAAAAACGTGCCTTTAGAATTATTTAAACAAGATCTAAAAAGCTTTTCCAAAAAAATATTGTAAGAGTGAGTGTTCTTTATTATCTTATTAGGCGGAGAGAAATAATGAATTGGCCTCTTATTTACTGCCAATTACAAGATTTAATCCTTTTTAGAAGCTTGTACTACTGGTATAGGACCCGCAGCAATAGTCGTCCCAAATTTCATCAAAGATTGAGTTACAAAATCTAGATTTCATACTGGGCTCTCAAATAAAACCTTCGCAAGCTCTTTCAAAAGCCTTGTCGTTGTCGTCTTTTTATGACCTGCGTGATTAAATAACTATTTAATATGGGAAACGTCTGATAATCTATACAAATCAGACAGTCTAGTACCATGAGAAGATTATTATTAAATGTTAGAAAATAAAATGAAGAACTTGAAATTAGTGTCACCATTTTTACCTCAGTAGGCGTGAATTTTTACATAAACGGTGACTGAACTTTACCTTGTGTAAGTACTTATATGAAACAAGAACAAGGGCAAATATTTTATCGATTTTTTGTGGGTCGTGTCGAGATGCTTTGAACTCTGAAGTGGCTTAAGTCGATTACGTGTTTACGGCTTAGCAATGAGTAATTTTCAATCAATTAGATTTTAATACATATTTATAATTAGTTTTATTTATGTAAAACTATCTCAGTGATAACCAAGTTTGTGGCAAAGGTTACGGTCTTACACCCGTAACTCATAAAAAACTTTCAGAAGTAAAAATATTATAACATGAAAGTAAACGTAGTAGTAGTAAAGTTCCTATAAAAATATTAATGTAAGAATCAAATGAAATTCTCAATATTTATTGAGTGTTTGGTTTGATTCTTCTACCCAATTATATCACTCTTAGTCACAATTAAGTAATTATAAAGTAACGATTTAAATTAAGTAGTCACGATTTTATATGAGGTGTTAGAGTTAATATGGTTCAATGCTAGGCTACCTTGAGTAATTGGCTTTTGAGCACAAGTATAACACAGAGGTGAATTGTAATATTTTTTTGAAGTCATCAACAGCCTATAACAGTCCACTGCTGGACATAAGCCTTTCCTTAGAAAGTATACCTACCTAGAAAGTGACCTACTATAGACCAGACAGAATAGAGTTTGTGTCAAGTTTTCATTCTCTTTGCAGTGCTGTTGTCCTGCGTAGTTTGCTCCCTTAATCGGCTCTTACGATACCTACGGGATGAATAAGGATGGTGGCACTACGTATACTTAATCCGTCACAACACGGAGTTAGAGTAGTATTATGGAAAGCCAATCCCTGAAGGTTTGTCTTTTCACTCTGAGAATGGGATTCTAAGTATCCTAAAATGTGTTTTTAAAAATCAAGAAAAGCTTACTTCTACGTGAAAGCCATCTTTAAATAAATGCCGTTCTTTAGTGAAATAAAATCAGAGTACATTACCTTAGTATATTTCTATCATATAGTACAAGTAATTGTTGATCCATCATCATCATCCTATAACAGTCCACTGCCGGACATAGGCCTCTCCTTAGAAAGGAGGTTTTGGTCTACCATACCACGCTGGCCAGACGGGTTGATATAGGGTTGCGACTGCAGTGAGGACTGCGACTGCAGTGAGGACTCGGCCCAGCACACGCTGGCGGTCTGCCCCGCATGGGCGGCGCAGCGCCGGGCCCTCACTGCAGTCATCGGAGTGGATCTCTCGCTACCGGCCGTAGTACGCTCCATGGCCGGTAGCGACAGTTGTTTTACCGCGGTCGCAACCTTCTGCGAGGTAGTAATCTCGCGGAAGGAGGCGGCGGAAAGGGCCCGGGAGGACGACCTCCACTCGGACCCGATCCGCCGCCGGCGAACCGGGCGGCGGAGGCCCGCCTACCACAGCCTCATGCCGCCCTGAGTGTGGCCGCGGGTGGACGGGGTGGGTTTCCCCTCCACCCGCATTAGTTGGCCAGCCGCGAGGGGGCGGCGTCCGCGTGTGCCGGACGTCGCCTAAAGAGAGGAACATCAACAATGAGACGGAGCCCGCACCAGGAGCGGGCTGGCGCTAGGAGGGGTCCGGATGTCTTAACAACAGCTGTTCCCGGATCCCTCCTGTTACAGGCGCAGAGTGGCACACCGTGTGGTTTTAGTCGGTCCGAGTCCGACACACCACCCCGCCGCAAACCCCGGAGGGATGACGGTCCGAGGGGATTTCCACACGTTAAAAAAAAAAAAAAAAAAAAAGGGTTTGTTTCAAGTTTTCCTTCTCTTTGCAGTGCCGTTATCCTGCGTAGTTTGCTCCCTTAGTCGGCTCTTACGACACCCACGGGATGAATAGGGGTTGTGACATTCCGTATTCTTAATCCGTCACCACACGGTCCAATACTTGCTAAAGAGATCAATGAGACCACTACTGAAGTTTTGACTTTGATACTGGTAGTCTGTATTAAAAAAACCGTTCACAAAGATAAAACTTTAGGGGCTTTGATAAGAGCAGCTTCTTAAATATTGTTCACCATTAAATTCGGGTCCTATATTTGTTTCGTCAGCCCGTATTAGAGTTTCAGAGCTTTTCGTTTGGAAACAAACAAACTAACAAAAGGCGATCGGAAACTTGGATATTTCGTTGGTGTTGAACAAATATCGGTATCAAATGTGCGGTACCAATCCAGGTTATAGAAATGTGTGTATATATATGTCAGTTTTGGATGTTTTCACTTTCTGTCATTCTCTTATAGTTAAAGCTCTAAGAATATGTCAGAGTTCGTGAGTTCAAGTCCCACCTAGAAGAAATAAATTGTGTAATAAGCTCGATCGTTTGTTTTGTGTTTGGGTGTTGTAATTTATATACATATAATTTTACATTATGTATTAAAAAGTATCTGTCTGTCTGTTTACCATAGTACAGGCACTTGCTTAGTGCCTAGTGTAGATAGTGTGGGATTTGACGTCCGTATATCAGACGTCTGTATATTAACTTAAACATTAAATTTATATCAATAAGATTTAAACAATCGTAATAATGAATAAATGGATTCAAGTTTAAAGTACGTAAATAATAAGCCGAACAAATACAGATTCAAGTAAAAGTAAAGTTTGTTAAGTGTATCTTCCTGAATATTGGACTCCTTTCACAAAGGAGTTGGCCAATTTGTGCCCCAGGTTGTACAGAGATCATATTTTTGTAATGGAAATAAAAAAAAAAATTAAAAATTTTGAATAGCTTCAGAAAGTCCGTAGCAGATTTGAAGAAAAGTTCACAAAAAAAAGATTTTAAACAATGCCAGCTATTTGAATTCACTCTGCAAGTATTTTAATTGTCCTATGTCGTAAAAATGATGCAAAACAGGGTAATATATTGAATCAATACGTGAGTTCTATGTTAAATTCTAATGTTATTGTACTAACTTCAAATTTGTATAATATTTATTATCCGTAATACGAAATCAGTAATGAATTACTCCAAAGTAATGAAATACGCTTAGTAATACACATACTTTGATTTAATCAATGGCAACACTCAATAAACTCAATCTATAGTAATCAATACTGCAATTCAACTCTCGGTTTTTGTACAGTTATTGTGTTTCGCCTTTGTTTTGTAGTGTCGTAGCCCCACCCAAGTGCTGCACTATAGTTCTTCTAATCTAAGAGGTACTGTTTGACAGTTCTGACAGATTTAAAGCGATGGCGTCAAAACAAACGATTGCTACAATATCCGATTCTTAAGAGATATCGATTCCATTTCTTAGTATGTACTAATTGATTACAGTAATGGCATATCACAGGTTACACCAGTAAATCTTAATATACACTATACTTGGACACAAGCGATTTTGCCTACAAAGGTTTATTTAAAATTACTTTACACCACACGCTACATGTTACTATATAGTATAGTCCATCTTAAGGTTGCCTGGAAGAGATCGCAGGCTGCGATAAGGCCGCCCATTGTATCACTGTTTTTTTTTTGTATATATCATTGCATGTATCCTACTTATGGTGTGCAATTAACAGTACCTAACCATCTACCTAAGTAAACAGAAATAACAGTAAATAACGATGTATTTCAATAAGTTCCACCAAGTACCAACAATCGAGAGTATCTAATAAATAATTCTCGTGTCACGGTGTGCGTGGTTGAACTCCTCCGAAACGGCTCGACCGATTTTTGTGAAATTTTGTGTACATATCGGGTAGGTCTGAGAATCGGCCAACAACTATTTTCATACACCTAATTTTTTTTCTTTTTTGTCAATTTTTTTTTAAATAATGTATATGGCAAAACAATGTTTGCCGGGCCAGCTAATATTTATGTGCTGCCTTTAAATCTCTGCATTCAAAGTCTTTTTTCATTTACATTGGTTAAGAAGACTGACGGACTGACACTTACAGTATAAACAAGAAAATTTAATGTAACTCATTCAATACATTCAGAGCCAGAATACTGAGATGCAGCAAAAATGGAGCCCAGAATAAGAAATGAGAGGTAATAAATTTCATCTGCTGTCACGGCGTGTGATTCCATCTTGCCCGTAACATGATTCAAATCAATAACGAACCAAACGTCTGCACGGATGGCGTAGTGGTTTAAGCGGTCGCCACACCGCTCACTACTACGCTGAGTGCCGTGGGTCCGATCCCCACATGGGACGACACTTTGTGTGATTCACAAATTGTTGTTCTAAGTTTCTTTGTGTCCGTTTCATGTATGTTTGTAAAATCCCCCGGGACACAGGATTTATTCCTACTGCGGGAGTTGTCAAATATTCATATGTAAATAACAGAAACGATTATAAAACTACTCTATGAAATACTATTAAACTACTAAAAAGAAATACTCAAATGCCATTTGTGAGGGTTCCTGGCAACGCTTCTACGTAATGAAATTGAAAGGTCAAAGTTTGTATACCAAGTATCGAACGTTTAACTTAAATCGTGTTTGACCAGACCACACAAAGTTCATTCACGGTAACTTCCGCCGGATCTTTTACGTATGTTTTTTAGAAACCTTAAGTTTTTCAAGAGGGGTATCGTTTAGGTTTTGATATATCAGTATAGCACAGTTTTCTATTTTTCACAGAACGCTCAAAGTATTAGTAAAATTAGTGTAACTCATTGTCACTATTCGCTTCCTATTTTTTTTTTTACTATTTGCAAATATATAGCTTGAGACACACACACCCACACAAAAAAACAAAAAAAAAAACAATCAGCAATTACAGACTTAATAATTAATAAGCATAGCTTAATAGCAGAAACGATTATAAAACTACTCTATGAAACACTATAGAACCACTCAAAAGAAATACTCAAATGCCATTTGTGACAGTTCCTGGCAACGTTTATATTAGGTCAGGTAAACACTGTGGATAAACATAACATAAATCTCAACGCGAAGTCCTGGTCGACGAGACCTGTCGTTATATATACATATTTTTATATATATATATATATCTGCAACCACTGAAACTGTAAAACGTAAATGTGTGTAACTAAATATAAGAACATAAATATTGTTAAAAAACAATGTAATAATTATCCGTTCGTGAAGGCGGTTGTTCACAATACACGACCTAAGATCATTATCAACAGTGGCAGGTATTAAAAAGGGCTACGATTTTATTGTTTTATGGTGAAATTAAATTTATATTAACACGTTATTGTTGAAATACGGCCGTATGGCCTTGTCATTAGTGTCCGACCGAAACTGGTTTTTACGACCGAAACCGAAACCGAAACCGAATTTCAGCAACGGTCTCAGTTTCGGCCGAAACCGAAACCGAAACTTTTTTATAAGGATCATGTTTTCAGAGAAAAATAAAGAAAATGTATTATAATCAGTCAGTTTTTTTTTTTTTTTTTAAATCACATAGGTAGCTTTAATACCTATTTATTTATGTTGTTACCTAATATCACAATAGTTATAGGTGGATAGGTACTTAATATTTAAGTAATGAACAAAAAAATATAAATCACTTTTATCTTAAAAACAAATTAACTTCTTCTATACTTAATCGTCATATTGACACTTCAACAAAAAACAAAAAAATATAAACTAATCGTAATCATAATATTGCAAAACAATCTTATATTATAGGTAAGAAACAATAGTTTATCAACATTTTCGTCTCGCAGATTGCTCCATCTGTCTGAATAAATTTGTCAAGCAGCACTAAATAATTATTCACTGGAAACACTCGTTGGTGGAGCTGATAAGTATTTCAGTGCCACCTATCTCAAAGACAGATATGGACTAGAATCCCAGTAAGAATAAATATCTGCACTTCTCTGTAATCTAGGCTCTGACAAGTATGCCTGAATAGTTTGCTTAATTTGAGTTAAACAATCACTGTTTTCCACACCAGAAGTTTCTATATAGTTACAAGTAGATTTATCATAGGCGTCCCAAAGCCCTTCTGCTTTTTCGGAAGACACTATTCTAGATGAACAAGATGGCTCTGGTTCTCCAGAATGATAAACGCACAACAAACAAAATGCACTGCAAACAAACAGGTTACGACATGATTACGCACGTGGACGCGGCCAAATGTCATCGTCGCTTGGATGTCATTTACCGCGCCGAACACGACCGAGCACAGCGCGGAAACTCCCGAATGCAGTTTCGGTTTCGGTCGTAGTTTCGGCAGGTTTGCTGCCGAAACCGAAACATTACCGAAACTCGTTTTTTTGCCGAAACTCGACCGAAACCGAAACCGAAACCGAACATTCGGTCGGACACTACTTGTCATTGAAACCACGACAACATCACCGGCGTTTATTAAATATTTGATATATACAGGAGTTAGTCTTTAAACGTAGTTTTTTGTGTTGAATTATAGATACTATGAATGTTATAATTATTTTATATTTTGTTTTACAACTGGAAGAATAACATTATCAAATGTGTAACAGTATCATGGTAGCAAATTGTTAACAATAGTAAGCTTTTTTTTTTTAATCGGTAGGCTTATTATCTGAAGTGATTTTCTTTATCACTGAAACATGTTGTTGATGATTTGTAGTTTTCCCAAAAGCAAAATGTTTATATTAGGTCAGGTAAACAACATAAATCTGAACGCGAAGTCCTGGTCGACGAGACCTGTCCCCGCCAGCAATTATTGCTGCCATGCTAGCGGGTGAGGAGCGCAGTGGTATCTTTCTGTGAAGCTGTAATGCTCCAGAAAGAGACCGTTGAACGGGATCGGGAGGGCGCGGATCCCGAGCGTAGAGGACGTCGATAGCAATACCAGTCGTCGACGGGGCCGCAGGCTGCTAGAGGGAGGGGACCTCTGGTGGCAGATTAACTGCTGCGGTGGGCGATAGGATGACGGCCTGGTCGCAAAAATGAGATCGGGCCGCAACATATTATAAGCGTATTATAAGGCGGGGGCAGCACACTTCAGTGGCTTGATACAGGATCATTTATTCGAAGAAGTTTCACCAGGTGTATACAAAAATATGTTTTGTAAGAAAGGAACAATATAAAACCTTTTAAAAACAAGAGAAAGAAATAGAAATGAGAAGGGAAGAAGAATTATAAACATATGATAAGAGAATAATTTTAAACGCTGCTAATTTTAGGTTTTAAAGTTTTGCTTAAGTTAAGCATAATTTATTCTGCTGCTTCATTTATGCTATGGTCTTCTATCCTTAATATACATACGCTTTAAGATGTTCTCATTTTATCAAGAGACCGCGTATCGACTTTTGTGCTTTGCATAAATTTACATGACAACATGTACGTACACACCACTTGTGTATGCTAAGCATGATACCCCTTAGCATTATGCGGTGTATCGTTAAGTATATCAAGTTTTCTGAGAGATTGATCTTATATATTTATGCGGATTATGAAATTCATATAAGGAACGACATATTTTGAAGGAGGTGTAGTGAAGTGTTATGGATCAAGATTTTTTCTTGTGTCTGTTGGAGGTTTCGTGTAAGAAAAAAACATTTTGTTCCATAAAATATTTTGAAATATTTACTTTTCGATATTTCAATAAGTTATTTTGTGTTGTTATAGTAATTCTATTTTTCTGAATTTGAAGTAACTGTTTTTTGTAGATACGCTTGTACTTTGAAATATTTTAGAACAAATAAAAAATTGTGTTAAAAGTAAACTTATCGGGTTGTCATTTTATAAAACGATAAATGGTGGTGCAAAGTCTGAAGTTTTAATTTAAAAAACGATGCTCAAGGTGCTTAGTTTATTGTCAACAGATAGCGTAAAGAGAATAGGAACTGAATATGTTAAAATTAAAACATCGTGAGAAAAAATATTGTAATGATTCGAATTTTGGGTATAAATGAAACCGGCGCCGTAACTTGTTGAAATTTAAAGTCCTAATTGTAGAGAATTATTCTCTTTGTGAAGTTCCACTACAAAGCAGGCTTAAAGTTTTAAGCAACATCATTTTTTGCAGAAATTTTAAAAAGTTGCGTGGAATAGTTGTCCTTCTATTCCTCCTGAAAAATAATTTATAAAAGTATATTTCATACTGTCTTCATACTATTTAATGTTTTAGAATTATAGGAATTGCTTTGTCATTCCGAGGTAGTATATTAGCTTCTTAACATGATTGATGATTTTTTAAATCTTATTATCATAAGCGAATGAATTTAATGTTTTAAAATGATGAAAAAAACGGTTAATTTTCTCTAAGAAAAACATTTTTTTTGATGGAATATTACGATATCTAATTCTCAGGCGTTTTTAGTTTTATTTTATCTATTTTCTATATAATAGATTATAAAATTGCTGCAGGTTTCTAAATCTTTCAATTTATTCATTTCTACCCACATTTAGACATACATGCTACAGATTTAAGTATTTTAGGCAGCTAATTTCACCTCCCTTCGTAGCTCTGGGTAAAACTGGAAAAGTCTGCATAAAATAACATCCACAGAGAGGTACCGTTTTGTTACCCATTACCATACAGCTCGGCCTGTCTTACATCTCTTAAAGTTTTGCCTAGAACTGGCCAAGGTACATTCGTTTTAGATGATTAAACTACATACACATTACAATATAAATATGTCAAACGTTCTTTTCTTTAAGGGAGTTTATGAATAAGTTCGGATGAATAAAACAACTGAATTGAATTAAATAATGATATTAATAATGACAAAAAAAAAACTTTTTTTTCATGATATAAGGAACAGAAGAACAGATGTAACGTATTTATGCCTACTGTTTACTTTTATTTTTATAAATACATACGTATTATACATAGCGAACACCCAAACTCAGAAACAAATATTTGTAGATCATACAAACATTTGATCCGACCCGGGAATCGAACCCGAGACCTCAGAACAGCAGTCGCATAAACTACCACTGCGCTAACGAGGCCGTTAAACAGACCATTAAAACAATAAATTCTAAATAATATTATGAATACGAAAGTAACTTTATCTAAGGTTTGTCTGTTAAGAGGCTCGTCCCTAAGAAACGTGCGAATAAGCACTTGCTATTAAAAATAAAAAACTCACTTCATTATATCATTTCATTCATCAAATGACACAATAAGAAAATCTCAGTTGCTTAATAGATGAGTCTAGATTTTTACCGCCTGAATCTTTTAAAATAATTCTTTATTTTCGAGAAAGAAAATCTTTAACATTGATCAAAATCATCGAATCGACCTTTGCTATTTTGAATATCTCTGCTATTTTGTTGTTCTATTTGAAAATAGATTTCTTTTAAACCCGAGAAAAAAGTATGGATAATACATTCACCGTTCAATTTCTTTACTAATTCAGACTAAAAAGCCACAATCTTAAGCTTATACATCATTCATTCTTTAGCCAAAAAATGTGTATGTGAGTTTTATTTTGATTTTTTTACGAATTAATATCAAACACAAGTGTAACTTATTTTTAAACCGCAAAGAAAATAATTATAAACATAAAAAAAATAAAGGAAGATGTAAACAAAACAGTAAGTATCCATAATGTACTCGCTTTTTTACCCGACTATGCAAAGCCTAAAAAGATGTCTACCGATTCAAGAGCGTCGGCGTAGTAACACAAACACCTTCAAAATGAAACAAAATGAAAAAAACGCATTGTACAAAGATATTCCTTTGACGAGCCTGTTGGTCTAGTGGTAAGTGAACATGACTGCTAAGTGGGTTCGATTCCCACCCAGGACAAATATTGTGTGATGAGCATAAGAACAAATGTTCTGTGTCTGGGTGTAATTTATCTATAATATGTATTTAGTAATATATAAATTCGCTTTTGTTTGTTTTTTTTTTTTACAACTCGTGCACTAGGAATATATCCTGTGTTGCGGGGGACTTTATAAATATACATAAAACGGACACAAAGAACACCCAGACTCAGAATAACAATTTGTAGACCACACAAGGTGTTGTCCCATGTGGGGATCGAACCCACGACACTCAGCGCAGTTAGAAGCGGCGAGGTGACCGCTTAAACCACTACGCCAGGGTGTGAGATGTGTGAGCTTATTATTATTATATATCCAAATAAATACCGCTATAATAATTATTTCAGGAGACTAAAAGTGTCAAAACAGGAAAGACAGGAAAACGGAGGTTAGACAGCCCATTTACTGGATGGCGGCTTTAACAAAAAGACAAGCTATATGCGAAGCAAATAAAAACGAAAAAGCAAAAAGTTATGCGAAACAACTAAAGATAAATTATTGGTAATTTGGTGATTTAAGACTTGATTGAAGATTGCCCGATAGTTTGTTTGCCTTTTCTGGTCATAAGGCTCTACCCCTTTGAAACAGGTTTGCTATGGGTGTACATTTATTTTGCTAAATATTTGACAAAATCAATTACTGGAATTGAGTGTGTTGATCTATGACTTTACAGTCTACATAAGAGATGATATCAAATAATTTAAAAGAATTTTATGAAATACTTTAGATACTTTAGATTTGATATACTTTGACTAAATCGCTTAATCGCTAAATCGTTTATTTTAACCTGTATTTACTCTTTTTTTAATAAATAAAGAGGAAGTAAAGTATCCTCTATGCAATCCAAATTTACCATGTCACACAGAATATTGCCTTGACAATTTCTTAGATTTCTCCATAAAAACTAATATTTTTAACATAATACCTACAAAGGGTACATTTGTACCACTTCCTTTGTCGCCAACTAGATCGGGCCTATGCACTACGCACCACGCCTTAGGCACTACGGGCCCGCAAGCTGCGCGATGCGTTACGATATACTGCATGTTTTTTGTGACAATCATATCCAATCTACAAAGACTAGGAGGTGATGAATATCTGCCTAATACGAAAAATCGAAAGTAGATTGATTAGTTTCCAGGGTGGTATATTACATAATAGTGCGCAATACGTCTGTGTGCATGTAAAATACTACTTAAGTTGTCACTTAAATTGCTTCATCAATTTTGAATAATTTTTGTATGGAGATAGATAAGACCTTTGAGAAGGATTAAGACTAGTAAAAATAACTGATACAGATGACTAAAAATGGCGAATATTCAATTCAATTCAAATTATTTATTTCGGACTATTACATCCATATAGTGTTAGTAACAATGTGTTTTAAAAACTAGTGTTAGTATTGAATGATATTATTATATTGTATGTCAAAATTATGTTATGTTAACAAAAAAAAAAACGAAGAAATATATATATTCGTTTATTTATTTATTTTATTTTACGTGAATGGAAATCATCCTCTGAGTAAGGGAAGAGTCCCATCTATCTGAAAAAACATTCATTATGCGGTTGGAGGAGGAGCGCAAACGCACCAGCAAGGATTCCGCATTATAGCAGTGAAACCGTCGACCTGTGCCTCTGCGAACTTGACTGACGCGCTACATCGCCATTGCGACCCCAAAAGCACCCTGAATGCATTATTATACTGGACACGCAGGTCATTGTACGCCCTCTGCGTAAACTTAGTCCACAGGCAGGTGCAAAAAGATTGGCAGGAGGCTTTAAACAGCATTATTTTAACAGTGCTAGTACAGCGTGCAAACCTACGGGCCAGCATATTGCAGCGGACAGCCAACGACCTGCGTTCCCTATCAATATCCACATTATCTTTTAAGTCATCGGTGACCCAGTGGCCCAAGTACTTAAACCTCTGAACCCGGCCTAGAGCAGATCCAAAGAGTGAGAGTTCTGGAAGCTGTTGGTATGTTAAGGTACTCGTCTTGAAAACTAGCCATTCACTCTTATTGGTATTGTACTTGAGCCCGTGTGCCACCGCATAACTTTCGCAGATTTTAAGGAGTTTCCTCAACGCGTTAATAGACGGGCTCAGCAGCACTATATCATCAGCGTAGCTAATGTTGTTTACACAAACACCATCCACGTGACATCCTGTTCTAGTGCTATTAAGCTCCTCTATCAATTTGTTTATGTACAGATTAAACAAACGAGGGGAACTCAACCCACCCTGTCTTACCCCACATTCTAACCCATATAAGTCAGAATATGAGCCCGCCCATTTCACTCTATTTTTTTTATTACTATACCAATATCTCAACAGTGATTTGACATTACCCGGGAATAAATTATATTAAAAAAAAGACTAATAAAACATTCTTAAATAGTAAACCGAACTAAAATCAAGAAAGTAATTTTTTGAGTGTTACGTACGTTTTAGGTCGGATTTCTGTCTTGAATATTTTTTTTAAATCGTTTAACTAAACATTTCATCTCTTTCCAACATTAATATTCAAGTTTTTTTTACATAGATACATTCTTACGTTTTTACCAATGTTCCATATCCTAATCTTTACCTGAAAAGCATAGTAATTCCACCCAACAAAATAACGTAATGAAACATTAAGCTTAAAACATACATATTTTAGAGAACTTTATTTTCAACAAGCCAGTAAAACAGACCAACAGATAGAAAGGGTAAAATATGTGTAGTAAAAACATTTACTTGATAGCTCGGTTTTGTTTCAAAGCACCCAAAAACAAGAGTTTATTGTAAAAAGTTATGGGGATCACACGAAACGATTTAATCCGTACAGATGTATTAGGGCCACGTTTTTCACATTTCGAATACGAAATCATCACTAACAGACATATCCATCTTCTTAGAAAGGAGGTTTTGGCCTACTATGCCACGCTGGCAAGACGGATCGGTATAGAGTTTGTGTCAAGTTTTCCTTCTCTTTGCAGTGCTGCTGTTGTACTGCGTAGTTTACTCCCTTAGTTGGCTCTTTCGACACCCACTGGTTGTTCTTAATCCGTCACCACACGAACAATACAACATTAGTAAGTAAGATATTCTATAATGAAATGTAACTGCAAGGTTACAGGCTTTGCAGCAATAGAACTTGAACTGGTCAAGTCTCAGGTATGCGACCCTCATCTGTTCGAGCTATTGCTTATACACCTCAATCCATCTCTATTTATGTTTTAATTGATTTATACAGTCCACCGGTGACCACGGCCAAAGAATCCTGGTAGTAACATCATACACTACTAACTTTTAAACTAACGCGTCTATAATCGATAACGGGAATTAATACGCGCACGATAGGTGTTAAGTACATACTATTGAAAGACGTGAAGTTTCGACCAGGTTGCTCTGGCGCGGTCACAGGTTGACCGTAAGTGTGTGACCACGGCCGGTTACTTCCCGTAAACATAAGTTTATTAGAAATGCCATATAATGTTAGGTACAATTATATAAATGTGTCAATCACGTTAATTGCTGAAAATATGCCTTTCCCATTGCACGCCACTTAGATCGATTTTGGGCTTCTCGCATCCAGCTCCTGTCAGCCATCTTGCGCAAATCGTCACTCCACCTGGCCTGTGGGCGTCCTACACTACGTTTGCCGAGATGCGGTCTTTACTCAAGAACTCGTTTTCCCAAACGGTGGTCGGTTCTGCGACTAATATGGAGAGCCCACTGCCACTTCAGCTTGCTGATCCGGTAGGCTATGTCGGTGACCTTGGTTCTCTGCCGGATGATTTAATGGGAGAGGCCTATGTCCAGCAGTGGACTGCGATAGGCTAATGATGATGATGATGACGTTAGTTGCCGTTTATAAGAAAAAAAAACATGAATCGTGAAAGTTTAAACGTTAGTGATTTATAATCTTTGTGTTAACTTATTATTTTTCTTAAAGGAATCTATGTCTGTATTTATTTCAAGTTGGTTTCGTTAACGACTGTATCACTTAACGAAGCATCTTTTCATTCAAAATAAATAATATAACATTTCAGTATGATATTTATTACCTGCCTTCATATAACGAAGTTTATTGAATATACTGTATTCATTAGTACAGAACTACTTACTAATATATATTGATGTACTTAATCTCCGAACCATACCATGACTTGGATGCTATCGTATTTTATATCGTTCATTATATGAAAGCCGATTCCTTTAAAATATTGCCAAGATTCCTGCCAAGAGTCATAATACCTTTAATAAAATATCTCACAGAAATGTGAGTTCCGTTAATACTCTGAAGACGAAAGTTTGTGGTAATAGATATATAGATCAATATTAATTTGGCACAGATTTAGATATACTCTACCTTGTTTGGTTATCGTACAATTAATTATATATTTTTTTAATAAAGATTTTTTTTTGACAAAATAAAAATTGAAGTAAATGTAGTTACAGGAAAATGCTAGTATGTACTAAAACCTAAAAAAGCATCATCACGATTTAAAATATTCCTCTTATTGAATATTTATATTTAAAAAGAAAAATTTTAAATCTCGACTTCAACTCCAATTCTAAGTTTGTTCTTATTCTTAATCTGTTGTTTCAGACTAATTCAAACAAGAATTTGTTCTGTTATTTTGTTCTTTATAAAGACAACTCCCGCACTAGGAACATATCCTGTGTCGTGGGGGACTTTATAGACATACGAGGCATGCCTTTTAAGTTTTGTCGTTTGAAGAAAAAAACACAACTAGAACCTCATAGTACTTTTTATTGTTTTTCAAAGTATTCACCACGTAGCTTAATACACTTTTCCATTCGTTTAACCAGTTATTATAACATTTATTCCACTCTAAAGTGGGGGTGTTCAAAATGACTGACTTGAAAGCGTCGACTGCTTCTTCACCGGACTGGAACCTTTGACCACGAAGACTTTTCTTAATATTAGAAAATGTAAAGAAATCGTTAGGGCTTAGGTCAGGACTAAATGGAGGATGGTCAAGAATTTCTACTTTTTCCTGCTTCAAATACTCAATCGTTTGACGAGCGTTGTGTGAACTTGCGTTGTCATGGGTTAGGATGATGCGTCGCTTTGAGTTACATTTTCGAAGTTGGGCGATAACTTGAGGTAAACAAACTGTGGTATACCTCTCTGCGTTAACCGTTCTACGATCTTCAAGTGCAATAGTCGCAACATGGCATTCTTTGAAGTGCTTCGAGAACAAACAACTTTAGTCGGCTTTGACTCGTCCTGAAAGACCCAGATTGTAGATTGTGGTTTGGAATCAATCACTGATGATGTGACGTGATTTGACTCTCCTCGGTTGAACCTTTGCAGAGTTTTCTTACACCATCTGACGCGGGCCGCCTTGTGATCGTCGGAAAGCAGATGCGGTATCCAACGGCAAACTAGCTTTCCCACACCAAGCGCTTCATGCAAGATCTTCTGAATGGTTGTCCCTGAGATGACCAATAGAGCCTCTATCTCTCGATACGTCACATGACGATCTTCGAGAATTAGTTGTCTCACAGCAATGATGTTATCTTCGCGAGATTTGTCACTAACACTGGTATGTCCACGCTGGAATTCTAAATACCAGCCTTCGACAGTCCGCAGACATGGGGCTTTATCACTGAACACAGATATTAACTCTTCAAAACACTGAAGCCGTGTCAGGCCTCTTCTAAAGTTGTAGAAAATTATTGTAGGAACATTTTCCTTAGAAATATTCATTTTTGTACGTAACCTGACAGATTCCAATCGACGCTGTGACTAAACAATAGCATTAATCCTAATACTTTCAACTGTTTTGAGATTCAAAATTTAAACACATTGGAATATAGAACAGTTCCAAATTCAAAATTACTGGGAAATATGGAAACGACAGAACTTAAAAGGCATGCCTAGTACATGAAACGGACACAAATAACACCTAGACTCAGAACAACAATATGTGGATCACATAAAGTGTTGTCCCATCTTGGTATCGAACCCACAACACTCAGCGCGGTAACACGCTGTCAGAGAGAATGAGTTTGGTGTTATGGCTAAAAGTTTGTAAAGGGTTGAAATAAAGCAGAAAGCACTTGATTATAATTATTTATTGAAAATTATTTTAAACATCCAGTCGATATAAATATGGGAACATTCATATGATTTAAGGAAACATAACTTTTTTAATAAAACTACAAATGTTGCTACGAACTGCAATTGAATGCAAATACATTAGACACTTTAGTTTTTCTGTTGTTAATGTTATAGTCACTCTGATGTGTCACCACCCGTTCATCCCGTTCATTTTTCATCCCGTGGGTGTCGTAAGAGTTGACTAAGGAAGCAAACTACGCAGGACAACGGCACTGCGAAGAGAAGAAAAACTTGAAACAACCTGTCTGGCTAGCGTGGTATAGTAGGCCAAACCCTCCTTTTTAAGGAGAGGCCTATGTCCAGCAGTAGACTGTTAAAGGCTGTTGATGATGATGATAATTAAAATAAACGGTAAACAGTTCTGAGTTATTTACCCTATCTTCGTTCCTATCCATATACCTTCCATGTACAAAAAAATAAGTATATTTTGAGTCAAAATACTTACCCTGCCCATGAAAAAAAGTACAATTTACCCCTACCTTTCTTTGTCATTCAGAATCCTACTCGCCTAAGAGTACAAAAGACTTTGCATTCAATTGCAATTACACATAATAAACACCATATAATGATTATAATTGGTCTCTGCGGTAAATCAAAGTAAGCAATTCCTTACTTATATTCTAGTTGTTCCTCATTTACAATTTGAAAATAAATTACCATCCTTATTATTTACAGCTTTTAACATTAGAAATATGCTTAAATAATATATGTTTTATAAATTATTTCAATTTTAACTTGATGAGTTTATAGACTATTCCAATTTAAACTATCTTTAATTAAATCTCCGATCTCACTGTAACTAACATCTTACTGGACACATCTAAAAAGGAACAATATCGGTAAAAATATGGAAAATTGGTTATGCGTTCTTAACACATGCTCCCATTGGATTTATGTTTATACATCGAACTTTAATAGTTAGCTAAGCGAGCGGCAAAAAGTAATTTTGAAAGGGAATTAATTGATGTGTCTTATAAGACTATATAATTATATAATAACCGGTCTTGAAATGTGTGGTACAATAAACACAATGAATAATTTTCAGTTTTTGATATTATAATTTTGTATAACACCTTTGAATGAGATCAGATATTAATACCAGCTTACGATAAAATTACATTTTCAATTAACAAAAGCATTTTGGGTAACATAAATCAATTAACACATTCATTATTTTGCTCAAAATCAGTGTTTATAGAGACGTCAAGTAAAATATGACAAGGATTTTAAATTTTATTTTAACAAATAAAGGGCCACCTTTACAAGAAATTTCAAAGCAAATTTTAATTGACATAATAAATTCAAACTAACCAACTTTAAATTACAAATTCAAGATAACTAATAATATATTATGATTAGATCTTCAACGTCGCATTCTTGAACATTCTTCTAGAAAACAGAAGTATCAACGAAATTAATTATACAAAAATCCATCAAGCCGATGAAATAAATTTGACTACAATGTGTGTTATTAGTAATTATATTTGTTTAAATTAGCAAATTCTAATTGGATGTTTCCGTATTGAATCCATATTTTAAATTATAGATTTTGTTTGTTACAAGTAATATACCAGTTATTACCGGTATATTCTGCTTTCAACCCATTGACATTCAACATATATCCATTTATATCATTTTTTGATACACACAGTAAAGTACTCATAAACTAGGTACTTTAAATTATGAAATTACATGATACACGTGTTGTTTATTTTGATTTAAAAGTATCTTTGACGTCACCAGATTGTGAATATGTAATTGGATTTTTTTTTAATTGTTACAACTCTATCTTTATTTGTTTATAATAATCTCGAAAATCGAGAAATCTCGAGAATCTCGAAAAAATGTTAATAAACCATTTTTTCGAGATTCTTGGCTTGAAAAAATGTAAATCTGTATAAACATGAAGGCTGATGCCACATAACCTAAAGCCTGAAGTTATAAAAGTAGTTATTATTTACTTTGGTTGAGAAAAAACTCAATTTTGGCAGTAGGTAGTGACTGAGAATATTATTATTTATGTTCAAAATTGGGTTGGAAACGCGGGTCGAATACGAAAGAACCCATTTAATTTCGTTATAATTTCTGTTACTCTTATAGCTCTAACAAAAACTAGACTTGTAAGTAACGCAGTTAATCCCAGTCTCGATTTTTACAATATTAATTTAATTACATTTTATTATAATTCACTATTCTAAAGGACACGATAGTCCAAAGCTATTATTATGTTTAAATAACAAAATTTCTATCCTATGTTACACTTCACGTATTTCCAAGCTTTATCACAAATGCCGTATGAGCTATCTCATCTTATTTTGCTCATATTAAATCTATTTAATATACGATTCCATCTAAGTAATACTTTTGAAGCACATTAATATGTACAAACATGTCCTGAGATTCGGATTTATTTATATTCTATAAATATAAAAAAAGAAAACAACTACTCTAAAATGCTCAAGAATTAGTATAGTTTTAAAGAATAAAACATAACGTATTTATACATTTACAAAAGTCATTAAGATGAAAGAATTTTACATGTGAGGTAACAAAAAATAAATTATGCCTACTTAGTATAATTATGCGTAAGCAAACGCGTAACAGGTAGTCACAGGTTAACAAGAAGAAACATTTTCAAAAATGCCATGGCTAACAGAGTCAGTCTGTAATAAAGGCCAAAGCAACCTGGTCGAAAGGTTTGTCAGGCAAGTCAAGGATATTTAATACTTACAACGTGACTTCTCTTACGTAGACATAATCATATATTATGAAACGCAAAACGTAGTATGTGCTTAATTTAAAACACGTTTCCTACAAAATGCATTCAATAAAATCTTCTGTGTAGGCCGAGCTAAGCGCGACGGTACTATGATAATAAATCGTCCACATTATTGGTATTGTATGTGAACTAGTTAAAATAGATAATCTTTTAAATATGTGTATTGAAAGTAAAAATCGGTAGAGTAATTTATATAAAATAAAATAATTTGTACTCGATATCCAACCGAGGTCAGCACGCTAGACGTCTCGCACTTTACAAACCAATCACATTATGCCAAAACATTTAACATAATATATCCAATGAACATACTGGTTCTATATTTTCATGATGTTTATCGATTATTTTTCGCATACCTTGGTTCCACACGGCGTTAGTTCGCGATTGCAAAAGCTTGCAATCTCCAGGTCTGGCTTCTGACTACCAAGTCGGGTAAATTATTTATCAGTATATAGATTCTAAATACTTAGTTTGCAATCTTATTTAAATTAGATCAGAAACAATCCGAGCTTATGTGGCTTCTCAAATTTTAATAATTTAGATGGAACTCCAACCAAAAGGAGTGCCACTATATAAAAAAATACAGGCAAATCATTCAACGTATTTAACAATAGAATCATAGGACAACAAAGATAAAAATATCAATATATTATTATTCTAATTTTTTTTTATTATTCAGTATGTAATCTGTTTTCCTATTATTAATTACATTGACTACCTTTAGGTAAAAACAGTAAAATCTGAAAGATTTATATTAGAAACAAACCACAACTTAACGTTACCTTTTTAAAATACGAAAGCTAGTAATACATATAGACTAAGTACAGTTTTCGCAACTGGTATGAGCGCAGAGGAAGCGTCACCGGCTGCTGCAAGAGCGCTAGCAGCGGCTTCAACACAATGCCGATAAGTGACGTGGTCTAAACAAGTTATTGCACAGAAGTGCTGATGTGCGCAGGCGCCATCGCATGACTCGGAACTTTCATGTCGGGCGTGGTAGGCTCGCAGATATCTAAGGAAAATAAAATTAAATCATCCACTTGGCAATTCATTTTTTCTTGTGATAGTCTGGTACAGTAACTATTGTGGGCTGACGTTATGTGTATTGGTAACCCTCGCCCCGAAAATAGGATTTCTACTAAGATAAACCGATTTTAGTTTGGTTTTAAAATTAAGTGTTAAACCAAAATCATAACTTACTTGTGAAATATATTTGTCTCGTGAGGCGAACCGATCTGTAGCTTCTCGGCAAGATTGTGAAGTGATGTGGCAGAAACTTCATGCAACCCGTAGTACTGGGTCAGGTTGTATTCTGCCGCCCATTCAGCCAGGTTGCGGTTAGCGCCCGCCAAGTCTAAGTAGTATTGAGTGTAGTCTAATACCTATGTATAAATAAAAAGAAAAAATACTGTACCATTTTTCATTTTCTATTATATTATGTTCCTTGTAAAATGACAACTTTTCTATTGTAGTTCCAAATTCATCAAAATCGAAGTTTATTTGTACTGAAGGTCAGTCTTTATTATTTTATCATTTTGCTTGCTAAAACAAACTGTTCTAAATTTGTTTCAACTAAATATTGATACTCTTAAATAGTCTTGAATGAATACAGATGAATATAAGTATAAAAACTAGACTTGCAACGAATAGTATATTCGGCAGTATACCGAATACCGAATATTCGGCGAGGCCCCTGACCGAATAGCCGAATATTAGGCAAAAGTATTCGGCTGGATTTTAGCGCCAAAAACTTGTAGAGACGTGAATTAAATTATGTACCTGTTTTATGTACCAATGACTACTTAATAAATGATTATAAAAGAAATGAGAACCTTACCCTTCTAAATTTTGATTACCACAATAATTCAAATACATAGAATCCTCCATTTTTCCTATTCAGAAGATGATTATGTACCTGTGTTATGCACCAATGACTACTTAAATGATTATAACAGAAATGAAAATATGAATATATACGTAATCAATCGATTTTAATTTTTCATTTTACCAATTATTTCTCAATGACAAAATATATTATTTAAGTATTCGGTATTCGGCCGAATAATATGTAGATATTCGGTATTCGGCCGAATACCGAATAGTAACCGAATATTCGTTGCAAGTCTAATAAAAACTGGTTTATATTATATTCATTGAGCCTTAAAGTCAAACATGAAGAAATCAAAACGGTTATAGACACTTTCTTTTATTATATGTAGATACATGTGTTTTAGAAATATTCGAGTCTTAATAACCTTTCATGACTAAATCATTAAATTATATAGAATAATCAAGCCGTACCACTTCTTAAGACAGTATATGATGCTCAAATGTAATTCAATGTTAGTCCAGAATTCGATTCAGCAACGAAGTATACGACTTTAGGGTTGAGTTTAAATCAAAACCAATTTAAATCATCCAATAAAACCCAAATTGCTACGTAGTGGCAACAATTATAACCTGGTAACAACCTTTAAATAATTACAGGCTTTGAAAATAGAATTACCCTAAACTTAATTATAAGGGCAAATTAAGTTTACGTTTTAAAAACATTGTAGGTACTTAATTACACGTTACTCTCGCTGTGTTACACTCTTTTATGTTACCACAGCAATGTCGTTAAAGAAATTAAATTGGATAAGCTTTTATTAACTGCCCTGTAGTATGATTATGGTTGTTTGATTAACAATATTAAAAATATAAACAAAATAAGTCACTTTAACAGGCACTGAAGTTAAATGTTTTGAGGCGAACAGATTTGTAAAATATAATTGCGTAAAATTGCATTTATATTTTACAAATCTGTCATGTCATTGCTATTTAAACTTATGTTACCTTAATATTCTATGCCTTATGCTTGTTATATGGAAAAACACATACCTTTCCTGTATTGGTGTCAAATTTGTACAGCCTGAGACCAGGATTTGATGAATCGGCTGGATCTCGATGTGGACTTACGGAGGGCGCTAACAATGCCCAGGATACTGGGCGATCTATACAAATTAAAATTTATGAATTAGTAACTTTCTAAAGTATTACTTATTGGGTAATGAATATGAATGAATATAGAATTGATCAATTGTGAGATATAACATAAGTAGAAAGTAATTATTAAAGAAAAAAACCTGACTGCGTTAAAATGTTTAGGTATTAAGTCTATAAAAAAGCGACTTTAATTTTTATAATTTTCATCTAAATGGAATCAAATTGGAACCATATCCTTCTTAATTAAAAAGATTTTCTGAAACAGTACATAAATGACGGAATTTTGAGGTAACTAACATTGAAAAACCTCTTCTTTTTAAAGTCGGTTAAAGTACAGAAACAAAGCTTTAAAAAGGCTCTACACCTTGTCAAACCCGTAATCCTTTTTTCCGGTAATCCACTTTTTGTTATGTAGTATTATCCGCGTCCACACTGCTACCGTTCAATTAATGTTCTGAATTATTTTACCAGGATTTCTCTTATGCTTTTTCAGGCCTTTATTTAAATTAATATAGAACGGATTACAGTTCTCCGTGTATAATATCCGGATCTATTTATTCCTTCGTGAGTATGAATTTATATTTACACAAATCTATTAAAACATGCGCTACGGTTTTCAGTATCGCATTTCGTACATATCTATAAAAACTTTTAAATCAAATAAATATTTGATAAATAAATATCCATGAACCTGTGACTCTCTCGCTATATCTGAAGGTTACTTTTCGTAATAAAAATTCGTTTACAATCTACTCTCGATCTCACCAATGTCATAGAAGGTATTCTCGTAATACTGCTAGACTGAGTATTTCTGAGACATTTCAAATACTTGGTGTTTAAACTTTTATCACAAGTTCAAAGCATTAAAATAAATTGCAAGTAAGATTAATACTGCAAAGAAAAGAAAGAAAACTTAAATTAAACACAACCAGTCTGGCCAGAGTGGTATAGTAGGCCAAAATTACTTTTCTAAGGAGAGGCCTATGTCCAGCAATTGACTATTAGAGGCTGTTGATGATGATGAGTATATTTAAATATTAAAAAAATAACAAACAATTCCACTTACCATTATCATAAATAACACGGAATGTATCAGCATGTAGATGACCGAAGAATTGACCGGCTATGATTTTGGCGTGACGTCGCACCGTTTGAAGGTACTTGGCATTAGCGTCAGCTGCCGCTGCCGAGGGGTCATAAGGATGCCGTGAATCAGATCCTGGAGCTGCATGACCTACTATGTATACCTTAAAAAAAAACAATATTTTGTGGCATAAGTGTCAGAGGAGGGAGCACACCACCGATTATTGGTCAAAATAGTGTAATTTCTTAACATTATAACAGTAATCTTGGGTAGGTAAATAGAAAGTTGTTGTTGGTTGGGTTTCAATTCAAGGAATAAAGTGTATGACTGATACAATTATTGAGTTGAAGACAAACACCTAATAATAATATAAAGGCAGGTGCTTGCTATCAGATTGGAAGTATAGTTGATTACCAACTTTATTGTGTAGTTACATTCTCTTACAGTGTTATCTAGAAGGACAGTTTTAATAACCTATCATAGTTAAATAAATCTTGTCAATAGAACATTTCCTGAATTCTTTAATTATATTACAATACAAGCCACGGTAAGTACCAAGAAATAAGTAGCACGCACAGTGCAGGGTTCTGTAAGTTTTTATTACCCGTTTTTAATAAATGACGACTTCATCTGAGTAATTTTTGAAATAGAGTAGTCTCTAAGTTAAGCAACGGACATACGGACGGACAGAAGTCACATTATGAAAGCCTAAAAATCAGTTATCCAATCAAACAATCTTTGGGCTAATTAACTATTTCTACAGATGTACATTAACTTTGTCGAGTATAAGTACTGTAACCCATCTAATTTATTCAAGACGCGGTTCCAAGTAGTTTTGACTAATTGGGGCTCTTCAAAGTGTATTACTCTGTATTAGAGTCAGGCGCATTGAACTGTTGGGGCTTTAATTGACCCTTCGTGTTCCTCGAATACCCTATCAAGTATCAAGCTTTATCGGCTTACGAATTTTGACCCTGTTGTTCATAATAACATTAAAGACAACATCTGATCTTGAATTTTCTGTATATATATCGCAAACATGCGACATCTCAAACACAAGTCTGGTTTTTGTAATTAAATGTACGAGTACAATTATTGTTAAGTACAAAACATGTCGCGGGCCGCCAGGGAGTAGTACTCAGAGGGAGGGGACTACTAATCACTCGGGGACTCAGGAGACTGGGCCGCTCCTGAGTCTCCGAGGAGCAGGAGATACGAAGGTATTTTCCGCACCGTCAACAAAAAAAAAAATACAAAACATGTGAGCTTTTCCGTCCTTCAAAGAAATTTTAAATATTATTGGTTATTTGCTCTTTTTTTTATCATCATCGCTTAACAATTTCGACAATATTTCTTCAGTATTTTTTTAAAACTAGCGAGTTGTTGTTCTTAAGAGGATATTTAATAAAAAACTTGCAATTCACGAGATGGTGTTTTAAAACTGAAATGCAAAAAATGTTGTTGCTTACAAGACGTTTCGATTAAAAAGTTCATTAAAATGTTTGAAAATTTATCTAAGATATTTTAGTCTTTCTTTGAGTGAAAAATTTCGTCGAAATTTTAATAATTTTTGTTAGGATTATAATTAAAAGTGGGTAATTAGTAATCCTGTATTTTTTTATAAAGTAGTTACATAGTTGAAGTAGTTACATCTTGACTGAAAAAGGTTTTTACTCATTAGTCTTGATATAAAAAAAAAAACAGAAAACTAGATAAAATTCTCTCCTTTATTCATGTTTGTTCATTGAAACCCTCCAGTAACTCACATATAGAAACGAATTCGAAATACAACAGCATTATCCTGTACATAAACTAACAATGAAACTGTAACCTTAGGCAAACATTATTAGTAGGATACATTGTTCCGCAAAGTCCATAAGTGTATTAGTCTAATCTCATTAATTCAACACTGCAAATGCTTCCCTTTGCAAATGCTTTTAAAATCTACTATTGATAGTCCCATTCGAATGAGCCCACATACACATGAAAAGGGTTTAGTATCACCAATACGTGTTGAACAAAGGGAATATACATTTATATACAAAATTGACTTTAAATCCCTGGCTCCAAATCTATTGACAGTATGGGAAAGAATAAATTGAATTTCCCGAGACGGTACGACTTCTGACACATTTTACCAACGGCTTTATAAATCTTTAGAATATAATTTATTCAAGCTTTTTGTCTTTTATGACGTCATGTCTTTTTATGATACGAACTTATTTATCATCTATCGCGTAATGAGCTATATTAACGTTTGATTGATTATTTTTTATTGCCTGACAAATATCAATTGACGAAATGTTACAAAAAAAATAAGAATGTATTTTTATTTCAATTCATTGTTTTTTTTAAATTTGTCGTATTAGTTATGAAAAATATTAATGCAATAATAAATAGCCAAAAGGTTGACAAAACTTTACTTTTTAGTACTTATTCATCAACGAATTCAAATAAATAAAATGCAGGGTTTGATTAAATCAATATGTACAAGTTATTAATAAATTTTGTTACTATCATTAATAGTATAAAAATAAAAATAGGTACCATAGAACTTCCATATGTATAAGTTGTATAAGTTTAGTCGAGTGACTAATGTAAATACATTATGTTGATACGAGTACCCACAGTAATTCTGCTCGTAGCTCTAAATTATTTCGTGACACAAAAATGAAAGTCTTGACGTTGCATTGTCACTTATTATGAAAACCGCATTGACTTATGACAATGATTAATCGTGTGAGATTAATATATATGCGTCTAGTACTCTAGTCTTTCTTTTTTAACTACGCTATGTTCTTTTTCTTATCGTGTCGATGGCAACACTGTAAACGGTTTTGGTCCAGGTGCTCGGCGACGCGAATGACGTTTGGCGTTGCTTGATATAAGCGGTCAAATGCACACGATTCTAAATTCTATTGTTTAATAATGCCGTGCTGAGATCTGGGATTCGTTTCCCGGGTCGGACCTAACGTTTGTATGATCTGAAAATATTTGTTAAGGAGTTTGGGTGTTTTCTATGTATAACATGTATGTATTTACAAAAAATAAGTATATAAGTATTCTATCAGTCATTCTAGCTTTCATAGTACAAGTTCTGCATAGTTTGAAACTATATGGTGTTGAGTGTCAGATGTCCGAAATATAATTGTTATTATTATATCTTCTAATATATAAATATTTTCTGTCACGCCGTGGTGTTTGTGGTCGCACTTCTCCAAAACGGCTCGACGTATTTTAATAAATTGTTACCACCTGACTAAGCGGTTGCTACAGCAAATATTTTCTTAAAAAATTTTGAGAAAATTGTTTTGTAAGAAGTTATATAGGTACATACAAAACAATTTTACATACAGTACATTTTAACTTTTATAAAAGATGTAATATGGTCAGTGAATAAAGGCTTTTATTATTATATATATTTTCATTAATAAGATACAGTGTATTATGAATGTAAAGAATATAACGAAATGTTTGGTTTCGTTTACGCACTGTGTTAAGGTCAGCTCTTATATCCTCGGGCGGTTGTAATAACTTATGTGAAGCAACGATAGTGCGAATTTGCTTCGAAACAGACAATCGCAGCCGCTCATTTACTAACCTGACTACCGCCATTTACGCTTGCGGCGCCAACGAGATGACAGCTCGCTTATCACACAGACCGCCGTGACGGGGACTGACCGCTTGACAACGCGGTCCGGTCGCTTAAATCGTGCTCTTTACTAGACGTCGTTATCAGGAAAGTTACAAAATCCATATTTGCAAAATAATTGTTGAATAACTCATCTTGCTGTTATTGTGTACTCAATATGAAATACGAAATGCAATCCTTATTCAACAATTTCAACAGCTAATAAAATAAGTGTAAATTGAAACAACGATTTCCTCCTTGAGGCCAAAACGGTTTGTAACGTTAAAAATTCACGGCAATATTTGTATTTCATAAATTGGATCAATTCTTTATAAATCCGGTTATTTGAAATTATTTGAAATGCACACATATATTATTGTACACACGCAAATATTAAATTTGGGAAAATAAAACGATTGAATTTGAAATTAAACACCTGTACAGCACCTTTGTCCCTAATAGGTTACATCATAACTATTTCATTTACGCAATTAAAGGCTTTTAACACATCGAATATAATGTTAAGGTTTGTATCATTCATTCATTCATTTCATTAATTTCTCCCAACTAATGGAAACTTTTCAATAAATAATGTCTGATTCAAATATAATATAATAAATATAACACATATAACTATTTGTTATTGTAAATTTTGTAATTTATCTAAAATATGTATGTGAAATATACAAGTATGACTGTGGTGCGTGTGGAGTAGTGGTTTAAGCGGTCGCCGCGCCGGTACTGTGCCAAGTGTTGTGGGTTCGATTTCCACATGGGACAACACTTTGTATGATCCACAAATTGATTTTTTGAGTCTGGGTGTTCTATGTATCCGTTTCACGTATTTGTGTAAAGTCCCCAGCGACAGATCAGATGGCGAAATGTGGGATGTGTCAAGTAATAATAAAAGTTATTTAATAACTGTGATAATGTGTTACTAAAGCTAACAAAACACACCTCATATGGTTGATTAATTACTGTACAAAAAGCCTTCTCTCCGATTTTCCATTCTTGACGTCAAAATTATTCTTTCACCTTTCATAACCTGAATATATTAACCAAGTACCATGATTTATATTTCGAGTGAGTTCTCTGACTGTAATAACAGGCGAGACAAGGATTGATGTATGTATGCAGCAATGTATAAAATAATATGAATGCTCTCCTTTATTTCTATTGTATTTTCTAACAGTATCATTTTATGGCATTTCTTATGGCATGTTACAGTGTAAATGTGTCAGAAGTACAATAATATAAAAAATAAACTCTATTTAATATCGTTATTTAAATCATAATTATGATGAACATGGTTTGTTTGAAATTACGATTAAAAAGACTTTCGGAACTCAAAAAATACCTAAGAGTTATCAAAATGCAATTTGTCAAAATCACAAGTCGATTCACGGCTCCAATTCCACAAGAAAATTATGGTTGGTTGATTGAAAAATGCTAGAAGACAGATGGACATAGAGATAACCAAATCTTCCCTACATCAAGATGAAACAAGACCTCAAAGGTGCACGCAATGAACTTAGAAATGCAGCATGAATAGTTAACTCTAGGTTAATTTTGTATCCCACCATCTTTGAAATGGCGCACACTTTTATACGATTCGTCACCTGCCTTATAAAATTTTCACCTCAACGCCTGTCAATTAACTCTCATTAACCTAGTAAGCTGAGCAAAGCTACAGAAAAGGCTTGTACGATATATAGTACAAAAATAGGTACAGCCTGACAGGTACGTACTGACAGGTTGTGAGGCGCTACTAGATCGGGGTCATTATTCACGTTGCCATGATAGGGTACTTCAAGTTTGATACTTGAAATATAGTCAAGAAAAGTAAAAACAACAAACATAAGAACTAAAATCGGGTGTGTAAAGGAAGGCTCAACAAAAAAGACTTCACAAAAGCCGTTCTCAATTATAAATACCGCCAATGACTGGACATTATTAGTGGACGGACACGTATGAAGATCATTACAGAATACAGGGAGATATCTGTGTGTCCAGACATCACATATTTCTTTATGCAACGTCAATTAAGCGTGTAGTACTAGAAGAACTCACGGTACCGTAGGAAACCTGCACCCCTAAAGACCACGCTTTAAAAGGAAACAAGTACTTTGAGGTAATAAAAAAAAATTGGTTCTTTCATTGCGCTGTATGCCGTAGAAGTGGGTGCGAGGGGTATACCAGCTAAATCCCTTTACAACCTACTTAAAGACCTTGGATTGCCATGTGCTCCAGTAAGCTCTTTTCTTGAACGAATAATCAAAGCAGCATTGCCAGGCAAATGTGGTTAGGTAGAGGGGGTAACACAGCAGACAGTGAAGGTGAGCGCTGACGAGGCGCAAACTCCCTAAAGCAATTCCCAGGCGCTGTCAAAGTCTCATGTGTTGTCCCATCAATCACGCGATGGACCCGGCTCCCGCACGGTGAATCCATAAAACGTTAAGCAATATGTCTCATTGTCATATTTTCTGCTATGATACCCTTCACAAATTTCACAATTCAATAGTACTTCCGTATATTTTTTTTGGCATTCGTACAGAAAACATCTTTTAAACTGTAACACTAGAAGAAACATAAAATTTACTATCTTTTTTTTATTTTTAACGTCCACGGATCATGATCACCGGTTCTAGCAGTAAAATGTTAAAGCCACATTGCTAAACACGGTGAGTCTTGCAAGCCTGCCTTGCCCGTTATGCCAAGCACATAAGAAATATTGTTTGTCTTAATTTTTCTTTAGAATATGCTACCAATTTTCTTATTTGTAATTCGCGGTGTTCGATTGATGGTGCTCGGTGGTATATTAAACCAAATTTTAAAATTATGGCGCAAAAGACATGAATAAGTAAGTACGTATTTAAATTTCACAAGGTGAAATCAAATTATTATTGGCAAAATATGAGTATTTAATACGTCTCAGTTTTCTTTTGGATGACATGCATATTGTATTCATACGACAAATATCGGGTTAACTAGCAAACAGATACGTTGTACTACTGTTTTTACTACACTGTGGCACATCCTCAAGTCGTTACCATATACAATTGTAATTTACAACCACCGTATTGTAATGATTCAAAATAATTGTGGACGAGGAAAATCGTATCAGCTATATATAACATACTTTATTGTGCTTAGATGGTGCATTTCATTGTAATACTAAGTCTGCTATAGGAGGGGTAACTAATTTATATCGGGTATACCCTTTGAAAGTTATTGGGTAAGTGCTAGCATGAGTAAATTAACTTAAGTATTGATCAGCAAAACTCAATTTTGATTTTCGAATTAAATGCAGATAGATTTTAACAGTATGTATGATTCGATAAACGTTGGAAGTTGTTCAAATAAGTGACTGGTAATAAGCTGGCAGGAATCGAGTGAACTGGCTTATCTCGATCCGACACCGAAATAGGACATTTAAAAATAATAACATTTTTTTATATTTTTTTATCCTTACGGTAAATTAAAAAGGACGGCATAACGCTCACCATTGATAGTATTAACGTAAACTATCTAAATATCAGGGATTAACTTATCCTGTAATCCAAATTACTATCCTATAAAATATGTTATCAATTGGGATAGTATTTGCCATAGAATCCCACAATACATCTTCAATGAAATGATCTTTAATATTTTGAAGTTAAATATTATTATATTATATTTAAAGAACATCTAATATTCGACCGATCTATAAGGACTAGATACTATAATCCGAAACAAGAGACAGTATGCTTACAAAAGCGTAAGATCAAACAATGCCGCCTGTCCTCGTTAATTTTATGCTACATGTATACAGATCGAAACGTTACGTACACAAAAGCTATGATAATACCTTAAGGTAGTCCAGCAAGACTTCTGATAAACCAATTAAATGACGTAGTCGACGGCAAACTAAATGGGTTTAGTTCAATCCGATTTTCTCGTATTCCACAACTTAAAATATTTAAAAAGTAAATCATTTTTATAATTTTTACTTAAATAAAGTATTACGTCACTCGTATCAATCTTACCTCGACTTGTTTAAACAAGTTAATAAATATTGTAGAATTTACAGCTGAATAAAATCATCTGTATGAAAATTAAATTATTGTCGGCATTAAAATCTGCTTGCAGTAACATAGAGGCATTGTAAAACGTGATAAAAATTAAACAACCATAAAATTTAGCATTCTTTGAATTCACCAGCAAAGAATAGTAAAATTATATGTTCCAGAATAGAGCAACTAGTCGTTGAGATTTTCTATATTATCTAGAACGAGGTAATTTTCACCTACATTAGTACCTGCATTAATTTACGACAACATAACAACAAAAAAAAGTCAACGATAAAAAAAAACATTTGATACAAAGAAAAACTAGAACTAAAAATTAATTTTGCATCGCAATTTCGGTAGCAGCGATTAGATTAACGATTTTCTAATCTGTAATTTATTAGAGCGGCTCCGGGCCGACCGTCGCCCGGACTTCATTCAGTTCCGGCCCACACTGGCACGATGTAGTTGAACCACTTCTGGTTAAATAAACGACCTGTTTTGAATCCAACTCATATCGTTCTAAGTGCATATTTATGAGGTTGCTTTGTTAACTACTGGGGCTTGAATTACAGGTTATAAATTATCTACTACCATGTTACTATCAGTGAAAAGAATGAAAAGAAATGTTTGTATTAAAATTATTATTATTTCATTTGCTGACGGAGTGCCATGCTACCACACCACGGCCTCACAGAAAATCGGTGTTAAGCAATTCTTTCGTTGCCTTTCACTGAGTGATTGAGGTTACCGGAGCCCAAATCTCCCCTCCCGCTGACTTGAGCGAGAGGAACTCCAAGGGCGGCAACGCACTTGTGACTTTTGAGTTGCAGGTGTCCATGGGTGACGATAGTTGCTTACCATCAGGTGACCCATCTGTTCGTTTGCCCCCTTATACCACAAAAAAAAGAAAAATACTTAAAGTTTATTTAACTTCATTTTAGTGATAGCTTCTGTTTTACAACACATTCTAATGCGATAGATCGAAAACCTTTACTTTTATTAAGACAAAAACTAAAACAATCAGTAAATGGCGGATAAGTGATCGCAAGTTAAAAACTCCAATCAAATTACTAAAAACCCATTCCCAACACAAGCATTTATTAGCTTTGCTGGAGAAGTTAAAAACAATACTGGTAAGTTATGGTCTACATTACCTATATTATTTATAAAACAAAAGAAATATTAAAAAATAATAATTTTCTTCGTGAAGAGTAGAAAACGTTAAATTCATTTGTTTTTTCGAAAACTTTCCAGCTCGAGGAATCATATGATAGAGACACTGTAGTATATTGTGTAACATTGTATGTGTGTTAAAATACCAGTACTTAAGTTTATTAAACTCGTATTTTATAACAAGTCTACTGCATTCAAATGGAATAATCTGCTCAGTCTTATACAAAAATGCAAAAGTTGGGCTTACAAGTCAGTTTGAAAATCTATTGTCATCAGTCACAGTCTTAAGGAATGAATATTTCTACATCATCTTTCAATACATTAACGACTTTCTGTCTCAATATATTCCATCGAAAATGCGAAGAATTCCATCAATTATTTAGTAATACATTACGAAACCGTCAAAAGAAAAATTTTATATCCATGCACGAGTACGTGATATTAACATACTATGAAAATGCTTTCAACTTTTTGCTAATTTGGTTATGTTTTAATAACTAAAATTTAAAAAATATCAACAAATTTTTTATATACGAGTACGCATAACTCGCATAAAACTCGATACATCTTACACTCGGCCTTCTGAGATCAAACTAGGCAGAGCCTGTACTATGGTAATCATACTGTTAATAAACATACTTATGTATTTCTAAATACATATATGTTATATATGAATTACACCAAACACAGAACAGAAAATGATAATTAAATGTGTGATGAGCCGAACCCACGACTTCGGGTTTAGGCCAACAAGCCCGACAGAACATACAATTGGTAATAATTGCTGAATTGTTTGACTATTTTAGTAGATAGTATATTCTTATATACATATAAATACCAGCGTATTTTCCGTGCACAATATAAAAATTTACATACTTTCCAAATATTTTGTCATAAATTCGGTGTCTCAACAATAGCTTTGTTTCAAACCTGAATTGTTCGACTGAATTTTGGTCCATTCTATTTTTCAACAGAATTGTTTTGTTCTATTTCAAATGTAAACTCACCTTTTGAAATAAAAATTACATTTGAAGGTATTTAAATTTTTGCATATATATATAAAACATCAAGTATCGTACAAAAATAATTATCAAATCCATTAGACGGTAATCTAACTAAATTTTTTTTTTAATTTGAAATCAATATGAAGCACTAAGCTTTGTAGTCTTTCAACTCCTTCAAAACTTCAAAATACGACAAGAATGAGATATGTGCAACATGTTATGCCACCTATATTACAAGCTACACCCTCAAAAAGCTGTGAATATTTTATCTAAAATCACAAAACTGTGTTAGAAACTAAGTACTTCAAGTAAAAGCAAACAGGATGTCTGCAATTACAAAGTTAAGTTTTAGAAACAAGAAATGCATATACAGTAGAATTTCATGGAATATGAATCGCGCTCTAATGTATGAGGAGTTAATTAAATTTTGTTCAGTTTTGAATATACAAAATGTATTGAATGAAATGAACAGGATTTGAAATGACTTACGAGTAAAGTTTAGACATCAAAACAAGTTGATAACAGTAACTACTTTGGAGATAAAAGTGCTTACAGAACATAGTGTAAGAGTTATATTTAGCGAAAAATAATATGTATTTTAACCTAAGAGTTTTTAATTTGTTATTTAATATACCCATCTGTCCGTGTGGTGACGGATTAAGAATACAGAGTGTCCCCTATTCATCCCGTGGGTGTCGTAGGAGCCGACTAAGGGAAAAAACTACGCAGAACAACAACACTGCAGAGAGAAGGAAAACTTGACACAAACCCTTTTTTTTTTTTTTTTTTTTAACGTGTGGAAATCCCCTCGGACCGTCACCCCACCGGGGTTTGCGGCGGGGTGGTGTGTCGGACTCGGACCGACTAAAACCACACGGTGTGCCACTCTGCGCCTGTAATAGGAGGGATCCGGGAACAGCTGTTATTAAGACATCCGGACCCCTCCTAGCGCCTGCCCGCTCCTGGTGCGGGCTCCGTCTCAAAATTTTCCTCTCTTTAGGCGACGTCCGGCACACGCGGACGCCGCCCCCTCGCGGCTGGCCAAACTAATGCGGGTGGAGGGGAAACCCATCCTTTCCACCCGCGGCCACACTCAGGGAGGCATGAGGCGGTGATAGGCGCGCCTCCGCCGCCCGGTTCGCCGGCGGCGGATCGGGTCCGAGTGGAGGTCGTCCTCCCGGGCCTTCTCCGCCGCCTCCTTTTGCGAGATTACTTCCTCGCAGAAGGTTGCGACCGCGGTAAAACAACTGTCGCTACCGGCCATGGAGCGTACTACGGCCGGTAGCGAGAGATCCACTAAGATGACTGCAGTGAGGGCCCGGCGCTGCGTCGCCCATGCGGGGCAGACCGCCAGCGTGTGCTGGGCCGAGTCCTCACTGCAGTCGCAGTGGTGGCAGGCGGGACTCAGTTCCCTCCTAGCGACCGAGTGCAGGTACTTTCCGAAGCAACCGTGCCCGGAAAGCACCTGCGTCAGCCGGAAGGTAAGGGTCACACACAGCGCATGGAGTCTCCAGCCGGAACGACCAACGAGCCATCGTGGCTCGGCGAGCGGCTTCGCGCCACTCGCGCACATCCTCGGGCGGAGGGCGAAATCCGCTCTCCGCCCGGGAGTCAGCCACTCGCCGATAAACTTCGGCGAGCACTTCCGCCTCCAAATCCCACGGGGGAGTTTCGGCCAACGCGCACGCCACCTCCGTCGACACGGTGCGGTAACCGCGTATGGCTCTGACCGCCATTACCCTCTGAGGGCGCCAGAGGCGTGCCCTATTCTGGGCGGTCAGAGCCGCCGCCCACACCGGTGCACCGTATAGTGCCATTGACCGGACAACCCCCGTGTACAGCCGCCTTGTCGCGACGCTGGGTCCACCCAAATTGGGCAAAAGTCGCCCTAGGGCAGACGCAGCGCCGACCAGCTTTGGAGCAAGCTGTCGGAAGTGCTCGTCGAAGAGCCACCTCCCGTCGAGGATCAGGCCCAGATATTTTATCTGGGCCCGAACCGGTACGAGGACCGAGTTGACCACGATTGAGGCGCCAGGGGGTGGACCACGACGGGGCCCATGAAATAACAGGGCCTCCGTCTTATCTAGGGCCACCCGTAAGCCCAGCGCCTCAATGCGCCCGACCACCAGGGAGACTCCCCTTGTGGCCAGGCGCGCCGCCTCTTGGAAGTTTGCCCCCCGGAACTTGACACAAACCCTGTACCAACCCGTCTGGCCAGCGTGATATAGTAGGATGTCCAGCAGTGGACTATTAAAGACTGTTGATGTGATACCCATCACTTTCCTTAAAATCTGTTGGATAAAATCTGATAAAATTGAGGATTCGACAATAGAGAACTACAGTATAGTAAATATTGCAGAACACATTTACCTCTGTACAGTTTTGCCACGAATTCGAGCTAAATCATGTATTTATATCAGATAATTTGATAGTCAACTAGAACAACTCAAGTCAACACGAATAAATTTACACCCACAATTATTACAACTTATGAAATTGAGCGACTTGGTGTTTTTTAAATAATGTGTACCTAATATTTTAAATTTGAAAATATATTCTTAATCTAGTAGCTTCAACAACAAAAAAGAAAAATAATTTAACTTACCATTTCTTTATTAGCTGTGGCTTTATCTAGTACAGCATCTAGCCACTCCCATTGCCGTCTGGCTTGCACACTGGACGAATCACGGACACTGAACAAATTAGTGTTCAACGCAACTATCCGCAACTTACTCTGTTTCTGCTCTATCGTGTAATAACCACCTGTTTGGAAAATTTTAATATAAAGCAATCAATTTATTTTCTTTGTCTTTTATGCACTGCCGTATGAATCTGGTTCTTGTATCTGACATAATATGGACCCAGTTTTACGAAAACGTCAGCACTCTGCTCATGTTAATATTAAAGTATACTTAAATTCTTAATAATGATGTACTAACTTTTAATAACAAAAACTAGCTTTATTTGTTAAAATAATCGTCCAGACAATATATTGAGAACCGCAAATAACTGAAACATTCTAGTCACCTGATACTGCTTCAACTGAATTATTTTTTTTAATAATTAGATCGTTCGATTATAATCGTTTTCAGTAAGGTTTGAAAAAATCCAATAAAGCGGTGAAATCTTAACTAGTGCAACGGTTCCCTGTATTGGCAGTATAAATGAACCACCAATTCAATGGGAAAGGCACTTAAATAATTACCCGCAGTAAGTTGATTAATTAAAAATATACCTTTCATTAAGTTATAACAATATTTTATATAAACAGTCAGTTCAGTATTAAGGATGTAATTAATAGTTTTCTTGTTATTTCATTTCATATAGCATTTAAGATTCATTCAATTGCATATGAATGAGTCTTTTAGTTTGCGGATTTTGTGCTTAAAATATATTAAGTTGATAATTGAGTCATTTTTTCTTGAAACAAAGCACTACGCCATACGTGCAGTCAATTAAATCGTAGTCTCGGACATTTCTTCCCATGTGCTACTTTAGACTATAGTACAACATATAATAATATCTCCTTTCTTTTGAGGTTAAGTAATAAACATGCATACAGCCATTTTCACAAACTTAATTGTTAATGTGATAATTTCTTCAAAACTTCCTCGTCTTTTTTTTTAATAGATCTTAAGAAAACCTACAGTTACACTAGACATAAATACAATCTTACATTCAAGTTCCATAAAATACTACTATCTCAGAAAATATGTTTCATACTACAAAACTATTGCTTCAACCTATAAGTTTTATAAGAAAACAGTCTTTTAAAATATTAAAGTTATAACAGTAAGTGAATGAAATAAAAATAAATAAACAAAAGAAAAATGAAGTTAATGTACAACATACACACGGGCCGAGTATGAAAGTTCGTGTTTCGTATTTCCGCAGTTGACTCCTGGAAACTTTAAACTTTTATAAAAGGCGGATTCAAGCACTAACTTAGACTTGATAGCAGAAAAGTTGGACGCTGTAGTCTAAAGACATCAAAACAATCACCATATTTAAAAGTCAGTAGAGAGTGCAGAATTGCCAAAGCATGTAGAGGATCGTGAGTTGATTCCGAGCCAAGATACTTTAAAGACGTTACATGCTGGTCATGAACTAGTACAAGATTGAATTCTCGAAAGCTTGTATTTCTTTTCAATGAGTGAAAATATTAGTTATAGACTTAATGAATTGATGTTTTCGATAGTATATTGTGCAGTTTATATGATGGGTACAACTAAGTTACGGAGTTAGTTAACAAAACTTTGCCAGAATTTAGCTTGGACTTATTTTTATCAATGATTTCAGGATATATTCCTACTGCGCGAGTTGTCCTTTATAAACAGTTTCAACAGATTCAGTTTTAATACTCCTTTGTGAATTGAGCTCCAAAGTGCAGTAACATGCAAGTAACTTAATCACTTGGACTAATCGAAGTATCCTTTCCTTTATTCTTAGAAATTACTCATTGCCTTTTCCAGTATAGCTATCTAAAATGTCAATAGCCTAATATAGTAGAATCCTTACCATATTTAAAAGTCTGTAATGCTTCTAAAGGCAGCCAATGACTCCACATATTGGTGAGACTCTCTGAAGGGGCTGGGTCTAAATGACCCAGCACTGGAAATACAAAATGCGAGCTAAAGGTTCTACCAAGTAGCTCTGTCATGTTTCTAATTGCTTGATGTTTCTCGTCATCATTTCCCGTGTGGGCTGCTATTATGTCACTGTAAGAAAAGTTTAATGTTAGCATTTGATTCAATTCACATATAAACTTATTTACTAACAGGGACTTTACGATGCTGCGAAATGTATTGCACATCATTACTGAACGTTTACCTCCATATACATATTGCATAGGCAGTCGGGTGAAAAGCAAGCTCCAAATGATAAATATACAAATCCTCAAAATAAAACTACAATTTACTATTGATCCTCCAAACACGAGTTTGTGATATTCTTTAGTATTTTCAGTCGTTACTGTTACTTATTCATTTCTATTATTTTATTGTTTATTCCTTCTGCGAATTGCAGGAATTTTGCTCTTACTTCTGTGCCCGCTATAAAGCTCTGCTTTGCTCAAAGTTGCTACTCAGCCTTTATTTGCTGATACATAACGGGCTCTCCCGACACTTAATTTGGGGCTATTATTTGGAGAATCCCATGTCGCGATAGTATCTCTATTACAACAACTAGGTGTTGGATTTTGCGCGCCAAACAGAATTAATATGCATATAATGTTCGACGAATAATGCTTTGAAAACTTCTATCGATGACGTTTAAAAAAGCGACAAATCGACGAGTGGAATCGGAGATAGCCGGGAAGACAGACGGCATTCGCCACGTGAGTGTTCTGCCCAAACATACGATTTGTCGCTTTTTTAAACATCATCGATAGAAGTTTCAAAGCGTTATTGCTTTAAGAATATACAAAATAAATGATACTTACCCAGTCCACAGTACAAACTCGACATTTTCAGAATGTCTTGTGCGCATGTACCGCGCCGCCGACTCTATCAGCTCCAGTGAGCTATCACAAGAGTAGTCTCCAAATCTTCCCAAGGCCCTATGGTGGCCAGAACTGCCGCGTTCATCTGCTCTCCTGCAATCTAGGAGGATGAAGAACTTTTTGATTTCCATTTTTTTTATATATTTCTAAAATATTTTAATTATTGCCTTTAAATTTATCACATCTCTTATTTACGAACAGATTACAACTTGCTCTCAACCTGCCGCCACCCCACCTCACATTTTTTTATATGCGTGTTAAATAGGAGAGATCCGGGAACAGCTTTTATTATAAGTGGGCCTTATCCGATGTCTGCCTCAACCTTAAGACAAAAAATGTTTTAATATTTTATACCTACGTCTTCTAGTGTCGCCTTGTGATGTGTAAAGTGGGTCATAATGAAAGTCTGTTATGTGCCAGAAGTATCCTGAAACAAAGAAAATTATAAAATGAGTCCTCTCAGTGTGAGTCATAGTGAAATATAAAGAAGTCGTGGCAGCGGCAGCCTAAGGCGTTAGGGGCTGCAGGTTTATATCCTATTATCGTATTACTCTATTATATATCTGATATTTTATACGTTTGCATTGCAAATTACTCGTATATTTTAATTTTCATTAATTTTAGTCCCAATTTCAAGGTTTAATTCTAATTAAATATAAAAAAAAACTACTAAAAATAATTTCTGTCTTTACGGTTGTTTTGTGCTTTTGTGAAAAAAAATACTACAAAAATAAAATATTGTGGCCATTAAGTCCGCCATTGTACAAGTGAGTTGTAATATGTACATAAAGAATAATAAAAAAATGTGGCCATAAGTATCCAATATACCTACCATTTAACAAACCATACGGCAAACCTCTTTTCTAAAGAGACGCTCATGTCCAGCAGTGGACTACTAAAGGCTGGTGACGATGATGCTGATAATATAATTTAAATCTAACAATAATGTACAGGTAAAATAAAGGACCACAGACCCGATCTCAAAAGCTCATTGATAATTTTAATTTGTCATTATACTTGAAGATCATTAAATTCTTTAATAATTTATTTTATCTTTTATTAATTATTATATTTCAAATACAATGTAATTTGTTCATGAATAAATGACTATGACTATAGTATATTTTGTAAACAAAAGTAAAGTAGTAATAGACACTAGAAGTTTCATTCAAATAGAACATAGGTTTACAAAAATTTACCTATATTTATAATAATGATTTCTTTATGTATACGAATACTGCTAAGTATTCGTAAATATTCATAATATTTCATACAATTGGACAACACCAATTCATACATGTAAATTTTGTGCTCTGACATTCAGAGATTTAATACCCTACTTCAATAAACCTATTTTCATAATAAAAAATATATTCAGAATACTTAGAACCAGTATAATGCCTCAAGGGACTTTCATAAAGTAGGAATATAAAAGCTAAGAATATATAAGAAGAAAATATTAGTTCAAGCGAGCTTCTACGAAAAACAACAAGCTGTGGCTCAAAAAATAAATACGTTTTATCTGAATCTAAAAAGCAGAACTTGTTTTAACATCATTCAAAAACTGACATTTTCAGTAAATAATCTCTTGATGTGGATTTCTTTGCGTGATATTACACAAGAATATAAAATCTATATTTATATAAGAGATTTCCACGTATATAGTCACTCATCACGATATCTCTGGTACCATTAGAGCTAAAGACTTGAAATTTCGTAGGAATATTCTTTTCACCGAGTAGAGGTCAGCTAAGAAGTCGGTTTTAGGATTTTAAGAAATTGAAAAAAATAAAATAATTAAATAATGTAAATAGCAAAACAACGTTTGCAGGGTCAGCTAGTATGAAATAAAATAAATAAAGTTGGTTCGCATTGTAAAGTAATATTACTCAGTAATGAAGGAAAGTAAAAAGAGGGAGAGGAAAGGAATACATTTTACAAATTTCTCAGAGAGTGTTCTTCTTTTTTTATAATAAAATAAAAAAATAAAATAACATAGCGAAAGTAATATGATATAATGGTATATAGTGAACAAAAAAGACATAATACTTAAAAAAAATCAGACGTTTTCAGTTCTTACACAACAAACATTGCAGGGACCCGCGGGCATCTGAGAACTGCAACTGACAACCACCCAGTTTGATTATTGAGCAAGCAGTAAGACTCTGGAACAGCTTGTCTGAGACAATCCGGGAGGTAAAACCTTGTCTTGTTGTCTGTAAGAAATCGCCTACTAAGCTACCTATAACACCGCCGATTGTTACGTCTTTATATCAAGGTGATATAAAGTTTTTTTTATCTTGTAAAGTCCAAAATTTGTTTGTGTTTATGTGTTATGCCTTTTTATTGCATACACAACGAAGAGGGAAATAGATGAATATATACAAAATACACATAAATTCTCTCGAAACTAGGACGTAAAACAACGTTCACCTTTTTATATGAGGTGCGTAACTAATTATTTTCTTTCACCTTACCTGAATAGACAAGTACTATTGTAAAGTGCGTCTTTTTATACTCTTAAAATTTACTGTAGATAAAATAAATATTAGGTCGTTACCTATGAAATTGCCGTTTTGTATGCAATAAGTGAAAGTACTTATTTTTTCAAACTTTTTATTTCTGTTATTCGAAGGAATCACCCATGCAATCGACGCATCTTTGCCAACGCATTGGCAGTTTATTGATGCCCTTCTTGTAAAAATCAGATGGACGGGAGGCAACAAACTCTTCAAAGGCATTTAGTACTGCCTCTCGGGAATTGAATTTAAAAAAAAAAAAATCTGTTCCACCCAAATACTATTCATATACTCGTACAACAATCATTTATTAATAGTTATTGTTATCTAACTTGTTCGTGTTTTATATAATTTAAAAACACTTATGTTGAACTATGTAACAACTTAGTATATAATGTAAATTAATGTAAAAATTAATAATTCTTCCATTACAATGTAAGCACACTGAAAATGTAATTTAAGAAACAGCCTATTAGGCACGTACATTCAAATAATACTTTTTCTCTTTGGCACGAACAAATATTTGTATTTCCATAAAAAACTCTAACAGTAACAGTAATTTTGCCAAATTGGACTTCAAAACGCCTAAGATAATTTGCTCATTTATCAATGAAATTGAAATACAAAGCTGAAAAAAAACACTTAACTTTTTCGCCTTCTCTAGAGAATCAAAAAAGAAAATTGTATAGTTGTAATTCGTTAGAATTTATCTGGAGCCCCGCATCGGGTTAGACGAGGCAAAAACATCTGATTAATGATGTTCGCAGTCAACTGATGAACACGTTGCGTATTCAAACATTGCTCATGGATTTAAATGTTTACTGGATGTCTCTGGATATTATTTCATGAGATTCTAAAAGCAGAAAATCAGGAATGCACCTGGCTTTCGGGATTTACTTTCCGTTTTTAATTTACTACTCTTAAGATATAAATTGGATTTTTGTTGGAAAAGAAATAAATTAGAACTTATAATTGAAATAGGTATATATATACTTTTTCTAATAATGTTGTATATTAAAAATGCGCCATAATGCTAGGTGTAACTCTACAATTAAATTAGTAACTTTTAAGTAATGCTTAATTTATATTTGTTTAAATAAAAGTCAAACGACTTAATACATATTATTGTAAAGTTGTACATTAAATACGATGTGAGAATTTAATGATATAAGTATATTTTTGATAAATAATTGTTATATTTCTCATGTAGGTAATAATATCATAAGAAACTATAATTAATGTTACTCGTGAGTAGAGAGTACAATGATATTTTTTTGACTGTCATTATTTATTAACCTAAAAGATATAAAACACTCTCACTCGCTACATAGATTAGTGTAAATAGTGGCTTCACAATTAACAATTACACGATAATAATGTTCGCAAGCCGTTATGGAATGCGATGAAATGTTATTTTGTATTAACGTGTTTATGATTTATGTTGTGCCAACCCTTTGGCGTTAAGTATCTACTATTGTTAGCTGCTATGTTTATAGATACAATTTTATGTTGTGATGTTGTTATGTAATCTTCTTGGTACATTCCTGACTTATCGGATTTACTTTTTATATATCTGTAAAGGACTCGAAGTAGCCATGGTATTCCTTCTAAACCAAACGGTCGAATGGTATGCATAGTTACTCCTCTGCAATATAAAGGATATCGTTTTTCTATCAAAATGTATCGTTATTCAAATTCCTTTGAAAAGAAATAGTTTCCCAGTAATGAAATATCGATTGAGCTCCAATAAAGGGGTTCTTTCCATATAAAAGTTTGAAGGTTAGATTACAATCATCGAACATTCTGGAATTTTCCATCTGTCAGAGATAAAAGTTTCAGAAAGTTTGACGTTAAACACATTCCGTGAAGTTAGGGCGTGACCAAATTTCCGATAGTATTGGTATTTTATTGACTATTGAAATAAAGACATAGCAATCACAATAGTATTCTAAAAACTGTATGTATAATTAATTTTTTTTAGTCTGAATTAAAAATTCCTAATATGCTTATGTGAAATGGTAGACTACTCTCTTATTTATTAAAAATGAAAAGTTATGGTTTTATTAGCTTGACCTACATATACTGGTATGTATGCATCTGTAACGGAATCTTTCAACGCAGTTTTCACCCACTTCAAAACGTCGAAATAAATTGAAACTTCGCACACTTATCAAGGACCGATGACAGTAAAATAATTTGATCATTTTGGCCTATTATCCTGATCAGGATCTTCAGGATTAACGGGTTTTCATACCCAAAAATATGGTAATGTCTTTTGCTACGTACTAAGAAGCGTGTGCTAAAGCATATGTAACTTACTTACTTGTTACTTTTTAGACTTAATGAGAAATAATCATCATTAATGACTAAAAAAGCGAAAATAAATTATGGTTTAAAAAACTAAAAAACACGCGTTTGTAACTAGAAGAACTAAAAAGCACAAAAAAATAATTTTCGGTAACTTCAAAATGAAAAAACATTTAATCGTAAAAAGGCGTGGGGTGTTTTTCAAGATATTTTAGAATATAATAACTTTACTGTTACCAATGTCTGTCAATAAAACCATTGAGATCACCCCACGCATTTTTACGATAAAATGATTTTTCTTTTTGAAGTTGTTTTATTTATTAGCTTGGAATGAATATTATACTCGTATATCAATGTAACGGAATCTTTGAACGTGATTTTCACTCACTCTAAAACGTCGGATTGAATTGAAAAGTCACACACTTATGAAAGACCGATGACAATACAATAATTTAATAAGTCCGATTATTCTGACCAGGATAACCTCGTTTCTAAGGAGAGGCCTATGTCCAGTAGTGGACTATTAAAATCTGTTGATGATGATGATCCTGACCAGGGTCTTCAAGATTAACGGCTTTTTCATACTAAAAAATACGGTAGTATCTTATGCTACGTATTAAGGGGTATAATGAAGTAAATGTGACTTACTATTTTAGTCTTTAATGAGATAATAATCATTATTAATGACTAAAAAAGCAAAAATAAAATACAGTTTAAAGACTAAAAAAAACCACGCTTTTACACTAGCCGAACTAAAAAGTAAAAATAAAACAGTAAGTAAAACAGTGTGGGGTCCTTTGCAAGATATTTTATAATATTATAACTAGTTATTATAACTTGAATTTTACGAAAATCCAAAACCCCACACATTTTTGTGGAAAATTATTTTCTACTCTTTAGTTCGGCTAGTACAATGACGTGCTTATTTTTAACTATTTATTATATGGAATAGGGGGCAAACGAGCAGACGGATTACCTGATGGAAATTGACTACCCATGAACGCCTGGAGTCACAAGAGCGTTGCCGGACCTTTGAGGAGGAAGGTTTGATGATAAGTTGTGTCACAGATTGGTGGTGCGAGGCAAAAAGTGTCTTGAAACGCGCACAGTGTTGGAGTGGCAATTATCCAGGTAGTGGGAATGAAAATTTTGCCGTGCGTACAGATGGCGGAAAGTTGCGGCAGGTATTAGTCCGAACAATTCCTCGGAGCACTCTCGCAGATATTCATTGACAGTGAATGCAGAGCGAAGCTACATCTCCAAGGGTTCGAGCCGGTCGGAGATCTTTTGGCTATCGACGCTTCGAGTCGCTTTTCTTTAGATACGGCCCAGAAAGAAAATCGGTTACTGAGGTGCCCCTGCATAGAGAACTATATTTTTAATTAAATTTTATAATTTTGTTGTAATTATATATTACAATTTGTAATTTTTAAGCTCATTTCATAACAAAGCCAGGGTGTATAACCTCAAGTTTCTTCTCATGTGATTTATTTCAACCAGTTTATCAGATTGGTCTTGGTAACTGTGGTCCATTAATAGAACCTGGGTAAAGCCTGGGGATGAAAAGTGTAACTCTTAAACTATATTTTTAACCTTAACATGTTCAGTATTTTTGATGTTTTACAGAGTTATTATTAAATCGTAGTCTACAAAAAACAAACCAACCAAATAATTGATTCAAACATACGATTACTACATCTAATAAAACTCCAACAAAATTCTTTAGATCCAGGTAAGATCCCATGAGACGGAAGTTGGCAAATCTCGTTGAATTCAACTCGCGAAATAAATTACACAAGCGATTTGTATTTCTAGCGAATTAAATTGTGTTCATTTATTAGCCTGCCCCAGAGACCGTGGGTGTCGTTAATTCGTTATGTTTAATGTCTATCTTAAAACTGTTTTTCTGTCGTTAACCACAAAATATAAGCGACATAAATCATTCTAAGTTCATGGGTGCTTGAGATTTATTATAACGCTTGCCAAGTACACTTATAACCTCAGGATTAGGAGGCATAAATATTGCATACCTACTACTTAATGACTCTTTATAATCAATTAAGTAATGTGTACATTATGTAAATTTAAATGTTAGATGTATACAGTACAACTTACATAGTTCATATTGTTGGTAGTGTTTGAGATAAAACAATTAAGGTTTCGAAAAAATACTGCATACACCAAAAAAGTTATCGAATGTGTCTGTTATGTATTTTTTGGATACATACAATTATAACATACTTAGAAAGCAGTTAGAAATCAATTACAACTTACATATTTTAATAGTTACCCAAAACTCGTTTAACAACACACACAGTTTTTTTTTAATAATATTTTCAGACATCTAACACACAACGCCATCAACTTTCAAACTAAGCAAAACTTGTACTATGAAAGCTAGATTGACTGATATAATACTTTAATACTTATTTTTTGTAATACACACATATTATACATAGAAAACAACCCAAACTCCGAAACAAGTATGAAATAAAAATGTACGTTTATGTATGTATGTAACTAGGTAAGTATGTATGTATGACGGGCCTTTTCGTCCTGTGGTTAGGGACGCCGACTGCTAAGCCGGAGGTCATGGGTTCGATTCCCACCCAGAACAAATATTTGTGTGATGAACACGATCGTTTGTTCTGTGTCTGGGTACAATTTATCTTTAATATGTATGTATTTAGATATATGTAAGTATGTTTATCAGCAGTCTGGTTACCATATTACAGGATGTGCCTAGTTCGGGATCAGACGGCCGTGTATGAGATGTGTGATGTTATTATCATTATAATATTTATCTCAGTGTTTCTGTCTAACTTTTCAATAATTTTCTCTTACTTTACATATTAGTCTCTAGGGCACCTAGTCACACATTTCAGCACCACCCTAAGGTAGACTTGGCGAAAATGCCTGTGACCTTAAGTCCACCATTGTACAATCCATACTTGTGCATAAAGTTTTAAAATAAATAAATAAATAATACAAATGTAATGACCATAAACTTATATACGAAAATAAACTATTATACAACGCGTACGTGAGAAATAAATAGTACTATATTAACAAAAAAAAGGCCCACGTTTATGCCTTTTACGCTGTGAATGCCTTTTATGGCCTCGGCCTTATTATATCAATAATGTTGTTTTGAATCTTATTCATTGGCTTTATTAAATAGAAAACAAACAAATTTATCGGGAAACTAGAAATGTGTAACCTCAAAATATATTAATCATTATTGCAGACATATTTACATGTATTGGATTGCTTCCAAGAATGGAAGAGCAAATAATATTGTTCATAAAATTCCACGGCTTCGTTTCCTGAAAATATATATAAATATATTTAGTATGTGTTATACTTGGTTTATATTAAGCGTATAATTATATTAACACTAGCAATTTGATACAAAGCACCACCTTTTCTTTTCTGTGCGGAAAGCCCCTCGGATAACACCCACCAGTGGTTATGCAGGACTCGAACCTCAGGTACCAGTTGCAGGAGAACTAGGTGTACCCTAGAAAGGAATCCCTGGTACCCTGATATACCTCGAGCTATCTACGGCGGGTTTGATTATGTATCCATAAGCTCCAATACGGAAGGAATTATTTTAACGCCTACATTCAATGTGTAAATGAAGATGTGATGATGAAGAATGAAGGTTTTTGCTCATAAAGGATATGTCTGCACTATCTACTTGGCTTATATTATATTATTCTAAACCACAGTTTAAGTGAACCAAACTATTTTTCATCATACATGCTAACAAGCGTTTCACTATATTTTAATAACGATAAATTCAGATCCAAATTAAAAACAATTTGTTTCAGACCAGGTCTATATAGAAATAGATAACAGCAAGATAAAACCTTTTTTTTTTTACTCTGAATCCCTACGAGTAGGAAAGTTAATTAATACAACAAAAGTTGCCCAATTTATTGCCTTTAGTTGTTTTCCTGCGTACATACCATAATTTCTTAAAGAGTGAATTTCATCACGTGTTTAACGACACCAATAAGAAATAAATTTACAATTATACATTTTCATGATGAAATCGCAGTCCCATCACACTTTGTTTAAAAGCACATTACATTAACATATTAGTATTTCACTCCAGCCCATCACCTCCAACAATATATATACATATTTAATACTGTTCTCATCTCTATGCAGGAGCATCACAGTACCAGCTTCTCCCTCTTGCTTGATTTGCGACCGGCTCGATCCTTTGGCATTACGTAGCTTCGCTCTGCATGGTCTATCGTATATATCGTATGGAGAATGCTCCGAGGAATTTTTCGGACGAAAACCAGCCGCAACTTTCCGCCATCGTTCCACACGGCAAAATTTTCATCCCCACCACTTGGATTATTGGCGCTCCACCACTGTGCGCTTTTCAAGACGCTTTTTGCCTCTCACTACCAATCTATGGAACAAGTTGTCGGCAGCGGTATTTGCGTACCGATACTACCTTCAAACCTTCAAGAAAAGAGCGTACTCCTTCCTCAAAGGCTGGCAGCGCGCTTGTGACTCCTGAGTTGCGTTTATGGGCGGCGGTAGTCGCTTTCCATCAGGTGACCCGTCTGCTCGTTTGCCCCCTATTCCATAAAAAAACAACAAAGAACCTATTATGATGAAACGTGTTAACACAGTTGTATGTTAATACTGAAAAATGTTTTAACTAGCTTCTGCCGGCGGCACTGCCCACGTATCTGTCAGTTATAGTTAGTATAGTTAAAAAGTTACCTATGTTACTCGTTGTTGATGTAGCTTTCCAACGGTGAAAGAAGTTTTAAAACCGGTTTAGTTTTTAGGCGTAAAATCATAAAAAACAAAGAAATTCACTGTCACTTTTTTAATATAAAAGTATTGATGTATTTTAATGAAACATTGTATCGCTTCTTTAAATATTTGTTAATGCCTCCAAGAATTTTTGGTTGATAAATCAATCTTGTTATTAATGTTATGGCCTTGAGACGTCTCATACAGCGAAAATACATGAGTTATTGATGTAAGGCATTTTGTTTTATCCTTTTTTCCCAATTACATATATTTTATTCGGATAGGTTTAGCTTCGAAATATAAATCTATTAAAAATGTATCCGGCATTTCATAAGCTCAACCGTAGGAAACATATATTATGTATCGTTTGCCCTTTGTAGCATAAAAAACTGCAAAAACCATAAAAAAATGTTTTTTTATAAATACAACTTCCGCATTAGGAATACCGACGTGGTCAACTTTACAAACGAACAAATAAATGAAACGGAAACAAAGAACACCCAGACTCAGTCTAACAATTTGTGGATCACACAAAATGTTGCCCCTTATGAGCATCGATCCCACAACACTCGGCGCAGTAGGAAGCGGGGGGTGACCGCTTAAATCACTACACCATCCATGCAGTCAAATGAGTTGACTTAGGTTATTTAATCTAGTTTGGCCAGCCGCGAGGGGGCGGCGTCCGCGTGTGCCGGACGTCGCCTAAAGAGAGGAAAAAAATTTTGAGACGGAGCCCGCACCAGGAGCGGGCCGGCGCTAGGAGGGGTCCGGATGTCTTAATAACAGCTGTTCCCGGATCCCTCCTATTACAGGCGCAGAGTGGCACACCGTGTGGTTTTAGTCGGTCCGAGTTCGACACACCACCCCGCCGCAAACCCCGGTGGGGTGACGGTCCGAGGGGATTTCCAAACGTTCAAAAAAAAAAAGAAAGGTTATTTAATCTCACATAGAGGAGAGTATATCGTTAGAGACTGTAAAGTAAATAGCGAATTCTGCATCTACGCAATAAAGTTGAAATTAAAAAAAAAACAAAAATATGTATTATTCGTTTGTTTCCGATTAAATTATAAATACAATTACAGTTAGAAATCATGCAACATAATACAGGCGTCGCGTCATTTTAAGCGTTGGGTTAAGTCGGAAGTGTGGTCTGGAAAAGTTAAAAGCCGGGCCTTGTTTAGGACCCCAGTTTACCAATTATAATTCTAGCACGAAGACTTTTTATTACATTTTGTAAGATAAGAAAACCAATCAGATTTATTTACGAATTTTCAGAAGAGATCAAATATTAAAATATATTGTTCAAAGTTCTAATTTTATAACCAAACAAAGATCCATTTATATTAATATCTTCTATTTGGCTTACATAACCGTACACGCACTTCAGTCGTACACAAGCCGTACATTTGAATAGAAAAGAGACGATACTAATTGGCCTAATTCAGAACACATGAAGCGGCAACCCTAGCGAAGTATACGTGAGAGGAATGCCAAGAGCTTTTTTGTTCATTGTGTAACTAAAACCTTTGCTGTTCAACAGAATACAATTTGAATATAACTGGGGATTTTATGTTTCTTTTACATGCTAACATATGCTCTATTCTTGTGGTAGTTATCGCTCTAAATGATAATTTTATAGAAGCTAGTTATCGTCTAAAGGTTATCAAAATATGTTTTTAACTTTTTTGACATAACTTTAAATCTTGTAAAACTAGCTAGCTACTAAACAAAAACGACTTACACGCAGGGAATATATATTATATATTTATATTATCATCATCATCAATAGCTTTCAAAAGTTCACTGCTGGACATAGGCCTCTCTTTAGAAGGGAGGTTTTGGCTTACTATTTATAGATAGATTATTATGACTGCACAGATTGCGTAGTGGTTTAAGTGGTCACCTCGCCGCTTCCTACAGCGCTGAGTGCTTAACCCCCACATGGGGCAACACTATCTGTGATCCAGAAATTGCTGATCGCTGTCTGGGTGTTGTGTTCGTTTTATGAATGTTTGTAAAGACACTGGATACTTATATATTTCTAGTGCGGGAGTTGTCTTTTCTAATAATAAAAAAAATATAGATAACGGAAGACATTTTTTTTCTGATCTTAACTGAACACAGCTTTAACCTTTCTCGACTAGGAGAAAGTAAATATACAAATATTACACATATATTATATAGATGGATAAATATTAAAAACTCAAGTTTTCTAAGACAAACAAAATGTTATTGAGTCATCTGTTTGATAAATTCACATCTACAAGCATTATATACGAGTATCATCATCATCAACAGCCTTTACAAGTCCACTGTTGGACATAGGCCTCTCCTTAGAAAGGAGGTTTTGGCCTACTATACCACGCTAGCCAGACGGGTTGGTATAGGGTTTGTTTCAAGTTTTTCTTCTCTTTGCAGTACTGTTGTTCTGCGTAGTTTACTCCCTAAGTCGGTTCTTAAGACACCCATCTGATGAATAGGGCTGGTAACACTCTGTATTCTTAATCCGTCACTACAAGGATTACAATACATAGATATTAATACACAGCGCCATAGCGGGAAGCCTAAACCTAACACAAAAATAGTTAATCTTCTTTGTAAACAGCACTATGAACAAAGAAATATTTTCACCGTAAACATAATAAAATAAACCTCGAATTTCTTCATCCTCACTCCAAGAGGAAATAATCAGCGAAAAACTCATTCGTCATTCGGAATAAAGATTTAATACAATGCTCCGGGCGTGAGTTGCGTGTTCACCCTGTTTGGTACTAACACACCCATGTATACTTACAAGCTCACGATATAATAACCCCATTTGATTGATGAATAACTTACGGGTTTCACGACATACCGAAATTCGCTCAGTTCGTGTTCACAAGAAAACACCAATTCGCACCACGCAAAGCCTACAGAACTCGTCACTGTGGAAGACAACCTTTTAAATTTACGAGGAATCATTGTTGATATTTGATAAAACATAAAATAGCGCTATATGAAATAATAAGAAAGCAATATTTGCTGCTTTAATTAAATCAATGCACTGCAATCCACAAATTGTCTTTCTGAGTCTGGGTGTTCTTTGTGTTCGTTTCATGTATCTATGTGAAGTCCCCCGCGACACATGATGTATTCCTAGTGCGGGAGTTGGCTTTTAAAAAGTAAAAGGAATGAAAATGAGGAATCGTTTTTGGGATGCTCATATTTACTCTTGTTTTACTATCAATACATTAACATTATATTAACAATAATCTAGTTGTAATGTAATAAAATAATTTTTTCTCTAGTCAACTAAGTGAATATCAAGTATCGTAGAAACAAAGATAACCTGCTACAAGATTCCAGTTTTGAATTCGCAAGGAATTCCATTACGAGCTTTATATACACCATATCGCCAGACAGTACTAACCTAAGCACTGGACAAATAAATAAATAACTATGTACCATTAAAACGTGTGCTCAAATGACAGATAGCCCATTTTATACGATGTTATTTGTGATGTAGAGAGTCACTTGAGTCGAAAAGCACAACCTCAGGTAGATCATAGGTCCACTTCAGTGCTAGTTTTAATTAAAGGTTATAAAATCTTGAGTTGAGTGCTACACGAGTAAAACTTTTGCCAATGAAATTTGACCGTGTTAAATGATTTAAAATAGTCAATAATTAAATTTTCATGTGAAAGTGTTAAAGGTTTTCGTTGAAAAGGGTCAGGACACCTTTGATCTTACGTGAGATATATTATGTATTTATTTTCAACCGAAATTTTCATGTGAAACATCTGATAGAGGGTCACATGGCGTGGCGATGCGCTGCCACGGCATGTATTGCCTATGTAATAATATTTTCGGACATCTTACACACAACACCATCTAGTTTCAAACTAATCAGAGCTTATGCTACGAAAGCTAGATTGACTGATAGAATAGTTATAAACTTCTTTTTGTAAATACATGCATAGTATACATAGAAGACCCCTAAACTCCGAAAAAAATGTTTGCAGATCATACAAACATTTGGTCTCGGGAATCGACTCGAGACGTCAACACATCGGTCGCATACGCTACCACTGCACCATCGAGGTAATTGTGTGATAGTATATGGAACATATAATGCGGTGTGGCAACGTGACGCCATGCGCAAGTATGTCTGCGTCACTCTTGCGCTGATTTTCAAAGTGATTTATATTCGTTATTTCTACTCTTCTTTTTTTTTCTTACACAAAAATATCTACGATATTTAAAAGGAGCTTCCAAAGAATCTTCGTAAATATTTTTTACGAAAGCATTTCTAAACATCCCTATTATTAGGCACAAGTTTTTTTTTTTCATTTGTGTAATAACATTTATTGAAGGACTCACTAGGAACAGTCAATACAATTACGTCTTTATATTACAAGTTGTTTGTCAATTTACCGTCGCTGTATAGAAATACGAGTATATACGAATTACGAGTTCCTTTGTTTAGTTGTTCCTTGTTGGTAGAAGTGTCATTGGTAGATTTTATTGCTCGACGGTGAAATCGAGTTCTGGTTTATTGATGCAAGAAGAAAAGACTGTATACGAATAACACCAAATAACATCTGTTTCACGATCGGTCGCGTATAGGACTTTATGATAGGCTTGATATAAAGTTCAATGTTATGTCCCTCGTACACAAAGAAAGCATCCTCTCACCAGGCGAAATGAGGCCTTGATGTAGGAAAGTGTTACATATCTATACCCACCTACTATATCGGCATTAGAACTCTTATTGTGCGATCTAGGATTAGCAGTCACTCCGCAGTTTGGTGTCTTCATTTGATGATGTGATGATGAGGTCGTCGCATGTGGAAGTCAACAAATGTTAGAGACATGTAGGTAAAGTCATACATAAAATTGATTGTTTAAGAAAGACTTAACAAGAACTTAGAAAACCAATTTGCATATCTTTTGTCGAAGAAATGAACAATTCTTTACATTTATTGTACCTTGTTATAATATATTTTGACTTGTTTGACTTTTGAGTTTGAGTGCCTCGTTGGTGCAGAGGTAGCGTATGCGACTGCTGTACTGAGGTCTCGAGTTCGATTTCCGGATCGGACCAAATATTTGTATGATCTACAATGAGTATTTGTTTCGGAGTTTGCGAGTTTTCTATGTATTTCCTAAAAAAGTACCTATATAAGTAATCTATTAGTCGCTATAACTTTCATAGTACAAGCTCTGCTTTATTTGATAGCTATATTTGCAGATGTCCAAAATATTTATTAATTTTAAATACACGAACAAAAAACCCAATTTCAATTAAATTATGATGCCATACGTTGACATGTTGTAGTCATGTCAATGTTGATGATAAATACAAAATACCATTTTGTCTTTGTTCACCGAAGGCACATGACAGCTTTTGTTGAAATAAATTATCCGTTTTGTCAGCATTGTAATAAAAAAAATGCATCAAACATACAACAAAAAATTGAAACTTCGTGAACGGTGCGTGAATATGAAAGCGAACTGATTTGAAGTATGATTTAATCAATGAATAAATTAAGGTGCTGACACAGCTCAAAGCAAAACGGCATGCGGCATGATACGAGAAATGTATATCGTGGCTCGTACACTTCAATTAATTCCCAAAGGTACATGCAAATTAAAACAGACCGTGCACTTTTAATCTTGTTTATCATTTATACTATAACAGTTAAATGCTAAGCATATACCCTAAGGATTACTCAGGGTATATGTTTTAAGTAAACAGAACAGAGACTTCGTCCCTACATTTATTTCATTGTTACCCTTTGTCGTTAGTATTCCACGACCATCACTCACACGGGTAGCATAAAAATACATGTACCTAATACTTTTACGCCTTAATACAATGTCAGGCTGTCGGTGTCACATATATGAAACATTGCGTACGTGATTTTGAGACATTTGGCTACAAGCTGATAATACAATGAAGTAAAATGAATGAATTTACATATATTCATAAACGGCAACTGCAGTCTGATATCAAACTAGGCTGAGCCTGTGCTAAAGTTAATGCTTAGTGCTCTTTGAGCCCCTCCCCTCTCTAGAGTTAGGGTACCAAGGAACAAGCCCCCCAAGATTCTGGACTCCGGTTATTACCGGAGTCCAGAATCTTCCTCCAGAAACCTCACTTATTCGGTGAAAAACAACTAAAGAAATAATAATAATAACTTCACACATCTCACACACGGCCGTCTGATTCCAAACTAAGCAGAGCCTGTGCTATGATAACTAGACTGCTGATAAACTTACTAAAATATTTCTAAATACATACACATTATAAATATACTACATTTAGACACGGAATAAATGATCCTAATCATCACATAATTATTTGTCCTCGGTGAGAATCGAACCCACGACCTCCGGATTGGCAGTCAGTCACTAACCACTAGATCAGAGATGCTTAGAGGAATGCATCAAAATACTCCTACGGAGAGCCTTCCGCCCAATAAATTTAACTGTCAGTTCAACGAATTCAATACCTCTATTATAATAAAATACAAATTTAAGTTCATAAATCTTAATTATTCTCTACTCTATTTTTTAATATACTCTACTTGTGATAGCACTATTCTTTCAAGTACATCAAATAACATTTTCTATCAGATCTATTTTTTAATTTATTATTTCTCTCATTTATCTCTTCTATTATCTCTTTGGTTATTCAATATTACTAATTTAGTAAATAATATTGAATAATCGTTAATAATCCATGTTTATTGACTTGTGAATGTAAAACCCAGCATCGTCATGCATAATGCGAAGAGTGAATAAAGACCAAAATTCTGAAAATAATAAATAACCTTATGACATCGATTGTAAGCATCACAATGTAAAACAAATATAATTAATACAATATACAACCAAAGCCGTTAATGTTCACAAAACTCATTGAAAGTTTCACCTCACCCCTGACGTATATATATGCGGCGTGTTGTTTGAAGATTAACCCGACATTGGTGAAGTCGGATCATCAATCAAGCCTTACCCTCGACAAAGAGAACGGGCAGCCTGTGATTAGCGAATCTAAATTATCTTCTATCGCATGTGTAGCACGTACATTCAACCACAATACTTTTACATTAATTGCGTTTTGGGTAATTACTTGAAAGTAGCGACATCTATGTTGTAAATTTAATATAAATATATTTTAAAAGTATGTTTTATATAACTCTGCAGGGTAACAGAACTGCAAAGAGAAAGCAAACTTGAAACAAACCTATACCAACCCTTCTGGCAAGCGTGGTAAATTAGGCCAAAACTTCTTTTGTAAGGAGAGGCGTATGTCCAGGAGTGGACTGTTATGAGGCTGGTGATGATGTTATTAGATTAAACGTGAAAAACTTTTATCGTAAAGATAGTCTGATTGATTGTACACGTGGGTAAAAATGAATTGAAAATAAAGTAAAATTTTAGATGACAGAGATGGATAATAGTTTAATTGTACACCATTATATATATGTATGTGACAAAATGTGAGTAAGAGATGCAGACGTAGCTGGTGATAAATTAAAATAGCAACAAGATTTGAGATTTAAAAAATTAAGGATACAAATATGTTTACGTAAAATTATATGTATGTATATATATCTTAAACATTTTATACATTGGCAACTTATTCTACATACCTTTAGCTTTAACTGTAAAATATTAATCATAAAATTTTATCTCCAGTCTTCATCATCAACAGCCTTTACTAGTCCACTGCTGGACATAGGCCTCTCCTTAGAAAGGGGGTTTCCAGTCCATTTAATCTCCAGTCTTACATCTATACAATGACCTTAGACATTTTATTGATGTGTTTTGAAGGAACTTGACGGAATCCAAAAACATAAAGTGATTCTTTTACAACTATTGCAACGTTATGGTATCGTCAAAATTATTACTACTTAAGTTAGTTGTGGAGGAACGTTACGTCTCTCCAACACAAAGGGAAGAAATGCCTGGTAGTAACAAAATAAAATGTTATTATCGAATGCCACTATAATTACGAATGAAGTTTGTATATTAAAATTTCGTAACTAAAAATTAATATTATATAAAATAACTTACCTCATAGTCTAAAAGAATAAATAAAATAAGCATATTTCTTAAGTCCACAATCTGGTAGGTCTAGTTATAAAAATGACGTACGACAGAAATATTTTTTCGGCTGAAAACAGCGACCTATTTGTTACTCCACGAAACTCATAATCTTTATTATTCTTTTCATAAATGTAGCATCGAAGGTAAAATTTTCAACAGGATAGCTTAAAAATCCAAAAATATTTTGCCCATAATAAATTTCTTCTTGACTGTACTTAACGTCCTACTTTCGACAATGGCTGAGCATAATATTAAATTATCGTAATGATGAATTCACAAAGGCGAAATACCTGCGGTATTGCTCGAATTGAACAGCCACCAGCTATATTTTATAACACTATTAAACTGACATTTATGGATCTTATCTTTAGGTATGAAGGTTATAAATCGCAGTACAAAAGAAATACAAAATGATCCAGTGGATTTCTGTCAAAAGATATTATTTAATGGCGGTTTTTGTAGGTATTTATTATATTATTAAAAGTATGTAACCTTCAAGGAAAGAGTACGTACTCCTTTCTCAAAGGCCGGCACCGAGCTTGTGACTCCTCAGTTGCAGGGGTTCATGGGCGGCGGTTTTCGCTTTTCATCAGGTGAACCATCTGCTCATTTGCCCCCTCTTCCATAAAAAAATATATATAATATAATATAATATTTTTTATGGCACGAGGAGGAATCAAACGAGAAGACTAGTCTTCTGATTATGTCTTCCACCGGACGACACCTTCAATTGAATTCATTCGGTGAACGGTTACAAAATAATTGCTTGATACTGGTTTTCTGCGAGGCCTTGGAAACACTTTGGTGAAGCCAGCCCATATCTGACGAAGCATGGCCCTCCCACAGCAAAATTATGTAGACATTTTTTTATATTTCGGGGAATACCCTAGTTTGTGTCACCTGTAGACCAGCTGATTCGGCCGGAGTTCCTTATCGCACGTTACACGCTCTGAGCGGATGGGAGCGAGAACGAAAACTGTAAAAATGTGTTTTTGCCGACACTATAGCAAAACGTCTACCAAAAATCGAAAAGAATCTTGTTCCGACTGTCCATAGACCCCCCACGCCGTTTTTCGTGATTACAAAAGCTCTTTTAAGAATTTCAAATATAGACGTTTTAATTATAGAACATCGTCATTTTCATGGCAGGTACCACTTAATCTGACGGATGATTAATTATGGACAAATTATTCGACAAATCTAATTAAAGCAAAGCCTATTACGTAATAAGACTTATTAAAGAAGGTTTTTATCTTTGACCTTTATCTGCTAATTTTAATAGTTTATTTTTAGACTTATAAAATATGTGTTCCCGTTTTGAAGATATACATTTAAATTAGTTCTTTTAATTAAAAAGTTTATGATAAAAACAAGGTACTTTTGCGTGTCCAGTAAGTTTTATTGAGTATTTTTTATACGCATTTTTTTTTAAATAGTATAGGTTGAATAGAATTTTACTGTAGGACACACAACTGCAGTGATACCCACATTTCTCTTTGATCAAGTTTGTACTTAACCCACGAAGGACACTCGGGTCAAAACTAAACCATTAAAATAATAAACATGATTAGATCCTCCAAACCTATGTTAATTTTTATTAGTTATTACGTGTTTTTACAGAATGTAAAACTATGTCATATTTTCTAGCAAAATTATCTGAAAATTTTCTACCACGCTCTTAAAATTAGCACTACATTATTGTATTCTAAATAGAAATCTATATAGCTCTATCTATTTGTTTTGTTATGCACTACACAATAGCCACATATATCTATAAGATTTTATCTTCTGAGCCTTTTCTCAAACAAGGTTGGGGTCGGCTTTCAGTCCACTATGATACGACTAAACTTCGATTTTTACTTGTAGCGACTGCCATTAGATTTCCATAAGCCAAATACTAGACGATATCGAAATTCTATAGATAGATTGTTGTCGGACTGTTTAGTGCTCCGACTACCCGTAACGATTGCCAGATTATGTTCGTATTCGATGAAATCAATTTTAAACTGTATGTGTATTATTTTTCATCTACTTATTTTATTATTTATTAACCTTGACCTTGTAAACGCACTAAATATTCACAAGGTCATCAGTAATTGACTACTTGTCGAACTATTAAAAATGAACGGAATATAGTTAATTATAGGCTTAATAGAACTTCAATAGATCGTGTGTATCGCGGATTTTTTACCTTTATTAGAGAATAATAAGAAGTAATAGTTAAGTTAGTGAATAAACATTAATCTTTGGCGTTAACGACATCTGTTTCCACAATTAATAGGCTTTTAGCGGCCGGCTCATTTATGTGTACACCATTTTTCTTATATTGAAATACTAAAAACTCAGGGTGTTTATATTTATAAAACTTCAATTCACTGCTGATATGAATCTTCTAAAAATATCGGTCAGAACCATATTATTTAGTTCTTTGTCTCCCCCTGTAGAATAAGGGAAAGGAGGCGTTTGGGGCTAAAGACCACACTCACTGTGAAAAACAATGAAAGAATTTCTTAGAGCAGATAATCTTTGAAGGAATAAAACAAATCCAAGTTCTTGGAATACATTATTTTTGCAATAACTAGTAGCAGACAATATTTAACTACTAATATTGTTGTACTTTTATACTTTATCAGGTATTTAAGCGCAACCATTTAAATTGAGCCGATGCCGATAAAAAGCTAAGAAGTTCTGGAACAATACGGTAATACTTAGTTAATTCTTCGCGCAATTTAATTATTAATCAAAATTTTAATAGTTATCATAATTCAATACTTTACCTAAAACACCACGTGTGACGTCGATTAGTATAAAAACAAGCGACTGTAGGAGAGCAGATCAGCCCGAGCTGTAGGACTATACGGATCTAGTATGTACGACTATTGGTAAGACCTTAGAATACATCTTTAATTGTATTTACTGGTTGTCTTTATCTAATTCCGAACGGATCTATGTGCAACTGTGGGTAAGACCTTGGAATACACCTTTAATTGTATTTACTCTTGTTATTTTTTTTCTTTCTTTCTCTTTTATGAAGAAAAACCACGACAACGTAAAATTACGTCACTATTAAAAAAAAAAACCTAGACTTTGGACCTCCGTCATGTTGATATGATATAATCCGTGTAATGTAATAAAGTCTATGTGTTTGTCCAAGGCCAAAGGGGTGAACTGGTGCCTGATTAAGAATACGGTGTGTCACCACCCCTATTCATCTGGTGGGTGTTTTAAGAGCAGACAAAGGGAGCAAACTGCGCAGGACAATAGCACTGCAACGGTAAGAAAAACTTGACACAAACCGTATACCAAGACGTCCGGTCGGCCTGGTATAGTAGGCCAAAACCTCCTTTCCAATGCGAGGCCTATGTCCAACAGTGGACTATTATTGTAAGCTGACTGGTACGCTGTTGTACGGACTGATAAGCTGTTGTTTTTAACGTTTTTTAATCTAAAAAGTTGTACTTAATGCCGGAGGCATTTTCTACCTGTCAACGCATTTCTTTACTTTAACTTGAAATAAGCAACGATTTTTTACTGTTTACTTTGTATACCAGTAAAAGGTTTAGGGTTTGTAATAAAACAGATATCTGAGACATCATATACAGCACTTTATAGACCTACATCATAGCGTATGTTGTATTATAGGTTGTAAAAACGGGTCACCACACTTAGATACTTTTCAGTAATATACATTTTATTCAGGAAAAAATCCAAACCAATGCAAATAAAAATTTATAATATTCAAATCAGAAATTAAACGCTTTCACGTCTGAACCACTAAGCAGATTTAAAAAAAAAATTACCAATGGAAAGCTACATTATCAGCGAGTAACATAGGTTACTTTTTACCGCGATAACACAGACGCGGGCGGAGCCACGCAAAAGCCAGCAATAATACATTTGGTTAAAGAATAAGTTTTGTTAGAAGAGTTGAAGTTAACGTCAAGCCGGTTTGAGTAACAGGTATGCAATCCTGACTGTTCTTAGCAATATTTTGTTTCTATTACTACCCTGTCCTCCTTATGTACCTCTTCTTTCATGATATTCCCAATAACCCCACATGATTGATAAGGTACCCGGTGGATTTCCCCCTAATTACAAGTGGAACTAAAATTATAATCCGCAAAATATGTTTAATTCGCCTCTGTTTACGCCTTTGGCAATACAGGCGTGGTTTTGTGTGTACATTTATTAAATACTAATCGCAATTAATTCATGACTGTGGTCGCCAAATGAGATCATATGTGTAATGCTTCTTACTGTTTTTTAGTATTTAACTTGCTCTTCTAACCTCATCTTTGACTGTATTAATTCCACACAATCAACCAAGAAATGTTTTCTTTTATTTATTGATTTAAGGAACTTTTTTACAAGTATACAATCAGTCTTATACTACGCCGAGTGTTGTGGGTTCAAACCCCCCACATTTCGGCATCGGGACGACACTTTGTGTGATCCACAAATTGTTGTTCTGAGTCTGGGTATTCTTTGTGTTCTTCTTCAGTCTTATTGTACCTCTTAACAAATGTAACTTATTTGACAGGCCTGTTAGTCTAGTAGTTAGTGACCCTGACTGCTAAGCCGGTCGTGGGTTCGATTCTTACCTAGAACAAATATTGTGTAATGAGCACGGTCATTTGTTCTGTGTCAGGGTGTAATTTATCTATAATATGTATGTATTTTAAAATATATAAATATGTGTATCAGCAGTTTGGTTACCATATTACAGGCTCTGTCTAGTTTGGTATCAGACTGCCGTGTGTGAGATGTGTGGAGTAATTATTATTATTATTTAAACGTAACAATACGAACTTATAACTTCTAAGTTTCTCTTTTGAGGTCACGCTGACACTATGAATTTCTTTAAAAGAAAATCTCTTTTAAATCGAAAAAGGCCCCTTTTGTAAATAAGTTTGTAATAGTGTTTTCTGTGATTTATTCGCCAACAACTTTAAGAACTATGCGTTGAACTATTAGGCACAGACTTCTCGGTGTTTCTTAGAATTGATATCACATAAACCAATAGATATTAAATTCTACCGAAGTAGTTATGGGTGTTTGATATCGTTATTATAACTAGTTTACTCATCTAAAATGTGTTTCTATTCCACATTTTCCTGACCTCACAAAATGAGTACATTTCCCACCAGAAATCCTAGTAACATTGCGAAGATTTGCGGATATCAAAGCTAAGCAACTATCTCGAGGACGCGGCGCTTTCGTCAAAGGGCGGCTCACACAAGAAAATAAATTCCAAATAGATTTTAGACGTAAGTAAATCGCAGCACAGGTATATTTTATGACGATTTCTTATTGCCTGATGTAGAGTTTCTGTAATATTGTCAGTTTGGTTTAATGTGAAGTACAATAAAAAATTGATTAGACCGTGTTTTGCAAAAATAATAAGACTAGGATGGTTGGCGCCTCTTGTAGTGAACGGTAATAGGCTGATGATGATGTTATGCAGAAATAATTTAATCCACAAACAGGCCAATATTTATGTATTGGTGATAAATTATCAAACATAATCTGCAACTTAAAATCTTTCTAGAACAGTACCTTTTCTTAAATAACTCATCATTAACCCCTGACGGAAAAAGAGGGGTGTTATAAGTTTAACCTGTGTATATATGTAGCTGTGTATCTGTCTCTATGTCTGTGTGTGGCATAATAGCTCACTAACGGATAGACCAATTTCGATGCGGATTTTATGTTCGAAAGCCGATGTGATCGAGATGGTTCTTAGCTATAAATGAAGATCGTCAGCTTACTTAGGTGATGAAGGGATCTCACTAAAATGCACAAGTCAGATTGATCTGAAATTTGGTATACTGTTGCTTTGATGGTATTTCCACAACATGGTAACCTGAAACTTGCTGCTGCATCAAGTAGTCTGAGCAGTTTTTGTTATTTACTGAATTCCCTAATTATTTTAAAGTTTTTTTGTGACTTTTCTATTTTTTTTTCCCTCACAACCACATAAACTCATCGCAAAATCATTCGTAACGATTACCTGCAAAATAAATTATAATTATTATTGTAGCAAATCGACTTGCGAATAAAGAAATAATATGATAATATTACAAAGGTTACAATGTAAGACTTAACATTTTAACCTTAAAAGCTACATTTGCATATAATTCCCAAGGTCGTTATGCAACAAGTAGGTGAGAAATTAAACAAACCATTGATACATATATGCATTTTGAAATAGTCGTTTAATGATTAAACTTAGATATTTTATCTGAAATATCCATACATGGGATCTACAGCTTGGAAATAATAAATATAATGTTACGTTACAAGGAAAAATTATAGGTTATTTATTAAGATTAAGGTTATTCGTACAATGAAGCCAACGTTAGCCTAAAAATATAACGTATCATTAGTCAGGATAAACTATAAATTCATCCGCAGAATCCTGTGGCTTTGGATTTCAAGGGTCGGTAGCTACAACCGCAGTATATACACGATCAACAAAATCCTATACTTTGCCGCAACACCGTGAAATTACATAAACACCATGGTATCGGATAATATTTTGTGGCGCGTCAACCATAGTAGTTTATGTAGCTGAATAAATATCCGTTCTATAAATATTGTGAAAAGAATTGAATTTTGACAAGCCTGTAGATCTAATCGGTAATCCTCACTACCAAGCCAGGCGTCGTCAATTAGATTGCCATCCAGGATTGTGTGATAAGCATGATCATCTGTTCTGTGCCTGGGTTTAATTTATCTATAATACTCGTATATATACATGTAAACATACATAAGTACTCGTATATTTATTAACAGTCAGGTTACCACAGTATAGTCTCTGCCTAATTTTGAATCGGACGGCCGAGTATAAAAGCTGCCACGTTATTATTAATAAGTAATTGTAAAAGGCGTTTACGATTAGTCTTCGTAAAATAGATTTTTTTTTGTAAGTTTGATGTTGAGAAAAATTAAGCTCCATCGAAGGTAGTGAAAGCAAAATTGTTTTGAATGAACAATCTTGAAAATTACCTACCAAAAGTCTTTATTATTCATGGATTGCGTAAGCTGTTACTATATAAATGACTCTATAAATGACTACCGATGAGAAAAATATTGTCAATGGGACTATCTATTTTTGTATTTATTCTTTTGTATTATTTATTCTTCAATTGATTACCAATTTATTTTGTATTTTTGTTACAAGTATTATGTATTTGAGGTGTTTTTTTAACATTTGCATATTTTCCTTTCAGTGGCACGATTTAGGGACTATGAAATCATTAGTTCAGTTTTTTTTTTCTTTTAGATCTCAAAAATATTCTTCTCCTACTAAACATTTAAAAGACAAACAATCACATCAAAGCCAGGGATTTATGAAAAGATGTGATACTCAATTTATTATTCTTCTTCGAACAAAAAACTGAAACTTTAATTGGTACTTTCACCTGTTTTGATATAGGTACTAATACCTGATAACACTTTAATACTATAAATACTGTTTAAAATAGTAAATATCATCACAAAAAGATATGTACAAAACGGCAAAAAAATTTAATTTAAAGGTTTTAATATTAAATCTACTACTAAAGAAAATTTAGCCTAAGTTCTATATAAAACAGATTAAAGACGCGTCCTTAACTAAAGCACTTGTGTTAATACAGTCGCTAGATAAGCATACGTATGAAAGTTCATAAAATTCTAGCTGGAACTTAATTAAGTCTGTTTCGACTAACAGTCTATGACGTTAACATTTCTAGGCTATAACATTTACTCTGTGATAAGATGTTAGGGTTGGCTCTTATCGAGATAAAATGGAATATTTTCACGGTAAATATTATAATTTCATGTATACCTTTAGAGTACTTTTCATCAGGTGACATAAAAGCCAAACGCTGACACTAAATTAACATTAAAAAGAAACGAGGATAGCTCGAGTAAAGGAACTAGTTTGTTAACTTTGCAAAATATATAACCGATTTAATTATGCCTAAATCACAATAAATTTGAAAAAATTATAGTCCAGATCTCTAGATCTCAACTTTCCACTCTTAAAGGTAGAATATTTCTAACATATTTAAGTAATTCAATCTTAAATACAACGAATTAATTCTGAAAAGACGAAAATATCATCTCTTATAAAGAAATTCAGTGCATGTAATTTTAGGATATAATATATGTTTTATAACCAAACAAAAGTCTACAATTTTCAATTTCAGTGGCTTTCACTAGTGTGGAATAATGATAAGTTAATCCATGTACCAGACCGTGTTAACAAAATAAAATAAAAACATTTATAATAATCTAAAGTGATTTAAAATTAGAGACACTCAAATAACTAAATCACATAAAAACATGTAGACTAGCTTCAAGCAATAGAAATAGTTCCAAAATTTTGGATCTGTGATTTACGCTATGGTCGCTTTAGCTGAAAACTAGCTATATTTTAATTTCACCTTAATTTTTGTTTATTGTTTACGTTATTTTTAAATTATTATAACACACATCTGATAATCATAAACTGTCAATAAACTAAATACTTTGGAAACAAACGAAACAATTCTAATTTCCTTGCGATTTGTGCCTTATAAATACATGATAAGAACTAAATTAGATATGACAATAGAATCGCACCTTTAAAATCTAGAAAAAATATTGAGAAATTTCAGACAGAAATATGAACAGAATCGACATCAACATTTCAGAAACCCTAAGTTTATTAGAACCTCGACATTTATAATGCTCTTTTGGTCCAATTACTATCAAAATATTACCGCTTTAAAAGGGGTTGTTAAAAAAAATAACTTCTCACAAATTCTCTCTCTCTACTTGAAATTTGTGAAATCCGAAATTTATTTCTAAACAAGTGATATGTGTTGGGATATTTGTGCAGCAAGTAGAACAGCGCCGGACACTGATTTCAAAAAGGTCCCCTTGAGAATTAGAATTAGTCAGAAATGACCGAAATGCACAAGTAAGTAAAACTATTTATCCTTTATGAAATTTTTTTGAGGAAAATCATCCTTCGGCTACGAGTTAGAACTTCATGGTTCTGGATCATTATCCTGGAAACAATCTTTGGGTTTTTAGTTGATAATTTACCTAAAAAACACCTTTCGATTCGCATGTAATAAACGAGATACAGAATATATATATATATATATATACACATTTTCTATGGTTTAGACAACAAAAAGAGCAGATATTAAATGAATACACCCCAATGGCATCTCAAGAGTTACAAGTTTAGTGTGCTTTTGAGTTCCCCAAAAATCCGAGGCAATATGGGTTGTATGTCCGGTGTCCGTGTAGTGACGGATTAAGAATACGGAGTGTCACTACTCCTATTCATTTCGTGGGTGTAAGAGCCAACTAAGGGAGCAAACTACGCAGGACAACAGCACTGCAAAATGAGCGAGGTATAGTAGGACAAAAGCTCTTTTCTAAGGAGAGGCCTATGTCCAGCAGTGGACTATTAAAGGCTGTTGATGAACTTTACCCATTCGGTGAAAAGCTTCGAAAAAAGGTTTTCTGTGAGGTCTAGAGATATTGCACGAACGCTTTTACAAACTGGTAAAATTTTAGGAAAAACAAAAGGAAGATCCTCCGGCAATACTGCTAAAGGAATTTTAACTGAGTAAAAAGCTACTACTTTATACATCTGAAACATATTCATGTAGCACTATGAATATTGTTGTCCTCTATGACCTCGATAACCACGTTAGCGCTATAAAACATTAAAGGTAGCCGCATTGCGACTTTTAAGTAACATCATAGAGTTAAAGAATAACAGTTTACGCTATAATTAGAAATAACAACCAAACAGCTCTTACAAAGCGGCTGAGTGTACATTGGACTAAATTAAATGCATTTATTTTCCTCTAAACTATTGGCAACCCTAATCACGTGAATGTATGTATGTACAGTGGCCTTCGCATTTTATCGCCTCACGCGAGTTCATTCCTTTGCAGGTTCCTACTCCAAATGGAAAACTACTTTTGATATCTAGAACAAAAGTAAACATATTTCATATGAGGGACGATGTTTTATTATTATCGTTGACGTTTATTTCGTCACTAATGGTAGGTATATTCTCTCTTTTATCATTAGACCAATTTTTTCTATATTCGTTTTTATTGAAGAGGTTTTTATTTTTGTGTTATTTGTAGTACATCTTTATTTGTATAAAATAAATTCTACTATTCTGAACTATTATGTAATGTGGTGTTTCGAGAGGTAATATTATATTTAGATGAAAAATAAGTAAACTATCAGAGCAAATAACGATATAAACAGTCAACTACAGTACTATTTGTACTAAGAGTGAAAATTAATAAAACCTTATGTGCAGTTTATCTCAAGGTTTTAAAATTAAACAGTTGTATTGATTTTGGACATAAGCCTCTCCTTTCTAAGGAGAGGCTTATGTCCAGCAGTGGACTGTTAAAGGCTGTTGATGTGATGTGATGTGTATTGATTTTGCTCTTGATAGATGTATTAATATATGCACAGTCGTTTTTTTGATATGCCCATGGTTGTTAACGTCCTACCACCGAGCTTGTCTGTTGAGGATAACATTCAAAATTTATTTATTTATGCAGTGATAAATAAATAAATTTTGATTTTCTTTATTTATCACTGGAATAAAAAATAGATAAAAATTCTGATTATGCAGTGATCAGTCCGTGTGGTGACGGATTAAGAATACAAATTGTTACCACCCCAATTCATTCCGTGGGTGTCGTAAGAGCCGACTAATGGAGCAAACTAAGCAGGTCAACAGCACTGGAAACCTTGAAACAAACCCTATACCAACCAGTCTGGCCAGCGTGGTATAGTAGGCCAAAACCTCCTTTCTAAGGAGAGGCCTACGTCCAGCAGTGGACTAGTATAGGCTGTTGATGATGCAGTAATCACTGACAAAACCATTTCTCCACTCTTGCTGTGTGCTTAGCGGTTTTATGATACCAAATTACTTATTTGATAACTGGTAATTTCAAGACCAAACGTGTATGTATTTGTTATGAAGTCAACTGCGTTGAAGTTAACATAAATAAAAATAAGTTATTACTTTGATCCCTATGTATACCTAGTGCTGGTAGCTATGTAAAGGCTCTTTGCTCTAAAAATGTATGAGCAGACATCGAGCGAGGTGGTACAGTGACGCACTGTGAGGGAGTTCTAATTTGTACTTATTAATGTAGGAGGTATTATTAATATACAGCGCCATCGCTAGAACATAATGCACCGCTCCTTCTGTCAGCCTCAACCTTATTATAATATATTATTTTCCATCAACTAAGTATTAGATTGCGTTTCATTGGGATTACTGTGTTTAACACGCGATGTATATACAAGTTGCACTGAGTGTTCCGTGCTAACGTGATGGACAGGCTGTCATCGCAAATTGCTTAAGTGAGAACACAATAACAAGCGTGATTTAGTTCCTTTTACAGTAGTATTTATGCAGTATAACTATATGGTGTAATTTAAAGGTGTATATTAAAAAGTTATAACACGAGTCTATACGTTACTAGCTGTACCTTGACACATTTCTCTGTATCACATTGTGATTGCATTGGTGTGAACTGAGAACAAAACTGATAAAAAAGGCATGTGTCAAAATTTGACCACAATCGGTGCAGGACTTTTTGAATGTTTACAGCGTGCACAAACCCATATTCATATACATATAGAATGCATGTACAGTATTGTATTAAAATAGTTTTATAAATGAACACGTATTCAGCTGATAAAATTTCACCGACATGTAAGGAATTCAATTCTATTATGTTACTAATAATAGATTCATAATCATGTAAACTAGCCCAGCTGGAGATTGGTGCTTAGTCCTGTCAAGTACGACGTGCCGAATACGAAACGCTTCTCGATAGGACCAAACAATTTTTTTGTGATTTTTAGTTTAGAGAGTTTTCGAACAACAGAAATAGTACCATTATTAAGTTTGACGATCCTTATCAAACCCTGAGTGGTGACACTTAAGTTATGTACTTGAAAGCTGTGTTCTGTACCATATTTTACAAAATACGTTAAACTTTTTTATTTCAAAATTATTTTATAGCTGTTTTTTATAATGTTATGTTATTTTTCTATACAATTTATCAATGTAGTTATATTTTTTAAGTCACTCATGATTAAAAATATATAACATACATCCATACTTCCATATTTACATTATAAGTTGGCAAGTGAGTTTGTTTGTTAGGTTTTCACGCCTAAACCACTACACCCATTTTAAAAATTCTTTCACCAATAGAAAGCTACATTATCAGCTGGCAACAGTAAGTTCTCTTAAAATCAGATTATAGCAATTCTTATAGTAAACAAAATAGTTAATAATATTTAATGAAATATAGAAAATAATAATATAATATATTTTACTACATTCACACAACGCCATCTAGTCCCAAACTAAGCATAGCTTGTACTATGGGTACTCATCATTATCATCATCAACAGCCTTTACTAGTCCACTGCTGGACATAGGCCTCTCCTTAGGAAGGAGGTTTTGGCCTACTATACCACGCTGGCCAGACGGGTTGGTATAGGGTTTGTTTCAAGTTTTCCTTCTCTCTGCAGTGCTGTTGTCCTGCGTAGTTTGCTTCCTTAGTCGCCTCTTACGACACCCACGTGCTGAATAGGGGTGGTGACACTCTGTATTCTTAATCCGTCACCACACGGACGTGTACTAGGCAATTAATATAAATACATATATACTTTTTTTGTAAATACATACATATTATACATAGAAACACTCAGACCAAATCAAACATTAAATATTCATTCACACAAATGTTTGACTTGAGCGGGAATCGAACCCGCGACCTTTGGAATAGCAGTCCGTTACACAAACCACTATGCCATTCGGTCGTCAAATGTCTTATATTTTATAATACAACAAGTCCAAAAATTAACCTGAGATTCCTCACTAGCAATACCAGAAAAAAAATTGTGCCCAATGTATTATATTAATATTGAAATGTGAAATAGTGTAGAATAATGAAAAGTGCGTGGTATCACACACACACTATTACTAATATACATTTTGGTTAACTTCAAAGTGAATCAATTAGTCAGAGTTTGCCTATGAACTTGCAAAACCAAATTTTTTATACTAGCACTTTTCTGTACCTACAGATGTTTTATTATTGCCAGTTACACTTGAATGAAAGATCAAATAAATCTTAAAATTATAGTTTTTCACCTTTCTAATTGATATAATCATTCATCAATTAGGTTCAAAAAAAGACTAGGAACCTTTTAATTAACTTTGACGATATCGAAAGAGCGAGAAAAACTTAGTAGGTATTCTATTATACATTTTATCGTTATCGAATCGATATCGCTGATCATGTATACGCTTTGCAGGCCAAACAAGCAGTTGAATCGTCTGATTTTATGTGAGTTTAGTGATAGAAATTAGATTTAATTCATAACCATATGATGAAATTATTGATTTCAGTCACTGTGATTTTACCTGTGATAAATAAATACTGGGATTAGATCATAGAAAAAGATAAATGCCATCAGAAACTTAGGCAAAGAAAGAACCAAACTTTTCATCAAAGACTTTTTTTTGCGTTAGCGTAATCAAAATCACAAGTCAGAGTGGTTTTGTAATTTAGCCCCAGGTGTGGTTATATGATTTATAACAGGTGAGTGTACTTTATTCCATCCCTAAGTGACTACTAGCGATCGTACGACAATACCTTTTCAAGACTCAGAGATGCGTTTCTCGCCCTTTTAGTGGGAGCACGCTTCTTGAAAGTCGAACAGGTCTGACAGGCAGTCTACAGTTTGTAACATAATATTTATTATTTAAACAAGGCCCCATTCATCTCATAGAAAACGCCACTATATTTAAAAGGAAAACTAACCTATACCAACCCGTCAGGCCGGCCTGGTATAGTAGGCCAAAACCTACTTTCTAAGGAGATGAAACGAGGCAATAAGTGTATATTGTTCAATAATATTTGCTTCCCTATTTTCAATAAGACATACTCAGTGTTTAATAAAAATATAGAAATATATATTGACAATAGCTTATAGCTAGTCCTTGATCTGTAAGTGACAGTATCTAATCGACACAACTCCAGTCGTAAACTGCAGGTAACGACTGTCACAGCTGTTGGTATTACAATCGGTATCGTCGGCTTAACGTGTAGGCGCCAGGGATCTCGATGTGTTAACAGAAATCACTCGTGTGAGACTATCTCCACTGCGATAAATGTATTTTAGACAAGCTTTTTTTGCTGCCACCTTCGGGGCATTTATTGATATTCCGTATATAAATGCTTCCTGGTTTTTCCGGTTCCGGCGGTTAAAGTGAAAACACGTACGTCAAAGACCTCCGCGAGAAATAGTTTAGATTCAGTGTAAAACAGTGAAAACTTCTTACTTCTTAGTGCAATTTCAATAAAAATAAGTCCAATAAATATACAGAAGTAGTGATCGGAGTGCGGGTAATAATTTACACAAGAAAAACTAAAATTATTCGACATCATCTAACCTAAAAAAAGCCAGTGTCATCATCTGTCAAGTAACTTTCATAGACGACAGGTAGGGTCGTCAATAAATAGTGCCAACCTCACGTCATCCTGTCAGTGACGCCAACATCACCGGTGTTGCCAACAACAGAAATAAAATTTTGCCACTAAGTAAAGTGTTGCCACAAAAAAAATAAAAAAAGATCTAATTATTTAGCCACTATGGAAGAAAGTATGGAATTACTCCTACGGAAACTTGATGAGAAATTGGACACACAAGCCGAACAGATAACGCAATCAGTAAGTAGGAACGTCATGGAAGCGATAGATGATAAAATGAAAACAATAATGGAAGAAAATAAATATCTCAAAAACAAAGTGTCAGAACTTGAATCGAAAATAAAATTATTGGAAAGCGAGAGTCGAAAGAACAACCTGGTTTTCTTTGGGGTGGACGAGGAAGGAAAATCAGAGTCAGAACTGGTAGATCATATAAAAGAAACTGTAGAAGGCACAGGAGTACACATAAACAGCCAAGAGATTAGTAAAGTTTATAGAATTGGTAGAAAGACAGAAAACAGTAAACGACCTGTCGTAGTTTCTTTCACGACAATCTGGAAAAAACATCTTATACTGAAAAACAAGTCAAATTTCGAACCCAACATCTATGTGAAGGAGGATTATTCTAAGGAAATCTTAGAAATACGGAAACAACTTCAACCGCAACTAGGGGAGGAAAAGAAGAAGGGAAACATCGCCTACATAAAAAAGGACAAACTTATAGTGATCAAACCAAAAGACAACATTAGAGGAAAGAGAAAGAGAGAAACTTCAGGATCTCCTAACCAATCAACACAGAAGAAAGCTAGCACAAACAATTTTCCAAAAAATACAACTCAATCTCTTACCAAAACTCACAGGAGCGAAATCATGAGACCAAGCATAGTGAATTATGAAGAAAAAACAAGATCTGAGCCCAAGCTAAATAATCCAAAACTAATCAATGCCCCGGAAAATCGGAAAAATACACAAACTAAAACTGACCCAACAAATAATCACAAACAAAAACAACAATTAAAACGTCTCCCATCACGGCTGGTCCCCATGGGAGCACTAGACCAAAACCCTCCAGCAAAAAGAAGTGAAACATTCTATATTGCAACACTTAATACGAGAACCCTGAGGAAACAAGAAAGCCTATTGGAATTGGACGAGGCGCTACAGCATATTAAATATGACATCTTAGGCATAAGTGAAATGCGAAGATCTGAAGAGAAAATAGTGGAACACAATGATTACATACTATACCAAAAAGGAGAAACAGCAGGTCATAGAGGAGTTGGGTTCTTAATCAGAAAAACACTAAAAAACTACTTACAAGAGCTAATAGGAATCTCAGAAAGATTAGCAATACTCAACATTAATATACCAAGATACAAAAAACCGTGGACAATAATACAAGCATATGCACCCACAGAGTCAGCACCCGAAAGCGAAAGTGACGGCTTTTACTCCATTCTGTCAGACACCATAAGAAAATACCACAATAACTACCTCATAGTTATGGGTGACTTTAATGCACAGGTTGGCAGTAGAGAAGCCGGCGAGGAACTAATACTGGGCAAATATGGATATGGTAAGAGGAGTGCAAACGGCCATAGATTGATTGAACTTTTACTACAAAACAACCTAACACTACTCAACTCTGTATTCAAAAAAAACCCTAAAACTAAATGGACGTGGCTATCACCCGACGGAAAATTTACAAACGAAATTGACTACATAATAACTAACAAACCCAAGTTTTTCAATGACACACACGTAATACAGAACTTAAATTTTAATACGGACCACCGAATGGTGCGCTGCCGTCTAAAGAAGCTTCCAACTCAAATAAGCAGAAGCAAAATATATAATAGACACTTGAAACTAGAGCACTATGAAAAAAACATTAATCCTTCATTTACCAAGACATTGATAGAAGTAGTAAACTCGGACATATGTGTCACGGAAAAATACGACCATTTGAACAAACAATTGTCTCAACTAAAAAAAGCAAAGGCAAATACAATTAATGATACAAAGGTCAGCGAGAGAACAATAGAACTCCTAGAGGAAAGAAAAGCATTAATAACCGACAAGTCAAAAAGAAAGAAGAACCGTAATAAAATATCGGCGCTGAGTAAAGAGATTCGGGAAAATATAAGAAACGATAGGAAAATTAAGAGAACGAAAAAACTAGAAGACGAAATCCAAAAAATAGGGGGAACAAGAAAAGCGTTTAAAGAATTAAGAGAGCATGGTACGGAATGGATACCTAAATTAAAAAGCAACAGATCCAAACAAGTAACGAACCGCAGAGAAATCCAGAAACAGGCTGCAGACTTTTACAGAACCCTTTACTCCTGTAATAACGCCGAACAAGAAAATAACACTCATGAAAATACAGTCACAAGATATAAAGATGTCCCATCAATACTAGTGCAAGAAGTCCAGAAAGCCATAATGTCACAAAAACTAGAAAAAGCTCCAGGACCTGACATTATAACAAATGAGCTGATGAGAGGCACTGTGGAAGAAATAAGTCCTATTTTAACCAAGTTTTTTAATGATATTTTAATAACCGATACCATCCCAGAACAATGGAATGAATCGCATATGATTCTTCTCCATAAGAAAGGAGATAAGGATAACATCAGCAATTATAGACCAATAAGCCTCATTTCAAATGTGTATAAGGTCTTTGCAAAAATAATCCTGGAAAGAATAACAAGGGTCCTAGACGAAAACCAACCAATTGAACAGGCAGGATTCAGGCAGAATTTCAGTACAATAGATCACATCCACACAATCAAACAAGTCTTGGAAAAATATAATGAACACCAAAAACCCTTATACATCTGCTTCATAGATTATTCCAAAGCTTTTGACAGCCTAAACCATAAATTTATCTGGTTGAGTCTAAAAGAACAAGGAGTGGATGAGGCCTATATACAAATAATAAAATCTATATACAAAAAATGCAAAAGTCGCATTAAATTGGAAACAATAGGAGACCCATTTCCTATAAACAGAGGTGTGAGACAGGGAGATCCGCTCTCTCCCGAGCTGTTCAACGCTGTGCTGGAATACGTATTTAGAAGATTAGACTGGGAAAACTATGGTATCAACATCAACGGTAGCCGCCTTAACCATCTGAGATTCGCTGATGATATTGTCCTGTTAGAAGAAGACCCTAAAAAACTAGGACACATGCTAAAAACCATAGCGGAAAAAAGCAGTGATGTGGGATTGTCGATGAATGCAAACAAAACAAAACTGATGACCAACTCTTCGGAAGCCAACATAGAGGTTTACGGAAATAGGTTGGAATATGTGAAGGAATATGTTTACCTGGGTCAAATTATATCTCCGGAGGACTCTATGTCTAAAGAAATAAAAAAAAGAATAGCTTGCGGATGGAAAAAATACTGGTCCCTAAAAGAAATAATGAAGAACAAAAACTTAGGTATGCATATAAAGAAAAAGGCCTTCAACACCTGCATCCTCCCGTGCATGACATACGGCTGCGAATCATGGGCGATAACAGACAAGCGAAGGGAAAATCTGGCTAGTACACAAAGGGCAATGGAAAGGAGCATGTTGGGACTCAGACTTAGTGATAAAATTAGAAATTCTGAAATAAGAAGAAAAACTAAAGTTGCAGATATAATAACTCGCATAGATCATTTAAAATGGGGTTGGACAGGACATATGCTACGTTCCAAAATAAATAAATGGAGCAAACAAGTCACCTTATGGTACCCAAGAGGAGACTGTAGAAGAAAGGGACGTCCGAAAACCAGATGGAAAGACGATATCCGCCTAACTTTGGGACCTTATTGGACTAGAGTAGCAGAGGATAGAGCTCAGTGGAGAGAGCTGGAGGAGGCCTATGCCAAGAGGCGCACCGAATTGCGAGACATAATATAACAAATAGAACTCGGAAATATGTATTGTAAAATCTGTAGCGAATTCGGAAGAAATGGGCATTAAAAAAAAAAAAAAAATATATATATATATATATAAATGCCTATCTTGCAAGACCATAGAATACCACTACCAAAGTAGCAATATTTCAATTGACAGAATACGCGTTTTTTTCCATTTTAAAATGTTAGCCAAGTGTCATGTCAGGTTCCTTAGACCTGTGACGTCAGATTCAGATATCAAGAAGAAGCCTACACTCAATCTTTGATGGACCTACAGTATACATACATAGTATATATACATGTTTTTGTACGAGTGGCGCAGTGGTTTGAGTGATTGATACCGTAACTGCCTCTCCGTTGAGTTTTCACTTTAATCATGGAAAGTAGATCAAACTTTGAATGTAAGCACATCTGGTGCGAAACAGTTCTAATTGTCGTTTACAGGAGTTCTCCAAAATTACTTTCTAAGAGCGGCGGCAGCATAATAGATATGGCCACGTCTATCTGCTTACTCACAAAAAAGCATTTATGTTAGCTGGAGGTTTTATCAAAAATTCTAATAATGTGTGTTTATAAATTCCAGAATACTAGTAACCAATATTTAGTTTAGATTTAAAACTGAAACTTAGCCAACCGATTCTTAATTAACATTCTTTTCTGTTTTTTATTTTTATTTTTAAAGAATTACTCCCGCACTAGGAATAAATCTCTATATTCGGATTCTGGATCGAGAAATTCAAGATTTATTTTTGTTTAGCTTGATTTGATATTATTTGAGATCTTTTTTAAAATGCAGAGATTTTACATCAGACATATCGAATAATGTTATGAAATATAAATGTATGTTTGAACTGACTTACAATGGTACTAATTCTGTTGTTCGAAAATTCTTTAAATTGAACTAAAAAGTCACTAAATATTTGTTAAGTCCTGACAAAAAACGTAGTACTTGACAGGACTAAACTAATTTTTAGTGATTTTTAGTTTAGTTTAGAGAATTTTCGAACAACAAAATTAGCACCAGTAACCGATATTTTATAGCACCATAAATAAGAACACAGCATTTAAAACATCTTCAATTTTACCTCAGTTTATTACTAATAAATATTTCCTATAGATCAATTTTTTGCAATCTAAACTATGATAAAAAGCTGAACAGATTTCTTAATTTGTTTAAACTTGCCAATCTCTAGATCTATCATTTAGACTAATAGTGATCAAACATACAGATTAAACTATAGGGAATGGCTGGTCAGATTATATCGGTATGTTGCACTCACTGGCTATGAAGTTGTACTCACAGTTCAATTTAATCAATATAAAGCGATCGTTCTTGAGATGATACCTTCCATAATCATGCATTAATGATCAAGATAACGTCGTGTAGAACGCCCATCCGGTCGCAACAATCAACAAAATATTTCTGTGACGTCGAAGACGATGGAATCAATAATAATTATATTTTGGGACACAACGCCATCTGGTTTCAAACTAAGCAGAGCTTATACTATGAAAGCTGGATTGACTGATAGAATACTTGTATACTCTTTTTGTAAATACATACATATTATAGAAATACCCAAATTATGAAACAAATATTTGCAGATCATACAAACGTTAGTAAAAGAATATCATAATATTTTTTCTCTTTCTAGATAAATATCTTTTTTTATTTCTTTTGTTTATAATAAGTCTTTATTATGAGTCAAAAGTTTATGAATTTAACAGTTAAGTCGTAATGCAACTGGAAAATAATAAAATTTTCCTCGAGTATTATATTATTACTTTATTATTATTATATCACTTATAAACTTCTGTTTATAAGTAGTTATCGTTATGAATATTGAATTAGCTGCAATCAACTAACTAGAGCCTTAATTAGTGCCAACTATCACCTACTTATACTAACAACCGCACTTTACAATTATACTACGATAATGACTGTACAAATCTAATTATTAATGTCCATTCTCTATTAATTGTGGTCCAATCGACACGCAAACCGTAAATTATCCCTTCTAAATATGTGTACCAATACGTTTTATATAGGACAGTGCCTTATTTATGTAAGGGGTGGAGGGAAGGCAAACGAGCTGATATATCACCTGATGGAAAGTGACTACCGCCGCCGATGAACGCATGCAACTCAGGTGTGACTATTATTTATGGCAATTATTTATTATAAGGAATACGAGTACGCTATTTTCTTGAAGGTTTTAAGGTCGTATCGGTCCGGGTTTGTTTATGTATAGTTTGTTCCACAGATTGGTTGTGCGAGGCAAATAGTGTCTTGAAAAAAGCACAGTAGTGAAATTCCAATTATCCAAGTGGTGAGGATGAAAATTTTGGACTCTGGACTTCGCGCATTATGTCTATGCCTATGATAACGATACTTTCTCAGGCGGTTAGGGAGTTTGAGTGTTTTCTATATATAATATGTATGTATTTAATAAAAGAAATCTATAAGTAATTCTATCAGTAAATCTAGCTTTCATAGTACAAACTCTGCTTAGTTTGAATCTAGATGGCGTTGTATGTCCAATAACCTAAAATATATTATTATTAATACATTCTTTATTTTATTGCGTATATAGTGCAAACTATAATTTGAACAAATTGTCATTACGACAATAATAATTGACCTTAAGGGGGACTATGTATATGTTACTATAATCATTAATACATAAGAAATAACAACCGAATAAAGGTAAAACTGATTAAATTAAAAACATTAAAGTTCAAACCACAAAGGACAATGGCAGGTCCCCATACATTATTTTATTTGAACTAAAATGGTAGCGTTTAAATATCAAAAAAGCCTAAAACACTTGAGAATATATTCTTGACCATTCTCATAACAAAATTACTAGCGAAAGAAGTCTAGGAAAAAGGGATTTTAAATGTTTCGAGGTTAAGTACTAACATATTGTCAATGTTTTGTTTGAAACTAGATGGCGTTGTGTGTCATATATCCATAAAATTATTATCATTATTATAACTCATAAACAACCCTATTTTGCTGTAGAAAGTGTTACCCGACTCTTTAAAAGGTGGAGGTTATTTGCATGGCATGTATTGGTAAAACAATAGAAAAAGTTTCGCCTACCAAGCAGATGTAATATAATATAAAATAGCTATAAATAAATAAATCAATACACGATTACACAAGACAGAAGCAATTTATTTATTTAGTTACATCCAGTGCTGTCCAATAATACAGTGACATTAATTACTAAAATCTAAAGCATGCATCCATTATATTAAGATTAATGCATAACATTCTAAGGCGTCACATCATGCATAATAGAGTAACACTATATTAAATTAAAGATATAAAAATCTCTATGCAAGTTTACGACTCAATTGAATAAGAAACAAACAAACATACCACAATTGCCGTGTGAGCAATGGTGAGATATATATGATAATAATCTCGATATACATATGAGGGTATCTACAGGTGAATATGAATCAGCTTCCAAGATCTATAATAGATATTAATTTTTCTTATAAAAATCAGTTGTAACAAAAAAATAGTAATCCACAAAAATATCACAACAGTTTGCTAATAAGAACCATAACCGTGATATCCTAATATAATTTTTTGATGTTTTACAAGATATTTTCAATAATTTCAAAGAAAACAAAGGCAAAATAAACACGCTACTTTATTAAAATATCAATCTTGGAAAATTGCACGTCAGTAAGTCTAGAACAATTCTAATACACAATTATTGGAATCCATTGTGATTGCTTGCCGTGTCGTTTTAATTGGAGCTTCAGAATCATTGAACTAACAACTGCATTATTGATTGTCAGGTCAAAAGGATATAAGGATAGAAGGGTTGAATTTGTCAATTTCCGTTACAGTCCGTAAATTTCCGTGAGGGATCGTAAATTACAGTTGGCGGGTTAATAGAAAGATATCCTCGGTGACATGTGATAGCTTGGAGTCATTGACCGGCTCAGAATATATATTATGTGAGTTACAAAGCCAATTTTGGACTTAATGTTTGAGGTCGGTCTATAAAAAGTTTTAAAGTATATATTTGTTCTTACTTCCTAAGTTATTTCTAGGTTAGTTGGAAGTTGTTAGAAATTCTATTCTAAGTTCTTCTGTGAAACATTTATTCGGTAATATTGACAGATAAAACCTTTAGATATCAAACGATTTCCCTCAAATGATTCAGCAGTTACATGAAAAAAACTTAAATGATATTATATACGAGTAAAAGCCATTGCTTGAAATCAGTGTCAGTTTTGTATCAAAAAGAATGAGTGTTATATCTCTCTAACACAAAGGAGAGAATCCTCCGACCAGGCGAGGTCATCACACCTGACGAGTCGCTGCCCAGTGGTTGATGGGAATGTATTTTTTCCTAAGCGCGCGGGTGTTTTCATTGCGTGATCCAGGGTTAAAAGTAACTCCATTATTCGATATGTCGTCGTTAGATGGTTTTGAAATACGTTTATCGCTTTATTTAACAATCACCAAAGAGAAATATACTTTGAGTCGCTGTATTATTAAAATGAAGTTCTTTTAAGTATTTTTATATGGACTGTAATTAATGTGTGGTGTGTGTGGTGATGGATTACGAATACAGAGTCTCACCAACCCTATTCATCCCGTGGGTGCCGACTAAGGGAGAAAACTACTCAGAACAACACTGCAGAGGGAAAGAAAACATGACACAAACACTATGTCAACCCGTCTGGCCAGCATGGTATAGTAGGCCAAAACCTCCTTTCTAAGGAGAGGCCTATGTCTAGCAGTGGACTGTTAAAGGCTGTTGATGTGATGTATTATGTCCGTAATTAATACATTTTGCTTTCTCATTTCGACTGCTGTAGGCGTTTGGTGAAATTTTGTAGGTTTAATTTAATTTTCAATTAAAAAAACGCTTGTGTCTGAGCTCTCATGAGGTTTTACGTGTTTTATCAAAAGTTTTTCAGTGACAAACATATGTATATATGTGTAGCAGCTCTGGAGAAAAAATATAATTAAAGTTTTAACATACTCGTAACACAAACTCATATCATTTAAAAAATGAAATGCAGCTATTGTAAATAGCAATTTAGAATATGAATTATTTAACAAAATAATTTTAATATCGTATCGGTAGAATATGAATCAATTCTCACTTAAACATCCATGTTATTGAGTATTTTCTTACTTTCGTTCGTCGATTTAGGGTTTTAAAAAAAAAACTTATGTAAACTAGTAACGTAGCTATTACAAAATAATAATTAGGTAATCAGATTTTTAATTGTGTTAACGGCTGGACAGATTTTGATACTATTTTACTATCAAGAAGCTGTCTATATAGAAGTAACTTATGCAATTTCTTCTCTCAGAAAAACCCTATAAGATTTTTCCTAGTCTGGAAATCGAACTCACTAAGGAAGCGCTTACAAATTCCACGCGAACGAAGTCGCGGCACCAGCTAGTTTTTAATAAATCGTAAGTTAGAAGACATTATTTGTCAAATCAGTCTCATATAAAAAGAAACGTAATTAAATATTCAGAACGTGGTACAAATGAAAAAATAAATAGTGAGGAAAACCGTTTCATTTAAAAAAAAATATATAAATAGTAGCCTCAATAAAACAAACCTGTTTTGGCATGCGTGCAGGTAAGTGAAATGACACATATAAGTGTCAACACCAAATTGGCGGTCTTCATTCTGGCACTTACACTTAAGTCACTTGCATTTTCACTGAAATCACCACTGCGATGTTAATCTGGAAAGAAAAATAAAGGTAATGTAAAAATACTAATAAATATTATTTAATTTTGTCAGCACGAAAAGGGGTCGGCTCGACCGTAGTGGTAGCGGGGTTTCACAGAACACTGGTATGTAACTCTTTTACAAAGCAAGGGAAGCATTCCTTAACACTGGTTTCCCATGAGGACGCGATGTTCCTCTAGCCAAACCGCCCCATTTATGCCGAAGCATGGCTCTCCCACAATTTTTTTCTTGTATAGATCTATTTTAGATGTTAAGTTTGCAATTAATCTATTAATAAAATACATATTTCCAGAGAAAATTGTGAGCCCATCTCACTATTATTTACCTCTACGTAATACCTTACATTATACTTTAATTTAATGTCTTACAGCAACCCCAAAAGAGCCGCAGGTAATTATATTAAATTCCTGAGGGGCCGACCACACGGTTGAGGTATTACATAGACCTAATTCAAACTAATAAGATATTAAATAATTCAACAATTTAGCTATCTATTTTTTAACGCACAATGACGAATACTGATTACGTTCTGATATTGTGAATGTTTTTCGTACGAGTGTTTACTCAAAAAACAGAAATAACAAAATCTTTTCTCGTTATCTCATTCAATAAAAGAGCAAATTAATCGAGTTTAAAGTCCTTTTGGATTTCTTTAAATTATTACATAGATTTAGTTGATTTATATTTTTCTACTAGTGGTATGTTTCTGCTCTTTCATTTTGCTGCAAAAGATCGATCGATTTTGTATGAGTTGAAAAGGCTGGTTTATGTTATAATTTCTAGGCCTAACTTTTACTTAATATTAGCAACTGTTTCGCTCGGTTATAGCACTTATGCTTTCATTTTATTTTTCCTGTCATTGTAAATAAATCTTTTTATAACGAATCATGTCGTATTATATATTTTTTGCATAACTCTATTGGTGTACGCAGTGCAATTTTTGACATCTTCAACATTTCTTTCAAACCCAAATCTTTCTCTTGAATTATGTTATCAGTTGGTTAAGAGTTATATAAAATCCTTTCAATACTTTAGCAGTTAATGACAGATGGAAAAACAGACAAAAGATACAGAAATAATGTTTGTTTGTTTAGACTCGCTCATTTTAAAAACTATTTGTAAGATTAGAATAATTATAATTGTATTTACTAAGAAACTCGAAGTGTGATGTAACACCTTTAGAAGAGGGGCAGTCATAATAAACGCAGATGAAACTGAGGAGAACGGCTAGTTAATTTCATGTCGACTTAAACACAGCATTTTCTTCAAAAAAGCTTGTCAAGATTCACCGCTCTATTGCAAACTAACAAAGGGAAAACACCCTTGACACACTTAAAAAAATACTACCGGAAAATTTGACTCATCGATTTTCAACCGCAAAATAGACACAATCACAATAATAAAAATACCTTTGTCAAAAACGAACATGAACAAACAATTTGGAACGGTATTACGTATTGCTCACGCATTCGCGACCAAAACAGAACCTTTGTCACTATCCCCCCTCTTTTATCTAACTCGTTTTTATATCGTCCTTTGTTTGTCATAGCCACGGTGGCGATTTAGCAATTTTCTTGTGGCAAATAGACGTGTTATTAGTGCTTCTACCTTTCGTTTATTTTTACTAATGTATTATTACCACGTACTAAAGTGCTGTACACAAATTGAATTTCTGTAAATGTGGAAAAAAGGTTAAATTTATGTTGGCTATTCTGATATTGCATATTACTTTTATTGAATTCATGATTTTGCACGAATTTTTTGGTTAAAATCAATTCTATTAGAGGGTTTGCTATGATTCGAATTAATATTTGATTACAGAATTTCGTCGATGATATTCAGTTCTCTTAACCTTATTTATAGAGGTAATAGTAACTAGTATTTTATAAAGTAATTAAACCAAAATAATACAGTTGAAAGTAGTAAATATTAGTTCAAATATATAAAAGAAAAAGGGGTCAATAGTAAAAGAAGTAAAGTACCTTTGAAATATTTAATTTTGTACAGATTAAAGTACTAGATATAATTAGGAATGACGAAAAAAAAAATTTTTTTGCTATCGTTGTTTTCTTGTGTAATATATTTTTTTGTCCGTCAAAACAAAGCGGAGGGTTTTCCTTCAGTATCCCCTAATTAAGACCTATTCACGGACACTTTTTACTGTACAGAAATCTTACGCCTGACTACATAGCCGTATTTCGGCACAACAACATTTCGGACTTGTTTTGTAAAAAAAAGAAGATCTACTCTTTTTTCTATGATAGAGAGGGCTCTCTATTATTAGGAAAATTCTTATTCTAAAACTTACTTACTTAAACACATACTCATTCGGATCACATCAAATGAAAGATGGAGTCTAAGAATCTGCAAAGAATGAAATTTCACTCAGTATTCCAATGAATTAAAAAGTCATTACTTAAATAATAATGTTTTTGGCCTTTAATTTAAGTTGTATTGTAAGAAGTCATTTTTTTAATTTCTCTTGCAAATCTCTTGTCTGTTCAAAAGAGCACTGATCTATAGCTTATTTTCTCTTTGTACATTCTTGTTTGGTTTTGTTGAAGGTATGAAAGGTGACGACACCTATAACTTGTAAATTACTTGACATAGAAGAAGGTTACTTTAGAGTTTTATTTTTTATTAAAGTACTCTTAATTTAAAACGTATGATTGGTATTTATAATTTGAATACATAACTATTTCTTTGAATTTAAGAAGTCTATAAGAGACTGATCTCTTAGTTGTTCGACGTAGCTTCGTTCATGTTTAGTGAAGGTATTCCTTATAACACTAGTTATCTGCCCGCGAAAGTCTAATGCTGATTATTCTATCTTTTAAAGAGATAAGAAAGTACAAACAGGTAAATACGAGACAAACGAAAAAAATTAATTTTGTTTTAGATATAAATATCATCAACATTCAGATGCGTTGTGTAAAACGCTATTACTATGACACTTCATATAGAACTTACATATATAAAAAACACTTTATTTGCTTGTACAGATATATACATGGTGATATATACATATATACATGGTGGTACACGGTGTTCCGCAAGGTAGTATTCTTGGCCCTACGCTATTTTTGGTGTATGTAAGTGATATGTGCGACTTAGTGTTGGAAAGAGGTAAAATTGTAGCTTTTGCGGACGATACCGCATTGATATTTAAAAGTCCATCTTGGAGTGAAACCTTCCATGCAGCTCAACTAGGATTTAATACACTTACACAGTGGCTATCACAGAATAAACGTACCCTAAATATTAGTAAAACTTTTCTTATGACCTTTAAAATCAAGAACTCCCCTGTGAATTCAGACTCGCTTAACATTACTGTCCACAAAAATAATAAGTGTAATAGTGATTGCGACTGCCCCAAGCTTACCCAAACTTCCACAACTCGCTACTTGGGTGTCATACTTGATGACCATTTTTCATTCCATCCGCATGTCGACAAACTGTGTAGTAGAGTACGTAAATTGATTTACGTATTTAAACACTTGAGACATGCTGCTGACCCTAATATAATAAAAATGGTTTATCATGCGCTATGTAAATCCATTATAGGATACTGTATTTCAAGTTGGGGTGGAGTAGCAAAGAATCATTTGCTTCATCTCGAGCGAGCCCAGAGAGCTGTTCTGAAGGTCTGCACGTTTATGCCCTACCAGTTCTCTACCAAATGCCTCTACGAATATTGTGAAGTCCTAACCGTGCGCCAAATTTTTATACTTCAAATACTACTAAGACAACATACGTCCTCCAATACAGAAGCAATCACAAACTCATCCACACATATGCGCACAAAGCGTAGATTCAAGATTCCTCAAACCACAAGTTGCAAAACATCCTTTGGTCAAAAATTCTACTTCTTTCTTGGACGCTACTTATATAACAAACTTGAAAAAAATCTGGATTTTCACAACAAAACTAAACATGAGTTTAAGAAAATAGTAACATCCTATCTTCAAAACATCTCTTACGACGAGACAGAGGCTCTTCTACATCCCCTTCAATAAACTTGTGAACTTTAAACACACACACTCACCTACACGTAATCACACAAATCCACTGGACACATAAACACACCCACATATACACATACATACACTACCACACGCACATATTTACAAACATAAACTCTGAAATTCTAGACTGTTCTAATATTATAAATTATATAATCTAACTGTAAGAACATCAGGGCAACTTGTAAATCACTTTGATGAAGTAAAACTAGCATATCTTAATAAACTGGAAGGAAACTGGTGCTTATAACACAGGGTTTCCCTTTCTTAAGCACCAGTCGCTAAATGTGAAGACTATCACTAACTAAATGTCGCCCGATCAATTTATTGTAACTGCTGCAATTGATTTGAATATTTTTTTATTATTATTATTATTATACATGAATATTATTAAAACAAATTTGAAAACTAACCTATTTAAGCAATCCTTTATAAACTGTTATTGTTTCCTACATTAATCACAATTTTAATCCGTCATCATCAACAGCCTTTAACAGTCCACTGCTGGACATAAGCCTCTCCTTAGAAAGGAGGTTTTGGCCTACTATACCACGCTGGCCAGACGGGTTGGTATAGGGTTTGTGTCAAGTTTTCCTTCTCTCTGCAGTGCTGTTGTTCTGCGTAGTTTTCTCCCTTAGTCGTCTCTTACGACACCCACGGGATGAATAGGGGTGGTGACACTCTGTATTCTTAATCCGTCACCACACGGACATTATTCGTCAACTGTCAACGAATACTTGGACAAAAGCGTCATTTCCACACTACTATACCAATGACATGCCAAAAATATTCCATCCAAACATACAGTTATCCAACTGTATGTTTGGATGGAATATTTTATCATTCGGATCAAAAAGCCTGCATTAAAATTAAAAGAAAGTGTGTTTTTTAAGTTTAATCCGGTTTGATTTCCGATGACTGTGTTTAATGTTACACGAGTAAGCGGGTCACATGATGACAATTGATTACCATCGTCCATGTACACTTGCAGGATAAACGAGTGCGTTGCCACCGTTTGTGTGACCCTCAGAATTTTTGGCAGAGGGGGTTATGCCTCCTTACTCACTATATAAATAGTGCTGAAAGACTTGCTTAGCCACCAGTTCCTGTTAGGCCGTAGTATGTACCAATCCGCTCTAGCCAATCCATATGATGGGAAAGCTTAGGTCTCCTACTGGATCGGTAAGCTTCATTGCATATTAAAATCACAGTAATATATGTTAGTTATTGTTATTTAAAAAACAACGCCCGCATTAGGGATATATACTTGGCGGCCGTTTAAATCACTACGCCATCCGTGCAGTCAATGTAATTTCTATTATTGATGTTTATTTCATAGTAAGGGGCCCGTGGCTAAGTGGTTACCGAGTAGGTTTACACATTATAAAGTGAATAAATCCTAGCCAGGTCAGTCTATCGACGTGTGACCATTATTAACACATTGAGACCCCTCGGAGAGCACGTTACGCCGTCGGTCTCGGTTGGGCCATCTGTTGCAATCGTTACGGGTAGATGGGAAAACTAAAAAGTCCGACAACAGTATTTCTACAGAACTTCGATATCGCCTAGCTCTTAGATTGTAGTGGTCTGATGATAATCACTTCGAATAAACAATCGAAGTTCAGCCTTATCATAGTAGACTTAAAGCCGATCCCAGCCTAGTTTGAGAAAAAGGCTCGGCGGTCGAAGATATTATAGTAATAAGGAGGTAAGTCAATGAATAAACCAAATTATTTATTATCAATATCGACGAATATAATATACATTAGTTAGTAAAATGTAAAACCATTTAAGTTAGTCCACACAGGTTTATTCTTAGCACGAGAGTGTGGCCCCGCCGTACCATGGCATAAAATCAACCGCAGTCGCCACTACGGTTGATCATTCCACTGATAAATATATTGTTATATTTTAATGAAATACTACTTAATATTACATATATTATTACTAGCCGAACTGGGATAAAACCAACGTGAATTGTTTTTACATCACATTTTAGTAATTAATTTGGTAACGATGACGGATACAGGCAATGAATCAAAAAACAATATTAAAATTTTTCATTTGTCTCGTATTTCTCTGTTTGTACTTTCTTATCTCTTTAAAATATAGAATAATCAGCATTAGACTTTCGCGGGCAGATACCTAGTGTTATAACAAGATCAGTCTCCTATACACTTCTTAAATTATGATAAATATGGATTCTAATTATAAATACCAAACATAAGTTTTAAATTAAAAGTACTTTACATAAATATAAAAGTTCAGTAAAACGATAATGAATCAGTGGTTAATAAAAATATGTTTCTTATTTAGATTTTCTTAATTGATATTTGTATATATTCCTTGTAGGAAAAGTAATATGAATTATTGTTGTTGTATCAAAAGGATTTAAGAGAGATTGAGTGCCCATTGTTAAGACCCCAGGTTCTTAATGTATAATAAGCTTGCTCTTGTACCTTAGTTAATAATATAAAATATTAAAGAAAAACAGATGGCAGTTTGGAGAGAAACTCCAAAATAATTTATTCACATCTTTGACTTATATTTTTCTTAACCTCACTAAGAAATTGAGAAAATAAAATATTATGGGTCAATTACCTTAGCGTGACATTAGAACACACTTAAAATCTGTGTTTTTTTGAAGCGATAAGCAAAGAAGTGAAATGCGTATGGCATGGGGTGTACAGAAGTATACAGAAGGGCTTAGGAATTTCTTAACAGAAAAAAACTACTCGACCTGGGATTGTACCTAAAACTACACAATCGTATCAAAACATGCACTTCAACTATTATCAATAAAGCTTCGTATGTCCTGATTATCTTAATTTGATTGTCAGCTTAATGCTGTGCAGTCCACTGCAGAACGTAAGCCTCTGTTATAACATCACCATATTAGTTTAGTAGATTAATTTGTCACGTCACTAAGATGCATTGCACTATTAACATACTTCAATATGCATTCATTGTTCTGCTGTCATCAACACTGTCAAATTCCTATCTGTAATGTTGTGATCATATTACAATACTATTCAATCAAGAAGTTTTGTTATTTATAACAATTATATATTTAACACAATAGCCTCTTCCAACTTGCGCCATAGCTGTCAATTCTCCGCGAATCTACATCCAGCTAACATTTCTAAGTCGACAGTTAATCGCAGGCTCTATCCGTGGTGATCATATTGCTGATTATAATTTTCTGTATTTTTATTTATTAAATGATGATGATGATGATGATTTTATATTTGACCTACTGCTAAAACTATATGAAAAGAAGAAGTAACTTGTTTGAAACCATGACAAAATTAATATTTATAAATGAACTGATAGTGAGAGTCACAAAAATCAGATAACATAATAAAACCCGTTTTAATTTCAACAAGAAAGGTAACGTATTCCATTAATTCATATATCAGTATGTAATTACGAGTATAAATGGGTTTTCCATTCAACTTACACTATAAATAACACATTACAATATTTACACGTTGAACACGAATTTCCGGGCTTCAGGCGCAACGATTGTGTCAAAATTTTAACACGGCGAAATATATTTGGAATTGTCGCGATACCGTGGCCGTAACCCGAAACGTGACAGCGACTTGACATTTCGCTTAAGTTCCGTAAGAAATAAAACTAGGAAAACACGTGTAGGCGAGGGGAGGGTTATATGAGGTGCGTTCGTGGTAAATGGTGGCCTGAATTGTTGCTTTTTTGGGTGTTTTATCGTTGGCAGCCTTTTGTGTGAGCTAGTTTGATGTTGCCTTACGGGTTGTACATAGAATCGGAAAGAGGTTTTGTTAGCTTTGTACGTGCGACTAACTGCTGACTTTACTAGAACTATCTGCCGGCTCGGTGTTAGATTACGTGATTTGTTTATTTTTTACGAAACTTACGCCTCCTTCTGACGAAAGCAAATATCATTTTGTTCTATTTTTAAAACGTCTTACCTCGTACCGTCCTTAATAATATTCCTAGTCCGAGGTGCTTGACCTGCCTTTAATTAGAACATTAGTTTATTCAGTTTACATATTTAGAAGCCGGCTCCTTGATTAATTTAGCCTGTAGTCTACTTACATTATTTATAACCGACGGTAGCGTAATTGCTATTACGTAGGAATTGCGACCACTAGTTTGCAGGATTGAACTCCATCTTGGGTACTAACGACCTTAAACCGCTCCTCCATCAGGTGTCTTTAAACATTCAGCTTATTAATGGAATACTAGAAGTCATTAATAAAAAATGTAATCAACAAAATTACGAAAAGCAAAAATGTAGAGCTCACCTTCAAATAAAATTGCTTATTCGGTTAGAGCATAAATAAATAGGAGCAAACTTAGATTATACCTAAAGATTTTATTTTAAAACTTGCTTATCCAATAAACTGCTGCTGCTGGCTAAATAATATTTGAAATATTTTTTTAAATATTCGATTCAAATACAGAGCATGTTTCATATTTGTTATTTATAGCCAATAAACATTTGAGTCCGGCTGAACAAATATTGAAGAGATTTTTTTTGTTTTTTTTTTCATGTGTCAAAGCAAAACCAATAATCGGAAAAAAAAACTTTTATGAGTGGTATTCGTATCTTTATAGATATAGGCACTCCCCAAATACACGTTAGTAAAAAAAATCCTTTATAATTATTTTTTTTAAGATGTATCTTATTATTTATCAATACTATATCAATCAATATATCAATACTAGTTCTGGGTGGAAATTGAACACATGACCTCCTGCTTGGAAGTCTGGATCACTAACCTCTAAACCAACAAGCTTGTCAAAATAATGAACGAAGAGACGACCGAATGGCGTAGTGGCTTGTGTAACGGACTGCTATTCCAAAGGTCGCGGGTTCGATTCCCTCAAGTCAAACATTTATGTGCATGAACATTTAATGTTTGATTTGGTCTGGGTGTTTCTATGTATAATAAGTATGTATTTACAAAAAAAAGTATATATGTATTTTTATCAGTTGTCTAGTACCCATTATACAAGCTCTGCTTAGTTTGGGACTAGATGGCGTTGTGTGAATGTGTTAAAATATTATTATTATTATTATAATATTAATATTTTATCAATAAAGCGGTCAACATTTTCCTTTCATAAATTCTCGTGTAAACTATTTAGAAAATCAAGAATACATATCACGTACAATAATCCTTATTTGATATTAACTAATTTCATCAAGCTGAAATATTGCTTCACTCATTTGTTTTTTACCCTTTCGTTAAAGTGAAATGTCAAGGAGGCTTTCAATCATTAGTGAGTGTCTACGAGTGGGTAGCATAATACAGCCTATCTTGGATTTTATCATAAAAGGTTTTATGTGAAGCGAAAAGTAATTATTATTTTTATGGTAACATCATATGAATGAAATATAGTTGTTTCATCACTTACCAGATAATAAATACTAATGCAATGAAATTCATTCATACCAGTATTTTTAAACCCGTGACCTTGATCTTACAGGCAGATGATTTACCATGGCACTACTTAAAGCTTCAAATGTTACTTCAAATATCTGTCTCAGTAGAAAAAAAATGCCAGAAAAATAAATTCATAAAATATTTAGCCTTCCTAATTTACCTTTGTAACTGTATGGATTATTGATAGCCGCAAGCCAGAGTTGCTACATGAAAAATATAAGGTATTATTAATTTTAGCCGATAACTTTACTAACATAAAAAAGAGACTAACGAATAAGCTGGGTGTTCTGTCAATTGAGCGGTTAAACTCGTTTTACTGCTCGTTTAATCAACAATATTAATGTAATTGTTTTTCAATTGTAATATCCTTCCTTAATTTAGTATATTATTTTCACACATTTCACACACGGCCGTCTCTACTCAAACAGTCTATATATGTATATACTCTATTATATAGTATTATATCTATTATATAGTAAAGATATACAAAAAATACGCAAATACGATAATAGACGATGGCCTAGTGGTTTGTGTAACGGACTGCTATTGCAAAGGTCGTGGGTTCGATTCCCGCTCAAGTGAAACATTTGTGTGCATGAACATTTAATGTTTGATTTGGTCTGGGTGTTTCTATGTATAATATGTATGTATTTACAAAAAAAAGTATATATGTATTTATATCAGTTGTCTAGTACCCATAGTACAAGCTCTGCTTAGTTTGGGACTAGATGGCATTGTGTGAATGTGGTACAATATTAATTAATTATAGCCGATAACTTTACTAACAAAGAAAAGAGAATAACGAATAAGATGGGTATTCTGTCAATTGAGCGTTTAAACTCGTTATACTGCTTGTTTAATCAACAATATTATTGTATTTTTTTTTAAATCGGAATATCCTTCCATAATATAGTATATTTTATTATAGTAACATTTTCACACATTTCTCACACGGCCGTCTCATCTCAAACTAGGCAGTCTATATATATACTCTATTATATATATTATATAGTAAAGATATACAAAGAATACGCAAATACGATTTAAAATTGGGCTTACGATTTTCTAAAGCAGGTTAAAATACAGTAAACTAACATGGGTGTGTCTCGTATTTCATTTAAATCGTTCTACCTTCGCATGTCACCCGCGAGTAAAGCTGCTACGTAATATGTGATCATTACTGTCAACTTGTTCAACACATTTACTTCAGTTATATCTACGAGGTGCAATAATCTCGGTAAACCAGATTTTAGTTAGGTACTACTTTTTGTTCGCATCATATTATTTAGGCTCAGCTTTTTGTGTAGAAGTTTATTGTTAGTTTTAGATTATTGTTGACGTGAGAATACCCTAACATGCTAGTTTTTTATTAATATACTTTCTATATTTTAATTCATTGTTCGTTTAAATACAAATGTGACGAACGTGTAAAAAATATTTTAGATAGATAGGTAGATAAGACTTTGTTTGTATGCCAGGGTTTTTTCAGAGATTATGAAACCAAAAATTTACAGAAAAAAAATATCCTATCGCCTAATCTAAATAACCTTATTGCTTTTTCGCATTAGCGTCACAATTTCTTTTAAATAACCTTGGAATGGAATGGAATAACCATTTTTAAGTGGTTATAATCATAAAAAGTAATTATTTTTATTATGATAGATCTAAAAGAAAACTATTTTTTGAGTAATATAATTAAGAATTGAGCAAGAAATTTTCTCAACCTGAGATGTGTAATTGATATTCTAGGTAGGTATTCTTAAAATAAACGAAGATCAATTAAATCTGTATAAAAAGAAGAACTTTCTCAAACACTTTTAAACATTAAACTACATCTTACACTAAAATGGAAATTGTTCTCTTCTTTTTAAAACTTAGAAACGGTCCATGGATTCAAGGTACGGGTGCCGAAGACATGTGACTTCGACAGCGCCTGGGACTTGCCTCAGATATATATATGTTTAGGGAGTACTGCTTGCGACGCATCAACGCTCACCTCCACTGTCTGCTGTGTTACCCTCTCTACCTAAACATATTTGATACGAGCCCAGCAATGCTGCTTTGGGTATTCGTTCAAGAAAAGAGCTTATTGAAGCTCTTGGCAATCCAAGGTCTTTAAGCAGGTTATAGAGGGATTTAGATGGCATATATGCCACTTCCACGGCAAACAACGAAACGACATTAGAATCATTTAAATTTTTACGTAAGTATTGTTCTGGTTTGAATTTAAAATAAGTTTTCGTTTGCAACACTAAATCCTAAGCCATTACTGTGCTCTTTTGTTCACATTTATTAATTTATGTACATTAAAATTTGAAACATAAACTCTAAACGACAATCCCACAGGTAGGCACGTGTTAAAGGCTACGTAATGGCGTGTGAAATACAAAGATCGCTTCACATGCAATGTAGTGCACAATTACATTTCTATTCATTAAAAGGCTTCGTCAGCGGAACGTGTTTCCTGCCGTAAATTAATTTTCCCAGTTTCAACGGCATAAGTGTACAATGCACCCGTTTTAATTTCACTCGGGTGTATGTGGCTATGAAAAGGGCGGAAGAATTATTTTCATCATCATCATCAGCCTATCGCCGTCCACTGCTGGATATAGGCCTCACCCTAGAAATGAGGTTTTGGCCTACTATACCACGCTGGCCAGACAGGTTGGTATAGGGTTTGTCTTGAAGAATTATTTTAATTAGTGTAAATTAATGTTCGTGTTTTAGTGATAGCCCGCGCCATGCAGTGTCGTTTGTTTTAACCTTTTAATGGTTCAATAGTATATCCAATTTAAAGTATTCTTTTTCGGTATCATCACATCAACAGCCTTTAACAGTAAACTGCTGGACATAAGCCTCTCCTTAGAAAGGAGGTTTTGGCCTACTATACCACGCTGGCCAGACAGGTTGGTATAGGGTTTGTGTCAGGTTTTCCTTTTCTCTGCAGTGCTGTTGTTCTGCGTAGTTTTTTCCCTTAGTCGGCTCTTACGACACCCACGGGTTGAATAGGGGTGGTGACACTCTGTATTCTTAATCCGTCACCACAAGGAGTTCGGTATAGACTAACAAAATGTTTAAATTAAGATAACTCTGGTAAGTATACTGCTTAAACAAGCTGGTCTTGACTTATTTCACTCTAATGGTTTATGACCACAGATACATAAACTTATGCAAGTTAATGATAATGACAAGCACTTTTTTCTCTCTCACCAGAAAGCGACTATGCTTCGGCACAACAGTAGGAAATGGGCCTGCTCAAAACTGGTTTTAAATAATTCTAGAGTTGCTTTTCACCTAGTAAGTAATGTCACCGGAGCTGGAAACCCTCCCTCTTCCTAATTCAGTGGGGGGCCTTATAGAGCGGGAATACGTTTATGACTCTTGACTTACTGACTATCAAGTGGCCCGTCTGCTTGTTTGCCTCTCTTACCTATACCATAAAAACTAGAGGATTTGGAGCTTATGGCATTTAGTCAGACGGAGTTACAAATATGCTATCATGGCGATCCCGAATTGCTTTCACTTTTCGCTCTCCAAGTACATATTTTTTTAAATTTTTCTTTTCTCTTTCAATGTGTGTTTCTACAATTTTATTTTTTTTATTTTATTAAATAGTCGGTTTACGCAATTACTACAGAGGGGTAGGTAACGTTTTAAACGCTACGAAAGAAGGTCAGTTTTACATGACACAGCGTTCTTCGTACACGTCTGATATTCAACCACAGGTTTTGTGGCCCGAATATCCTGTTATTATAAAGGATTAAAGCCTTTAATTGAAAGCATTATTGCCAGTCATGTGAGGACACCAGTTTTAATAACATAAACTCTCCCTTATGGGAATATTGTTAGTGGTTAGTTAAGTATATTATTCCATAAAATTGTTCAGAGAATAATAATTTATAGTTCTGTTGAAATGACCTTGTACAAAATATACACATTTGTTGGACCAGCTGTTGGAGTAAAGGTGACTATTTCTTTTAAAGATTTTTTATTTTATTTTTAATATTGTTTGCTGTGCAAGTGCTGCACAAATGAAAATGGTTGACATTCAATACAAAACAAAACTTCAGTTTAGAAAAATATTTGTAGAAACTTATAAAAATCTTTCAAAACTAACAAACACATATTTAGAGCTGGTAATGCAAACATCGGTCATACTCCTACATTCCCAAACCCTTTTCTACTAATCTTATGTAAAAGGCTTCGGTCAATACGCGGCTTACCGATTTATTCGCCTGTCCATTCTGGACTTTTACACCGGAAATTGAATTCTACTGCCGGATGGACGTTTGAGAAAAAAACCCCAGTTTTGAAGTTTTTTTTTCTATAACGAAATGTGTTCTAACTGCTTAAGTCTCTTTACGGGATAAAAGTGTTGAACAATATTATTTTTGTTTTATACTAAAATGTAAGTAAAGTAACGGAAAGGTAAGCGGTCTTTGAAAGCTTTTGTTCAGTAAAATCTTTTGTTAAAAGGCTTGTTGAGCAGTAAAATGCGAAGAGTGGAGTCAAAATACTATGGTCTTACATTTTGTGGTTCGTGAAGGCCAAGATGCTTTTAAAATTTTATTTTAATAATGATATCTTTAGATTACGGGGTCTAGATCTTTCTTTTTTAAACATTTACAGCCATAACATCATCCAGTCTAATTTTAATAACGATTACGACAGTATCTACGACGAACAGTCATCACTTCGTTGAACCTACCTCTCCCCCTTTTTTTATTTTTGTGAGCAGAAATCCCCTTGGATACCACCCACTGGTGGCTATGTCGGACTCGAACCGCAAGCCGTCTCGAGTACCAGTAGCCGGGGAACCAGGTGTACCCTAGAATGGAAGCTCTGGATAGATGACCCCCTCCTACCTCGCCCATGATGCTATTTTACCTTACTAGGTTTATCACTTGCTCAAATCTAGTAACGACAATGAATCTTTGACGACCTGATGGAGTTGCTGTTTTTGTAACGGACTGCTATTCCAAAGGTCGCGAGTTTCCTGCTCAAGTAAAACATTTGTGTGCATGAACATTTAATGTATGATTTGGTCTGGGTTTTTTTACGTATAATAAGTATATATTTACCAAAAAAAAAGGAATATATGTATTTATATCAGTTGTCTAGTAGCCATAGTTCTTAGTTTGGGACTAAATGGCGTTGTGTGAATGTGCTGGAATATTATTCTTATTGTTAATTACTTGTAGTAAATATTAATTTTGTTTATTGTAAGGCATACGGGATGTCTCGGAAGGAGTCACAGGAAATGGATTAAGCAATTATTTCGTTGCATTTAATTGGATAAGCGAGAATACTGACACGTCTGGGCACTCGTTTTATATAACTTAAAAGAAGTTAGTTAGTGGATATTTAATCTTCACTCGATTCGAGCTCTATGTCAGGCGTAACACCTTTTATAGTTCCTTGTGGAAGATAATTTTCTGCAGTATTGTTAGACACGATAAATAGGTACTGTTTACAAAATAAACACGTTAGCTAAACTAACGAAAGATAAGTTCAACACTGAAGATATTTAAAATATTAATTAAAAAAGGATAATAATTAATCTTTTTTTTGGTATTTATTTATATTTAGTTATAAAGCTGCTTATCAGTTTGTTAACCAAATATAAATAAATTGTAACATTGTAAGATGTTTTATAGAAAAGTCATGATACTTGTAAAATGTTTTGCTTTTATGTGTATCTATCTCTAACTTGTATCTTTACCTATCGAATCTTTTCTAAAAAAAGTGTATTTACATAAAGGCCTGAGATATGATAAAAATAAAAATATACATTTTTTAGTAAAATATTTTAGTAGGAACGCTTCTTTTAGTGAATTTCAATAAGGGCAAAGGCTACCTAAGAACGGAGGCTAATAAACTAGATTGAATCAGAGAAAAGATATATTCATGTGTGGCTTATAAAAAAATATTATATTTCATTCAATTTTGTTACTAAAATTAAAATTAAATGTTTTTTTACGCTGGCCGTGTGTTCTTATGGAATTAACTTTTTTTCACCTACACCACATATTATTTATGGTAACACTGACCCGTGTTTATCATATAAACACTGCTAACAAACGATCTGCAAACACAGTAAACATTGCTTTTAACACATTTTGTATATTATTTTTTATGTAAAATGTAAATAATCTTGTTAAAAATGTGTTACATTTAACGAATCATTTATTTTTGCATGTAGGTCAATTCTATTCACGTTTTTATATAGAAGCAATTTCATAATGCAATCATTTTGTGGCAGAAAAGCATAATTGTATAAGATTTTTCGTTATTAAATGAAATCCTGTATTTTTAAATATGGCGTCACCTTGCTAGATAAACCTACGAACAGAAGAAGAAGAATAATAAGTCCTAGCTATGAACTGATCGGGTGCAGAAAGTATATGGAATATATGGAAAAAAGATCAAAAGTACCCGCAGAGAGCGGAAATTTATCACGCAGATTTAGTTGTGGACGTGGGTTCTCAGAATCTATTGCTACTCCTTAAGAATTTACGAATAACTCACTTCCCTGCTTTATCTGACCCGGTGCGGATTAGTACCTTTCAAGAAAGTTGCAAAACGAGAGTTGACAAGTAAATTTTTGACTATCGATGTTTAAATTTGACCGGGACTATATGAAATCAAATGTATGTACGAAGTATTGGGATGAGTATTTGAAATTGTACCAAATTTTGTTTCCGTGTTGTTATCTATTATTATTTTTCATCGTAATGGTTTTAATCTAATAATAAATAAATCTTGACACTCACGAACATTAATTTTTGAAAATCAATATCAAAAAATGACGTAGAGTTGGAAGATTGCCGCAGATATCGGTTTAATGGCTCGTTGTTTTAGTGCATGCATTTACAACACCAAATTATAAAAAAAACACTTAAAGAAGACCTGCGAACCGAAATATGATATATTGTTAAAGTTACTCGTAAACTGTGTTAAGCTCTAGGCACAACTCCACTGTGACGTCTAAGTACTGTAGCCTACATGCCTCTTCAGCTCTTTATGGCATATGATAAGATAGCTGAAACACTCTTAGCTTCAAGGTATATTTTAGAAATATGGGGAAAAACATAAGACTGAAGGCTTGAAAATTTTCTATTGCAACAATGATCTGTTTGGAAGAAATATGTATTTTAAAACAGAATTTTAATTGAAATGTGAATAATGATATCATCTATTCCTATTTAAAAATTTCCTTTTATTTGTACAAATTACGATCAAATATATTTAAAAATATATAAGTATGTTTATCAGCAGTCTGGTTACCACAGTACAGGATCTGCCCAGTTTGGAATTAGACGGCCGTGTGTGAGATGTGTGAGGTATATTATATTATTAATATTTTAATAAATATTATATACTAATTTTATTAGTAATGATTTTATTAGACATTTTATTAATGTCTAATAAAATCATTTAATCCAACCAGCATTTATTTTAATTTTTGTAAAAAAACTTTTACCAATACTAAATTATGTTATAACGGTATTCTGATATAATTTGAATAAAACAGTAATAATTAATGGCTTCCGTTCTTAATATTTCATGAAAAAATGAAATGAAATAGTAAGTTTTGAGAAGTTGGAAAAAGTGCTTGTTGGTGGCGCTTTGCCAACCCTAGCCCCTCTCCGTCGGAGTTCTGTCAGCAAAAATACAATTTACTTTTTAGCTGCCATCTCCCTTAGGCGAAAGATATTTCTGAAGTCGAACAGCTAAGATTCAACGTGAAGTCAAGGTTTTGAATTCACATTTTTCATTATTGTTCATCCTATATTCTAAAAGGAATACATTTTATCGTGCTTCTAGTTTTTTGGACATTCTTTTAAAAGATTATTTATTAGTTGGAGAGTGAAAGTTCTATGTTGTAATTTGAAATGGTGTCTTAAAGATAATTGTGTTACTTTGTGACAATTCAAAATTTCATTTTTCACAAAAAAACAATCGCTTTTAATGTCTTATTGAATTTATATATAAACAGCCAGTGCTCTGGATATAGAATATAAAACCGCGTGAGTATCATAACTCATTTTACAACAACAATGAGTTACAAAATACAGTCCGTTTGTCAACTGAAACCTTACTTCTTAATATAAAAAAACAATTATGTTTATTTTAATCGTTTACCTGTGCTTAAATACTGATATTTTTGGCGCATACCATGGTCTGCGCTATTCGATAAAATATTATATTTCTCTATATACTCGTATGTTACGTTACCTACGATAGTGATACTCGTTAAATATTTCCTTCTTATAATTAAATCTAAACAAATGTAACTAGGTTTTAAGTCTGTTGTAGAAAATAATAAACCTATAAAATATAATAACCTCTTGAGAAAATATGTTCCTATTCCTATCCATTCACTGGCATTTTTATTCTAATTCGGATAAACAGAAAGCCGTTTACTTATCTAGTTATATTTTTAGCAAACAAATTTTTTTACATTTTTTTTTTGTTTCTAAACTTGGAAGTTGGGATGTGCGCAGTTGCGATAAACCACTCTATTAAATAAACATATATTTACTTAGTCGTATGTATCGTAAAACACATTATCGATAGTTAAACAACCCTTTTCATCGTGAAGTGATTAATTCCCTGGTGCCACGTACAAGCATTATATAACTGTATGTCGAAGAGCTTACGTAATATAAGGATTGGTTTAAACAGCAGTCGTCGTTGGTTCAATATTATTAATTTATTTTAATTGTAGTAATTATGTACTTAATAAACCAACTTTAAAAGCAATAAATAGTATTGATTTTAAAGTTGGCTAGTATTATTTATTGCTAGCTAATTTCCTCCGTATGGTGTCGTATTAATACGGAGTGTCACAGCTTTTACGACACCAACGGGTTTATTAGAGATATTCAACCCGTGAGTGTTGTAAGAGAGGACTCAGCACTACAGAAAGAAGGAAAACTTGAAACAAATCCAATACCAGCATGTCTGGCCAGCGTGGTAAAACCCCTTTCTAAGAACAGGCATATGTCTAGCAGTGGACGATGATGATGAGTATAAGTTTTATTTAACAGAAGATTGTCTTGCTAGACTTGTACTTATTTGACTTATATATTAGGTCTTTACCTATGAAATTGCCGTTTTGTATGCAATAAGTAAAAGTACTTATTTTTTCAAACTTTTTTATTTCTGTTATTCGTAGTAATCACCCATGCAATCGACGCATCTTTGCCAACGCATTGGCAGTTTATTGATGCCGTTCTTGTAAAAATCAGCTGGACGGGAGGCAACAAACTCTTCAAAGGCATTTTGTACTGCCTCTCGGGAATTGAATTTTTTACCCACTAAAAAGTTGTCTAAATTTTGAAAAAAGTAATAGTCGGTAGGTGCAAGGTCTGGTGAGTATGGCGGATGAGGGAGAGCTTCCAACCCCAGCTCTTGCAGCTTGGAGACTGTCTGTTACGCAGTATGGGGTCAGCAGTTTTGTAATAAAATCTTCAAGTACGTATTTTATGGGATACAATGTCTGTTTTTATACAAACGCCGGCAGAATTAACGAAACTCAAAAAAATGGGGAATATAAAATAGTTAATTTTATTTTTAAACTAATAATCATTAAACATGAAATAACAATTATATTAACATGTTTTGACAATAATTTGCAACACCATACTTAAAGTTTAATGAAAAAAAATCTAAAGTAAACAAGATGCATTTTTCTTAGATTTCGTAATTACAGAGACAGTTAAAAATTTAAGATTTTGTGACGGTTTCACAATATCAACAGCCTATAATAGTCCACTGCTGGACATAGGCCTCTCCTAAGAAATTAGGTTTTCGCCTACTATACCACGCTGTCCAGTCAGGTTGGTATAGGGTTGGGGTGCTGGGCTAGAAAACCTCCTCGTGGTGCACCCTGGAAACGCTGGCGATGGTACTGTTCCCTCCTTGTCCTCTTGGAGGAGAGGATTATCGCCAGCGGCCAATATTCTAGCAGAAGAGGCAGCCGTTCATCGGCTCTCGGGCAAGGCCTGGTCCAGCAGGGTGGGCGTGTCTGCCGGTTGCCCTGCTGGCTCTTCGCTCTTCGGAGCATGGAGGAGGAAACCTCGGTAAAAAAACCTGATGGCGGGGCCCTGTAGGGGCCACAGTTTCTCCGCTGACAGCGGTGGAGAAAGGAGGACGGGCTCGGCGTGTACTCACACTACCACCGAGCAGGCAGGGGGACGTAGTCTCCCTGTCAACCGTCGGCATATCGTAATCCCGAGAAGAGCGCTGTGGTTAAGTCTCGCGGCTCTGATCGGGGGCGAGGGTCTTGGCTTAACCGCCCGGACCGCGAGGAAGATAACCTCTCTAAAAAATTCCCCGAATCCCGTGTTCTGGTGCGTGGCCAGGGGATGCATGGCTGATGGGAAGTTCAGTCGCGAGCGCACTCCAAGCCGAGGTACCTGCGGACCCCTCGGTTGGGTTAAAAACTTACGCTTGCCCGGGTAATGGGGGATCTCTGCCCGGGTGGACCTTTAGTTCTCCCCCACTCGTGGGATCAATTATGGACAATAATCAAACTCAATCAAAGAAAACGATCGGAACTAAACAACAACAAAAGGCAAGCAAAACGGACACTGCAACGAAAGGTGCAAGAGAGAAGAGGAACAGTGGAGTCGATGGGTCGTCCACTGAGGGTGAGGTGGCGTCGGGAACGCCCATCTCGATGGGGCTCCCAGAAGTCAGTCTGACTCTGATCTCTGGGAGCCGAAGAGCATCGGATCGGCTGCGTTCCGGATCCGCCGCTTCGTCGGATGGCGCGGAGGCCATGGAGGCGGAGCGAAGCGACAGCCGAAAACGCGGACGCTCAGGAGACGTGGAAACCGACACGTCCGGCGAAATGATGCCACCAAAGGTGGCAAGCAGCCGCCGAGGGAGGGCACGCAAAACGGCCCCGGTCTCGACCCCGTCAGGCTCCGCGTTCTCAAACGCGGAGTCCTACAGGAGCGTACGAGTGGACGGCGAGGCCGTAGCGGAGGAGGAGATCGCGGATCTCCTGCTCAAGGTTCGGGAGCCGGTGGGGGGAAATGCCCCCCAGGCTCCCGTGTCCGTGCAGGAGAGGGCGAAAGCGGCGGTGGCCGTCATCAACAAGGTGGCCACCAAATCCGTGAACCTTAAGGGCTCGTTTGTGAGGGCCCTTAAGGACTCCTCCTCCGCTTTGTCGGAGGTCGTGGAGGGCCTAGCGGGCGACGTCTCTCGCCTGCAGGTGGCCAACGAGAAGCTGACGGAGCGGGTGAACGAGCTGAGCGCTCAGTTCGCCCGCTTCCAGGCGAACCTCCCCGAGCGGGAAGCCCCGTCCGCGTCCCAGCCTGCCCCTACCACCAACTCAGGGGCATTTGACTCCCAACTGCGAGAAATCCTCATCGCAGTTGGGAATATGCTGGACGGACGCCTGGCTGGCCTGGAGGCGAGATTGCCTCCTGCGCCGATTATGCGCCCCCCGCTCGCGTCGGCACAGCGGCCTAAGGCCGCCGCTCCGACCGCGCTCCCCGTTGTGGGAGGCCGCGTTTCTTACGCGGCGGCGGCGTCTGCCCCTACTCCATCGGCTCCACAAAAGCCGAGGAGGGGGGCCAAGGCACCGGCCCAGGCGCCGGCCAAGGCACCGGCTAAGGCGCCGGCCAGGGCGCATCCCCAGGCGCCGGCCAAGACGGGGCCTAGAACAGCGCCGAGGAGCGGAGTGGCATTCCCTCCGCTACCCACTCCGACACCCCTGCCGGGCCCCTCCGCACCTGCCCCCTCCAACGAGGGTTGGCAGGAGGCGAGGGGCTCCAAGAAGTCCCGAAGGCGGGCCAAAAAGGCTGCCAAAAAAGCAGCCCAAGCCCAGCCTTCGCCACCGGTGGCAACGGCCTCCACAAAGAGGCCGCGGAAGCTGCAGCCGCCCAAAACCGCGGCTGTAGTGGTGACCGTGTCCCCGGAGGCGGCGGACGGCGGGCTGTCCTACGCGGCCGTTTTCAAAAAGGCCCGGGACAGCCTCGCCAACGACTTTGGGACGGTGGGGGTCAGGATGCGCCTCGCCCAGACGAGAGCTCGAGTCCTCGAGTTCCCTGGGGCTGAAGGCGCTAAGACGGCGGACACATTTGCCGAGAAGCTGCGGGGACTCTTTACAGCCACGGATGGTGTAAAGATCGCCAGGCCTACTAAGTGCGCAGAGCTGCGCATCTCGGGTCTGGACGACTCTGTGACGGCCGAAGATGTCCGCGCTGTAATCCGGGAGAAGACGGGGTGCAGCGCGGACAACGTCAGGGTCGGCACCATCCGCCCCGGTCCAGGAGGGCTTGGCGCCGTGTGGGTCAGCTGTCCCGTAGCGTCGGCCAAAGTATTGGCCGACGCCGGCAGGCTGCTCATCGGTTTCGTGAGCGCCAGGATCACAGTCCTGGCGGCGAGACCGATGAGGTGCTACAAATGCCTAGCATCGGGACACACGCGCGTCAAGTGCGACAGCTGTTTCGACTGCGGCGGACTGTGCTTCCGCTGCGGTCAACCGGGGCATAAGGCGGCAGAATGCTCTGCCGCCCCTCACTGCCCAGCGTGTGCGGCGGGCAATAAGCCCGCCAATCACCAGATGGGGCAGAGAGGCTGCAAGCCTCCCCGCAGTTCTCGGCAGACGTCAGGGGCTAGCCAGTCGACCCAGGCTGCCTCTGATATAGTACGTGCGTCGTCGTCGTCGCCCATGGAGGAGGTTGTAGAGACGATCCAGTAATGGACCAAGTCTCCAACCTCCTGGTCCAGACGAACCTGAACCACTGTGCCGCGGCGCAGGATCTCTTCCTGCAAACCATGGCACAGTGGTCGATAGGTGTTGCCGTAGTCGCGGAGCCCTATTCTGTCCCTCCCCGTCCAAACTGGATGGGTGACTGGGACGGCTCCGTGGCAGTCGTCGGTTCCACGACGGCTCATTCCCCGCCCTTGTCGCTAAGAGACAAGGGCACTGGATATGTTGCCGTCGAGTGGGGGGGGATCACCATATATGGTGTCTATTTCTCCCCCAACCGGAGTTTGAACGACTTCGAGGTTTTCCTAACCAGCTTGGAGACCTCGATACGGCGACTAGCGTCTGGGCACGTCCTTGTGCTGGGGGACTTCAACGCAAAGTCCATTGCGTGGGGTTCCCCCAGGACGGACGCCAGGGGCGAGGCCGTAGAGGAGTGGGCGGCCTCGGTGGGCCTCTGTCTTCTAAACAGAGGCTCCACCAACACGTGCGTGCGACAGCAGGGGGGGTCGATAGTGGACCTCTCGTTCGCTACCCCTGCCCTCGCCGCACGAGTAAGGAACTGGCGTGTCCTGGAAGAGGTTGAGACGCTCTCGGATCACCTGTATATCCGATTTGAGCTCTCCCGGACCCAGGACTCCAGTAGGGGTCACGTGGCGCGGCGTTTATCCCGCTTTCCGCGGTGGGCTGTTGCCAGGCTGAACCGGGACCTACTAGAGGAGGCAGCCATAATTCACTCGTGGCTGTCTCCTCAGGCTCCGACCGAGGAGGTCGACGTGGGGGCTGGCCGCTTTCGCGATGCGATTACGCATGTATGCGATGCGGCCATGCCCCGCGTTCGAGGTCGTCGGCCTCCAAGGAAGGAGGTCTATTGGTGGTCCCAGGAGCTGGCGGACCTCCGTGCGGCCTGTACACGTGCCCGGAGGTCCTACACGCGCAGTCGGCGGCGTCACCGTGGAGACGGTGAGGAGGACCGGCTTCATGAGGAGTACCGACGGGCGCGGAAAACTCTGAAGCTGGCCATTAGCCGCGCCAAAGAAGAAAAAAGACAGGAGATGCTGGAGGGTCTCAATCGTGACCCCTGGGGTCGCCCTTACCGCGCGGTGCGACAAAAGCTCCGCGCGTCGGGCCCCCCCCCTTACGGAGACTCTCCAGCCCAGCTTCCTGCGAGAAGTGGTTGAGGGCCTTTTCCCACAACGGGCGGTACACACTCCCCCGTCGATGGCCTCCCTGGCCGGAGACGACGGGGAGCACGGGGAGGACAATGTTCCGCCCGTCCGGGAATCGGAGGTAGGGGCGGCTGTTCTACGGATCCGTTCCAAGAACACCGCCCCTGGGCCAGACGGGGTACCGGCCCGAGTGCTGGCCCTGGCCCTCAACCACATGGCAGACCGCCTCGGGGAGGTGTTCGACGCTAGCTTGGCGTCGGGACGCTTCCCTGAGTGCTGGAAGAGCGGGAAGCTGGTCCTATTGAGGAAGCCGGGACGGGCTGCCGATTCGGTCGCGGCCTATAGGCCCATCGTGCTGCTGGACGAGGCGGGCAAATTGTTTGAGAGGGTTCTTTCTGCCCGCATCGTCCGGCACCTCTGCGAGGTGGGCCCCGATCTGTCGGACGCCCAATTTGGTTTTCGGGCGGGGCGTTCGACGGTCGACGCCGTGTTGCGCCTGAGGGCCGTGACCGAAGAGGCCGTGAGCTGTGGCGGCGTGCTGTTGGCGGTGTCATTGGACATCGCCAACGCATTCAATAGTCTGCCATTCAGCTGCATCAGGGAAGCACTCCACTATCATGGGGTGCCAAAGTACCTGAGGCGGCTGGTGGCAGACTATTTAGAGGAGCGTACCGTCGTGTACGAGGACCGAGAAGGTAATCTGAGGTGTCGGCCCATGTCGTGCGGTGTTCCACAGGGGTCTGTTCTTGGACCCCTCTTGTGGAACATAGGGTACGACTGGGCCCTTCGCGTCGATTTCCCCCCCGGGCTGGGTGTAATCTGTTACGCAGACGATACCCTCGTGACAGCCCGGGGGGCAAACTTCCAAGAGGCGGCGCGCCTGGCCACAGGGGGAGTCTCCCTGGTGGTCGGGCGCATTGAGGCGCTGGGCTTACGGGTGGCCCTAGATAAGACGGAGGCCCTGTTATTCCATGGGCCCCGTCGTGGTTAACCCCCTGGCGCCTCAATCGTGGTCAACTCGGTCCTCGTACCGGTTCGGGCCCAGATGAAATATCTTGGCCTGATCCTCGACGGGAGGTGGCTCTTCGACGAGCACTTCCGACAGCTTGCTCCAAAGCTGGTCGGCGCTGCGTCTGCCCTAGGGCGACTCTTGCCCAATATGGGTGGACCCAGCGTCGCGACAAGACGGCTGTACACGGGGGTTGTCCGGTCAATGGCACTGTACGGTGCACCGGTGTGGGCGGCGGCTCTGACCGCCCAGAATAGGGTACGCCTCTGGCGCCCTCAGAGGGTAATGGCGGTCAGAGCCATACGCGGTTACCGCACCGTTTCGACGGAGGTGGCATGCGCATTGGCCGGAACTCCCCCGTGGGATTTGGAGGCGGAAGTGCTCGCCGAAGTTTATCGGCGAGTGGCTGACTTCCGGGCGGAGAGCGGATTTCGCCCTCCGCCCGAGGATGTGCGCGAGTGGCGCGAAGCCGCTCGCCGAGCCACGATGGCTCGTTGGTCGTTCCGGCTGGAGACTCCACGCGCTGGCTTCGCTGCCGTGGAGGCTCTCCAGCCGGTCATCGCCGAGTGGGCAGGGCGGCAGCACGGGACCCTTTCCTTCCGGCTGACGCAGGTGCTTTCCGGGCATGGTTGCTTCGGAAAGTACCTGCACACGGTCGCTAGGAGGGAACTGAGTCCCGCCTGCCACCACTGCGACTGCAGTGAGGACTCGGCCCAGCACACGCTGGCGGTCTGCCCCGCATGGGCGGCGCAGCGCCGGGCCCTCACTGCAGTCATCGGAGTGGATCTCTCGCTACCGGCCGTAGTACGCTCCATGGCCGGTAGCGACAGTTGTTTTACCGCGGTCGCAACCTTCTGCGAGGTAGTAATCTCGCGGAAGGAGGCGGCGGAGAGGGCCCGGGAGGACGACCTCCACTCGGACCCGATCCGCCGCCGGCGAACCGGGCGGCGGAGGCCCGCCTACCACAGCCTCATGCCGCCCTGAGTGTGGCCGCGGGTGGACGGGGTGGGTTTCCCCTCCACCCGCATTAGTTTGGCCAGCCGCGAGGGGGCGGCGTCCGCGTGTGCCGGACGTCGCCTAAAGAGAGGAACATCAACACTGAGACGGAGCCCGCACCAGGAGCGGGCTGGCGCTAGGAGGGGTCCGGATGTCTTAACAACAGCTGTTCCCGGATCCCTCCTGTTACAGGCGCAGAGTGGCACACCGTGTGGTTTTAGTCGGTCCGAGTCCGACACACCACCCCGCCGCAAACCCCGGAGGGGTGACGGTCCGAGGGGATTTCCACACGTTAAAAAAAAAAAAAAAAAAAAAAAAGGGTTCGTTTCAAGTTTTCCTTCGCGTTCCTTTCAAGTTTTCCAAGTATTAGATAGTTTAGGTACTACTTTCATTAAAGTATTATCTATCTATCTATTTATCTATCTACTTACCATATTTATATTAGTGATAACATGTTTTATTCTAACATAAGATAAAAATCTTTTCATAAGTCTCTAAAATTAGAATTCTCAGATAAGCGGAAAAGGATTATAAAAAATAAAAACAACACTTGAAAATGCTATTATCTTTAGAAGCCTACAAATTTCGTAGAGAACATTATGTACCTATAGTCTTCAGTATCGTTTATAGCGATTGGATGGATGCGATTATAACCTTACCTACACCGATGCTAGTTTTAGAAGTACGATAACGATACCCATTTCTGTTTTACAATAGATCATGGGGTATGCTCTGCAGTAAAGTCATCCAATCTATATGAAATGCTGAATAGCCGGTCTATCGCTATTCGGGCACTCTTCCAATTCTGGATAGTCGTTCATACAAAATGGCCTCAAAAATGCTCACTTTACTTTTCGAAGTATGATACTTAAGCACATACATTTGCAGTTTCTTTTGTTTTGTATACACATTCGTTGGGTCATAATATTATGCGTATAAGGTTCATAAATCCAGAATAACGAGAAGATAAGAAGAAATAGGACCTAATCAGGAGTCTCAAGTCCATTTTATAGTGAACAATGTGGTGTATAAATTCCGTGCCCGGTGTCGTTTAGTGACAGTGCGCGCCTATAGGAACACATCATGCATAGTACCCGATCTTCATCCCGAAATCTATAGGTGTAGAGTATGAGCGACTCATCCTTGTTATCAGATATAGTCCAATATTGTTTCTGAAAAGGTAAGTCGAAGGCGAGTCCTTCTGTCCAGCACATTGAGTCCAGACTTCAGATTCTAGAGTACAGATTTATACTAGGTTATACCTGCTTAAAGCCCCACAACTGTTTAGAGTTAAAGGAGGCTCATAATTTGTAATACAGGTGTACGTACCTAGTACAAATATCAGTCTCTCACAGAGACTTACCCAAAATATGATGTAAAACGTAGATTGAGATTGTGTATTGTAACCATATCTATGTGAGAGAGAACAATACAAAATATTATTAAATAGAATACCTTTCTATTAACCCTATTCACAGAGTAAATTATGTCAGTACAACCAACTTTAAGGTTTCTAAATTATGCTATTTGAAAATAGAATTAGCCATACTGAAACCAAACTTTAAAGTTGGGTTTCATGTAACAAATACTAAAATAGATTTAAAATAGTGTTAACTTCTGTAGATTTTTTTATTATTTAGTATATTTCTCTTTAGGCTTTTTGTTTTGATTATTATTAATTGACTATTCTTACACTCTTACATTACAATAAAATAAACGCTATCTACACCGTAATTGTCATATTATAAATCAGATATAATGCCAAATATTTTCAAAATTAGTTATAAGCATAATATGTTTGATGTTGTAGTGCTTTTTCATAAATAAATAAAAAATACTTTTTTTAATAGACAACGCCTGCATTAGGAATATATCCTGTGTCACGGGGGACTTTATAAATAAACATGAAACGGACACAAAGGACACCCAGACTCAGAACAACAATTTGTGGATTACACATCCATGTTGTCCCATGTGGAGATTGCACCCACAACACTCAGCGTAGCAATAAGCGGCGAGGTGACCGCTTAAACCACTACGCTATCCGTGCAGTCAATACTGCATAAAAAATACTATAACCATAAGACGTAAAGTAAATAATAAAATTAAATATTCATCTGTTAAATCTAAAGAAACGTCTATGATATGACGATTAACTTTAAAAGCACAAATTTCATGTTACGACTCAAACGACACATATATTTATACATTTGTATTCTCACATGTTTAGAGAGCATTTTGTATCAGTTTTTAACTCCAAAACGAGGTATTTTTGTCTATATTTAAGACTAAGAAACATCTGCAGCAGCACGATATTGACTAGTAATAGACTCCTGTAGCGTTATTGGTGATCGTGAAACTTTCCGTTTCCTCATCTATCAGAAACTCGATTCAATAGTGAAACGGTTACAAGTTTTATAATGGAATTCGCGTGCTACATTTCGTGATGGAATTTCGATGGAATCGATTAATGTTTTAATAGAATTGTACATCGATATTCACTTCGAGACTCCTGCTCCCAAGATTATTTTGATTTCAACGTGCTAGGTGATTAATTTCGTAAGTAAAATATGACTTGCAATTTTCCAAAATCACGTCCTTATTGAATACAACACAACTTAGGGAGAGATGTGTAGATTCAAACTGATGTTTATAAATTTATGCAATAACAATAATTAAATTTAAAATACTCTAGACACATCTTGGATTTGAAATTTGTCATAGTGTATAGTATTTTACTAGTCAAGCCATTTCATTAGATACCCATGTTGAAAGAGTTGTGAAAAAATATGTAATCCGCCATTTTGTGGCGGCGGCCATCTTGGATCGATTTTCATCAAACATAGCTTAGAACAATCCTGATTAATTCACCGTTGAAACAAAAAAAAAACAAAATCATTTCATGACTTTACAGGTTTTACCAGCGTTTACTACACTTACGAGTATTATTAAATTAATATAAACTAATGATACTACTTGGAAAAATATATCTTTCTAGTGATTAAAGTGAGTTACCTATGAAGTTTATGGGGAGCAAACCATCAAAATTTTTCTTTTACGAATACAGTATTCGAATATGAATTCACATTTAATATGAAAAAAACATTAATATACCCAATAGAGTAAAAACATATTTGGTATATCTATTTTCGCATTATTTGGCTTTGTTCCGATTTCCTTTATTTATTATGTTTGCTTTAACATTGGTTCTGAAACTATTATTGGAAAGCATAAAAGTGTTATTGTGTAGTAAAGGAAAATGTATGCGCGGATATTTTACTGAGATGGTTAAAGCCACTCTCGCAAATATGCTAAACGAAGCTAGCCCAGTGATGTCTGCAATCAGTATGATCCAATGGAACCAAAGGCAGCAGGTTGTTAGTCGCTTTGACTTGCAAAACGGTACAAGACGGGTTCATATTATAATGGTAAGTATTTGAGACCTCTGATTAGTTGATAAAATTTTGTACCATACATTGAAAATATAGACTTTGTAAAGACCTTAAACTTTGATCGACTGCGATCACATTAGTTGAGATAAATATATAATATTCATATCGCATTAGGGTAAATAAAACCTTGGGGCACCAGGGACTTCCTTTCTAGGGTATACCTAGTTCCCCGGGTATTAGTACCCGAGACGGCGTGCGGTTTTAGAAAAAAAGAAAAAAAAAAAGGTGGTATCCGAGGGGATTTCCGCACGGAAAAAACAAAAAAAGGGTAATTGAAACTGAGGTTAGATTTTGATCTATACTATAAGAGTATCCAGTCTTTTAATTTGACCTATCAATATGAAATTAGTATCAGTGTGTTGTATTACAAAGGCTAAATCAAAATAATGATTTGTGTTAAAACCAATGTTACTGAAAAACAAGCTTGTATCCGACTAGTCAATTAAAACAATTAAAGTAAAATCATTTCTGACATGCCAGTACAGTACCGGGAAATTGGTTTTATTTGGGTCTCATTCTATCATATTCGCCACATGTAATAAAGTTGAGGTGATTGCAAAACATTAAGAAAAACGTAGGTAATTTGTACTGATCGTAGGCTACCCACTTAGTTCTAAATCATCCTTATCCTATGTAGGAAAGTTTAGCAGTGTAGGTGTATTTGTGTGTTCTGAAAACTTAAAAGAAACAAACGTATTATTGATGTATTTACTGCACGGATGGCGTATTGGTTTAAGCGCTCGCCACGCCGCTTCCTACTACGCCGAGTGTTGTGGCTTAAAACCACACATGGGATGACACTTTGTGTAATCAACAAATTTTTTTTCTGAGTCTGGGTGTTTTTTGTGTCCGTTTCATGTAAGTTTGTAAAGTCCCCCGCGATGCAGAATATTTTCCTAATGCGGTTGTCTTTAAAAAAAAAGTATTAAATGCCCTTAAGCAATGTTTTATTTTCGTTAGACAGTCATCCTCGTTTTATGTATAAACACCGCTACAGTAAGAAGAGTAATAAAAAGAGACGATTATGGTTATAGGATAAAAGCGAAAAAATAAGAAATAAATTTAAACATAGGTATATTTCTCCAAAGTACGTTTTATGCGAAACGACTTTGATCCATTAAAATAATTTCAGAATTTTTGTCTGTCACGCCACTTCCCGTCATTTCCGTGCCAACTTTCGACATTTTCGTACACCGAGTTTAAAAAAAATATCCCCGAAGTTTTATATACGTCCCACGCGGTCCAATAATAAAGTTTCGATCGGTTCGCATCTATCAAAAGCTGGTAGATTGTAGCTAGTTACGGTGTACGATGATTTATGCAGAATGAATTTGGGACGGGACGCGGTCAGTAACTTTGATACCTATCTCGAAATTATTTTTGAATCAAATCATTTTTGTCTAACCAAACTAAGAGAGATTGGAGATTGAAGTAGATAAGACAGTCAGTTGTCATATTATGAAGTTATAAGTATGTATGTTTTATGTTTATATGTTTTTTTTTTCTTATAAAAGACAACTCCCGCATTAGGAATATATCCTGTGTCGCGGGGGACTTTACAAACATACATGAAACAGACAGATAGAACACCCAGACTCAGAAAAACAATTTGTGGATCACACAAAGTGTAGTCCCATGTGGGGATCGGACCCACAACACTCGGCGTAGTAGTAAGCGACGTGGCGACCGCTTAAACCACTATGCAGCACTACGCCATCTATGAAGTCATAAAATCTCTCAATCAATGAAATCTCAATCTTTTGAAGTGATCGCGTCCGAATATAAATACCAGTTGTCATGTCATGGATATCTTTCACTTTCTTGAAACAACACCAACATGAATACCTTAATATTAGCAACTTAAAAAAAAACTGCTTTATTTTCAGAAGCATTCGTACCTACTTCCAGTGTGTTTTCGATGAAATATTATAACAGAAATATATTTACTAGGTATTAACCACTCATATAGACCTAACATACATTAAAGCTATTGTTGCTAAAGTGGCCGTGAAGCTGAAACCTATAATTTTAGGTTGAAAATGTCCAACCCATTATATTTACCTTCTACTTACACAATATTGAGTATATTACTAACTTTTAATCGATATATTTATGATTTGGAAACCTTGAAAAAAAACTTTTTCAAACTCGTCAAAGTGATTAGGATCTGATAATAGTCTGTAAATTGCTTGCTTTTTTTAGATATTTAGTGAATGATATAATTAACTAGATTTTGAGTTATAAGATATTTTTTGAAACGAATTTATATTAATCTTTAGTAAAATAATGATGCGTAATAGTTTATTATACATTACGCTATGCCCTTAGAAATGGACCAATCAATGACCATAAAAGCAGGTGAGTCTGCGGTGAGTAATGTTATAATATTATATGGTTACTAGACGTCATTTCTTAAGGTACATTAGGTTTTTGCTACAAAACAATTTTTAATGTTTTTAATGACGAACAAATATGTTACCTTGGATGTCTATTGTTATCCTTTCTAAGATAAAACAATATTTTTTTTTTAACCGACTTCAAAAAGGAGGAGGTTATCAATTTGGATGTTTTTTTTTTAATGTATGTTCGGTCATAAATCCGTCATATATAGACGGATTTGCAAAATTCTTTTTTGCTCAAAAGAGGTTTATGCCGAAATGGTCCCATTTAAATTTTATATAGATCTGGTGATGAGTTTCGGAAAAAGACAACGGAACTCTTAAAAATATTACAGCAACTCAACAAAGATTCAACAATCAACAATTGCTGCTAGATTTTTAATGCTCTTTGTTAGTATTGTTTGAAGTTGGTTCAACTTTTTTTAATAAGAATTTTACTTGTTTGTGGTGGGGTGAAAAATCCTTTCAGATCTCCGGCTCCATGAGGACGCGGGAGCCAGCAGTAAGTGGTATTTTCACAAAAAAAAACACCCCGACAGCCTTAGGTGCCCTGATCTTGGGAGGTCCCAGACCATATCATCTAAGAGCCACTCAATCGAACAGTTTCTGTCACGTGTTGCAAACATCTGTATACGCCCATGTAGTTCATAGCATTCACCAGGATGCTGCTAGTAATTTTATTTAACCATGCCACGACACGACTGTGTCTTGACTAAAAATTCCCTACATCATTATACTTTGCGTAAAATTTCCATTTTAATATTATTGGAGACCCAATAATGTTACTCGTTTGATATTAAGCAGTTCTATAATTTATGTTCTACTCGTATTATTCTATTTCTATTATTTATGAAGTATTATAATTTACATATCAACATTATCTAAAGTTACAATAGAAAGAAAACTGTAAAACAAAAATACAAAGCGTTATAGAAAAAATCATATTTTACGAGAAAACTTTGTGTCCCAAGATTTATCCCACACTTATTCCGATACTCAACTTTTCTTTTAGAAAACATATTTTAAGGAATAAATACACAGCGGTAATAGGGACTCTCAAAATCGATGTTTTCTTAAGCCGCATTTGTGATGAAAAGAAAATGCGAATTGCGTTTTTGAGATAAAATAAATATAAGTAATACGGTATTATTTTAAAGGTTAAACACAAATTCGTGGCTATATTTTATAAGGTTTACTTCTTTGGATTTGGAACAGTCAACTCTAGGAACTTGAGGGATGAAACAAGTATTTAATTTAGTTTAATTATGTCTTAATTTTTTCTCGACTTTTTTTTTACAGTGAAAAGTAATGACATAATTGCTTAACAACAATTAGCAACTGCTAAACTTAGGCCTTTCCTAACATGTGCGAGAGACCTCGAGCCTCCTCCTTTTTTTTTCCGTGCGGAAATCCCCTCGGATACCACCTGTCGGTGGCATGTCGGACTCGAACCGACTAAAACCGCACGCCGTCTCGGGTACTAATAGCCGGGGAACCAGGTATACCCTAGAAAGGAAGTCCCTGGTGCCCCGACATACCTCGGGTCATCTACAGACGAGTAGACGACCCCCCCCCCCCCCCGTGTGGGAACCCCATGTTCCCTGTGCCAATCCTCCATAACGGGTCTTACCGCCGCGATGACGGCGTGCCCGGCGCTCGGTTGCCCGAGTCGTTCCTTCCACTCCCCTATGATGACCTGGCGGAGTTGGGATTTCCGGTCATCGATTTCTCGAGTCTCGGGACACCGACCCAACTCCCGCGCCTCCTTGCGCCACTTATACAGAGCTCTCGCCTCCAGGTCCCACCTATATATCTTTATACCTGTATATCTTTCTCAAAGTGCTGTACTTAAAAACTGTCTAATGTATCTGAAAGGGCTGTAAAACATTTCAGCATCATACCTCCTTATGGTTTATTTCTTACTCCAATCTATGAAATACAGATATGACGCGCTAATACGGTATTCGTCAAATTGCACGAAGCCGTTTTACAGCAAGTGATAAAACTGATCCCAAGTTATGGATATAATATTGTGGGTGAGTATAATAATACTAAAATAGAGCTTAATGGAAATGCTGGTACAAATTTCGTAAAGCCGGACTAACGTAGTGGCCACTCGCTAAAATAGAATATTTGCATATTTCTATACCTGCAAGGAATTGTTGCCACTTGCGCTTTTTATCTACTTATTATATTATGAATGAGGATTAAATAAACAAATCCTATAGTTAAACAAGTTGTGAATAAGCTGTTGAGTAGAAGATTACATAAAGTACTGTGCTTAGAGCGAAAATTCGATTCGAAAGGTGTCTCTTGATACAGTCACTAGTTTTCCATTTGTTTTTTTCGGTACAGTCTCTTATAGAAGTCTTGGGCGCTTTCGAGCTCGAAATATTACCAATGCTACTGTCCTGATACTCTAAATACTGCAACAGTTGAGACTCGCATTTTAATTTTTATAAACTTACATCAATAAAAACTTTCAAGAAGAGGCCAATTTTACCTTATTTCAATGTTAATGGAAAGAAAATAATTCGATTTAGAAGTTTTATTTATTAGTTTAATGTGGTTAATAACTTAAGACTTTAGTTCTGTAGCGTTTAAAGGAATCACTATCGGGAACTCTAACTTTACCTTTAAGTTTATTTTAGCGTCTGGTCTGGATTGAAGGTAATTTAAAAAGGTAAATTACTTACATCACGATGCTATATTCATATCGAGAACCTTTTGTGATATATGTGTGTATCATAAATTTGTTTGCTACGTATTTTAATGTATGCTTTAAAATAAATAAAAATATTGTAATAAAGAGAAGATCCGTATGGTGACGGATTAAGAAAACGAAGTGTCACCACCCATATTCATCCCGTGGGTGTCGTAAGAACCAACTAAGGGAGCAAACTACGCAGAAGAACAGCACTGCAAAGAGAAGGAAAACTTGACACAAACCCTATACCAACCCGTCTGGCCAGCGTGATATAGTAAGCCAAAACCTTATTTTCAAGGAGAGGCCTCTTTTTACTCACAACTCTTTTACGTCACACTCAACGGTATGTCTGTCGACAAACAAACACCCATGAAATGTGTTTTAATTACCAGGGACGAATTGAGGAACATTTTCATGTCAGTTTTAAACATCGATTAATTTCATTTTTAAACAATTAGGATGAAAACAGCAAAAGCAATTTAGAAAGTTGATGCAAAACTCTTGCTGCTAAAATCATTAGACACCCTCTTAGAGATACGCTTTAGTCGCGAAATAATTGGTCCGAGTTTTGCCAAACGACTGAAGTTATAAGAGATCGTTATTTTTGTGAAGAAATCTGTTTTGTTTTCTCCATAATTTATGTTACTATACTTACTATTATTAGTGTGTTCGCAAAGTAGTTTGAATTCTTTTGTTTTTCTATTTGATTAAAAAGTTTTTTAGGAACACATCTTTGCGACTAATTAGTTGGTTATTGGCTTCATCAACTTTTTTGTATTCTCTTTTTTTGTTACCTAAAACTAACAAATTCTAATTCAATAACTTTAGTTTATATAGTGCATAACAATTTTTCGTAATCGTCTTTTAAAAATATGTGAACATATCTGTTTTATTTTTACAGATCAAAATAAACACAGCCATTATAACAATAGATTGCTTGTCAAGCATAAAATTTTAAAAATACCGTACCGCAAAAGTGGTTATCAATCTATAACCGCCCATTTCAATATGGTTGATTGAGCCCTGTGAGAATAAATCAGACAAACAAACTCACGCCTCAATTAGTCACTCCCTCTTTTCCTGATTAATATTTACATTATTTCACATTTTTAAATTGATTGTGAAAACTTACAACTACCGTATACATACATAATTATCTAGTTATGTACCTATATGTATAGGACTTGTCCGTGTAGTGACGGATTAAAACTATGGAATGTCACTACCCCAATTCATCCGGTGGGTGTCGTAAGAGCCGACTAAGGGCGCAAAACAACGCAGGACACCAGCACTGCAAAAAGAAGGAAAACTTGACACAAACCCTATACCAACCCGCCTGGCCAGCGTGGTATAGTAGGCCAAAACCTTCTTTCTAAGGAGAGGCCTATGTCCAGCAGTGGACTATTAAAGGCTGTTGATGTGATGTGATGTATAGGACTTAAGGCGATCGCGTTACAGGTCCCTTTGAATTGTCTGATGTAACTGATGTTTTGACCAGGTTGCACTGGCCGTGGTCACTGATTGATTGGCTCAGTAGTGCATGATCGCTGTCGTTGAATCCTATGTATGAAATATCTGTTACGTGATAGAGTTAATTGCCGTGTATGTTCATAATGATGATGATAACCTCACATAATTATGTCACACACTCCAAACTCCCACATCCCAAACTGAGCAACTGCACTGCACGGACTCCACGGATGGCGTAGTGGTTTAAGCGGTCGCCACGCCGCTTCCTACTACGCCGAGTGTTGCGGGGTCAAATCCCACATGAGTTGGCACTTCGTGTGATCCACAAATTGTTGTTCTGAGTCTGGGTGTTCTTTGTGACCGTTTCATGTATGTTTGTAAAGTCTCCTGCGACACAGGAATATATTCCTAATGCGGGAGTTGTCTTTTTAAGAAAAATAAAAAAAAAGGAATGAAAAAGTCTGCACAATGGGTTACCATTGTATTGGCTGCTGATAAACATACTTATTTATTTCAAAAAAACATTCATATTATAGACAGTTTGCATCCAAATACAGAACAAATAATTGTGCTCATTGCACAAATCTTTATCTTGGGTAGGAAATAAACTCTGCCTTAGTCAGGGATCACAAATAACTTACATAGAATCAGGACAAAATGGTTCGTCAAGTAACGTAAAGTAAAGTATAGATCATGGCCTTCGCAAGTTTAAGAGTTTATTAGTGCTTTAAAAGTAAACAAAATAAACATAGACCATAATAATAGGGAAACCGAACAATAAGACAAAAGAAATGAAAAAGTAAGGTTCACATTTATTTTAAGTTTATAAAAAGACAGTGAATCCAAAACATTTTTTTTTCTGAACATAATCCACTGCTAACGAATGGTATTATTCGTAAACCACTAGAATATCTTACAAAGGAAATGTCAAAGTAACTTTAATAGATAATACATTATTGTAAAGAATCTTTTATATTAGACAAAGGCATCACTTTGTGTTATAAAAATTGGAATACTAAGTTATAAGGTATAAGGCCTTTTGATCATATACTTTTGATTTTTCTATTTTTTCTTCTTTACAATATGAAAGATATCCACTGACTAGAATATAATCCATCGAAAGGGGAAAGTTAAGTCAAAGATACTAATTATATTGAAGGATTTAATACATCAATAAGGTTATATGTATATTCTACGAACTATAGCATACGGTTTAACTTGCTGTAATATCTATTTTATCAATCAATTTTATAATATAAAAGTAGGCTAAGTGCTAATCCAAACTATAAGCTATCACAGTGCCTTTGATCCAGATTCTTTTAGAAGTTTTAATATGATTGACTGACAAACATCCATTCAAACTTTCGCAATTAGAATGTTGTGTAGTTAGTTGAACTGTACATATATGTAAGAATGGATGGACGCGAGTGAATCTGAAAATACTTATTGAGCACTCCAAAAATTATATTTTTTTATGGAATAGGGGCAGCAGACGGCTCACCTGATGGAAAGCGACTACCGCCGCCCATGGATGCCTGCAACTCAGGAGTCACAAGCGCGTTGCCGGAAGGAGTACGCTCTTTTCGTCCTGAAATGAGTAACAAGCTGAAGTGGCAATAGGCTGCCACATTGAATGTAAAACTACTGTGGTAGAAGAGTTCTCGAATGGAGATCGCATTGACCGATCTGGAGTGACGATCTGAGTAAATGGCGGATGAAAACTGGATGAGAAAAGTTTATTTTTACTCCCACACTGAAAATATAAATCCTGTTTTGCGGGGGACTTGACGAACATACATGAAACGGACACAAAGAACACCAAGGCCCAAAAAAACCATTTGTGGATCATACAAAGTGATGTCCAATATGGGGAACGAACCCACAGCGCTAGGGTAGTAAGAAGCGGGGAGGTGACCGCTTCAACATCTACGCCATCAGTGCGGTCATAAGACCATAAAAAGATAATGATTTCTCTGTATGATGTATTTTTTATTGTGAAATATCCTAAATTTACTCCTTCTATAACTAATCTTTCTTTTTCAAACTTTCAAAATAATTGTTGTTTTAGTTTCAGCACAGAATTTATGTCCACATTGATGCCGAATGAATCACTCTTGTTATTACAAAGTTCAAACAGCATGTTTGAACTCACACAGTTGTTGTGTAAAAACAAACACAAAACAACATTACACATAGTGAAGAAGTTAAAGCATTTGAAGTCCCCTACGTAGCTAACACGACAGTAATCGATTACCCGCAGTCGAGTCGTGAAGCATGCGATTGTGAACACCTGATGCATTACTTTTTATAACAAAGCCTTGGAAATGAAGTGAAAATAGCTTTTGGTTATATTAGGACACTATATTAATACATGCCGCGATTGAGGGGGGAAGTGTTCTCCCCTGGGATAGGGCCTGATTAGGCATGGTGTCAATTCGGAGAGGACCTGAAATAACATGGTCTGGGTCCTCCCCATAGGAGGATACCTGAGGCTGGCCATCGGAGCGATTTTTAGTGGAATCACCACATACTCCTGGGTCCTGAGTCCCCAAGGAGCAGGAGATCCAACAAAAGAAAAAAAGTACACTATATTAAAATCATTAAACTTAAAACTTAATTAATTAACTTAACTACAAATAGACTACATGTATTATCTTATTCATATAATTTAAGACCTATTCGGAGTGTTGCCATGATTAGTTATTTTCTCAGTAAAAGGTATAACATATGCAAATGTATACTTTATCAGATTTTAGTTCTCGTAATACCCATTTTTTAAATTTGTATGTACATGGTTTGAGTTGCCAAGGATAAATTAAAAACATTTATTTTGAGGAAAAATATGTTGAAAAGTTTAAGAGTAGATGGGTTTGTCGTATAGGTATTTGCCACTATCGTTTTATCGTCACTTTCAACTACGGAGACAAACGACTTCAACAATATCGAATAAAAACAATTAAATATGCAACCTTAGCCCTGTAAAGTTAAAAATTACTTTAATATAATCGTAACTTAATACCAAGAAATTAAACGAATGTTAAATGAATCCTGAAGCACCTAGCAAAATTTCTCCAGTGTTTTACTGATCTCTTTTGAATGAGGGACTATTATATTAAATTATTTCTGAAGTAGTACGGTGGTTCTATTTCCGACCTTTCTAACCCGGACAAATTGAAAATATTCACTGTCAAATAATTAGAATAATTATATAACCATTTTTAAAACAATTTGACCAAGGAATTTTTAACACGGCTACAAGAAAAAGTGACTAGCAGATGGTTGAATGTGATATGTAAGTTATGTGATGAAGAATACAAAAATGACTAGTAATATAACTTTTGGGTGGCCAGGATACTATTGTAACTTTGCAGAACATAATGACTTTAATTGAATTGTATCAATGACAGTATTCATCAGGTGTCTTTAAACAGTTCTTGACAAAAAGTAGTTTACATAATTATGAATAGATTTTTGTTAATTAGGAACATTTAATTTGTATCTCGTGCTTACCAATATGGAACTGTATAGTCACATTATTAACACTTGTGCTTGCATTAGTCAAGTAACAATAAACAATTAAGATACATTGCTTGAATAGTTTTTTATCGTTGTTCTAGAAGCAAATATCACATTTATTTTTACATTTTTTTGTTGCTAATGTAAAAGTTTATGACACAAAGTATATCAGTCACGAACCCTACACTGCAAGAAGTTCGAATAATAATAATGAATCCACCAATATTGTAGTGAGTAACCGAATAAATAAATCGAACGAGAACTACTAACATAACATACAAGAAACAGGGTCGGTAGCGACTGTAAATGCTTGCCATTTAAATGTATGGAAAAAATATACTGAGACCTGACAGTGTGACTCCTGCCTCCAGACACTTGGCCCTTGAATAAAGAGATGTCAGATGTCATTACTTAGACCATGGCTGGCTGGCCTGGCTTCTCCGAAATATAAATAATTAACTACCAGCAAACAAGTATAGATGTACTGAAATATCCAACACAAATTTGTATGAAATAACTTATTAAATAATAGTTGTTTTTATGATAAAAATATGTTTAGATAAATCGCAGATAATCACATTAATTGACAATTAAAAAAAAAACAAAATTCTTTTATTGTAGTTATAAGCCTTAACAATCGACACATAGCGAGTACTACACTAGATTACATGCATGTCTAGACCTCAGTGTATTCACTAAATTTGCTTCCATTTCATACATTTTAGGCTATTTTTAGCAGTATATCCGTACCTACTGAACTAGTTGAGACTGTGACTCAGAAGGTACGATTAAAAGTACACATAAATATTAGCGCAAGATATACTAAGTTAGAGATATTTGTATAATCGATTGTTATATTCGATAGTGCAAGAAATATCATATAAAGTGGAAGACACAAATGACTTGAAGAAGCATAATCTAAATATGTCTATCGCTATAACAGCTAAAACCATTTCCTCGTCAATTTATGCAGTCATTATTTTTTGTTGAGCGTTATAAAAAGAATTTCCTCCATAACCAGTACTAAATTATAAACTACTTATTTTATTCTACTACAGAAGCACGCCAATAAAAAATAAAATGTGCCACTATTTCTATTCGATATAAAGCAAAAAGTTTTGTGACCGCAAAAACGCGAAAGGGGTTTTCCAATAAAACTATATGGAATACTTAGTGTCGGTATAAACGTCTTTTCTCGGATCGTCTGAATAACTACGTATGTGTTCAAGGCCCTTTACTATCGTATTTACGGCTCGTACATTCTTTCACGTTGTAAATACTACCTTTTATTTATTAAAAGAAATACTACTAGCATTATTTATGTCTTAAGATCAATCGAAGGGTTTGTAAATAATTTTGTGTCAGTTTTATTTATTACCAGTCATTCTCTGTAGTTTCAGCTGCGTTTACTGTAACTGTTTCGCATCCAGGGCCCAGTGGTAGTAGTTTCCATTTTTTGTTAATGAATACATTGAAGTAGAATCATCATCATTCCAACACAAAAAAGTTTACTAAAATTTATATTTGACTAAAAGTTCTAGAACTTAGTAAGATTAAAGTTAAAAAAACAAAACCAAAAAAACCAAACTAAATCATTGACGACCGGATGGCACAGTGGTTTGTGTAACGGACTGCTACCTTTGGAATATTCCGGTTCGATTCCCGCTCAAGTAAAGAATTTGTGTGCATGAACATTTAATGTTTGATTTGGTCTGGGTATTTCCATGTATAATATGTATGTGTTTACAAAAAAAGTATTTATGTATTTATATCAGTTGCTCTGCTTAGTTTGGGACTAGATGGCGTTGTGTGAATGTTGTACAATATTATTGTCATTATTATCATCATCAACACACAAACTCTATACCAACCCGTCTGGCCAGCGTGGTATAGTAGGCCAAAACCTCCTTTCTAAGGAGAGGCCTACGTCCAACAGTGGACTACTAATCGATGTTGAAATGATGTGATGATATGTGTATATGTAGCCAGTAACCTTTCTCGATAAATGAACTATCCAACACTTTAAAAAAAACAATTCATTAGTTTCTGGGATTAGCTCATTCAACCAAACAAACAAACTCTATACCTTTAAAATATTATAAAAGATACTATAACGTCCCAAGCATCCAGCTAACTGTAACCAATTGTCACAATTTATCTTCTATACAAATAAATAAAATTGAAGTGTCTGTTTGTAATGTCAAAATAATAAGTTTTTTTATGTTCACACAGTTATTTGCATGATACCTATGCCTAAACCTACCTATGCCAAATATGTTTTGTCTGTCTGTCTGTTTTTATAATATTTTGATACCAGGTAGCTATCTATATAAGGAATAACTAAGACTATTTTTCCTCTCAGATAAACCCTATACAATTTTGCCCGGTCCGGAATCGAACCCGAGTCCTCATGGACTGCAGTCACGTACCGTACTACACCACTAAGACAAAAAATCAAATTCCACGGTAACAAAGTCGCGTTTACAGTTGGTATTAAATAGATTTTCATGCGAGTTTTACTCAAACAAACTAAACATTAATATGCATACGAATCCAGTATAATTTTATCGTGATTATTTCAGCCTATACAAATCTCAGATGTTACAGCCTCGTATTTCTATAGCATTTTCTACGGGAAATCTAATACCCCATAATAGACATTTATGGTCTCCCATAAATGTTGATTACAGGAAATTGGTCGTAATTAGACTCTGTGAGAAAAGAATGAGACACTTATGTATTAGACATCCCCGGTCTTACCTTCAAAGAAAGCACTTCTTTATTTTCTTTTAATAGAAGCGAGACATTTTCCTTAGTATTTTTGTATTTGTAAAACAGAAATAGGTATTTCTTTTGTTTGTAAATCCTCTGATCAAAGAGTGTGTGACTGTAGCCTAATCGCTCTTAAATGAACTAATTTAAATATAGTTCCCTTTTTAATAATAATAACAAGTAAAGTATTTGGATTTGGCCACGAGATTGTCGACATGTGGGATGTTGATTCGGCAATCATTCGCAGAAAGCAGCTCTCCTCCGATATCTTGGCCCCTGTACCCGATCCCGATGGGACACTATTTTTTATATTTTTAAATGTATTTTTTTTTATTTTTGTAAATAAATATATTTAAAATATGTAATTTATATATATATTTAATGAAATAAAGAGAATAATACTAATAATTTATTTCAGAAATATGTCTTTTTCATATCTTGTTAGTAATAATTTGCTTACATACTAATGTTAGTATAAGTTAAAATTATTATAATAATAAAACAAATTTAAAAACAATTCATATTACAGCATGAAGCCACATCCTTTGGCGCATCATCGGCGTCTACCACCGATCTGTGAACACCCTTAGGATGGTGTTGGTACTGCCGTGAAGACGCGTCATCAGGGAGGCGCACCTTTGTCTAATTATGGCTGCAAAGCCGTCAACTTGCGCGTTTGTAAACATACTGCAACATGCGCTGCACCTCCACGGCAGCCCCAACAGCACCCTAATTGCGTTATTGTATTGAACACGCAGGTCACTGTATGCCCGCCCACTATAACTTACCCACAAGCCACACGTGTAGAATGACTGGCAGTAGGCTTTAAATAACGTAATCTTTACTTTACGTACATCGTGTAAACCTTCGAGCCAGCATGTTACAACGGACAGCCAGCGACCTGCGCTCCCTATCTATGTCTAGGTTATCACTTAAATCTTCAGTGACCCAGTGGTTTATGGTGGTTTTTAAAGAGAAGATTTTTCAGTCTGAATATTTGAAAGATTTTATTTATTTGTAAAAGTCTTTTTGTAAAAAAATATAAACATTTTTTGAATTAATGTTAACAACCCCAGCCAAGTGATATATGTATTTACTGAACGGAACTCTTTTATTTTGGACTTTATCGTAAGTAAAATAGTTCAATCTATTTCGCTACCACGGATTTTTTGTAGTATTAAAAAGTTTGCATGTTTATACAGACTAATAAAAAATTGCCCACTAATGAGCTAAACTTAGTTTATTTAAAAATTTACTTTTTCATAGTGATGTTTCTACTATTTAAAACAAATATAACTGACTTATGACACACCTTAATCTTAATCAAGGATATAAAGCTTTTCATCAGCTTCCACGCCCTTAACTGAAGATTTGTTTAATTAAATATGTATGTGCTTACCCTAGCGCCAATTCATCATAAAAGGGACACATCATCTGCCCACAATTTCCGAAGATACTGAGTAATAAAATAAGGGTAAAATAAAAAACATAATAAACCTTTTTTTGTCGGATATGTAACCAGAAGAGAAGAGAAGTTTTAAAAACACAATAGTTTTATAGTACAAGTTAAAAATTTATCTTATTTACTTTTCTATAGAAATCAATCAAATGGCCTAACTGGAATAAACATAAACTTGATCTTAAATACTAACATAATTGAATAATCTATATATTACACTAATTCACTTAAACCAATGATCTGAAATAATTAAACTTGAAATGGTTGAAAATAATTAAACTAAATTAATTTGTAGTATTCCGTAGAGGCTGTAGTACTTCGTAGCGCCGTGATGTGGCAATTGCTACGAGATATTCTTCAGCACACATTTGCGGTGCGGATTCACCGAGCTTAATTTAATTTGCCAAATTAATTTTGCATATAATATTACAGCACCAACCCATAAGAGTAGTTACTTCAGAGCAATATTTAATAAAGTTATTTGCAGTTCAATTATGGTATGTACTTACTTTATTGGATACTAATAAAATTGTGATTATTATTTTTACAATCGACATTAGAAATAAATATTCAAGTAAAAAAAGTCAATTTTTTATCGTACTTGTATCGTAAAACAAATAAAATCACAGTTTTTTATCTTATGGCGACTTACCGTTTCAAGTCCTAAGGTCTTCCAAAAGCACAATTCATGTCCTCATAATATACACAACAAAATTCAACTAACACTCGATCATCACTTACACAAACGTACGAACATATATTAATAACCCAACGACGCGTCCGCACGATAAAACTGTCGGCGGCAAACTGCGCTCCTGCATCGGTTAGCGTTCCAAGTTTAAAAACCTCTGTTCGGAGCTCTTCGGGTAAGTTCGACTCTTCAGTGCAACACGATTGTGTAGCCCATGTAGTATCAGGTATTTGTTATCTATACCTTGGAACGTTGGAGACGGATTTGTACAGAAACGTAAAGATCTTTAAACATTTCCAAAAAATATTTAATTTCCATATCTTTCACTTTTTTGTTAAAAAGATTTGCTTGTAAAACTGTATTTTTCACATACAGATTAATTTTTTAACAAACCCGTAAGCCATAAACCGATAAGGTTAAATAACTTGTGACAGATGTATCAGGGCAGGAAGATTTTTGTTTTATATTTTTGAACAAAAAATTTTTTTTCAAAAAACTATCTACTACAACAATGCATTGGATCCCTTTATTGTTAAATTTTAGTTTATCATCAAACTCTTAAAAATTATCAACGATAAGATAATGCTGTAAGTGCAATCAGTTATTGGTGATATTACGAGCCAGATATATAGAATGGCAGAGCAGGTCGTGAAGTGGAAAAATTAATACGGGTAGTATTAGTTTTTTCACTTCACGACTTGCTCTCCTTGACTTCCACTTGACGATCACCATTCAAAATCACCAATCAGTAGTTTTTTCATACTTTGTATATGTGTAATATTTATTATACTTTGTGTATAATTACATGTTTATATAAGAGAATAGATAGTGTAAGAAGTTATGGTGTGCTTATAAAAGTGAGTGCCCCCTTGATTATTTTAATATTTCAATGTAAGATGAAGTAGCATACCGACAAAAATATGGATAACATTAAGAAAAAGACATTAGTCTTTTTAAACAGAAACCGGATTGGAATTGCAATCTCGACTGAGAAATTCTTGTGGAAGGTATTTCACTACTTTTATTTCAGATGCATTTAAAATGGGACCATTTTTATATTCTATATAAAATGTTAACATAAAATGGTAACATATTTTTAAAAGAATCTTTGGAGTATTCCATTTATAAAAATTAATAACTTATTATATTTAAATTCTATTATATTTATAGTTATTTCATCATTCGATCTTATATTATAATCATCATCATCTGATGATGGTGATAATATAAGATCGGATAATAGATTCGGGTGAAATAATACTCAGCCGAAAGACGTCCAATGCTGAGCATAGGCTCTCAACAATAATATTTAATAGATTTATATATTTTGTTGAAATATTTTTATTTACTTTTAGTTTTGCTTACTAGATGGTAAGCGATTTTCTGTTTTGAGCACTATTTATATAACTAGTGTTATTTGGCGCTGTCAGTCTTGTTTTTTACAAGCTCTTTCAACCGTAGTAACGGGAACCGACAGGAACCGTCTTCTTTAGGCTGAAGTTGCTCCTTTTGTTAAGTGGCTCAGATTGTTCTAATCCGAGCCGGCCATGATCGTCATCATTTTCGTCCTTTATTTCTAATTTTATTTGGGATCGGTAAATTTTGTAACATTATAAAGGGTACCTTCTATTGTTAATCCTCTGCCTGGTGACAGGTTTGGTGGCTTTTGGAACGTAGGTTTGAGACGGGACAAAGGAAGAAAGTAAGTCAGGGTAAGGACGGTTACAGTAAAAGTCCACTAAGGTAAAGGTGTCGCAAGCTGTGTATGGGACGAGATTTCATCTTCGTGTGTCTGTCCTGTGACTAGAGAAGACTTTGTTGCAAGGACTTTAACTGGCCAACTACTACTATTTCTCTAGAGTTTTACTTTCACTTTGCCGTATTGAAAAGACTATGATTAGTAATATTGATGAATAAACAAGTAATGCGCAATACTCGTTGTACTAAACTTGTTATTTTTTTATGGTATAGGGGGCTTAACGAGCAGACGAGTTATATTATGGTAAGTGATTACCTTCCATGGATACCTACCACTCACCAGTGCGTTGCAGCTTTTTAACTCCCTTCTTCTCCAGAATCAGGGGGAGAGATGGTAAAAAAACATGGGGTTCAAACATAGAAGGGGCTCATCTACACGCCGTAGATGGCCTGAGGTACGTCCAGTATTTCAAAGGGATTTCCTTCCTAGGGTACAACTGATTCCCCGGCTACTGGTCCGACTGGTGGGTGGTTTTTGGTGGATATAATTGCACAGAAAAAACAAAGAGGGAGGGGTGGTTTGGCCTATGGTAACTGTTATTCATTCAGTGAACGGTAACGGAAGAATAAATAATAATCATGTTACTTACAGGAGTCAAAGACATCGACTTTTGGTGCAAATAGGACTATTTCGTGTCTATATCTACCCATATTTGATAAATGTAACGTTTCACAAAGAGTTCAATATTTCATATTTCAGTGGGTTAGCTCAAAGGCTCGCCAGTGAATGATGATGTTAGGAAAAGACGGTCCTTTTGAATCTCTTAAAGAATTTAACGCTAGCTACCTTTTTGTATAAGTTTAAGCACTGACTTCAACACTAAACATGAAAGTGTTCGTTGGTGTTATTCCGTTTCGTATTATGGCACTTAACTGCCAAGTTAGTTTCTCATAATGAAACGTCAGGATTATAGCTTCTGCAGAAACCTGTGTTAATATGTTTTGTATCATATATTTATGATATTATATTTTGTTATTGGTAAATTATTTATTACATAACTTTAACATTGTTTAATTTTGGTTTACTGAAAAGCTAAAACTAAAATAAAAAAATTGAGATGCTCGTGATTTAGGTAGAGATCGCAGCAAGTGGCGGCTGTCTCTACCTACGTCATATTTTAAGCGTGAATATGAAAATGATGGTTTTAGACAGTTGAAAAAAAAAATCTGAAAATGTTGCTTAAAACACAATCTAAACTCGGTTCCAAAAATAACGGGTCAGTCACATAAACCCGAATATCTCCCGAACTACGTATGCCATCCTAATGAAACGAAGACTGTTCAATTGAGAATTTAATTATACAGATAAAAAATAAAATAAAACTTAAATCTAAACTCTCTAACTCTTAACTTATCTCTAAATTAAAAAAAACTAAAGTAGTCATATTTTTCTTAAGATTACATTTTTTATGATTGTTTTTTGCTGTTTTTCATCACTTTCTTCATTTAATACTTTGTATTGCCTCCACGAGCTCTTCTGACAGCTTCCAGGCGATTAGGCATGCTGTACACCAAATTTCGGAGCCGGTGCTGAGGAATACCTTCCCATTCCTCCACCAGTGCTTGTTTGAGCTCGGGAAGCGTGATTGGTGGGGGGTTTCGACCTTTCACGCATCTCTGAAGCTCGTTCCAGGCGTGCTCGATGGGGTTTAAGTCCGGGCTTCGCGCTGGCCATTGCATGACTTCGTTACCGACCTCTTCAAGGTAGTCATTTACAATTCTGGCGGTATGGGGACGCGCATTATCATGCATCAATATGCCATGCCGGTCCATCCTGGCCATGAAAGGACCTACATGTTCATTGAGGATCTCTTCCACGTACCTCTCTGCATTTAGAGTTCCATTTTGAATGAGTACCAGCTCGGTGCGGGCCTCAGTAGAAAGCCCAGCCCAAACTTGTACGGAGCCTCCACCGTACGCCACTTTTTCCTCCACACACGCTTGATGGAAGCGCTCCCCTGGTCTTCTGTACACCAACTGCCTACCATCATGCTTATAAAGCATGAATTTAGACTCGTCCGTGAACATTACCCTAGAACAATCGTCTAGTGTCCAGTTTAGGTGCTCGCGCACGTATCTCTGTCTTGCAATTCGATGTCCCCGTTCCAGTTTGCGGCCCTTTTGCGGGCCTCAATGGTTTCAAATTTGCTTCAACAAGACGTCTTCTTACTGTTTGAGCGCTTAAATTGCCACCTCCAAAGCGAATAAAGTGAGTTTTTAAACCAACAGCAATTTGAAAACGATTTCGGAGCATTGTAGCCACCAGTTGTCTGTCTTCCCTGGCCGTTGTGCATCTTAGTCTGCCATTTCCTGGTCTTCTAAGGTGTGATCCGGTCTCTTGGTACCGCTGGACTACCCGCTGAACAGTCGACAAAGATACACCAATGTTTCTTGCTGTTTCACGCTGGCTCCGCCCAAGTTCCAAAAAAGTTAGGATCCTGGTACATTCCTCTAGCGTGACTGCCATGCTTCACCTCACAGAATAATAATTATGCACGTGGAAGACGTTCACGATAAAAATTTTTGTGACAGAATAGAAATGGAAAGCATCCATAATGAAATGAAACAAAAATTTTGTTTTTAAAAATAGTCATTTTTTTAAATTTTGTTTTTCTAATGAAGTTTTTTTCATCAACCAGTTTAAATAATATGCTATTAGAAACGCAACTAAAAAGTCTTTATTCTGTTTTTTATTTCATTGATCTATCTTTTACAGTTCTGGAGGTATTTCAATTTTTGTGACTGACCCGTAATTTTTGGAACCGAGTGTATTTTGTGAATAGTTCTATATGAGTACATTATACTACATGTAAGAACAAGATATCATTTTACTTTTGTACATAGCATTTCCTTGTACTTTTTGAAAACTAAGCAATCTATTGTAAAATAAAAGACAGCCTTAATAGTCCACTGCTGGACCCAGGACTCTCCTTAGAAACTAGGTTTTAATCTACTGGACCACACGGGACAAACGGTTTGGTCTAGAGTTTGTTTCAAGTTTTTTTCCTCTTTGCAGTGCTGTTGTCCTGCGTAGTTCGATCCTTTAGTCGGCACCCACGGGAAGAATAGGGGTGGTGATGCTCCGTATTCTTAATCCGTCACTACACGGACAAAAAAGACAAAAGGACATAATAAAATAAAAAATAAAATTTGTGAATTAGGTTCACATCATCATCACATCACATCAACAGCCTTTAATAGTCCACTGCTGGACATAGGCCTCTCCTTAGAAAGGAGGTTTTGGCCTACTATACCACGCTGGCCCGGCGGGTTGGTATAGGGTTTGTGTCAAGTTTTCCTGCTCTCTGCAGTGTTGTTGTTCTGCGTAGTTTTCTCCCTTAGTCGGCTCTTACGACGCCCACGGGATGAATAGGGGTGGTGATACTCTGTGTTCTTAATCCGTCATCACACGGACTAGTGAATTAGGTTACACATAACTAAATAATATTAAATGATATATTTTGATGATATATAAATCTAGACCACAATTATCTTGGTGTTGTTCATTGAGATAGCCACGCGACCATTCCAGTTTTTCATATACCCTTATACTCGTAAGAAAAATAAGATATTACCACAAAACCTAATGGGGTAAATAATAGCTGGCAATAACAGTCAGTAAGCAATTAAGCGGCACACACGCAGCCGAGCCTCCATTTATCACAGTGTTGGTCAACTGTACATCTCATATGATTGATGGTACGCAAGAATGCGATTATATCTTGGATCACTCTGAATGAGGATTTATTAGATGAAAAGAATTATAATTAAATATAGTAAAATGTGATTAAATTGTATGTCGAATAAGTAATTTGCGGTTCTGACAAGTTATGTAGGTTAAATATCTAAGTGTCTGTGTAATATTAAGATAAAATACCTTAACGTTTAGTAAATTTACCTTATCATTAAATGTGGCCAAATATTTGTTGACTTGATTGGATAAGTGATATAATAATATATCTCACACATCTCACACACGGCCGTCTGATCCCAAACTAGGCAGAGCCTGTGCTATGGTAACCAGACTGCTGATAAACATACTTATATATTCCTAAAAAACATACATATTTTAGATAAATTACACCCAGACACAGAACAAATGACCGTACTCATCACACAATATTTTTCCTGGGTGGGTATCGAACCTACGACCTCCGGCTTAGCAGTCAGGGTCACTAACCACTACACCAACAGCAACTGCAATTACCCATTTCTTAATATCAATATAATCTTAGTAATGTAATAGTCAATCCACATGATATTTTTAATTCAATTTAAATCAATCCATATTTGGGGTCAACACGGTATAATAATAACATACATTTACAGTTTACAGGATATTCGTGCTAATTCTATGTTAAAATAGATTTAGCGCTTTTAAAATTTGTATTTAGTATAAAACCCAGGGTAGAATTCTGTTCGACAAAAGCACAATACACTTTCACCCAATAGATGCAACGCAGGCATGAAATATTGAACTGTCCGCAAGCAGTAATTTATACACCGGTGTACCAACAACTGGTGGTTGCTACCATGGGTTTTTGAATTTAAAATGTTAATGGTAATAAAACTGAGTGGATGTACTCAATTGTATATTACACAGACAGAACGGCTAAATAATCTATACAAATAAATAAAATTGGAGTGTCTGTTTGTAATATTAAAATAACCGCTTTTTACTAAATGCATATGTATGTTTACACGGTACATATGCCAAAATAACATTTTTTATAATTTTTGTCTGTCTGTCTGTTTGTTCCTTGTAATCTCTGGAACGGCTGGACCGATTTCGACGGGACTTTCACTGGCAGATAGCTGATGACATAAGGAGTAACTTAGGCTACTTTTTTAGACTAGCTTCGCCCCGTGGCGTTTCCCGCGGTTATAAAAACAAACGCGGGTAACACCGCGGGTCTCAGTTAGTTCTACATAAAATTTGGCACAGAGATAGATTATATCATCTTATCCCAATAATGTTTGGGGTCGACGCAATGTGTAATATTATATTTTCTTTTATATTTGTCTTTTACGGCCGGTCAACTAATAGACGCTAATCATCCTTAGGAATGTGACCGCTTTCAGGCAGGAAATTTTTGGTTATTTTCTAGTTATTTGTGGTCTTAGCACTCCAACTGGTAAAAAAGATGCAGTTTCTTTATTGATTACACTAAACTCCCTAACTATCGAATTTGTTACATCACACCACTGTATATATCCACTATATACTGTATATAGTCCACTGTATAACATAGGCCTCTCCTTAGAAAGGAGGTTTTGGTCTACTATACCACGCTGGCTGACGGGTTGGTGTAAAGTTTGTTTCAAGTTTTCCTTCTCTTTGCAGTGCTGTTGTCCTGCGTAGTTTACTCCCTTAGTCGGCTCTTACGACACCCACGGGATGAATAGGGGAGTGACACTGTATTCTTAATCTGTCAGCACACAGACTATACTACAGTTTAACTATACTATATAGTTTTAAGTATACCATAGTTTCTTTTTTGATTACACTAAACTCCCAACTATCGAAAATGTTACATACCTTATATAAATATATCTTACAATATAGTATAAGGGCGATGTGGTCACACAGCGACAAAGCCCTTCAATAAAAAATCAAATTACAAGCGTACATTTATAATATATATGTACGTATATGTGTATATGTACGTACATATATGTGTGTATATGTTTATATATGTAGTGAACCGTATGTATTTTCATTGTACATTTGATATTATGATGTAACCTCTGTGCACCTACCTTACAAGATTTCTACATCACCCAAAGGTTGACTGGAAGAGAATGCCCTGGGCATTAAGCCCGCCGATGTACAAAAGTGCATAAAGATAAATAAATAAATTATAAGTGAGGTACAATATTCGTTGCTATTAATGTACAATACTCATTATTGCTAACCTTATGATTAGGCCTACAAAACATAGATATCAGAAGTCCAAATAGCTGCAAAAATATGAAGTGTTTCTCTTAAGAATATAAGAGCTGACACTTCTTTAAGTAGGCATAACTGCTTTGTAATATATTTTACTTGATTCTCATTTACTAACGCGGGTCTTTTCAAGAACATATACACAATATAATATACATATTTACAATATTTAACAGTCTTGCATTTCAAATTCGATCAGAACGTCGACTTTCCTTTCGAAGCAATGGTAAACCCCGATCCGTTCAAGTTAATGCGCTAAGCATTTATTACGGCCACTGTAATTTCGAATGCAGCAAGACCTCGCTTGCAGTCACCCGTACATCGTTGTATTATACATCAACGTCAGACTAGTCTACGTAAAAATACGGCAAAAGCAATTGCAGCACAATTGAATGATGTATCGTGTCCGTCCGAGTCCATATTTACTTTAATAGCATTTTTTTTGTATATGTTTGTGAGTGGACGTAAATGTCCGGATATTTTGCAATTGATCATACATATTTGTACGTAACACTGACAGGTCATGATTATTTAATACTGTGAGGTGGACTATTGGCAAGTCTGTTGGTTTCTTTGCTTTGTTGATTTTTTACTTCTACGGATGCCTGTAAGGATGTTCTACAAAGATTTCTCATATTGTGGAATCAATATATTTCATTACAAAGCAGTGGATTAAAAACCTAGATGTTTCCTTGAGTGAAAGAAACTATTAAACACACATTTTTTTACTAAATTAGCAATAGGTATCTGTTTTAAAATAAATTTTGCCTAAAACATCTACTGACTAAAGACTCGATGTCTTAATAATATTTTTTCTTCTCTTCATAAGTTATTTTAATAGTTTTATTTCTGTATAACTGCTTTTATTTTCTCTTGAAATAAGCGTTAGTTGAATCAACTTCGAATAGATGTAGACCACTAACGTTGGAAGTTAATCGGCACGTTAGATCTTTTTTTCCATTTAAAGTGTATCTCAATTTAAACATCTATTACTCGAATTGATTCTCTTGAAGCTGCCTAAATTGGTGGCTGATTTTGAGGGCTTAAATTGAAGTTAAGGTTACATAAATTTTAAGGAAAATATAACTTTCAAGCGTTTTTAAACGTAGACTTCATATTTTATCAATGATATACTTAACATTGTATTTCTGTATTGAAATAGATCTAGGAATAGATAAATCTTTTAAAAGCCGGCTTCAGTTATTTTTATTTCAAGACCAACTATCTCTAACTCGAAAGTTTTTAACGTCACATATAGTTTCCCAAACAGTGTTCTAAGTTTAAACTTTGCTAATTATAACCTGATCAGAAAAATAAAAGAGTTTCACGTTTAAATGGCAAGAGCTTACTTAGCTCACTTAATAAACATCAATAACTAGTCATTACAGATAATAATAATAATAATATTTTCTCACATCTCACACACGGCCGCCTGATTCCCAACTAGGGAGAGCCTGTGCCATGGTAACCAGACTGCTGATAAACATACTTATATTTGTTTCTGATTGGGTGTAAATTATTGATTTATATTAATCGCAGAATTATTTCTAAATACATACTTATTATAGTTAAAGTACACCCGGACACAGAACAATTGACTGTGCTCATCACATAATTATTTGTCCTGGGTTGGAATTAAACCCACGACATCTGACGTAGCAGTCAGGTAACCACTATACCAACAGGCCAATGTCACACTGATTAGTCTCAAACTGCCAGCATGGTTTACTTCAGAGTTTTTAAGATTTAAAAATATTAATAAAACACGTGAGATATAAGTGGTTAGCGCAGTGATGAATATATTTCTAAACAGAAAGTCTCTGTATTGGACTATAATTATCCAAATAACACTACAGATTTAGTTGTTAACACGATTTGTAGTCGTTTAACATCCTTAATATGAATTACTTATTGGCCTCAATATTATTAGTACTGAAACCCAATTAAGAGTCGGAGGTATAGTAAAACTAGAATTTGCTTCTAATAGTGTATTTAAGGTGATAATATTATATTTTTAAACCTTGTTAAGAAACGTATTTTATAAATTTATTTTTTGATATATCGTGTACTCTATATTTGAGTTTGTAAAAATAAAACTTCAATGATTAAAACTGAAATCAATAATGTTCTTTTTAGTAACATATTCTCAGTATTAAAAAGTAAATTATAAAACTCTATTTTACCGCCCATGTTACTGTTTAAGCCTCGATTTTTCGTGGGATTATAAGTTAATTTTGTTCGTCTGTGGCTTCATAGCTCCTTAACAATTGCTAATTCACATGAGTATGACTATACTTCACATCACATCACATCAACAGCCTGTAATAGTCCCCTGCTGAACATAGGCCTCTCCTTAGAAAGGAGGTTTTAGCCTACTATACCACGCTGGCCAGACGGTTTGGTATAGGGTTTGTTTCAAGTTTTCCTTCTCTTTGCAGTGTTATTGTCTTAGTTAGTGTGTTCCCTAAGTCGGCTCTTACGACACCCACGGGATGAATAGGGGTGGTGACACTTCGTATTCTTAATCCGTCACCACACGGACATATACTTAGCTTTGCAATAAAAACGCAATTGAGGTACCTCACCTCAACATTATTTTTATGTTATAGGAAACGAACGAATAGATGGGTCACCTGATGGAAAGTGACTACCGTCACCCATGAACGCCTGAAGCTCAGGAGTCCCAAGCATGCTGCCGACCATTGAGGTGAGGGAGCACGCTCTTTTCTTGACGGTTTGCAGTTAGTATCGGTCTGGAAATATCGGAGGTGACAATTTGTATCGCAGGTTATGTGTATTATATACAAACTTACTATTAAAAGTGTACCTTCAGAGCAAAGCCTATATACATAGTAATTAATTTTGTATCTTTAATTACAGGCACAATAACAACATTCCTAAAAAAAATCTAAATTTCAATTGTCACTATTGTCATACGTCATTTAAATTTGATACCAATGACAGAAATAATACAAAAATATATTATTTACAAATAATTTCACACAATGAATGAAACTAAACCAATATCAGAGAGAGAGTTGCTAACTGCCATAAAGGATCTCTTGAAGAAAAACGGTCTTCTAAATAAAATAAATGCTGAGGTACTAAATATATTATAATTTTCACTGAGTGTAACATTTCTTCTCGACTCCAAGCCTCTTTAACTACAAAGGACGTGCGTGTTACAAAACTGATGATAAGAGCGGGTAATTAGTTAGGCCGTGTTCTTTATTGCCAACTGACTAAATAAAAAAAGAATAATGGTATACCGTGTACCGACGTAAAGTTACCTGCAATATGCTCTGTAAATGACAAGCCACTGTCTTCTTGACTTAAAAGCTGTAACAAGTAATTGGATATAATCAAGGGTACTGTAAATGTGTAATACGTCAATAATTTTTATGTTTAAGTTGAGCCATATACATATGTATTCTAGTTGGTTTCGAAAATATATCGAATTTGACCAAGGTCTTTTCTCAGTTACTCTTAGTACATAGTAAGTGACTGTTAAAACTTAGTATTTTAGTGTTTTAGTCGAGCAGATTTGTTTGCAGAGGATATAGTATAAATTTACTAAATGCTAATATAATACTCCTTTTTTGGGATATAAATTTAATAACTACATTATTTAATTTTGTAACTAATATAGACTAGGAGTGAAGTGTAATTTGCCGTATAGGTATTTTGCGCATAATTATGTCCTTGTTGACCCTACAAAAATTTATTATGTTTTGTGATGTCAACCAACAATGTGATGTCATCTGGAATTTTCAGGATAATTTTGAGAATTATAAATCAGCAATAAATAACAGATTAGTTTAGTTAGACTTCTGATGTTTCTTTTTAAATAGCGACAGCCGCATAGATTTTTGCTTGCGAGAGCTTATTTGCCTTAAGTCCAGTTTCTGAAAGTTTAATGGTATTAACTAATAATATATCTCTTGGCATTTTTTGTACTAGGATATGGGTTGCCTTGTTCTTACTTAATATTTATTGTTCAATAAATATTATATTTACCAATATAATACAGAAACTTCAAATTTTACTCCAAAATTATATTTGGAATGCAATTTTGAAACCAATTTTAACTTAACATCTCTGTAAATTGAGTATTATTTTGATCGCCTCTCAGAAAACGCGTCTAGAGGTTAATTTCAAGCTTGATTTCATACTCCTTATTCACGTAAAAATATGTCGAGTCAACACCCCTTCCTATTGAGAACAAAGCTTAGATAAAATGGTCAATAGGAGAATAAATTTTTGCCGTAGAAAGTACGTCAATTATAAACGAATAAATTGCATTGCATTAATTTAATATCAGCGCTCAATACATTATAAAATTACTAGTATCCACGCTCGATGGACCAACTACTTGTAACCTATGGTCGCGGTTGGAACAATATTGCGATAATAATATAATATGCACCGTTATTATCCCATAAACGTTTAATGAAAACTCTGTGAATAAATATCTGATGGGAGGATGCTTCATTTGCATTGGTGATGCATAACTCTACACGATATGTTTTGAGTCGTTTCATGTACACTTTTTAACTCGAAAATAACCGATGAAATATTAAATTATACGTCATTATCAACAGCCTTTAATACTGCTACTGAGTCCACTTCTGTGCATAGAGCTCTCCTTAGAAAGGAGGGTGTGGCCTACTTAACCACGCTGGCCAGACGAGTCGGTATAGAGTTTGTTTCAAGCTTTCCTTATCTTGGCAGTGCTTACGACACCCACTGCCTCTGTTTATCCCTGCTAGACGTCAACCCATCTTAATAACGACATTTTTTCACACGGGACAATAGGCAAGTCTCCGATGGGCTATTACCTACTTGCCTATTTGAGTGAGACTGCCCAAATGTCCCGTGATTAAAGAGGCCACAGTAAAGGTACATCTGTGACTAAAAAATTCTCGTAAATAGGTAATTTGCACGGCATTTAACGGCAGTGTATTTTATTTTGTTTTTAAGTATAATTTGCTCAACGTTTTACGAAGTACATGCTTGTATTTTGGGGAATATTTTTGTACCCATATAATGGGCTAAATAACGGGGTATGGGTTAAATATGTAAATTACAGATTTTTTCTTTTTAAATAAGTACCTATTTTAGAATTGGTGACGTAATTCATAATGTTTACTTAATTTTGGCCTGTGGGATTGTTTTTTATATAAAAGAATTTAATTCCTAAAGCTTGTTATGAATGCATGGATGGCGTAGTGGTTTAAGCGGTTACCTCGCTGCTTCCTACAGCGTTGAGTAATGTGGGTTCGACTCCACATGGGACAACGCTTCGTGTGTCCCACAAATTGTTGTACTGTTTCCCACAAATTGTTGTTCTGTGTCAGGGTGTTCTTTGTGTCCGTTTCATGTATGTTTGTGTAGTCCCCTGCGACACAGGAAATCACGAGTTTGTGGTATTACCAAACCTTTAAGGAAAAAAGGTACGGAGGTAACCAGTCTGCTCGTCTGTCCCCTCTTACATAAAAAAAAGGATATATTCTTACTGCGGGAGTAGTCTTTAAAATAAAAGAAAGACAAAAAAGAAAATGTTACACAATAAACAATTTTATGTAAAACCAAGTCCATTGAACGAGTATCGAATAGGTATTCTTAGCTGGTAGAGGTAACAGTAGTCTTAAAGAAAAAATAGCCATGAAATATTTGTCCTTAGGTGCGAGCACAAGTAACAGAACTCCTCCAAGACCGTCAGACTGGCGGAACTGTGACATTGGCTCCAACCCCGACTGATGAGGTGCTTCTCGTTAATGAGTTAGTGAGAGAATATTTGGAGTGGAACGGGTATCTGTATACAGCATCGGTCATGACGTCTGAAGCTGCGATGCCCAAGGATAAAAGATCCAGGTCTGTATCCACCTATATTTATGAAAGTGATTCGAGAGGGTTAATATCTTTCTCACAGTAAAGGGATTTCTCAGTCTGGTGAAGTTAATTTCTAAAATATTTGATCACACCCCCTTCCTTTGTTGTGCTTTATATACACCACAAAAATTTAAGTAATTTTTTGTTGTTATTTTGTTTAGTACAAGTTTCATACACGTGTTTAGTCATACTGTTAAGTACCCCTTTTGTATGGGACATTGCTGAGCATTATTAGACAGGGATCAGATATCCCAGTATTCAAAGTGTCGCAAAGAGCGGGCAGTCTCTTCCGAGCCCTGCGATTGAACACATGCCTTTTGCCGTTTTTTGTAACCATTCTTTTTTATTATTTGAAAGCATTTATTAATTTCCTTATTTTTTTAAGTCTAAGTCAAAGCTTCGTGTAAAGGCATAAATGGGTAGACTCAACCGGAGTGATACCACGGCCTCACAAAAAACCAGTATTTAGCAACTTCTTTCTTTACTTTCACTAGGTGAGTGAGTTTTCTAGAGGTTCAAATCTCTCCCCTCTCCCTATTTCGGGGAAAGGGACTTAAAGAACGGCAAGGTAGGTACATGTAAGTTATAAGTTGCAAGTGTCACTTATCATCAAGTGAGCCGTCTGCTTGTCTACACTCTGTAACATAAAAAAACGTTTTTATTAACAGAGCAGACCTATGTGCCGAGGTTGGAGTTAAGGACGATGAAAAATCATCCGCGCTTCCGCTGTTATCAAACATAGTAGCGGCTTATACTGAAAGGATTAAAAGGAAAATAAGCAAGTGCAAGAAAGAACTGAGTTAATGTACTTGTAGTATTTAGCTAAATAAAACTGTTTTATTTATTACTTTCGTTACTGCAACATAGCTAATTCCTGCTAAATTATTCCAATATATACTTTGTGCTAATAGTCATACGGGTAGATTTTTCCTGACCACATACACGTTAGAATAACTAATAAATCTGAACGTTTTTTTATATAAAACGATACGATACCACAGTGCCTGCGTACGTAATTAAATTGTTTCCATGGATTCTAATGTAATAAGTTTGGAACACAGTCTTTTAACTTACATTAATTCACAATTTCTTAAAATGTTACCTGAATAAGCTAACCCTTGATATTTAAAATCATTTAATGAGATCTAAGCATCGTTGTACACTTTTAAAAGCTATCCATACAACTCTCTCAAAGGACTGCCTAGTGCTTGGTTCACTGTTCGTCTAATGGTTCGTAATTTTGACTGCTAAAGACGATGGTCGTAAGTTTAACTTTCACCCAGGATAAACAACTGTGTTTGTTTTGCCTGGTGCTGATTTCTCTGTTATGTTTGAATATTAAAATATATAAGTATATTCATCAGCAGTCTGGTTACTACAGCAATTCCGCCTAATCGAGGATCAGACGACCACGTATGAGATGTACCAATTTATTATTATTATTTTACATTTAATGCTTAGAAAATGTGGTCAGCATTAAACCGTGTTCCTAATTCGAAAACCTAACAAAATAAATGATGAGGTTTGATGGTCTCTATATGGCACAAGTTGTGATAGGATATTCGAGGAAAGCTATTAAGTGACCCATTATGGTACCGTCGCGCACAACTCGAGGTGAACTCATGAAAATGAATTGCACTGGTTATTTCGACGTTATAGGCTTATACTGTGCCGTGATTTTGTCGCAATGGTACCTAGTGTTTATCGCAGTTATATACCTGTACAACCTACACTAGGTTGATATTATTATGAAATATAGTGTAAAAAATTATACTTGTTACCTTGTGCTTTGCTTGAAATTGTTAGATACACTGAACACGTTCAAACTTATCTATGCGTCGCTTTTGAAAACTGTGATATTCTAAATAAGGTTTACACCTAACAGGTGTCTCTGGCCGTGAAAGAAATTAGTCATAACTTTGCACTGTTACAAATTGCACTAACTCGAAATTAAATCAGGAAAAGAGCAAAAAGATGATTATGATAATAAGTTTTCATCAATATTAAATGAAAGTTAAATGAAATCTGTAAATCAACCCTTTAATAGCTCCATAATTTCTTACAAAACACTTAACCACTTATCCCATTCACAAGCATCATTTTTACATGGTAGAGTGTTATAAAACATCATTATCATAATATCAAAACTAACGCTACCGTGACAAACTGTGGGTAAACTACACCAGCACTTTTAGGTATAAAGAGGCTTGAATTAAATCGCTGTCTTCGTCTATTTTCGTAATACTTCCTCCGAACCTTTTACCAAACTAGGTTTGGGGTCGACTTTTTAAGTATACTACGATACGGCTGAACTTTGTTTTCCTATGCGCAGCGACTGCCATTAAACCTCCATAATCCAAATACTAGACGATATATCGATGTTCTGCAGAAAGACTATTGTCGGACTTTTTAGGGCTCCCAAAGGCTCTGCGAGGCGAGGAAGGCTCTCCATATGTTAAGAATGCTCACCCACCCATAGACTGACCTGGCTTAGATGGCTTAACTTCGCACTGCTTAACTAACACTTCGCCAAAAGCTATGTATTTTGTTATGTGCTTGTATTTAAATATAGTACCTATATTATACTATACTTATAAATCGACTTATAAACATCACATACGTTGAATATATGCAATAACATGCTTATGTAAATAATACCATAAATTATTCAAAATGATATAACCACAGTCGTTATCGAGTGATAGAAACAAAGACCAATTATCTATTCTCTGCTAAACTATTATAATCAGATTGCTCAAGGGCAGACTAGTAATTACAACTGATTGTGGCCGTAGTACTATCAATAGTAACCTAATTTAAAACAGCCTTAGTGCTGAAACAGAAGCTAATTTGTTGCCTAATAAATATAGTAATTCAAATAGTTCTGAGAATATTACCAGACCAGACATATTTTTTTTTAAAAGACCGCCCGCATTAGGAAAATATATTCCTGTGTCGCGGGGGACTTTACAAACATACATGAAACGGCCACAAAGAACACCCAGACTCGGAACAACAATTTGTTGATCACACAAAGTGTCGTCCCAAGTGGGGTTTAAACCCACAACACTCGGCGCAGTAGGAAACGGCGTGGCGACCACTTAAATCACTACGCCATCCGTGCCATACCAGCCAGCGAGGTATAGTAGGCCAACACCTCCTTCCTAAGGAGAGGACTATGTCCAGCAGTGGTCTATACAAGGCTGTTGATGATAGTGATGATAAAATCGAAATGTTTACAACGACAAGAGATTTGAAAGTTTTAACTACCTATGTTATTTAAAAAAAATGAACATAATTTCATTTTACATGGAGACTTTGAAAGAAATCTAACAATTTAAACTTAATCAAAAATATCTATTGAAAATCGCTTGAAATAATAAAAATGTAGAAAAGCAGTCAAGCCTCTTGTATTTATTGTAAAATACTCTAATCCAGCGTGTATTGATTGACAGAATTATACGACCGAAGATTCGGGTAACAGAAAAGATTAATACCAATATCGAGTTGATCTATAAAACCGCTCGATTACTGAGTAAGTTATTTAGGTAACAGTTACCTGGCAATATTGTTATCATGATTCGTTCGACAGTCCTTATTCGTGGTAAGGTCGTTCTGTTGATTTGCGCTACAGAAGTCACATCGCGAGAGCTCTTTACGTAATGATGGGAATTTAGCTTTTAATGACCTTCACTGACTAGTAAAGGTAACGCAGTTAGTTTATTCTTATTTCTGAATAAAACTTCAGGAGATTTCTACCAGGCCCATATGTAGCACTAAAACGGTTTATTTTTATCGCCCTTTCTTAAATAGCATAAAAAATATTATTTAATTCTCATTGAAATTCGTAGCTTTTCAGATTAAAGTTACGATATACTGCATTAAAACCAGAATGAATAATCGTTACGGCAATAAGACTGTATGTTTCCCCCCATAAGAGCACTCATAAGGAGCAGTGATTGATATGCTATAACATTATTTATGGGGCTACGTTAAGACTTGCAAGGTCAGAAACACTTTAAGTACACAAGTGTATACATCGTTGCCGATACTAATAACCTTAATTTATCTTCGTAACTGTTCAAAGTTTAACGTGTGTGCGTAATCAGTCTTTGAATTGCGTAAGAAAGTACGTATAATTTATGTACAGTATGTTATCGAACGGTACCAGATTTTAAAATATAATGGGAATATTATGATGAAGAAATAATATGTTACAATGTCATGTAGAATAGTATCATAAAAAGAATTTAGAAATCCATACCAACTGGCCAGCTGAAAAGTCAAAACAATGTCAATTTCATTTCGTCTAAAAAATAAGAACTTAGTCTTCAGTTTTATAAAATAATTCCTTTGAGTTTTCATCTGACTACATGTCTTGGAATTATAATGTCTTCTTTATCATCATTTGTTTTGCTAATTTTATATCTTTAAGACTACTAATAAGTTTAAGGAAACCAAATATAGTAATATCGATAACTGACTCAAATGATACTAAAGGTAAACCAACGGGAATAGGCGCTTAGGGTATTAATAGGGTCAACTACGGGTAATGATAGTTCCCCATGGCTTACTGACGAAACGACAACTAAACAATTCGATAAACACCATATCAACACAGTACCTACCCTAATATCAAATAGAATAACCGTAACATTAATCTCAACCTTACTACATCCACAATATTATCCCGCTAAACTATTAACTATCAATATTCCATACATAAAACATTCCCACTGTACATGATATGTTACAGTATGTAATAAATGATCAATCCCTTTGTGAGCTAATGGCTACCTTCGAGGTTAATGGAATCCAAAGTCATGTGATTAAGACAGGTAATTGTGGATTCCGATACTCGAGATTGGCTATTTATATATACGGTAAGGACTTATTAGAAATACGATTGGTTGTTTAGCTACTAATTAATGCAACTAAACTCGGTTCCAAAAATAACGGGTCAGTCACATAAAAATGAATATCTCCCGAACTACGTATGCCATCCTAATGAAACGAAGACTGTTCAATTGAGAATTTAATTATACAGATAAAAAATAAAATAAAACTTAAATCTAAACTCTCTAACTCTTAACTTATCTCTAAATTAAAAAAAAACTAAAGTAGTCATATTTTTCTTAAGATTACATTTTTTTATGATTGTTTTTTTGCTATTTTTCATCACTTTCTTCATTTAATACTTTGTATTGCCTCCACGAGCTCTTCTGACAGCTTCCAGGCGATTAGGCATGCTGTACACCAAATTTCGGAGCCGGTGCTGAGGAATACCTTCCCATTCCTCCACCAGTGATTGTTTGAGCTCGGGAAGCGTGATTGGTGGGGGGTTTCGACCTTTCACGCATCTCTGAAGCTCGTCCAAGGCGTGCTCGATGGGGTTTAAGTCCGGGCTTCGCGCTGGCCACTGCATGAGTTCGATACCGACCTCTTCAAGGTAGTCATGTGCAATTCTGGCGTTATGGGGACGCGCATTATCATGTATTAATATGCCATGCCGGTCCATCCTGGCCATGAAAGGACCTACATGTTCATTGAGGATCTCTTCCACGTACCTCTCTGCATTTAGAGTTCCATTTTGAATGAGTATCAGCTCGGTGCGGGCCTCAGTAGAAATCCCAGCCCAAACTTGTATGGAGCCTCCACCGTACGCCACTTTTTCCTTCACACACGCTTGATGTAAGCGCTCCCCTGGTCTTCTGTACACCAACTGCCTACCATCATGCTTATAAAGCATGAATTTAGACTCGTCCGTGAACATTACTCTAGACCAATCGTCTAGTGTCCAGTTTAGGTGCTCGCGCACGTATCTCTGTCTTGCAATTCGGTGTCCCCGTTCCAGTTTGGGTCCATTTGCGGGCCTCTATGGTTTCAAATTTGCTTCAACAAGACGTCTTCTTACTGTTTGAGCGCTTAAATTGCCACCTCCAAAGCGAATAAAGTGAGTTTTTAGACCAACAGCAGTTTGAAAACGATTTCGGAGTATTGTAGCCACCTGTTGTCTGTCTTCCCTGGCCGTTGTGCATCTTGGTCTGTCATTTCCTGGTCTTCTAAGGTGTGATCCGGTCTCTTGGTACCGCTGGACTACCCGCTGAACAGTCGACAAAGATACACCAATGCTTCTGGCTGTTTCACGCTGGCGCCGCCAAAGTTCCAAAAAAGTTAGGATTCTGGTACATTCCTCTAGCGTGACTGCCATGCTTCACCTCACAGAATAATAATTATGCTCGTGGAAGACGTTTACGATATTTTTTTTTGTGACAGAATAGAAATGGAAAGCGTCTATAATGAAATGAAACAAAAATTTTGTTTTTAAAAATAGTCATTTTTTTTAAATTTTGTTTTTCTAATGAAGTTTTTTTCATCAACCAGTTTAAATAATATGCTATTAGAAGCGCAACTAAAAAGTCTTTATTCTGTTTTTTATTTCATTGATCTAACTTTTACAGTTCTGGAGGTATTTCAATTTTTGTGACTGACCCGTAATTTTTGGAACCGAGTGTATATTCGGGATACAATTTCAAGTTGACCGCACAAATAGAATAGAAACCCTTATTCAATAGTATGCCCCATTAAAGAAAGGTATACAAATCATTAATTATTAAATTAATTATTGTAAAGCGGCTTTTTACTCGTATAATTACTAGGCCATCGGTTTTTCACATACATACATAGATTTCTTAAGCATGAAGTTGTTTTTTTTTTATGAGTAAAAACAACAAAGTTTTTAACTATACCGTAGTGTGTAGTAGTACCACTATGATTTTATAAATATATTTTATATTATCATCATTTCTATTTCATTATGATAATGTATATAATAATGTATAGTTTGATCACTTTGTTTAAAAAAAGACAGAACCCTCAGAGAAGTTAAAAGTCGTTTCCATCCAAAAATTTACCATCAAAATGTATTGCGGCGCAGTGGTTTAAGCGGTCACCTCACCGCTTCCTATTGAGTTGAGTGTTATGGGTTCGATCCCCTCATGGGACAACACTTTGTGTGATCCACAAATTGTTGTTCGGAGCCTGGGTGTTATTTGCGTCCGTTTTCATAAATGTTTGTAAAGTTTTAGCATAAGTATTTTAAGGTTGCCTTACGTACTATTTAAATTACCAGTAAAACTTGAACTTTGAATGTAAAGACTTTTAAAAACAATTAATCCAAGTTGAAATTTATAGCCGTGTACCATGACAGCTCAGCATATGGAGCTTGAATGCGTTTGCTTAAAATGCACAATACAATTATTTTAGTGTAATAACATTTTTTTATTTCATAAGGTGGCTGCCGCTCAAAATTGTTTTCATAGAGAACTCGTAACCTCTTTTTCGGGTCGATCACTAACCGTGATACTTTTATACGTAGGTATATAGTGAAAACACGGCCAAACATGGAATCCGATTAAATTCAGTCAGGTGTTACCAATTTGGGTTATATTTGAATCTCACTGGAACTATGCGTATTCTCATCCATACATTCTTTGTCCCTTCAGTAGGAAAGTATGCGTACTGATGTAACAACAAATGTATTCTTATTCAGATTTGATGATGAATGACAGGTTCAGTTACAATTGTTACTTTAATATCATAAAGTAGTAATAATAAAGTAAATATATAATTAGAAAATAGACTTGTGGCTTTAACTTAGAGACATTTATTTCAAACAAGTGTTTACTTGCAATTTCATTCGTATAACTGTAGATATTATCAATCGTTTCAGGCATCCTTCGACAGTACCTTTTCTGGATAAAAGGTAATCTATATTCCTTTTAAATAACAATATATGTACAATATTTAATAATAATTGAATAATTATTTAACATGTATGCATAACGTACGAGCAAAACAACGAAAACGCACTTTCGCAATTATAATAATTAGCTAGGATAATAAAAATAAATATTTACTTAGGTTTTTTTTTATTATACCTTGTGTATTTTTTTGTGTATAACAGATGCATGTTTTATAAACATAATTATGGGCAGATATGCCTCTTTATTCTAGTTTAATAGTTGTTCTTCGAACAGAACAGAACAACTTGAATAAGATTAACATTCAAATATGGCAGGTTATAATAAAAAAAAACTAACAATTGTACTCTGCCATACTTCACTGTGACATGAGACCATGAGAAATGAGGAACAAAACTCAGGCGAAAAATAGATGTGAATTATCCATGAAGTGGTTTGTATATCGTGTTAGTATTTCAGCTCAATCGGTGCAGAACTATTTGAGTTTATGAAGCGTACACAAACCAACATAATAATTATATTTTTAATAATATGTTTTTTGACATCTAACACACAACGCCAACATAAACCTCGAGTAATAACTTTGATCGTATTAGAGTATTAAGTACTTTGATTATTTAGAAAGAATACATGATGGTATTATATTTGAAGCCTTTGAAAAGTTTGAGCACAAAAATTCTGTACCTTTTAATATCTTTTAAAGTAAATATGTTACGAAACAGTCCCTTATTCATCCAACCCAAAATACCGTAGTAGGTACCTACCCGAATACCTCGAACTATGTGACAAGAAAACTAAAGAAAAAAACTTAAATAGTTACTAAATGATAAAGGACAACCCTTTCTTTTTATGGCGATTTAGGAATACGTCGTATGTTTAAATCAAAATTAAATAGGAAGAGTGGGAAAATTAAATGATAATACATTTTAGACTGATAGTACCATTGTATCTGACCCGCGCAATTACGTCTACGTCTTTCAAAAGGAACAAACTTTCCTAGTTTTTGCAATATTTTTCATTCATGCTTAGCTCATGCTGGTGATAGCTTGTCATTGTGTCTGTATCTCATTGGTGAAATTGTAGAACTTGAGTTCGAAAAACAAACATAAACAAATTAACAGTTTTTTTATTTCACGCACTAAATGACTATGACTTAAACAGTATCGGTTTTGTGTTCGGTCTTTTGTGTTTTAAAGCTTAAAAAAAAAAGAATGAATATCGCTCATATTGAGTATTTCATTTTGAGAATTTAAAACGTCCTCTGCTATGTCACAATTTTATTTATTTAACTTAATGCACAAGTTGTATACAGGCGGACCTAATGCCCAAGGCATTCTCTGCCAGTCGACCTTCGGGTGATGTAGAAAAATGATGCTGTAGATGCAAGAGAAAACAGAGAATTTGACTTACTTAATGTATTACTGTTTTAAGGTATTATAATATGGTATTAAAGTTATTAAATTCAAGGACACGCCCAAATCGATCGTCGATCTTGAATTGTCCAAACACTCCCATGTTATTGTTTCCACATATAATTACCTTGTCTAACTAACTATTAAGTCAATTTCTGCTATCTCTAAAACCGTTCAACGTCTCTTTCAAATCCCATTCTTCGGAGGGACGAACAGCCCATTGTACGATGTTCTCACATCTATTACCTGTTGTAATCAGTTAAAGTACAATGGCTCTTTGCCGCTCAATGGCTTAGATTTTGTGAGATAAATTCACCACGTTTCCTATTGTGGGATTGAGGGGCTATTTTTAAAATAGCTTCTAAGTAGGTGATTACAGAAGATTCTTCGTACAAATTGATCGAGATACCTTGAGTAAAATACTCGTAGGTTTGATGCAACTATCATGGCAAGCTTAAAAATTTATTCCAGGAAACAGGTTCACAGATTCCATAATCCTCTACTTGTATCCTGGAATTAATTATTTGAACAACCTATTTCCTATGTATCCATGATACATACACAATAGGTTTATATATAAAAGGCGTATGACTGTGCTTCTTCCTAGTTATAAAATATATTAGGATTCTGTCATTTTATTAACTTGAATGTAAATATATCAGTATCTTTTATATATTTTGTGTTTCATCAAGACATATTGAAAATATAGCAATATTACAGACGAAGAATCGCCATCCCCATCTGAAATGAATGATTTTGAATCTGAAAATGAATTTGAAAATTAACTGCCTTACTTTGAATAAAATCACTATGAATCGCGCTGCAAAGATTAGGTAATTGACATTTTGAACATATTTTAAGTTTCTGTCTTCCAAATTAAATTCTGCGGTAGTTTGGTCAATCACATTTTACAGACCAGTAACTTAAAATTATGGAAAACTGAATGGCACACTCTGAATATACAATGTGCATTCTTGTTTAATCGTCGGTTAGACAGTAGGTAATGTATCCTGACTTGTAATGGAGTATTTATCTGAGTCTAAAGGAAGGGCTATTCAACACTTAAATAGTTTTTCAATTCAAACCAGTAGCTCCTCTCCCCTCCACCCCAAACATCCAAACTCACAAACTTTACCTCTTTATAATTTAGGTATAGATGCAGGGTAACTATCTTTATTAATCATGTAAATCACTTGAACAAATGGTAAAAAATGGCAGGCACCTAATAAACACAGTTATCACAAAGCTGGACGACTTCGATGCAGCCTCTTGATAAAAGACAAGTGTTAACTAGTAATCTGTAATCTGTAAAAGTGACCTCACATTATTTATAAATATAAATAAAATAGCACTTTGAGCCTTGTATATTAACGAATATGTATTATTACGATGTACTCCGCGGCTATAATCAATGGAAAGAATGGAATACTAATGAATGTTGCCATACGACTCACATTGTTTGATCAACCTTTGTATTGTGTTTACAACATCCACAGTTCTTAATTATGAGCTTTGTATGTTCGATCTTACCTTATAACTTCATCTGATTAATATATAGGTAGGTACGATATATCTTGCTTCTTTTACATTTTTTACAGTAATATGAAGTTACACTTCATGTACGAAATATTTCAGAGGAAAATAATATTCTAACCACTTTTTGTGTTATAAATGTTCTAATGTATATCTATAAACATGTAGTTATAGGCCTCCATGTGTTAGTATTTACTTTTTGTTAAGGACTAGCAGTACTTTATTATACACATAGGTTTGTCACACTGGAAGTTTTTAGAACAGGACAGTCAGAAAAACAGCTGATGCAAAATTTATTTAAATTTCTTTGGGAATCTGTAGATGTTTAAAAGTTTCAAATATTATTTATTTCAAAAAATTGGCAAATCAGATTTTAAAAAGTATCCGTCGTGCATCGAAATAGATTCGACCAGAGAAAAATTTCGCTCAATAGTTTATTACGACTTTTGTTGCGGTCTTTTGTTGAATACAATGTTACGATAGACTTCACTGGTATTTCATTACGAAGCCCCATTTCGTGCCACTGCTTACAACTGGTTTAATAAGTTTAAAAGTGCTGATCTGGATGAAATTTTCAGGCTTTCTTGATTTAATTATTAATAAACGTGGAAATACCTGTCATACAACACTATATTTAGAGTTCTATTTTTTACGAATCTGACGTACCGGTTAACTCTTAGGCCTGGTGAGGTCGTAACCGAGGGGTTTCCAAGAAATACAGTATAATACTGTAGGTAATAATATAATCTCAAGTACACACACACAAGTACTTAAAGACACATGTATTTAATAGGTATTACATACACAGCCATTCTAATATGATGTACCGGAAAAACACATACATTACATGTTAAATACATATATATTTTGTGATACGTAGGTGGTTACAGATGTGGTAACATGATTACCGCTATGGTACGGAGCGAAAGTGCGTGGAACTCCGCCGTCTCGGTTACAGATGTCAATTATAATTTTATTAAATACAGTCCCACGAAAAGGCATACAAAATATTAAGTACTACTCATCGTTATTTTACGTAAATACAGTCATCAATCCATATAATTATATATTATTTAAAGTCAGATAATTATAATTTATTGTAAAAATAATCGGTTAATGTCGATAGTATTAAATGCGGTCATTGAAAAATATTCATTTATGGAATAGTATGCTTTGTTATTAAACACACTCACTATTAGCACATTTATAATATAAGTATTGAAGTATGGATATTCTCTAATAATAATATATGTAACTTTCCTTGTATAAATGTCTGTATTCCTATCGATATAGAAGCCCAACAACATCCTCAAAACAATTCAATCGAGGATCCCAATCCTAGTAAACATCAGCAATCATTAAAGAACATTTAAATACAATCCGATCCATTCGTCTATGTCGTGAGCAGACTTAATAAGCAAGCTGTCGGCTTAATGGCTAGGAATTGGATCCGATAAATAAGAACATTGGTGACCCTGCACACGTGGTGGTCTCGTAAACACAATTAATTACCCCTACGCCAGGAACAATGCCAAGTATTTACTTGACCGAGAATACGGATCAAGAATTTTGATGGTCAATGGGTTGTTAGATGTGATTCCATCTTCGTTAGTAATAAGAACAGTCTAAAAACATATCTAAGCCAGCTAATATAACATAAGTTCTGGAATTGTTTGGACTACATTCTTATTTGTTCAATTTAATTAAGTCGTTTTCTTCTTTTTGCTACTTTTACTTTTGTACAAGTTTTGATTATTAATAATAAACGTTCGTACCTACCAATATTAAACAATTCATTTGATATTTACAAAGAAAAAGTATTGGAATAAGTTTATCCGTTTTCTAAAACCCATTGTACAATCAATGTTTAGCTGGGGTCTGAATAACCATTTATAATCTCAATATTTTATTATTATAAACTACCAAAACTCCTTTCTAAGGACAGGCCTATGTCCAGCAGTGGACTAGTAAAGGCTGTTGATGTGTGTGATGTGATGTGATAAACTACCAAAAGACTTTAGATGCTTTTTAATAATATTAAGGTATTCACTGCCGTTATTTCGTTAAAGGCAGTACATTCTAAAAATCAGAACCGTGACTTCTAGCAAATAGATTATTGGCTTTAACGTAAGAGTGTCACCACCCCTATTCATCCCGTGGGTGTCGTAAGAGACGCCTAAGGGAGAAAACTACGCAGAACAACAGCACTGCAGTGAGAAGGAAAACTTGACACAAACCCTATACCAACCCGTCTGGCCAGCGTGGTATAGTAGGCCAAAACCTCCTTTCTAAGGAGAGGCTTATGTCCAGCAGTGGACTATTAAAGGCTGTTGATGATGATTGATGACTTACAAAGGCATTGTATCATCTCCATTATAGTTCCTTTTCTCGCCTTGCTCTATTCTTCACACTTACAACAAAGTTACTTATTGTGTACCAACTATATAAGTACTTAAATTTTTTCAAAGTTTTTTAACAATCATATTTAATAAATAATTCGTGACAAAAGACGAACTTAAAGACGGCATCAGAAGTCTCGCGTTGACCTCCGAGTTGTGTGTAAATGTTTAGGTGAAAAACAATTCTAATTGGATTAGAACAAAAGTTTACGCAATTTATCAAACAACAGACAAAGCTGCGGTTCACAACTTTTAAGGGAACATTGGAAGTTTAAGAGAGCTTTTTGACTGGAGGCAACATTACAAATGTTATATATAAAGTAGATAGAATTTTGAACATCGGATCGGAATCATTTGGTTAAAAAAACTTGTTAGATAAGTTATTTCTTTATATCCTATATTATATGAAAAATAAACTTTTCTATAAATCAAAGAACAGCCAAGCGCCACAGTTTCACCTTCCAACTGCTGCTGAATTTGCTATGTAACATTACGATTCGATCCAATGTAACATCTACCCAATATAAAATTCATTCAATTTTTACTGATATTTAAAAATATTGTAGCTAAGGCTATTTCTATTCGTTTTATACCAGCTGTACCAGGGATTTTCTTTCAAGGGTACACCTGCTTCCCCGGCAACTGGTACCCGAGACGGCGTGCGGATTTTGGTCGGTTCGAGTCCGACATAATCACCCCACTGGTGGGTGGTATCCGAGGGGATTAGATTAGGTACCAGAGTAGATCTTCCGTCTTCCACGTGGCTCGTTCTTCAAGCCGAAGTTTCCATTACGAAAGCGTTTAAACCAAAAACGCACGTTAATATTGTGAGCCGTTTCTGCCGCGTTAGTTCGGCGTCGGAACTCGTATTCAAAAATTACTTGGATTTTCGAAGTATATATCTTTCACGTCTAAGCTGATTAAAATAAAAAAACAATTGAAAGTCGAAACTCGAATGCTGCATATTTTTTAAAAGAAGAACCTCATAGGTATCATCTGAAAAAAGTTCCACACGAAAATCCTACAGCATGAAGGTTTTATGTCAAATTAAAGTGTAATGCAATTTCATACTTTAACCCCTATTATTTAAAGAAATCTCTTATTTATGAGCCACAATAGAAAGTTGAATTGAAACCACGCTCTCCAATTATATTTCACAAAATAATGTCATTTGGAACGCACTATTGTAACTTAGAATATTCTGCAAAAAAAATGCTTTGATAGAGATTATTCCCTTTTTTTTTCCGTGCGGAAATCCCCTCGGATACCAGAGGTTATTGCCCTGAAAGTAATTTGTTGTTCAACAGTTTACGTTTGATCGTTTGTTTTGTTGCTCCTCGCTTGAAGTCGATAGTATGGGTTCTGTCGGAGTCGTGGTAGATCTCGCTTGTACAATTCTCATTCCGTCTCATTGTCTCGAAGATTGTGAACACCGACCGATATTTTGCCTGACTTTTGGTATTTTTCTATCAATAACAAAAAAAAATAACAAGACGGTAAAGCTTTAAAAACACATCAAAACATCGTTTTGCTGTTGGTAAAGAAGTGGTAATTGTATATGACGAATGACCGGTCTCTGGGTTGTTGTAAAAAAAATTACGTCAGCAAAGCTACATACATGCGCGTACATAAATTTCGGCGATTCATTTTTTTTTTCTATAGATTGAAGTAAAGTGTTACTTATACCTGATCAATAAAATTAACAACTAGTCACTTTTAATTAAACGTTTGTACAACACAGTGATTCCAAACATCATCATTCAAATAGGAGCCAACATAACTAGTTGAACGCACCACTGAACAAAACCAACACACAAAGCAAACATGTACAAACCAATAAACACACACTTAACGAAATGAACAAGCGAAAGTCGCCAATCAATGCGAATAGTTAACATCCTGATGGTTGATCAAGTAATACGCAGCGAATCGGGCATGTGGATAATTAATTAGAGACCCGGACACGAGGACCGAAACACGCTGCCCGGGCGTAACCGCAAATGGCCTAATTTATCGACTCAGCTCCTCGACGTTTACTGTACCTACCAAAACGTATACTCTTAGTGCAGATATTTTTTTTGTAAGTTTATATAATGTATATGACCGAGGGAGAGCTATGCTTCAGATCAACCGAAGTGATTACCCAAACCAGTGGTAATCAATTCAAATAAACAATAGTCTTAAAAACAACTGTCATTGCTTTTTACAGAGTGAGTGAGTGAGGTTACCCTAGACTACGACTAATACTCTTCTCCTAACTAATTTTAACTAAATTTTAGTTTCAGTGACCAGTGCAACTTGAACTCTTAGAGTAAAAACTTTTGTAACTATACACTTAGAGTGTAACACGTCAAAATATACTGATACAGATACTAAAATCAGACGAACGTTAATGAATGTTTTAGAGGCCTAACTCAAGATATTTTTAGGCCCCAAAAAGGTCAGAACCCTCTAACCTTTGTAATTGCGCTCATAAGAAGCTTTGTACCATGGCACCTGTGATGCTATTTTAGTTTAAATGTAAGGGTAAGCTGTTCTTGGAAACTGTGACAGTTATCTAACATAAAATAAAGTTAATTTTACTTAGAATTACTAGAATACTTTTCATTCTTAACATGTATTTTAACTCCTAAAATATTTTGGTATTAAACAAAATTTTATTTTATTCATATACTTTATTCCTTGGATTTAGGACAACAGCACTGCAAAGAGAAAGAAAACTTAAAACAAAACCTATACTAACCCGTCTGGCCAGCGTGGTATAGTAGGCCAAAACCTCCATTGTAAGGAGAGGCCTATGTCCAGCAGTGGACTGTTAATGATAACTTGGGTTTATAAAGTCTAAGTGTCGATATATACATACTGATATATATGTACATCCTGACGGTATGACGATATATACATCCTGACGTAATAAACTCGAGGAATATTGTTTATGAAAATTTCTTTAGCAGGCGCAAACAACCAATAACTATGGCGACGTTTCCTTCCCTGAACGACCATACAACACTTTGATTTGTGTTAATTAACTTGTTTGCTAGGGTTACACATGAATAACAACTATCGATTTTATTTGAATACGTATGTGCCACAGATATAGTGGATTACAGGAACATGGTTGTATTTCCTAGATAGGAAAATAGATTTAATAAAATATTACGGCGCTCATTAACCTTTGGTGCAGCGCCCCGCAGTGTCTTACTGCGCTGTGTGTTTTGGGTTGAGAGAGACAATCTTACTGAGTCAACTGCAAACAGTTAAAATAATAACTCTTAATGCAACTCTAGGTGAATACTTTAAAATTGAAACTAAATTTTAAAAAAAGGACTTTATTTTTAAAATTGCAAAGGACTAAACATAGTTTTTTTTTTCAATCTCTAAACTTTTCGAGAATGCGAGCACTCAGATGTGTTTACCTTCAACCACCTATCTGTTGTTTCTTTTTGCACACTCTAGTGGTAAGTGGCAAATGTCTTTTAGTCTGTTGTTTACCGATTTTGGTAAGTTCGTAGGATTGAGGTGTAAAAGGGTTTCAGGTGAACTTTGTACTCGTAGTATATATATATATATATATATATATATATATATATATATATCTTATTGCTAGATCTTAAAATAATTGATTATGAAGCCAGCTAAGACTGACCGCATCGTTGGAATGTAAACTTTTTGCTGAAATGACTGTTAAAACATGATGAAAGTTTTTATAAAGATATAGTAAGGGGGCTCTGACTATGATTCAAGCTGGAACCATTTGGAACACACTCCCACTATAAATCAGGATGTCCACTAACCGATTCACTATTAAGCTTAAAGTACGGAAGCTCTATAAAGACTTGTTGACGGAGTCATCAGAATAACACCTTAAGAGTATCTTTATTATCTTCGTATTATATATATTATATTTTGAAATTTATATGTATAAACCATATGTACCTAGTACTTAAACATCTGTAGGATATTTTCTTTTCTGCTCTTGTACATCAGTCTCATCTTTACCTGTCCAAAACATACACCTGCCACACATAGCTTTGCAACACCAAAAGATTTGACTGGAAGAAAACGCCTGAGACATTACGTCCGCCTTATACATTATGTTTGCAGGAAGGCTCAATAAATAAATACATAAATAAAATATAGTATGAAAAGCAGAAAAAGAACAAGACAGTAAAATAAATAAATAAAAAAATAAATGAATTTCTTTATGCCGTAACTACGTAATGACTTTTTGTTGCTCTTTGGTCTGCTATTTTTTCTAAAATATAGTGCTTTCCACACAAAATAACATGTATTTAAAAAAACGTTATTGTTATCATTATCACAATTCCTCAATGATAGATGTAAAGGGCGTGAAATATGTGAGTAACTAACTCCCAGCGCAGAAGGATGCAGTGCAGCGCTCCGCCGCTTCCTACTGCGCTCAGTGTTGTGGGTTCAATCCCCACAGCGGAAAAGACTTTGTGTGATCCACATGTTGCTGTCGTCTGAGTCTGGGTGTTCTTTGTGTCCGTTCCTATATTTGTAAAGTTCCCCGCGAAAAAGGATACATGCCTAAAGCGGGAGTACTAACTTGTAATTTTTTATCTATTAATCTGTTACTATAAAATGTGTGAAAACACTGAAAATTATTGACCAGACCGCATGGGACCAATACTAAAATCATTTCACATACATATTAGACAATATAATATGTAAAGTATTGTTCACTTCGATAAACATTGTACACAGTATTATTCAAATCAACATGGCCCCTATAATTACAGTTTAACTGCAAGTGATAGTGAAGGCTCGCTAAATCTAAAGTCATAACTTGACATGCGACCGTAAACCATATCTTAAAGCTTTGTAATTAAACTATAGGAGCTGTCACGCCATACGGTTTTAGTTCGAACAATATGTATTAAATGTAAATGTTGCACACGAAACTGTCTTACCTTTAGCTACAGTATAAGTTATAGGAATATACAAATTGAGCATAGATTCCAGTATTTTTTTTTTTTTACTTGACATATTTCATGTGAAAATCCGCTTTAGAAACCACGAGAGAAAAGGAAAGCAATAAAATTACCTATTTTGTTTATAATTTAATTATAAATTCAACCAACCATGCCTTGTGGGCGCCCAATACTAAATTCGCAATAACAGAACTCAATCAGGTAGTAGAGCTAGTCATAATAAAGACAAAAATAAATCGTGTAAGACCGCAATGTTGCTGATTGGAAACATAACAATATATATGAAATAAAAGGATACCTTGGTCAGCCGAGAAAAAAAACAAAAGTAATTGCCATAAGGAAAAACTGATCAACTTTCTTAAGGAATCCCTATTGGAACTCAGTATTATATTACTCGCTTATGTATTATAAATATTGAAAGGCCTTAATACTAATGCTTGGTTGGAGAAATAGGATATATGTTTGAAGAGGAATGTTTTGAAAGTATTTATTTACTAACGATCGTGTTTTTTATCTTAACAGATTAATAAAAAGTTCTTTATTAAACTACAATATTTTTATAGAATACAGGCGTGGGACAGGTACAGCTAGCTGTACACTGCCAAGCTTTGCAGTGACATATTTTGTTCGCATTGATGAGAAATGAGGAGCAAAAATGGAGCGAAAAATAGATATAAATCAACTTTGAAGCGTGTTGTATATTGTGTCAAAATTTGAGCTCAATCGGTGTAGAACTTTTTGAGTTTTTGAAGCGTACACAAAATAACTTAATATTTTTATTATAAATAGATTAGGAAAAGAAGAAGACGGATCATCTGATGGTACGTGACCAACGCCGCCCATAGACACCTACAAGTCATGAGGCACTCTAAATTTTGCCTCACTCATTCGGTGCAAAGCAACGAAAAAAATACTTAACACCTACCCAAGAGCCAGAAGTGCGCTCTCTTTGTATTGATCCAAAATATCTGCACTTGCTACTTGATAAAATATCAACAATTTTAGCTTGTTTCTTAAGCAGAAGTCATTTAATATTATACCAATTTAAATTCCTATACAGTATATATTCATTATATCTAAAGATAATAAAGTTTAATTAAGAAAATATCGATCCTAAAACTAAGAATTTATAAGTAGAAAATATTGCGTGACTCCTACAATTTGCACGAGCAAGTGAATTAGGAGTATTCCAAGCCACCCTACTCAACAATTGGACGCAAAGTAAAAATATATTATTCAGAACCAGACTACTATTGTACCAACGCAACGTTACTTTCGAAAAAGGTACTAACATATACAAAAGATTTTGTATGGTATCTAATTTAATTGAATTTAAACAGACTAGTTTTATACTTGAATCTTTGGGATGTTTTTTTTATTATCCAAGGCAGGAGCTTTCATTCTTTCTATATAAACTATCAAGTACTTTTTACCATATTATTGCTAATAGCTATTATGAATGTTGAAATATCAAGGAGATTTTATCGAATCTATGGTGACTTTTTAATTTTGTCTGTATCTATTTAAGTATGACAAAGATTTAAGTAAAAGTACAAAAATAGATCAATACAGTTAGTTGGAATAATGACGATCTATTTGGAACTAGTTTTTTTTTTTTAAACAGTAACCTAAACCAAAAATTGTCGAAACCAAACTTGCATTATGAAATCAACATTCAAAACGACAATAATTCAGAAAGAATGAAAAACGTTGCAACCTGATTGCTTTCTATTTAACATTACGAACGTCGAACTGTGACAACGGTTGTCACCGTTTTGTAGTCAATGAGCACTAGTCGCTTTAAAGTGAACAGATTTCAATCGGTGTTCTGGGATGAAACCTTTTACAGAATTTAAAATGTTGCTTTGTAATCTTGACAGAGAATAGTTTTCTTTGATGAAAATCAGAAAAGTTAGATGCTATTCGTATTCATTGTATGTCTGTAAATCTGTTGCATTCAATATCAGACCTGATTGATTTACAGTAAACAATTTTTTTTGTAAGTTTAATGTTATATTGATGCGGATAGATGCTTCTAGATTCTCGTCTATTATCAACAATAACCGGTTGATATCAGATCTACACATATTTAGTTAGAAATAGGTATATCCAAATTGCCTTTTTTATCCCTAATATTGTATAGATTTTTTTTTTTTTATTTATTTAACTTAATGCACTAGTTGTACAAAGGCGGACTTAATGCCCAAGGCATTCTCTGCCAGTCGACCTTCGGGTGATGTAGAAAAATGAAGCTGTAGGTGCAAGAGAAAACAGAGAATTTGTCTTGTTTATATTAAACTTATTAATGTAGGATAAATCTAACTTACATGTATACACTACTACTATAAATACTATAAATAAAATACTATATTCATAACTACATATATACATAGAGGTCTCAAGTATACACAGAGTCAATGACTGCGTTGAAAAGTCTTATACGGCGGCAAAAGTTGCGTTGATCAACATTAAATGTTCTTTACGGCATATATCACATCAACAGCTTTTAGTAATCCACTGCTGGACATCGGTCTCTCCTTAGAAAGGAGGTTTTGCCCACGCAATCCAGACGGGTTGGTATAGGGTTTGTTTCAAGTTTTCTTTCTCTTTGCAGTGCCCTTAGTCGGCTCTTACGATATCCACGGAATGAATAGGGTTGGTGACCCTCAGTATTTTTATTTTGTCACCATATGGCATATATGAAAACTGTGTACTTCTTAAATATTTCCTTTTTAGCTTAATTAAATAAGATTGATAGCAAGTATAAATTCTATGTCGCCCCATAATTTAGTTTGGATAAAACAACACCCTTGGATCGAACCATACCATTATTTTTCAATTTGAAGTGTAAAGTTTTTACACTTTTACGCTATTTCTTGTTGGTGTAGCGTATTATATGGTTGGTTATTACCTTACACAATTTACCAAATAGGCCTTTATTAATTGATATGCTGCACGATACAGGTTGCATGCACATAACTAAATAAAATTAAGTTTAGTGTTCGTCAAGGTTTTTGGACATTATTTACTCTGTAACCTTTTTTTGAATAAGTGAATTTATTAACTTTCCTTCTTAAAATTTTTTTTTTAATTATAGAACTGGGCCTCAATTCTGCTATTTTATGTTAACGCCAAGCCACTGTCATTCCATTGACACGCTATTGAAACGCCATTGACATCGGTAAAAATATCGGTATTATAATAACATAAATTCCGTGTCAATAGACTGTCGATTTAGTAATATAGGGCATCAATGGTGATATCAACAATATTGCCATACCTGGAATATTAAATATATCATTTTCTTACAAATTTAAAACGTACCGTTTACCAAACTATTACAAAGACATCGACGACATTTGTATCAATGACCAGTCATCGGGACGCCATTAGTCTTACATATTTGGTAGAATACGAAAAGTGCAAAAGTTTTCTGACAGTCTATTGATACAATATAATGTTTATCAGCAGTCCGGTTACTATAGTACAGGCTCTGTCTAACTTGGGATCAGTGGTCTATGAGTGAGGTGTCAAAAATAAACAAATCAGTAAGCAATGGAGTATAAAAAAAAGTCATTACATTTTTTTAATATTAAGGATAACTCACTAAAGCTCTTATGTAACCTGTAACAATTATTTTATAGTAATGTAGCTCTAACCAATAAAATATATTTACCTGAAAATTTTGCATCAAAAAGATTATTTTCCTACTGTATTGATTTCATTAAATGGCATATCGATATCAAGCAACCAAAATTAAAAAAAAAAACATTATCTTTTGATCATTTTTTATATCATATTGTATACCACTTCTACTAAAGTAATCACGAGCGTCATGTACCCCGCTAAACTGAAATGACCACAAGCAAACTATTACACATACATAATTATACCTATACCTAAATCATAATACTCTCGAAGTTTAAAATAACAGTATAAAAACCCCTTAAATTATAATTTATGCTCCGATAAACAAACAAGAATCCAGAATAAAGAAAGTCACAACAAAATTAATTGTAAAACACTTTGGAAGGAAATTAATGAGGGTAGAAAAAAATTCTTTCAGCTTTGATTTGTTGAACAATTTGGTCATGGCCTTGGAAGCAGTTTTTCTTGGGTATAAATAAAGGAATTCCTATCTGGTATATTAGATTTCGTTGTACAAGCCTCCACCTGACGGAGCTTATTTAATTAAGGAATGTTTTCGTTGGGCGGGTCCCTGGGACAATATGGATCTCAAATATTGCAATTGTGTATAATATCGCCGACTCTAATCTTGCCGTTTTGTTTGCTGCGAATATTTTTCTTGTGCAATTGTGAAATAGATACTCTATTTGTGTTTCTTTTGGTCTTTGGGGAATGGTTGGAAAATATGGTTAAATTTAGCTGCCCGTAAGCTTTTGCGAGTTTGAAGATGCCATTTAAAAACAAAGTTATTTTTATTAGGTGTTTCATTCTGTTTCAACAATTTAATTATGAACGAATATTAAAATTTCTTAGATACTTTCATTTTGAAAGTAATAAAGATTTATTCGAGATATACACTATAACACAGGTGTTTATTTCTTGGTTTCTTGACTAGTTTCTAGTTTAGACTGTGGAACCAGTTATCGGCTGCGTTATTTCCGGACCAATACGACCTTCAAACCTTCAAGAGTAGAACGTACTCCTTCCTCAAAGTCGCTTTCCATCAGGTGACCCGTCTGCTCGTTTGGGTGATACTGCAGCTATTCCATTTAAAAAAAAGACTAAATAGATAAGCGACCTCCCCCGCCTGTGTATATAGCGTTATAATCACTTATCCGTATTTTTCCAATATGAAATTACAACATCACAATATCATGTTATAATTTCATATCATATTAATATGTTTGTAGTGTATCTCATAAGATAACTTATTGACAATAGGTTACAAGGAGATATCGAATAAGTTGTAAAGCTTCATGCTTGATGTCATTTTCTAAAATTAATAGAACTAAAGGTATTTTGGTCTGTGTGGTGACGGATTAAGAATACAGAGTGTCACCACCCCTATTCATCCCGTGGGTGTTGTGGGAAGAGCCGACTAAGGGAAAAAATTACGCAGAACAACAGCACTGCAGAGAGAAGGAAAACTTGCCACAAACCCTATACCAACCCGTCTGGCCAGCGTGGTATAGTAGGCCAAAACCTCCTTTCTAAGGAGAGGCTTATGTCCAGCAGTGGACTATTAAAGGTTGTTGAAGCTGATGATGATGATGAAAGGTATGGTGACGACATGTGCGAGTCATATTTTGTAATATGTAAATAGCAGGTGATTTTCGGCTCGGATATTTCAAATCTATACATATATTGGCTTTAACCCGTATCACGTAAATGTACTACTAGCAATTACCGCTTAATTAGCGTGTAATATTTAATTACTGGCAGCAGTGTGGTGTTCCCGTTTGTAAACTTAAAGCAACTATATCTGTAAAAATAGTTTAATACATACAAGTTGGAAATATAATATACGAGTATACATTTGAATATGATATTACCATTTGTTAATTTAATTAGCCAATTATTTCACTTCTACAACACATTAAAGGAATTAATTTAGCGAGTAAACTTTAGAAGACATTTTCTTTTTACGCTACACCCAGGCCTCTATATAGTTTTTGTGTTGAACTTTCTTTCTTATAATCTGTTTCGGTACGTTAAATTGTAGTAAGAGAATAATCCATCTTAAAATCAAAGTATCTTACTTAACAGCCGAAACCTTAACATTTTTTTTTTAATTTAAAATTTTCAATTAACATTTCTATAAAAATCACTTTGATTATGCAAGGTATTTTTTTTATTTATTTGGACATCTGACAAGAATATACACCTTAAAAGTTAGAGAGAAAATGGCAGTGGCTTGGTGTTATTTATACTTAAATTCTTATTGTTAAAATTTATTAATTATTTAAAATATTAAATATTACTATATTTCGCTTCTAAATCGTAAAATTACCCCATTATGCCTCAGGGGTGCAGTGGTAGCGTATGCGACTGCTGTGCTGAGGTCTCGGATTCGATTCCCAGGTCGGACCAAATGTTTGTATGATCTGCGAATATTTATTTCGAAGATTGGGTGTTTTTTATTTATAACATGTATGTATTAAGTATATTTATATAAGTATTCTATCTGTCAATCTAGTTTTTATAGTTCAAGCTCTGCTTAGTTTGAAAGTAGATGGTGTTGTGTGTCAGATGTTATTATTATTGTTTTATACACGTGATAATGTGATCATAAACAAATCATTGGAACTTTATGTATTTTCAATAACTTCATATTTTCGTATTATGATCAATTGTTATATCATCAACTAGCTGACCCTGCAAACGTTGTTTTGCTATTTACATTATTTAATTATTATTATTTTTTGAATTTCTTTAAACCTGTTTTTAGCTGACCTCTACTCGGTGAAAAGAATATTCCTACCAAATTTCAAGTCTTTATCTCTAATGGTTCCAGAGATATCGTGATGAGTGACTATATACGTGGAAATCTCTGATATATATATATATATATATATAGATTTTTTTTTTTTAATGATAGTGTATAATTTTCTATCAATTTATATAACGTGAATTATATAATTCGTTTCGGAATGAGTAATTATTACATGTACATATACCACGGCTGATAGCGTCAAACATCTCTTGGAGCTCAAAATGTATAGTGATCACACACACAAAGTAAGCAGAACCGTATCTTGAAAAATATCATTATTTTAGTTATTTATTGTGTCTTCATTATACACATATTTAAAAAAAAACAGAAGGATGAGTTAAAAGATTTGTAGAGTATCATCGATCTCTTACAGACAACCTTTATACGGATATAAGGCACTTTACAATTTAGGGTAGTTTGTGGTGCGCAAATTTAAAATTAACATTTAATGTGAATATTAAAAAAAAAAACAATAAAAGCTTTAAATGTTTTACGTATATACACAACCATATATCTCTTCAGATTACAGATATACATACATACACATACACACACCAAAAGATATTATCCATACTTTAAAAACTTAGGTTGTCGGATGGTCTCAAACAAGTTATTCCAGACTCTTACTGCTTGCACAGTAAAGGGTTCGTTGGCAAACTCACTGGGTTACTAGACCTCTTCAAGATAAAGTTATTTTCATCTCTAGTATTAAAAATCCAATAGTAGATAGTAATAGACAATGATGACTGCAAAAAAGAAAGACTGTGAAAGACTTTAGAAAGGAATGTCGAAATTTTGATAAACACAAGTGAGAGCGTACGGCTATTTCTCCATAATACAAATCATTACAAAAAGTAATCTCGGTCACGTTTTCATATAGCTAATTATACAATAATAAGAACGGCACTTCCTATTTCAAGTAAATAAACAGCAAAACATACCAAAAATATACCCAGGGGGCTTATTCTCGAGGACGGAGCTTATTCGCTCCTCATGTTATATTCAGCCCTGTCCAATCTACCGGTTATGTGTGCTACTCACGATACTGGACAACGAATGTTCGTGAGACGTGCATGACTTATATTGCTTGGATATTTCGACTAACATTACGGAACTGGTATTGGCTGCAAGTATTAGAAATAATATGTGGTACGTTACGTTGTATAGTATGTATTTATTAAACACTGGCCGGGTTAAACAATTTTATTTGTAAAAATTGCCAAAAGGACAATTTTTTTTTTTCTCTTGAACAGAAGGTCGGCCTGTTTCTAGCACAGAGTCTTCTGGGAACGCTACCAGTAGCGATAATGCGGAAGCATTTGTTGATGCTTGTATGTAAATAGTGTAAATGTTTTGAATATTTTAATTGCAATATACTTTGTTAAATATTTCTGTAGTTTAAAATTCTCTAACTAAGTTAGAGATTAATTATCTACTTAATCGTGGGAGAGACGTGGTTTAACCGTAGTGATACCACGGCCTCTCGTAAATCCGAAGTTTAGCAATTCTTTCGTTGCAATTTACTGAGAAAGTGAAGTTAGCAGAGGACAAACTGCATAGCCTCATTCGAAGGAGCACTCAAAGGCCGATAACGTAATTATAAGTTGTGTGTGTGTGTGTGTACAGTGTCTATGGGTGGCGATAACTTCAAAGAAAGTGACCCACCAGATCATTTACTTTCAATACCATACAAAGGTAAAAGAAAATTAATTAAGAAAGAAAACCACAATGAGCACTTTTCAATGTTTTGTTAAATGTATGAATGAAGAAATAAATTTATTCATAATTTCAACATTTAATGCTTATCTATACCAATTTTAAGTTAGTTTGTGTACACTTCAAAACTCAAAAAGTCCTGCACCGATTGAGCTAATATTTTTGACACGATATACAACCCGCTTCAAAGATGGTTTTCATATTTTTTCAGTGGCAAGGTACAGCTAGTCTTGTATATTTTTTTTTATCATCGCATGTATCACTGACACTTAATGGTGATATTTAAATTATTATTATTATTATTATTTTATTTTTATTTTATTTTATTTATTTATTTTTTTATTTATTTTTTATTTTTATTTAATTCTAGTGTTTAAAATTACCTATGGTCACAGTACAGCAGGTTACAGTAAGGTGCGGATTTCTTATCCGCCGAGTAATATAAAAATATTAAAGCAATAATTTAGGGCCCGTATTAAGAATATGAAAAAATGGTTCTGCGGAGTGAGTTTTACAGAATTTCTAGGTAACCTACAAACATCAGCACATTGAAGAGAAATGTTGTTTAATAAGTTTTTATAAAAAAAGAGAATTAACTATCTTTATTTTCAAGATAAAATATATTCGGTCCTTTTTGACATCCCGAACAACATGTATGCAAAATTTAATCTGTTTAGTAGACTAACTAGTGAATGTGTAAGAAACAAAGAAACTCGTATTAACCTGTATAATAATATTATTTGAGATAAGCCGACAGACAGTAGGTACTCATAGTATTCATAAGTACTTACGATCAACAAAATTTTTCGAATCGAAACGCTCATTTCAAATACGATATTTGATATAACTACCTATTTCAACAAAGACGTAAGTTAGAAACATGCATAAAGAACCTATTCTTGTACCTTTTACCGTTACCCAATTAGTATTGAGATAAAAAATATTGGTGTAATATTTGTGTACCTACACTTTTTTTTTACGTGTGGATACCCCCTGGGGCCGTCACCTCACCGGGGTTTGCGGCGGGGAGGTGTGTCGGAATCGGACCAACTAAAACCACACGGTGTGCCACTCTGCGCCTGTAATAGGAGGGATCCGGGAACTGCTGTTATTAAGTTGTGTACCTACACTGCCTTAAGTTGTAGCTGTTCATAGAGGTATTAATACTCGAATTTCAAACACGCTATTAAGTTGAAGTTTTTTTTAATACACTTGATTTAGATGATTAAAAATAAAAAAATATAGCAAATTACTTTGGACACACGAAACTACTTCTCTGACCGTCTGAGTAGACTATGCTCATAGTCGTTATCATAAATATTATGATATTGATCAAATAATACAATAATTCACTATATGGGGGTTACTGTTTTGCTTCAAGGATCACTAGCTCTTACAAACGCAGTTAAACCTAGTATATAATTTGATATTTCAAAAATACCTTATTTTAAAGTTATTCTAGAACACTAAAAAAAATAGTAGGTACTTTACGTTGTGTTGTAAATATGTATTTGTTATTAAAAGAGTGAGTGTGTGAGTCAAATATTTTTGTATACCGAAGCTTCATATTTTTTCTAATCTATTACCTAAATTTCATTATATTTATAAAAAAACTTTTATATTACAGTTATTCTAGAACACCGAGTCTCGTAAAATATACTCTTGGGAAATTATGAATGGAATTGCATTCCATACCACAGACGATGTGTTCAGTTAGAACCAAAGGGTATCAGTTTTGAAGGTGAATTTCGTTTAAAGGTGTGATATAATTTCGTATGTATATCACGATCACCACAAAACTATAAGGATTCAGATATTATCCTGATATTATAAATAAGATTATGAGTTTGTACTCAAACTCGAGTTTGCCATTGACAAATACGTCGCGGAGGACATCACCGTCACCATAATTATCATCATCAACATCAATATGTATTTTTGCACAATTTTTTCCTAAAGACATATCTTGCACTATGCCATTGTTTGCAGGGTTGAATCTGAAAATCTATTTTTAGATTAATATCAAATTTATGCTATCTTGCGAGTAATGATGAATGCAATTAAATTATTTTCTTTCTTTTGAAAAAAAAGACAACAATAATTCTGGGTCACAGAAAGCCTTGTCCCATGTTGGGATAAAACCCACAACACTCAGCGTAGTAACTTGAACCACTACGCCATCCGTGCAGTCAATTACTCAACCGGTTACTATACAATTTTGCAGGCTGGTTGCTAGGGGTACAGAAAAAGATCCTATCATAAAAGCACTCTTTTGGGTTGCATAAAAGGACCAGATATATTTTATTAAGAAATAACATACTGTATCTAAGAGATACCTAAACTGTAAAGATACCTACACTAATAATATAAATATAACTGTTTTATGTGTTTATTTCTAACAAAGAAACTTACGTTTCTGACGTAACTTTAAAACTATTAATCTTAACTAAAAAAACCTAAACCTACAAAATAAGTATCGAAATCGAAAATGTCATACACAACGTCACAACGTCGTACAATTTGAAATCATTCTTTCAAATTTTCTTAAATTGATTAATAAATACGAACCCTCCATTAAAAATTCAATTACAAAATGCAGATCTCTGTTTACTTCACTAGAATTAAATATTTCAATTGTCTCTGTCTACTAAGGTCGAATTAAATTGACCGTGACTGACAGACAGATAGTACTAGCACTAGTAACCTCTTAGGGGTTAACACCCTTCTTTCTGAGAGCAAGTTATGCTCGCGAAGGAGACCTCCGAGCGGCACCGGGAGAGGTTTAGAACTCTCCCGGCCCGCCAGGCCCGGGAACGGGCGAGGTACCGCAGGCGACTCAGGCGCCGGAGGTCGCAGAACGACCTCCATCCTCCATAAGCGCAGGCCTGGGGGTGACAGGTGAGGCCATCTGTCACCCTAGCAGAAGCAGGCCGGGGTGGCGGCGAGCGCGTTGCGAAGCGTACTCGCTTCCAGGGAGCAGAGGGAACATGGGGTTCCCACACGGAGGGGTCGTCTACTCGTCTGTAGATGGCCCGAGGTATGTCGGGGCATCAGGGACTTCCTCTGTAGGGTATACCTGTTTCCCCGGTTATTAGTACCCGAGACGGCGTGCGGTTTTAGTCGGTTCGTGTCCGACATGCCACCGATAGCCATCAATAAATGTACTACGCACATGTAATTTAAGTCAATGGATGCATAGAAAATATTTTTAAATTGTATCCATATTCGTGTCTATGACTGCAATAGTAAACGATTTAAATACCCATGAGTACCTTAGTAGTAATAGTTAGTATGCATTACGTCCATGCACGTAATTTTTTATTAATTTTATAGCACCATATACTTCTAAGTTATTTAAGAAACGTAATAAATCAATTCACCGGGTTTAATTCCACCTCATTTAGCTGAAAAATGTTTTGTCCCTCAAAGGAGCCAGCAGGGACGGGACAGAGATTTGTATCTCTGCCAATGAATTCACCAACTTCATAGACACACCAAGCCATTTACCTTGGCCAGCAGCCAACTCGAGACACTGATTGCTTGTACTGACTCAAATATTGCAACTATATTTCTTACGATATTAAATTTGGGTGACATAGATGAGACAGGTGAGCCTTGTTTTTATATTACAGAACCTTAATACTTTGAAGTTACGCGATCGGGACCGACGGGAATTGCCCAATCTATAAGGTAGTGGATGTTCATTAATTTATATAACATGTACTTATACACGGTTATTATAATATTAATAACGGTACACCAAAGGGTTGGTCAAACAGTAATCTATTACTAGAGAACTGAACTTGATTTTCTTGTTTTTATTACACTGAACAGTAGAAATTTAACAATAATTTTGAGCTATAAGAGATTAACGAATATACTCCATCTTTATTGTTTTATGTACTCGTTTGTACATATTTTTGGACTTTATAGATATTGTTTATTCATGTAACTTTATGCACTTTTCAGGCATAGATACTTCAAGAATTCCAAATTTAGAACTTCTGTCTATGCGCATTGTTTTCTAAAATTCATCTTCTAATATAAAATTGCAGATAGATAAAAGCAGAGCATATGTTCAACTAAAATAATATTTATTTATTTATTTATTTATTTGGTATTTCAAATGGTATGACCCAAATTACACCGGTGTCTTATACTCCAAAGATCGCAGTACCTATTAAAACCCAAAAAAATAAGTGAAGACGAAGCTGGTACACGCCCGTTCAAAAGAAAATATATTCACTCTACACTTAAATGTTTCGAGCGTAGTCCGGGAAAAATGGGCAAATTCCTACGAGTCTCTGGTGACTCGAACTAAAACGGATCTGTCAGGGCCTCAATTCTGCTATTTTATGTTAAAGACAATTTCCGTGTGGTGACGGATTAAGAATACAGAGTGTCACCACCCCCATTCATCCCGTGGGTGTCGTAAGAGCCGACTAAGGGAAAAAACTACGCAGAACAACAGCACTGCAAAGAGAAGGATAACTTGACACAAAACCCTTTTTTTTTTTTTTTTTTTTTAACGTGTGGAAATCCCCTCGGACCGTCACCCCTCCGGGGTTTGCGGCAGGGTGGTGTGTCGGACTCGGACCGACTAAAACCACACGGTGTGCCACTCTGCGCCTGTAACAGGAGGGATCCGGGAACAGCTGTTGTTAAGACATCCGGACCCCTCCTAGCGCCAGCCCGCTCCTGGTGCGGGCTCCGTCTCAATGTAGATGTTCTCTCTTTAGGCGACGTCCGGCACACGCGGACGCCGCCCCTTCGCGGCTGGCCAACTAATGCGGGTGGAGGGGAAACCCACCCCGTCCACCCGCGGCCACACTCAGGGCGGCATGAGGCTGTGGTAGGCGGGCCTCCGCCGCCCGGTTCGCCGGCGGCGGATCGGGTCCGAGTGGAGGTCGTCCTCCCGGGCCCTCTCCGCCGCCTCCTTCCGCGAGATTACTACCTCGCAGAAGGTTGCGACCGCGGTAAAACAACTGTCGCTACCGGCCATGGAGCGTACTACGGCCGGTAGCGAGAGATCCACTCCGATGACTGCAGTGAGGGCCCGGCGCTGCGCCGCCCATGCGGGGCAGACCACCAGCGTGTGCTGGGCCGAGTCCTCACTGCAGTCGCAGTGATGGCAGGCGGGACTCAGTTCCCTCCTAGCGACCGTGTGCAGGTACTTTCCGAAGCAACCGTGCCCGGAAAGCACCTGCGTCAGTCGGAAGGAAAGGGTCCCGTGCTGCCGCCCTGCCCACTCGGCGATGACCGGCTGGAGAGCCTCCACGGCGGCGAAGCCAGCGCGTGGAGTCTCCAGCCGGAACGACCAACGAGCCATCGTGGCTCGGCGAGCGGCTTCGCGCCACTCGCGCACATCCTCGGGCGGAGGGCGAAATCCGCTCTCCGCCCGGGAGTCAGCCACTCGCCGATAAACTTCGGCGAGCACTTCCGCCTCCAAATCCCACGGGGGAGTTCCGGCCAACGCGCATGCCACCTCCGTAGAAACGGTGCGGTAACCGCGTATGGCTCTGACCGCCATTACCCTCTGAGGGCGCCAGAGGCGTACCCTATTCTGGGCGGTCAGAGCCGCCGCCCACACCGGTGCACCGTACAGCGCCATTGACCGGACAACCCCCGTGTACAGCCGTCTTGTCGCGACGCTGGGTCCACCCATATTGGGCAAAAGTCGCCCTAGGGCAGACGCAGCGCCGACCAGCTTTGGAGCAAGCTGTCGGAAGTGCTCGTCGAAGAGCCACCTCCCGTCGAGGATCAGGCCCAGATATTTCATCTGGGCCCGAACCGGTACGAGGACCGAGTTGACCACGATTGAGGCGCCAGGGGGTGGACCACGACGGGGCCCATGAAATAACAGGGCCTCCGTCTTATCTAGGGCCACCCGTAAGCCCAGCGCCTCAATGCGCCCGACCACCAGAGAGATTCCCCCTGTGGCCAGGCGCGCCGCCTCTTGGAAGTTTGCCCCCCGGGCTGTCACGAGGGTATCGTCTGCGTAACAGATTACACCCAGCCCGGGGGGGAAATCGGCGCGAAGGGCCCAGTCGTACCCTATGTTCCACAAGAGGGGTCCAAGAACAGACCCCTGTGGAACACCGCACGACATGGGCCGACTCCTCAAATTACCTTCTCGGTCCTCGTACACGACGGTACGCTCCTCTAAATAGTCTGCCACCAGCCGCCTCAGGTACTTTGGCACCCCATGATAGTGGAGTGCTTCCCTGATGCAGCTGAATGGCAGACTATTGAATGCGTTGGCGATGTCCAATGACACCGCCAACAGCACGCCGCCACAGCTCACGGCCTCTTCGGTCACGGCCCTCAGGCGCAACACAGCGTCGACTGTCGAACGCCCCGCCCGAAAACCAAATTGGGCGTCCGACAGATCGGGGCCCACCTCGCAGAGGTGCCGGACGATGCGGGCAGAAAGAACCCTCTCTAACAATTTGCCCGCCTCGTCCAGCAGCACGATGGGCCTATAGGCCGCGACCGAATCGGCAGGCCGTCCCGGCTTCCTCAATAGGACCAGCTTCCCGCTCTTCCAGCACTCAGGGAAGCGTCCCGACGCCAAGCTAGCGTCGAACACCTCCCCGATGCGGTCTGCCAAGTGGTTGAGGGCCAGGGCCAGCACTCGGGCCGGTACCCCGTCTGGCCCAGGGGCGGTGTTCTTGGAACGGATCCGTAGAACAGCCGCCCCTACCTCCGAATCCCGGACGGGCGGAACATTTTCCTCCCCGTGCTCCCCGTCGTCTCCGGCCAAGGAGGCCATCGACGGGGGAGTGTGTTCCGCCCGTTGTGGGAAAAGGCCCTCAACCACATCTCGCAGGAAGCTGGGCTGGAGAGTCTCCGTAAGGGGGGGGCCCGACGCGCGGAGCTTTTGTCGCACCGCGCGGTAAGGGCGACCCCAGGGGTCACGATTAAGACCCTCCAGCATCTCCTGTCTTTTTTCTTCTTTGGCGCGGCTAATGGCCAGCTTCAGAGTTTTCCGCGCCCGTCGGTACTCCTCATGAAGCCGGTCCTCCTCACCGTCTCCACGGTGACGCCGCCGACTGCGCGTGTAGGACCTCCGGGCACGTGTACAGGCCGCACGGAGGTCCGCCAGCTCCTGGGACCACCAGTAGACCTCCTTCCTTGGAGGCCGACGACCTCGAACGCGGGGCATGGCCGCATCGCATACATGCGTAATCGCATCGCGAAAGCGGCCAGCCCCCACGTCGACCTCCTCGGTCGAAGCCTGAGGAGACAGCCACGAGTGAATTATGGCTGCCTCCTCTAGTAGGTCCCGGTTCAGCCTGGCAACAGCCCACCGCGGAAAGCGGGATAAACGCCGCGCCACGTGACCCCTACTGGAGTCCTGGGTCCGGGAGAGCTCAAATCGGATATACAGGTGATCCGAGAGCGTCTCAACCTCTTCCAGGACACGCCAGTTCCTTACTCGTGCGGCGAGGGCAGGGGTAGCGAACGAGAGGTCCACTATCGACCCCCCCTGCTGTCGCACGCACGTGTTGGTGGAGCCTCTGTTTAGAAGACAGAGGCCCACCGAGGCCGCCCACTCCTCTACGGCCTCGCCCCTGGCGTCCGTCCTGGGGGAACCCCACGCAATGGACTTTGCGTTGAAGTCCCCCAGCACAAGGACGTGCCCAGACGCTAGTCGCCGTATCGAGGTCTCCAAGCTGGTTAGGAAAACCTCGAAGTCGTTCAAACTCCGGTTGGGGGAGAAATAGACACCATATATGGTGATCCCCAACCACTCGACGGCAACATATCCAGTGCCCTTGTCTCTTAGCGACAAGGGCGGGGAATGAGCCGTCGTGGAACCGACGACTGCCACGGAGCCGTCCCAGTCACCCATCCAGTTTGGACGGGGAGGGACAGAATAGGGCTCCGCGACTACGGCAACACCTATCGACCACTGTGCCATGGTTTGCAGGAAGAGATCCTGCGCCGCGGCACAGTGGTTCAGGTTCGTCTGGACCAGGAGGTTGGAAACTTGATCCATTACTGGATCGTCTCTACAACCTCCTCCATGGGCGACGACGACGACGCACGTACTACATCAGAGGCAGCCTGGGTCGACTGGCTAGCCCCTGACGTCTGCCGAGAACTGCGGGGAGGCTTGCAGCCTCTCTGCCCCATCTGGTGATTGGCGGGCTTATTGCCCGCCGCACACGCTGGGCAGTGAGGGGCGGCAGAGCATTCTGCCGCCTTATGCCCCGGTTGACCGCAGCGGAAACACAGTCCGCCGCAGTCAAAACAACTGTCGCACTTGACGCGCGTGTGTCCCGCGGCCAGGCATTTAAAACACCTCATCGGTCTCGCCGCCAGGACTGTGATCCTGGCGCTCACGAAACCGATGAGCAGCCTGCCGGCGTCGGCCAATACTTTGGCCGACGCTACGGGACAGCTGACCCACACGGCGCCAAGCCCTCCTGGACCGGGGCGGATGGTGCCGACCCTGACGTTGTCCGCGCTGCACCCCGTCTTCTCCCGGATTACAGCGCGGACATCTTCGGCCGTCACTGAGTCGTCCAGGCCCGAGATGCGCAGTTCCGCGCACTTGGTAGGCCTGGCGACCCTGACACCATCTGTGGCTGCAAATATTCCCCGCAGCTTCTCAGCGAAGGAGTCCGCCGTCTTTGCGCCTTCAGCCCCAGGGAACTCGAGAACTCGAGCTCCCGTCTGGGCGAGGCGCATCCTGACCCCCACCGTCCCAAACTCGTTGGCGAGGCTGTCCCGGGCCTTTTTGAAAACGGCCGCATAGGACAGCCCGCCGTCAGCCGCCTCCGGGGACACGGTCACAACTACAGCCGCGGTTTTGGGCGGCTGCAGCTTCCGCGGCCTCTTTGCAGAGGCCGTTGCCACCGGTGGCGAAGGCTGGGCTTGGGCTGCTTTTTGGGCAGCCTTTCTGGCCCGCCTTCGGGACTTCTTGGAGCCCCTCGCCTCCTGCCAACCCTCGTTGCCCTATACCAACCCGTCTGGCCAGCGTGGTATAGTAGGCCAAAACCTCCTTTCTAAGGAGAGGCTGATGTCCAGCAGTGGACTATTAAAGGCTGTTGATGATGTTAAAAACAAGCCAATGACATTCAATTGACACGCTAAAGAGATGCCATTGAGATGCCACTGACATCGGTTGAAAATATCGGTATTCTACTAACATAAATTCACAGTGTCAATAGACTGTCGATATGGTAATATAGGTCATCAATGGTGATATCAACAATATTGCCATATCATGAAAATTAAATATATCATTTTCTTACAAAATTAAAATGTACCGCTTACCAAACTATTACAATGACATAAACGACATTTGTGTCAGTGACAAGTCATCGGGAGGCCATTGGTCTTACATAGTTAGTAGAATAAGAAGAGTACAAAACTATTCCAAAGACATTCCATCGACAGTCTATTGATACAATATTTAAATAGCAGAATTGAGATCCAGAGCGTTTAGTTCAATTTCTAGGTGTCTTGCTTATCTTATGTTATGATTATTTATTGCCTTTTTATTATTTGAAATGCGTTAATTAGGCATAAGGCTAATCGTGGTAAATAAAATTGACCGATCGTGATCATTCCTACTATGTTCAGTACATGTAGTTATGAATATTTATGTTATATTACTTACATCTTGGAGTATGCCGTCATAAGATACGACAAAAATTACGATATGTATTTGTTTTAATTAAAGTTATGTCTGTTTGTTTTTGGCCACAATGTACTCATGTCTATTGATGGACCGTCAATACTGTATGGAAGCGAGCCATTGTTTGCTGGGTTGAATCTGAAAATATATTTTTAGATTAATATCAAATTTATACTATCTAACGAGAAATGATGAACGAAATTCTTTTAAAAAGACAACTCCCTCATTAGGAAAATATCCTGTATCACGGGGGACTTTACAAACACACATGAAATGAACACAAAGAACACCCAGACTGAGAACAATCATTTTTTGGATCACACAAAGTGTCGTCCCTTGTGAGGATCGAACCATCAACACTCAGCGTAGGAAGAAGGGGCATGGCGATCGCTTAAACGCCATCCGTGCAGTTGCAATTTGAAAGACTATTTGTAGTTTGACCTTGTCTTTCATTCATTTATTATTATTATTATTTATGAGAATATAGACTCTTGAATATACACCTATTCATCCCGTGGGTGTCGTAAGAGCCGACTAAGGGAGCAAACTACGCAGGACAACAGCACTGCAATGAGAAGGAAAACTTGAAACAACCCTATACCAACCCGTCTGGCCGGCGTGGTATAGTAGGCCAAAACCTTCTTTCTAATAAGAGGCCTGTGTCCAGCAGCGGACTGATATAGGCTGTTGATGTGATGTGAGACTCCGTGTGAGAAACGGCCGAGTCTCTGTCAATGATGTAAAATACTTTTTTATTCTTATATTCGTAGTAAATATCGAAAGTAGAGTATTTCTGCCAACTTAATCTTTGACTACTTATTAATCTACTTATTAAAAATATAGTGATATAAAAAGTAGAAATGCAACTCTTCGCTACATTAGATCACTTTGCCAGTACTAATTCAACTCTCTAAAAATCTATCATCACCTCACTCACCTTAGATAGATTGCAACTTAGGAACAGCTTCAACAGAAAAGAATCATTTCTTCCTTCCGAAGACTATGGTTGACAAAATTATAAGAGAAGTACCTTTATGCACGTGAGATGAATTTTTACATGATAAGGATCAAGGCCAATTAACTGACATCCTGAAAAAGTAAGTAAAAAAAGCTGGAGTAATAATAATAATATTTTATTGATATAAAAAAGAGGTACAGTGCTTACATACATATGTATCTATTATCACAACAATATTATTAAAAACTTAAGCAGTGAAGCTCTGGTACCCATTGTAATATTTAACTTGAGTCATGGATACCAGTTCCGTTGTGTGTGTGTGTGTGTGTGTGTATGTGTGTGTGTATGTGTGTTTAATGTTATATCACATCGAGTCCCATTAATGTCTCGATTTTGTCCTAATCCTGTTCAAGTAACCAGTTCATTAGGCCTCGTCCACAGCGATATTTTACCTCACATTTTATTTCGCAAAATTCTGTAACACATGGGACTATCTATATAGGACTATCCGCGCTGGCGGAAAAAAATTGCGCGAAGAAATCTGTAATTTGATACAAAATGAAAGCGAGAATTTTGCGAAATAATTAAACGCACCGTGAAATATTGTGACGGGGCCTTACTTTGGTTTTGCATTTAAATTTTGCATGGAAAAATTTTATTTGTGATTTATAGAAATTAATCCGATTACAATAGAAAATAATAAACACTTGGTACGTACACGTTACACGTACCAAGTATTGTTCAATTGAAATGTCAGAATTAAAAAGCAAAAAAAGAAACTCAGCATGAACTAACGCCAAACTATGAACGTGGAAGTTCTCCAACAATAGCAGCGTCGCGTCGCTAGGAATTGTTAAAAATTAATATATTCGTCGGGAGTCGTTAGTTCAAAATAGTTACTGACAAGCTTTTGTTGGGTTTCAAATCCACGTATAAAATAGATATGATATGATGAATAGATATGACTAGAATTTCTTAGTACGAGTTCCTTAAGATTTTTGAAGACGTCATGAGTCGGTTTCCTATAGCCGCTTTGCTTTATTTTACAATAATATACATGACACACAAAACAAAAGACTTAATCATTTTTGGAGGAGATTATTGGGTTCTAGATCATTCTGATTGATTATAGTCATAAAACATTGGTAGGTATGTATTAAATAACTACTCCTATTTCTTACAACTGAACTGGCATGAAAGAGAAACTATATAACTGATGGTAAGTGGTTAACACTATAGCACAAATGGGTTCAACTTAATTCACATCGACAGCCTTTAATAGTCCACTGCTGGACTACCACCCACTGAGGCCTCTCCTTAGAAAGTAATAATAAGTTATTTAATAATAATAAACTTTTTATTTCAGACCATGGTGCCCAATTAAATAACAGAAATCAAGAATTTCATGTTTTAACTAATGTTATCAAAATTAATAAGTTATTTAATAATAATAAACTTTTTATTTCAGACCATGGTGTCCAATTAAAGAACAGACCTCAAGAATTTCATGTTTTAACTAATGTTATCAAATGTCATCTGTGATGTCAGTTATAAATACCTACGTCATTCATAACGCAATGACTATTGCTATCATAATTGTTATATTTTGACAACTTGTCAATAAAACGGGTACTAACTGAAATTAAAATGCAATATGACTTTAACAATAACAGGCGATTTACATAATTCACATCAACAGCCTTTAATAGCCACTGCTGGACATAGGCCTCTCCTTAGAAAGGAGGTTTTGGCCTACTATACCACGCTGGCTAGACGGGACGGTATAGGGTTTGTGTCAAATTTTCCTTCTTTTTGCAGTGCTGGTGTCCTGCGTTGTTTTGCGCCCTTAGTTCTCTTACGACACCCACGGGACGAATTGGGGTAGTGACATTCTGTATTCTTAATCCGTCACTACACGGACCTACATAATTATATTAATTAAAATGTCTTAAAACTGGACGACCAAGTATTTACACATAACACGTGGCACACGGCACACGGCACACCTACAAACTCTAAATATACACGATAAACTACTGAAGTCTAACAAGATATTACAGAGCTCTATTCAACCTCAACTTCGGAAGTTATAATTCAACTTACCTACAGTATATTACGATACCAAACTTAGCATCGTTATAACTACTTAAAGAGCAATTCTTGAAAAGAAACATGTGTAATACCGTTAATCATAAGCAAGTTAGCTTGTACTTTAGATGCTCGCATAAATCATAACTCCATACAATCATTTTCTTCGCGAAAATGTTTGAGAAGTGTTTTGTTTCGTATTTTGATCCACATATTACACAAACTTAACGAATATCATGAAGTTGAAGCTGAAATTTTAATGAAATACCCGCAATATGATAGAAATTTATTGCAAAATATTATTTAAAAAGGGGAATGTATCGTATCCTTTTTCTTTTATTGAGTAAGGCTTGGTCATTTTCTTCATCATTCTTCATCATTCAGTTCAGAATTTCGTCTCATCTTCTTCACTCGACAATGTTAAATATGGTTTTTGTGTATGTAGATGATCTAATTTTATAACGTGAAAAAATCAATACATCTGCTAATTATCATATTTTATAAGTTCTAATCGATGACATACAAAACTCTTATTTAATTGATCGGCAACAGTCCTTCCAAGCATGAACCTCCTTGAGTCTCTGAGGGACATCACAATTTGCACTTATTTCCCCACATTATTTACAGTTATGCAGACAAAATTTGAAATCGCAGTAATTTGTCTACTATTAAGCTCAACATTAAATTAAAAATTGATTTTTTTTTAATTTTATTAATTGGCCGCCGAGTTAGGGATAAAAGTGGTGACTCCCGCTCCGGCTCGTTTCTGGTGCAAAGGATGTCCGTTGCAATTCAGCGAGGCAATGCTGCCAGTATCATGGGCACCTTTGCACCGGGAGCGACGCGGGGCGGGTTATATGATCTGACTTGAATAAAAAATAATAATATTTGTAACTTAAATGTATGTAAAATTAAATGTATGCATGAATATGTCAGAAATATTTTTATTTTCTCCAAATCGTAACCAAATTGAGTTCAAACTGATATATATGTATATTATATAAAATATGATCAAAATAAAATAGTGTTCATCAAAAATCTTGTAGAAAAAGGTTCACAAAAGATAAGAGAACACCCGTAGCCAATTCTCATCCAGGTGAACATATAAGTTTTAAACCAAATTTTATAAACGTTCAGTAGACTATAAAAAAGATTGCATACTGAGTTGGTTTTAAAAGCAGCGAAGCGAGAGTCGATAATGTTTTAGGTAGGTATGAGCTCGGAGGGAAATACACTAGCGGTGTTTACGAAAATACTAGTTATAAATATGGGTATTGGAGAATGGCGCTAATTTAGTTTACGTTCTCTTTGCCAATTTATAACTTATTAATACATTGTGATGCTTTATATTTCTTTTATATCAAAACTAAATTTAATAATGTTTTGTAGACAGCGACTTGACGGACCTGTGTGTCTAGTGGTTACTGCTAAGTTAGAGGTCATGGTTTCGATTTCCACTTTATCATGTACGATTTTTTTTGTGTCCGGGTGATTTTTTTTCTTGTATGTATGTATTTAATAATTATGTTATATAGCAATCATTACGGGTAGCCCTAAAAAGTCCAAACAACAATCTTTCTACAGAACTTGGACATCGCCTAGTACTTAGATAATGAAGGTCTGATGGCAGTCCCTCCGCATAAAAAGTCGAAGTTCAGCCGTATCGCATTAGACTTAAAGCTGACCGAAACTAGGGAAAAAAGATTCTTCTAGCAGTCTATGGTTAAGTTAGTTCAACCTTAAGATACGGTATAATATTTAAGGGTAATAGTTCAGACAAAGGACGAGTATTTGTAGCAAAAAAAAACGCTGTATAAGGGCTATGCTTAATCTGCAGGAAACCGACTCGTGTGTTTCAAATTAAAAAAAACTGAACATTTTAACCTTACCACGCATACACATTATGCAGGTTGCATTATTTGTTAATAATAATTCTGAGCAATTCAACTATCGTCAACGCATAAGACATAAGGACAAATTGTACATAGTTGCTATCAAGATACATTTGATGCATAAAAGTATATTCTGCACAGCTTCGTATATACAATAATATTCCGAGAGATTTTAGGAAGGTTAAAGAAATTACTATATTTAAAAAGAAACTACATGACTTGTTGGTAAATAAATGTTATAACACAGTTAAAGATTACATGACCGACAGGTCTCTGCTCCATTACTCCATCCCCAATCATGATGTTTTCAGTGTTCTCTACATTTATTAATGTATAACTACATTATTAATGTGATCCATATTGACATAAAAAATATATTATTTAATGTATGTACTCATATTTTAATAATTTTATCTATTTGTAAGCCCAATGGACGGGACATAGCCGGACTAAATACTGAAAACTATAACATCTATATAATATACTTATGATCCCCAATAAAAATTACTAATACTATTAAAAGGATCGGAGGAAAAAAAGTTAGTAATTATGTAAATTTATTTATTAACATTGTACATAGTTGCAGGCCATAGGCTTGCCCCTATTATAGTCGGCAAAGTGTGAACGTCAATACGTTTCTGTTTATTACTTCGAAAAAGACGTGAATGATATTTGTGTAGACAGTGACATTAAATAGTTTTTTAACAAAATACAAAATTAATTTTTTAATTTATGGTTTTAACTCTCTTTGAAGGAAATATAATACAGAATAATAGACAGCTTGTACAAAAACCTATAAGTTACGTTTGAGACCATCTAAAACAAATTTAAACATTTCTAAAGTTTTCTGTATTAAATTTGAAAAGGCCCTTGAGGAAACTGACTAGAATTGTGAGCTTGAAATCTTTACGAACAATCAAAGATTTTAAGACAACATCAAGATTTTCATTTAACAAACTTCAAACAGATATTATCGACAATAAGCAAGACTCAGGGTTCAAACTTTTGAAATCCTTGAAACACTCAAATCAAGATCGACACCGTATAACTAACCCATTGTCCAAGTTCTGGCCGCCAATAAATTCTGTCCCCGGCCAATAGTTTCAAAGTTGGTACTCATCGATTTTCTTACGTCGAGACCACAAATTGTGAAACTTGTGCCCATTGTTGTGCAGGGTGCAATATGAACCGTTGCAGATTGCAATGACTTTTGTAACTTTTGTCGTCTATTGTGGACTTGGACTGCATTGGAGAAAGGTTGCGATACAATCCTTTGAAAACGTTAGGCGTAAATCATACGGAACAAGGGTGCACAACAATTTATCAAATATGTAAAAGAAGTATCTAATATTCTATGACTTATAGTCTCGCCCTGAACTTTTGAAACGGTTTAGTGTGTTTTCAGGGAATTCTTCATTTTGGTTTAAAACCTATCGTGGCCTCCGTAATCTAGGCCGTCAAAGGCCGGCAACGCGCTTGCGACTCCTGAGTTGCAGGCGTTGATGGGCGGCAAAAAACATAAAAATAAGGTTAGCGAATTTAAAGATTTTAAATAAATTAAGAGAATATTTGAGATTCTATAAATATAGGTGGATGAAGAGTTAAATTAAAGGACGAATCACGTTTAGGCAGGTTACATGATAGACAAGTAATTTATTAAGTACAGAGAAACGATACAAAGCTTTGAGATACTGATAAATACACAGAGATGCTGTGAAAATAGGTAAATGTTGATTTGTTTACCTGTTTTAGTTAGATAATGCTAGACCTATTATTAAATGAGCACGACTGCACGGAATGCGTAGTGATTCGAACATGGGACGATACTTTGTGTGATCCACAAATTGTCGTTTTGAATCTGGGTATTCTTTGTGTTCGTTTCATGTATGTATGTGTGTAAAGTACCCCGCGACATATGATTTATTCCTAGTGCGGGGGTTGTCTTTAAAAATAGATCCATTCATCTGGAATTTGAGTAAAAAAAACAGTAACGTAATCACTTAAAGCTCAACACATGTTAAAAGAAAATAAGTAAAAGTGTTTAAACTCATAGTACAAACATTAGCGCAGGGCATAGAAACTAATTAATTAACATAGGTACCTATTTTAAAGTCCACACAGGCCATTTTGTAACAGAGTCAGCTGCTGTGTGGGGCACTTTAGATATTAAGTCTGGCCCTAGTTGGCCAGTACTTTGATATTTCGCCGCAGTTGATAAACAGTTGGTTAGCTTAGCACTTTATATTCCACAGTACATCTGGTATTATGATTGGGTTTATTTAAGATTTAGTTGGAAATTTGGGAAAAGTGAAGACGATAATTAAGATTTATTAACTAAACATGAAAACGATATAACATATATTGTTAAGGTCAAAACCGGTTTATAAATGACGGCGTTCTAAGGCAACAAATTAATATAAATAAATATAACTGATAAATTGCGAACCTCCTACTTTTCTGAAGTTGGTAACAATCGGAAAATCGGAACCTAAGAAATCTCATATTAAAATAGCTTTCCCTTATTGAGTACAGAAGCAGACCGTGTTATGGATAGAAAAAAAAAACAATTGAAAATGATCTGAAATCGAAGCCAAGAGTTAGATGGTGGAACTCTTTTCTGCTTTAAAATGGGATTCGCCGTTTTTTTTTGTTTATAAAAATATAATTATTTTAATATCGAGATACCACTTAATGCTGAATATCTAATAAATGATACTCAACGATGGCAATTGGAAATTCACAACCGCTTTTCTAAATATTTCCTTTTAGCCAGCATTGAAAAATTACCAACTCTGTTTATTTTATTTTATTCATCATTTGAAATAACACGAAGCCGTCCGTTTCTCTTCCAATTCCAGATTGAATTTATAACTTCGTAAAACAGTTCGTTATAATTAATTGAAGGCAAATCTCTTAGCAAAATATTAGTACAAAATCCTATCTTGTATTGAGCTAGGTATTGAAAGCAGAACAATGACTTACGAAGACAATGATCAAAGGGGGCATAGACTTGATCTCAAAGAACATTTTAATTAAGGAACGCGGAAAAAAGAAACATTAACGAATGGAATGCTTACTGACATCGTTTAGGAAAAATAAGGCAGGGGTCTTGTTTAAACATTACATTAGTAACAAAATTTTATTCCTTTAATGTGATTCATTGTTGTTGTGAAAGACTAAAAATAAAGAAAAGTTGCGAAGAGTGATTTCAGTTTAATTACTTAGGTAGATTAAATACTGTGATTCATATTGACTAAGCCAAAATATCGCAGTATAACTAAACCCAATGTATAAAAAATATGTATAAATATGCTTGGGCCTGTGTGCCAAAGGCTTATGTCACATACACGCGTCGGAGCTATACCCGCGTTAACTGATTTAGGCATTTAGTATAACCCAATATTTCTTGTAAAATAAGGTAAAAAAATCCAAGCAGGTTATGATACCCGTCGTAGATGAATCAAACAAAGTGAAAACCAATAGGAATTCTTAGAATCTGTATTGACGTCTATGTAATAATTCTATTTTGACTTCATCATGTATCTGTAATGTCTTTAATTTGGGTTTTTGAACTGTCATATTAGTAATAGTAATAAAGTAATTTATGTTTGCTTTTTATGAAGTACTAGTAAGTTAGTAACATTAAAAAAAAACGTTACGTCTACATTCTTATAATTACAAAATGTTTCTATTTGGTATACTTCAATAATTCCCAATCCGACAGCAAATTTATGTTTGCTCTTTTCCACGTCCTTTTACATAAGTGATACTATACTAGTTATTTTAAACTTAATACTATCACCGCCACACACACGCGGCCGCATGAACAACCGCCAATTACAGCCAATAACAGGCAAGAACCAAAGCCGGTCTCAATTTACTTAGTAAACACACGAAGCCAACTGCTCCCATAGCAAGATAGCTCACAAAAGCGGACATTAGTTCGCAAACTATTGGTAAGAGACACAATTTATGCTTACTCTACAACTTCGTCAATAGTTTAGAGGCAAGATTGCGACTTGCAAGCTCTTAGACTAGGAAATTGGAAGTCATTGTTTATGTGTTTCGGATACTAGCGCCATCTCTGTTAATAAAGTGCAACGTGATGAGGATGTTGCAGTTCGATTTTCAATAAATTGCGGTCGGTATTGAATTTGGTTGAATCTTAATTTTGCTTGCTAGCATATGCATATACTTAGTTGAGGTCTTATTGAAAACTGTTGACTATAGTAAAGACCATGGTTTTGACTGAATCTCGAATATATTAACAAAGTAACTAAGTTTTAACTGAATTTTGTAAGATTTCGTTAAATCTGTAACAGATAAGAATCTGTTACAGGTTTTACGGTATTTTTTTAATGATATTAATATTTATCTCCAAAAACAAAACCAAATAACTACCTAACTAACTTAATTAACAATAAAATTAATGTTAAGTTACTAAGATAATATTTAATAAAGAGAAAACTGAGCAATTATTTGTACATGTTAGATACAAAAACAAAACTATAAAATTTACATATTACAAATATAACTTATAAAACGTATAAACCCTGTATTTTCAGCTAAAGAATAATAATTATATATCTGACTGGCAGCCTATGTGAGAGCTCAATAATATCAGACAAACATTACCGAAAATTCAAAGAGTAACAAAAGGAATAAATCAAAATTTGATTGGAATCGTCCCGGAACGCGTAACAATCGTATCACGTCCGTGGCGCGCTTTGAATAAACAATTCCGGGACAACTTTGGTGATCCGACCACAACTATACGTCGATATTCGATTGTGATTCACTACATATATTTCATATCAATACTATTGACACTACATCTGATACAAAATCGATTTTAAAGATTCAGCTTTGACACATAGTCACATTCTCATTATCTGAGAATAAAAGGCAAACAATATTGATTTGAGCAAAGAGTATTAACAGATGTATGAATAAATATCCATGACAGAACCCTGTATAAGCACATATCAATAAAATCAATCAGACTCAGGTGTAGGTATTAATTTACGATAAAAAGTAGGAAATTTATTAAATGCAGTTTTACATGTAATGTCTTTGATGGTGGAATGTTGGATGATAGTTGTTTTTCGTTAACTAACAAAATGTTACATTCGCTGTATCAATATAAGACATTGTTCTTAAATACATATATGTTTTTGCTTTATTGAAGTAAGTGTTCGAGAGACAAATTATTGAATATCAGTACAAATTGGATGTAATTTGATAATGTACATCTTGTATGCTTTTGATCATTGAAAATTCAGCTTTCTAATTGAAAACGGGGAGTTAAAATAATCTTGAAACGATTAAATAAACGGTAGTCATGGCTATTGTGTCTGTTTTTATTTGACTTGGTGAGGCCACAGCTTTGCACTTAGATCATTATTTACACATTTTTCTAACTGAAACTAAATCTATTCAAAGATTGTTGGTAGAAACCGATATCACCGATTGTACTAACATTAACATAAAATTTTACGGTACTTGTATTTTTATTTCGATCACAATACAGAATAGTCTATTCCAAGGTATATTTTTATTCCTCCAGCAATTCGTTACTTCGAGTTCTTATCCATTAGTAGTAGTATTACTCGTTCTCAATTTACATCTAACATGTCGAATACAGCAGAGAGCGAAGCGTGTAGCAACACAGCCGGCAGTGTTTGCCCGCCAAAGATTTGGGGTTCGATCCTCAGCCAAGTTTATTTGCATCGGAATCGGATACACGATTTCCGTCGTTTATAAACACTCGAATTTGCGTTTAGGTAAAGCACTTTGATTAACACAGTACTACTAATGAAACTGTGTTATAATTTACTACCAGTGGGAAGTGAATAAGCATGTATTATGTATATATATATATATATATACTTTAAATTTTAAGGTATACTATTACCTACTAATAATATTGTCTAGGTATTGGCGCGAGAGTGTATGCTATGAGCAAATCTTATTTTCTGTTTTCATATATCAAACAGTTAAAAGACTTATAATAAGGAGGAGTGGGTTCTGTGTTAATGTATATCTTTTGTCTCATCATTATCATCATCAACAGCCTTTATTTGTCCACTAATGGACATAGGCCTTAGAAAGGAGGTTTCGGCCTACTATAGCAAGCTGGCCAGACGGGTTGGTATTGGGCTTGTTTCTAGTTTTCCTTCTCTTTGCAATGTTGTTGTCTTGCGTAGTTTGCTCCCTTAGTCAGCTCTTACAATACCCACGAGATGAATAGGGGTGATGACAATCAATATTCTTAATCCGTCATCTCGGGGACACATTTTTTATGTTTCTTACTTCAGAACTTCGTCTTATGAACCGATTTAACACTGTGCTAACTAAAACACTGTGTAACACTAACTAAAAATTCGTTGTCGTAACATTCATGAGACTCAATGAGGCTCTTTGGAATAAATTCACAATATCCACCATATAAGAGCAACAGATGCCATTATTTGGTTTGTGTTTTCAAAGCTGTTTCAATAGGTGCTACATCATGTCTAGATGCTGTCCATCCAACAGAACCATTTATCCAACATTTAACATACCATGATATAGTAAAATAATCGGCCGTCTGGTCCCAAACCAGGCATAGCCTGTGCTATGGCAACCAGACTGTTGATAAACATACCTAAATATTTCTAAATACATACATATTGTATATAAATTACACACAGACAGAACAAATAATCGTGCTCATCATACAATTATTTGTCCTGGGTGGGAATCGAACCCACGACCTCCGGCTTAGCAGTCAGGGTCACTAACCACTAGATCTTGAAAATGATATTTTTATTATTTTTCGTGCTATGAGATTTTGGTAGATCATAGTAAAAATACGTTATCGAAACCACTCCGTACTTGTTAGTTTTTAGTCATGTCCTTACTTATGACAAGAAAACAAAACACATATGAGACTTACAAACTTTATTCTTTGATATCGCCGCAACAAAAACTTTCTCAACAGCGAGCGAAGTCGATCTTCGTTTAAAATACTAGTAGCGTAATAAAATTATGATCTTTTGCGCGCCATTCAGTCTCAGAACTTATTACCAAGTTACTTGGAACATAACGTACAATGTTTAAACTTACAAAATGTCAATGTCTGTAATATAAAACTTTTAACACTTGTTTTCAAACACTTCTTTTCAAAGATGATACGCTCGATATTTAGTTTAGAGAGAGTAGTATATAATAATAATATTAATAAATGAAAAATGCTTTAAAGTCTATTTCGGGCCCTAAAAGGGGTCCGATATAGAGTTTAAAGCATCTACGACTTGGCTACGGTATGGTGATCTCTTCGGAGAAACTGATGGTTTTGTTTGTGCGATTCTGGACGAAGTTATCACGAGGAATAACTATCGGAAATATATCCTGAAAGATGGTACGGTTGACATCTGTCGGGCATGCCACCGTCCTGGGGAATAAAGAGAATAATAATAATATATCGCTTTAATGTACACCAGGTATAAATATACCATAATTAACTTAAATTAGGTTAGACAAGTACAAATGTCGGCCTTATCGCTCAGGCAACCGGGGTATGGAGAGAAAACATGAAGGGGAAGAGGTATAGGGTAAATGCTGGTGTGTTAGGAAATAGATAAAAAGAGGAAATCAAAGTAGTATATATATATATATATATAAATATAAAAGATAGTTATAGTTACACATAGCATATATTTGTTGTACTTTGGTGAGTATATTACGTACTAGAGGGAATATACAATGTGCAGAACAAGGCTTATTAGGCTTATTAGATACATATAATAAAACAAACACGTGTGATTTGTAACTACTAAATACATATATTGTATAAAACCTTATTGACTTGGTAGAAAGTTTATAACTAATTGGACATTGATATCTCTCAAGTAATATTCTTTCACTTGCTTTTTGAAGGAAGCAAGTGTTTGTTCTGATATACGTGTTTATCTAACCAGACATTACTTACCTTTACGACCAGATACGTATCGGAAACAATAACCTCTTCGGCTCTTATCTAAACTCGTTTCAACCAGCACTAAATAAAGAAACGAACTAACTTATTAGGTACGAGATCTCATTTTAATTTGGTTTGTAAAACAAATTTTAGAATATTGTAGATCAAAAAAGGTTCTGTTTTAACTTACATAGACACAGCTGGAGTAATAGTTTTGTTATACAAAATCATGTAGTGTTTTGTATCTGCCGAGCCTATCTAGCCCACGAACATTCATTTATAATTGTTTTTTTTTTTTTTTATAAAATCACCTTAAACAATAAAAACTCAAGACGTATACTATACTAAATTGTAACACATATATGTTTTAAAATAAATACTATCTGACCCGGCGATTTCGTCAATGAATGAGCAGATTTGTGATTTTAAAATTAGCTTAAAATTATTAAGTTCAATTTATTTAGGATAGTAATAAATAAAATATAAATTTAATAAAAATGCTTTATTGGCCATGTATTTTGGTGCATGGGTTGAACTCTTCAATGAAGCACCTTGTGATATACGACATTTTTCGTTTTATTATCAGGCGCAAGAACAAATAAAGCAGATGGTTTTCCGTTCGTGATCATGCCACGTATCATTGACCATGAAAAAAAACATGCATTTTCTAAATTCAGATCACAAACATTCAAGGATTGGCCTTGTGATTGTTCATCGTCATGGCGAATGCAAGACGAATCGGAAATTTAAGTCGTTTAAACTCAAACGGCATATCGGTTGGAATCTTCGGAATGAAAACTTCCTCACCGTTGAATTTTTCCTAGAGTTTCGTCGCGTAAATCACATTGACCATCAATTTACTTATCACCAAACGCGTTCTGTTGCATAGTTTTGGTCGGTTTTTGTTTCGAAGCATGATTACTACCGAGCCAACCTTTAGTCGTAAATTATACGGTGGTAAACACAGTCAATATACCTATACTAAATGGTAGGTACATATATATGTTTTAAAATAAATATATTTTAAACACAGCAAAAAAAATGATAAAAATTTATGTTTTTTATGACAAAGATCATTTTCAGACAAAAGGGACCAAACTACATTTTTTGGGTTTTGGATATACAAATCACTTAAACCTATCGTGATTTATGTCATGAATCATGGACATGGGTCTCGTCCAACTCGAAGGCAAAGCTACCCATTTAATTACCTCCGTATCATGGGTTATTTGACTTTTCTGTCTGTTTATTTAACTGTCCTTTTAGATCAATCTGATAATTCTACGATGATACTTTACGTTATCTGAAATATCTTCATCTAGAATTCAATTGCTCCATTGGCGATCGTAGAATGTTTCAAAATTGTCTAAAATTAAATCACCATTGTTTAAAATTGCAGATCATCAAAGATTTCTTCAGTATTTTCGGTTATCATCATATATAAGTATGGGATCTATTCAATCTAATAAATATTTGACGCCTTGAAATAAATCCTCAAAATTTTGTTATGAGCTCTTTATTTAGAGGTAATTGCAACCATTCGGCAAACATTAGAAGAATATCCACACATTATTTTTTTAAATGGAGGTTTATCTTTGAATATAAAATAGAGGAGTGGGTGTGTTGGTAAAGTATTGTCACGAGCCGGGGATTCCATAAATAAAAGAAGGTGGTTAATTACCAAAATTAGCACTGTATTTATAAACATTCACTTTTACAAACACTAATTAACAAAATTGTTCCTTAGTCGCACTACAATATCGCTTCGATGTTGATTTCCCTCTCGTAAAAGAATTACTCGCCCGTACGGCCAACCGATTCAACTTTTCAGACAGACCTATGTATATTAAGGAATCTACAGATTTCTATGAGCTATTATCTTCCGATATTCAACACTAGATGGCGCAGCAAGTATCGGAATAATGAATCAATATTACAACGCGTAGTGTTTGTTGTGCTACACTTGACACTAGGTGGCGCTGTCCTCCAGATTCCATACGACTCTCGATTGTTCACGAACTATAGTTAAAAGGCCGTTAGCTTGGCCCTCCTGATGGTTTGGGGGACGCGGGGCGGGGGTGCATTCAACCAATTAGCTAGTGCGTCGCTGTCCGCCGGCAGTGACTGACGTGAAAGCATGGCTGTATGTGTTATTTTCTTAAGACTGCTACACACGGTATTATTTTGCAACATGGATAATCTTCCGACTCTGCGTCACAAAAAGATTTAAAAACTTGAAGTTCGGCTTACAGAGGTTCTACTGTTAAAGTTCTAATAAAGAATATTTATTATTTTACTTAATTTTTACATTGTATCTGAATATAATTTACATGATGAAGATAAGGTGATTTTTAAAAAAATATTTTACAGTATTAAATTTTATAATTAATCATAAAAACTTACAATACACTGACATTATAATACACGGAAATAAATTCGATTTGTATTACATCGTGTGTAGATTAAATCTCAAACAAATAAATCTGAAGATATCGAGTTAGTACATCGTGTCATGTATAGCCGAGCGCATCACCCGCCCCGCGTCCCGCAAACCATCAGGAGGGCCAAGCTTACGGCGGTTTAACTATAACTACACACTTACAAGATCCATTAAATCCTATGTTCTAACAGTATTAAAAAAGTCAATAAATATATTTAAACAAAAAAAAACAATTGACTTGTCGGTAAGTTGGAAAACCAATTGGACGTGAAGAAAGAAAACAATTTACATTTTACCAAACTTATTTATTTTAATATATATTAAGATTACATAGTTTATAACAATCTATAAGCATGTGTTTATTTTTCTTTCTCTTTTAACGTTTAATCTAATCTGCACAATGTCTACATTTCAAATGTGGTTATTAATGTTAGAAGCATTGTGTTGTAGATTTATTAAGAAACGAGCTTTTGTCTATGTCACCCGCGTCTATGTTGGTTATCGCGTTAAAAGTATATTTCAAAAGCTTAAAAAACAACAACTAAGCTAAATTATCAGTAAGTTACAGTGATTATTTAGCTTTGTTGTTGTTTTTTTATTTATTTTAGACTCCTCCCGCTTTAGGAATATATATCCTGTGTCGCGGAAGACTGAACAAACATACATGAAACGAACACAAATAATACCCAGGCTCAGAACAACAATTAGTGGATCACACAAAGCGTTGTCCCATGTGGGGGATCGAACCATAACACTTTGCGCAGTAGAAAGTGGCAAGGTGATCGCTTAAACCACTGCGCTATCCGTGCAGTCAATTATAGAACGTTTCAATATATTTAAATACTACAAAAATATGTGGATTACACAAAGTGTCGTCCCATGTGGGGATCGAACCCACAACACTCAGCACAGTGGAAAGCGGTGTGACCGCTTAAAACACTACGACATCCATGTAGTCAAAATTTCTCTAAATTCAATTATCATAACTTGACTCGTGTCTTTGATTTTCCTTAAGGCCCATTGTAAGCGACCACCACTCTGCGCTATAGGTAACTCATCGCTGGCAACACTCGCTGGTCAAAAACTCTCGACTCGAGACACTACGATTTGGGACGAGAAAATATCACGCAGCTTCCCGAACGCTTGAAGAATCGCTAAACACTAGTTTTCTGTAAAGCCATGGGCGATACAACCAGCCAAGTGGGTGTATACTGCCCACTAAAAATTGAGGTGCAAAAAAATAGGTCCAAAATCTCATTTTATTTCCGGAATAAATCCTGTTTTGCAGGAGACTTTACAATCATACATGAAGCGGACACAAAGAACACCCTGACTCAGAACAATAATTAGTGGATCACACAAAGCGTTGTCCCATGTGGGGATCGAACCATAACACTTTGCGCAGTAGAAAGTGGCAAGGTGACCGCTTAAACCACTGCGCTATCCGTGCAGTCAATTATAGAACATTTAAATATATTTAAATACTACAACAATCCCTCGTTGTTAGTCTTAAATAACGCGCATAGTTCCAGCAGTTGTTTCGTACACTTCCCTTGACTCTTCATCCTCCTGATATCTGTTCGTCTGTTTATGTGCAGCCTGGCACCTTCTATGCCCGACCACATTTTAGCAACTGAAACTAGTTTGCTCCACGGCAGTGGCCATTCACCTCGAAGAAACTAAAAAATACGCATTTTATTAGTTTGAAATACTTTCATTGCGGTTATAAACACACTCATATCAAGAAAATCGGTCAGTGTCAATTTGATCTCATATAATGATCCGATTTGAAGGTTTACACTGCTTTGTATTTATACCTATCTCGAAAGTCTGAAACAACAATGATAAAGCAAGTATGAAAAATGATAGAAAGGAGTACAATATAATACAATAAAATTGCTTTGATTATTTTATATATTCATGGTTGTTTTTCCTTCACTTGCGAGCCGACCTGGCTTCGCACGGCATTCTTTGAAATTCTCTGAGTTTCCCTACTGTAATATACTGTATGATACATATCAACCTTACTCTTGAATCACTCTCTCTATTGATGAAAACCGCATTAAAATCCGTTGCGTAGTTTGAAAGATCTAAGTGTACAAGAACGAGAAGCGACTTCATTGTAGACTACATAATGGAGTAATAATGATTATAGGACCACCTATAGTAACTTAGTACCAGCTATAAACTCACTTGATCAAACGGTTGTTTCCCAATATGAAACATGGTGTACAAAAGCGGAGTTTTATTTAGTGGTATATCCACATCACACGACTCTTGTATGCCCAGTTTTTTAAAAATCCATTCGGAATGTAACTGGAGATGTTCGTAAATCACCTGAAAATTATAAACATGTCATCTTTTTTTTGACGCGAAAATTGAAGATAAACCTTATAGCTGCGATATCAAGGTCGCTTATAAGACAGTTTTATTACATACAGTATTTTACAAACGAATATGCCGAGAGTTGGGAGCGTTATTTTTACAAAAATGTGTGTTACACACGTGTGGTGGCGATAAGAACTACGGATTGTCACCACCTCTATTCATCCTGTAGGTGTCGTAAAAGTCGACTAAGGAAGGAAATAGTGCAGGATACAAGCACTGCAAAGAGAAGGAAAACTTAAAACAAACTCTACACCAACCCGTCTGGCCAGCGTGGTATAGCAGGCCAAAACCTCCATCGTAAGGAGAGGCCTATGTCCAGCAGTGGACTATTAAACGCTGTTGATGCTGATAATGATTATGATATATAATTGTGGGTTCCTTCAAAGTACTGCTATATATCTTCGGAACATTCAGTGTTCGGGTTTAGGGCATAACCTCATTGTAATGTGAAATAACAGACTGCATACCCGAAGACTGTCTCTCCCCGGTGGCGTCATCAGTATTTGGCTGGTCAAAGCAGCTGCATCGCTGGCACGTTCTGCGTTTGAACCAGGGACATCACCCTTGAAATTCAAAAACTATGAGTCATCAATCAATTAAACTAAGAACCTTTGAACAGGGTTTGGCAGTTGCTGTCCTTGTCTTAATGACCTCTCCAATCATAAAATAGACATATGGCTGGCGTTTTGGAGCTAAGTCCAGTCCTGCAGTCTGATCCATCCGACATTTTGCAGTATCCCCTACCATATCATTATTACTCTGCGTTTACTTGCCCCCAAAATTTTCCTTTTCAAGGTTAATCCTATCAATTACATTTCCAAGGTATACTTCCGTCAGGCTGGTAGCCAGCTGTATAAAAACATCAGCCAATACCTTTCGTAGTGTTACGGATTGTCCTGATCGTAAATAAGGATCAACGAATAATTTGCTTCTCTTGTGTCCCCCCCACAACTCACACTTCGTGAACTCCTCGTTCTTTGTACAAGTAGTTCTGCTCTGGAATGCGCTCCCACTCGAAATCAGGATGTCCACAAACCGTTTCGCATTTAAAAGGAATGTACATAATTACCTTCTCGAGGAGATGGCGGAAGTGACTTAACAAATGGTACACCTCCTAAATTCAAGCATTCACAGTGTACAAACATAAATAATATGTATTTATATCTATATTTATTTCTATATATATGTGTAATTATATTTGTATTACATTATAACTTATGTGTATAATATTTGTAGATTTTGCTTAGTTTTAGATAAAAAAATATTTATAATCATTGATTACAATCGTAACCTCGGTGCACCTACCCTACAAGATTTCTACACCACCTAAAGGTTGGCTGGAAGAGAATGCCCAGGGCATTAAGTCCGCCGATGTACATAAGTGCATGAAGATGTAAAATAAAATAAATAAATAAGGTCAGGAACAAGGTGTGAATATTCTGATAGTGACGCGATGACGGTGTAAATTCGTTCGAGCAAAGCTTTTTTGTTTTAAATCTTTCACTTCACCTCATTTTCCTAAATGCTATATGAATGGAAATTAACTTACTCAAGTAGATAATTAGTCGTAAGTCGATAGGAAAGTAAGTTACCTCCTCAAACAATTCAGCGAACTCTGGAAAATCCTCCAATCCAAACTGATTTGATAGGACCACCTTCCGTTTGGACTGAGCTATGAGTTGTTCTATTTCCTGCGTGTGTTTGTCGTCCTCGTCGATGGAGCAGAGCGCCTCCGCGATGGCGAGGGCGATGCACGACGCGCTACTTGACGACGAGTCGAAGCTCAGCGATGTGGATGTTGCTAGGGTCAAGGTTAAGGTCATACAAATAATATGTATTAGATTTAATCTAATATCGTTAATCCATACATTTGATTACCAAATTATTCGAACTCGAATGTCGAAGCCCAGCGATGGAGATGTCGCTAGAATGTCAAGGTCAAGGTCATCGTATATGATAAAATATCTATTAGACATTTAATTTCATATCGTTAATAAATGAGAGATTAGATGAAAGATAGTACCGTTACTATCTGCTAGGGAGACTTTTTTAAATCACCAGATAGTTCAACAATAAACAATATTGTATTACAGCACTGATTTGTTTTGTACTATTATTTTATTAAGATTACAAGTAAATAAACTTCACGCTATAACCATAAAGTATAAAATAAATAAAATTTGGTCTATAATAAAAAAGGGAGAGAATAAAATATAATAAAATTTGAGTAAGAAGGATACTAACTCACATTATATTCTTGGTAGGTAACTATTTGAAATAACCTGTGGGTCCGAAACAATTTCATTTCAAGCCTTTTTTATCTAAATATAATCTACTACTGAGTAACAACATTTAATGCACTGCACGGATAGCGTAGTGGTTTAAGCGGTCGCCACGCCGCTTCCTACTACGCCGAGTGTTGTGGGTTCAAACCCCACATGGGACGACACTTTGTGTGATCCACTAATTGTTGTTCTGAGTCTGGGTGTTCTTTGTATCCGTTTGATGTATGTTTGTAAAGTCCCCGCGACACAGGATATATGCCTAATGCGGGAGTTGTCTTTTTAAAAAAGTAAAAAAAAAAAAAAAAATGTGTAGTAATCGTTTGAAACTTCCATTAAGAAAATGACAAAAAATATGAAGTCGGGCCTGGTGGTCTAGTGGTTAGTGACGTTGACTGCTAGGCCGGAGGTGCGGGACTTCGATTCCCATCCAGGACAAATCATTTTGTGATGAGCACGATCATTTGTTCTGTATTTGAGTGTAATTTATCTATATGTATGTAGGTATTAAGAAATATACCTATAATTATGTATATTTATTAGCAGTTTGGTTACCATATTACATCTGCCTGGTTTGGGATCGGAATGACGTATGTGAGATATGTGAAATTCTTATTATTATAAATTAATTTAGTATTTATGATCGTTATGTATTTTTCGTAACGTTATTATTGAAAGCATCATAAAAGCTTCATTCCTTGACTTCCAAAATTTTGACGTAGCTGACCCATAGAGAAATTAACCTCTTGTGCATATTACAAAACGCAGGCCAGTCATAAATGAATGAAAGAAGTATCTTCTGTAGCACTTACTTGTTTGATCAAAATTCATAATCCTGACATGTTTAGACCTAGGCCTATTAGCTTTACCACGCATAGTATGAGCATCTCCGTTAGGCTGGCTCGATGCTGCGAACCAATACAAAGACAATACATCTTAGAATATTTGACGAAAATAAAGTCAATCCAAAAATGTAGCAAAATTAATCAACAGATGGCGCTAACAAAAAAGTACCAAAACTAATCAACAGATGGCGCTTACCCGATTTTTCTTTTTCTCCTTCCAATTCAGCCCATTTGAATATCTCTTCGTAAGTGATTGTGATCAACATTTGTAGCAATACGGATCCTCCAACAGGACTAATATGGGAAGGAAGAGCATTTTCCATGATTGAACAGGCGTTTAAAAATGAACGAGGAATACAATCAAGGGAACGCGATATACAAGAGAGGCACAGCGACATTGTCTGTGAAGAAAAAAAGACTTAGTTATCGACCTATATTATTAACCGATTTAATAAAGGTTTGCAATTCTGCTATATCTCAGAACCCTGACATTTACGAATCGATTTGAATAATTATTTTTGGTTTTTCTTTCGTGTCATTCAGATTTGAAGAAGATATTCCACCCCTGAGGGCCTCGTATACCTATAACTTAGGTATCCTAGCGTAATGTTACATGGCCCATAATCTTTATCAATGAATACTCCATTCGATACAAAAATATTTTTTCTGATTTGACAGATAGTTTTTGAGATTACCGCGTTTTGAACAAACAAACAAACTTATTATATTAGTCAAGACTGCCTCGGTGGTGAAGTGGTAGCATATACGACTCCTGTGCTGGGGTGCTCGGGTTCAATTCCCGAGTAGGACCAAATGTTTGTATGATCTGCAAATATTTGTTTCGAAGTTTGGGTGTTTTCTATGTATAATTTGTATATTTTTACAAAAATATAGTATAAAAGTGTTCTATCAGTTAATCTAGGTTCCATAGTACAAGCTCTGCTTAGGTTTGAAACAGATGTCCGAAAATATTATAATATTATTTTATGACTTGCTTTATAACGACATTATTCTGGTTATAAGTACCTAATACTACGATTCCGTTACAGAGGAATAAACCCCAGTCTACAACCACCTTAGGTACCTGATACATTGATGCTCCACTTTGCACAGCATTCACTAGTATTGGCGGGATAAATTGGAGAACAGAACCAACTACAGCAAGTACACCGGCCAGCCAGGGAGGTCTTCTGCCACACCACACCTGGTATAATTACAATATACATAAATTTGCCGTGATTTCCGTGATTGAAGCCGACTAAGGGAGCAAACTACGCAGGACAATAGCACTGCAAAGAGAAGGAAAACTTGACACAAACCTTTTACCAACCCATCTGGCCAGCGTGGTATTATAGGCTAAAACCTCCTTTCTCAGGAGCGGCCTATGTTCAGCAGTGGACTATTAAACGCTGTTGATGACGATGATGATTGATGAATCTTCTATTTATTAGTAGTAGCCCTATTCCTATAAATATATGTAGATTAGTTGGTATTACTAATATGAAACTAAGTCCGAGTATTTACTACGTTTTCACATCTAAATTCTGGTCAAATATAAGCAGAATCTTACGAGGAAGGGCTACTTCTGGCTACTGTTTGTCTGTTATTTGCAATAACTCTTAAAAGTTTTTTTTAATATAATAGGAGGCAAATGAGTAGACGGGTCACCAGGGCCTCAATTCTGCTATTTCTTACTATCATTCCCGTGACACGCAATTGAAATGCCATTGACATTGCTCAAAATATCGGTATTCTACTAACATAAATTCACTGTGTCAATAGACTGTCGATGTAGTGACAATGGCTCATCAATGGTGATATCAACAACATTGCCATATTTGGTAAATTAATCTTTCCTTTCAAATTTAAAATGTACTGTTTACCAAACTATTACAAAGATTTTGTATAAGTCGCAGTTCAGCGATAAGTCATTGGGCCATTGGTTTCACATTGTTAGTAGAATACGCAAAGTGCAAGCCATACCATCGACAGTATATTTATACAATATTAAAATAGCAGAATTGAGGCCCTGATGGTAAGTGACTACCGTCGCCCACGGACCTGCGATTAAAGAGTCACAGGTGCCTTGCGTCACTCCTTCGCAGGAACGGAAAAATTGCTTAAGCCGGTTTTCTTTGGCTTCGTCCATATTCGTAACTGAACTTACCTAACCAGTTACAAGAAAAGAATTTTTTTTCGTTGTTTGGTAACTAGTTGTGGGAGAAGAATAATTATTCCACTTTGGTAACTTGACTTCCCTAACCAGTTACAAGAGAAGATTTTTCTTTTGCTGTTTGGTAACTAGTTATGAGAGAAGAATTATTATTCCACTTTTGTAGATCAAATTATTTCCACTTTTGTAACCCGAGATGTTAGTTTAGTTAATTAAAACCAAAAGAACACCGATATAATGAAGTACTTAAAAAGCCTGCAGTATAAGGGATTTTTTACTTTTTTATCTTGTAAATGGTCAAGTATGTTTAGTTACTAATCTGGGTTTAATTACTAAGGGGGTTTTTGAGGTAATATTCCTACTGCTTTATTGAAAACATTTTTAAAACGTTTTATATGTATTACACAATTTATTAGATATTAGCATTTATTAGTACCTTTTAGTACCTATTGGATTAATAAACAACATTACAAAATATTAAAGTAAAAGAAACAAATGTTAGATAGATAAATGGAATTTAAATCATAAAAGGAGCAATAACCTCCAAACAATGTCCGACTGTAATTTCTTTATTTTTAAACTGGTCTAAAGTTGCATTGATTTCAGCATCAATTTCATCATAATTGTTGCTTTTCCGTTGTTTGGTTGCCGAATTATTTGATTTAATTTTTGTTTCCTTAACTAGAATGTCTAAAATTTTTGCGATGGATGGGTTTTTATTCCCCATAAAACGATTAATTCTTGAATGCCATCCTTCCAAATGGTTATTACTTCTTATCTGTTCCCCTTCACAACACCATATTTTAATAAAATTTAAATCTTGCAGCCAATAACGATCGAAGTATAAATTAAATTTCGTTATTGGATCAGTTTTGGGTGACCTCTGCATGATATAACTATAACCACAACTAATATATTTTAAAGGTAATCGGGCTAAACCTGCACAACGTGCAACATGCCGCCTTTGAACTCTTGACTTGATTCCTAGCTGTTTCGCTTTTTTAAAAAGGCTGCGACACAAGTGGTAAAAACAACCTTTTATATCTGTATCTGGAAATACTTTCTGGATGGCGTTTATAGCAGATTTTTCAAAATCGACTAGCATTTTTGATGGCTTCCAGTCAGGGAATTTAGTTTTGATTAAATCATATAGAATTTCATATGTTTTTTGTTTCTTGTCTTCAAGAAAAGCAAAGAACAATGGTACTATTTTTTTTGTTATAGTATTGTAGCCATGAATAGTATACAATTGTTTGAATGGAGGTGGACATACCTTAAACGTACCATCTATTAAAAATAAGTCAAAGTTACTTAGTGAAATCTCAGGATGGCAGAAAACTAAAATTCTAATATCATCTTTGTAGTCAGCCATTAAAAAATTATCAAACATTTTGGGTACTTCCACATCTTCGGGCCGTTGACAGTGTAGTTTGGTCACATTTAAGTGTTTGTTTCTAGCGTTATACAAACCGCTCTTAACACTGCTGAATGAGGGTAGATCCGAAATCAAATGCGCACCTCTATCCTTAAGTGTACACACTACTTGCTCATATTGTTTTTGAACTGGTTCATAATTGTTACAAATTCGATTTTTTAAGTCATCGAATGTTTTTAAAATTTGGCATTTGGTAACATTTGGATGGCAGTCGGGGTTGTGAGAATTTTCTTTAATAACGGTGTGTTCACGGCTCGTTATACTCCCTTTGCAACTTGATCTGTTGCATAGCCAAAATTTATTGCCACTGACATACGTTTTCCGTAAATGGTATTCGCGTCCATCATATAGAAGTTTCATGCCACCTCTTTTAGTTGGTAAAAAATCCATTGTTCACGTTTTAATAGGTAATAACTGATAAAATTCACAATTTATTTTTTATCCGTTTGACACACATCACATATAACAACAATCAATTATGACTGTCAGTCATTAATATCTTTTTACGTTACAAGTGACCAGTGACTAAACAAAGAGTATGGGCTCATTCCACGTTCATAACTAACAAATAGTTACAAAAGTGGGATAATAATTCTTCTCTCATAACTAGTTACCAAACAGCGACAGAAAAATCTTCTCTTGTAACTGGTTAGGGAAGTCAAGTTACCAAAGTGGAATAATTATTCTTCTCCCACAACTAGTTACCAAACAACGAAAAAAAAATCTTTTCTTGTAACTGGTTAGGTAAGTTCAGTTACGAATATGGACGAAGCCTTTTCTTTGAGGTCCTGGTCACCCCGGTCGAGCCGGCTCATGAAAACATGGCTCTCCCACGAGTGTTAGTAAAGTCAATAAGGGAGAGATTATATTTGATGACGAACTCCCTGGCAACTTCTTACAAAACTTCTATAAAGCTTATATAGGATAGTCTCACCTGTCGTTTATCCAAGCAACCAGCCCAATCTCTGCCGGAGATTTCAAGTGCGTAGCAGAGCGTGGATTTGAGTTCAGCCTTACTGCCAATTGTTGCCAATATGTAAGTGAGAGCTCCTGCTGCACTGGCCAATTCTTCTCCAGCTTAAAAAATAGTATAAATATAATCTATACTAATATTATAAAGCTGAAGAGTTTGTTTGGTTGTTTGACGCACTAATCTCGGGAACTGCTGCTCCGATTAGAAAAAATCTTTCAAAAATTCTTCGTTAGTTGGCCAATTATCGAGGAAGGCTATAAGCTATTATTATCATCACGCTACGACCAATAGGAGCGCAGTATCAATGAAAAATGTTGCAAAAACAGGTGAACATTATTCCTTTTGAGAGCTTCCGTTGCGTGCGCTGCGTAAACGGTTAAAGTTTCGCAAAAATCGTGTATTAAAATTAAAACCTCGACAGCATATTATTATGTTTTGCTTTTAAAGTTGGCTCTCTATAACCTGTTTAATGGTAATAAAATTTGTTCTATTATTTTTTATTTTTTATATTATTTGCGAAGGTGTTTTTATAAACATGAATCCTTTCCTTATCCAAATAAATACAACATTCATAAAATTACACAAAAGCTCGTAATATATAATATATTAATGGCTTACTGTCATTTGTTTCTTTACAGTACAGGGAGGCTAATGAGCTGATGGATAACCTGAATGTGAGGAACTACGACGCCCATGGACACCTTCAACTCAGGAGTCCCAGCAGTCACCATTGTCACCCTTGGGTTTGGGCTTCGGTAACCTCACTCACTCGGTGAAAGCAACGAAAGAATTGCTTAATACCGACTGCATATCTACTCAACACTTTTCTAAGAAACAGTGCCCCATCATCATCATTTCGAGGACAACACTATAATATGGTATCTTCCTCTTGATTTGACGATGGAGCCAAGACTTGTTTCGTGGCTACTGGTAAATCCCTAAAATTTGGGCTGACATTTTCACTTTCTGAGTCTGTTTTAATTCTAGCAGATTGGGCTTTGGAACGATAGTCTGATAAAGGAAGCAAGGTGGAAGGTTTTTAATTTTCCTAACCCGGAATATTATTTTTAGTTCCTTTAATACGGGGGTATTAAAATACAAACACACATAATAGTCCACTGCACGACATAGGCCTCTCCTTAGAAAAGAGGTTTTTGTAACTGGTCGTTACTTTGTTCCTTTATTACTGGGGTTGCGTATGTGTACAGAGAAAAATAATAAGTCTATGAACAACTTATTTAAATTTATTAATTACGACTGTATACGATATATATGGGTGTGCTGTAGTACGGTATACAAGACGACCACGGGACAACTGTGGTTCACAGCGCACTACAGTACCGATAACTCAAAACGTTGCGTCAGCATTCCCGCAACACTATTTCCCTCTTTTAAAAAAAAAAAAAATATTTATATTTTTTTTTACAACACAAAATCTTAATTCTAATCAGTATATTTATCAAACAATATTTCTTGTGAATTTACTTTGTCACCAAAGGTGACATCATCTTTCTGCTCAATCAACAGTTTGCAACTTAATATGAGTACTATGCTTTGTATTGTTATGCGATAAGCCTGTGAATACATTCCAACATTGTAATAGCGACAAAAGTTTTAACATTCATTATCACGCTATTTAAAATTTAGATATCAGCAGCGTACTTAAATATTAATTTACCATGACTTTAACACAATTATTTATTCTTATATTACGCATATAATAATATGTTTGGGTTACATTTTGTTATCCTTTCTTGACATCGTTGTGGCCGGACACCAACAACACAAACCATGCAGCTTGTTCTATGACCGAATAGCAAAATATAACACACACTATTAAATCGTTACAAAATAATTTCAATCACATACACACTTAATAACATGAATGCACGAAGATTTCTCGATCAAATAATCAGTAAACCACTTTATGAGGTGCAGACGTTCCATTATTAATTTGCGGCGGTTGCATAGTTTCTACCTTAATATTTGGTAAGGTTATAGAACTAGCAACCATTTCTTTCTTCAACCATTTCCTGACGCCTTTAGCACATTTTCGTTTTAATGCATATCCAATCACTATAATCAGTAGTACTATAATAATTATCATAACGATACCAATCATATTCAACTTGTTATCTACTTGAGCTGTGCTGGATATATTTTCGTTAACAACAACTTTGTCCTTTGTCTGTAAGTTGCCCATTTCCTAATTAATCAACTACGACGTACAGGTATCAAACACTAAATGAATTTATAATACATTTTCTATTTCATATTAACACGTAATTATATAACCAAATGTCCTAGTTAAATTATTGTCTAATCAGCAAAATTAATTGTTACAAATACTTCATTGGCTTTTTTCTGACTCGTCCTGTTCTCGTAGTATAACCAAAGCTACTGGGTTCGGCTGTTTGAAAAGTTACTTTTTTCTGAACTTTTTGACAGACAGTTTTACCACTATTATCTACTACTTCCGGTTGTACATTATCCTCTGTTAACATAAATGCAGGTTTAAGACGGTCTATAGAAACTCTAAGTTGTCTGTCTGGCAATTGTACACAAAAAACTTTATCAGTTCTATTAATGACGCGATATGGTCCGTCGTAAGGAGGTTGTAACGGTTTCCTTACTGCGTCATTTCGAACAAAAACATAATCGCACGTATACAAATCTTTATGCACAAAAATTTTACGTGATGATCTATTTTCTCTACTAGACGGTTTATATTCGTCAATAACTTCTTTTAACTTGCTAACGTAATCATTATCATCACACGATTTCACATTGCTTCCATCATAAAAATCACCAGGTAATCTAATATTATTACCATACAACATTTGTGCAGCGGTTACGCCTGTATCTAACCTAATTGTCGTGCGTAATCCTAACATTACAGTTGCCAGTTCATCTACCCAAGACTTATTGCTTAAACGAGCTGTAATTGCAGTTTTCAACGATCTATGCCAACGTTCTACTGTTCCATTGCACTGAGGATGATACGGGGTGGTTCTTGACTTTTTAATTCCCATTAATAACATTAGTTGTCTAAATAAGTTACTTTCAAATTGTCGACCTTGATCGCTTGTAAGTTTAACTGGACAACCAAAACGACTAATCCAACCCTCGTATAACGTCTTTGCGACTACTTCTGCAGTCATTTCCTTTATAGGAAAAGCTTCTGGCCAACGTGTAAATCTATCCACTATGGTTAAACAATACCTATATCCTTCAGTTGTGATTGGCAAAGGACCTATTAAATCTATATGTATATGCTCAAAACGTTTAGTAATCTCAAATTGTCCTAAATTAGATACTGTATGCTTCTGTATTTTCGCTCGTTGACAATTTATACATGTTTTGGCCCAATTACCGATGTCTCTATTCATATTTGGCCAAAAATATCTATCTGCTATTATTTTTCTACTAGCTCTAATGCCTGGATGGCTAAAGTTATGTATCGAATCAAAAGCTAAACGCCTAAATTGTTCCGGTAAATAAGGACGTATGTTATTAGTAGATGTTTCGCAAACAACATGCTTATTGGGTACATTTAAAGTTACACGCTTAAATATCAACTTACAGTTGTTATCCGATTCACTAAGAATTTTTGCAAGCTGTTCGTCGACTTCCTGCGCAACTGCCAGTTCTGCGAAGTCGATAATCGTGGGACTTGTTATTGTTTCAATTCTAGATAATGTGTCCGCTACAATATTATTTTGACCACTAATATGCCTTATATCAGAACTAAATTCACTAATAAACATGATTTGCCTGGCCCGCCTTGATGTTTCTCTATTTGTACCTGATTTCGTAAATGCAAAAGATAAAGGCTTATGATCAGTATAAATAATTAAATTTTGACCTTCAATTAAATAACGAAAATGAATTATGGCTAAATAAATTGCTAAAAGTTCTCTATCATACGTGCTATATTTCTTTTGCACTTCTGTTAACTTTTTAGAAAAATAACCTAAAGGTTTCCATTTGTCAGCAATTTTTTGTTGTAATACTGCACCTACGCAATTGTCTGACGCATCTGTCATTAATGAGAACGGTGTGTCTATAGATGGATAACCTAACAATGCAGCATTTTTAAGATCTTCCTTACATTGTTCAAAATTTTGTTCGGCCTCTATTGTCCAATTAATTTTACTTTTATCTTTACGTTTAGAAGAACTTAAATACTTATATAAATGTAATTGGTGGGCTGCCGAATGCGGTATGTGTGCTCTATAAAAATTTAACATACCCATAAATCTTCTTAGTTCCTCAATAGTGTTAGGTTTTGGAAAATCAATAATAGCTTTAACCTTATCCGTTAAAGGTATAATTCCTTCAGTTGTGACTTCGTAACCTAAAAAATCTAATTTTGTCTTTCCGAAACTACATTTAGCGAAATTAATTGTTATCCCATACTCGTTAAATCTTTCGAAAACTTTAAGTAAATGCTGTTTATGCTCGGTTTCATTTTCTGAGGCAATTATTACATCATCCAAATAATTAAATAAAAAATCTAAACCTTGTAAGACGGTGTGGTGCATAAAGCGCTGAAAAGTTTGCGCTGCATTACGCAATCCGAAAGGCATTCGCATAAATTCAAATAACCCAAAAGGTGTTATGACAGCCGTTTTCTCAATGTCATTTTCGGCTACGGGTATACAATTATATGCTCTATTTATATCTAACTTCGTAAATATTTTCTTATTCGACAAATTATACATAAAATCGTGAAGACGGGGAACTGGATAACGATCCGGTTTAGTAATCGAATTTAAACGTCTATAATCACCGCAAGGTCTAATATTTCCATCCTTCTTTGGCACGATATGTAAAGGACTTGCCCAAGCGCTATTACTCGGCCTACAAATCCCAAGCTCTTGCATAACTTTAAATTCATTTTTAGCTTTAACATACCTGTCTGGTGGTAGCTGCCTACTTTTCACGTGCACTGGTGGTCCTGTGGTCTCTATGTGATGACAAACGCCATGTTTAGGTGTCTCCTTATATGAAACAGGCATAGTTAACTCGGGAAACTTACATAATAAATCATAATAAGGGCAATTATCAACAATTGTCTTTACAGTGGACTCAGTTGAACTCGAAATGGTACCTCTAATGCTTAAATTAGTTAACTGATCGATTAATCTTCGTCCGTACAAATCAATTAACAGCTTATGTTTAGCTAAGAAGTCGGCACCTAATATTGGTTGCTGTACGTCCGCTAATATAAATAACCAACGGAAAGCTCTTCTAAGGTTAAGATCTAACTCTAAAAAATGCGTACCATATGTATTAATCTCGGTTCCATTCGCGGCATACAATTTATAACGTACATTATTTTTATTACCTTTAATATGTGCTATGCTGCGGGGTAGCACAGACACATTAGCACCGCTATCCACTAAGAAAGTTAAACCTGTTCTCCTGTCCATCACACAAAGACGGTTGTTAGAATCTACGCGGCCACAGCCTCCCGTCGTCGGCTGCACCGACGTTAGTTTTCCGACGGCTTGACATCTTTCTTCCAGTTGCACGGCTGGACGCACTTATTTGCCCGATTCTTGTATCGATAATGATAGTAACACAACCAATTGGGATCTTCAGGTGTCTTCCCACGCGTCCTTGACTCTGATGACGATCGCGATCTTGATCCGTAACGCCTTCTGTTACCTTTCTGCCAGTGCCTTCTTGATCTAGTTTCTAATTTTTCAAGTCTTTCGCTTATTTTATCAAGGTGGGCTATTACCAAATCGTCTTTATTCAAGGTCAGCGATTTTCCTTCCACCGCAGCGATACTGGGTATTGGCGTCGCGGTCTCCATTACCTTATCCGCGATAGTTGCTAATTTTCCTAAATCATCTTCATTTGTCACAGCCAATACTCCTCTGACTGATGGTGGTAGGTGATTTTGCCACATCACCACTAGTGTCTCGTTGGTGACTCTATTGCGAGCTAGGTCCTGCATTTTTCTCAATAACTGCGATGGTTTCTGGTCTCCTAACTCCATTTCGCCTATTAGTTTCTTTACTTGTCGTTCTTCCGATTCCTGGTAAATCAATATTAATTTTTGTTTCAAATTTTCATACTTATTTTTTTCTGGCGGATTTAATAAAATTTCTGTGATCTGCTCTATAACTTCTTGGCCTAATTTCGATATAACGACTTGATATTTCGCTTCATCAGACATCTTCTGCGGTTGTAGTACTGCTTCTACCTGAATAAACCAGGTTTTCGGCGACTTCTTCCAAAACTCAGGTATTCTTGCCGTGACGGAGATAGTGGATAAATGATACTCTTCGGTGGCTATTTTTCTTTCTTCGGTAGGCATGTTTAACGTAATCACGACTCGTATAAGTACCGATATTAAAAAACAACACTACAGCACAAGTGAGTTGCCCGTTCTAAACAGTCTCAATCTGTACACAATATCACAAAAGTTCTTTAAAATTACCAAATCACAGTTCAGTCGGGGTCACCACTTTTGTAACTGGTCGTTACTTTGTTCCTTTATTACTGGGGTTGCGTATGTGTACAGAGAGAAATAATAAGTCTATGAACAACTTATTTAAATTTATTAATTACGACTGTATACGATATATATGGGTGTGCTGTAGTACGGTATACAAGACGACCACGGGACAACTGTGGTTCACAGCGCACTACAGTACCGATAACTCAGAACGTTGCGTCAGCATTCCCGCAACAAGGTTTTGGCCTACTATACAACGCTTGCCAGATGGGTTGGTATGGGGTTTGTTTCAAGTTTTCCTTCTCTTTGCAGTGATGTTGTCCTTCAACAGTTTGTTCTTATAGTCGGTTCTTACGACACATACAGGATGAATAGTTACAACTCCTTATTCTTAATCCGTCACCACACAGATAAGCCGGCCTTTATAATTTTTTTTGTTAAACTGCCGAATTTTTAATGACCTTGTCCATTTTATTTTTTTGTCTCCTGGCAGAATTACATCTATAAAAGCTTAACATGTTACATACTAAAATAAACTCACCATTTATATCCCTTTTGAAACGACAAAACCCATCAGCCGTGCACAAAAACCCGCCGCACTTTTGCTGTCTGTCATGAACGCTGTACCACAGTCCGTCAGCAGGCCAACGAGAATTGTCCGTAGACATATGGCGAATGGCTCTTATTAGGAGTAGACGAGATAAGTGGCAGTCTCGCATCATCAATACCTGAAATAAGATATTTTAAAAGTTTTAAAACATGTTTGATATCATAATCGCACCCCTAACTCCAATATCCTGACTCCTGGGCCCTGTTTTATGAAGCTGACAATCCGACAAGTCCGACATATGTCAAAAAGTGACAATTCGACAATTTTTCTGTTTTATCAAACTTACAGGCGACAAAATTGTCATTGTGGAAAATTGACAAATATGTCGGATTGTCGCGTCAATCTGACATTTTTCTGTTTTATGAAACTTTTTGAGCGACAGGTGACAATTTGTCGTGAAAAACTTGTCAAATCTGCTTTATAAAACAGAAAATTGTCATCACATATTGACATATTTGTAGAATTGTCCGACAATTCTGACAGGAACGTTACCCTCTGTCGCTAAATCATATTCTGAATTTTGAAGGTGTAAGAAAGTGTTTATAAAATCGAACCCGAGACCTCAGCACAGTAGTCGCATACGCTATCACTGCGCTACCGAGGCACTCATAGAATATTTCATACATACCTACACAATATAATACATATCTAATTGATAACTCCTTTATTTAAAGTTGGGTAACGGTCTAAACAAATTACGAATTGATGACGTATAAACTAGTTAAAATATACTAAACCTTACCATGGTCCTTTTGGGCCAATTTTGCCATGTAGTGTCGCGAAGGTATTTCCAGTCTTTGTTGAAAATACCTAATGCTGTTTTGTTCGACTATTTCCTTGGATTTTTTTATTTTTGTATCGTGGGTCAATTCGTCACTAAACTTCCCAAAGAGTATATTCCTATTTTCGAAAATAAGGCCCAAAATGGTAATTTTTTTGTGCATTTCCATTTTACACGAAATTTTAAAACAAACAATCGAAGCTACACTAGAGATTGATTCATTCTTTTACTCTGTTAATATGTTTTCTATTTTACCCTCATTTAGCTACAGAAAACATATTTATTTGCAAACGTCAAAAGTCGACATAATTGTCACAACAATTCGACAATTGTCACCAACCATTGTCAGTAATAATTTGACTGTGGTTTTTTGACATATGTCGTGTTTTAGTAAACGATTTTTAAATGACAAATATGTCAAGAATATGCCTGTCGAATTTTGACATATTTGTCACTTTTTTTAAACACCCTAATCACGACAATACGACAATTTTGTCACTTTTTGACATATATGTCGAAATGTCAGCTTCATAAAACAGGGCCCTGGTCATGTTTTGATTGGAGGTTCATTTTTTGTACTAGTAGATAGAGATAAAATCAGTGAGTCATAAGGATATGAATGGATCACGTAAACGAAGCGACACTTTCAGACGGCCTGTTGCTCTAGTGGTTAGTGACCCTGACTGCTGAGCCGGAGGACGTGGGTTCGATTCCCACCCAGGACAAATATTGTGTGATAAGCACGTTCATGTGTTCTGTGTCTAGGTGTAATTTATCTATAATATGTGTGTATTTAAAAATATATAAGTATGTTTATCAGCAGTCTGGTTATCACAGCACAGGCTCTGCCTAGTTTGGGCCTGATCCCAAACTAGGCAGATGAGAGATGTGTGAGATATTATTATTATATTAATTTCGAAAGATTTTACAGATATAATATGGGGTTTTGTTCCAAATTATATTGAAATGTTTGAGAAAGGAAAACCTATCTATCGGAACTCTTACTACAAATAAGGACAAAACTAAGCCGGCACTCATACCGCTATAATCATACCCAAGTAAACCAGTATAGATCATTATACTTAATTTTTATCTATTTTTTATTTATATTTTTATAAGATTTGGTTTTAAATAAGCGTAAAAGCTAAAAGCATCGGTTACGCATAAATCCACACACACACACACACACACACACACACAAACACAGACACACCCTCGCACACGTTGACAAATACACGTACATTCACAAATACATTCCATTATCATAATTTATAATGTAAATTGTAAAACCATTGTATCTCTAATTAAGGAAGGCAGTGAATCCTAAGATACAGGTTAATCAACCTAGTTTAGGAGACAGAGCACTTATCAAAATATAATTTTGATGGTTCAATAAACTTGTTTGTTTGTTTGTTGTTGTTCAATTACTCACCTTAACAATCAAAGCCCAAGATGGCTGCGGTTGAGCCAACAATACAATCAGCTCTAAACCCAGCGCCGTCTTATTGCAGAGATCCTGCGTACTCTTGATCGATGTATCATCAAACGATTCAAACAACTTGGGGCTGACAAATGTGTACCACGGGAATGGACATTCCTTTGTGAATGTTACATTTTCTGGTTCTTTAAATGTCTGAAATATATTTTAATACCAATAACACTGTAGTCTGTCAATTACTACTACTAGTTTTACTGACGAACATTAAATCATTAACTATATTTTATTTTCTAATTTTCTTGGAAAAATGCAATTCGTTAGTAATTAAACCATACAAAATGGAAGACTATTCCAAACCGATTGTATTTTTTGTGTATAATACGCAACGCATAATGTTGGTTGAATGCTGTTTTGTGGGTTTTATATGAACAGTAGTCACAATCAATAAAACCGTGGTAATTTTTTGTAAGTATTTTTTTCTGATCCTGTCATTTTTTTTAAACACCTTTTGAACATTTAAAAAAAAAAGGACGAAATTTTAATTTTTTTCAAAGAATACTGAGCGGTTACAAGTGATTGGATTTTATTATGGTATAAAGGGCATCCCGTGGGTGTCGTAAGAGGCGACATCGGCAAACTCTAAAGAACAACAGCACTGCAAAGAGAAGGAAAACTTAAAACAAACCCTATACGGACCTGTCTTTCTTAACGTCACCAAAGTAACATTTGTGCTAAATTTCATGCTTCTAGACCCAGTGGCTTGCCTTCCAAAGACCAAACCACGGCGTCCGATGCGACGACCAACAGTTGCACGCGGAAGGCGGTACACGCGACATTATGTTACTGGCGCGGCCAATGTGGTCCCTGGCACGGGGAGTGTGGCCTAACGGCTACGAGAGGGGCGACGGGACAGCCGTCAAAAGTCTCGCATTAAGCAGAGATTTCAACTGGCGGCGGTCAATGCCGAACACCGGCAACCGGATGGCCCGACCCGCAGACGCCGACTTATCGGGAGCGGGGGTCTTTCTTCTAGACAGGAGATTGGCCAAGAGGAGAAAACCTCTATAAAAACCACAAGGGTAGGGTGGCCTAGGCCACATACCAAGACTTATTAGTTTAGTTTTTTAGTTTAAAAAAAAAAAAAAAAAAAAAAAAGTTTAAAGAGTAACTTACTAAGTAATGAATAATATTTCGATAGGCCAGTTAAATCTTCATAACGATAAAATAGCTACATCAGAATTAGACCGTTTAATTTTAGAACAAAAGTTAGACATTGTCCTTTTACAAGAACAATATCAGAGCGCTCACTTGCGTCGTAATGTAGTACAGCTTGACTGCCGTTCGCAGGCTGGGATATATGTTGCAAGTTCTAATTTTACGGTAACATCTTTGCGTAATCTTATGACGTCACACTGCGCCGTTGCTGAGATCTCATCCTCTACCTGTAAGGTTTACGTAGTGAGCTGCTATTTTCAATATTCACATCCTATTGATCCTCACTTACATCACTTACGTTACGTCTTGCAGTTCCTCGTGGGACATAAAATTATCATTGGCGCTGATGTCAATGCGTCATCTTCATTATGGTATGGCAAGTTGCGTTCAACCGACACGGTTCGACGTTGTGCGGTTGAAGATTTCATTGCGGAAATGAATCTTATTATTCACAATACCCCCGATGCACCACCAACTTTTTGCAACCCAATGGGTGAGTCTTCTATTGACGTGACGCTTACGCGCGGCGACGTCTCGATATCCGGATGGCGTGTCCTTCCGGACGCATCCTGTAGTGATCACCGCTTGATCGTGTACGAATTCACACCAAGGGTTGCACAGGATCCACAAAGGGCTCCCTATAATTTTAGATATAAAACTAAAGGTGCGAACTGGGCTTTGTTTGGTTCACTCTTTGCAACTCATACCAAAGACTTCAGTCGCAGTAGTTTATCAGCTGAGGAAAGCGCAGAAATAT